>OU744337.1:82167452-83557511 GCA_916610165.2 Gymnosoma rotundatum
TCTCATCAACATTGTCAAGCAGTCCAAATGTCGAGGCTGGACTCACGCCTGATCATTTTCTAATCGGTAAACCCCTCACGGCAACAGTTGACGCAACTGCACAATCAACTTCAAAAACACTTTCCAAACGATGGGAATTAGTATCGCAAATAAAACATCAATTTTGGAAATGGTGGTTTCAGAAATATCTCAACAAGGTTCAGCAACGGAATAAATGGCAAACTAATTGCCCAAATCTGCAATTTGGAACCATAGTCATAAAAAGGAAAACTCACCGGTCAAGACATGGCGTTGTCAGAACAGCAGATGTCAAAACACCTAACGGCATCATTAAGCGAGCAATTCACCTACTGGCGCCTCCTCCCCTAGAGTCACTATTAGTGACCGAAGACAACAAAAATTAACGTTTTACGACTCAATACCAAAAAATGCAGTTCTCCAAACGACGAAAATAAAGGCGCACCAACGCGAAAACGTTGTGCTTTATCCCAAACAAGCCTCTTAATGCTCCTAGAACTATTCTTTCCATTTGTTGTATCCCAACAAGTAGGTTTTACGCAAATCACTTGGAATCGTGGCTTACATTTTAAAAATATTGGTCAAGTTAAACCAATTATAGCAGAATGGAAACTTCTTATTTACTTTGAACTGGCAACTTTCTATAAAAAATTTAAACTTGTAATTAAGGGAACATCTGCCTTGAAAAAGGCCTGCAATAACCCATCCTTCAATAATCATTGCGATGGTCTACTAACCCGTTTCCAAAATATCAAGAACGAAATGGAGTCTGGTCTAGAAGGACTCACAAGAAGAAAAAAGCGAGAAGCAATAGACATCGTTGGGAACGTAGCGAATTCCTTGTTTGGAGTCCTTGATTCAAGATATGCAGAAGAAATTAACAGTTCTATTAATAATATGAAATTCAGTAAGTACTACTTGCATAGTCTTCTGCGGAATCAAACGTCGTTTCTAGATTCTACTCTCTATCTTATGAAGCAATCTGAAAACCGTACGCAAACCACCTTCGAAAAAATCAATTTTAAAATAAGCCAACTCGTGAACTTGACAAATAAAGACAATAATCATCGATCGCAGATCATCCTCTGTCTAAGCGTTCAATTACTTATTGTTACTGATAATTTGCAAAAAATGCATGACTCCATGATCAATTTGGTGGCTGACACTTATCATGGTCGAATAAGCCCAACTCTACTAACTCCACAACAATTTTCTGCTGAAGTTGACAATATAAAAGCAAACTTCCCAGCTGATCTAACTTTACCAGTCACAGATATCATTCATTTGTATGGTATAGTGACAGCTCACGCAGCAGTTTCAAACCAACACATTATCAGAATGAATACGATTTATTTTATATTACGCTGGTTCCGAAACTTATAAACAATTCTTTAGTTGCTATCATACCAACATCTAAAATGATGGCTCTCAACGTTCATCGGGACGAATATTTCCCTATGGATAATACTAAACTCCTGGACTGCAATACACTTGAGCACGATACCTTTCTATGTCCGAACATTAAAGCTACATATTATAAAGGTTCTCCAATCTGTCGCTGTGAAATTAATTTATTCAATAAATCTGACTCAACTTGCAACATAAAGTTAATCTACAGCAAAACGGTATGCTACAAACTTTACAAGAAGAACCAATGCCTGCTCGCAACTCAACAGCCACTTAAACTAAGCGTAGTATGTAAAGGAGAAAGTAGTTTTCAATTATTGGAAGGAACTGGCGTGCTTACGCTCTCAGCAGGATGCACAACGAAAAACAATGGGATCACTATATACGGCCACAAAACTATCACATTAATTTTACATCTATCCTATGTACTGTGTCGCCTGTGGCAACACAGTATTTTTCACGTGTAAATACAGCGGTTAATACGGACAATACGGCAACCATAAGAAAAAAAATACTACGTTGAAAATGCAACTCTACGGTGAAAATGCAACACTAAAACACAAGAAATGTCAAAATGAAATGGCGATTTCCGGTCTTTCGAAGCGAAGTTCTCGAAGCGGTAAGATCAAGTGCGGAAAAAAATAAAAAAACTTAAACCACTAAGTGCATAAGTGAGCGAATATAAATTTTAAAAACTAACTTGGGATAGGAAAAAGTTTATTCACCTTTCCAAAATCAAGGAGTCACGGCAACAATGTAAGTAGAGATGGAGTAAAATTATTTTAACAATAGAAAGTCGCGCAAAAATATAAATATTTAGTGGCATATAAATAATAAAAAAATTAAATATTTAGTGTGTGTGTGGTCAGCAATTGAGTCAAGCCAAACAACGACGTGAATTACGCAACCAAAGAAGCGTTCAAGAAAAATTAAGAAACAACACCCGTGTCCACAGCAACATCGGGAATACCCTCAGTTGGGTATGTCGATAAGAGTTTGGCGAAAATTGACTGCAGCTTAAACCACAACCCGGCCGATCAAAAACAACCACCGTCATCATCCCATCCCAGTGCTACATTCAGAAAAAACGCGGCGCCAACAACAACAAATGATTGTTAGTCGGCATCCACAAGAGCCATTTTAAAACGACAACCACAAAACATGGCCACGCCATGTATTTGTCGTCAACAGTTGGCGCCGAAAGAATAAAAGAAAAGAATCTACAACAATCCATCATTAGTCACAAATACCGCAACATCCAAAATTACCGATTGACATCCCACGCATAGTTAGCAGCACAACAACCATAGCTTATCACGCCATTTCGAGGCATTTACCGTTTCGGTAGCAACAACAACAACAGTTACCATCTACAGTTGCTACAATGGGGCCGCAACAACAATAACTCGTACCAACATGAGTAATGATAACGGAACTTCATCTACACCAACAACAACACCGAGCATCACCGCGGCTGAGGATAACGGCACTAGCCACAACAACAACAACTGGCGTCGCCATTTTAAACCTTAGCAACAGCGCAACAAACAACCGCCATTTTCAATAATTACAACAACAACTAAAGAAGCCACAATTATAGTTGTCAACACCATCCTGCAACAACAACTACAGCCGCTACATACATAAAAGTAAAAACCATCAACATCCAGCATCACCTATAGCCGTCAACATCCAGCATCATCTATAACCATCAACATCCAGCTTCATCTAAAAACCATCTCCATTCATCATCATCAAAAACCATCTACATTCAGCAACATCAAGCTTCATCACCATCCAGCATCATCACATCAACAGCAGCACCCACCACTACAGATCAAAACCCTCAGATAAGTACAGTAGATAGTTTTATATATTAAATCCGTTGTAAAATTTGTAGCCCGGGAAATTGTATACCGAAAGCGTAATTCCAAAAAAAAAAAAAAAAAAGGTTAAATCTAGTTTATCGCGTTGTCCGTTTTTTTTTAGTTTCTTTTGAGAGTTTTCTTTGCCTAATAAAACAGAAAACTCTACACATACCTTTGACCACGTGTGTTTTGGGCACACAAACCCCCTTAGCAAGCATCGCGCTTCGCTCGATTTGGAGCAAAACAATAGCCCGGTTTCAAATATTCATAAATTTCACTCGATTCGAGGTACAAGTCCAGATAAGTTTTTTTCCAAACAATAAAAGTTTTTCCAAATTTAGAATCCTATATTAATTTTCACATTATTCGTTAGCATACTGTTTAAATTGTCAGAAATCAAAATTTGTTTGTTTTTGCCAAAATTCAGTAACCTTTTGATTAAAATTTCAAATTTCGACCAGTCATTCAGTCTAATATAGTTATCCGGCTGAATCAGATTCCATTGTTTCCCCTCGTATATTCGTTTTTTTAGTTTCTTTTGAGAGTTTTCTTTGCCTAATAAAACAGAAAACTCTACACATACATTTGACCACATGTGTTTTGGGCACACAATTTTTTTTAGCAAGCAATAAGCTTAGCTCGATTTGGAGCACAACAATAGCCCAAGTTTTTCCATACTCGAAAACAATTCAGAAAATCCCCGAAATTCAGTTTTTTTCAAAATTTAAAATACCTATCATCCCGATATTTGTTTATCTAGAATTAGGATTGAAAATTTGTCTGGTGGTCCTTTCTGGAATTTTTCAAATAGATTTCCTAAAGTTTTTAAATAATTTCATGAAATTCTTACATATATTCCTGAAAATTTTCAAATAAATTTCCTAAAATTTTTAAATAATTTCATGAAATTCTTAAATATATTCCTGAAAATTTTCAAATAAATTTCCTAAAAATCTTTAAATAATCTCATAAAGTTTTATAACGATTTTCTTGAAATTTTGAATAAATTTTCTAAAATTTTTAAATAATTTCATGAAAATTCTTAAATAAATTCCTGGAAAGTTTCAAATAATTCCCTAAAATTTTTAAATAATCTCATAAAGTTTTATAAAAATTTTCTTGAAATTTTGAATGAACTTTCTAAAATTTTTAAATAATTTCATGAAAATTCTTAAATAAATTCCTGGAAAGTTTCAAATAATTCCCTAAAATTTTTAAATAATCTCATAAAGTTTTATAATAAGTTTCTTGAAAAATTTCAAATAATTTCCTGAAATTTTAAATAAATTTTCTAAAATTTTTGAATAATTTCATGAAAATGCTTAAAATAATTTCGGAAAACTTTAAAAATAATTTTTGAAATTTTATAAAAATAATTTCTGAAAGTTTTAAAAATAATTTTTGAAATTTTATAAAAACAATATCTGAAAGTTTTAAAAACAATTCCTGAAATTCGATAAGAATAATTTTTGAACGTTTTAAAAATAATTCCTGAAAGTTTTAAAGTTAATTTCCTGAAAGATTAAAGAAAAAAAAAATAATTTCCTGAAAATTTAAAATACCATCCCTGGAAAATTTCAAACCAATTCCTGAAAAGTTGAAAAACAATTTCTGAAAAGTTAAAACAATTTAAGAAAAAAAAACACTTACCTGCAATTTATAATACTTACCTGAATTTTACAATACCTACCTGCAATTTATAATACTTACCTGAATTTTACAATACCTACCTGCAATATATAATACTTACCTGAAATTTACAATACCTAACTGAAAATTTAGAATACCCTTCTGAAAATTTAAAACTTAAGAAACTCGAAATAGAAACCGCTTTTGTGGTTTGAAATTAATTAAAAAAAAAAGCATTCCTTTAGAATACCCCAAAAAAAAAATAATTCCTGAGATTTAATAAATATAAAAAAAAGATATATATTTAATTTCATGAATTTTAAAACAAAACACTTTCATGAAATTAAAAATAGTTACAGTCAAAAAAAAAAAAAAAAAATACTTTTACTTACCTTTAAATACAAACCAATCTCAAATTCTTCCCGTTAAATTAAAATAAAACCCTACGTTTCTGAAATTTAAAATAGAAAATATATTACATTACTTAGAACTAACCTAAATTAGAAAAAAACAAATCTAAATAATTGTAAATAAGATTGTAAGAAAATATTAGTTTACCTACCGGTAGTGAGAAACATAGATAATATTTACCTTAAGATTTTAAACTTAGAATCTACTGAAATAAACCGTTATATAAGAAAGATGCCAACTAGACAAAAGTTTAGTTTACATGGAGAAAGGCAATAGGCTGGCCCTTGAATAGGATAAAATTAATTTAAAACAACAAATGTACTAAATGCCTACTCCACGTAAGCCAATCTTGAGGGAGGCACAGTAAACCATAGAAGTAACCAAATTCAATTACCTATTAAGAATTTCCTTGTACAATAATAGGTTAAACTTGTTATAAGATAACAAAATATCGAAGATAAACAAAAAAAATTATATATAAATATAATGTAACCTTTCTATTTTAAATGAACATATTATGAATTTTCATTAATCAACGTAGAAGAACAAAGAGGTGAGTGAACAAAGGTGATGTGTGTTTTAGGGGTATTTCAAATAACTCACGCAGGAATACCACGGTTAGGGGAGGGTAAAGTGAGGGCTATTCCATCTGAGCCCTAGTGTCTACTTGGACTACATGCACTGGCACAACCTTATTTGCACCCAATATGCCTACTCTGCAACGGACCACCGCCCATGCCCGTGAGCCTTAGCTGTGCCCAAATTAAAAAGTTGCCAGTGTGCAGAGTGGATTGAAGGGGTGGGTTTTGCTGGAAAGATAGGAGTTACCGCGTGCAGTTTGTTGTTTCGGTCGATGCGTTGCAGTCCTTTTATTATTGTGTAGCTTTTGATCTTGGCTGCGGTTTTTCCTCTTTATTCCTCATATTCCTTCATACAAAATTTCATATATTTCTACTAATTAATTATATATGTATGTAGGTATATATATGAGTGGATAGTAGAAATATATGACAAATAGTACAAAGTGGCGCCCAACGTGGGGCACGAATAAACATCATCGGTTTTAATAATGATTGATTTTAAAAATGATTTTAACAAATAACGTCAGAAAGCTTTTGCGGAAAAAGAAAGTTGTCGATAAAGTGGAGCAAAATTAATGTAGTCTAGTTCAAAGCGTAGTAAGTCACAGAAAGAAACGTTTAAGGTTTCATCTGTTTGCGACTAGCTTTGAGCAGATGAGCTGTTCTGACAACTCAATGTAAGTCTTAGTGACTTATGAGATAAGTACACTAATTGCGACATTGAAGGGTTAGTCCAGCGGAGCATAGAATGATCAAGTGAGTCCAGACAGGGTTCAAAGAGCACTTCTGTTGCCGCTGGTCAATAGATGCGAAATAGAGAGAACGTTCTGATCAGCTGAAGCTAAGATAAATCAATTCGATTTTAGGCTCATCAAGTAGTCAAGTAGTCACGTTTTAACCACATCACCACCGTTCACACCTCATGTGTTTTTATATTATTGTTGGTCAAAGGAATTTTTTTTCTTTTTTTCATTTATTTAACATACTTTATCCACCAATTTTTACGGATACAGTAATTATTTGTATTTATGAATCTAACTAATGGTCTGGTATAAAACTATACCACGACCCATTGCTACCATTTAATTTTCAGATTTTTATCAGTATTTTGTTTCAGGTGGGAAAAATTTTAAAAGGTTTTGGTAAGTGATACAGATTTTTTTTTTGGATTTCAGTAAATTGTTTTAAACCCAACTAGTTCGTTTCAATATATACGCGATTGTATTCAGGGCGTGAGAATAAGTTTTGATAGGTTTCGGTTGAAAGCAAAGGTCTTTAGGGAGAATAGTTTAATTCGGAAATGTTCGGGACGAGGTCTAAAAGCAGGATGGAAGGGGAAGTTCCAGTGACAACCACAACTACTACTACAACCACGACAACAACAACTACGGCGACGTCAGCAACTACGTCATTAAACACAGGAGCAATGCCGAAGAATCCCAGCCCTAACGCCACCCTAATGAGGACGCAAATAAATGACGATTCCGAGATTAGTGGCGAAAGTATGTCAGGTAATAGTACGATTGTGACACCGCCGTATAGCAGCATTAGCGCACAAGGAGTAGCAGACGCTTTTAGGCAGGCAAACGTGCCATTGAGAAAGACAGCGATAGAAGACGCTCGAGAACAACACTGCCCGGATAGAGCAGTAACGCACGAAGATCTGAAGAACTTTGAGGAAAGATTATTAAGACTGATTCAGCAGAATATCAACGTACAGCCGAGACAGCCCGATATTAATACTGTGCCGGTGTTCAACAGGAATACAGTACCAGATTTTTCACAGCCACCACCCTCGGTTGCGAGCAACAATTATCAACTTTTACAAGTTCAAAGATGGCAGGAGGCAACGGGTCAAAACAGAAATGGCAGAGGCAATATAAATAGCTCAGCAAGCAATAATTTTCAGGAACAGAATTACCATACGGCAGGAAATAACGGAGAGGTACCAATAGGAAACGGATATTCAGGGTTCGCGTTTCGTCCAGGTTTTAGACAGGATGATCAAGTGTCGGAAAATCGAAACCAAGCAAGTTATCAACACAGTCTGCGTATAGATAAATGGGGGATAGCCTTCGACGGTACAGGCAAGACGACGAGTATCGAGGATTTTGTGTTCCGAGTAGAGACATTGCAAGCCGATTACGGATGCGAATGGAACGAGATACTTCGGTCATTCCATCATCTTCTTAATGGGCCTGCGAGAGATTGGTTTTGGGATTATCGGAGGTTTAACAACATTACACGATGGCGAGATTTAAAAGCTGCCTTGATAAGCCAATTCCATCGCTACGACAGTGATTTCGAGATACAACGCAAAATCTTAGACAGACGGCAGCAACACATGGAATCTTTTGACGACTTCTATAATGCGATCATAAAATTAAGAAACCAGCTACGAAGCCCGATCGGTGAGAAAGACTTGGTCAGTATCATGCGAGGAAATCTTAGAGCTCCGATGGCCCAACTGTTATTTTCGGTACAGGTGAATAGTTTAGCTCAGTTTGTTAGGGAATGTCGACGAGCCGAGAACCTGCTTAATAGTCAGAGACAAAGTAGTGGGCGTCCACCGCCTAGGAATATTTATGAACTTGAATATATGAAAAAGGAACAACCGGATATGGAGGAAATAGATGCTTTTGAGGCCGCTAAGAAACTGATATGCTGGAATTGCCGAGTAGAGGGGCACACCTTTTTTGATTGTATGGAAGAAAAGAGGAAACTATTTTGCTATAAGTGTGGTCTAGAAGATACGGTGACACCGCGATGTCCTAATTGCCAGGGAAACCGGAAACCGAACGTGTCTCGGATAGGGATGGAGGCTCGTTCGATGTACCCGAATCCCAAAACACAGTGACTAGGAGACCCCTTATCGACACCGAAATTAGAGAGAAACCAAGTGAAGAACAACTGACATCACCGGCAAAGACAATCATGAAGAGGAATTTTTTTCAAAACAGCACACCGACAACCAGTAATGAGCAGCAATGTAAGCCGTTTCATATACGTCTCCAAGAGTATAAAGAAACAAAACAGCGAATTTTTGGACCTTCGAAAAAGATTATAAAAACCCGACAACGATATGAGGGAAGAAAGCAAATTAGGTGGGAAATTTCCGAAGCAAGTATTTACGAAGGGCCAGACACGAGAATTTATACGAAGATTGAAATCAAAGGAATACCAATTCAGGGACTTCTGGACAGTGGAGCGACTGTGACATGTCTTGGTCAACGCTGCCTGGACTTCGTTGAAAAGGCTAAAATGGTAATTTATCCCTACCAAGGAGAGATAAAAACAGCTGATGGTCGACTGAACCCTATAATAGGACGGGTAAGAGCTGATATCACCTTCAACAAAATCACCAAAGCAGTCGATTTTTTTCTGGTTCCATCACTTAAATTTCAACTTTTTTTAGGAGTAGATTTTATGAAAGCGTTCAATCTACTAAGATTTGAAATAAACTCGTTAGTGACGCAAGGAGTTAAGAGTGGTATTACTGGCCACATATGAATGCCCAAATCAATGAATATATTAGCAGATGCGACGCATGCAAGGAAAATAAACCAGCAAATAAAATCCTACGACCACCTATGGGAAAGGAACCCGATGTGGGCAGACCGTTCCAAAGAATTTATATTGATTTTCTCGGCCCATACGTAAGATCTAAGAAGGGGAATTGTTTCATTTTCATTGTATTAGATTACTTTTCAAAATTTGTATTACTCAAGGCAATGTCGAAGGCAAATTCGAGGAATGTGATAAATTTTCTTATCCAGGAGGTATTTTATAAATTTGGATGTCCGGAGACAATTGTATCAGACAATGGTCAGCAGTTTATAAGCAAGGACTTTGCGGAAATGGTAAATAGTTTTGGAATTAGACATATGCGAACCGCTTATTATGCACCCCAAGCCAACGCGTCGGAGCGGGTGAACCAGTCGGTCTTGGCGGCCATTCGGACATACCTAACAGATAACCACAACGAATGGGATATTCATTTAGCGGAAATCGAGTGCGCATTAAGGTCCGCAGTTCATGTAGCAACTGGCGTAACACCGTACTTCTTACTATTTGGAACAAACATGATTACTCATGCATCCGCGTACAAACTAGCACGCCAATTGGATTTGTTAGATGATCCAGAGAACCGTATAGAGAACCGTCACGAATTTCTAGAACTCGTCAGGGACAAGGTTAGGAAATCGCTGCACCAAAGCTATGAAACAAATGCCCGACGCTATAATCACCGTTGCCGGGAAACGAAATTTAAAATTGGTCAAGAAGTTTTTCGCCGCAATTTCCAGCCATCTGATTTTTCAAAACAACTATCCGCCAAACTATGTAAAAAATTTCTGAAGTGTCGTGTTGCCAAGAGCGTAGGAAACAATTTGTATGAGCTGGAGACGCTGCAAGGGAAGCCCCTAGGGATCTACCATGCGAAGGACATAAAAGCATGTGCCGCATAACTGGAGTTAGCAAATGAAATTTTTATCATATTAGCAAATATGATTTGCTAATATGATAAAATTTTCCCAAAACTAAGTCAGGGGGTGTGTACTGTGTCGCCTGTGGCAACACAGTATTTTTCACGTGTAAATACAGCGGTTAATACGGACAATACGGCAACCATAAGAAAAAAAATACTACGTTGAAAATGCAACTCTACGGTGAAAATGCAACACTAAAACACAAGAAATGTCAAAATGTGTATACCTAAATGAAATGGCGATTTCCGGTCTTTCGAAGCGAAGTTCTCGAAGCGGTAAGATCAAGTGCGGAAAAAAATAAAAAAACTTAAACCACTAAGTGCATAAGTGAGAGAATATAAATTTTAAAAACTAACTTGGGATAGGAAAAAGTTTATTCACCTTTCCAAAATCAAGGAGTCACGGCAACAATGTAAGTAGAGATAGAGTAAAATTATTTTAACAATAGAAAGTCGCGCAAAAATATAAATATTTAGTGGCATATAAATAATAAAAAAAATAAATATTTAGTGTGTGTGTGGTCAGCAATTGGGTCAAGCCAAACAACGACGTGAATTACGCAACCAAAGAAGCGTTCAAGAAAAATTAAGAAACAACACCCGTGTCCACAGCAACATCGGGAATACCCTCAGTTGGGTATGTCGATAAGAGTTTGGCGAAAATTGACTGCAGCTTAAACCACAACCCGGCCGATCAAAAACAACCACCGTCATCATCCCATCCCAGTGCTACATTCAGAAAAAACGCGGCGCCAACAACAACAAATGATTGTTAGTCGGCATCCACAAGAGCCATTTTAAAACGACAACCACAAAACATGGCCACGCCATGTATTTGTCGTCAACAGTTGGCGCCGAAAGAATAAAAGAAAAGAATCTACAACAATCCATCATTAGTCACAAATACCGCAACATCCAAAATTACCGATTGACATCCCACGCATAGTTAGCAGCACAACAACCATAGCTTATCACGCCATTTCGAGGCATTTACCGTTTCAGTAGCAACAACAACAACAGTTACCATCTACAGTTGCTACAATAGGGCCGCAACAACAATAACTCGTACCAACATGAGTAATGATAACGGAACTTCATCTACACCAACAACAACACCGAGCATCACCGCGGCTGAGGATAACGGCACTAGCCACAACAACAACAACTGGCGTCGCCATTTTAAACCTTAGCAACAGCGCAACAAACAACCGCCATTTTCAATAATTACAACAACAACTAAAGAAGCCACAATTATAGTTGTCAACACCAACCTGCAACAACAACTACAGCCGCTACATACATAAAAGTAAAAACCATCAACATCCAGCATCACCTATAGCCGTCAACATCCAGCATCATCTATAACCATCAACATCCAGCTTCATCTAAAAACCATCTCCATTCATCATTATCAAAAACCATCTACATTCAGCAACATCAAGCTTCATCACCATCCAGCATCATCACATCAACAGCAGCACCCACCACTACAGATCAAAACCCTAAGATAAGTACAGTAGATAGTTTTATATATTAAATCCGTTGTAAAATTTGTAGCCCGGGAAATTGTATACCGAAAGCGTAATCCAAAAAAAAAAAAAAAGGTTAAATCTAGTTTATCGCGTTGTCCGTTTTTTTTTTGTTTCTTTTGAGAGTTTTCTTTGCCTAATAAAACAGAAAACTCTACACATACCTTTGACCACGTGTGTTTTGGGCACACAAACCCCCTTAGCAAGCATCGCGCTTCGCTCGATTTGGAGCAAAACAATAGCCCGGTTTCAAATATTCATAAATTTCACTCGATTCGAGGTACAAGTCCAGATAAGTTTTTTTCCAAACAATAAAAGTTTTTCCAAATTTAGAATCCTATATTAATTTTCACTTTATTCGTTAGCATACTGTTTAAATTGTCAGAAATCAAAATTTGTTTGTTTTTGCCAAAATTCAGTAACCTTTTGATTAAAATTTCAAATTTCGACCAGTCATTCAGTCTAATATAGTTATCCGGCTGAATCAGATTCCATTGTTTCCCCTCGTATATTCGTTTTTTTAGTTTCTTTTGAGAGTTTTCTTTGCCTAATAAAACAGAAAACTCTACACATACATTTGACCACGTGTGTTTTGGGCACACAATTTTTTTTAGCAAGCAATAAGCTTAGCTCGATTTGGAGCACAACAATAGCCCAAGTTTTTCCATACTCGAAAACAATTCAGAAAATCCCCGAAATTCAGTTTTTTTCAAAATTTAAAATACCTATCATCCCGATATTTGTTTATCTAGAATTAGGATTGAAAATTTGTCTGGTGGTCCTTTCTGGAATTTTTCAAATAGATTTCCTAAAGTTTTTAAATAATTTCATGAAATTCTTACATATATTCCTGAAAATTTTCAAATAAATTTCCTAAAATTTTTAAATAATTTCATGAAATTCTTAAATATATTCCTGAAAATTTTCAAATAAATTTCCTAAAAATCTTTAAATAATCTCATAAAGTTTTATAACGATTTTCTTGAAATTTTGAATAAATTTTCTAAAATTTTTAAATAATTTCATGAAAATTCTTAAATAAATTCCTGGAAAGTTTCAAATAATTCCCTAAAATTTTTAAATAATCTCATAAAGTTTTATAAAAATTTTCTTGAAATTTTGAATGAACTTTCTAAAATTTTTAAATAATTTCATGAAAATTCTTAAATAAATTCCTGGAAAGTTTCAAATAATTCCCTAAAATTTTTAAATAATCTCATAAAGTTTTATAATAAGTTTATTGAAAAATTTCAAATAATTTCCTGAAATTTTAAATAAATTTTCTAAAATTTTTGAATAATTTCATGAAAATGCTTAAAATAATTTCGGAAAACTTTAAAAATAATTTTTGAAATTTTATAAAAATTATTTCTGAAAGTTTTAAAAATAATTTTTGAAATTTTATAAAAACAATTTCTGAAAGTTTTAAAAACAATTCCTGAAATTCGATAAGAATAATTTTTGAACGTTTTAAAAATAATTCCTGAAAGTTTTAAAGTTAATTTCCTGAAAGATTAAAGAAAAAAAAAATAATTTCCTGAAAATTTAAAATAGCATCCCTGGAAAATTTCAAACCAGTTCCTGAAAAGTTGAAAAACAATTTCTGAAAAGTTAAAACAATTTAAGAAAAAAAAACACTTACCTGCAATTTATAATACTTACCTGAATTTTACAATACCTACCTGCAATTTATAATACTTACCTGAATTTTACAATACCTACCTGCAATATATAATACTTACCTGAAATTTACAATACCTAACTGAAAATTTAGAATACCCTTCTGAAAATTTAAAACTTAAGAAACTCGAAATAGAAACCGCTTTTGTGGTTTGAAATTAATTAAAAAAAAGCATTCCTTTAGAATACCCAAAAAAAAAATAATTCCTGAGATTTAATAAATATAAAAAAAAGATATATATTTAATTTCATGAATTTTAAAACAAAACACTTTCATGAAATTAAAAATAGTTACAGTCAAAAAAAAAAAAAAAAAAAAATACTTTTACTTACCTTTAAATACAAACCAATCTCAAATTCTTCCCGTTAAATAAAAATAAAACCCTACGTTTCTGAAATTTAAAATAGAAAATATATTACATTACCTAGAACTAACCTAAATTAGAAAAAAACAAATCTAAATAATTGTAAATAAGATTGTAAGAAAATATTAGTTTACCTACCGGTAGTGAGAAACATAGATAATATTTACCTTAAGATTTTAAACTTAGAATCTACTGAAATAAACCGTTATATAAGAAAGATGCCAACTAGACAAAAGTTTAGTTTACATGGAGAAAGGCAATAGGCTGGCCCTTGAATAGGATAAAATTAATTTAAAACAACAAATGTACTAAATGCCTACTCCACGTAAGCCAATCTTGAGGGAGGCACAGTAAACCATAGAAGTAACCAAATTCAATTACCTATTAAGAATTTCCTTGTACAATAATAGGTTAAACTTGTTATAAGATAACAAAATATCGAAGATAAACAAAAAAAATTATATATAAATATAATGTAACCTTTCTATTTTAAATGAACATATTATGAATTTTCATTAATCAACGTAGAAGAACAAAGAGGTGAGTGAACAAAGGTGATGTGTGTTTTAGGGGTATTTCAAATAACTCACGCAGGAATACCACGGTTAGGGGAGGGTAAAGTGAGGGCTATTCCATCTGAGCCCTAGTGTCTACTTGGACTACATGCACTGGCACAACCTTATTTGCACCCAATATGCCTACTCTGCAACGGACCACCGCCCATGCCCGTGAGCCTTAGCTGTGCCCAAATTAAAAAGTTGCCAGTGTGCAGAGTGGATTGAAGGGGTGGGTTTTGCTGGAAAGATAGGAGTTACCGCGTGCAGTTTGTTGTTTCGGTCGATGCGTTGCAGTCCTTTTATTATTGTGTAGCTTTTGATCTTGGCTGCGGTTTTTCCTCTTTATTCCTCATATTCCTTCATACAAAATTTCATATATTTCTACTAATTAATTATATATGTATGTAGGTATATATATGAGTGGATAGTAGAAATATATGACAAATAGTACACCTACACAAGCAATGGGATATCATTTTCCCCATCTAGTCCAAAATGTGAAGAAGCTAACCCCTGCCATACCTTTCAAATACTAACAACATAACCCGATTGCAGGAGGAAGTAAGAGCGCAATTACAAGAGTTACCAACAACAACACAGTTTAACCATCAGCTATGTGGGTCTGGCTCTAATTGTCCTACTGACAATTAGCCTAATAGTAAAACAAATACTAAAAAGAAGACTCAACCCGTTATCCGCAGCACCATAGCCGTCACCGATGTCTATATGGAATATATCCTTGAAACCAACAGCTCAGGTCACTTCAGTAATACTCGCCGAGAATCGTTCATTTGCACTTCCCATTTATGTTGCCGATCCCCTTGGGGTCGCAATATGTTAATTCTTGATGATATTTTTATTTTCATAACAAAATAAAAACAAGTCTTTATGGAATTAAACCTTAAATTTATTTTTTGTTATTTCTCACATTTGTCAAGCAAAGCGTGCGATTTACAGCGTCAGCATAATTCATGGCAAGCATAAAACTTCACGTACTTGTTAAGTTACCAGGTATTTGTGAAATTTAATATCACCTCTCCCTAATAACTAATAGTGGGAAATAATTTGCCTATTTAAATTACCAGCCAGACAGTTATGTAATACAATCTCTGTACTACACTGCCTTACAGTGGGAAAATAATTTTAAAATATTTAATGAAACACAATATTTCTTTTTGGCTAATGGTGGGAAAAGAATTAAGTACCGAAAGTTATGAACGTTTTTCGACGTGTTTGTAATTAAGTTTATTATTTTTAATTTAGTTTATATTGCATTTTTCTTTTTTCCTTTTTTGTTAATATTCTTTTATTTAAATAATAAAGAATTCCTAATAAAGTTTGTCATTTGCATATTGTCAGTCGTTGTGTTCACACTCTTTTCTACTTACATTTTCTTAGTGTACCACCTGGAAAATTCAAGAAGGCAAACGAGCTTAGCAGCATTATCCTGGTGTATCACCTGGATAACTAATAGCAACAAATAACTTAGTGCACCACAAAGTTATCCTTAATTTAACAGCTGAGGAAGGCAAACGAGCCTGCCCTTAACAAGTAGAAATGTTTGATGTAAAGAAAAGCATCGCCGAGTTAATCAAGTTTGTAGTGGAGTTATCGAGGGTTACGGCACAAAATCAAAGTCCTGTAGTCCCAAATCAACCGGTTGCTGTTCGAAATAGTAGTAGTAATTCAGCTTAGAGTAGAAGACTCGGCGTGAGAGTGGGCTCAAGTAATAGCTCTGGAGATGGCTCTGTTTTCGATGGGCAAGATGATTTTATTTTTCAACATCTGCAGTCTCATTGCCAAATGCCATGGTTGGAAGTATTGAGAGATTTTCATTTGTTGGTGTCCGGCCCGGCCAACGAATGTTACTGGCTCTTTATTAAGACCCATGGAGTCGTGGATTGGCCAGACTTAAGATATACTCTACTGGCACAATATCAGGTTACGCGCTGCAACTTTGAAATTATGCGACACTTAGTTTAACGCAAGCAGCATAATGGCCAATCTGTGGATCAGTATTTTCTCTCAATGTGACAAAAAACATCACGCTTAATACAACCGATACCCGAAGGAATGTTAAACAAAGTATAGGAAGAATCCTCTATTCTATAGCCGTGTTTTGGATAGAGCAGTTGAGTGTAATGAAGCCGAAAAAAATTTTCCTAGAAGAGAAGTCCGTAACATACAACCTTTCACAAAACCAGCGATCTTTGTAAGCGAAGCTTATTTGGACAACAATATTGAATTTGATTATACAATTCCCTCAGAAACGTTTGAAGACGAGGATGCGTTTAATATAAACCCGCAACAAAGAAAGCAACCAGTTATTTGTTGGAACTGCAAGCAACAGGGACATGTGTTCATGGAATGTACATACATCATTGGAAAGATCACAGTTCTATTACAGATGTGGTCGTCCGAAATGTCCAAACTGTCAATCAGGCAACCAGCTTAGCAAATTTCACTACTTTAGAAAAATCGCAAAACCTAAAATACATCAGAAATTATTTACCAAGAGAAATATGGCAGTTAAATTAGGAGAGAGTAAGAGCTCATAATTTAACTGTCCAATCGAATCCTTAAAGTGCGGAAAAAATTTATTGAAAGAAAAAAGCTTAGAAAACTTATGATAGAATCAGTTGTAGAGCTAATAACGAAAAAATAGATAATAGAATTTTCGCGGAATTAATTTTAGAAGGCAAGTTAGTTAAAGGTTTTTTAGATACTGGTGCGTCCGTTAGTATTTTAGGAAAAGGATTAAATAGTTAATTAAGTGTCGTGATATTGTAAGAAAATTGTGTGCATTCGTGTTGTTGTGTGTAGAGTATTATAAAAAATAAAAATATTAAAAAAAAGTGAAACTGAAATACATATATATCTTGGCGAGTTAAAAAGAAAAAGGAAGAAGTAGTGGTATTTTAGTGTTCAAGTTAGGCAAGTAAAGTAAACGTTAAACTCTGGGTGTTACAGAGAATAGCATACTAAGGGAGCTCCTTCAGATGTTAAGAGAAAATATAGTAGTGTCAATATCCTGTACTAGGAAAAAAAGGGTTTAATTAGAGCGCTAGAAGGAATCATACAAGAAGAAAATCAATCAAAGGTTTCAAAAGTGGACGAGATATATGTATGTGTATGTATGAGACAGTAACGGTTAGGAAAAATATAGAATTAATTTCGTTTGTAATTTTTAGTAAAGTGTATTTTGATAAGATCTTTTATTATTTTTATTTAATGTAGTCATTTTATTTGTTATAAACTGTATATTTAAGTTTTCTTTTATAAATAAACAATGTCTTATAATTGAGAAAAAAATCTATTTAAATGAGGGCTTAAATAAGTAAAGGCGCGACAACGATAGATTGGTAAGTGGGAGAGAGGGTCGATTGGCTGTTGGGTCGTTGTTTTAAATAATTTAACGGAAACCTACCGTGACAAGGTTGGGAGATATAAAGGTGAGACCAAGATCAGTCTCAATGTTCGAGTGTGTGATATGTTGTATTAATAAGTTTTTTTTAGTTTATACTTATTGTTTTGTGTTGCTATGCCGAACCTGACAAAAGGGTTGGAACCTCCTGAAGTATAGTCTAGCGGACCGAAAAGATTATCAGGGAAAAACCGCAGGCCGTAACAATATATATATATATATATATGTATGTATTAAGAGTGTTGTATTTTACCGGCAAAAAGGGTTAGAATATTTATATAGAATATATATATAGAATATATATATATATATATATATATATATATATATATGTATGTATGTTTGTATTAAGAGTGTAGTATTTTACCGGCAAAAAGGGTTAGAATATTTTAACTATATTCTTTTCTAATTTTTTAAGCACTAGGTCAGTTTATAAATAAAAATATTGTTTATTATAATGTTTAGAAACATTTAATAATTTCAATAGTTGTATAAAATTAACAATAGAAATAGAAAATGATTTCAAATTGCCCTATTTGGATACGTTAGTAATAAGGAGAGGGAATAAACTAAAAATGGATTGGTATCAAAAGCCAACAGCTTCCGGGAGAATTATTAATTATTATTCTAAGTATAACAAAAGAATAATTCTTAATGCTGGGAAAAATTTGATAGAAAAAGTACTTAAGTTAAGTGATAAGGAATTTCACAAAAGATATAAAGATAAAGCTAAAAAGATATTAATTGATGATAATTTTCCAATGAAAGTAATAAATAGTTTGTTTAAAGAATTAAGGTACAGAAGAGCAAATAACACAGGAAATGTTACAGAAACGAAAGTTTACAAGTCTTTAATTTATGTACCAGAAATAGTAGAAAGGATAGCAAAATCAAAAAATGTTGATGCAGAGAACTTTAAAATGGCATACTAAACTTACAATACATTAAATCGATTATTTTGTAAAACAAAAGATAAAATACAAAAATTGGACATGTCAAATGTAGTTTACAAAATACCTTGTAATGGTAATGATAGTGGAAATTGTAATGACGATTATGTATTTAGGTACAACAAAATATAAACTAAAAACTAGAATAGCTGAACATAAGTCTGATAAAAGATACAGGGATGTTAATAACAAAAAAAAACTGCATTATCTTCCCATTATGCCAGATTTAATCATTGTCCCAACTTTGAAAATGCATCTGTTTTATACCCTGTTCAGACATACGTTTTAATTTATACAATTAAAATTTTAATTGAGTAATTAATTTTGGTGTTCACACATATCCAATTTGATTTACTAAATTAAAATTTGACAATCGAATATAGTTCTGTTCAATAACAAGAAGTTGTTACTAATTGTTATTGGAAAGTGTTTACTTCAGTACCCTGCGAAAGAGTAAAAAAGAGTAGAAGATGTGAATGTTAATAAATTTGTTACTACTTTTGTTACTGTCAAGAACAGAACAGTTGATTCTTGTTCTGTTTTACAAAATAAGTTAATGAATATTAAATACTTTGAACTGAAAGTGTTTATTAGCACTCTCCACGAAAATATTTACATCACATCGTTGTGGCTTTTTTGCCATAATTTATATGGCGATTTTTAAACCGAATATCTACGCTGAAATTTTTTACAACCACACAGCAAAAAATATACATAACATTTATAGTTTTCGGTTTTAAATACAAAATATTTGAATTGAAGCTAATGTTTGAATAATAGTGAGAAGAAAGCTAAGGAAACTATGTACAAGTAAACGCCAGGTTAATAAAACAATAAACAAAAGAAATAGAATAAAATAAACTAAAAGTTTTACAAAAAAGACAGAAAATTTTTGGCAATTTGCACACAATCGATGACAAAGCTCTTGCAAATGCTAACTGTTGCAATACAAAATGATTTAAGCATCGAACACCGCTTTTTTTGCTGTTTTAGATACATATTTATTTTTATGGTTTTTTGTTATTATCGTCAGTTCGCTTCTACTTTGCTATTTTTTTTCCAACAATGCATTTATTCCTTTTTTTTTTATTTGGAATAGTAATGTTGTAAATTTTTATTTTACTCTATCGTTGCTAGTTTCTGCCGGAAATTTATTGAACAGACCTAATTTTTACATTAGAAATTTGTGTTTGTAAATTTGGAAGAATAAAGAAAAGTTCGGCTTTAAAAGAAAGTTTGCTTGTTTTTATTTGAAATATGGAACTCTTCCAGTTTGTACGATCAAGTTTTGACTGCACGCTAGCTTTGAATTTCCATAAAATTTTCAACAACTTTTCATTTCATATAATTTGAAAATATTTTATTTTTCATTTTTATGGCATTTACTTTTGTCATTGTATAAAATTTTCTCTAACTGAACACACTTCATAAGGGTTGTTGGAGTAAACTTAATCAATTATCGACTTAATTAAGTGCTAATTGAAAAATTTTTTAATTAATTTCTTATATGGTAAATTAAATTCAATAAGGGACTTAATTGCGTAAATTCCTTTATTGCGCAATTAAAACGTATGTCTGAACAGGGTATTAAATATAGAAAATAATTATAAACGTCAATATATGTATGTTATACCCTGTTCAGACATACGTTTTAATTGCGCAATAAAGGAATTTACGCAATTAAGTCCCTAATTGAATTTAATTTACCATATAAGAAATTAATTAAAAAAATTTTTCAATTAGCACTTAATTAAGCCGGTAATTGATTAAGTTTACTCCAACAACCCTTGTGAAGTGTGTTCAGTTAGAGAAAATTTTATACAATGACAAAAGTAAATGCCATAAAAATGAAAAATAAAATATTTTCAAATTATATGAAATGAAAAGTTTTTGAAAATTTTTTGGAAATTCAAAGCTAGCGTGCAGTCAAAACTTGATCGTACAAACTGGAAGAGTTCCATATTTCAAATAAAAACAAGCAAACTTTCTTTGAAAGCCGAACTTCTCTTCATTCTTCCAAATTTACCAACACAAATTTCTAATGTAAAAATTAGGTCTGTTCAATAAATTTCCGGCAGAAACTAGCAACGATAGAGTAAAATAAAAATTTACAACATTACTATTCCAAATAAAAAAACACGGAATAAACGCATTTTTGGAGAAAAATAACAAAGTAAAGCCGAACTTACCATAATAAAAAAAAACATAAAAAAATTTGTATCTAAAACAGCAAAAAAGCGGTAAAAGTAGTAACAAATTTATTAACATTGACATCTTCTACTCTTTTTTACTCTTTCGCTGCTTTTTTTGAGGTACTGAAGTAAACACTTTCCAATAACAATTAGTAACAACTTCTTGTTATTGAACAGAACTATATTCTATTGTCAAATTTTAATTAAGTAAATTAAATTGGATATGTGTGAACACCAAAATTAATTACTCAATTAAAATTTTAATTGTGTAAATTAAAACGTATGTCTGAACAGGGTATTACAACATATAAAAAAAAATTATCAATAAATTAATTGGGTTGATTGGTTGGTTGATGGTTGATTCGGTTATTACCGAAAATTATAACAACAAATTATCAATAGTTTATGAAAAACCGCTGCTAACAAACACAATGAGTTGCAAATTTTGCTAAAAATGTTTGGAATATATAAAAAAATGCCTGCGATACTTAGCGTTCACTACACAAACTTATTTTATTTATTTATTTAACTTTTTTTATTACCATTTTCATTAAGAAATGTGTGCAAAACATAAAATATTGTTCTATCAATGCTAAAATGTTTGTTTACTTTTGTTTAGTTTTGCGAAACAACAACAAAAAATGCCATTACCATATGGTAAAACTGTATTAATTAATATGGTTTGTAACAATGTTATGGCTTAGAACTAGCTTTAAAAATGAATTTAATTAAATCGATTAACACATTAAATTGTGAACCCATTTTGGAAAAATACGCAAATATGTTTCAAGGGTTACGGCAATTAAAAGATAAATGTCATTTACAACTGAAAGAAGGTAGTGAGCCAGTAATAGGTCCACCTTGTCGCGTGCCTTTTAGTTTACACCAGGCTCTAAAGGCTGAAATCCAAAGAATGGTTAAAATAAATGTAATTACAGAAGTAAGAGAGCCGACTGACTGGGTTAGCACTATTGTATTAGTAACAAAATCAAATGATGTTTAAGACTTTGCCTAGACCAAAGCAACTTAAATAAAGCTATTAAAAGACCAAGGTTTGATTTTCCAACCATAGATGAATGCAAATCGCGAATGAGTGGTTCAAAAATATTCAGTTTGTTAGATGCAATCTCGGGTTTTTGGATGATTGAGGTAGGAATCGTCGAAGCTGTACAATACAATATACAATCAATACACCTTTTCGTAGATATAGATTTTTACGTTTGCCCTTTGGGATTAGTTCGGTACCCGAAATATTTCATGCTGAAATGGTGAGAATTTTCGGTGATATCCCTGTCCTAGTAATATACATGGACGATTTCTTAATGCATGCCCCCAATATTGATGAACACAATAAAATATTAATTCAAGTACTTGAAAGAGGGAAAACCGTTGGTCTAAAATTTAATCGCTCAAAGTTTATAATTTTCAAATCTGAAGTCAAGTTCGTTGGACACATATTTAGTGAAAAAGGTGTGCAACCTGATGAAAAAAGAGTTCAATCTATTTTAGCTATGGCAGTTCCAGAAAACAAGTATGAACTGCAATGTTTTTTGAGAACGATCACCTATTTAGGTTCGTTCATTGAGAATTTGTCGAGTAAAAATAAACATTTAAGAGATCTTTTGCAAAAAGATTCAATTTGGGCATGGAATAGAGAACCGCAGATATACAATGTAACGCTTTAATAAACAATATAGAAATTCCGTCAGTAGATATATAAACAATTAAAATTGAAATACAAAAAGATAAAATTTTGCAAAATATATTCGGATACATACAAATTGGTTGGCCCGAAAGCAAAAAACAAATAGATATGGAAGTACGACAATATTATCCAATCAAAAATAATATAAGCCAAGTGAATGGAATATTATTTAATGGTAAACGCATTATAGTTCCAAAATCTTTAAGATCTCAAATTTTCGTTATATTTACGAAGGCCATATGGGTATTCAAAATTGTCAAAATTTGCTAGATGTTCAATTTATTGACCCAATATAAACAATGATATCTACAACATGGTGTCTACTTGTGAAACATGTTTAAAATTCCGAAACTCCCACCTTAGAGAAAATCTTCTTACGACCTGTGTGAATTTGATAAAAAAAATTTGTTTATTGATGCTTGATTACTATTCAAAGTATTTTGAAGTTGAAATTCTAGGATCTGGTTATTCGTCTATACAGGTTGTTACGAAATGTAAATCAATCTTTGCAACTCACATAATTTTAAACAATTCTATACGGATTGGGGTATAGACTTTATAACTTCAAGTCCTTATATATCTCGATCGAATAGTCTCGCAGAGAGGTCAATTTAAACAATCAAGAATATTTTGTACAAATGTAAAATAACACAGATCTCTATGTATCATTTTTACAACATCGTAAAACACCCACAAATAATATGCCTAGTCCATCAGAATTACTTATGAGCAGAAAACTGAGAACAAAATTATCTTTAGTCTTGAAAGATCTTAAACCAAAAATTAATAAATTAAAAGACATACAGCAAACTATGAAAAACAATGAGTTACTTTCATGTAAATACTATAACAAAAACACATTTGAATTAAAACCAGTTGTTATAGGTACAAAAGTAAGGACTAAAAAGAGTCCAACATCCGTATGGTTTAAAGGTGAAATCGTAAAAAAATGCAAAGAACCTAGGTATTTTCTCGTTAAGAATGATAATGGAGTAATATACAGAAGAAATAGACAGCATATTATAAAGTTATCATCTCCGAATTTGAACTTTATAGATAATAATAAAAAACTTAATATAAATATACATGAAAACGAACATATTTATTTTTCCAATTTGGATAGTAGTTATACGGATTCTAGTAATGATGAAAATGTTAATATAAACCGTAGCGATGAAAATGTTTTTAAAAACAATCATAACAATGAAAATAGTAGAGCGAATCTTAGTAATGAAAATGTTAACAATGAAATAAGAACAGATAACCAAATTAATTCAAAATTCGGAAAAAATAATTGGCTCAATTTTTCAAATTAAAAGAAAGGAAGATGTTATGTACAAATATTATTAATTAATATCTTATGGTAACCCTGTTTAGCCGGTATCCATATACTACCTGTTATTAAAATATACTCATCCAGATATACCGTTTTTGTAATGATTATTAAATATAGAGCGTTTAAAAGTATAAAAAAATATTTTTATCTCTATTTTTCATTGTATTATATTACAATTTTTTCATTGTATGTAGATAATTATCAAGTAGTATACTGTAAACGATTATCGCCTTTAGGATAGGTTTTCATAATAGAATGACTGAATAAGTAAAAAAAAAAATTATCAGTTAAAAAAATTTCTGAAACTATAAAAGAAAAATATTTAAAATTATAATTCTTGCTAAAAAAAAGCGACTTCAAAACACAGCTCAAGTGTATGGCCACATAAATTGCAGCAACTATAGAGTCACTCTTTAATTTCCTAATTCAAATTATATACTTGCTGTTGTAGTAGATTTAGCAATCAGGTTCTGTGTAAATTTCAACATTCTTTCTTTGTAACGGTTCAACAGTTTGCCCAACTATTTAATATAATTTATTTAACATTTTTATACTTCTTATTATACCAAATTTATTAGTTAAAAAAAACGGCCATATAGAACAAATTACATTAATTTTGAGAACACCCTTTACTTTTTAAATTCAAATTATAAGCTTCTTGTTATAGCGGACTTAGCATGTCCCTCGTAAATTTAGCTGTCTGTCTATAATGGTTCAAAAGTCCGGCCATATACATCATATTATATCAACTATTGGGACACCCGTTTATTTCCAAATCAAAATTTTATACTTGTTGTTATAGTGGAGTTAATAATACAGTTTTTTGTAAATTTCAATCGTCTGTCTACAACTGTTTAAAAGTATGGCCATATACCAAATTAAATGAACTATTGGTGCACCCTTTAATTTATAATTTTAAATATTATCAGCTGTTACTATAACGGACATAGCAATAGACATTGCGTCAAAGTTACAAGCGCTTGTCTAAAACGGTTCAAAAGTACGGCCACACACTTGAAATTACATTAACTATTGAAACGCCCTTTTACTTCTAAATCCATATTTTATACTTGTTGTTATAGCGGACTTACCAATACAGCTTCGTTGTAAATTCCAAGCGTCTGTCTATAACTGGTAAAAAGTATGGCAATATACATCAAATTCAATGAACTATTGGCGCACCCTTTAAGTTATAAATCTTAATATTAATACTTGTTACTATAACGGCCATAGCAAACGACATTCTGTCCAATTTGCAAGTGTTTGTCTATAATGGTTCAAAAGATAGGCTTATATAAGTAAATCTTCATCAATTATGGAACACCCTTAATTTCTAAATTCAAATTAATAACTCGATGATATAGCGGATTTAGCAATACAGGTCCCTTTTAAGTTTCAGCGTTCTGTTTATAACGGTTCAAAAGTTTGGTCACATACACAAAATTACATTAACTATTGGAACACCCTATAATTTCCAAATCCAAATTTTGTATTTGTTGTTATAGCGGACTTAGCAATACAGGTTCGTTGTAAATTTCAAGCGTCTGTCTACAACTGTTCAAAGGTATGGCCATATACATAAAATTTAATGAACTATTGGCGGACCCTTTAATGTAAAATTTGTGATATTAATACTTGTGACTATAACGGCCACAGCAATCGACATTCTGTCCAATTTGCAAGCGTTTGTCTATAACGGTTCAAAGATAGGCTCATAGAAGTAATTTTGCATCAATTATGGGGGCACCCTTTAATTTTTAGATTTATTTTTGTATAATTTTTTGTTTTTGGGAGCCATAGTAATATGCAGTCATTTTAAATTTTACAGAATCGCCTTTTACAGTGCATAATACACGTAAAAAATATGTATGTTGTATGGGGACACCCTTAATTTTTAAGATTATGAACGCGACCAATTTGTAAGCATAATCTATCATATTACAAAAAATTTTCAAAATCGGATCAGAAATGACTGAATTCTGGAGGTACAAATATAATAAAAGCAACATTCGGCCGAATTGTATAACCTCCTTCTTTTTTTGAAGTCGGTTAAAAACAAATTGAATAATGTACTTACTTACTTACTTACTTGGAAAGAAAATAATTTTCTTGAAAGAAAACGTTTTCTTAGGGAAAAAATAAATATAACACGTTTTGTTTTGCTCATTGTATTTCAAATAAAAATTTAACATTTCTTTAAATCTCTCAAGCGATATATGTGGCCCTGTTTAGGAATCCATTGAAAAACTATAATAAAAAAACTAACATACGGAAAAAATATTTTTGTAGCATTAGCAGTGCCTGCAACCCAATTATTAGTGGAGAGATCTTTTTGCGCTGATAGTTAAGGGCAGAAAACTTATTACTGGTAAACAGACATCAGAAATTAAAAACGGAAAACCAAAAATTTTAAGTTTTTATCAAATCAATAAAAAACACATGGTTGTACACAAAAATATTTTTTTTACTGAGTTTAAAAATTTTATATATATATATATATATATATATATATATATATATATATATATATATATATATATATATATATATTTGTAATGTACAATATAATTTTGAACATATAAAAGTATAAAAAGAAAAACGAAGGATTAAAGTTTTAAAAAAGATTTTTTTAGTTAAAGCGACAAGAAATAAATGACAATATCAACTAAATAGTCAATTTATCAATTAGTCTTGTAGCAAGTTTTAAAAGTAATAAGTTTTTTGATTGTTTTGCGCTTAAATTTCGGCGGTTCTTCTTGGATTGGAGGCACTGCTAATGCTACTTCTGCAATTGTTGATGTAACAGTATATTCAATATTTTAGCTTACAAAATGCAAAAATATTTGTTCAGAATGTTATTTTTTATTATTTTTTCAATGGATTCCTAAGCAGAGCAACATATGTATATCAATTGAAAGACTTAAAGAAATATAAAATATTTACTTGAAATGCAATGAGCAAAGCAAAACGTTTCTCATTTTTTTCTTATTTATTTTTTCCCCTCAAACTTGAGGGATATTTAAAATGTTTTTTTCTGTTTAATTGTATGAATACATATTCAGAACAACATTAAAACATGCAGCCTCCTTCGTCGGTACTTCTTGATAGCATATCCGCTATATCTATCTCCTTTTCCCACCTTTCTTCTCTCTCATCTATCCCTTTCCTACGAACTAAGTAATACTTATTAATGCCTGAAGTGCTACTTCTCTTTAAAAAAAATATTTTTTTTATTTTAAATTTTTTTTGTATAGTTTAAAATATTTTTTTCAACTTGAACGATAAATATTTTTGTTACAAACAAAATAAACAACTTTTTCTGGTCCCTGCTGGTAAAACTTGATACTAATTGACTAATTGATATATTGACTATTTAGTTTTAAATATTTTAAAATATTTAATGGAGTTCTCATTTAATCAATTTGGCTTTTGATACAAGACTTTCTAGTTTTCTATACAAAATTTGGGTAAAATCCACTGATGAACTATTTGAGCAGTAGTGAAATGGCCATATGGATATGCTTTCCCCGCAGTAATACATTTCATTTTTTAGTTTAGTTTAAAATAATAAATATTTCATGAGAATATCATGAAATATTTATATTTGAAGGAATCATATTAAAACAAATAATTAAAAAAAAAGAAAATTGAAATAAATATAAAATTGACAAAGAAAAGTCAAAATTAAAATTAAAATAAAAAAGAATTAATGCTTGATTTTTGGAAATAAAAATGAAAAAATATATGTAAAATTGAAACAAATATATAAATTTGAAAATTAAAAATTGAAAAGCAAAAGCGAAATACAAAAGATAATATGCTTGTAAGGTTGATCCCGAAAAATAAAAAAAGAAAATTGAAAACTGAAGCAGTGTTTAAAATTAAAAAAGAAAATAAAAATTTAAAATAAGAAAAAGTATATTGATAAAACTGAAAAAAAGGAAATTAAAAAAAAAATATTATTGAAAAATAAAATTAAAAAAGAAATTATTATTTTAAAATTGAAAGCGTAAATTTAAAAATTTAAATAAGATTGAAACAGAGAAACAAAAGTAAAAAATATATTGAAAAGCTAATATAGGAAAAAAGTTCAAGAAAAGGAAGTGAAGTGAAACTGTGCAACGGGCAAAGATCTTTCATTAAAGTGCTACTGATACATATTTTAGGAAAGTGAATATTTTTTGGAATATTCACCCTTATTCTGCGTTTCAATTACGTTCCCGCATTCAGTTACGCTCGAATCGAAAATAGGTATTCTACAAAAAAAAAAACCTAATCGAAAGAAAAAGAAGAAGAGAAGAGTATATTCAAACCAGCGCTTTGTTATGAAACGTAAGAAATAGAAACATAAAAAATAAAAAAATTTTGTAAACATTGTAATTGTTAAACTATAAATACAATTTTATCAATAAACAGTGATAAATACATGTATTAGAACTAAATATTGTGGAAGCTATAATTAAATAAACTCATCAGTTAAGTGTGGAAAAAAAGAAAATAACCAACAGACTAAAAGCAAACAGTATTTGTGGCCAAACTATTCCAGCGTGAGGAATCCTGAAGCGGCGAAGCGAAATTTTTACTTTCTACACATCACTTAAATTATTATTATTAAAATGTCATACTTTCTTTCCAGTTTTTTTTTGTGGCCCTATTGCGTTAAGTGCATTTGGAACTTCTTCCCAGAATGCGTATACTTGTTCCTTGGGACGCTTATAATATCCAGACGCAATACATATCAGCCTTCGTTGCCATTATACTAACCTGCAATAAATTAAATAAAGCTTGAAAATTACAAAAAAAGAAAAAAAAAAATATTACAAAATAAAGTTATAGCATTTTATACTCACATTTTATTAAATTTTACACTTTTTTAACTACAAAAACAAAAATCGAAAAACTTTCCGCTAGTAAGTAAACAACTTGAAAAAACGTAGCTACGATCGTAACGCAGAATACATACAATCGAAAAAGAAATCGAATTAATACGGGGAACGGAACGCAGAATACCAAAGTTGATAAACTGAGTAATTTTCGATCCGAATCGAAACGCAGAATAAGGGTGATTAAAACGATGGAGGATGTAAAAGCTACAATTACGACTATGACTGGTGCCATCAATCGGTTTGTGGAACAGCTCAAGTCTGTTGAAACGCGCATAGTAAGTCTAGAATCAAGTCTCGGTAACAATATACTAGGAGAAGTTTTGGGAAGGTTAGAGCTTCCTGAAAGTAGGCAGGCCACTGCGGCCGTCCCAGTGGTCATAGAGGAGGTATCTCTTCAGCGACCACGAACCGAAATCGAGTTAAGGGATATACGCCGTCTTCCTGACAGTGTAAGGGATTTAAGAACATTTGAGGGTAATCCAACCCAGTATGTATCCTGGGTTAATTCCGTGGAAACCATAATGGGAGATTTTGATGTATTTATATTTGAAGGAATCAAGCACGAATAAAGTAAATTAAATTTTAAAATTTTCCGAATAATAAATTTTCATATTGATATATTTGCATGTGCACATTGCTTTTTAATAAAAATTGTTTTCAATTTTTATTTTTTCATTGAATTTTTCAAATACATATGAATGGTTCCCAATGGGATCGCTTATGTAGAAAAATGAAAGAAACAATAAAAATAGTTACTGAATGTTTGCTGTGTTTTTGTATAAAATATTTTTGAGTTGTTGTTGTCTTTTGTCTTATTGATTCAATGGAGTTCTCATTTAATCAATTTGGCTTTTGATAGAAGCCTTTCTAGTTTTCTATACAAAATTTGAGTAAAATCCACTGATGAACTATTTGAGCAGTAGTGAAATGGCCATATGGATATGCTTTCCCCGCAGTAATACATTTCATTTTTTAGTTTAGTTTAAAATAATAAATATTTCATGAGAATATCATGAAATATTTGTATTTGAAGGAATCATATTAAAACAAATAATTAAAAAAAAAAAAAAAGAAAATTGAAATAAATATAAAATTGAGAAAGAAAAGTCAAAATTTAAATTAAAATAAAAAAGAATTAATGCTTGATTTTTGGAAATAAAAATGAAAAAATATATGTAAAATTGAAACAAAATATAAATTTGAAAATTAAAAATTGAGAAGCAAAAGCGAAATACAAAAGAATATATGCTTGTAAGGTTGATCCCGAAAAATAAAAAAAGAAAATTGAAAACTGAAGCAATGTGTAAAATTAAAAATTAATAAAGAAAATAAAAATTTAAAATAGAAAAAGTATATTGATAAAAGTGAAAAAAAGGAAATTGAAAAAAAATATAGTATTGAAAAATAAAATTAAAAAAGAAATTATTATTTTAAAATTGAAAGAGTAAATTTAAAAATTTAAATAACATTGAAACAGAGAAACAAAAGTAAAAAATATATTGAAAAGCTAATATAGGAAAAAAGTTCAAGAAAAGGAAGTGAAGTGAAACTGTGCAACGGGGAAAGATCTTTCATTAAAGTGTTTCTGATACATATTTTAGGAAAGTGAATATTTTTGGAATATTCACCCTTATTCTGCGTTTCGATTACGTTCCCGCATTCAGTTACGCTCGAATCGAAAATAGGTATTCTACAAAAAAAACCTAATCGAAAGAAAAAGAAGAAGAGAAGAGTATGTTCAAACCAGCGCTTTGTTATGAAACGTATGAAATAGAAACATAAAAAATAAAAAATTTTGTAAACATTGTAATTGTTAAACTATAAATACAATTTTATCAATAAACAGTGATAAATATATGTATTAGAACTAAATATTGTGGAAGCTATAATTAAATAAACTCATCAGTTAAGTGCGGAAAAAAAGAAAATAACCAACAGACTAAAAGCAAACGGTATTTGTGGCCAAACTATTCCAGCGTGAGGAATCTTGAAGCGGCGAAGCGAAATTTTTATTTTCTACACATCACTTAAATTATTATTATTAAAATGTCATACTTTCTTTCCAGTTTTTTTTGTGGCCCTATTGCGTTAAGTGCATTTGGAACTTCTTCCCAGAATGCGTATACTTGTTCCTTGGGACGCTTATAATATCCAGACGCAATACATATCAGCCTTCGTTGCCATTATACTAACCTGCAATAAATTAAATAAAGCTTTAAAATTACAAAAAAAGAAAAAAAAAATATTACAAAATAAAGTTATAGCATTTTATACTCACATTTTATTAAATTTTACACTTTTTTAACTACAAAAACAAAAATCGAAAAACTTTCCGCTAGTAAGTAAACAACTTGAAAAAACGTAGCTACGATCGTAACGCAGAATACATACAATCGAAAAAGAAATCGAATTAATATGGGGAACGGAACGCAGAATACCAAAGTTGATAAACTGAGTAATTTTCGATCCGAATCGAAACGCAGAATAAGGGTGATTAAAACGATGGAGGATGTAAAAGCTACAATTACGACTATGACTGGTGCCATCAATCGGTTTGTGGAACAGCTCAAGTCTGTTGAAACGCGCATAGTAAGTCTAGAATCAAGTCTCGGTAACAATATACTAGGAGAAGTTTTGGGCATGTTAGAGTTTTTGAAAGTAGGCAGGCCACCGCGGCCGTCCCAGTGGTCACAGAGGAGGTATCTCTTCAGCGACCACGAACCGAAATCGAGTTAAGGGATATAAGCCGTCTGTCAAAAAATTATTGGCGCTGCTGATACAGCTTTGGTATCCTATAACGTATTTAATAGTGATTGGGCTGAAATCAAGAGAATACTTTCACTCCACTACGCTGATAAACGAGACATCAAAACTCTGAAACATCAGCTTTTCCAGGGATCCTCGTCAATGGATAAGTTTTATTTAACGGTTAATCATCAACAAATTGCAGAGGGAATCTTACAGTGAGAGCCATCAAGGCGCTAGTGGGAACTTATAGAAACAGAGCGTTAGACATTTTTATACGCGGATTAAGGCCGGATCTTTCCAGTATGATTATTATACAGCGACCTAGAACGCTCCCTGAAGCATACTCCGCTTTCCTGGAGTTGCAAAGCCTAACGATGCGAAACAATATAATTTATGCAAAAATGAAGCCACACGACTCGATTTCCACGGAGACAACTCATCGTCTTGGGCCTTCAAGGCCACCAAAATTGTTTGCTGCGCAATCGGGATGGCAGTATAAAGATTATAGGCCTAGAAATTGTCAACACAACAACAATTATTCTAACTTTCGGACAAATGAATATTCCAATATTCCCTGTATAGAGTATCCTTCTGCTATGTTTTTTGATCGACACGGGCTCTAACAAGAACTTTTGCAGCCCTCGCATATCACACGGTAGCATAATTTTAGAAAGACCAATAAATGGGCGGTCAGTAGGAGGAGATGTGTGTATAGACAGAAAAATAATTGGGCCATTTTTAAAATTTTTCGGGATAAAAGAACCTATTGAATTTTACGTCTTGCCAACACTAAAAACATTTGATGGTATTATTGGGGATGACACACTTAAGGGGTTAGGTGCTGTAGTTGATAGAAAGGAAAATGTTTTAGTTTTGAAAATCAGTTTTTAAATTCCGCTAAAAGCTAAAATAGCTGCTGAGTAAAATTATATATTAGGCGAAGAATATGTGCCAGAAGTTAGGACAATAATAAAAAGTCTTATTAGTAAATATAAGCCCCTTTTCGGACCACTCGATGGTGGCGAACTTGCATCAACAAATGTCCAGGCAAAAATTAGGACAAGCACAGATAAACCAATATATACTAAAAGCTACCCATATCCCGTCTGTAGGAGGGAAGAAGTAGAAAGATAAATAAAGGAACTACTTTCAGAAGGAGTAATAAGGCCATCAAAAAGTCGGTACAATTTACCCATATGGGTCGTCCCAAAGAAGCCAAAACCTAGTGGCAAAAACAATATCGAATGGTAGTGGACTTCAAGCGCTTAAATGCTGTAACCATTCCAGATACCTACCCAATTCCTGACATTACTTCTACTTTAGCTAGTTTAGGAAAAGCAAAGTATTTCACGACAATAGATCTTACATCAGGCATTCACCAAATAGCTATGAAACCAAAGGATATCCCAAAAAAGGCTTTTTCAATAGCGAACGGTAAATTTGAATATTTAAGATTGCCTTTTGGCTTAAAGAATACGCCGGCAATAATTCAGAGAATGATAGACGACGTACTCCGCGAGTACATAGAAAGAATCTGTTTTGTCTATATTGATGATGTAATTCTAATCGGCGAAAATGTGGAGAGTCACTTGAAGAACGTAGATACAATTTTTGCAAGGCTTTATGAAGCTAATCTAAAGGTAAATCTTGAAAAAATGCATTTCATAAAAACTGAGGTAGAATTCCTTGGCTATATCGTTGGGTCTGAGGGAATAAGACCGGATCCTACTAAGGTAAAGTCCATTGAAAACTTGTTACCACCTACGAACTTAAATGAGTTGAAAAGTTTCCTGGGTCATTCCCTCATATTATAGAAGATTTATTCGCGACTACGCAAAGGTGGCAAAGCTCCTTAGAAACCTGACAATAGGAGAACATGCTCAAATAAAAGCTAGTCAGTCCAAAAGAGTTCCAATTAATCTAAATAATGAATCTTAGAAGTTTTTCAATAAACTTAAATTTATGTTAACCACAGCTGAGCTTCTGGATTTCCAAGACTTTGGGAAACCGTTTAATTTGACGACGGATGCCTCTGATACTGCGCTTGGTGCCGTTCTGTCACAAGGTGAGATCGGCAAGGGCAAACCCATTGGGTATATTTCTCGATCGCTCAATAAAACTGAAGAGAACTACACCACCAATGAGAAAGAGATGTTGGCTATTGTGTGGGCTCTTGATAATCTTCGAAATTACTTATATGGTGCAAAAAAAATTAAGATATACACTGATCATCAACTACTGATGTCTGAAAATTAAAGGTTCCCAACCCTGGCTCAAGATGATAGTTGCTGACGTCTAAGGGGCGCCTTTTTTTTCGTTATGATATTTTTTATTGTTAGAATCGAGTTCTTTTTTTTTTGAGTCGAAAAAAAAACTCGCTGTAGTCGCGCTATTAAAAATTTGGGTTTTATTAAAAATTGAATTATATAATTTTGAACGTATTGTAATACATATTTTGAATATTAATAAAATAAAGGAAAGTTAATTTGTAACTTCTCCCTTTTTTCCATTTTTGGTTCCATTTTTTGTGTTTGGTGAAGACAGCCGTTTGGAAGCCATTCTCATCAAGCTCCACATTTTTATTGGTACTCCAACCCGGATTTTTGAACATTTGTTTGTGGAACCCTAAGTTTATTGAAAAAGAATTGGATAAATTAAGGTGACAATTCTTTCATTTATTTTTTTATATTTTTCCTTGTGCCATTTTGTTTGTTAAACATACAAGAAAAATTGCATTTAACAGTTCCTGTTTTTTCTGTTAAAATTTTTTTCTTTTAAATCAAATAAAAGCTTTGAATGTAAATTAACAAAGCCACAATCGAATAATTAACGTCGAGTCACCCTGTTTTTGATTCTTCAACTATGAACAACTGAACACTTCCCTATATTAGTTGAATTGTTCTTCTTCGCGTTATTTTTTACATTTAATTTATTTGTTTTGTTTTATTTGCAATAATTTTGTAATTAACTTTTATTTCATTTATATTTAAAAGTGTGTGCGCGCTGTGAAACAAACAAAACAAAAGAAATATAAAAGAGTGATTGGATGTAAATAAATACATATGTACATATACATATAAATAAAATAATAGAAAACAACCACCACAAAGCAAAACAAAAGTGAACATAAATACATTCATACATAAAAGAAATTTGTATAGATTTAAAAGAAGTAAGTTTATTACTCTTTTAATTATAAATTTACTAATTATATTCGTTTAGTAGTAAATTTGTTACATATTGCATTTGATTTAATATTGTTTTTTAGGAAAAGTAGTGCATGAAATTTTTTTGTTTTCTTGTACACATTAGGGCGCTACCAATTGTCCTTTATATTTTTGTTACAAAAAAAAAAAAAAATTATTGATATTCTTTCTCAATTTTGACGTTTGCAATTAAAATTAATTTAGCAAAAAGTGGTACATTTTTGAAATTCACAGTGTTGTGCAAAAAATAGCACTAATTGTATAATTTGCTTGTTTCACGGGATATAATAATTTCGAATATTTTCTTTATTTTTTTGCTGCATTTGTGTAAACTATAATTTATTTAATTATTTTACATACATATTTTAATACTTCCAATAGGAGCTAAATTTGTTGTTGGTTGAAAAACTTGAATATTTTTCCAAATCGATTTATTTCATTTTTTATTTTAATTATTTGTGAGATTTGTAAAACCAAATGGTAAAATCTGCTAAGTTGAGCACTTCTGAGAAGTATGCCGCACTTTGAGTTTGAAGGTGATTTTAATGAGATTCACAAGGCAAACCAAACGTCTTTTACAATTGAACTTGAAAAGGAAGAGTTCAAGACCTTGTGGGAAAAAGTAAGAATGTCATATGAAACCTTTGCGACAGCAAGTGATAATGCTGACTCTGAGAAAGATTTTGAAGCAGCTAAGACTTTTTAAGGAATGTAAATTGGCTTACATTACTTGTGCTGCTTTAATGGGTGAATTGGCCCGATCGTTTATTAATCGCCTTAATTCCGCCACGCTATCTCCTACTCGTTGTGTATCTAACCTTAATGATGATGCTGTTTTTCCAAATCATCATATAAGGCTACCACCTTGTACCACCGAACGTTTTATGGTGATAATCAGTCTTGGCCAGCCTTTAGAGACATGTTTGTGGCAGTATATGTAAACGGTACCTCATTAACTGCAGTTGAAAAGTTATTTTATCTCTAGCAAAACACTAGGGATGAGACTTTGGACATCGCGAAAAAATCCCCCATTCTAATGACGGTTTTGAGAATGCATGGAAAAATGAAGGATAGGTATGAAAACAAGAGGATTCTTGTTAATATTCAGTTAAAAATCTTGTTTAACTTGGTTGAAGTCAAATCGGAGTCAGCAGCTGAAATAAAACGGTCGCAAAGAGATATAAATAATTGTATTTGGATTCGATTTTTCTGTGCTCTATGAAATTGCCTAATTTAACTTTGTCGTTATGGAAGCAGTCAATTATTGACAGAACAGAAATTCCAAAATAGAAAGATAGAAGAAAGGATCATTTGCTAAGAACCTGCCCTAAATTTTTAGAAATGAACCCTGGTGAAAGATTTTTGGTCGTTAAAAGGTGTAATTTTTGCATAAATTGTCTAACTTAGGGACATAAACTGAGCACCTGTAAAAGCACTTTTAGTTGTTCTGCACGCAAAATGAAACATAATTCGTTGCTTCATAGGGAGGTTGTGAATGATAGCCAAAATGGTGGTCCTAGTACGAGTCAGATAGCTTTGCGAAAATCGACGGTTCAAAACTGCTTTGCTGTTACCTTGCGACATTATCTTCTGGGAACTGCTGTTGAGAACATAATTTCTCATGGTGAAATGTTTTGTGCAAGAGCGCTCATTGATTCGGGGTCACAAGCAACTTTTATTTCCGAAAATTTGCAGCAGAAACTTAACTTACCAGTTAGCCGAATTAGAGCTCAAGTTGCTGGTTTAAATAATGCTTTAGCAGGTTCAGTACAGAAAATTTGTTCTTTAGAGTTGAGCTCTCGATTTAATAGTCACGTAAGACTAGATATAGAAGCTTTGGTACTGCCTAAATTAACAGGAAATATGCCAACTGAGTCAGTTAATATCTCCCAATCGTCACCCTTAGTAGGTTTGGAATTAGCCGATTAGAATTTCGCAAAAAAGCGGTAAAGTCGATTTGCTCATTGGCCCTGATATTTATTCTAAAATTATGAGAGATGGCGTCAAGCGAAAAATCCTTGGCAATATGATAGCTCAGGAAACAATATTTGGGTGAATTTTGACTGGTGCTCTTGCTGATTGTAAAAAGAGATCCTTTATCACAGTTGTTTCGTATCACACGGAGGTGGGCTTAGATAAACAGCTGGAGAAATTTTGGGCTCTGGAAGAACCTCTAAGGAGCTCTAAGCTCACACCTGAGGAGGAATATTGCATTTCAAAAACACTACGAAACGGAATGTTGGTGGGCGTTATGTAGTTTCTTTGCCATTTAAGCCACAATATTTAGTTGATAGTGGCCTCGGATGTTCTCGTGAAAAGGCACAATGACAGTTTTTTAGAAAGGAGGTTTCTCTATTAAAGAAACCGGCTCTTAAAGCGACTTATGATGGTGTCCTTACCGAATATGAAACTTTAAATCACATGGTTCAGGTTCAGCAAGCAGAATCGGATTTTTCGGGAACGTTTTATTTACCACATCATGCGGTTTTTAAGCCTGAAAGTTTGTCTACAAAGGTGCGGGTGGTTTTTAATGCCTCAAGTCGTTCGTCTTCAGGTTTAACGATATCTTGTTTACCGGACCTGTGTTAGAAAATGACTTAATGTTGCTGATAATTAGATGGCGATTTTTTCGTTATGTTTTTAACGGGGATATTGAAAAAATGCATCGCCAAATTTTAGTGGATTTAAAGGATTTTGAGTTGCAAAACGTCACTTTTGCGCGCCATATTTAGCGATAAAGCGTTACACCAACTGGCAAGTGATGTTTTGTTTTGCGTCGTATGATGTACGTAGATGATGCTTTAGCGGGCACGCATACACCTCTTTAGCGATTGAAGCCCGTGATCAATTATTATTAGCTCTATCATCAGCTGGATTTTCGATGAAAAAATGGACTTCAAACGATGAACGTTTTTTGAAAGATTTACCCCTTGATTTTCTTTTGAATCGTAATTTTCTAGAAATTAACGACGACAGCAACACCAAAACATTGGGCATAAGGTGGAATGCAAAGGTAAGAAGGTCATTTTAAAGCGTTAGGATATTTTTTTAGGATCGGAAATTACTTCAGTAGAGATTCAATCAGTTTAAGAGAAATTGATTATTGTATCTCAAAAAGCCGTTTTTGCTACAGAATATTATAAATTGTCCAATGATCAACCAATTTTAGAAGGAGGACTGTTAAACTTGTCCCTCTTTCTGGAGAGTAAGGGAATAATTCGTGTAGACGGGCGTTTGGCAAACGCTCCAAATTTGTCGTATAGTGAGCGATTCCCTATAGTATTGCATCCAGGTTGCCAATTTTCCATCGAATTACGTTGCATGGTGGAAACCAGTTGATGTTAAGAGTTTTACGTACTGAATTTTTTATTCTGCATGCTAAAAATTTAATCCAGACGGTAATAGATCGTTGTAAAATTTGTACTTTGTAGAAAACGGCAACGCAGAGTCAAATTATGGCAGCCCTTCCCACTTCTAGAACAGTGATTTCTCGGCCTTTTACTACTACTGGTGTGGACTTCACGGGGCCTTTTGATATTAAAAATTATACAAGCTGGCATACTCTTCAATAGAAACATCGGAGCAAACTACGAAAACCTACTATCAGTACAGAAGAAAATTAATACGGACCTCAGACACTTGCTTAAAAGAAATATGGCGGCTCGCAGGGCAAGAATGAATCGTGGGAGGCAAAGCCCTTTAAAATATAGGAAGGGTGATAGAATCTACGTTGCTATTAGAACTATCCAGGGAAAAACAAAGCACTATTTAGAAAATAGTGTAAAAGATAATAGATTAACTGTGCTGACAAGAAGTGGAAGAAAGATTCACAAGGAACACAAGAAGAATCTAAAAACAATTTTAAATAACTGTAGAACCTTTTTCATTAGACTCACTTAACTTATACTACTTGAATAAAAAGAGAAAAGAAAAAATATATAAAAAAGGGAATTTTTTAAGCAAAATAAAATCTTAAATCTAATCATATGTCATTTAAACATTTCATTGTCAGGATATCGTCTCATTTTTATCAATATAATCAAATTATACTATTTTCAGAAATTACATTTTTAACTATGCATCTAAAGTTTATTCTTTTCACCACATTCAACCTGATTTATTTTGTAATTACTGTATAAATCTATCAATACAAAACATCACTGGTTTCATTAAAGGTTGGAAATGGATGGATAGTCGATGGGAACTTTAAATTAGTACACGTCATCAACTTAGAAGAGTACAGGGAAATGGCTGCAAACATATCATCTATTATTCAGAGGCACCTTTCGCCAAGCAGAAACAGAGAATTCATTTTGCACCACATGCTGCAGGTACAAGAACGCCTAGATCAATCGATTGGATCGGATCTGCTTGGAAGTGGGTTGCAGGAAGTCCTGATTCAACAGACTGGAATCACATACTAAGAAGTCAGGATATTATTATCACGAATAACAACGAACAATACAAAATTAACAAAGAGCTTCAGCGGGCAACGTACCAAGTGGTTAGGAAGAATGGAACAAAGTACCATCGGTATCATTTTGAGGGATGAAATAAATGAAATTGTCCGGGCCTGTCAGGTGGCCAAGAGTGGTATTGTAAACACAAATCTGTTAGACCAATCGGAGATCAACAGAGTAATTGACGAGCTGGAAACGTTACCTTATGGTAATGCAATAGAAGCAGTGGAGTATGGAACGCCATCAATTTATACGAATGGTTCATCTTTGTTGTACATTCTGTCCATACCAAAGCTCGGAAGAAATTTTTATAACTTGCTTCTAACTAGAGCTACTATTATTGAAGGAAGGCAGATAGATCTGCCGTTTGAGAGGGTGGTTGTTAATGAAGCGGAGACCTATGGTATCACAGGAGAATGCCTTTTAATAAGTAATTCGACAGTCTACAAAAGAGCATCTGTAACGAAATTGGAAGAGTGTAACTGCCTTAACCGCATTCTCAAAGGCGAATCAGCAAGTTGTAAATACAGACGTACCCAAGAAGAAATCATTGAGTTATTGAGTGACGACATTATCTATGTGACAAACCACAAGGGTTTCATTGAGGCAAATGGCTAAAATGGTTAAAAATTCTTTTATAATATTTAAAGTCAATTTTTCATATAATTTTATTGTGAATAAATTTAATCAAAAGGTAATTTATATAAAAGCTTTCATTTAAACAAAGCCGCGAGTTGGTGCAGCTTAATATAATTTTATTTTATCAATACCTGCATTATAACTTACCAACAGATTTTCTTCATTAAACGCTTTTGAGCTTACCACTACTTTTATTAATACTGTGAATGAGGCTACAAAACATTCAACTACTATCATAAACAGTAAAAAATTGTTAAAGTTTAAGATTTCACCATGGATCAATTAAAACCTTCAGAAATTAATATTGTGGAAAGAAAAGTTGCTACTTAAAAGAAGAAAAACGAGTAATAATCAGCACATTAAAGAATCTTTGAAAAGAATAAGTAAAGTGATTAAACCCGCAATCACCAATGTAGAAGTCAGTATTATATTGAAAGCTTGAAAAAAAAAACAGAAAATGATCCTAGAAAATATTGAAGATTTATTAACAATACTCTTGGACGAGTAAAAAACAACAACATTAACCTAAATAATACTAAAGGTGAGCGAATTTTGTGCGACGCAACGAAGGCGAATTGTTTTAATAGATTCTTCATTGATACTGTACAAAACCTTAACTAACAAATTGATGTTTATCCAGATGATGCATTTAATTTTTTCGTACTCTTTTTCTCTTACAACTTCGTTTTAACTTAAATTATATTGTGCTGGTGATTTCGAAGATGTTATATTAAATTTGAAAGAAACAAAAGTTCTGGTAATGATAATATAACAGCTACGCTTGTTAAGAAATGTAAAGATGAAATTATGCCTATGTTGGTTACTATTTTTAACAAAATGATCAACACATCAATTTATCCGGATGTTTTCAATATACATAAAGTAATTCCAATTCCTAAAGAAATCAACGCACAAGATGTTGGGAAATACCATCCTATATCGGTTTTATCGACAGTTGATAAAATTTTTGAAAAGCTAATCTATTGAAGAAAATAATCTATTATATAACTATCAATTTGGATTTAGAAAAGGAAGTAGTACAGAAGTTGATGTGGTGAATGTAGTAAGATTCATTTGCAAAGCATTAGATGAAGGATTTAATGGTGTGGCTGAGATGTTCTTCGATTTTACAAAGGCGTTTGATTTGGTTGATCATGATATTTTGTTGCAAAAACTGTCATGTTATGGTATACAAGGTCGTGAGCTATTACTGTTTAAAAGTTATTTTGCAAATAGAAAACAATATGTGGAAATAAATAATTCTAAAAGTTTTGTTGGTGATGTGATTTATGGATTTTCTTAAGGCAGTGGATTGGGTCCCCTTTTATTGTTTTACAGACCTTTGGGGCCAACTTTACATGTTTGCTGATGACATATGTGTATTGTATCCATATAAGAATTAGTTAATATTAAAAATAAACATTGAACGGGATGCTGCGTTAAATTTTTAATTTGCCCGCCTAAATAAGTTAATACTAAACTCAAAGAAAACGAAATTCATTCATTTTGGACCAAGCTCGATTGAAAACAATTTTTCTGTGAATATTAGTGGCGATTCAATACATGAGACACTTCAGTCAACTATTTAGGAGTCATCTTACAGTCTGACTTAAGTTGGGACTTACACATTTCTAATATTAAAAAGAAAATAGCACCCGCCATTGGAATTTTATATAAATTAAAACGTAAACTAAATTAAAAAGCTAAATAATGATATATCAAGCCCTAATTCATTCACATTTAAATTACTTAGCTGTTGTTTATGCTCATAACAAAAGAAATGTTCAAGTTAAGTCGCTTCAATGCCTGCAAAATAAGGCATCAAAAATCGTTTATTGTTAACCTCTTAATTTTTCAACAATTTCCTTATATAAAGATGTGCGTAAGACAATATTACCAATTCATGGATTATATAATTATCAAGTGCTAACTTATGTGTTTGAATCTATACATAATATTAAAATTCAACCGATTTCTTTTCACAAAATCAGTATCAATTTAATACTCGAAACAGTTCTGATTTACGATTTCCAAGATGCAGACTGGAAAAATCAAAACAACGTATTGATTACACGGGAAGCAAGTTATTCAATGATTTACCGGATGAGATTAAAACTGTCAATAGAATTTCAATTTTTAAATCTAATTTGAAGAAATATTTATATTTAAAATTCGAAACACTTCTGATGTAAAATTAAAAATTTTAATAATGTTATTATTTTTATGAAATTAATTCTGAACTGAGATACTAATATTCATATGTACATATGTAGTTTCTATTGTTCGTTTCCTCAATAATGCCTTAGAGGCGTTGAGGACGAATTAATGAATTGTAAAAATAGTTTTGTTCAATAAAATAAATAAGCAATAAAAAAAAAACTGTTTAAAATCCTTTAACTTGTATCTTACAAGAATTAAAAAATAAACAAAACGATAAATTATGTCCATAATTTAAAAGAAATATACATATAAGAAAGTATGTACACTGAAGTGTGGTAGTAACCAAACAACCCCGTTAGTTACTCAACATCCTCGTTATACAGAGTTGTCGCCTCTACTCCAGTCTATGATTATGACCTCCTCTATAAATCGCAGTTTGTTTCATGAGAATCGGGTAAATAGTTTAACAGTTCGAGTTTTTTATTCCTTTTTTTTTTGTATTTTACGACACTGTGCGTCTCATGGGAGAAGAAAATTCTTCTGTAATATGAAATATGAACACGAAACTTTATTGTATTCAAAATTAAAAAAATACTATTTTCCCAGATTAATTTAAAAATATGGAAAAAGCTAAGAAATGCACTCGGCGGCAATCAGAAAATCATAATTTGTATAACATCAATTTTAACATTTCGCTCCATATACAGCAAAATTTACAAATCTAAGATATTTTCTCTCCCGTCGTTCTTTTTTATTACTATAAAAATTTATTAAGTATCAGCTTAAAATATATACGGTACAATAGTATGAGAATTTAATTAAACTGGAGTTGGCCTTGTGGTAAAAATTATACCAATTTTATTATTGAACACTTTTTTCTTTGTTTAATTTATGTACATACTCATGTGTGTATTACATGTGAATTTTTTGCATGTGTAGTGGTAGCATTTTAAAAGGACATTTATTTCTTAAATACTTAACTGATTTAAATGAGATGAAGACACTAAAGCTCTACAATATCTACATACAGGTAAAATAATAAACAAAATCGGGTGACAAACAGAGGAAAAAAAGGATCCCGAAATTTTGTGTTTGCCTATTTATATATACATGGATATAAGAAGCTTTTAAGAAGACAGTGTTAAGGAAAAGTCTATTTTAAAAAAACCTTATATAAACTTAAAAGTTACAATGAAATTTGTGTAACCAATTACTAGATTATATGCATTCTTGTTACGGTTTGCATGACTTGACCAGCTTCCACTATTTTCCGACCAGCTTCCACTATCTTCAGGAGGTACTCAACCTTTCGCCAAGTAAGAAAAGGTAACACAAAAAAAATGAAAATATCAGAATATTACAAACAATCAGAAACGGAACTTTATAAAACAGAATACCACAGACAAAACATGAAGACAGATCTTAGTCTTCTAATTGTCCATTCGACCATGTAGTTAAAAACTTCCTCATCATTTCTATTCGACGACCCAGAACGCGCCTGACTAATCCTCACTACTTACCACTTTATTATTGCTATTACCTTTCTGAAATTAAGCCGTCATTTTAAATAATTCATAATTTCAAACATACAAATTCGTTATTTATTGATGTAAAAATTAAAAACTACAATATATAAATAAAAACAAGAGTAATAATACAAAATAAAATAACAATAAAATAATAACTTAAAAATATAATTCAATTATAAAAATTTTTAAATTTCACAATATTCTTTTAAATTACTTTGTCTTACTTTCCTTTTTAAAATTTTTAATTTCTATATATACATAATATAATTATTTAATCAGCTTTGTTTTCAGAGCTCAACCTATTTTTTTACTTCAAGATTTCCTCGATCTCACTACTGCTCTTTTATTTCTACTTGAAGGAGCACCCTAAAGAGGTATACTCGCCTGGACGTAAGAGACGTTGCTTTTTAGGCTCTTTACTAGCGCCACTAATTTAAATAAAAATTATTACTTTTTCTCTTTTTCTTTTCTAACTTTGGTACAGTTGTATGATAACAATGACCTATATAAATAAGATTTATGTTCCGGATCATTATCTTTATTCAATTTGTATTTGAACTTATTAGAATTTTCCAGGTCAATAAACCCGAATTTTCGTGTACTGGAGCTCACTTGGATTTTCAAAACAACAAGACAGATTTCTTTGGTCACTATTTCATCCAAATCCTAATATCTCCAACTCCTTTGCTTGATATACAACCCCATACCATAACTGATAGTTTTCCAAACTTTACTGTTGGGATTATATTTTTATTTTCTAATGCTGTCAGAGGTTTTCTCCAAACCATCAATATAATACAACATCAGTTTCGCCTCATCGCAGAAAATGACGTTATCCCAGTACTCCGGTGGAAGTGAAATGTGTTGCTTTGCAAATATAACCCGTTTGTTAATATTTTGCATTAAGAGCAAAATATTTGTGTTTTTGTAGCATATTTCTGATAGTTTCATGTGAAATACTTATCCCAAAATAATTTTTTAGTTGAAGAGCTTAATCCTTTTGTGCTGGAATGCGGCTTATCAGTAATAGTTTTAAATATATTTCTTTCAATTCGTGGCGTCACTTTTTTTGTCTGCCTGGTGACTTTTAATTAAAGTATCCTTTCCTTTTCAGCACGGGATATGATGTTGTATACAGTTCTAATTTTTAAAGACAACATATCACTGATTTTTCTGGCTGATTTTCCTTTATAATAATTAAAATACACCAACTGTATAATATTTTTCGAAACAAGTTTGCCTGGCAATTTTTTATTTAAATAAGGGGTCACTTGTTAAACTTTAAACAGATATTTTATAAATGAAGGAATTGTAAACCTTTTCATTCACATGCAATGGCAGTTATGAAAAAACGTAGTTAAACAAAATTCGCAGATAATGAATGCATTTCTGGATTTTTAGACACCATTTATATTGATATAACATCTGATTTTGGTTTTGTTGCTGTAATTTGTTTGCCTATTTCAAAATTATTGGCGTCGTAAGAAATTATTGGCGTCGCAGAAAAAAATATGCATGTAAAGAATTTGTTGGTGATATTCCTAAATAAAAACAAGCAAGAGTTCCATATTCGGCTATGTCGAATTTTATATACCCTTCACCGTCTATGGAAATATAGTTTAGTAAAGTAATTCCAATCAAAAAAGCAAATATTGGGGTGACAGAGAAATAAAAATAAATATAAGTAATCCCACGATTACTAATTGATTACGATTACAGATAATTCAAAAATAATCAAGATTAATAAAATTTACCAGAAAGTAATCAAAAATAATAAAAAGTAATAAAACAATATTTCGAATACTTTTAAAGATTACCTTTGATTGTTTTTTATTTTTATTTTTTTTTTTTATTTGGCGAAATTATGGCAATACTGTCACAAATAACATTTCTACATGAAATTCTACCATTATTTAATGTTGGTTGTTTTTTTACATTTTTTGTTATAATTATTGTTGTTCATTGATTTGATAATTGATAACCAGCTTGCATTCTTCATAATTCTGCATTTTCTTAATTTCATTTATATGCATTTGGTAGCAAAACTTCAAAAGTAAATCGAGTTTCCAAATCGATAAGAGTGAGATGAATTTCGATCGATTTCATTTTCCATTTTTGCTTTAATTCCGTGTTGTTTTAACCAAAATTGCATGCCTTCAAACACAACTTTGACTTAAATGACATACTACGAAGTGAACAGGTGAACATTGTGCAGCAATAAAAAATTAAAAAGCATATGGAATAGGTTTTATTGGATTTGCCGGAAAACATGTGAGATAATTTTTATCATAAGATGACATTTTAATTTAATTATTTTTAGATTTATACAATGTTTTCGGTTCAATAAAGAAGGATTTATGATTGTCCTTAATAAAATCGAAAATATCTGGGAAGATATGTACGTCGATTCCAATTGTATTGCAATTGGCAGCTACACTACGATTTTTAGCTGAAGGAAGTTTTGAACGATCTGTTGGAAAAGATATTAATATATCAATGCATCGTACATCAGTATCAAAATCGTTGAAAAAAATGTTAAACTGCCTGGAAAGAAAAATTTGCGCAGTATTCATTAAATTAGAATCCAGCGAAGAAAATTTAAGAAAATCTAAAAAATTTCTTTTTGTAAAATACCCAGCAAAAAACAAAAGTATTCCACTTTTGTTACCTTACCATTGCCAAAATATAAAATAGAACAGCGTTGTATTTTTCATTCAATTCTGGTAAAAACATAACTTTTGAATTTTATGAATAAAAATTTTTAGCTGACTTCCTGGTATTAAGAGGTTCAGTGGTACAAGGAAAAGCATAGAAGTGGTCAAAATATGAAGGAAGTTGTTAGTTGGTATTATTACAAATTGGCTGAATTTGTTTTCCTTTGGGTAGAAGTGTTGTTATATAGTAAAATTTGTCTAAACTAGTCTAAGCTTACTTAGTGCAATATAGGTAGCAGGTTCGGCGGGAAATTAAGCCGGAAAACTGGTACGTATATTTGTTTTTTTATACGCGTGAAATATTTTTTAGTATATGAACAGTCTTAAAGCAAAGACAATAAATTTATAAAGATGTTGCAGTTTGAACATTTAAAAAATCAAAAATTATCAGCAGTTTCGTGATAGCGGGGGTAAGAGACAAGGGGGAAGATGTTCTGTGAGCGCAACCAAAACTCATGAGATCAAAAAATTAGTAATTGTAAACATGACAGATTCATACACACATGCGTATAAAAATGTGTGTGGATGTTCATAAGAAACGTTTTGTTAAAGGAAAGTATTGAGAGACAAAAAACACACATTAAACATATAGAAACGTACATATATACATACTTTCATATCTACATATGTAAAAAGAAGAACGTGCTTGATAAAATTTTATTTTTGAATTCTATTTTTCCTACTTATTTAAAATTTGTTTGTAATATTCACTTAAAAACGAAACGATATGACTGCTCTTTTTATTGTAGGGTAAATATATATTTTTATTTGTGTATTTTCAAAAATACGCATAATCGCACCGAACTAATTATGCCCTAAATTACGTAGTAATTTTTTTAGCATATATTCTTGTGCATACTTAATATGTTTTTTTAAGAAATTTCAAACAGTGGTAATAAAATAAGGCACTTATTTATGTATATTTATTATTAAATTTTTTGTTAAGTTTATTTAACCTATGTGCATATACCGATTAATATGTACATAAACCTCAATATGAATTTGAGAGTTAAATTTATAAACTAAAATTTCCAAGCGTTTGACTGGCACTTTAAAATTCTGACTTTTCCAGTACTTGCTACTTTGAACTCATTTGTGTTTCTTAGAAACATAAGTATATTGATCGAACGGTTGAATTCTTGACCTTACAGATCTGCTCTGCAGTGAAAGCGGCCTGCAATCCACCGAAGCTAAGAGGTTAGCTGAAACCCCCTTTGTGGAACACGGAGATTGCGGAGTTACGCAGAGAATGCAGAAAACTCTTCAATAGGGCTAAAAACGGCGGAAACTGGCTGCCCTATAAGGATAAACAAAGGGAGTTTAAGTATGCCATACGAAGATCCAAAAGACTCTCACGTTTGGTTTGATAGCACGTCCCTGAGAGTTATTGAGAGTATTCAGAAGCCGAACGGTCAATGGACGGACTCTGTTATCGATACCTTGGAGACGCTGCTCGATACTCACTTCCCTGGTAGTGAAGGGATTGGCGAAGTGATGAGGACTGTAAATTCCGCGTCGGTTTGTCCAAACAGTTTCCGGGTGACTAATGCTCACATATAGTGGGCCATCATGTCGCTTGATGCCTTCAAGTCTCCTGGAATTGACAATATCATCCCAGCGGAATTGCAACATGGCATGGACTTCACAAAACCATAGCTATTGTGAATCTACAATGCTTGCCTGAAAAACACTTACATGCCGGTAGGTTGGCGTGTAGCCCGAGTTGTTTTCATCCATAAAGCGGGAAAGACATCTCATATTAAACCCAAAGACTTTAGGCCCATAAGCCTGTCGTCCTTCTTACTTTAAACGCTGGAAAGAATTCGTGATCTTTAGATCAGAAACTCCAGAGGAAATCTGTGGACACAGCGCTGCACGTGTTAATATTCGATGTTGAAAAGTCCCTTTCAAATAAGGAATTTACGCTTGCTGTGTTTCTTGACATAGAAGGAACTTTCAATAACGTCTGCCCCAATGCCGTTATAAAGGCCCTCTTGAATCCTGATCTTAATGCAAATCTGGTGGAATTCATTGCGCAACTACTAAAGACACGTATCATCACGTCCAATTTGCGAAATGATCACGTTGAAAGGGTAGTGAAAAGAGGCACTCCACAAGAGGGTGTATTGTCTCCCCTTGTCTGGAATTTGGCAGTCAACACGTTGCTACGGCGACTGGACCAAACGGGTAATAGGGTGATAGCTTATGCTGATGACTGCTATCGCGGTCTCTGGTAAATACCTGACAACACTCACAGAACGGGTGAACTATTCGCTCAATGTTCTGTCTCGATGGTGCCGTGAATTTAGTCTCGATGTTAAACCCGGCATAACGGAGGTTATGCTCTTCACACGGAGATACGACTCGGTCTGCCCTTTAATGGTTTCTGTCACAGCTGTGGCTCGGAGGATGAGGAAGAGACCGTACTGCACCTCCTGTGCCACTGCCCATCCCTCGCTCGAAGAAGATAAAGAATTCCGGGCTCTCCTTTCTTCGGAACTCTCACGGAGCTATCATCTTACTCAATAGGGGACATAGCGAAGTTCATCCGGGAATCTTCATGGTTCTCAACTGGGTAAGGGGAGTCGCGCCGTCGATTGTGCTCAAGCGAATTTCGTCGTGAGAGGCTGTCACTCCTAACTAACTAACTAACATAAGTATAAGCAAATTCGGAGTTTCCAACCTTTTTTTGTGACAAGCGTTATTCTCGTCAAACCAGTAATAATAATTTTAGTACACTATGCACATTGCTCCGTAATATATTTTTTATGTTTTTAGCTACTCTGTTTTTACAAAATAGTATTTATAAGACTTATGTGTGTTTTTATAGTTCTCAAAATGGATATACATTTCTGATGGATATGTCAGAATTTGTGAAGGTTTATTTATATCTATAATCCTTATGCTATGGAACCAATGAAATATTAACTTGAAGTAAGTTCAATTGGCACATTCTTTCACCAAAAATTCTTAGTTTTCTTGGTATATCTCCACTATATGTATCATAGCGCTATACCCTATACCAGTCATTTACTTCCGAAATATGTATATTGAAAGTCCAGCGGCAAAAATATTACATCGTTTGTTGCACAATTTGTAAGTGTGCTAAATTGATTAATTTTGAAACATAATAGCTTATTCATTGCGATATTAAATTCAGGGACAGAAACGTTTTTAAAATGTCTACCTTTGGCGCGCATATATAAAAACACATTTTCTAATGGATCCTGATTGAGTCGAATACTTAAAAGAAAATTAAGTTCGGGCTTTCCTGTAGCATTTCACTAGCTAAGGATAATATACCCTAGTTGTTTGTATAAGACCGCTGTGCAAAATATTTAATTATTGATATATTTGATTTGTTTCATCTATATAGTTCGCTCCTTAAGTTTTGTTACGAAGATCCTATACATACAAAGTGTGTTATCTTACAAAAAAATATTCATCGAAGTTAAGCTTTCCTAACCGCGCTTTATGCAATATGGTATCAATATATGGAAAACGAAAGATTTTTTAAATTAGGAACACTTTTTTCGATTTGGCGCAATGCGGAAAAAATTTTAATTTTTTTCTTTTTTATATTATATTCAAACACTATGTTCACTATAACTGATACACTAAACTAGTATTCTTCTTAGAATAGTGAATAGTGGCTCGGAGGATGAGGAAGAGACCGTACTGAACCTCCTGTGCCACTGCCCGTCCCTGGCTCGAAGAAGATTGAGAATTCCGGGCTCTCCTTTCTTCGGAACTCTCACGGAGCTATCATCTTACTCTATAGGGGACATAGCGAAGTTCATCCGGGAATCTTCATGGTTCTCAACTGGGTAAGGGAAGTCGCGCCGTCTTCCTTGTGGTATCACAACGGGCCATTCGATTGTGCTCAAGTGAGCTTCGTCGTGAGAGACTGCCACTCCTAACTAACTAACTAACACAAGTGTAAGCAAATTCGGAGTTTCCAACCTGTTTTTGTGACAAGCATTATTCTAGTCAAACCAGATATAATAATTAAGTACAGTTTGCACATTGCTCCGTAATATATTTTTTATGTTTTTAACTACTCTGTTCTTACAAAATAGTATTTATGAGACTTATGTGTATTTTTATAGTTCTTAAGATGGATATACATTTTTGATGGATATGTCAGAATTTGTGAAGGTTTTTTTATATCTATTATCCTTGCGCTATAGAACCAATGAAATATCGACTTAAAGTAAGTTCAATTGGCACATTCTTTCACCAAAAATTCTTAGTTTTCCTGGTATATATCCACTATATGTATCATAGTGTTAGAAGCGCTATACCCTATACCAGTCATTTACTTCCGAAATATGATTATAGAAAGTCCAGCGGCAATAATATTACATCGCCTGTTGCAAAATTTGCGATATTAAATTCAGGGGCAGAAACGTTTTTAAAATGTCCACCTTTGGACATATGAAAACACATTTTCTAATGGATCCTGATTGAATCGAATAGTTAAAAGGAAAATTATTTCGGACTTTCCTGTAGCATTTCACTAGCTAAGGATAATATACTCTAGTTGTTTGTATAAGACCGCTGTGCAAAATATTTTATTATTGATATCTTTGATTTGTTTCATCTATATAGTTCGCTCCTTAAGTTTTGTTACGAAGATCGTATACATACAAAGTGTGTTATCTTACAAAAAAATATTCGTCGAAGTTAAACTTTCCTAAGCGCGCTTTATGCAATGTTGTACCAATGTATGGAAAACGAAAGATTTTTTAAATTGGGAACACTTTTTCCGATTTGGCGCAATGCGGCAAACAAAACTTACTGTTTAGTAACTTTAGGTTTTGTGTATTTTTTTAACGGCTGACTATTGTCATTGGAAAGAAAGGGTCGTCAGTCTTTCAAGGGGCTACATCCTTCCCGAAATAGCCAGGTAATCTTATATGTTTAACAAAAAAAAAATTTATGAAGTAACCTTTTTTGCGATTACAGACCAATGCTATCAACGATAAAATTTAAAGCCAAAAAAAGATTTATTGTTGTCACGATTCTAAGTTTTATACTCGGTTTTTTTTTCGAGAGTTTTCCTCGACCGTCATTGATTGTTATTAAAACCACTAGACTCGAAATCAACAGAAAACCATTTTTATCAAACTAAATTCAAATGCAGTGTTATGTGTATTTATCATTTGTATTGTTTTATTATTATTATTATTTCTTTTTATTATTTTTAAAGAAAGATTAATTTAATATTTACTATTGTGTTAAAGTGAAAACTTGTGTGAATCTCGTGAGTGTTTTCTTTTAAATTTAAGAAGTATATGTACGTACAAAACAAAATATATCTTAGAGAAATTTGAGCCTGAAATATAAAAGAGAGAAAAACAAAAAAAAAATGATCAGACAAAATTCTGAAAGAAAAAAACATACATTAATTATGTTTAAATTAAGTTTTGTTGTGTTAATCAATTAAAATTAATATAGTTTTGGCAATAAAAGACGGGTAAATGGAGGAAATGGTTGGGTGGATTTAGTGGACTTCAACCTGATTTGCCCACGCAACTCGTGTAATAATAATTAAATTTTAAAATAAACGCTAATACCAAGCACTAAACTTATTCCTGCTTAAGGTTGTTTTACTTTCTATTAAAGGCTGTTTAATATACCGCAAGTAAGTATCATGGAATTTTCCTCTTTATGTGGGTCTTTACAATAAATATGAAATTAGAAAATTTTACCTGGGTATTTTCTGACTCGTTTTCCTAGGATTGTTTTTGGACTTTCTTGTTGACCTTGAGACTTGCTGATTTCGTTGTAAAATAGCTAGCTGTTAAAATAAAACAGCATATTGAACAACTCGAATTTTTCTGCTTTTTTTGATATCTTTCAAGTGGATGAACGTGATTTCTCTATCATCTTATGAGTTAGGTTATTGCTCCGTATCATCTCGCTCGTTATATACACGTTTAATATTTTTCTATCAGCAACTTTAAAGCCTGGCAATTTATCTTTATTTTCTTCGATTTGTTTAATTAAAGCCATGTACTCTTCCAATTGAAACTCGGTTGTTTCGAAACCTAATAAATCTTCTATTTGAAGTTCTTCTATGCATTGCTGATCAAAAATCCTACGTTTTCTTTGCCTTTACGATACTTTATCTGAAAATCGAAAGCTTGTAACTGCAGTGACTACCTTGCGAGTCTTCTACTTAAATCTTTGAGATTCATTAGCCATTTGAGACTAGCATAGTCAGTTATAATATAAAAAGGCATCACTTCAACTTACGGCCTAGGCTTTATAACAGCCATTACAGCAGTTAAACATTATTTCTCTGTTACAGAGTAGTTCTTTTGACATGGGTAAGACTTTTACGAATAAAACGCGATTGGATGCTCCAGATCCAATTCCATTAGCCTAGGAATCGCATCGGATATAAAAACGTTTGCTGAAATCCGCATGCCGCAAAACAGAGGCCTAGGTCAAAGCTTTTTCCTCATCTGAAATCTCTTACTCCTTTTTAGTGTATTAGTTAAATGTGCTGATATTGTGGCAAAATTTTTAATAAAACGTCTATACTACCCTACAGTTCCAAGAAAGCTTCTAACTTCTCTTACGGATCTTGGTTGCTTTAAATTTCTTATCACTACTACTTAATCAAGGTCTGTTTTCAGAGTTTCACCGCCTTTAATAAAGCCAAAGTATTTGACCTTTGAAAGCAGAATTGGGACTTAAGAAGACCAATAGTCAAATTTGCGTCTTTTAGACATTTTTGCAACTTCACTTAAGAGTTTTAGATAAATGAAAACTTTGTGCTTTAAGTGGTTCGGTATGAACTTGTTCATCAAGCGACAGAGTCTTTGAGCGGCGTTGCATAGCCCGAATAGCATTACTCTAAATTGGTACAAAGGCCTCCCTGTCCCTGTAAAAGCAGTGTAAGCTTTGCTTTCTTTATCCAGCTCGATCTGCCAAAATGCGTACTTAAAATCAACACTGCTAATGAAAAGCGTCTGATCTATTCTGCTCAAGATCCCATCAATATTCTGAAGCGAATAGCGTTTTTTAAGGTCAACTAATTCAGCTTCCGAGCATCTAAGCAAAAACAATTTTTTCAGGCTTTCTCACAATAGTCATGGGCTTTTGCTTAATTCTATCACGTATAGTGTGTCCAATTCTTAATAAGTTATTTCCTGAATAGCTGGCGAAATTGGGTAATAACGATCCTTGATTGGCTCCTTCCCATCTATTCGATTAATAGTGTGTTTTTATAGACTGCTTTTCCCAAAACTTTTTCTTCAAAAGTATCAAATTCCAATATAACTTTTTAATCTGTCTACAACCTTTCCCTTATATACTAATGGATGCTCCTGTGTATAATAAACCTTTTACTGGTGTGCCTTCTAACATTATTTCAGCGTAACATCTATCATCAAAATCTCTAATATTTGATCCATTTACATCTTCAACTTCTTGTCTAAATATATAAATTGTTTTTTTTTTTTAATTATTTTATAGAAACAATGCTTTGAAAAATTTAAAGTGAAAATTTTGCGTGGAATTCATAACATGCCTGACAATGTCTCATTTGTGGCATATTGTTTACTTTGAACCATGGAAATCCCTTAAAATTTCAGACCATGGTATTTAGTAATGTTGTTGTAAATGCTCTAGCCTAAATACGAAATCGTCAATGCTTAAATTGCCAAATTTACTGTGTTTTCTATTAATGCTCCCTTTGCGATTAATGACCACTGCGATATTGATCGGGCGGTTTAATTCTTAACCTTGCAGATCTATTCTGCAGCGAAAGCCGAAACCCCCTTGGTGGAACACGGAGATTGCGGAGTTACGCAAAGAATGCAGAAAACTCTTCAATAGGGCCAAAAATTATGGAAACTGGCTGCCCTACAAGGATAAACATAGGGAGTTTAAGTATGGGTACGTTCGTAAATGCAACAGTTGCGCATCACTGCAGCATAGTAAAAGTAAAACGTTCATTAATGCAACACTTGGCAGCACTGCTTAACGTCAAAAGTTCATTTATGCAAACAATTGGCAGTACTGCCGCAAATTTCTGCAAATAATGCAACAGTTTGGTTTCTGATGCAATAGTGCGCAATATACAAATTTGTTTGGATTAAAGCTACACAAAAAGTAAATTTTATAAATTTTTTTTCAAAAAGAAATTTAATATAATTTTTTCACATAAAACACGGCAAAAGTTAAGTTTAAACGCAATATTGTGCAATATTCATACCTTTGTCTGGAAAGGAGCAAAAAAATAAGTTTAAATAAAAGTCACATCGCTATTACAAAGCTTTCAAAGAGAAATATATAAACACTTTTCGAGTAAAATTCCTAACCGACCACCTAGTGTTCTTGTCCAAAAAGGCTTTAAGGAATTTTGTAATTTCTGTTGAGAAAATATTGATAAAATATTACTTTTATTTAAGTATTATGGAATCAAAAGTAGAACGAGACATTCGAAAATGGGTATAGAAAACGTCATCTGGATACCGTTTAATTACACCAAAGTAATTTTTTATTTTAGGAATCACCCTTCTTTTAAGTCTGACTTTATTTCTTATAATCAGAAGTCGTTTCATCTTGCTTTTAATTGTTTTTTGTTACTTTTTAGAAGAAAGTTATCGCTTTTAGAATCAACATTTTCAATAATATTTGCTATTAGTAACTTGGTTAACATTTTGTGTTTCTTTTGCAAAACGTTCAAAAAAGCAAACTCTTTGCAGTTATCATGCATTTGCAAAGCATCTGCAACAGCTGATCGCGCATCAGCAACAAAACTTGGCATAACTTCTGCAGTGATACACAAAAAAGCATTTACGAACGTACCCTATGCTTCATGGAAAAATTTCTGTGGTAACATGGCATGGACTTCATAAAACCATGGCTATTGCGGATCTACAATGCTTGCCTGGAAAATACTTACTACCTCAATTTGGCTCGCAAAGTATGGGTGGAGGAAAGTTCCTGTTGTATCTACATACAACTGTGGACTACACTGGACCTCAAGCGGACCAGTTTTAGACCGGGTTTCTACGTTCATGCTGTTTAAATAATTAAAATTTTGCTATTAATTTGCACAAAAACAGATTAAATGAACTAAAAAAATTTTAATAAAGATTTAGAAAAAATATATAGTATCAACATATCATGCATTTACTACAACAATGAACGAACTAAGTAATCAAACAAAGAAAATGAAATGTATGTTAAATATATTAAAAAATCGTATCAATTAAAAGATTATAATGAAATAAAAATGTAAATAAAAAGTAAAAAAATTTAAATATGTCAATCGATCAGATGTAGTGTCGAAAGAGCTATTGGAAATAAGCATGATCGGCCCATGTCCTTCGAGGCAGCACGCCTACCTCCAATTTCTCATGTCATTTGAAAAAATAAAGTAACTTTAATCAAACAAAAAAAAAAAATAAATATGTAGGGCGATAGAGAACTAAAAATAAGAATGTTAGATTGAGGAATCTCATCTTCCTAATCTTATAGTGTTTTTGCAATATTAAACAAAAACTTGTTTCGTAGAAAACTTAAAATATAAGCATGTTGCTTTATTGAGATCTTACTTAGAAATAGTTTAATATGTTACATGATTTAAAGAATATGACTTAAAAATGCACAGAAAAAAAAGTAAGTAAAACAAAAAAAGATAAAAAAGTCAAATAAACTGTTTATGTTAGTTGAACACGGTTCAACATACTCCCGCGCAAAGTTAATGGCAATTACACCCATAACACACTTCGGCCGGAAAACGTCCATCCAAATATTGTACGCTTTGCTTTTGGTAAATTTTCCTATAGCTGGTTGTGAGGTTTGCACATAATTTTAGCTACGACATTTCGGCCAATGATGCCGTAAACTTCTTTATATGCTGCAAAATTGGGGAACGCTTGGGGCGCAAAGGAAAGAAAATGATTCTGGAGCTGGGGATCATTAATAGGAAGTGGTGCCATTACAGCAGCATTTTTAAATTCTAGTTGCCAACGTGCAACTGGACCATAATGTTTTCTCGGCTCATATGTTTGCGCGACATCGAAAATGGAATACTCTTTTGATCCCTCATGTAAATCGATTCGTGGACTGACATTCAGAACGCTCATGAGTATGAGCTAGGCAAACAGTACTACCACTTTCTTACGTAGGTTCTTCTTTCATCTAGCTAAGAAAAAAAGGGTAACAGAAAATATAAACTTTGCTATTAAAAAATTTTTTTACAACTTTTTCTCTTTTTAGTATGGGAATTTTTTTCAAACCAGGTGGATTAATTAAGGCACTTGGTTATACCCTGTTCAGACATACGTTTTAATTAAGATAATTAAAATTTTAATTGAGTACTTAATTTTGGTGTTCACACGTATCCAATTTAATTTACTCAATGAAAATTTGACAGTAGAATATAGTTCTGTTCAATAACAAGAAGTTGTTACTAATTGTTATTGGAAGTGTTTACTTCAGTACCTCAAAAGAAGCAGCGAAAGAGTAAAAAAGAGTATAAGATGTGAATGTTAATAAATTTGTTACTACTTTTGTTACTGGCAAGAACAGAACAGCTGATTCTTGTTCTGTTTTACAAAATAAGTTAATAAATATTAAATGCTTTGATTGAAAGTGTTTATAGCACTTCCCACGAAAATATTTACATCACATCGTTGCTAGACTAAAATGGTGTGGCTTTTTTGCCATAATTTGTATGGCGATTTCAAAACCGAATGTCTACAGCTGAAATTTTTTACAACCACACAGCACAAAATACTCGTATACATAACATATATAGTTTGTACAGTAACGTCATCCTTCGTTATTTTGACTACGACGAACTTTTAGTGAATATAATACAAGTCATGAGCAAAAGTAGGTACCAAAATAGCTTTTTTTATTTATATTTAGATCTTTTTTAATTAATTTTAAACAAAAAGAGATTGCAAGCAAGTATCGGTATACAAAAAATTAGATCAAAACAGAAAGACAAAAACACGTTTTAATTTAAAAACAAAATCGCGCGTCGTCATTTTGACGAAGGATGACGGTGCAGCGTTAAATACAAAATATTTTGATTTGAAGCTAACGTTTGTATAACAGTTAGAAGAAAGCTGAGAAAACTATATACAAGTAAACGCCAGGATAATAAAACAATAAACAAAAGAAATAGAATAAAATAAACTAAAAGTTTTACAAAAATTTTGCAAAGTATTCGAAAAAAAGGTGCTCACAATCGATAACAAAGCTCTTGCAAATAATAACAAAATGTTTTAAACATCGAACACCGCTTTTTTACTGTTTTAGATATTTACTTTTATGGTTGCTTGTTATTATAGTCAGTTCTCCTTTACTTTACTATTTATGGTCCAAAAATGCGTTTATTTTCGTTTTTCATTTGAAATAGTAATGTTGTAAGCTTTTATTTTACTCTATCGTTTCTAGTTTCTGCTGGAAATTTATTGAACAGACCTAATTTTTACATTAGAAATTTGTGTTTGGAAATTTAGAAGAACGAAGAGAAGTTTAGCTTTAAAAGAAAGTTTGCTTGTTTTTATTTGAAATATAGAACTCTTTCAGTCAGTACCATCAAATTTTAACTGCACGCTAGCTTTGAATCTCCATTAAATTCTCAAAAATTTTTCATTTCATTTAATTTGAAAATATTTTATTTTAATATTTTATGGCATTTAGTTTTGTCATTGTATAAAATATTTTCTCACTGAACACACTTCAAAATGGTTGTATGAGGAAACTAAATCAATTATCGACTCAATTAATTACTAATTGATAAATTTGTTAATTAATTTCTTATATGGAAAATTAAATTCAATTAGGGCGTTAATTACGTAAATTCCTTTATTGCGCAATTAAAACGTATGTCTGAACAGGGTATTAAAGTTTTATCGTGAGTATCATTTGAAGGCAAAATACATAATATTACGATAGAACGCACTAAAATTCCATTTTGTGTTTTTATTCCAGCAACTCGTACTTTTTTTTTCTCTTCCATATATAACTTTGTAAGCAGAGGGTAATGAAAAGTTTACTCTCTCTAGGGGAATTGCTGCCATAAGTTGGTGTTGAATTTTATGTTTATAAATGCTACTTACTTTGCGGTTTCGAACACATTTTCTGACCAGATTTTTGTGTCCTTGGGGGGGTTATAAAATCCTTGTCGTATAGCTCGCAGCATGATATGTGTGTACTCCACAAAAAGGGTAACAAAATGAGATTTTTCAGGTATTATAACAGGATGACGTTCGTCGTAGCTTAAGGCTAAGTTATCAAGTCTACCTTCAACACGTAATAGACCATGTTTACCGATAAATAGACTGTTAGATGTCTGCTTTTTTTTCCCAAGACACTCATGTCACTCATCGCGTTCCCACGTATGCCCAAGGTTTTGACTCTAGTGGAATCATCAAATTTCAGGAAATCTTCAACAAGAAGATTTTCCCGGGTCAAGTTATTGAGTAAAAAGCTTATAGGCTGTGATTTTTTTCAATGACATGCCCATCTACCAAATCAAAGTCTTTTAGGCTTGCTAGCCTTCCCTCCTGACCTTTCAGCGCAAGTAGTACAATTTTAGGGATAGAGCTACTGTTGAGTCCTTGCTTGGAACATATCTCGGAACGTTACCACTTGGAATAACCGCCCTAAAAATTTTGTATTTCACATGATGGCCATTTTAAACTTGATCTGTTTGGTGCTGGTCGATTTGCATCTATCGTTATTGAATTAATTTTTTCTAAAATGTTTGTTTTTAAGTTCTGATCAGGGCTGCCGTTTTTGGTTATTTCTAACCAAAAGTGGTTATTTTTTTCTTTAATGTGGAGAAGTGAATATTTTTCTTATTTTGGTTACTTTTTCTCCAAAATAATAATACACATGTAAATATTTTTTATGTTATACTTTTTAGGCTTCAATTTTTCGAATTGCCACCAAGACAACTGAAAATAAAAATAATTTTGCTAAATGTGAAATTTCACTTCAAAATGCAGTGAACTTTTAATAAGTAAATCTATGGTCTCAAACTATTATACTGTGAACTGGAAGTTTTGTTTACTTTGTTTTAAACAAACTTTTATTTTTTTAAACATACGTGTACAATCGTTACTTATTATATACATACATATGTAGGTAAAAGAATTTTATTTTTGTTATTATTATTAACTGAATTTAAATCACATTACATTACATTATAAATATGTATCCATTTTAAATGTTATTTAATAAAAATAGTACACATTGATATTTGGTTATTTTTTTCTCATTTGGTAACTTTTAAAGCAAATTTTGGTTGTAAAAATTTTTTGGTTGTGGCAGCACTGGTTCTGATATATGCTGCTAACTTCATCTTTCAGATATTCGCCAAGACTTTCATCTCCATTTAGTTTATATTCTTCGTACGATTCAACTGACTTAGACCATCTTTTTAATTCTTGTTTTTTAACATCTAGAAAAGATAATGTGTAATCTTTGGGGCAAGCTCTTTCAAAATTGTGTTAAATCAAATTCGCATTTTCTCTTTGATGCTGCCATGATGCTTACTAAAAACCGAAAATCAACCCAATTGAATGAATATGAAATTCTTTAAAAAGTTAATAATTGGCCTGAATTTTTGCGATTAATCTTATTATTTAAGAAATAAACGAATGTTATGCGATTTGTAGACTAAAAAAATTTTGCATTTGTTTTAAGGAAAAACGTTATTAATATTATTACTTCTACAACTTAATGATATAAGCACAAAATATTTTTTTCTTTTGTTATTACCTGTTCTATATTTTTGTACTTAAAGAAAAACATTTTCGTTTGTAACTTCAACCACTAATCGTAATTTGTGTCATTCTCTTTTCAATTAATGCCCAAATAAAAACAAATCCACATTTGTAATTTAAAATAGATCGTTCACATTTATTTGTTGATAATCCACTTGATTCGTGTGCAGACATAAGCATATATATATATATATATATATATATATATTAATTATATATCACATACCTAGTGAATCAGAATTTTCACTATTTTCATTATCAAATTTAGACGATTTTTCGTTTGCTCTTTATTTCCTGTAAAAAAAAATCCAATATAAATAAGCACAACATTTAACTTAAGTCGTGAATTTCTTACCAACACTTTCCTCACAATTATATGACATTGAACTTATACTTTTTGATTCACCTTTTCCTAATAAAAAACTTATTAATTATTTCAGATAATATGGACATCTAGTAAATAATACCTCTCACGCTATTTTGTGCTAAATTTATAATTTTTCTTGCACACGAAATCATTTTATATCCGAAAATACAAAAATTAGGCATCCGATTTGGTTGACTACTTTTTCCAAACGAAAACATCTTATGTACACTTACACGCACAAAAATTTTTTTTTTTAATTCGGGAAAAAAACCTTTTAACTACACTTACAGACACTAAAAAAGCACACAAAACATACCAAATACACATAGAAAACACAACCTTAAGAAATGTCCCTTTCATAACATACTAAGTCAACTTAGTTTTCAAGTCAATTTAAAATTGTCCAAGCAAAAGTATTTTAAGTGTACTTACTACATTTTAGAATGGAAAATTTTTACGACTACGTGTATAGTCTAAGTATATTTATGCCAATAACTTTGGAACGGATCGGCCCAATTTAACCAAATTTTGACAGTATTTAAATTAGAGAACGTATGATTCAAAAATTCAAGAACATTAAAAACGTTCTAAGTACACTTAGAACGTTATAGAACGGAGGCGTCGAATTATTGTATCTTTATAATATTATGTTTTTGAAAATCTTTTGTTTAGTTTAAGTTGCATTATTATTCGGTCAAAGATTTGACCATAAATTTTTGCTACTCAGGATTATAAATCGTAAAAAAATATATTAAATATTTAACACGATAATTCAGGGGTAAGAGTAGCGAATAAAAAAGCTTCTCCTTGCCCAAGACCATCATGCGTGGTGAAGAGCCACATCCTACTCGAGGTGGTACTGTAACAAACAGAACATGATGGATCTAGACCAGATAAGGTCGAAAAAAAGTCCTGCCAATACTAAGCAGATACAAACATTGTAAAATTTTAGTATTTATTGTGTTAATATTGTTAAAAAAATACACATTTAAATTGTAATAAAAATTAAAAAAAAAAACACAAATTTTGTAAAATTTTAGTCTTTAATTAATATTATTATTTATTATATTATTTTATAAAATCATTTACTAAACTGATAAATAAATTGTTTGTAATATTTTTAAATTTAAATTCAAATCTTCTATTGCTGAAAGTTAAGTAAGTATGGATTAATGGATGGTGTTAAGATATTAAAAACAAAAGTTTATATACTTAATGAAAATATTAATTTAAAAAATTAGATAAAGAAAAAGCGATTCAATGCAGTAACATATATCCAGAAATATGTATAAACATTTTATTTCAAACACTTTAAAACGAAATTGAAAAAATTCTTTATTTACAGTTGAAAATAACTTATCAATTTTGCGTAGCTTTAAGTTGTATGTTAAAAACATTGTTACAGCATCCTCAAAACAACTTCTTTCAACAGATCAGTTACAAATAAAATCTCAAACCTCAATGCAATTTTTATTATAAAAAAGAATTTCTTGAAAAAATAGGTTAGAAGGATAGATTATCGTATATAAAAATAACAGCATTATAGTAGTAGTTCTATAGTTTAAGGCTATTTTCTTTAACATGTTTTTTTAATTGCTCTCTTAGATGCAAATTACAATAAATCTTTTATTTTCCTTAAACGTAATGCATCTGTTGTAAATCTTTTTTTTTTTTAAATAAAAACACACTAGTGTACCAAAATATTTAACATTAACGAATATAATACCATGACTGCATTTAAATGTTTTAAAAGTTTTAGCTGTGTAGTTTAAGGCCTGACCTATTTATTTCGTATTTTTCAATGTCTCTTTTGTTTATGTATAACGTAATACTTTGTTGTAAATCGGAAGTCTAAGTTTAAAAATATTGTTTTATAAAAAAGCACTAGTAAAATTTGGGGTAGTATGATAAAATAATATGTGTTAAACAATAACTGCCATATTCATAACAAATAAGATAACCAAATGAAAAAAAAGTTGCCTAAGGGGTGTAAAATTCAGTTTTAAGCAAAAAATGTTAAATGAAAAATTTGGCGCCAACTCTTAGTTTCTGAGAGACGGGCCGTAAAGATTTTCTCCTCTATGGTATGTCCAACACCGGCTTCGCTTTCTAAAGATTTCCTGCGTAGGCCGCCTTTGGCCGGAAGCATGAATTTTCTCCTCTATGGTATGTCCAACATCGGCTTCGCTTTCTAAAGATTTCCTGCGTAGCCGGCCTTCGCCCGGGAGCAAAGATTTTCTCCCCTATGGTATGTCCAACACCGGCTTCGCTTTCTAAAGATTTCCTGCGTTGACGGCCTTCGGCCGGGCGCAAAGATTTTCTCCTCTATGGTATGTCCAACATCGGCTTCGCTTACTAAAGATTTCCTGCGTAGCCGGCCTTCGCCCGGACGCAAAGATTTTCTCCCCTATGGTATGTCCAACACCGGCTTCGCTTTCTAAAGATTTCCTGCGTAGCCGGCCTTCGCCCGGGCGCAAAGATTTTCTCCCCTATGGTATGTCCAACACCGGCTTCGCTTTCTGAAGATTTCCTGCGTAGCAGGCCTTCGGGCGGGCGCAAAGATTTTCTCCTCTACGGTATGTCTAACAGCGGCTTCGCTTTCTAAAGATTTCCTGCGTAGCCGGCTTTCGCCCGGGCGCAAAGATTTTCTCCCCTATGGTATGTCCAACACCGGCTTCGCTTTCTAAAGATTTCCTACGCAGCCGGCCTTCGGCCGGGCGCAAAGATTTTCTCCCCTATGGTATGTCTAACACCGGCTTCGCTTTCTAAAGATTTCCTACGAAGACGGCCTTCGGCCGGGCGCAAGGATTTTCTCCTTTATGGTATGTCCAACACTGGCTTCGCTTTCTAAAGATTTCCTGCGTAGCCATAACTTTTATTGTAAACTATTCAAACTAAACTGAATAATTTTAAGTAAAGTTACGTTTAAATCGGAAAAAATTCGTTTTTTTTTTGTCTTTAGCAGATTTCTTATTTACCTTGTTTAATTAGACAACCGCTTAAATTACCTTTCCAATGATACCCATATTATCCTATTCTGCCATCAAATACTCGATATATGCCATCTTAAACATAAAAACTTCGGAGGCCCGTAACTCCGGAACTAAGGGTTGGCGCCAAATTTTTCATTTAACATTTTTTGCTTAGAATTGAATTTTACAGCCCGTAGGCGGTACCCGTAAACTGGACTTAAGCATCATTTTTTTTTCATTGTTACAAACAGTGGACATCCTTCTTGGCTAAAATTTAAAGTAATATTTTCATTTATGGTTTCGGCAAATGCCAAAAAGGCTCTTTTAAAGAAAATTTTATTGCCAATTCTTCTTCAGTATGACACTGCATTTCTGCCACAGATCACAATTTCTGCACTCAAAAAACACTGCAGATGTAAAGACTTTTTCACTTTTTTTATCTTGTAAGACCACAACATATCACATGTTTTTACAAATTAAAAATATTTCGTAAATGATTTCTTTATTTACGCTAATAAACAATATTTTTTTGTGGCAAAAACTTTTTGTGCTGTATCTTTTCTTGTAAAATATCCAGTTTTTGTTTTGTTTATTATGCCTTGTTCATAACAATATAGCTCTATATTTGTCTCTTTCTTGAGAACATGCAAAAATCCAGATTATATTATTTTCATGTGCCAAGGGTTTCACCTCTGTAAGCTTAGTGCTTGTAGTACGGGAACAGTTTTCGGTAACATTGGGAATCCGCGGGATCCCAAAGTTGAGTACGGGAACGAACCTGATAATAGGAGTTGCCAGGTGAAAACGTTAATTTTAAAAAATGGTTTATTAAACGAAACGTGTTCAATAACTATTATAAACTTTAAACCTAGAATAGCAACTTTTTATGAATTAGACCTTTAATATAGGTACAAACTTTAAATTATAAGGATACACAAGCAACATATTTAATTAAATTAAATGTTATGAAATTCTGAAAATTTTTGTAAGGATAAAGCCTTTACCCAAAGTTTATAAGATAATAATGGTATTTATGATATTGCATCCGAAATTGATGTTCTTTCTATAATTGATCTTCTATTGAAATGTCGAACAGAATTCAGGCGAATGATCATTAGCGAAATCCCTGGCTCCAAAGGATAACGGGAATGTCCTGCAAAACAAATAATTATTTCTTAAAGCTAAAGAAACAAAGTTTAGATTTTACCTAGAATTCTAGTTCCACTATTTCTAGAATAACTCTTTTACTTTAAATAACGTCACTCTTCAGATAAATTTTAAACATGGGAGTCGTGACAAGCGCTTCCAAAACTTTCTAACGCATATTTAATCATCATAAATCTAAATTAAAATTAACATAATACAACCAACAAACACGTTATTGTCAAAATGTATATGCTTATTTCTATTTGGCCTTATTAGGTAATCTTGATAGTGTACATTTAGTATAAAAGAAATCGTAGGGCCACTATTTTTTATCTGCGTTAATTTCTTAAATGATTTGATTAGGGCGAAGGTTCTAATAAACAGGCTGTCGGGGTGTGTTGGGCAGAAAAAGAAATTTAAATAAAAACACAATTATTATAATTTTGCAAATTGAATTTTATTAATAAATATTTTTACCTTAATATGCGATGTGTATTCTTTCTATATAAAAAGGAAATAACATTTACAAGAAGAAAAAAGAAAGATGGTGAAAACAAAGTTTAGTTAAACCGTTAACGGTTTTAAGTAATGCCATCAAAGTAAATACTCCCAAAAATACACCGTTTGTTAAAGGATTAGAATTAAGATTTGATCAAAGTCATCAGAGTAAAAAATTAGGAATTACATAAAATTAACGCTTAATTAAAAGACTGAACAGTTCAACCTAGACATTGCCGGCCACCTTGCAATAACATAGTTAGAATTGCATCTAAGACATAAGAAGTAATTTAATCAATGAATGTTCTTTTTTTTATTGTATTAGTTTTTCAAATTCAAAAACATATGGTTTTTACAACAGATCCATAAACTGAACCCAAATAAGGGATGGTTTTGTGCAGACCCATGAACTGAGTATCGTAGAACAATTAGGACTGAATTATATAGGCGATTGGCCTGATATAACCCACCCAAAAATTGTGTACTGAGCTAGTGGTCAGCCCGGACAAGAATAAATTTTTGTCGTAATGATTTGGGAACTTAGTTCTGGACCGAGAACCAGCGCAACCTGACCTGAGTGGTAAAAGGTCGAATCTGCCAACTGCAAGCCGGGAAAATGCTCCCGCGCAACCTCTGACACATTCTTCATTGGGGTACTTATACCCCGCATTTTCGATACTTTTGCTGTCAGGGAAATTCTTTTTAAGGGATCATACAACGATCGAATATTATACGGCAATAAGACCCCGTAACAGGAATATTAAATTTTTTAATCAGCTGTTCGCTGATGTAGCTGACGATACAGCTGAGGTCTATTACCGCAAGAGCCTCTGTCCGCACAAGTATGGTAGAAAGTTCTTCGAAGGTATATTTTACCGATTGAGCTTCCTTTCTAAAGTGAAGTTTAAAGCTCTTAACAGCAGCTTCCCATAAGCCTATGAGGCGCCCCAGCAGGGATAAAACGCCACGAAAGGCTCTGTACGGCAAACGTAAAGCACAGTCGAGTTTAGCTCTCTGTCAAAAAAGTTCGAAAGTCCCTTTCAATTTTACGAGAAGCTCCTACAAAATAAGTTCCATTGTCAGAAAATATTGTTAATGGGCAACCACGTCTAGCAATAAACCTATGTAAAGTTGCCAAAAACGAATCTGATGTTAAGTCAGTCGTTGCTTTCAAATGGACTGCTTTAGTCGAAAAACAAACAAAGGTACATACGTATGCTTTTGTTATCCGGCAATATCTACCAGTAAAACTTTTTAGATCAAAGGGACCTGCAAAATCAATACTTGTAGTTGTAAAAGTTCGCTCTGTAGTGTATAAACAAAAACCATAGTTCATTCGTTTTTCTTTAACTAAATTGTTTTGTTGCGATAGGTCAGTAATTGAATTGCTTGACTCATAATTCAACAATGTTTGAAAGCAATGCTAAGTGTTTAGCGATTTAATTGTTCTAAGCAATAAGACCCTAGCGAACTGTTAACCAATTATGCTTTACATGCAGTATTTTAATTATGGATACTGGACACTTGAAATTTACGACATACATACACACACACACTCAAATACATTTATAAATAAATACATTATTGTTAGTAAACGTTCTATTTTTCTGATTGACTGATACGTCACAATAAGAAACAAAATGTATGAAACAAAGTGACGTCACACAAAGAAAAATGTTTAAACTGAAATTCGGATATTTGACGCTTTGAAGAATGTTTTTTGGTAAACAAAGAATTTGAAGTAATGAGTGCCTTTAATATTGAACTTTGAAATGAACTCAATAATTTTTGGAGCAAATGGCATTTCACTCATTATTTCTAATTCCCTGATAGATTAAATTAAAATACATGTAAATAGATTGTAAGTAAAATTGAGCTCGATAATGAAAATCACTCAATTGTAAATCTAGTAAATTCTCATAAGTAGTATATAAGGCAAAGAAATTTTAAATAAAGTATCAATTAATCTTGATCATAAATAGTAAACGCTAGAGTGTATTATTTAAACTTTACAGCTCTAAAGTAGTGCGATCCGGAGGTAAAGCAGCCATTATCTAAGAACATGAGCGTTTTTATCTAATACACAACGCTTACAACGATTTATTTTAGTTCGAACTAGAACCTTAAGTCGAGGCACCCAATATTCAATGCGCATAATCCTTAACATCATAGGATTAGAAATTAAATGACCGAATTCCCCTAAAAAAACAGTAAACCGACACGAATAAGGCAAAATAATCGGATGTTTCTCCGTGTAAGATAAACAGGGCGATTTCACCAAAAGACCATTTAGTCTCATTACCCCAGTATCATCTAAAAAGGGATTAAGTGAACGTAGCGAACTAAAAGAGATTTATATTCTTCCACAAAATGAATTTTCTCAGCTAAAATTGCCAAACGCAATCGAACCTTCGTAATCTCATCACTTAAAACGGTAGAAGAATCAAAAGATTGTTTGCCTCTAAGCGAAGAATGTGTCATAACAAAAAATTGAAACACGTAAGCTATTACTCTAAAAGCGCGATCAAGTTTAGAAAACCGGTCAAGAAAATCCTTATAATTCGAAAAAAAAGAGGCGTGTGCTCTAACAGCTCTAGCTTCGCCATCTGTGTCCAACGGAGATAGATCATGAATCTTCCATTAAGACTTAAGCACACGAAGAAATGTGGGTCCGTGCCACCAGAGTTCGCTCTTAGCCAGATCTGAAGGAAAAAGTCCTCGACTGGCTAAATACGCTGGATTTTCTTTCGATCTGATATGATTCCAATTATGCTTCCCTTAATTCTCCTGAATCCGACAAACCCTATTAGCCACAAACGTAGTCCAGCTATCCGTCCTTTTCCTTAACCAACAAAGAACAATAGTGGAATCTGTCCAACAATACACTTGCCTTATCGGAATATCAATCGCTCCAATAACAACTCTTAACAGCTCTGAGGCCAAAACTGCACCGCAAAGTTCGAAGCGAGGTAGGAAAATGGATTTCATTGGAGCAACTTTAATTTTGCAAAAGAGCAAACAAAAATAGATTTGGTCACATGCTTCGACACAAACATAAATCACTCCCGCGTATGCTTTTTCTGAGGCATCAGAAAAAACATAAAGTTCGACTAATGTCCCAGGTGCATAGTGCACCCATCTGGGTATGTGGATGTCATTTATTTCCGTATAAAAGTTGACAAATTTTCTCTATTCCCTGTCCGTAGAAGGGACTAAAAAATCATCTCGCCAGATGCTCTGCATAATAATATTGGCAGTAACGAACACCGGACCTATCCATCCTACAGGATCAAACAATTTCGCGATTATAGACAACACTTCCCTTTTCGTGTATCGTGACACCCGGCTTAAATACCGGACGATGAGGAAGATAACAGGAGAATAAAGCACCAGTAAAAGCACGTACTACAGGCCTTATATGACCCAAACTCAAATACTCCTTAACAACACTATCATATAATGCCTTAACATTGGGCTTCCGCAAAAGTGAGGACTCATTCCTCAAGAATTGTGCCATAACATTCTGTCTTGAAAAGCCTAAATTAATAGAATGAGAAAATTCCGGCCTAAGGGGTAGCGCCCAAAATTAGCTGAGGATATAATTCCGTCCCGAGAAGTAATTCAACCGGCCTGGATTGATAAAACCGGAGGTCAGCTAGTTGCAGACCCGAAAAATCATCCCGAAGACTCGATCCGAATAGGAAAGAGGGCAAATTGGCTGATATATTGGGTAATATCAGGGCCATGGTTTCCAATAGAATAGATTTATCTAAAGGAGAACCAATTTTCAAAGCGCAAACCTTTCTTGCAGCAGAAATCGTTTATTCCTTAACAACATTGGGCTACCGCAAAAGTGAGGACTCATTCCTCAAGTATTGTGCCATAACATTCCGTCTTGAAAAGCCTAAATTAACAGAATGATAAAATTCCGGCCTAAAGGGTAGCGTCGCTACATATCTGCCATCGGAGTCGCGTCGCGTACTTTTCCTAAAATGTTCCCGTTTTAGGGGTTTCCTTAATTTGCCACAAGCGAAGCAGATTTTTATTCAAATCTTCCCCTGCAGAAATCCCTACATACACTTGCAAATACGGTATTCTGAGCCAGCAATGTCCCTAAAACATCACGACGAATTCCGCCCAAAATTAGCTGAGGATATAAATCCGCCCCGAGAAATAATTCAACCGGTTTGGATTGATAAAACCGGGGGTCAGCTAGTTGTAGATCCAAAAATTATCCCGAAGACTCGATCCCAATAGGAAAACGGGCAAATTGCCTGATATATTGGGCCATGGTTTCCAATATAATAGATTTATCTAAAGGAGAACCAATTTTCAAAGCGCAAACTTTTCTTGCAGCATAATAATTAATACCAGAAACTTTAACATTCTTCGAATGTGCAGATAGTTTTAATCGATTTCGAAATTGTTCAGAGATAAAAGAATTAAATAGGAAATAAGTTAAGTTGCAACACAAAATTTATTTCGTCAAAAAATCTTGAAAAACAAAAAAGTTATGATCATTTGAACTTTAAAATTAACTAAAAATATCATAAATTTACTAAATTCTGAAAAAGCCCATTTTGGACCACCCTGTTCTCAGTGAAATAGTTTAAATAGAGTTCTAATTTTTTGGCTCCCGAGGTTTACTACTATCTACTTTCATATGAGTATAATAACTTTAAAATCGGAGAACAAAAACCAAAAGGACTTTTGGCCGCTATCTCAAAATATTGACCACAGTGCGACGGCTACAATAAGGTAGTAAAATATTACAAATAATAATTTAATAATTAACTAAAAAGTAGGGGGGAGTCTGTTGTGAGGTAGTAATGACGAAGGTGGTGCTCCAGAGAGTTTATATTATAAAAATATAAAATTTCAATGACAATTTATTATTTTGAAAAAAATACCGATATATGTATATGCAATATAGAGAAATTAAATTTAGAAGTATTTTCACCACCTGTCTTAATTTCGATAATGAAAATCACTCAATTGTAAATCTAGTAAATTCTCATAAGTAGTATATAAGGCAAAGAAATTTTAAATAAAGTATCAATTAATCTTGATCATAAATAGTAAACGCTAGAGTGTATTATTTAAACTTTACAGCTCTAAAGTAGTGCGATCCGGAGGTAAAGCAGCCATTATCTAAGAACATGAGCGTTTTTATCTAATACACAACGCTTACAACGATTTATTTTAGTTCGAACTAGAACCTTAAGTCGAGGCACCCAATATTCAATGCGCATAATCCTTAACATCATAGGATTAGAAATTAAATGACCGAATTCCCCTAAAAAAACAGTAAACCGACACGAATAAGGCAAAATAATCGGATGTTTCTCCGTGTAAGATAAACAGGGCGATTTCACCAAAAGACCATTTAGTCTCATTACCCCAGTATCATCTAAAAAGGGATTAAGTGAACGTAGCGAACTAAAAGAGATTTATATTCTTCCACAAAATGAATTTTCTCAGCTAAAATTGCCAAACGCAATCGAACCTTCGTAATCTCATCACTTAAAACGGTAGAAGAATCAAAAGATTGTTTGCCTCTAAGCGAAGAATGTGTCATAACAAAAAATTGAAACACGTAAGCTATTACTCTAAAAGCGCGATCAAGTTTAGAAAACCGGTCAAGAAAATCCTTATAATTCGAAAAAAAAGAGGCGTGTGCTCTAACAGCTCTAGCTTCGCCATCTGTGTCCAACGGAGATAGATCATGAATCTTCCATTAAGACTTAAGCACACGAAGAAATGTGGGTCCGTGCCACCAGAGTTCGCTCTTAGCCAGATCTGAAGAAAAAAGTCCTCGACTGGCTAAATCCGCTGGATTTTCTTTCGATCTGATATGATTCCAATTATGCTTCCCTTAATTCTCCTGAATCCGACAAACCCTATTAGCCACAAACGTAGTCCAGCTATCCGGCCTTTTCCTTAACCAACAAAGAACAATAGTGGAATCTGTCCAACAATACACTTGCCTTATCGGAATATCAATCGCTCCAATAACAACTCTTAACAGCTCTGAGGCCAAAACTGCACCGCAAAGTTCGAAGCGAGGTAGGAAAATGGATTTCATTGGAGCAACTTTAATTTTGCAAAAGAGCAAACAAAAATAGATTTGGTCACATGCTTCGACACAAACATAAATCACTCCCGCGTATGCTTTTTCTGAGGCATCAGAAAAAACATAAAGTTCGACTAATGTCCCAGGTGCATAGTGCACCCATCTGGGTATGTGGATGTCATTTATTTCCGTATAAAAGTTGACAAATTTTCTCTATTCCCTGTCCGTAGAAGGGACTAAAAAATCATCTCGCCAGATGCTCTGCATAATAATATTGGCAGTAACGAACACCGGACCTATCCATCCTACAGGATCAAACAATTTCGCGATTATAGACAACACTTCCCTTTTCGTGTATCGTGACACCCGGCTTAAATATCGGACGATGAGGAAGATAACAGGAGAATAAAGCACCAGTAAAAGCACGTACTACAGGCCTTATATGACCCAAACTCAAATACTCCTTAACAACACTATCATATAATGCCTTAACACTGGACTTCCGCAAAAGTGAGGACTCATTCCTCAAGAATTGTGCCATAACATTCTGTCTTGAAAAGCCTAAATTAATAGAATGAGAAAATTCCGGCCTAAGGGGTAGCGCCCAAAATTAGCTGAGGATATAATTCCGTCCCGAGAAGTAATTCAACCGGCCTGGATTGATAAAACCGGAGGTCAGCTAGTTGCAGACCCGAAAAATCATCCCGAAGACTCGATCCGAATAGGAAAGAGGGCAAATTGGCTGATATATTGGGTAATATCAGGGCCATGGTTTCCAATAGAATAGATTTATCTAAAGGAGAACCAATTTTCAAAGCGCAAACCTTTCTTGCAGCAGAAATCGTTTATTCCTTAACAACATTGGGCTACCGCAAAAGTGAGGACTCATTCCTCAAGTATTGTGCCATAACATTCCGTCTTGAAAAGCCTAAATTAACAGAATGATAAAATTCTGGCCTAAAGGGTAGCGTCGCTACATATCTGCCATCGGAGTCGCGTCGCGTACTTTTCCTAAAATGTTCCCGTTTTAGGGGTTTCCTTAATTTGCCACAAGCGAAGCAGATTTTTATTAAAATCTTCCCCTGCAGAAATCCCTACATACACTTGCAAATACGGTATTCTGAGCCAGCAATGTCCCTAAAACATCACGACGAATTCCGCCCAAAATTAGCTGAGGATATAAATCCGCCCCGAGAAATAATTCAACCGGTTTGGATTGATAAAACCGGGGGTCAGCTAGTTGTAGATCCAAAAATTATCCCGAAGACTCGATCCCAATAGGAAAACGGGCAAATTGCCTGATATATTGGGCCATGGTTTCCAATATAATAGATTTATCTAAAGGAGAACCAATTTTCAAAGCGCAAACTTTTCTTGCAGCATAATAATTAATACCAGAAACTTTAACATTCTTCGAATGTGCAGATAGTTTTAATCGATTTCGAAATTGTTCAGAGATAAAAGAATTAAATAGGAAATAAGTTAAGTTGCAACACAAAATTTATTTCGTCAAAAAATCTTGAAAAACAAAAAAGTTATGATCATTTGAACTTTAAAATTAACTAAAAATATCATAAATTTACTAAATTCTGAAAAAGCCCATTTTGGACCACCCTGTTCTCAGTGAAATAGTTTAAATAGAGTTCTAATTTTTTGGCTCCCGAGGTTTACTACTATCTACTTTCATATGAGTATAATAACTTTAAAATCGGAGAACAAAAACCAAAAGGACTTTTGGCCGCTATCTCAAAATATTGACCACAGTGCGACGGCTACAATAAGGTAGTAAAATATTACAAATAATAATTTAATAATTAACTAAAAAGTAGGGGGGAGTCTGTTGTGAGGTAGTAATGACGAAGGTGGTGCTCCAGAGAGTTTATATTATAAAAATATTAAATTTCAATGATAATTTATTATTTTGAAAAAAATACCGATATATGTATATGCAATATAGAGAAATTAAATTTAGAAGTATTTTCACCACCTGTCTTAATTTTTTTCTCTATCACTTTCCTAAAGAATGTAGCACGGTTACAAAAATAATCAATAAGGCATTGTTGTTTTTTCCCTTGAAAAAAAGAACAGCATCAAATATTTGCCTGAACAAAAATCATATAGGTTCGAGCTAAGCTCCGATATTAAAATTGGATGCAACCTTGAAATTTCTGCAATGTTGAGGTTGGCCTGTGTTTAGATTGAACTGTTCGGTTTTTTAATTAAGCGTAAATTATATGTAATTCCTAGTTTTTCACTCTGGTAACTTTGATCAAATCTTAATTCTACTCCTTTAATAAACGGTGTATTTTTGGGAGTATTTACTTTGATGGCATTACTTAAAACCGTTAACGGTTCAACTAAACTTTGTTTTCGCCATCTTCCTTTTTTCTTTTTGTAAAAGTTATTGTCTTTTTTACATAGAAAGAACACACACCGCATATCAAGGTAATAATATTTATTAATAAAATTCTATTTGCAAAATTATAACAATTGTGTTTTTATTTAAATTTCTTTTTCTGCCCAACACACCTCAACATTTTGGTCCTTCGAACCGGATCCTGAGAATTTATTAAGAAGATATTAATATTCTTTTTTTCTTCAAAGGATCATCACCTTTCTTCATCATTTCAACACTCATTTTCTACACTCTTTTAGAAAATATTAATTTGATTAAAGGTGCGTAATTGTTTAATTTTAAAATATTTTTAAAAGTTAATAGAGGAAAAAGTGTGAAGGTAGAAAAAGTACATATACATATGTATATATTTACTGAATACATACATTGACAATAGTTGCTTGTGAATATTTTTTACCTATTGTGATTGATCGTGTAGGAACCCTTGTGTTTTGTAGAGATTAAATCAACCGCAGACAATAAACATTTTTTATATTAAAATAGAATATGTAGTGGCAGGGTTCAGATTGGCTCGTTTTTTTGCTCTTCTGCACTCTTTTTAAGCTCACTCTTTTTTAAGGTATGCACAAAAGAGCAGAGCAAAAAAAAAAAAAAAAAGACCCAATCGTTTATGCGCTTTTCTTTTCATGCGCTGCTCTTTGAGCCATTCAATTTTATTTTTGGCTCTTTTGCTCGTGCTCCATTTGATAGCAACAGTGGTTCGTTTGAAAAATTTAAATAACTTCGTTGTTGGAAATAAAGTACATGGAAAAATGAAAATAATTGCGTGTACGAACGGCAAATTAGTACAAGTTACGATAGACCAAATACAATAACATTTTTTGTTGTTATTATTATTGATTTTTTTAGTTAAAATTTAAGTCTACCATTGCAGTTTGTTTTTGATTATTGGTAAGTAGTGGAGTTCCTTGTAAATGTTTGAGCGAGGGTCATAGAATGGCTCATTAATAAAAATGTGCAATAAGTGGTGTTATAAAAAGTAAGGATTAGGGGTAATAATTTGCTTATCTTTGACATTATTGTAATTAAACTTTTGATGTTTACTTGCATCATAAAATAATTATTTTCATGTGGGTTTTTTGTTTGTCCAATTGTCTTTGTTGCGGCTGATACTTATGTGTTTCTTGTGGCAAAAATTTTTTTTAACTAGGGTGTCAGACGATCAAGTTTTCATTCAATTTTTAAAATTTCTCTCATTTTTTTACCAATACACTCTCACTTTAAAAACTTGCTGAGAATTTGCTTTCAAATTTTCGTTCAATTGAGTCTTTCAAATTTCATTCAATAGAACAGCTGATTGAAGTTTTTTCCTTCAAATAATTTTTTTTTGTTTCTTTATGACATCTTGCTTAAAAACTTGCTTTGAAATTGCGTGCAGCCTATGTCACAGCTTTCAATTTTTGTGAATTTTGACAAGCAGTATGTGTAAATTTCTTGAAAGAGAATTGAACAAAAACTTGGACGTGTGACTGCACTGTAAACTTTTATCGGTTGCTTCCGACAATTCAACACATTCTCGTATGCTACTAGTAAGGTTCGCATTTTGAAAGTCATCCGAATCAATCGCTGGTGTATGTGATTTTTTTTTTGGGCGGCGCTATATTTAATAGGCCACATAGATCTGTTATAAACTCTTGATTATTAATTTCCCGCTGTTCCCAAATACTAAATATCCGCAAAATTTTATTTTTGACTTTTTCATCTCTGACCATTGTTGTAGCTTTTTTTAAAGCCGTGGCCCAACTTTCAACATATTCATAACGTTTTCTTTTACTGTATTGTATGGCATCGGTCGCTAAATAAAACAGCACAAGACGATGTTCAACGCGTACTCTTTTAAATACGTTTAACCAAGAAGCTACTATTTTCTTATGATTAGCACGTTGTGCCAAGCACCATGTTGACATTTGCTGTATACCCTCTTGTGTGTCCTTAAGATATTCCAACCGGGTCTCAAACAAATCAACATCAAAGTCTTCCGTTGCTTTAACAGAAGCCATAATTATTTGATGAATTATTTATTTCACGTCAGCGTAGTAGTAGAAACAGCAATATTAACATTTGCGACAATAAAATATAGTAGAACAAAGTATTGCTCCCATAAGGTACAGGAAAAAATTTGGTTGGCCAAATTTTTCTTTCACTGACATAAAAACTTGCTTTTAACGAATTTTTTTTTTTTATTTCAATTTACTCGTAAAACATTTGTTAAATGTTTTAAGGTTTAATTTAAACATCCACAGTATGCAAACAGCCCGTTTTTGTTTTATATTTATAAGATGTTTGTCTGAAAATAAAATATGGAATAAGTTAGAAAAGATTAAAATGAATAAACCAAGCTGTTTCATACTTACGGTGTGTGTTTTCTTCTTCGTTCTGCCTGCTGTCAAGTTTTTTTGTTTGCATGTGCGCATGTATGTGTATTTTTTTTTTTCTTATACGCATGATACAGTTGCCAATACTATGTAGTAGACTTATCATACGACTGATGTGTAGAACAGGGTAATGCCAGAAAGAATAAAAATAAAAAAAAGCGTTCTTTATGGTGTATAGGAAGTAAGGGAAGTTAGGCAGTTTTAAATTTAAAAAGAATTATGAATGAAAAAATAACCTTACTGTTTAGTATGAGATCCCAGTAAAAGGAAAAGCATTGGCAAGGTTATTATTAGCTACTATAGAGAATTGAGGTTGAAAACATTAAGAAGATATTGAAAAGCAACAAAGAAATCGAAATGAAAATTTTTGTCAAAATAAGAAATTAAACAAATTAAAAGATGGATATTTGGAGGGAGTGCAGAAAGGTCTAGAAAGATCAGCAAAAAGATGGACGGCTGGGCGGGAAAGATTTTTTTTTTTTTTGGGAAATTTTGGAATTCAAAAATTCACCACTTGGGAAGTAAAGAAGGTTTCTTGTTGGAGTATATCAGAATGCATTTTCAAAAGATTAGTAAACTTCAAAGTGAGTGCTTGTGAAAAATAAAAAGTAGTGCGCAAAGAATTTAAAAAAATTTCAAAAATAAGGAAAGTTTGAAGATTTGTGTGGACCAGGATATAATACGGTCGAGTGAAGGAAGAGAAGGTTTTTCAAATTTTTGTTTGAAATTAAGAGGGAAAGAAATTAAAACGTAAGCTAAATTAATTTTGTTATTTGTGATGTGTTTGTTACAGTAAGGTTTGTTTTGTGTTTCGGAATTTGTAGCTGGCTAAGAGAGTGGATGGTGTAGGAAGGTTAGATGGAAGACTAGCCACAAGGAAGAGTATTGTTAAAAACCTGGGGACTTCCGCAAATGCCTTAAACTTTCCACACCAGAATATAGCCAGCTAATCTTTTCCCTATTTACTTAATTTATTGTTCAAGTATTATATGTGCTCACAAAGTAATATAAAAAAATTAAATTGATGCAGACATTATATATACATATATTGAAAAGTAATTAAACAATGGAATATATCTGTGTTTAAAAAGGATGCAAAAATTTACAAAAAAACTTTTAATTTGCCAAAAAAAAAGATAAGTGAAATATTTAAATCCTAAAATATCAAAAGAATCAATAGTAGAGATTTTATGTAAAATAAGGAAAAGAGAACAAAAAATAGTAATTTATATCGAAAATTTATTATTATTAATATTTATTATTATATAGTAAATTATTGTATTTATTATTTGTAGTTAGTACCCTTTCCTAACCGCCTAAAACAGCAACATTTATTTTTAGTTTTTTTTATTGTTTTGCTATAGCCCGTTAGAGGGCATACTTACATTTGTCTTCATTTTTATCAAAAAAAAAGGGGAACCGGAAGTGTTAAGGTACGGTCACATATGACAAATATTTGCCTAAAATTTGTTTGCTCTTGTTTGGCTTAAATTTTTTCAAAACAATACAAAATTTGTTTTGTGGTCACACTACGCACATTTATTTGCCTATTTTTATTTGTTCAAACAGCTATGAAATAATGTGAAATAAAATACTGACAAACATGTTTTATGTGCGGTCACATCTAAAATAATATTTTCCTTAAAAATATATTTGATCAAACTGTAAAAAAACGTAAATTTATTTGCTCACAAACTGCTGCGCATGGGATGTCTTTATTGCCATTCAATTTCTTCGTTATTATTTCGAAGTAATTGCAAAGAAAATGTTTAAAATATTATTAAATGCTAATTATAAATGATGAAAAATAGTTGCTACTCTTAAATATTTAATTGCAGTATAATATACATACATAAGTTCAAAGCAAACAAATAATAACCATTTGTAGATGGAACAAAAATATACAACTGTAGAAAAATTTTTTCATCTAGGCAGACTCTAGGCGCATCTTTTTAAAAGTCTCAAATTAAGTTTTTATTCTCTTCCTATAATATACTTTACCTATACCTTATACGAGAATTTAAATCCCAGGTTTTAATATAAAAATAAAATATACACCGCTGATAGCCATAGACTATAAAAGTTGGTCAAATAATGATGGGTAATATTATATCTATGTACCCGCATGTATTATGAATACAGATTCCATTAAAATAACTACTACACATAATGGCAATGTGAGATGAAAGTTTATAATGAATAACTCCCATGTATGAAAGTTACAAATGAACAAAGCCAAGCAACAATATATAAGTGTAGACAAATTATATGTTGAAGTTAAAAGTCGCTTAAATTAAAAAGCAAATTTCGCAAAGAATCAAACTGCAAATATGCAAGATTTTAATTGGGATACAAAGTTCTACAATTTTAAAGCAATTTTAATGTTTCAGATTTCGGAAAATAGAGGAAAAACTCTTGTACATATATAGTTTTTAAAAATTGTTACATTATAACATACCGTCACTCGAATATATTTATAATGAAAAAAAAAAACAGTTTACATTAACTGCAAAAATAATCTTTCAGCTTAGTACTTATAGAACATATCTCTTTTGATTGCAAATCAAAAGTTATTAAAGAACACTTTAGGTGCTTAAAATGGATATTCACTAATGACTCTTAGCTCTATCAGACGCTTCGAGTGCGGCTGAAGAATTATTTTGGTTTTGTTCTGCACATAGCCGACTTTTTTCGTCGTTGTTGAGTGATTGTTGAGTTTTTTTTTATGTGCGGCGTACCCAGTGAGAAGGGTTGGGACCCGCTGGGATATGTTTACCATCAAAAGCTAGTCGGAAACCTCACTGGTCACTGCGTCCGTAACATAAATGGCGTCCAATTTGAATCCGGACAACGTAGTGTAGTACACCTAGACACTGCGCAACAACAAAGCAGTAACTAATATACAACTCAATTTGGAAAACTGGGAATTCCAGAAAGTTTCCCAAATTAAGTGTATAACAATAGACCAATAGTTTTGAGAATATAGTCTAACGAATTAGTCGCCGATCTGAAGCGAGGTTTTAATTCCTTATGTAGCCCATGAAGGGGAAGGCAAAAATCCTTTGGAGTGGTTGTACAGAGGAGGTAAAGTCTCGCTGATGGAAAAGCGAGGAGTTCGACTCGTTCAACCTGAAAGGATAACAATATCTTAGAAGACTGTGTAGTAGTGAATCTAATTGTATTGTTATCACTTTTTGTTGTGTTTTGTTAATTTTAGTTTCAGTTGATTTTACCTGAGTGTAACAATGGAGGAAATCTTTGATAGCCGGCTGGGAATGGGATTTCATTGGTCCAATTGTCTGTAGTATCAAAGATCATCCGAAATTATCCCTCTTATCTCATCTTTACGCATAGTGCTAGGAAAATGAATGTACGAGGGAAACACTATAATTACTTCCTTCTTTTTAATTTTTTTTGACTGACGTCACATAAAGGCACAGGAATTAATCAATTATCCTCTCCGATATCCGAAACCTATCTTCATGCCAAACCTATAAAGAAATTTGACATACATATTTTATTTTATCATTAATATTTGTTTTAGTATTTTTTTTATCTCAGTCCACAATCTTAAAATAGATATTTACGTGGGATTTATAATTTTTTTTCTTATCGATTTATTTAGGTTTTTTTTATTTTTATATTTATTTATATAATATATTTATTTACTATTTTATATTAGATGTTTATTGAATTTTTGCATTTAGTTATTCAATATTTATTTCTCTATTGTTATTTTTCATTTATTGATTTAATTACTTTAATTAATTTAATTACTTTATCCATTCATATATTTTTTTATTCCTTGCTTGTTGCTTGATATTATTTAATTTGTTGCATTTGGTATTTGTTTATTAAGTCTATGTTTGTTTATTTATTTAGGTACTTATTTATCCGTTCATATATAAAATTATTTTTATTTGTCTTTATATTAGTGATAGTTACTTATTTTTGCTATTTGTATATTTATTTTTTTAGATACTTGTTTTTATGTATACTTATTTTTATTTGTTAATATAGTAGTATTTATTTATTTATATTCTTATATATAGTTAGTTAATTATTTATTTTGATTTGTTTTTTTATAAGTAAATATTTTATTTTTAATTGGTTTTATTACTTTTCATTATTATTGTTCGGTTTGTTATTTTTTGATACCCACATATTTCATTTTTATTTTGAAAACTTTTTTTTTGTAAAGTTAATTATTCTTTTCCTCGTTTTTACGAATTATTTCTGGCAGAATATTTAGAAGTTTTGAATTTTTTGTTTTGATAGAAATAGAGAAAAAATTTTAAATTTAAATTAGTCTTTTTTATCCATCGAGAGATCCTTAAAAGAGGCCATAGTAGAATAAACGTTTGGGAATAGGGTATGTCTCACAGTCCACACGACGAAAGGTCTAGAAAAAGATTAGGCAAGTCCAATTTGACCTAAACAGATCTACCCCTTGTGCGTTTGAAAAAACATATAAATCTAATACCCCCAGCCATAAATCTAGTGCTACTAGGAATCTAGAAATGAGTCAGCCTCCAAGCCAAGAAGATCCTCAATTTCATGATAAGTCCCGAACCATTATAGTTTCTCAGCCTGCCCAAAATTATTTTGCCACTAGTGATTTGCGAGAACAAGGAACCAGTGAAACACGGCTACCAACAAGTGAAATAGTTATGGATGAATCAGCTAGAAGAGGTTTGAATCAAGACGTTTCTTCCCAATTGAACGAGATGAAACGACAAATGGCAGAGCTAACCGCAACCATGAGCCAAATGAGTCTAGTATTGCAGCACACTCAGCAGGAAAATAAAAAACGTGAAGAAATCCTGCCAAATGTGGTTAAAGAAAGTAGCAGCACAGGTCAGCCAATGTATGCGAGTTCCATGAGTTCCGCTAGTTCTCATAGAGGGTCGGTAGAAAATGTTGGAACATGACAAGCTAGAAATCAAAATCGTATTAGAATAGATAAGTGGGGGTTAGAATTCGATGGAAATTGTAACAAACTAGCAGTGGAAGATTTTGTGTTTCGCGTGGAGCGACTGCAGCGACAGTATGGCGTTTCGTGGAGTGAGGTTTTGGATAATTTCCACTTGTTTGTGAAAGGTGTTGCGGAGAAATGGTACTGGTTGTACATCAAAACCAATTACGTTTCCGAATGGACAACACTTAAAAAGGCACTACTTAAACAGTATCAATCAAACCGATCTAAGTTTGAGCTGATGAGCGACATTGCCGAAAGGAAGCAACAGCCCGGGGAAGGAATTGATGCCTTTTTCTTTTCGATGACTCAAATGCGATCTCGGCTAGATATGTCGATGCCTGAAAGGGAAATGATAAAAACTATAAAGAAAAATTTAAGAGATGACATCAGGAACAGAGTTTACCCAATAGCCGTAAATACAGTTGAAGAGTTGAGGCAGGAATGCGTAGAAGGTGAAAAAATATTTTGTCGAAAAGAGCCTAAAAATATGTCATCTGTGCCAGTTAACAGATATACGAGGCAGGTTAATGAAGTTTTTGAGAAGTCTGCGGAAATGTTTGATGATTATCCTGAGCCAGGCGAAGAAGTGGCTGCTTTACAATTGGACAACAGGCAACACCAAGCCATGAGAAACCAATTAATTTGCTGGAACTGTCGTCAGAATGGCCATATGTTCACTGATTGCCCGCCAACAGAGAGAGCGTTGTTTTGCTTTAGGTGCGGTAAACCGGACGTTAAATCTCCCAACTGCACCAACTGTAAAGCAAAAAACTTTCACAGGGGCGAGACAGCAGCAGGTAATCATCGTTCCGCGGAAAATCTCCCTGCAGGAAGGCTATAAATAAAGGCAATATTAAATTAATAAAAATTGTGAGAAATTTCAATAAATTAAACCCCCAAACACGCCATGAATACTCGTACGAAGTACGTAAAGAAAATTACGAAAAAGTCAGAAACAGAATTTTTAATGAATCCATGGTCATAAGGAAAACAATATCAAAAAGAATACAAAATTAAGAAAGAAATTTGCAGAAAAAAGAAAAAGGCGAAGGCTGGTAATTGAAACAATAAGAACAGCAGACAAATACACCGACCCTCGCGCTTTTGCCGATATTTCTGTAGGTGACCATCGTATCAATGGATTGCTAGATACGGGAGCATCGATTAGTTTGCTAGGCAAGGGTTGTAGGGAACTTGTAGATAAATTAGGGATTAGTTTTAAGCCTATATTTTCCGTAGTTTCTACTGCAGCGGGAAAAGAGCATAGGTTATTAGGGAAAGTGGAACTGGATGTTACATTTAATGATGAAAGGGAGAGGATTTTATTCTATTTATGTCCAGTCTTAGAGCAACAAGCTTATCTAGGAGTTGATTTCTGGAAGATTTTTCATTTGGCCCCTAAAATTTTTGAAATAGAGGAACTGAGTATGGAAAAGGTACAAGAAGATTTTAAAGTCCAAGATCACAGATCTAATCCTCATGTGCTTAATGAACAGCAGAAGCAAAAATTGAACATTGTGATTGAGTTTTTTCCAGCGTTTGAGAAAGATGGATTAGGGTGCACAACGGTGGAAAAACACTTAATAAAATTAATAGATGGTGCGGTACCTTTTAAGGACCGTCACTATCCGTTATCTCCAGCTGTTCAAGAGATCGTTTATAGGGAAATAGATAATATGCTTGCCCTGAATGTAATAGAAGAAAGCGAAAGTCCCTGGGCAAATAGGACAACAGTGGTCCGAAAACCAGGGAAAAATAGATTTTGTCTTGATGCCAGAAAGTTAAATAAAATAACTGTCAAAGATGCATATCCCTTACAGAATATTGATGGCATCTTGGGCAGAATCGATGAAACTTATTATATAAGTAGTGTCGATTTAAAGTTTGCTTTCTGGCAGATTGAGCTTGAGGAAGAGTGTAGGCCCTATACAGCGTTTACCGTAGCAGGCCGTCAGTCTACCAATTTCGTGTAATGCCATTCGGGTTGTGCAATGCGGCTCAGAGACTTTGCCGACTAATGGACAAGGTTATACCGCAAAAACTCAAGGAAAACGTTTTCATTTATCTTGACGATCTTTTGGTGATATCTGACAGTTTTGAGAAGCATTTGAAAGTTTTAGAAGAGGTTGCTGCCTGCTTAAGAAAAGCTAATTTAACAATAGGCCTACAAAAATTTCAGTTCTGTTTTCAACAACTTAAGTATCTTGGATTTATAATAGGCGGCGGAAGTCTGAAAACAGATCCAGAAAAAGTACGTGCAATTAAGGAAATAAGACTACCAAAATCTCTCCGTGAAGTGCGAAGCTGTTTAGGAACGGCCGGCTGGTATCGCCGTTTCATAAAAGACTTCGCTGCCATATCTGCTCCCTTAACAGATACATTAAAGAAAGCAAAAAAAATTTGAAATGACAGCTGAAGCTATAGAGGCTTTTGAAAATCTTAAAAAAGCTCTAACGTCAGCCCCAGTGCTTAAGCATCCCGATTTTTCGCGAAGATTTTGGATCCAGTGCGATGCATGTGACTACGGAATCGGTGCTGTTCTATATCAACTGAATGATCGTGATGAAGAGCATCCAATAGCTTTTTACAGCCAGAAGTTAAACTCATGCCAGAGAAACTATAGCGTGACAGAAAAAGAATGCTTAGCGGCTGTAATGGCAGTGAAGAAATTCCGTCCTTACGTGGAAATGATGCCGTTCTTCATAGTGACAGACCACGCTAGCCTTAAGTGGCTAATGTCTCTGAAAGACCTGACGGGAAGACTAGCCCGGTGGTCACTGCAACTGCAATCATTTGATTTTAATATTAAGCACAGAAAATGTGCTGACAACATTGTAGCTGATATTCTTTCTCGTGCACAAGATGAGAATTTAAGCGCCGAAGAAATAAATTTGGAAGAATTGTTTGATTTTGAAACAACAGAGTTCCAAGGGGAAGAATATTTAGAACTGATTCAACATATAAAAGACAATCAAGACAGATTGCCAGATCTGAAAGTCGATGATAACTATGTATTCAAAAGAACTGATTTTGATCGTGGTGATAACGTAGAATGCCAGTGGAAGATTTGGATTCCACCAAATATAACCCAGACTGTGATTGAACAAGCGCATTCTAGTTTAACTGCAGCGCACGGTGGGCTAACCAAGACATTAGAAAAGTTGAGAAGATTTTTCTATCGGCCTAGAATGCACACCCAGGTAAAGAATTACATTGTAAATTGTCAAGTATGTAAAGAGAGTAAACCATCTAATCGGAATTTGCGCCCAGAAATCGGAAATCAAGTCATCACTGATAGAACATTCCAAAAATTGTACTTAGATTTCCTGGGAAAATATCCGCGGTCTAAGAGTGGAAATTGTTACGTTTTTATTGTATTAGATCACTTTAGCAAATATACTTTTATCAAAGCAATGGAAGAAGCAACTGCTGGAAATGTAGTGAAATTTCTGACCCATGAAATTTTCCACAAATTTGGAGTTCCGGAAATTATTCATACGTACAATGGGGTGCATTTTACAACAAAAAGCTTCCAGAATTTGATCTCTACGTACAAAATCCAGCATATAAAAACTCCCGTTTATCAACCGAGCAGTAACGCTTCAGAACGGGTTATCCAAAGTATACTGTCTGCCATAAGAGCCTACTTAAAAGATGACCAAAGAGATTCGGACTTGTATTTGTCGGACATTGATTGTGCCTTAAGGAATTCTTTCCACAGTGCTATTGGTTTTACGCCATTCTTTGCGTTGTTTGGCTACCATATCTATTCAAATGGAGCTGACTATAAATTAGCGCGAAAGCTACAATCAATTTCTGATCACCGCATTCTATCAACACCTAATGAACGAATGGAAAGTATAAGAAACCAAATCAAAGAAAACATGACGAAAGCGTATGAAAAAAGTGCCGAAAGATGCAACAAAAAAGACCAGAATAGTAAAGTTTTTACCTGGACAGGAAGTCTACAGAAGAAACATGGTGCAAAGTAACTTCGGAAAAAACATTAACGCGAAATTTTGCCGAAAGTTTTTAAAATGTAGAGTGTCCCGGCCTGTAGGTAACAATATGTATGAACTAGAGACTTTGGATGGAAAAACGATAGGTATTTATCACGTAAAAGATGTTAAAGTTTAAATTGCTAAACGAATATTTCGTTTTAAGCATTGAGTTTAATTCGAAATTTTAAGTGCAATATTAGGACGTAGGAAAGTGATTATTATTTGTCCTAATGTCCTAATATTTTATAGTTTAAGCAATTTCTCTTTAAAATCTGTGATAATAGTTTAGTACGTGATAGCTTTAAGTTTCTAATAAGACTGTAGTACATACCTTTTTCTCTCGTGCAATAGTAGTTAATAGTTAAAATCTGTGATTCATCTGTAGGGTAAGTGCGTGTTTGTGGTGTCCAGTTTTTTCTTACGCAGTAGTTAATAGTGCAATAGAACTTTGATTAATTATTCAGAGTGATACTTGTTTAGTTATTTCAGTTGAAGCTGTGATAAATAAAAGAATTGTACACAAAGTAAACGCTTATAATATAGATGAATAAAAGATTACTTCCCGTTGTAAACCGGCTGAAAAATTCTCAGGATTGCATTAGTTCTCAGCGGAAATAGACAACCTCTCTAGATCCTTTGTTCACTATAATAAAGTATTGTAGAGAGAGTTTCCCATCACTAAAGCTGCCAAAATCCATGGAGGAAAGTAGTAGAGGCGTTACCCATTGTAAAACAAAGAGCTAAAATGATTTAAAAACAATAAAAGATTATTAATAATTAATTTAAAAAAAAAAAGAACAAGACTTTAAGTTAAGACGAAGTTTAAAGTAAAATATTGATAATGAAACAGAAGTTTAAATAAATAATATATATATACTTTGCCTCAAAAGAAAAAAAATTTTTTTTGCGGGCTATCGATTTTATTTTATCGCACTGTGAGTGCCCAATTGGCTAAGACCAATTACACGAAACCATATATTAAGACTGTTCTTTTGTTTATGGGTGCCACTATAATTTTTCTTACTGTTGAAAAAGTTATAAGTTGGTTTAAGCTTTAGCGATGTGGATGAGGTTTCCGACTCTGGGAAAGGTAAACCATCATCAGGAGAATAAGTTTAATCCATAAGAAAGCAGTGAGTGATTGTGGGGGTAGGATGAGAATATATGCTATAGAATTACTTACATGGCCCGGCTAATATCTGGTAGACATGAAACTTTCTCAGGGTGTGAGAATTCCCCACGTTGGGCAGATGAGTTTTTTTTGGGCAAATCATTTCCGCACACCGTTTCCTACTGCGTTCACTTGTAGAACCCGGAGTATTGTTGCGGCTGATACTTATGTGTTTCTTGTGGCAAAAATTTTTTTTTAACTTTTATCGGTTGCTTCCGACAATTCAACACATTCTCGTATGCTACTAGTAAGGTTCGCATTTTGAAAGTCATCCGAATCAATCGCTGGTGTATGTGAGTTTTTTTGGGCGGCGCTATATTTAATAGGCCACATAGATCTGTTAGAAACTCTTCATTATAATTTTCGCGCTGTTCCCAAATACTAAATATCCGCAAAATTTTATTTTTGACTTTTTCATCTCTGACCATTGTTGTAGCTTTTTTTAAAGCCGTGGCCCAACTTTCAACATATTCATAACGTTTTCTTTTACTGTATTGTATGGCATCGGTCGCTAAATAAAACAGCACAAGACGATGTTCAACGCGTACTCTTTTAAATACGTTTAACCAAGAAGCTACTATTTTCTTATGATTAGCACGTTGTGCCAAGCACCATGTTGACATTTGCTGTATACCCTCTTGTGTGTCCTTAAGATATTCCAACCGGGTCTCAAACAAATCAACATCAAAGTCTTCCGTTGCTTTAACAGAAGCCATAATTATTTGATGAATTATTTATTTCACGTCAGCGTAGTAGTAGAAACAGCAATATTAACATTTGCGACAATAAAATATAGTAGAACAAAGTATTGCTCCCATAAGGTACAGGAAAAAATTTGGTTGGCCAAATTTTTCTTTCACTGACATGAAAACTTGCTTTTAACGAATTTTTTTTGTTATTTCAATTTACTTGTAAAACATTTGTTAAATGTTTTAAGGTTTAATTTAAACATCCACAGTATGCAAACAGCCCGTTTTTATTTTATATTTATAAGATGTTTGTCTCAAAATAAAATATGGAATAAGTTAGAAAAGATTAAAATGAATAAAGCAAGCTGTTTCATACTTACCGTGTGTATTTTCTTCTTCGTTCTGCCTGCTGTCCGGTTTTTTTCTTTGTATGTGCCCATTTGTGTGTATTTGTTTTTTTTTTTTCTTATACGCATGATACAGTTGCCAGTACTGTGTAGTAGACTTAACATACGACTGATGTGTAGAACAGGGTAATGCCAGAAAACGTTCTTTATGGTGTATAGCACAGATAAATAACCAGATAAGACACGAAAAACACAGTGTGGCCAGATTCCAGCTTTCGTTAGAGAGGGATAGTAACATTTCTTTAATTTTATGGTTTCTATCTCTTTCCGATTATAGCTGGAATTTGACATTTTATTTATTTACAAATATTTGTAAAGAAAATTTGGTGCAATTATAAAATATAATTCTCTTTGCGCCAAATATTGTCATAATTAAAGTCAAAGATAACTAATGTTTGATCTGTAATTAAAGTAATTAATTTTATTTGAAGTGTTTTAATATTTGTGCTCTTAAATAAATAATATGAAATAAGGGTTGAAAAATCCACCACGACAACAAAACAAAAAATCTAACAGGAAAGATGTGAGTTGAACAAAGTTGTTTTTAATGAAATTTTTTTGTTTCTTTCAGGAGTCGCCGCTGTATAATGGATTGTTTCAAAAGAGAGAAGCTGCACCAGTTCCCGATAAATCCGGCCAAGTAAGTTCGTATAAGTTTCATTAATTAGTGACATGCTTGCGGCAGGTTTTGTAGATTAGAGGAACTATGTTCTTTTTCAATGTACAAAATCTTATTTAATCTCATTTATTTATTTCAACATGTTTTCTGCTGGAATTGTTTAAAAACTGCTGAAAAAAATTTTTGCTTTTTATAAATTGTTTCTGTTTTTATTATATAAATAAAAACTGTAAAAGTTATACAAGAATTATAATTAAAGTTAAAAAATATTATAACATTAAATTGTATGTCTTTTTATTTATATAAGATTTTTGAAATATAAAAGTAAGTATTATTAATATTGCTAAAAATTTTCACTTTTATTCACTTGCTCTTAATATATATATATAATAATAATATTAAGAATATTGACAAACCGGTGCAGTTATTATTTTTCATATTCATTATGTTGGCCAAATGATTAGAAATATATAAAATGCAAAACAAGTGACAGTAAAATCTTTAAATCACTATACATATAAATGTTACATTTACAACAGGATTTTTAGTCAAAAGTGAAAATTTTCATTTGACATAGTTTATCTTGCAAATTGTTAAACAAAATATTAACTGCAGTGGTTGTCAATATTCTTAATATTGACACTTGCTTGTTGCGTTTTTTCCTATGCCTTCCTTACGGACGTGAATTGTTTCAAAATGTTCTGTTGAGCCACTCACAATAACTGTGCCGTATACTTTTTGTTTGATTCGAAACGTGAGTTTCATACACGTATAATCGCTTCCCTGACGGCAGAATAAAGTTGATTGTTATTCGGATCTAATTGCATCGCATTGACTCCATTTCGATTGTGTTTCTCTTCCGCAGCAATGGCATTTTGTATAATTAATACGCGATTATAATTTATTTATTGTGTACGCTGCAACGGCTGGCCACGTCTAGTCCAGTTGTATGAAGGTATTATCATTATATTGACCGGGACCTAAAATACAATAAATTTGACGTAAACACATTTAATGACCAACTTATTTTTACTCACCATAAAAGCACGTAAACTGTTTTGTTTTTTGTTTGAGGAGCCACCAACAGAATTGTTGTACTATCTGAAATTATAAGGCAAAACATAATTTTTTCCGTTTTTCTTTTACACTATGATATTATAAAGACACTTATAATTTTTTTTATTAATTTCTTTTATTACTATTCATATATTTTTAATTTATCTGAAAAAACTTAACTTTTACCCCAATTTTGTTATACATTTTTTGGTTGATTAAATAAAAACATACGTTTGCAGTAGGTATGTGTAGCGGTTTCTTCCAACTCATTGCTTTCAGCGTTTTTGAATATTTTTTTATTCACTTAAACGAAAGCTGGAATAAAATATGATAACACACTTTTTAAAACGTCACTAGTGAGTTATCTGATTATTAATCTGTGGTGTATAGCAAGTAAGGGAAGTTAGGCAGTTTTAAATTTAAAAAGAATTATGAATGAAAAAATAACCTTACTGTTAAGTATGAGATCCCAGTAAAAGGAAAAGCATTGGCAAGGTTATTATTAGCTACTATAGAGAATTGAGGTTGAAAACATTAAGAAGATATTGAAAAGCAACAAAGAAATCGAAATGAAAATTTTTGTCAAAATAAGAAATTAAACAAATTAAAAGATGGATATTTGGAGGGAGTGCAGAAAGGTCTAGAAAGATCAGCAAAAAGATGGACGGCTGGGCGGGAAAGATTTTTTTTTTTTTGGGAAATTTTGGAATTCAAAAATTCACCACTTGGGAAGTAAAGAAGGTTTCTTGTTGGAGTATATCAGAATGCATTTTCAAAAGATTAGTAAACTTCAAAGTGAGAGCTTGTGAAAAATAAAAAGTAGTGCGCAAAGAATTTAAAAAAATTTAAAAAATAAGGAAAGTTTGAAGATTTGTGTGAACCAGGATATAATAAGGTCGAGTGAAGGAAGAGAAGGTTTTTCAAATTTTTGTTTGAAATTAAGAGGGAAAGAAATTAAAACGTAAGCTAAATTAATTTTGTTATTTGTGATGTGTTTGTTACAGTAAAGTTTGTTTTTTGTTTCGGAATTTGTAGCTGGCTAAGAGAGTGGATGGTGTAGGAAGGTTAGATGGAAGACTAGCCACAAAGAAGAGTATTGTTAAAAACCTGGGGACTTCCGCAAGTGCCTTAAACTTTCCACACCACTTTTATTGTTCAAGTATTATATGTGCTCACAAAGTAATATAAAAAAATTAAATTGATGCAGACATTATATATACATATATTGAAAAGTAATTAAACAATGGAATATATCTGTGTTTAAAAAGGATGCAAAAATTTACAAAAAAACTTTTAATTTGCCAAAAAAAAAAGATAAGTGAAATATTTAAATCCTAAAATATCAAAAGAATCAATAGTAGAGATTTTATGTAAAATAAGGAAAAGAGAACAAAAAATAGTAATTTATATCGAAAATTTATTATTATTAATATTTATTATTATATAGTAAATTATTGTATTTATTATTTGTAGTTAGTACCCTTTCCTAACCGCCTAAAAACAGCAACATTTATTTTTAGTTTTTTTTTATTGTTTTGCTATAGCCCGTTAGAGGGCATACTTACATTTGTCTTCATTTTTATCAAAAAAAAAGGGAAACCGGAAGTTTTAGTTTGTTTTATTTAAAAAAAGAAAAAAGTGCAGAATTAATATAGTCATTTCAATTAGTTTTTTTTTTTTAAATTCCTGAGAAATCTTGCAGGAAAGTCCTTCGTCCTTAGGGAGCTCCTTCAGGGTAGGGATTGGAATTTTAGAAATATATTATTGATTAATAACAAACAAAGCAAATAAAACAAATTGATATTAGAAAGTTTTTTCTTGTAATAATTGTCAATAATTATTTTTTGTATTATTAATAACTATCAATATATTTTGTGTAAAGAAAAAGTAAATTAAAAACAAACATTGTTAAAGCTAAGATAATTTGTGTTTAATAGTAATTTATATTTGTCAAAAGTTGTATAGGTTTAAGTTTTTTTATAATAAAATTTGTATGTAATTATGTGACTTAAGAAAAAAAATTATGTTTGTGGCTTAATTTAAAGAGGGGAAAGGCATGAAGATAGGGTAAGGAAAAGGGAGTCAGAGAGGACATGGGATCACAAAAAGAAAAGATTTCGATGGAGTTTTTTTTGTGACACGGTTGGGAGGGCGTTTGAGGCGTAACATCTGCCCCAAAAAAAATATGTGCATTTTGTGTGGTCGTGTTTGTGATATTTTGTTTTTTTTTTTTTTTTTTAATAAGTAATTGAGTTTTTATTGTGTGATTGTTGAGTTTTTTTTATGTGCGGCGTACCCAGTGAGAAGGGTTGGGACCCGCTGGGATATGTTTACCATCAAGAGCTAGTCGGAAACCTCACTGGTCACTGCGTCCGTAACATCTTGCTTTAAATTTGCATGTGTTATTTGTTGTTGTGGTTTTTCAATACAGTAGATGTGTTTTGCTTATAATTTAGGTATGGGATGTTAAGTAGTGCATTTGTTATTGTTTTACTTCGTAATTGATGGTAAAGCACGAAATTATTGGTACTAAATGAAACAAATTTTCATTACCTATTAAATGTAAATGAAAACAATTGTTTTAGAGTAGAAATACAACCTCACAGTTACGGATGCGGTTGTTTTTTAGCACTTTCGGTGCTAGATTCAGCACCTCTTTTGTTGATTTGGCAGCAAAATTACCGATTTAGCACTTAGCACTATTTTTAGCACTTACCAACGCTTTATTTAGCATTTTTTAGTACTTTTAATTAATTCAATTTACAAAATGTTTGTATGTTGAAATCTTACTGCGGATACCTAGAATAAATTTGCCTAAGTACATAATATACGCCTATGTATGTACACATGTGTCTGTCAGGGTTTAAATTGTTTGCTTAAAAATAGCAACAGCACTAAAATCTTTGCTTTGCTTACATGTTTTTCAGCAAGTAAAAAAAACTAAAAGTCTCAGCATTTACAAAACATTTCATTATAAACGAAGCAAAAATTAAATGAAAAAAAAAGGAAGAAAGGCATATGCTTAAGCTGACTATGAGTTTCTCTCTGCAGCAAAGCAATCAGCAAAGCATTTATTTTGAAAACGTTTGCTGTTGCTTAAGCAATAAGTTGAAGTTTGTTTCTTCTTTTGCTGTTGCTTTTCAAGAAAAAAAAAACACTATTTAATGGTGTAATAAAAACTACGTTTTTGAAATGTTTTTTCTTATGTGTTTTAAGTAATAAATACATAAATACGTTTCCAATGTTAAAAGGGATAAAAAGCAGCGAGTTCAGCAAGTACGAGCAAGAAATAGCAATCGTAGTTAGCAACAACTTCATAGTAAAGAGTTAAGCACTAGCAAAAATAAAATAAAGAACAACTGACCTCTTAAGCAACAGCGGACGTTTTCAAAGTAATTGCTTTGCTCCAGAAAGAAACACATAGTCAGCTAAAGAAAATGCGATTCTTTCTCTTTTTTGCATTTGCTTTTGCTGCACATTTTTCCACAGCAACAGTTAAGCAACTACATATGCATTAAAAACAGTCAAGTGTTTTTAATCACTGGTGTAGGTGATATTTAATTTAAAGACTGAAATTTTATTTTTCTGTATTACAGGCGATCAACTCGTCTGAAAAATTTATATTAAAATAACTCAAAAAACTGAGTGCTTTTCATACAAATTTTTCAGACGAGTTGATCGCCTGTAATACAAAAACAGCACATAAGAAATTTGGTTTTTTTAGTGCAAAAAAATATTTTTAAGGCAACATAAGCATAAATGGTAAAACTTTGAACTCTCCAAGAAAATATTTGCTTAAAATTAAGACATTTAAATTTTGGCACTATGTTTTAGCACTTAAAACAAATTTTTAGCACTTTTTTGGTACCAATTTAGCTCCAAAAATATTTTAGATCTGGTCACACTGGTTGCCACAGTTTTATTGTTTTTCTAACTAAAAATACTATTTGTTAATATTTTTTGTGAATGACTTGAAGAAGAAAAGAAAGAAAATGTAAAAAGTCATCGAAAAACAAGAATAATTTAAAAAATTTCCAATATATTGCTTGCTTACATTTTACAAAATTTTTTAAATATATTTCAATAAAAACGAATAAAAATATTACTAAACAAATAATAAAAAATGACAATAAAATCCGCATCCGTAGCCGCACCTCATTTTTTTCTGACATGCGGAATTCGTCGCCGCAACCGTAAGGTTGTATTTCTACTCTTATTTAGTTTAAATTCTTTTTTTTTATATTTATACCTACAATAATTCATTTATTTTATATTGCGGTTGTGGTATATTAAACATTTGCATTGATTTTATATACATACTTATGTATGTATGAAAAAAAGTTAAAACGATCGATTTTTTTGCATTAATGTTAACAAGAAAATTTAATTTTATCAACAATATTTACCAACAATCAAAAACAAACTACAATGGTAGACCACAAAAATACATAACACTATTCTTTCGTTCGTATACATACACACATACATATGTATATACATACATACATTTATGTATGCGTACAAACATATCTATACGCATATACATACGTAAATAGACAATATTATAACCTTCATTTGAATATTAGCTATATTTAAAAAACGATAAACAATCTTCTAAACTGTCCCAAACACATAAATCAAATAATTTATTTATTGAATTGATTTTTACATTATAATCTTGACGTTAAAAAAATATGTTTTGTACCACAGTAAAAGAGCCATGCGCATTTCTCGCTCTTTTGCGCACAAAAAACAAGCAGCGCTCTTTTTAATGCGCTGCTCTTTCATTGCGCAGAGCAAACATACTGGCGCAGAGCAATGCGCAATAACAAGTTGGCTCTGCTCTTTACGCAAAAGAGCAGTAAAGAGCTACTCTGCGCATTTACTTACCCTGTTTAGTGGGTGAACATTGAATTATTAAAAAGATAAATAATAAGTTGATAAGATAATTCCTGGGTGTAATAGACTGCATATATACATACATACGTATATATTTGTTACACACTTACAATCAACTAGTTTTCTTTTTTTATAATTGTTGGGAAACCAACTGTAACCCAAAAGTCAATTTGACTAGGGTTAGTCGACGAAAGTTTTGGTGATATTTTGCGGTAAAGAGTTTTAATTTTTCTTAAACTATTTGTAATTAATTGTTATTGAAAAATTTTCTATTTTCAAACAAATCGTAATTGATTGAAATTATTATATTTAAGTGAGAAATTGAAATATTTTTGCCTGAGATAACAACAAAATTTTCACCTGGATTAATTATTAAAGAAAGAAAAATGTCGAAATCACCACTAAATAAATTTATAAGATCATCGGATGCGCTTATTAAATTTGAATCAATTTTTTACGAGTTTCGTGACGAAATGCATACCATTTACACTCTGGAGATTCAGGGTGTCGAATTAAAGAGTTAATGGGAAAAAGTTAAGTCTTCGTATGAGGCTTGTTTGGACTTTTTTGAGGACAGTGCTAAGGTAGAGCCAACTGATGTAGAGGTAGCTTCATCCAAGTATCAGTCCACATATGTAGCGTATTTGAAATGTTGGGCTGCTATGAATGAAAAAGTTCATAATTCCCAAGCGGCCCCAAAGGCGGGTTATTCTACGTCAATGAATGCAATACGGGTAGTATTGGAGGTGATTATATTGCTTGGCCCGCATTTAGGGATTTATTTACTGAAATATATATTAACAGTTCGCGCCTTGGTAATGTTGAACGGCTTTGTCATTTGATACGGTGAAGCGAATGAGATAGTGTCGAAGCGTCCGTTGAGTAATGAAAGGTTTGACGTGGCGTGGGAAAATTTGAAAGAGGCAAATAAGAATTCTTGTATGTTGGTTAATAACCAATTAAAATTGTTATTTAACCTTCCTTCGGAGTCTAGTGCCGGGCTTAAAACTCTTCAGCCAGGAATTAATAATTGTCTTACTTCGCTTTCAGTATATCAGGTGGCAACGGATAATTGGGATCCAATTTTAATTTTTATGTGCACTCATCGTCTGCCTACGTCTACTGTTAGTCTCTAGGAACAGGGTGTTCGTAATAAATCGGTATTGTCAACTTGGAAAGAATTTGAGGCTTTTCTGACGGAAAGAATTCGGACTCTAGAGTGTGTTCGTGATCTTAAGGATTCATAGCCATCTGTAAAATCTTCTGGACAGAAGATCAGGGCTTATTTTGTGAATTCGGCTTCATCTTCCCGCGTTTTATGTCGTTCTTCAGGTCATTTTTTGAGGACTTGTAAACGTTTTAAAAATTTTTCGATTTCGGAAAGATTTTCAACTGTGAAAAAATTTCACTGTTGTGTGAATAGCTTGTCGCGGGAACACGAGGTGAAGAATTGTAAAAGTTCCTTTAATTGTACGACGTATAATAAAAGGCATCATTCGTTACTGCATCATAATAAAACAAGTTTAGAGGATTCGGCTAGGGATAATTCGGCACTGGCTTCGGGTAACAACGCACAGGGTGCTAATGTGAACTCTTCCCTACCTTCAACATCGAATGGCATATATCATGATGGCAGCTCTAATCCGCAGGTTTTTCATGTCTCTCAGAATCGAAAAGTGCTTCTGGGGTATGACATACCCTGCTGACCACCATAGCTGTTCCATCAGTAGGTTCTACCTTAGCACTGTCCTCAAAAAAGTCCAAACAAGCCTCATACGAAGACTTAACTTTTTCCCATTAACTCTTTAATTCGACACCCTGAATCTCCAGAGTGTAAATGGTATGCATTTCGTCACGAAACTCGTAAAAAATTGATTCAAATTTAATAAGCGCATCCGATGATCTTATAAATTTATTTAGTGGTGATTTCGACATTTTTCTTTCTTTAATAATTAATCCAGGTGAAAATTTTTGTTGTTATCTCAGGCAAAAATGTTTTAATTTCTCACTTAAATATAATAATTTCAATCAATTACGATTTGTTTGAAAATAGAAAATTTTTCAATAACAATTAATTAAATGTACTAACAAACCGAATTACAAATAGTTTAAGAAAAATTAAAACTCTTTACCGCAAAATATTACCAAAACTTTCGTCGACTAACCCTAGTCAAATTGACTTTTGGGTTACAGGCGCATTAAAAAGAGCGCTGCTTGTTTTTTGTGCGCAATGCGCAAAAGAGCGAGAAATGCGCATGGCTCTTTTACTGTGGTACAAAACATATTTTTTTAACGTCAAGATTATAATGTAAAAATCAATTCAATAAATAAATTATTTGATTTATGTGTTTGGGACAGTTTAGAAGATTGTTTATCGTTTTTTAAATATAGCTAATATTCAAATGAAGGTTATAATATTGTCTATTTACGTATGTATATGCGTATAGATATGTTTGTACGCATACATAAATGTATGTATGTATATACATATGTATGTGTGTATGTATACGAACGAAAGAATAGTGTTATGTATTTTTGTGGTCTACCATTGTAGTTTGTTTTTGATTATTGGTAAATATTGTTGATAAAATTAAATTTTCTTGTTAACATTAATGCAAAAAAATCGATCGTTTTAACTTTTTTTCATACATACATAAGTATGTATATAAAATCAATGCAAATGTTTAATATACCACAACCGCAATATAAAATAAATGAATTATTGTAGGTATAAATATAAAAAAAAGAATTTAAACTAAATAAGAGTAGAAATACAACCTTACGGTTGCGGCGACGAATTCCGCATATCAGAAAAAAATGAGGTGCGGCTACGGATGCGGATTTTATTGTCATTTTTTATTATTTGTTTAGTAATATTTTTATTCGTTTTTATTGAAATATATTTAAAAAATTTTGTAAAATGTAAACAAGCAATATATTGGAAATTTTTTAAATTATTCTTGCTTTTCGATGACTTTTTACATTTTCTTTCTTTTCTTCTTCAAGTCATTCACAAAAAATATTAACAAATAGTATTTTTAGTTAGAAAAACAATAAAACTGTGGCAACATGCTGAACGAGAAAAAATTCAAAATTGAGAGCTTGACAGAAAACGCACTCAAATTAAAATAGATTCTAATTTCATGCGGATTTGTTGAGCGTTTTATATTGTCAAAACTTCATATAAAAAACAACCGCAACCGTGAGGTTGTATTTCTACTCTAAAACAATTGTTTTCATTTGCATTTAATAGGTAATGAAAATTTGCTTCGTTTAGTACCAATAATTTCGTGCTTTACCATCAATTACGAAGTAAAACAATAACAAATGCACTACTTAACATCCCATACCTAAATTATAAGCAAAACACATCTACTGTATTGAAAAACCACAACAACAAAGAACATATGCAAATCTAAAGCAAGAAGACAATTGTACAAACAAAAAACCCACATGAAAATAATTATTTTATGATGCAAGTAAACATCAAAAATTCCTTCTGTAGGTTTAATTACAATAATGTTAAAGATAAGCAAATTATTACCCCTAATCCTTACTTTTTATAACACCACTTATTGCACATTTTTATTAATGAGCCATTCTATGACCCTCGCTCAAACATTTACAAGGAACTCCACTACTTACCAATAATCAAAAACAAACTGCAATGGTAGACTTAAATTTTAACTAAAAAAATCAATAATAATAACAATAAAAAATGTTATTGTATTTGGTCTATCGTAACATGTACTAATTTGCCGTTCGTACACGCAGTTATTTTCATTTTTCCATGTACTTTATTTCCAACGACGAAGTTATTTAAATTTTTCAAACGAACCACTGTTGCTATCAAATGGAGCACGAGCAAAAGAGCCAAAAATAAAATTGAATGGCTTAAAGAGCAGCGCATGAAAAGAAGGAGCAAGTGCAATGCGCATAAACGATTGGTTTTTTTTGCTCTGCTCTTTTGTGCATACCTTAAAAAAGAGTGAGCTTAAAAAGAGTGCAGAAGAGCAAAATAGCGAGCCAATCTGAACCCTGCCACTAAATATTCTATTTTAATATAAAAAATGTTTATTGTCTGCGGTTGATTTAATCTCTACAAAACACAAGGGTTGCTACACGATCAATCACAATAGGTAAAAAATATTCACAAACAACTATTGTCAATGTATGTATTCAGTAAATATATACATATGTATATGTACTTTTTCTACCTTTACACTTTTTCCTCTATTAACTTTTAAAAATATTTTAAAATAAAACAATTACGCACCTTTAATCAAATTAAAATTTTCTAAAAGAGTGTAGAAAATGAGTGTTGAAATGATGAAGAAAGGTGATGATCCTTTGAAGAAAAAAAGAATATTAATATCTTCTTAATAAATTCTCAGGATCCGGCTCGAAGGACCAAAATGTTGGGGTGTGTTGGGCAGAAAAAGAAATTTAAATAAAAACACAATTGTTATAATTTTGCAAATAGAATTTTATTAATAAATATTATTACCTTGATATGCGGTGTGTGTTCTTTCTATGTAAAAAAGACAATAACTTTTACAAAAAGAAAAAAGGAAGATGGCGAAAACAAAGTTTAGTTGAACCGTTAACGGTTTTAAGTAATGCCATCAAAGTAAATACTCCCAAAAATACACCGTTTATTAAAGGAGTAGAATTAAGATTTGATCAAAGTTACCAGAGTGAAAAACTAGGAATTACATAAAATTTACGCTTAATTAAAAAACCGAACAGTTCAACCTAAACACAGGCCAACCTCAACATTGCAGAAATTTCAAGGTTGCATCCAATTTTAATATCGGAGCTTACCTCGTACCTATATGATTTTTGTTCAGGCAAATATTTGATGCTGTTCTTTTTTTCAAGGGAAAAAACAGCAATGCCTTATTGATTATTTTTGTAACCGTGCTACATTCTTTAGGACAGGTGGTGAACTCTCTGGAGCACCATCTTCGTCATTACTACCTCACAACAGACTCCACCCTACATTTTAGTTAATTATTAAATATTTATTTGTAATATTTTACTACCTTATTGTAGCCGTCGCACTGTGGTCAATATTTTGAGATAGCGGCCAAAACTCCTTTTGGTTTTTGTTCTCCGATTTTAAAGTTATTAGACTCATATGAAAGAAGATAGTAGTAAACCTCGGGAGCCAAAAAATTAGAACTCTATTTAAACTATTTCACTGAGAACAGGGTGGTCCAAAATGGGCTTTTTCAGAAGTTAGTAAATTTATGATATTTTTAGTTAATTTTTAAAGTTTAAGTGATCATAACTTTTTTGTTTTTCAAGATTTTTTGACGAAATAAATTTTGTGTTGTAACTTAACTTATTTCCTATTACTGGTAAAAAAAATTTGAGCTCTACTGTCTTCAGATCGAATTTCTCGGAAATTTCCTACTTCATAGAGCACAACTCCTGTGAGTCAAGCTGAGTCAAAACACAAATTTACTATTTTGTAGTCCTAACTCTCCCCTACATTCCTATATATACATGTCCATGCATCGGGACTGCACTTTTTGAGCTACAGCAATTTTTCTGACCCAAGGTAAGATATTCGGTACAAATGCACGTCATATTTTTTGAGAAGTTATTTGTATGTGAAAGTGGCTTTTGTGCATATATTTTGATGAAATTTTGTACAAGAGTTCTTATTGACCCAAAAAATAATTCTGTTGAAATTAGGAGAAGTTGGCCCATATTTGGACCTAGTCCACATAGAAGGGTGTATCAAAATGACAATAGAACTCTCAAATTATGTGGTATCTGGCAATTCATTTGGAAAAGGTAAAAAATGATTTTATTGCCATCTAATATTACACAACTTAAATACCTGAAAATTGGGAATAAATTTAAAACCAATGGAAATAACTGGTAAAACCAAGTACCTGTTATATTATTACCAGTACCTGTTAACTCTCAAATTATGTGGTATCTAGCAATTTATTTGGAAAAGGCAAAAAAAAGATTTTATTGCCATCTAATATTACACAACTTAAATACCTTAAAATTGCAAATAAATTTAAATCCAATGGAAATAACTTATAAAACCAAGTACCTGTTATAGTATGTTTCAAAGAGGAAAAAAAGATCATGTTGAAACTTCGAGCAATAGTATATTAATCCATGCATTCATTTTTTTCTTCATTATTGTTTAAACAATGGCTAAATTCAGTTATAGTGTTCTATCTGATATATATTTTGAACGGAAAGATGAAAACGACATTATTTTATATATAATGAATAATCCATTCTTCAAAATATGTGACAAACAAGAAATTAAAATTCATAACTTAAAAATAAAAAACTTTTTGAATACTTTAAGAAAACGGTACAATCAATGTTCCAGAAACAAGAAATTATTTTACTCACGCAACCAAGAATGGCTAAGAAATAAACTTATTTTTAAAAAGCCATCAGTAACTACCACGGAAGCTGGAAAAGGTGGTCGACCAGCAAAGCCAATTGATAATTGTAGTGAAAGATCACGAAGACGCAAGCTTAAAAATATCAATGAAGAAGTTTCTTGTAGCATCATAAAGGATTCATTTCTGCATCAAATTCAACCATCGAAAACTAAAAAGAGTAAAATTGCTATCATTAAAAAAATAGTGGAAGCAAGCCCCAGACGCACAAAAAGGATTTTAGAAAGTATGCCGACACCAACTGAAGAAAATAAATTTACTCCAGAAGAAGCATTTGCACTATTTTTGGATTTGAAAATGACTAAAAACCAATATACAGAATTGCGGAAGCGAACCAATGAAAAAAATTGTGGAATTTTTCCATCATATCGAGATATAGTTTCTGCCAAAAAAGATTGCTTACCTTCACCAACTACTATTAGTGTAACTTCAAGTTCAGCAGAAATAAAATTGCAGGATCTTCTTGAACACACTGCAGAACGATTATTAAAGACATTTGATGCTGACTATTTAAAGAAGTTTAAAAATTACAGCATGACTTTAATTTTTAAATGGGGATGTGATGGGTCCTCTGGCCAGAAACAATACAAACAATGTAATGCGGAAAATTCATCAGATGCCAATTTATTCATGATTTCTTTTGTTCAATTACGTTTAACAATCACTTATATTGGTTCAGAGCCGTCAACTAGTAGAGCTGCAGAGATAGATGTATGGAAGAATGAAATTCCCTCGTCAACAAAATTTTGTAGATCAATAAAGTTTGCTTACAAAAAAGAAACTAAAGATGTCTTAACTAAAGAAGTTGGCAAAATAAGAGATGAAATTAAAGAACTTCAACCAGTGATATTTGAATTTAATGACCAATGTATCGAAGTTAACTTTAAAATGTCACTTAGAATGATCAATGGAAAAGTTGCACAAGCTTTAACCGAAACAAAGTCTTCGTCAAGCTGCGCCATATGCCAAAAAACATCAAGTCAATTGAGCCAACCACCAACACAAGACCTCTTCATGCTAGAATTCGTTTTATGGAGCATATTCTTAAATTGGGATACGATTTGGAATTTGGCCCGTTAGGCGAAACAGTTAGAAACAACAAAGAAAATTTGGAAAAAAGAAAGCAAAAAGAAAAGATATTCAAGAAAAGTACCGTGAGATAGGCCTTATAATTGACCAGCCAAAGCAAGGAGAACATGCGACATAAATGGAAATCAACCTCATTAGAGTTAGATGAAGAAACTAAACAACTACTGCAAAATGAAAATCAAAGCTATTTGTAAGAAATTTTTACTAATATTGTTTAATTAATACTAGTTTAAAGATTATAATTTGTTTCTAATTTTAGTATAAATTTTTATTAATACATTTAAATAAAATATATGTGCACTTTAAATCAATAGTAAAAGTTTACTTAAAATTTTATCGATGTTGTGTTCTGTATATAATATATCCAAATGGTATTGATATTGTTGGAAATTTCAGTGTTATTATTCAGTTTAATCCACACAAGAATTAGCTTTCTTCCAAAAAAACCAACCTTTGGCCACTGTGATTTTGAGACTAAATAAATGTCAGTGGCAAAATGTTGGCATTTTCTGATCAAAATTAAGTTTAGGAATAATAAATAAGTATTGGTTGTAAAATACGATTGAAGAAAATAAGAAATTATAAAAAAATACATATTTAAAATGTCAAAATATTCAACTTTTACATGGAATCTTAACAAAAAATTAAAATGCATTTTTAACTCCACTTGACTTACGTTCCTATCAGTCGATTTTTACGTTTGAACACGCAAATTGAAGCTTAAAGTCCCTCCTATTGAACAAAACAAATTGCGTAAAAAAATACCAATCCGGTCAAAAGTTATAGAGTTTTGACCGCTATCTCGCGAAATTGACCACTGTGTGTCGTTGACTGGGTTTAATTTTAGCGCCTTCCTAGGCTCTGTATAATATATTATATCCTTGTTTGTTATGGAGCTTCACTCCGAACTCTTAAATCAGTTTGGATCTTATAGATTATCTGATTTTATTAAGATCCGTTAAAGTTCATATTTCTTTTTACCCTTTTCCTTTATTCATTTTTTTTCAAAATGAATATAGAATATTATACCCTTTACATAAATATCTAACAATCAGTACAGACGTCAATGCCCGTTTTTTCCTTTTCGTCTCATCTTGGTCCTAGCTTTGTTAACAGATATAACTGAGGATTTATATTGTATGTTACGAATTTAATGAAACTCGATTAGCCGAAACTTTATTAAAATTGATTCAGACGCATAAAAATTCCCGCTTTTCCCTGTTTTTTCCTCCTGGTCCGCTGATTTAAAATTTAAATACCCTTTTATCATGAGGACAAATATGTACCTGGGTTTAATTTCATTAAAATCGGTTCAGTTTTTAGCCGTAATTGACGCACGAAATAATAAACAAATTTACAAATAGATTTATAATATACACTCATATGTATGTAAGATTTTTAAAATTCTGACGTTTGCACAAAACTCTGTACAGTGCTGCTATTAAATACAACATGCAGACCTTTCGAACGTACTATAAATCGAAATTGTTATCGGGTGTATTTTCGATTCGAATTACATAAGAACCAAGGCAAATTGAACAGGTGACTGCATTAGCTCATGTGGTCAAGATATGTTTGCTGTTTTTCTTTGTGAGTTGACAAAATTGTTGCTCTTTTTCTTATTGTATGTGTATATTGTTTATTGTGAGTCATGTATGACTGTGATATGCCCGAATGTAGTAATCAATTGGCGACAAGTGAGACTGGCAATAATGTAAACATTTGGCCGTCTACTTAGTTTTATGCTTAAATCGCTATTTTTTGACCACGCAACAAGATTCGTTTGTGGCAACGAACAAAGTTTGTCAAGAGAATTTAAAGTAACCTACACCGTTTTCGTGTGGATTCATCATAAATGAATCTCTGAACAAAGAACCTCAACACATGCATCATTTGTTTATATTTAAGTTATCAGATTTTAATTTACTAATACATACTTACTTTTAAGTTAGAATTTAAGATGACTAAAAATGAAAATCAGATTTGTGCAAAACCTCAATAATAATAATGAAGTTTAAACAAAATATTGAAGATATTAATAAAAGTAAATTTTATTTAAACAAAACTGGCGCAGTCAGTAGGATGCTAAGTAAACAAGCAGCATCCACGGAATAACGAATCAAGAAAGAAAAAGAAAATAAAGTGAAATACTTAAATTTTCTGAACTAAAGTCGAAAAATTATAAGCAACATATACATAAGTATAAATAATAAAAATTAAAAACGACTTATTGGCAGTCAACAATAAGAGTGCAGGGAAGCAACTAATAACCGCTGTTGAAGATGGCAACACTTGGAATTGCGGAATGCTTGAGGGAAGCGCGAAGTCTTCATCCGTTTACCGGAGAAGGTGGCTACACACTTGGATATTACTTGAGGGATGTGACGAACATATTATCATTTACACCAGCAGAAAGCCAAACAATCGTCAAGGCAGTTCTGGTTAAAAATTACAGGGGAAGGCAGATTGAACAACCCTACCTGGGATTGAAGTTGAGGTCTGAATTTTCAGTCAAAGAAGATTAGTTTGCATTGAGACAACAGGCAATGGATGGTAAGGTTTGTAACATTGAAGAACTTAACTATGAATTAGAAAAAATTTTTAATTTATTGAACACAAAATATAATTTAGAAATTCAAAAAATCCAGACTATAGTCCAGATAAAAACGAAAAAATGATTTTTAATACTTTTATGAATTTTTTGCCTCTTAACATTAAAACCTTGTTGATTTAGAATAACATAAGTGATATTAATAGTGCTCATAACTATTTTATTCAGAATAATTTAATCAGACTTATTACGGTTGTCGTTGTCGTGTCAAAAATCCTACGTTTTTTTTTTAAATGGTATTACGCACGTCGTTATCGTTAAATATGTTACTCAAAAAACCAATCTATTACAAAAATCGGTATTATGTTGATCGCATTCGAATGATAATTTGTTCAAATATTGTCGTTGAAGTTTATGTACGCGACAAACAATTTATTTTTCGTCAATTTTTAAAACGAGCGCTAACAAAACATAAGTTTACTTTTGACTTTTACATTATGCTCATTTTAATTTATTTTTTGCGTGCTGTTTTTATACCACCACAAAAAGTGGAAAAAGGCTATATGTAAGTTTGTCATTTCAGGTGTAATTTCTACAATATCCATCTACTACTCCGAGAGTCGAAATAGTTGCAATTTAAAATCAGCATGATGGGTCGATGTCCTTCGATGCAGCAGCAAAACACCACGTCTACTTCTTATTTTTGTGTGTCATTGGAACAATAAAGTAACTCCAATAAAAAAAATTAATATTTGGGAGATAGAGAATTAAAAAGTAAGAAAAAAACATCAAGTAAATAATTGGCACTCTGAAATTTTCAAATTATGTAAAATTATAAATATGTGGCACCCTGTCACCAATAATTACCAATTACTACCTACCTGCAATAACCAGTATCCAATTACAAAATGGCGTGCACATGCAGCAATTGCATTTGTAAAATGTTTTTCTCTGCCGTTTTTCCGGTTAGCAGTCGAGATCTCAACACGCAAATCAAACTTAAATTCTGATATAAAGTTTTCTTAATAGAAATATTTAAATAAATAGTAATTTTAGTATATGTTTATAAACCTGCAAATTTTATATTCTTGGGACGACACTGTAAGTAAAATCTAACAAAAAACCCAAATTGGTGACCCCGACGAATAGCAAAGCAACATTTAAATCGCTGGTGAGCAGAAAATGGCAACAAGGAATTTAACACCAGCATCTGCGGTAGCTAAGCAGAACGATAGCGACGATCAGACACCACAGCACACCAACGATAGGTTATCAGCCATTTACGCCCGGTTACCTTTTCCAGTGATGTGCAATACCAACATTGAAGCCTGAAACCATCGCACAGCTTACCGATGTTATATCGTCATTGCCACCGTTCGAGCGCTTTGAATATGTCAAACAGCGAATTATTGATCACTTTGCTAACAGCGAGCAACGACGACTTAACCGGCTTTTTTCAGAAATGCCTCTAGGTGACAAAAAGCCCTCGGAGCTTTTCTTTGAGATGAGAAGAGTCGCAGGTAAATTTGTAGGCGAAGCAGCGCTAAAGGGCTTGTGGACAAAACGTTTGCCCACATTTGCTCAGCCTGCAGTCGCAGCATCTTCCGGCACAACAGAGAGTTCACTAAGATAGCTGATTCAATTGTCGATGCTATTTCTCCTTACCACGTATGTAATGTAGCAATAGAGCCGGCTAACGAAATAAAAGAACTTCGTGCAGCAATAATGGAACTTAATAAAAAATTCGAACACCTCGCCACACGCTTACGGTCTCGCAGGCCCACGCGTACACAACATCATTCTTAGCACCGTCAAACTGCAAACGACGAAAAGAGAAACAGTACAGATTTTGACGAGTGTTAGTACCACAAAAAATATGGACACAATGCACGTAAATGTCGCAGCCCTTGCAGCCACAAGCAACGCAAGGTTTATACGGTTACAGCCCAATCTTCAAATTGACTTGTAAGGCCAGTGGAGCAATTCAGCGAAAAATCCTCCACTAAATGCCAAATTTTTCGCCTTCAAGTAACCGACAAATTCACAAACAAAGAATTCTGAGTTAATAGTGGTGCCGATGTCTCGGTGCTTCCTCTTGCTGCGAAAACTCAAAATATCCGTCCTACAGCCGTATCATTGTGTACTGCGAATGGTACACCAATCAAAGTCATTGGCGAAAGGCTCATTAAGTTAGACATCGGGCTTAAACGAAATTTTGTATGGTCATTTATTATTGCTGACGTAACGAAACCTATAGTAGGTTCAGATTTTATCAAATATCATGATCTCTTAATCGATCTGCGGCGTAACCGGTTGATAGACAATATTACCGGCCGCGACTCTAAGCTACATCTACCATCGACTACAAAAGTCAATTCCATTGATACATTCAGCTCATACAACCCGTTTGCAGACTTGCTACATGAATTTAACGACATCACGGTACTTTCGCCTTACGGGTCCAAAACAAAATCGACAATTTTTCACCGGATCGAAACCACAGGGCAGCCCACTTTTTGCCGGCCTAGGCGACTGCCACCCGAAAAGCTCAACGCAGCTAAAAAATAGTTTGCATTTCTTATTAGAGCTGGAATATGCGAGCCTTCAAAAAGCAATTGGAGTAGTCCATTACATATGGTTAAAAAAGGCGATGGCACATGGCGACTTTGCGGGGCTTACCGTGCACTTAATGCACAAACAGTACCAGACCGATATCCCTTGCCTTAACAGATTTTACGTGCAACCTAGAAGGTAAGAAAATTTTTTCGAAAATAGATTTGCAAAAGGCATTTCACCAGATCCCGATATAGCCTGACGATGTACCAAAAACGGCCATAAGCACACCCCTTGGCTTATACGAATTCAAATGTATGACCTTCGGCCTACGCAACGCTGTGCAGACATTCCAGCGGCTGATTGACGATGTCTTCAGAGGTCTTGATTTCGTATTTCCCTACATCGACGACATTTCGGAACCTCTGCAACATTTGAACAACATCACCAAGATCTCTGCTTAGTATTTCAGCGCCTCCGAGAGAACCGCCTAGCAATTAACTTAAAAAAGTGTGCTTTTGGTAAGTCTGAAATTATTTTTCTCGGACACCTCGTTACACCCGAGGGTATTCGGCCATCGCCCGAAAAAGCCGCTGTAATAAAAGACTACAAGAAACCGGCTACTGCACAAGAGCTTAAAAGATTTATAGGCATGATGAGTTTTTATAGAAAGTTTTTGCCACACACAGTAGTGTACCAGAAAGTTTTACAAAGCATGATTAGGGGTAACAAAAATAACGACAAAACCCTTTTAAAACGGACCACCGACACCGAAAGTGCATTTGAACGCTGCAAATTAGAATTGTCAAATGCCACGTTACTAGCTCATCCCGTTCCTGATGTAGAATTGGCCATCTACGTCGACGCATCAGATAGTGCCGTGGGAGCAGCGCTCCATCAAAAGGTCAACGGGATCATGCAACCCTTAGCTTTCTACTCCAAAAAGCTGTCAGCAACGCAACAAAAATATTCAACGTACGATCGAGAGTTGACTGCGGTCTACCAGGCTGTCTGTCATTTTCGTTATGCCATAGAAGGACGCCTTTGTCACATAGTTACCGATCACCGGCCATTAATTTTTGCTTACAAGCAAAAGATGGAAAAAGCATCACCTCGAAGGTTAAGGCAACTCGATTTTATTAGTCAGTTCACAACTGACATTCGTCACACCCCTAGAGAAGAGAATGAAATGGCTGACGCACTTTCTAGAGTTCAGACAATAGCTACCAACAATGTAGGCGCTCAGCAAATTATAAATTATGCCGCCTTAGCAGCAGAGCAAGCTAATGACGAAGAGCTACAACATATTTTGCGTAATCAAGGTGCGTCAAATAATTCACTTTTATTAAAGAGTTTACATGTTTTAGGATGTAACGAGCAGATTATTTACGATACGTCTACTTCGTGTATTCGGCCGTTTATTCCTAAGAAATTTCGTCGGCAAATCTTTAACAAGTTACATAACCTAGCTCACCCTGGAATACGTGGTACAACTTTACTCGTGACTTGAAGATTTTGCTAGCCAGGCATGAAAAAAGACGTCACCAATATGGTCAAAACATGCTTACCATGCCAGCGATCTAAAATACAACATCACACGCAATCGACACCTAGCAGTTACGAGCCTCCTCGCGAAAGGTTTTCGCATATTAACATCGATATTGTCGGCCCATTTCCTTTGTGTGATGGGCAGCGATATTGCCTTACAATCATCGATAGGTTTACGCGATATGTCTGCTGAAACGATTGCAAAGGCCTTGGTGACCCATTGGATATCCAGATTCGGAGTCCCACAACGAATAACGTCTGATAGAGGCAGGCAATTTGAGTGTTCAGTTTTCGCCGAGCTAATGCAAACGATTGGTGCGACTCATTTACGAACGACCGCTTACCATCCGCAAGCGAACGGCTTTGTAGAAAGATGGCAAAGAACACTTAAGTCAGCCATTTTATGTCATGACTAATCGAAATGAGTTTACCATCTTCCAACAATTCTACTCGGCGTTCGTGTTGTATACAAACCTGACGTAAAAGCATCTCCCGCAGAGCTCGTTTATGGTACAACCTTAAAAATTCCAGGAGAATTTTTTTCCAACAGTATACCTAGAGAAAATTCTAGCAATTTCATAGCAGAATTTCGCAATTCAATGAAGAAACTACAGCCGACTCAAACATCGCATCACTCTACAAAGAAAACATTTGTCTCAAAAGACCTGCAATCGTCAACACACGTTTTTATCCGAAACGACTCAATTCGTTCCTCGCTTACTCACCAATATGATGGCCCGTTTATGGTTTTAAAACGCTTCAGCAAATATTTCACTATAATAGTGCGCGGACGAAAGAAAAACATTAGCATCGACCGTTTAAAACCTTGTTTTCTACCAGCATCAGAAGTTTTGAATCACGCTGAACCAGAAGCAATACAGGCTACGTCAATTGACAGTGTACCTGCTATCACACCACATGTTGTAGAAAGTGACTTCCATCAGTTTTCAAACCATGATTCGTCAGTACGAAATGACTACGGCAATGTCACACATGCCTGCGGCTCATCAGACACCGGGTTACCGGGATCAGGCTGAAAAACAACTTCCATAGGAAGACGCATTAACCTTCCGGTAAGATTTCGATACCTTTATTCTAGCGAGGGGAGTAATGTGGCACCCTGTCACCAATAATTACCAATTACTACCTACCTGCAATAACCAGTATCTAATTACAAAATAGCGTGCACATGCAGCAATTGCATTTGTAAAATGTTTTGCTTTGCCCTTTTTCCGGTTAGCAGTCGAGATCTCAACACGCAAATCAAACTTAAATTCTGATATAAAGTTTTCTTAATAGAAATAAATAGTAATTTTAGTATATGTCTATAAACCTGAAAATTTTATATTCTTGGGACGACACTGTAAGTATAATCTAACAAAAAACCCAAAAATATGCAGTATAAAATTTTTTGTTAATTCTCTGTCACCCCAATATTTGATTTTTTAATTGGAATAATTTCACTAAACTAGATTTCCATAGATATTGAAGGGTATATAAGAGTTGTCATAGCCGAACAATCATAAGCAGTTCAATCTGCTGGTGGAGCTTATGGAGGAACATCAGACTTAGCTGGTGGCTTAAGTTCCAATGTCAATAAAATTGAAGCTATGGAAGAGTGAAAAAATTAGCAACAAAATGAAGCATTCAAACAGAACTGTATACTAAAGTTATGAAGTCATTAAAAGAAATTAAAAGATTTAAAAAAAATATATATCAAAGGAAGAAACTTAAAAAAGGAGAGCATAGAAAACATCATCTAAAGCTTACGTCCGATGAAATCAAATTAAAAAACGTAAAATTGAATTAAAAGAACTGAAAGGCATACGGCGTTTTATTCTACACTAATTTCAAGTGTTTTCTAAATTTTAGAAAGATGGCAAAGAACACTTAAGTCAGCCATTTTATGTCATGACTAATCGAAATGAGTTTACCATCTTCCAACAATTCTACTCGGCGTTCGTGTTGTATACAAACCTGACGTAAAAGCATCTCCCGCAGAGCTCGTTTATGGTACAACCTTAAAAATTCCAGGAGAATTTTTTTCCAACAGTATACCTAGAGAAAATTCTAGCAATTTCATAGCAGAATTTCGCAATTCAATGAAGAAACTACAGCCGACTCAAACATCGCATCACTCTACAAAGAAAACATTTGTCTCAAAAGACCTGCAATCGTCAACACACGTTTTTATCCGAAACGACTCAATTCGTTCCTCGCTTACTCACCAATATGATGGCCCGTTTATGGTTTTAAAACGCTTCAGCAAATATTTCACTATAATAGTGCGCGGACGAAAGAAAAACATTAGCATCGACCGTTTAAAACCTTGTTTTCTACCAGCATCAGAAGTTTTGAATCACGCTGAACCAGAAGCAATACAGGCTACGTCAATTGACAGTGTACCTGCTATCACACCACATGTTGTAGAAAGTGACTTCCATCAGTTTTCAAACCATGATTCGTCAGTACGAAATGACTACGGCAATGTCACACATGCCTGCGGCTCATCAGACACCGGGTTACCGGGATCAGGCTGAAAAACAACTTCCATAGGAAGACGTATTAACCTTCCGGTAAGATTTCGATACCTTTATTCTAGCGAGGGGAGTAATGTGGCACCCTGTCACCAATAATTACCAATTACTACCTACCTGCAATAACCAGTATCCAATTACAAAATGGCGTGCACATGCAGCAATTGCATTTGTAAAATGTTTTGCTTTGCCCTTTTTCCGGTTAGCAGTCGAGATCTCAACACGCAAATCAAACTTAAATTCTGATATAAAGTTTTCTTAATAGAAATAAATAGTAATTTTAGTATATGTCTATAAACCTGAAAATTTTATATTCTTGGGACGACACTGTAAGTATAATCTAACAAAAAACCCAAAAATATGCAGTATAAAATTTTTTGTTAATTCTCTGTCACCCCAATATTTGATTTTTTAATTGGAATAATTTCACTAAACTAGATTTCCATAGATATTGAAGGGTATATAAGAGTTGTCATAGCCGAACAATCATAAGCAGTTCAATCTGCTGGTGGAGCTTATGGAGGAACATCAGACTTAGCTGGTGGCTTAAGTTCCAATGTCAATAAAATTGAAGCTATGGAAGAGTGAAAAAATTAGCAACAAAATGAAGCATTCAAACAGAACTGTATACTAAAGTTATGAAGTCATTAAAAGAAATTAAAAGATTTAAAAAATATATATATCAAAGGAAGAAACTTAAAAAAGGAGAGCATAGAAAACATCATCTAAAGCTTACGTCCGATGAAATCAAATTAAAAAAACGTAAAATTGAATTAAAAGAACTGAAAGGCATACGGCGTTTTATTCTACACTAATTTCAAGTGTTTTCTAAATTTTACATATATCAAGTTTTTTCTTAATCTATACATATAATAAAATTGTAACGGAGTCATTTCTGTACATAAAATGTTTTTTATGAATGTTAATATTGGTGTAGATAGTAATCCCTATATAAAATACAAAACACCTATTTTTGGAATTTTTTGTGTTTGTGTTCGCATCATGTAAAAACAACTGTATGGATTTGCACAAATTTTTTAATAAAATTGTATGTTTTGAGCTATTATAAAATATTTTATTGTCGAAAACTTTACATAATACCAAAAAACCTAACTAACGACAACGACTACTACTATTCTCGAATGTCGTTTTCGACAACCGTAATAAGGCCGAATAGTTAATATTTCAAAGTAACACTTTAAAAATTATTTTAATAAACTAAATCAGTTTAAAGAAAACAAAAATAATAACAAGCAACAAGTTTCGGGAAATTTTAGGCCTTAAAAAATAATTATATGAATTTCCACGAAAATGACATAAATATTTCTGAAAATTTTAGAAATAATTATGGCCAGGATTACAGGTCAGGAGCACAGAAATAATTATGGAAATTTTGGACGTGGTGATAATTGAAATTTGCAGGGAAATAATAGAGGTCATTTTAAAAACGTACGCCGGGATGGAAACGATAATCAAAAATCGGGAAATTTTAGAAATTATTTTGGTGAAGAATCAATGGAAATAGATAATGTTAAGATAGTTCAAGATTTTCAACAGGGGACTCAGAGAACCGATTACCCCATCTACTATTAACTTTTAATAAGAAACAAATAAAATGTCTGATTGATACTGAAGCCGCAACAACTTTACAATACATTTTCGAATTTCTTCAAAACACAAAATCTTATAAACCCAATTCAGTTAAACACCCTTGTGGGTTCTTCTTTAATAACTCTCCACTCCACTCTTCCAGTTGAGTTCAGTATTCCAAATAAAACAATGTCTATAAAATCATTAGACCTAAAAAAATATTTTGATTGCATAATAGCAAGTAATATTTGAATGCCGTTTAAAGCGTGTATTAATTACAAAACCGAAAAACTAATCATAAATAATGCTTCTATACATTTCTATAAAAAAGAAATTGAGAATGAATTTAAAGTATGAGGACGTATATAGCTTGGAAAAATGCGAGATGAGTTTTAAGGATGTCCAATCCAATGTCATGAATGCAAATGAAGCTAAAGTGCTTAAATGTTTTACTATATAGATAAAAATACATTCTACCAGGATTGTCAGATTTTGTCTGTTACCCCCGTGATAAAACATAGTATTCGGATACACTAATTTATAAAAAATATACCAATACTTCCAGATACATGAGAAAGAGATTGGGAAACAAATCAATGAAACGCTAGAGCAGGGAAATATAAGAGCGAGTAAATCACCTTATAATTCGCCTTTAGTCATCGACTATAGGGAATTGAATAGCGTTTCAATAGACAATAAATTCGCGATACCCGATATAAGTTCAATATTTGATAAGTTGGGTCGTGCTCAATATTTTTCATGATTCAGCAAGCAGAATTTTTGGGGCATATCATAACTGTTGACGGCATTAAGTCAAACAATGATAAGATAAGGGCAATCAATGAGGTGACTCTACCCAGGACAGTTAAACAAATTAAGGCAGAAGTGCTTTAATTTGTAATGGATTAACTGGTTATTACCGGAAATTTATAAAAAATTATTCGTCTATAGCATCACCTATAATAAACTATTTAAAGAAAGATAAAAAAATTGATCTAAATTTCGACCATTTACGACTCAAAAACTTCAAGACTCAAAATTTTGCTTCTAACAACGTTGAACAATTTATTATGAGTAATGCTCTAAACACATAGACCACAGCAAGCTACACAGCTTCATGGCTACAAATGCAGTTGACTTCATATGTCGCCGTGTAGTCAGCTACTTAATTTTTTTGAAGGCAGCAACAACAGCTGTGTACTTTAGCAATGCAAATTTAAGGGATACCGCATACATATATTTTATAATGAATAAAATTAAAGTTATTGATAAAAAATGTAATAATATCACGAAAAACTATAAAAACACATAAATTTATTTCCTTATTGCATTTTTGTAATGTTCTTTTATGTTTAATATTAAAAAAAAAGTTTTTGTTTTTATTTTTCCAATTTATATAATTTATATGTATACTGGCAACACTATATTTGTGTATTGCTGCCCGTCAAAATAGAAAACAGCCTAAGTTGGTAGCAGCAGCAAATGCTGTCGTGTAGTCGTGCTGCGGTGATGTCGTCAAAATAATCCTTTTCATTTAAACACATGTATTTTATTTTTGACAGTTTGCTGTCTGCTGCCTGGTGTCGTCTATGTGTTTAGTGCTTAAGTAAAAAATATACTTGAAATTATTTAATTACAAAACAAATATTTCAATGTTTTTATGATTTAAAATAAAATAAATAAACAAAGTATTTTCATAACAAGTTGTTTGTAATATTATTTCACTAAATAACTTTCTTAACACCCTTCCTCAAACGACTTGTATGCCGGCTTTGATTCTGTGATGTTCCAGCTTTGTTGAATTCAGAGGCTTCGTGAGCAGCTAACATATCGTCACTTGGACAATAAATGCATTTAACATTGCCGTCGTCGACATGTTGCGTAATAAAGTACTTTTTTGTATCAATATGCTTAGTTCTGCAGCTGAATCGACCATCTTCAACTAGACGTAGACAACTTTGGTTTTCTTCAAATATAACTGTTAGCTCAGTTTGCTATAAATTCATACCTTCTAACAGAGTTCTTATCCACACAGCTTCCTTACAGGTTTCAAAGAGTGAAATAAACTCTGACTCTGTTGATGATAAAGCCACACATGATTGCTTTTTACAACACCAACTAATACTGCCATTATTAATCTGAAAAATAAATCCGGTATTAGCGATCAGTATTGTTTTCTGCCTAATTTCATCTGCATAGCCAAGCAAAGTATTACTATTTGACCCGTTTTCACTGAGTTTTAAATGTAATTCAGCAGTACCTATCAAATATCGTAAAATACGTTTAAGCTCGTTCCAACCTTCTTCATTCGGGTTATAAACCTTTTGGGCTAATATTGAAATGCTGGCCGCTATATCAGGCCGAGTATTGACGCTGATATAAAGTAGTGAAGCAATAAGTTTTCTGTAATCCTCATGCAAACTAAGTTATCGGAAATCGATTTACCATAACCAGGATCAAGAGGAAATTTAGATGATTTTGCATTTTTCAAGTCAAACTCTATAACTTTATTTTTAATATAATTGGTTTGTCGAAAACAAAAATTACAGTTTTTATCCCTTAAAACTTCTATACCGAGAAAATGTCGAATTTCTCCAAGACTCTTAATTTCAAAATGATCATTTAATAGTTTTTCAATATCATCTATAGATTTCTTGGTTTTGGCAGCTATTAAAATGTCGTCTACATATATAAGGACATAATTGTTCCCTTCCTCGAAAAGAGATTTTTTATAAAAACAAGGGTCTGCTGAGTTTTGTTTAAATCCGCTTTTTAATAAAACACAATGAAGTGTTTTGTTCCAAACGTTAGCAGCTTGTTTTAGACCATATAAGCTTTTATTAAGTTTACAAGCATATTGTGAACCCTTTTCTTCAAAACCAGGTGGTTGCATCATGTATATATCATTTTCTAACACACCATTTAAAAACGCTGATTTAACATCTACACGGACAACGGTCATTTTATTAGCTCCTGCTACTGATAACAATGTTCTCATCGTAGCTTGACGAACGACTGGGGCAAATATTTCATTATAATCGATACCATATTTTTGACTAAATCCTCTGGCTACTAAAGTTTATACTGTTTAATATTATCATTCACATCTCGTTTAATTTTAAAAAATCATTTACAACTAACAATGTTCACGCGGAATGACTAAATGCCATGTACCACTTTTCTTTAACATTTCAATTTCTTCTTTCATGGCATGTAACCATTCATTCTTTTGCAAAGATTTAATTGCGTCATTATATGTCTTCGGCTCTACTACTTCAGTACTACATGTTCGTAGTGTCAAATAATCTGACTTCTTTCCCTTGGCACTCCTAGTAGATCTTCTTAAATCATTTTCAATAGCAGCAATTTCATTATTATTTCCATGTTCGAAAAGTGGTAGATTGTTGCTTTGAATAGGACTTTCAAAGTCTTCAAGACTACAAAACGAATTATCGTCTGAGATTACAATTTCATTCGTGATACTTCTATTCTCACTTTCATCATTTTCGATGACTTCTTTGTCATGCAAAGAACTAGCCTTATCCTTAGGACAAATTGTTTCTACTAATATTTCAGACTCGTCCCTTACTTCACACTTGTCATTTTTAATAGGTTCTAGCTGATAATTTTCCATAAACCTAACATCTCTGCTTATTTCAATTCTTTTTGTTGACATATCAAGTAACCGATAACCTTTAGAATGACTGTCGTATCCCACGAATATATATTCTTTACTTCTGTTGTCTAACTTGCTTAATTTTTCTTTGAGAATTAACGCGTAAGCCTTTGTACAAAAAATTTTTAAGTTTTCTATATCAGGTTTTTTATTTTCCCATAGTTCATATGGAGTATTTGGAATAGAACATGAAACTAATCGATTTTGTAAATAGTTGGCTGTTAGGAGAGCTTCACCCCACAAATAATTAGGAATCTTTGCATCCTCTAATAAACATCTAACCATATCGACCAAAGTCCTATTTTTTCTTTACCCAACCCCATTTTGCTGTGGATTATAGGGAACTGTAAATTGCTGAACTTCTAAAAGTTTCCTTAACATATTAGAGGTATATTCCCCTCCATTATCCGACCTTAATATTTGCGGATATCGTTTAAACTTATTTTTAACCATTTCTAGATATAATTTTGTCTTTTCAAATACTTCTGTCTTATTACGAAGTACATAAACCGTGGTATATCGACTAAAATCGTCTATAAATGTAAGGAAATAACGAAAACCACTTACAGTGCTAGTCTGCATTGGACCGCAGACGTCGCTGTGAACTAAATCCATAACACTCTTGGTTACAGAACTTGACTTTTTAAAAAGAAACTTGAACATTTTACTTTTTACGCAAATTTCGCAGGGCTTTCTTATGCCACAGTCAATAATATTAAAATCGCTTACCGTTTTTCCTTTTTGCATTTTTCTAACGTCATCAATATTTTTATGACCGAAAACTCTGTGCCAATAATGTTGACATTTTTGTTCTTTGCATTCAGCGACCTTTGCTCCCTCCACACCAAATGAACGTAATATAAATAGTTCATTCTTATTATCTGCAACCGCAATTTCCTTTCCGGAACCATCTTGAATGCTACAAATAGAATTATGAAAAGCAACCCGAAATCCATTCTTCAGTATTTTGTTAATTGACAATAGGTTTCCGTGAAAACTCGGAATGATCAAAACATCTTTCATCGTTATAGTCTGCTTTTGATTATTTCTGTTAATTACTTCGATTACACAAGTGCCTTTACCACTTGATGTAATTGTTTCACCATTCGCCACAGTCACACTTTCTTTGATATTATTGATATACGAAAAGTCAGAAATATTTTTACTTATATGGCATGTTGCTCCAGAATCCAATATCCATTTATATGCACCATTTATGAAACCAAAACACATATAATCTTTATCAGAACTGCTTACCATCGTCTTTTGTGTATCTGCTGTTTTTAATTTCTTCAACTTCCAACAATTTTTCTTAATGTGGCCCTTCAATTTACAATGATGACATACCTTTTGTTTCTGCCACTCTTTAGAAGTAAATTTCATTGCGGTGTTCAATTTCGTGTCATTTGTTTGACGTCGATATTCTTCAATTAAGCTGGTTTCCACCACTTTCATTGTTAACTCATCTAACTTGAGTGCTTCCAAAGCTGTCACCAATGTATCAAACGATGATCGTAAACTGCTCAACAACATTGCCACGAGCCATCGCTCCGTAAATTGCTCACCCAAAGCCTCAAGTTTTTCAAACAAAACTTTAATTTCCATTATATGTTCGGAAATATTACGCTCCATGGCAAAACGCAATCCACATATCTTGCGCATTAACCGAACACTGGATCCCAACGTATATTTTTCATGATGACGTCTTAAAATAATCCAAGCTTCATGTGCTGATTTTGCTTTCTTGATTAAAAACAATTGCGGATCTTCCACCGATAACCCAATTATTGCTGTGGCCTCGTCATTTTGTTTATTCCAATCTGATGTTCTTGGTGTTGGTGGAATTTCACATACACAGTCCCATAGCTTTTCACGCTTCAAAATAAGCTTTAATTTATATTTCCATAAATTATAATTATCGTTATTTAATTTTGTAAAGGACGATTTTGAGATATCCATTATGTTATGGCTAACCTGGGCCCATAACCTGTTACGACTCAAAAAACTTTAAGACACAAAATTTTGCTTCTAACAACGTTGAACAATTTATTATGAGTAAGTAAAAAATACACTTGAAATTATTTAATTACAAAACAAATATTTCAATGTTTTTGTGATTTAAAATAAATTTAAATTAAATTTTCATAACAAGTTGTTTGTAATATTATTTCACTAAATAACTTTCTTAACAGAAAATACATTGAGGCGCTTGAGAAACTAAAAAGCCTAAAAACGTCTTATCCTATTTTGGCATATCCCGATTTCGAAAAAAAATTCGTTGTGATTACTGATGCCAGTAATAATGCGTTAGGTGCAGTGCTTAGCCAAGAGGGTAGACCCATTTGCTCCGCAAGCCGTACATTAAATAATCATGAAAGGAATTATTCTTCCATCGAAAAAGAATTTTTATCCATTGTGTGGACACTAAAATATTTTAGAAGATATGTATTCGGTAGGAAGTTTTTGGTCCAGACAGATCACCAACCAATAAAATGGCTTTATTCGATGAAGGAGCCAAACTCAAAAATGTCAAGATGGAGAATTCAGTTAAGTGAATATGATTTTGATATTGATTACGTAAAAGAAAAAAATTACAGTGGCGGATTTCTTAAGCCGAAATGAACAGAAGGACAACTGGAAGAAGGAGCAGGTCTTTGAATTGGGTTACGAGGAGGTTAGAACGGTGCAGGAAGGAAGATTTAAATGATCCCTTTAAGATAAGTGAAGGACTGGTTAATAACTATAGGACCCTGGTGCGTATTATGAAAACAAAAGAAAAAACTGTAGAAAGGTTATTTAAGAAATATCTGATTTTATATGTAGATGAATCCGACTTGTTGGATGAAGATCGATTGAAGAAACTTTTGAGAGAATATATAGTTAGAGGTTCTGTAGGAATATATTGCGAATTAGAGGACACAAAATATAATATTATTCAACAGAAATTAATCCAGTCGTTTAGGAACGACAGGAGATTGAAGTTTACTAAATGCAGTACGATTGCAGTTGACGTGGATGAATCGGAACGTCTTTACGACATTATAACAGGGAACACACGAAGAACTAATCACAGATACGATCGTAAACACATAAAAAAAACATTTCCAGCATACAGAAAAACCGAAAAAACCGAATCAAATAGTTCATATGGGCATTTTCCATGCGGAGAAGCAATATTTTTTGACAACTATAGACATATTTACAAAATTGGAAAGTGTTCACAAGCTTTCAGACAAAAATATAATTACCATTAACCCTTTCACTACAATTCCGATTTCTTGGATTTCTACTATTATTAAGTCCGACAACATAATTCTACAACCGGTTTTTAAAAATTATTACCCTAAATGTGTTTTGTGGAATGTATCCATATGGATACAAAATTCAGTAATGGTAAAGAAAAATGCAAGAATTTTGTTTTTCCTTCATATATAAAACTTATTTTATTTCTTTTAAGTTTTTAATTTTTTTTACATAAGAATAAATTTTTTTAATAAAAAACAAGCATAAAGGTACAATTATGCGAACGTCTACTTAAGCTAACCTAACGGCCGCACAGAGGAGTATTTGACCCAAAAAGCTGGCCAAAATTATTAAGCGTGGTTTTTGTTTTAAAAGTTTAACTTTTTTGATAGTTTTAGCTTTAGTTTGATAAAAAAAAAAGGTAGTGGCAGATTATTATTGGGTTAGTGTTATTTTTGACACCCCCCACCCACCAACCACCCACCCAACCACTATTTAGAACTTTGTTTTTTTTTCATTTTGAAGAGAATTTATTTTTATATATTTGTTGTGTAATTTAAGAAAAATTATTTATTATTACGTATGCCGTTCTCCCCCTCGCATTCCGCCAAAATTTGATTTGCAACTGTACTTTATTCTAAGAGCAAGTCAAATTAAATTTAGATAGTCGAACTATTGTAGTTGTGTAGATACAGGGAAATTAAACATAGCTTTTTATGGATGTTACAATGTCTCCTTTCTCAAAATTATAATATATCCAATATTAAATATTTATAAAAATTGGTCTCGTAGCTTGGCTTCCTATAAGGAATAAACAACCAAATAAGCAAAAACATGTTCCCTTCTAATATTTATTTTATATTATTAAATACAATGGATATACAATTTTGTTGGCATTGTATAAAATTTCATATTGGTTTTTCGTGAGTTCAGCATTTATAAACAATGCTAAAGCACCCTCCGTTGAAAACTTATTGACTGTGTTGACTTCGGAAGTTGTTAACGATCACTTGTAAATTTTTGCTTTTCTTGGAGATCGTGTTATATCCATTATTAATTTAGCCGCATCTGGCTCATTGATGCAGTAAATGTGATCTCCTCTGTTGTTAATTGCTGACGAATTTCTTCTCTTTCACTTGCTTCATTAAATAATTTTTTTGGTCGCCCTGAAGATGAACTGCCAAATACTGGTATTGTCACAGTTCCTTCCAGCCATTTAGCATATCCAATATCTTTTGAAACAATTTTTGAAATTTATAACACACTGCATTACTGCTTGTATATCCCCATCTCCCTGGCATTCTGAAATCGCACACAATTTACTAGCTAAAAACTGCAACTTCTCGTCAATGATTCTAGCATTAGATTCCTGTACTTTTTGGAATAACTCTAATCTTGTGTAATTTTTTCCATGTTATCTCTCAAAGTTGCAAAACTCTTATAATAAGAATTTTGCGCAATATACGCCATATACGTATATTTTTCAAAGTGCATTTTTCCGTTAATTAGTTAATAACCTGATACTTGGGTGCATTTTTTATATACCTGCACCATTTTTAAATGTAATTTTGATTTGTATGTTTATATATTTATAGCTGCTGATGAAATCTTTCAGGCAAAAAAAAAATCAATGTAATACCTCTATTCGTTTAGCCATAAAAAATATCATATAAATATCTTGAAATCGAAAAAATTCAATAAAAACGCATGCAATTTTCTTCACTTTCCTGACTTTAACAGCGTCCCACAACTACAAATCTTAACTTACACCCTGTAAATTGCACGATATGATGTAGAATTTTGTTCTCTATCGATCTGCGTAATTTTTTCTTAGGATTTCATCAAATTAATTTTTGCCTTTTTGGCCAGCTTTTTGGGTCAAATACTCCTCTGTGGGCCGGTTGTTTTTAAATATACTAAAACAATGCAAACGCTTACCGAAATTAACTGTCACGTTTCCGGAACGCTTCAACCTGTATAAAATAGGTTTTGACGGCATTGTTACGTGACATTCGTAAGACAGTGCTGGAATTCTATGTGTTAAGTACCATTGCGGCACATTTGCCCGTTTTAGGTACTTTTGAAGTAATTGATAATAATTGTATCATTCATCAATTTTTATCAGTTTGCTTCATAAAAGTATAATAAATAAATAGTTATATTAAATACATAATAATATTTTTTAAAATAGATAATTAAATTAGTCAATATATTGCACATATTGCAATGTAAAATATCTTTCGAAGCTAATTTAGTACTTTTTTCAATTTTACATGTACGAAACAGTGCCCGCAACTATGCCGCAAATCTCAACACTGTTCTGAACAGCTGCAGCAAATTGAAAATTGTGTTAGGTTTTGTAATTTAATGTTTTAGCTTTTATAGTTTTTTTTTTTTTTTGCAAAACAATTGTACTTATTTCTTTTCAGGTTTTTAAAATTAAAATTACAAACAAAATTATAATCACACACGAACAAATTGTGCTGCACAAAGTTTTATTTTTGTTTATTTTATTGAAACGCGTCACATTTGTAAAGTTTTTATAAGTACATAAACGACCGTACGTTAAAATACGTTAAGTTTTTCTTACATCAACGTTCGCATAACGAGACCTTAAAACTTTACTTAAACTTAAACAATACACATAAAAATTCACATAAAAACCTTAATAAAGCTGAAACTGAAATAAAAAAAAAATATTCATATACTTACTACAAGTTTATTTATTTGAAATGTAATGAAAATCCTTGAAGCAGTTCCTGGATCCGTTTGGAATGCATAAGAAAGTATCGCACTTTGAGCACTTATATCTCGTTTGTCCCTTACATCCTTTAAATTTTCATCTGCCTTTATCTTGCGTGTGTTCCGGCCAATGTTGATTCCCATCATATCGAACAGATAGTGGTGGAGTATATTTTTGTCTTTTCTTTGAAGTCGACGGACTTTCAGGAATTTTCTCATTTAAAGACAACGCTGGGCGTCCTCGTTTCCGAGAATAAGCCTGTTCATCAGAAAGAGCTAAAAGTCCATTCGCAACATCATGACGAAAGCTTAGCAAATCCATATGTTTCTTTGTACAGTTATTGCTTTCATGATCCATTCTATATTCAACCACGAATTGCAAATTGCTAGGTCAATGAGGTGGTCAAATATCTTAAGCGTCCACTTTCGAGATCTAATGGAGATTCTGTACAAAGAAGGCAGAAAATCCATCTTATCAACGCCACCCATGTTCTTGTTATATTCTTTTACTATATTTGGCTGTATTATTTTCACATTTTTCTTTTATTCTGCATTGAATCGGCGTACAAGTTGATGGGGTTCATGTCCATGGATTGATGACACCATTTGGACAATCCCGCCATCAAACCATCTCAGGATAAATATATTATCGGATCTTTCTACACGGTAGTCGAAGCTTCCACGCCCTTCCTTTTTTAACTCCTTATCAGATTTAAAATTTATTTTACCATATCTATTTCCTCTAATTGTACCTGTTGCCCAAATTCCTCGTTGACGTAAATTCAATACTAAATTAAGAGTGGAAAAATAATTATCAAAATAGATTTTATGATTTTTTCCTTCTGGAATTGTCTTTGAAAGGTGAACTACAATATCCGAGCAAAATCCTAATTTTGCGCCACCTAATAATGTACTTTTTCCCTGATAAATCTCAATATCGTAGACCATTCCTTTTGAGCTACATAGACAAAAAATTTTTATTCCCCATTTGATGGGCTTTTTTTTGGCATATATTGCTTCATAGTAGTTCTTCCTTTAAATGGAACCATCATCTCATCTACGCAAAGATTTTCATCTTTTGGAATAGAATAGGATTTTTTAAGAAACATATTTATTAAAGGCCGTACCTTGTACAGCTTGTCATTACCTGTCGATTCTGTTGTAAATTTTAAATTGTTACGTAATAAGTGGAATCTATTTCTAGACATATTTTTTGGAAACGATGGTATTACAGAATTAATTGCCCAGTACATATCTAGGCGTGGATAACCAATGGTGGCAATAAATATTTCCAAACCTAAAAATTTCAATAGTTCTTCTTTGGTCATATTGACAGATGAACCATTGTTTAAAATTGAACCGTGGTTCGTTGATGATACGATTTCATCAAGGATGTTTTCAGTAAAGTACTCTAAAAAATACTGAACTGGTAATTTAACAATTTTTTTAGGGTACTCTTCATTAAAATTGGCCTCCGGAGATGTCAAAGAATCTTTTTTCCAACGAAATTCATCCATTTTTTTTTATTATAATTTTGTTTATTTGAATTGGGATACTATTTTCCTCTGTTTCTCCCCCTACGTACGTCTCTTCACCCGAGCGTCCGGCTTCTAGTACACATGCCCCTTCTCCTACAATTTCAACAACATTCCTATCACCCTCATCCAAATAACCAATACTCTTAGTACCTGTGCCACTATCAACATAATCATCCTCATCATCTTCATCATCATAAACATCTATCTCATTAATGTTGATTTCGTACGCCCCTTCACGGGATAGCTCTTGTATTAAAAAACCTCTGTTATTATCAAAAGCTTCAAAAAGATCATTAACAATTTCAGATTGTTCCGGTTCGTCTGTATCGGAAACGTCTGAATCTGAAAAATTCGTAAGAATTCTTTCAATCTCAGAATCTTTTATTTTTCTAGGCATTTAAAATTTTTCGACTTATAAAATAGCAGAACTAAAGTTTACGTCTGCATTACAACAGCATCAACAGTAAAATGGCTTAGTTTGTTATTTTCTTCCCTCTTTATATACACAACTCAAGTTTGTATCCATATGGATACATACAATTTTCAAAAAATTCCTGGCGACTATTCTAATCCTTAAATGAAAAAATAATAATTGAGATCAACGCAACAAATATTTATCTTGATCTAGGATTCACTTATTTACTAAAAATGTATCCGAAAGTATATATAATTTAAGATCCAAAAAAATGATTTTTTCAAGAAATAAAAAAATAAAATAAACGTTTTTTTTAAATTGATATATTTTTGACAAATTTAAAAAAAATGTTAAAAAAATCAATTCTTATAACAGCCAAGACTTCAAAAAAGCATAGCTGATTAAAATTTCAACCAGTATTATCAAATCGAAGCTGTGAGACGCCCTCAAAGGTGACTGTATCCATATGGATACATAGGAGCGAAAGGGTTAAGACGAAGTTACAAGAAAGAATAGCTTTGTTAGGTAAACCTTGTTCTGTAGTGAAAATAATATTCAGACTCACTTTACTACTCCCCATTCTCACACGGGAAATTCGGATATTGAAAGGTTACATTTAACAATTCTTGAACATATAAGAATAATGATGTGTGCCGAAGAGAGAATTGGTACAGAAGAGCTAGTAATTAGGGCAATAAGTTATTATAATAACACAATTCATTCAATAACTAAGCAAAAGCCAATAGACTTCATCAATAGATTAAATTTAGACTTTAAGAAGGTTTCTAATAGAATGGATAAAAAGAAAAGACATTTGATCAAAAAGATAAATAAAAGAACAAAACCATTACCCGACATAGATAAAGACGAAATGTGTATGAAAAATCCGGGAGCAGAAAGACAAAAAACTGCTAAAATGTTATCAAAGCAATCCTAACAAGATTGTTGTTGCACGACGGTTTGCAGAGCCGAGATAATAATAAATAAAATAGAAACTGAGGCAGGATATATGATAGTGAGGAGTCAACCCATAACTTTGATCCAGGGTTATTCAAAGCTTATACACATAATTGACCTAAAGGCGATAGAGGATACAGTCAGTAAAATCAGAGCAGGCATTTCAGGTAATATGAGGGTGAAGCAGGGATGGATGATGTTAAACTTACAAAGAGATATTGAGGAGTTTCAACATTCATTGGTGAAAACTGATTAAATGGGTGTTTGAAAACTTGGATGACCAGGATAAACAAGATATTGATAATCACTTTAAAACGATAGTTATAAACTAACATAATATAATAAATAATCTGAATAAACAAATAACAATAAATAATGATATTCATGATTTTGGAATCCCATAAGGAATTGGTTTATGAAACACAGTAAAGAATTAGAAAACAAATTAGAAGTTATAAAATATAATCATTTAACATTGTTAATAAACAAAACAAAGGACAAAATTGCAAGAATACAAGATAACATTATAAGTACTAAATACCAAATAATGAACAGATTCTTTTTAACTAATAAAGAAATTGATAAGTTAAGACATATTAGGTCTGTCTGGGTACTTTTCCAGTAGCTAATACTCAGTCATTTTTTTGGGAGAGTAAGATCAATTTCACTCTGACGGCTGAAAATATATCAAAAAGTACGCAGACAGTATCCAATCTTGCAGAAAACAGCTGATCGGTGTGTAAACAATTAAAATAACAAAGCAAGAGAATTCCGCAAAAGTGAATTTTCGCGGTAAATTAAAAAATTATTAATTAAAGTGCGTCTAAAAAGTGTTGTAAATAAAAAAAAAACTTGTTTATTACACTGTTATTAATTTAGTAAGTTTCTTCTTAGCTTTTAGTTTTATTTGTCGGCTTTTTTATAAAACTTCTTTTACTTACATTGCCCAACATAGTGCCAGCTTAACAATGGAAAAAAATAATGAAATGCCCAATGCAGTGCCCTCCAATAGCTTGACGACGGAGAAAAATAATTTGGAAGTGAAGTGCTCGCCAGGAACGTTTAAAAGGGTTGAAGATGGTAAGTATAATGAAAATACAACTTAAGTATTTGAAAATATATTTTATGCTTACAGACGAAGAATATAGACAAGCTCTGGCAGCCCAAATGGCGGGCATGCATAAGTACAATGAAATAATATTTTCACCAAACGATGACAATGACATGGACGCTCAAAAAACAATTTGGCTGGATGCATCTACCAAATTGTTAATTAGTGTGGTAAAGGAGCTGCGTCCAAAAGTGGGTAAGTCGCTGCACCTAAAAAACAAACGGCAAATGTGGGTGGCCATTGCTGCAAAGCTTTGTGCTAATGGACACAATTTCAACGCCTCCCAGGTGGAGGGGAGATATTTTACGTTGGAGCCCCAATATAAAAAGGCGCAGTTTAACAACAAGAAAACTGGAAGAAGTAGACAAGCGTGCCCTTTCCAAAGGTAAATAAAGATTAGTAAATATTTAATGATTATTTTAGTTATTTTGTTTGCATTTTTGTAGCGAATTGGATGATCTGCTTCGGGAGAGAAGATCGGTGAATCCTGAATATGTTTTGGATAGTGAGATGGAGGTCAACTCAAACAACTGCAGCGTATCTGAACCTCCGAATTCTTCTCAAGGTGGTTATTTATTATTATTTACTTATTTACATGTGTATATTTTAAATTGCGTTTAAAGAAAATCTGGATATGATGGCTTCATGCTCTAAGCGAAGGAAACGTCTTTACAAGAGTACGTAGAAAATGTAGACAGGCATGCGGAGAAGAAGGAAGCCAATGAAGAGAAACTCTACAAACTATTAGAAGCTAATATAGAGGAGCAGAGGAAGGCAAGGGCAGAAAGGAAAGAAAGGGCAGAGAGAAAGGAAGCAGGAAAATATCATTATTGGAATCATTGGTTCTGCTTTTAAAAAAAGAGTGAGTACTTTTGTTGTTTCTGTTAAATAAATTTAAGTGAAATATTTTATTTGATTTTTTTCTTTACAGTGACTAATAAAATCGAAATAAAAATATTGCATAAATGGCACTGAAGCCGATTTCAAAATGTAGTAACCTAACAAACATAATATGTACAAATGTATATTTATTTATAATATATTTTATAAAGTTGATTTATAAAATAAAATTAATTAAATATAATACAAAAATTAATCAAATCTATTATATATCTTATTATAAAAAAGTAATGAATTTATTGTCAAATGTCAAGTAAACACTGCCGTACTTTAAACTATGTATGTATATATTAAATTAAAAATTAAAGAAATTTCTTTAAAAATAATTAAATGAGTTTTAATTATTATCTGACAGAATTTGCATTGCTTGGTAAATTTCATCTCGCACACTATTTCCACGAGAAACCTGGTCATGATTTAGAAATTCTTCATCAACATCTGGTGAAATCTCGGAGGTAAAGTTTAAGTCATCTTCATTTGCAATGTTGTTTAAAACACAACACGCTCTAATGAAGTGGCATAATTTTTTTATTCCTCGTAATTTGCAGTAGTATAGTAGATACAGTTTAATATAGATGCATCCAGCCAAATTGTTTTTTGAGCGTCCATGTCATTGTCATCGTTTGAAAATATTATTTCATTGTACTCATGCATGCCCGCCAGAGCTTGTCTATATTCTTCGTCTGTAAGCATAAAATATATTTTCAAATACTTAAGTTGTATTTTCATTGTACTTACCACCTTCAACCCTTTTAAACGTTCCTGGCGAGCACTTCACTTCCAAATTATTTTTCTCCGTCGTCAAGCTATTGGAGGGCACTGCATTGGGCATTTCATTATTTTTTTCCATTGTTAAGCTGGCACTATGTTGGGCAATGTAAGTAATAGAAGTTTTATAAAAAATCCGACAAATAAAACTAATAACTAAGAAGAAACTTACTAAATTAATAACAGTGTAATAAACATGTTTTTTTTTATTTACAACACTTTTTAGACGCACTTTAATTAATAATTTTTTAATTAACGCGAAAATTCACTTTTGCGGAATTCTTTTCCTTTGTTATTTTAATTGTTTACACACCGATCAGCTGTTTTCTGCAAGATTTTACTGGATACTGTCTGCGTACTTTTTGATATATTTTCAGCCGTCAGAGTGAAATTGGTCTTACTCTCCCAAAAAAATGACTGAGTATTAGCTACTGGAAAAGTACCCAGACAGACCTAATATATCTTAACTTATCAATTTCTTTATTAGTTAAAAAGAATCTGTTCATCACTTGGTATTTAGAACTTATAATTTTATCTTGTATTCTTGCAATTTTGTCCTTTGTTTTGTTTATTAACAATGTTAAATGATTATATTTTATAACTTCTAATTTGTTTTCTAATTCTTTACTGTGTTTCATAAACCAATTCCTTATGGGATTCCAAAATCCTGAATATCATTATTTAGTGTTATTTAATTATTCAGATTATTTATTATATTATGTTAGTTTATATCTATCGTTTTAAAGTGATTATAAATATCTTGTTTATCCTGGTCACCCAAGTTTTCAAACACCCATTTAATCAGTTTTCACCAATGAATGTCCAAACTCCTCAATATCTCTTTGTAAGTTTAACATCATCCATCCCTGCTTCACCCTCATATTACCTGAAATGTCTGCTCTGATTTTACTGACTATATCCTCTATTGCCTTTAGGTCAATTATGTGTATAAGCTTTGAATAACCCTGGATCAAAGTTATGGGTTGACTCCTCACTATCATATATCCTGCCTCAGTTTCTATTTTATTTATTATTATCTCGGCTCTGCAAACCGTCGTGCAACAACAATCTTGTTAGGATTGCTTTGATAATATTTTGTATATCTTTTGGCAGTTTTTTGTCTTTCTGCTCCCGGATTTTTCATACACATTTGATCAAATGTCTTTTCTTTTTATTCATTCTGTTAGAAACCTTCTTAAAGTCTAAATCTAATCTATTGATGAAGTCTATTGGCTTTTGCTTAGTTATTGAATGAATTGTGTTATTATAATAACTTATTGCCCTAATTACTAGCTCTTCTGTACCAATTCTCTCTTCGGCACACATCATTATTCTTATATGTTCAAGAATTGTTAAATGTAACCTTTCAATATCCGAATTTCCCGTGTGAGAATGGGGAGTAGTAAAGTGAGTCTGAATATTATTTTCCCTACAGAACAACTTCTTTTCTTTGTTAGGTTTACCTAACAAAGCTATTCTTTCTTGTAACTTCGTCTTAATGGTAATTATATTTTTGTCTGAAATCTTGGGAACACTTTCCAATTTTGTGAATATGTCTATAGTTGTCAAAAAATATTGCTTCTCCGCATGGAAAATGCCCATATGAACTATTTGATTCGGTTTTTTCGGTTTTTCTGTATGCTGGAAATGTTTTTTTATGTGTTTACGATCGTATTTTGCTTCACTACAAATTCTACAGCTATCTATATATTTATTGATATGTTTTATTAAATTAGGCTTAAAGAAATTTCCCTTTATTTCCTCAAAATTTTCCAAAACTCCTCTGTGATTAGTTTCTTCGTGTGTTCCCTGTTATAATGTCGTAAAGACGTTCCGATTCATCCACATCAACTGCAATCGTACTGCATTTAGTAAACTTCAATCTCCTGTCGTTCCTAAACGACTGGATTAATTTCTGTTGAATAATATTATATTTTGTGTCCTCTAATTCGCAATATATTCCTACAGAACCTCTAACTATATTTTCTCTCAAAAGTTTCTTCAATCGATCTTCATCCAACAAGTCGGATTCATCTACATATAAAATCAGATATTTCTTAAATAACCTTTCTACAGTTTTTTCTTTTGTTTTCATAATACGCACCAGGGTCCTATAGTTATTAACCAGTCCTTTACTTATCTTAAAGGGATCATTTAAATCTTCCTCACCACTATGCACCGTTCTAACCTCCTCGTAACCCAATTCAAAGACCTGCTCCTTCTTCGAGTTGTCCTTCTGTTCATTTCGGCTCAAGAAATCCGCCACTGTATTATTTTTCTCTTTTACGTAATCAATATCAAAATCATATTCACTTAACTGAATTCTCCATCTTGACATTTTTGAGTTTGGCTCCTTCATCGAATAAAGCCATTTTATTGGTTGGTGATCTGTCTGGACCAAAAACTTCCTACCGTATACATACCTTCTATAATAATTTAGTGTCCACACAATGGATAAAAATTCTTTTTCGATGGAAGAATAATTCCTTTCATGATTATTTAATGTACGGCTTGCGGAGCAAATGGGTCTATCCTCTTGGTTAAGCACTGCACCTAACGCAATATTACTGGCATCAGTAATCACAACGAATTTTTTTTCGAAATCGGGATATGCCAAAATATGATAAGACGTTATTAGGGTTTTTAGTTTCTCAAACGCTTCAATGTATTTTCGACCATTTGGTCAATTTTTTTATCTTTCTTTAAATAGTTTATTGTAGGTTATGCTATAGACGAATAATTTTTTTATAAATTTCCGGTAACAACCAGTTAATCCATTACAAATTAAGGCATTTCTGCCTTGCTTTAAGACCGCAAAATATCCTGTTCAGACTATCAAAATGTTCATCAACTAAAGTTAAAAACACTAGTATGTCATCTATGACACACATATTTTGTTCATGTATTCTCTCAAAACAAATTTCATCATCCTCTGAAACGTGGATGGTGCAATTTTCAACCCAAATGGCATTCTGATATACTCATATTGACCAAAAGGTGTAGAAAACGCGGTCTTTTCTATATCTCTTTCATCTATTTAAATTTGGTGAAAGCCCTTTGCTATAGTCGATGACTAAAGGCGAATTATAAGGTGATTTACTCGCTCTTATATTTCCCTGCTCTAGCGTTTCATTGATTTGTTTCCCAATCTCTTTCTCATGTATCTGGGAGTATTGGGATATTTTTTACTAAATTAGTTTTTCCGTACTTGTACGAATACTATGTTTTATCACGGGGGTAGCATGTATTTTTATCTATATAGTAAAACCTTTTAAGCAGTTTAGCTTCATTTGAATTCATGACATTGGATTGGACATCCTTAAAGCTCATCTCGCATTTTTCCAAGCTATATACGTCCTCATACTTTTAATTCATTCTCAATTTCTTTTTAATAAAAAGGTATAGAAGAATTATTTATGATTAGTTTTTCGGTTTTGTAATTAATACACGCTTTAAGCGTCATTCATATAAATTTTTTTAGGTCTATTGATTTTATAGACATTGTTTTATTTGGAATACTGAGCTCAAGTGGAAGAACGGAAATAACTTTTTTTGGTTATAAAAGAAGAACCCACAAGAGTGTTTAACTGAATTGGTTTTATAAGATTTTGTGTTTTGAATAAATTCGAAAATGTATTGTAAAGTTGTTGCGGCTTCAGTATCAATCAGACATTTTATTTGTTTCTTATTAATCGGGGGTAATCGGTTCTTTGAGTCCCCTGCTGAAAATTTTGAACTATCTTAACATTATCTATTTCCATTGCTTCTTCACCAAAATAATTTCTAAAATTTCCCGATCTTCTATTATCGTTTCCATCGCGGCGTACGTTTTTAAAATGACCTCTATTATTTGCCTGCAAATTTCAACTACCACAACGTCTAAAATTTCCATAATTATTTCTGTGCTCCTGACCATCATCATTTCTAAAATTTCCAGAATTATTTCTGTAATCCTGGTCATAATTATTTCAAAAATTTTCAGAAATATTTCTTACATTTCCGTGGAAATTCATATATTAATTATTTTTTAAGGCGTAAAATTTCCCGAAACTTGTTGCTTGTTATTATTTTTGTTTTGTTTAAACTGATTTTGTTTATTAAAATAATTTTTAAAGTGTTACTTTGAAATATTAACTATTCGGCCTTATTACGGTTGTCGAAAACGACATTCGAGAATAGTAGTAGTCGTTGTCGTTAGTTAGGTTTTTTGGTATTATGTAAAGTTTTCGACAATAAAATATTTTGTAATAGCTCAAAACATAAAATTTTATTAAAACTTTTTTGCAGTAGCATTCTAAGCGATAAACGAACACTTACAAATAACATTAAAAAACAAAACGACTAGCTCTTAATGCAATTTGCAAACTTTTGTATTTCACAAAATGGTTTTTAAATATAAAAATTTTCCATTTACAAAAAAAAAATATGTAGTTTTAGTTCCATTATACTGGTGCCCTTACACTTGTATATCTTTTTTTCTCTCGAAATGACTTATTTTAACGAAAAAAAATGTTGTGCAAATCCATACAGTAGTTTTTACATGATGCGAATACAAACACAAAAAAATCCAGAAATAGGTATTTTTGTATTTTATATCGCGATTACTATCTACACCAATAATAACATTCTTTAAAAAGCATATCATGTACAGAAATGACTCCGTCACAGTTTTATTTTACGTTTTTTAATTTGATTTCATCGGACGTAAGTTCCTTTGATATATATTTTTTTAAAATCTTTCAATATCTTTTAATGACTTCATAACTTTAGTATACAGTTCTGTTTGAATGCTTCATTTTGTTGCTAATTTTTTTACTCTTGCGTAGCTTCAATTTTATTGACATTGGAACTAAAGCCTCCAGCTAAGTCTGATATGCCTCCATAAGCTCCACCAGCAGATTGAACTGCTTACTATTGTTTTTATACTCAAAATGAACAAGAAAGAGTTCGGCTATGACAAATCTTATAAACCCTTCAATATCTATGGAAATCTAGTTTAGTGAAGTTATTCAAATTAAAAAATCAAATATTGGGGCGACAAAGAATTAAAAAAAAATTGGTACTGCATATATATAATTTTACATAAAAATGCCATCGGCTCTTAATGGGTTAAGCATTTTTTTTAAATTTTAGTATTTCCTTAAAGATCTCTCGAAAGCTTTTGAAATGAAACCCATATTGAAATTTTAAGTAATTTAAAAATTTCAAATTTAATAATCAAAACCGGGAAAATAGCACAATAAATTAAAAGTTTAATTTAAATTTTTATACTTGTTTTTATAACGTTCATAGTTATCGATGGTTTAAAAGATAGGCCCATATAGGTCTATTTATGCCAGCTATGGGGACACGCTTTAATTCTTAGATTTATTTTTGTATTACTTTTTGATATTGGGAGCTATAGTAATACGCAGTCAGAACAGTTTAAAATACACCTAAAAAATGAAACGGGACCAATCTGTAACCATAATCTATCAAACTACAAAAAATTTAAATAATCGGTTCAGAAATGTTTGATTTTTGCAGGCACGAACTTTAAAAAAACCAACGACGAATTGATAACCTCCTTCTCCTCCTTTTTGTAATTTAATAGATTATGCTTACAGATTGGTTTCGTTTTAAAACCAGTTCACAATCTTAAAAACTAAAGGGTGTCTTCATACAACATACATGTTTTTGCGTGTATGTATTAGGAATCGTAAAGGACACGTTTTTAAAATTAAAAAAAATACGTTTACTATAACTCCGAATAGCAAAAAGAAATAGAAAAAGTAATCTAAGCGTTAATGTTATAATAACAAGTATAAACATTATAATTATAAAATAAAGGGTTTTCCTATAGTTAATGTATTTGGCCGAACTTTTGGACCGTTATAGACAGACAGCTGAAATTTACAAGGAAACTGTATTCATAAGTCCGTATACTATTTGAATTTAAAAATTAAAGGGTGTTTCCATAATTGATGTAATTTTAGCTACATGGCCCTATCTTTTGAACCGTCATATACAAAACATCAAAATTAGTTGGAATGTGCACTTCTTAACTTATGTAATAAGAAGTATAAATATAAAAACTATAAATTAAAGGATGTTACAATAGTTGATGTAATTTCATGTATATGGCCAATATATTGAACCTTTATAGACAGACGGTTGAAACTTGCAAAAAATATTTATTGCTAAACCTGCTACAATAGCAAGTATGTATAATTAATGTAATTTAACTTATGTGGTCAAACTTTTGAATTCTTATAGCCAGAATGTTGAAATTTACAAAGAACTTTTATTGCTAAGCTCGCTATAACAAGTGTAAAATTTGTATTTAGAAATAAAACGGAGTTTCAATAGGTGATATATTTTTAAAAATTTTGAACCGATATAGGTAGATAGCTGAAATACTGCTGTATTCATAGAAAATTCAAATAGACTTGAATATATTTTAGGACAAATTTGTATGAAAAATTTGTCATAAAACATATTTCAAAGTTATTTTCTATTCTATGCGCTAAAATTAGAAATTAAAGGGTGCCCTAATACAGGAATGATTTTGATTCCGTATTAATCATTCCGATCGAATTTATTTTACCTTTTTCAGATTTCAATCGATTTTGTATACACAAAAAAACTGCAGAAGATTCGCTTTTTAATTTTAAACAGGCTAATTTAAATAAGGAAGCAAAGTAATAGTGAATTTAAAAACTGCAAACAATCAAATTTTAAAGAAAATCATTTATACTTTGACATTTAATAGTGGTTTCCTTTCGAAGAAAGTCTTTAATTTTCATTTTCTGAAGAAACAATTTATGGAATTGAAGAAGAAACAATTATGGATACAGACACTACCGGATGTCGAACATCAGACGTTGAGGAAAATTTTAGGAATACGTCCAGCTTCTGATCGTGCTTTTAACCATTGTTCTGATAACGTAGATACAGCTTTTCGGTCAAATAGTAATCCACTCAGGTCGCTAACAGCATCAGATATATACGTCCGACCTGATAAATTTCTTCAGACCATCTCAAATTGGAAAATTAAGTTTTCGGGTTCAGGTAATAGTTTGCCGGTGGACAGTTTTATTTATCGTGTAGAGGCCTTAACTGCACAAACATTGTATGGGGACTTCGATTTATTATGCAACAATGCAGGCGCAGAAGTCGAATGAGCCCTTTGATGTATTTTATTAGGCAGTCAACGACATCGTTGATAGATTAAAAGAACCCGTTAATGATAACACTTTAGTAGAGATTTTGAGGCGAAATTAATTGCCAGAGATTCAACACGAAATTTTAAATACCCCGATCTATAGTGTGCAACATTTGCGTGACATTTGTCGGAGGAACGAGTTTTTTATGGCTGACATTCGCAGAAAACATGGAGTCAGTTTTTCCAGAGTGCCTTCTATGCAGAAGCGCATTTCAGAAATTAATAAAAGTTTAGTAGTGGATGATGCAGTTAGTTCGGAATATGATGTAGGTGAGAAAGCAGAATTATGATCAGAATTAAGTCCTATGACATGCCTGATAGTTAATGTAATTTGATGTATACGTCCAATCTGTTGAACAGTCAGTAATAAAAGAAACATGATTTTAAGTTTGTCTGTTTTTTTCAAGAATTATTTTTTTAAATATCGGTATCATTTAAAAGCTTTTGAAGAGATCTTTCAGGAAAAACTAAAATGTTTCAAAAATGCCGAGCCGATAAGATTTTTATAAAATTATACATAGTACTTAGTTTTTTACAATTCTCTGTCACCCCAATATTTGTTTTTTAATTGGAGTTACCTCGCTAAACTATGTTTACATACATATATGAAAAGAATTTCTTATGCCGGATTATATGTACATGTGGTTATACATATACGGTAAATGGCATATAAGAATCGGCATATCCGAAAATAGCACTCTTGTTAACACGACCACGATTCGCCTTTCACTACTCTACAAGTAAGTTTTTCTTATTTTTAAATTTTATAATATAGTATACATCATACTAGTCTAGATGCATACACTTATTGAGAAAGCTTATCTAAACTAGAATTAAGCCTAATTTCTTTACATTGAATAAACTGTTCGGTTGAAAAAAGCTTAGTCAAAAACCTTTTTGTGTATTAAATTTAATACAAAATTACAACAGGAAAATAATCCGTAACTTCAGTTTATTAAAGAATAGAGATGCTAGCTGACTACTTAAGTAATGGAACAACAAAAAACTATTTGCAATATAGAATTAAGATTTGTAAAAACCCAATAACTAAAAAAGCCGAAAAGGTAATAAGAAAATTTATTTTCGTAAAATCGTGCTTTACTTTGCAACATTGAAAATATCATCAATGCATGTATGTACATCTTATTGTTAACGTTACTTGTTCTTAAATGTTATTATTAAGGCTGTAAGTAACTGGGCAATTTCATTCGCATAAACAACCACGTAGTAAAAAATGACACTAAAATGAAAATAAATCCCATAGAAGTAAGGAGTAATCGGTTGAGATTGGTTTTCCCTGTAGCATGGTTGTGATCCATTATAATAAATCCAATACCTCCTACAGTAAAAAGGAAACTGCTAGCTAATCCTTCCATTATGTACTGGCCATTTACTCTATAGGGCATAAAAGCAACAGGTCTTGAATGGCCGTTTTCATCAACAGTTGCGCCTACGCTTGGTGGTTCTACAATAACATCATATATTATTCCTTCAATGAAAATATGAAATATTTGTTATTTTGGCTACCAATACAGGTAATTTAGTATGTATGTAGTACTGTTACCTCCGGTCACCAAAAAGTATGACACCAAAATACAACAAAATATAAAGAGCGGTGATGGTTTTGGGATGTGCACCCGAAGTTTAATATTTGGAGGCACCAAAATATGAAATGGTAGTTCATAAATGCTTCTTAACATTTTGCTATTCGTTTTCAATAAAATCACTGTTTTTTTAAGATTTGTAGAACAGAATCAAGGCGAATTTATTAATTAATTCGTCTTGCACAGAATCGTTCATGAACGACCTATATTAAACTATTCAGAAATGGAAATTTTTCAGCAAGGCGAATTCATTCTTATAAAGCTGGCTACAGACAACGCAATGTGCTTCTAATAAGGTGTCAAGGCGAATTCATACCGGGTATATTCACGGAGAAAATAAATACAACACTGCCAAGGCTACTGCCAGGTGGCAGCGTAGTTTAATTCCTTATTTTTTGCTGGTAAAAAGTATTGTCAAACTTCATATAAAAAAATTTACATAGATTTTTTATAAATGCAGTTTGACAGTAGTGTTCACGGCGCAAATGAATGAATTCGCCTACGCTGCAACCAGATAATTGATTCGCCTTGAACACTGCGATAGAAACATGTACATTTTGTTTTTGTACAAATAGTTTTCGGCTGAGAAAAGCAAAGGAGGTTATAAATCAAGGCGAATCAATTACAAGGTGGCAGCGTTAGAGAATTTATTATTTTTTGCTGGTAGAAAAAAATAGTACACAGATTTTTTATGTATGGAGTTTGACAGTAGTGTTCACGGCGAAAATTAGTGAGTTTGTCTTCGCTGCTACCTGGTAATTAATTTGCCTTGTTATAAATTTTGACACTCGAAGAAGGAAAAATCACAATAGGCACCTGGGCTGTTAAGGCAACCTTTAGTTATATCGCCTTGTAAGCTGGGTTCAAGGCCAATTCATAATTCATGTTAATTTGCCTTGGGTGTGTTTAGATGGCGTGTACAATTCATATGAAATGTCAAAATTGCTATACATATGGATATTTCGCTATAGAAGCAGTGACAGTGAAATCCCATATTACATGTTATTACTGAAATCATTAGTAAAAGGTAATGCCTTGTTAAAATCGTCAGTCGTGTGCATTGCTTGTAGTTAAGCTGGTAGTTAGTGGTAACGATTGGTAGTAAAGGAAAATGATTACAACGCTGCGTTAGAAACATGTACATTTTACTATTGTAAAAATAGTTTTCTGCTGTCAAAAGCAAAAGAGATTATAACTTTTGACACTCGAAGAAGGAAAAATCACACGAGTCACCTGGGCTGTTTAGGCCACCTGTTATTAATTTACTTTGAGCTAGACATTCGCTAGCTACGCCAACTGCAGGGTAATATATTAGATCAAAATCTGTTTTTACCACACGGTTTATAAATCTGCAAGAAGTAAACAAACTTTTTCCTGTTTTGGCAAATTTTTGGCACTTTCTGAGAATGTATGGGTACAACGTGCTCTATAAAAACAAGGGCTTTTTCGGAAATGCATCTAAAGTGGCAAAATCAAATTTAACGGTTGTCACTTAACTGATGTTAGTAATATATAAGCTATATGGAAACCAAATTATTACTTAGTTAAAATCTCCTAATACACTTTTTTGCTAATAACTGCAAAACTATTTCGCGAGCACATATCCCATTACCCAGTGTCCACGCAGTGAACAGAAGTTCCAGCACTGACAAAACAATGCCCAATGATTATCCTGAACTGCAGCTAACTTCAACAGGAAAGTAAATTATTAGTAAGAACAACAAAAAAAGCTGACTACGGCCGTGGACATTTTTTAAAAGGCTTGCGAAATTAAAAACAAAAAAAAAAACACACAAAAACTTTCAAGATCACTCTCTAACTTAGATTGCGATTAAGAACACAACACATCAACGTTAATAATAATAAAAATACTTATTGGAAAATTATATTAAAAAAGAAGTAAAATTAAATATAATAAATTAAATTTAAAGTTTGCGAAAATTAAACATTAAAAAAAAATAATTATCACCTACTTACCCTTGAATACTTACTTACAATTAAAGCTCAATAGTTTCTAATTACTTTTGAAAACTTACTCATAACCTAAAATTAAGAATTATTATATTACATACCCCTCTACTTCTGCTACCCAGCCTACGGCTAATTCATCTTTTAGTGTACCACCGTGTGATATACAGGAATCTAATGGCGACTATAAGTGTTGGACTTCTTTTAGAGATGTGTTCAAAGCCGTTTATGGTGATAACTCTCGCCTAAGTAGAGTCGAGAAATTGTTTTACTTAAAAAAAAAACTCAGGGAGAGGCCATAGAAATAGTTGATAGTGTGCCCTTAACAAACGATGGCTTCGATTTAGCATGGACACAATTAACTGCTCAATACGAAAATAAAGGAAATAAATGCACAACTCAAAACACTGTTTAATTTACCCTCACTATTCGAAAAATAAACAGTTGTATTTCTAATCTCAATACTCTGGAAATAGATACGGACAATTGGGATCCAATATTCGTTTATCTCTGTTTGTCCAATTTACCCAAAGAAACCCTAGAAGATTTCGAGAGAAGTCTAATAAACAGTTCCAATGTACCCTCATGGATTGATATGGACGTATTTTTAAGAAATAAAAATAAAGGACTTGAATCAGTAAATGATATCAAAAACCCTTGCCCTTACCCTAGAAATAAACAGTTTTCAGAGCCAAAGTACCAAAATGAACGAAAAGGCAATACTTTTGTTAATAACTTTACCCATGAATTGAAAAAGGAGGCTCGTGTTAAGAGAAAGCCACAACCCGAACAGAAACACTCATATTGTACCCAAACCCAAAGCATAAATAGACCAAATGGCTCAATATGCAAACTTTGTAAAGCAAAACACACGCTGAGAGAGTGTCCTTCATTTACTTCACTGGGAGTAAGTGAGAGGATAAAACTTATTCAGAATAACGGCTGCTTGGCTATTTCTCATAGCGTCAACGAATGTACGAGTACCTTTACATGTAGATAATGTAGAGGTCGACACGATACGTTTCTTCACAAACCCACATCGAATTCCGATTCAAAACCCGAAGAACTTGGCACAACATCCCGCAGAGTACAGCTCAAGCGTTTTCAACATTAATCCTTTGACACAGGAATTAATTTCGGCTGTTGAAAAATTCTATATACTGTTTTTATAGCTTAAATAGGCTTCAAAGAACATGTGTAAAATATTATGGGGACACATTTTTATTCTAAAGTGGGTTTTGAAGATGTAAAGTTTATTGTAAAATATGCTTCAATCTAAAAACTATTTCACTTTATTTTATTTTTTTATTGATTTTAAATTTCTGAATACACATATGTACATAAATAAAAGAAACATTTAAAAATTCTTAAAAAAAAATAAGTGAGAAAATTCAATTTTTTGTTTTTTTTTATTTGTAAATAAACTCTTACATATACGGGGCTGCGTCGATGATGACTAGACAAAATAGTCTTTAGAAATTAAAAAATAACATCACAACGAACCTGTAACTGCAAATTAATTGCATGTATGCTAAAATTTCAACCAGTTACGGGTTGATAAAATCGACGTACCAACAATACTCAAAAAGATTTTAGTTTAGAAATCCAAGCGATTGTAATAAAAACCCTTACCTGAACCCTACCCACCCAAAGTATAAACCCAAATACTTTTTCTGAATTAAAAAATATTCAGTTAGCAGATCCTAACTTTTATGAGAGTAGGCCTATCGACTTCATTATAGGAAGTGATTTCTATTCATAAATCTTAAGACCTAGTGTCAGAAAAAATGTTTTCGACACACTTATTGCTCAAGATACTGAATTTGGTTAGATCTTGACTGGACCGGTTGAAGAGTTTCATAAGACCCAAACATATGTGTCATATTTCAATGCAGTAAGCCTTAATAAGTGCTTAACCAGATTTTGGGAAGTTGAAGAAATACTACAAATACCCATAAAATCCGTTGAAGAAGCTTTATGTGAAAAAATTTTCACTGAAACTACCCAGTGGTCGTTATCAGGTCGATCTTCCTTTTCGTACCCCTCCACTCGAATTAGGAAACTCCCGCCATGTAGCGATGGCGCAATATTTAAGAAATGAGAAGATGTTAAAACCCGAACTAAAAGAAGATTATTATAACGTACTACAAGAATATATAGACTTAGGTCACATGAAACCGATTAATTTCAACCCAAAAGATTTTTCAACGGGTTATTATTATCTACCCCATCATGGGCTATCAAACCCGATCGTGTTGCGACAAAAGTTCGAGTTGTGTTCAATGCATCTAGTAAAACCTGGAACGGCAACAGCATAAATGATGCTTTATACACTGGTCCTACACTACAGCAAGACTTAGTCATGCTTATTATTAAATTGGGCTTTTATCAGATCATTTTTAATGCTGACATTACCAAAATGTACCGGCAGATCTTACTGAATCCTACCCATACTACGTTTTAGCGAATATTATTTCGTAAAAGCGTTAATGAACCCATAAAGGATTACGAACTTAAAACGGTAACTTTTGGAATTAATTGCGCACCCTATCTAGCAATTAGAACTCTTCTTGAAGTACCTAAAGAAGTTAAAATTACCCACCCAATTGTTTCTCTCATATTGAGCAATAATATGTATGTCGACGATGTTCTATCTAGCGCTCATACTGTTGAAGATGCCAAATTCGCCCAAGAGGAAATGATTACAGTGGTAAAACCTGCAGGATTTCCGTTAAGAAAGTGGATTTCAAATTCACCAGATCTTTTAAACACCCTACCCGAAGACATTTACTCACCCTATCAGAGTCGCATAATCCCAAAACCCTAGTCATTCGATGGAATGCAAAATAAGATTTGTTCTTTTTTACTGTACCCAACATTGAGAAGAAAAAATCTTACACAAAGCGAACAGTCTTGTCTTATATTGCCCGCCTTTTTGACCCGGCAGGCTGGTTAGCACCAATAGTTGTCTCTGCGAAGATCATCATGCAACAAATATGGCAGGACAAAACAGACTGGGATGAATGTCTAAAGCATATCACACTAACAAGGTGGCAGAAATTTTTGGAACTTTATGATGATATAAATAGAATTCGAATTCCGAAAAAGCTTACTCAGCAGTTACTACAAGTGTTGGCCAAAACTCAGTTACCCCATTACTTGCAAAAACGCGAGTTGCGCCTCTTAAAGTCTTATCTACACCCAAATTAGAATCGAGTGATGCACAATATACTCACACAGATGGACTTAACTCAACATAAAATATTTTTTTGGACAGATTCTACAATTGAAGCAAAGCCGCGAATAACGTTGTAAAAGACAAATTTTGCAAAACCTGTTTTTTGCAGATTACCGTTAGTTTTACTCTCTTACATTTGTTCAACAACAAAACATTAAAATTATCCATTTTATCACCGTAAAAACGCAATTACAATGAGTCAGTCAGTGGAGATAATCAAGCCATTTAAATACGTTTTTTTGCTCTCCTGAAAAATTATTATTTTGTCATTTGCAACGTTATTCGCGGCGATCCTTCAATTGTTTTAGCATGGTTAAACAAACACCCAAAGACATTGAAAACCTTTGTAGCCAATCGTGTGGCGACTATTGCGGACACCGTTGGAGTGGAAAACTGGAGACACGAGAAATCCCATGAAAATCCAGCTGATTTAGCAAGCCGCGGATATACAGCGGTTGAACTTATGGGCAACAGTTTATGATGGAATGGACCCACATGGTTATCTGAATCTGCTGCCAATTGCGACACAGCTCTTTATAACTCAAGCTGAAATTGTTCAAAACTACGCAAACACAGTAACAACCCAAGTAGACATTCTTAAAGATTTTTCAAAATGGTCTAGAGCTCTTAGAGTCTTGTCATATGTTTATCGCCTCTGTGATCTTACCTCTTCTATCCGCAGAAATCTGAATGGCCATCAGAGAGTAATCCTTGATCTGGAGCTGTTTTGCAAAATTAACAGAACATGTTCGTTTAATTAGCTTACACGGAGGAAATCAGGCTATGCTACGTCTTATTATATCAGTTTTCTGGATTTCAAAGGTAAAAAATTTAATTCGATAAGTTATTAACAATTGTACTCAGTATACAAGATAAAGGCAGCACCAAGCTACCCAAATAATGGCTGCTTTACCTCCAGAACGTACCCAATTGTCAAGACCCTTCTGTAACACTGGATAGATTTCGCAGGACCGTTTGACATAAAAACGTATGCTTCCCGATCGTGTAAAGTAACCAAAGGTTACGTTTCTGTTTTTGTGTGCTTTGCAACTAAGGCAATCCATCTAGAGCCAACATCCGACCTATCTACCCAAGCCTTCATGGCTGCTTTCGCCTGGTTTTTTTCGAGGCGGGGATGCCCTGCCGCCATATACTCGGACAACGGCACTAATTTTGTTGGCGCAAGTCAGTTGCTTTAGAAAGAGCGGCAGGAATTATTAAAACAACTCAGAAGTACGGTTATTGCTGCAAATAGTTTTCAAAACTAGGTGTGGCATTTTATTCCACCCGGAGCTCCACACACGGGAGGATTGTGGGAAGCTGGTGTTAAAAGCTTTAAAAGCCATCTTAAGAAATCTGCGTACACAAAAAATACTTTTGAGGAGCTATTTACCTTACAAGCCAGGATAGAAGGTTGCTAAACTCGAGACCACTCAGTCCATCAAGCGAAAATCCTCAGGAATTAAACCCATTAACCCCGGGTCATATTTTTAATAGGTTCACCTTTGCTAACACCTACTGAATCCGATTTTAGTAATGGAAACATTTCTATGGCAAACAGATGGCAAAAATTGAGAATACAACATCACTATTTCTGTAGAAGATGGAAAGAGGAATATCTCAAAGACTTACATAAAAGATTTAAGTGGAAATACCCTAGAAGAGAAATTACAGTAGATCATTTGGTTGTTATTAGACAGAAGAATTGGCCACCAAACGAGTGGTTGATGGGACGAGTTATTAAAACTTTGCCGGGTTCCGATGAAAGAGTTCGAGTAGTAGAACTCCGAACTGCAACAGGAAGTTTGACTCGTCCTATAACGGAAGTTGTCGTTCTACTCGCTAGTTGGTCTGATACTACTGTTCACACCTTAATATTATACACTTACCCAATACTTAACCCATTTTACTAATTAAAATAATGTTTCTACTTATTAACTCACTACACTTCACTTAGACTCAACCCTAACATACTAATAATTATTTTCATTACTCATTTAATAAAATTTCACTCATATAGGCAATGGCAAATGGAAATAGAACCAACAAGGATCGGTCAACAAATCCGTGTCTAAGACAACACCAAAGACTATAAAGCATCAGAACCGTTCGCGAAACAACAACAACAATAAATATGTTGGGTGCGGCTTGTGCAAGGCTGACCATCGTATTGGTGCAGGAAGTTTATTAATTTAAACGTACAAATCATCTGTTGGAGAAGTGCACAAAACAAGCTCGTTGTCGTATTTGTGGTCTAAAACACCACACCGTTCTACATGGGCACCACAGGATTTTAAAGGAATTAACCACTTCTAGACCAAAGAAAGAGAAACCAATGCAAGCACATACCACTAATGCAATTGGATTACCATCCTCCTTGCATAAAGTGCTTATACCCACAGCAGAGGTTTATGCGATGACAGAGGATGGAACTATTTATTTCGTGCTATGTTCAATCCGAGTACCAGGTGTTCTCGTATTGCCAACTCCTTTGCGGAAAATTATAAATTGGAAACGTTTAAATTAGATGGCAGAAAGTTACAACAAAACAACCAAATACGACATATATCTACTAGTAGTAAGAGAGTTGCCGAAAAACCCATACTCGACACCCATTAAGGAGTCATTAAAAGAGAATTTCAAGAATCTTGAGCTAGCAGATCCCAAATTTTTCAGCCGAAATCGAACTAGGTGGAGATTTGTATAGTAGAATCCTAAAAGCCAACATATTGCGTATTGACGGTGGCCCAGGATTCGTCCCTTGGTTGGCTTATCATGGGATCTTACTCTGACTAACCATTTGCTACAAACCCTAAGTATTTGTTGCTACTTATCGTATACCCTTATATTACCCTTTAATTTTGGAAATCTACTAAAATCCATTTGTTTTCATTCTAGGCTTATCATGGCGGGGAGAAAAAACAAAAACAATCAAAAAAGCTGACTACGGCCGTGAACATTTTTTAAAGAGCTTGTGATATTAAAATAAAAACAGTAAAAAAAACACAAAAACTTTCAAGATCACTCTCTAACTTAGATTGCGATTAAGAACACAACACATCAACGTTAATAATAATAAAAATACTTATTGGAAAATTATATTGAAAAAGAAGTAAAATTAAATAAAATAAATTAAATTTAAAGTTTGTGAAAATTAAACATTAAATAAAATAATTAACACCTACTTACCTACAATTAAAGCTAAATAATTTCTAATTACGTTTGAAAACTTACCTACTTATAACCTAAAATTAAAAATTATATTATATTACATACCCTTTTAATTGTACCTAAAAAGAAACAATAAAAAGTCAATAAACTTCTCTACCTTTTATAACGTTTTGGAAAAAGACTAGAAATTACTTGGATAACATCGCTTAACCCAGAATTAATAGAAGACGAAAGTAGAAATCAAACGTGATATATCTTATTATCTGAAAAACTTTCTGAAATGAGTTATGCAGCAGCAAACTTTTGAAAATAAGAAAAAATCATCAAAATCTTTAAACTAATACTTTACTCATTGCTCCAAAACGGTGTTGCGCGCGAGTTAACATCTCTTATTTTAAGATAGTAATAACAAATCCATAAATTCAAATATAACTAAGATAGTAATAAAAGATGATAAATCCATAAACTCGAATATAACTATTCTAAGCTAGAGATAAGACAAACATCATAAATACAACTATTGTAACGATAAGAAACACATTCTTTCTTTTCTAACAACTCAAAACATGTTTTACTGATAAAAAAAGGTACTAGTAACCTAAACAAAGAAAAACATATTTTGAGTTAGGACAAAGAAACATTAAACATAATTATTAATATAAATAGATGCTAAGAAAAATAGGATAGATAGTCTTAAGAATATATTTAATAAAGAAACGCACATTTTTTGGTGCAGAAAAAAGAAAATATATTTTTTTACTCATTTCCTATAATTGGAAATTAACTGGGGGCTCAAGCTGGTCTAAACTCTTGACCACAGCCAAAGATATTTAAATAAAAATTTCACGGCTTTGAAGAAAAGCAAACCAATCTCTGAAAAAGTGAGAAATTACCACGCTGGACCAACGTCAGAAACGGCAGAATATATTATAATATTATATAACTGTTCAGCCTATGAAATAAGCGTTTAGAAAGGGGGCTACGATTTGTAGGGACTTACTTATTGGTTATCAAAGTTAAAATTAGTAGAAACAACTTTTTTTTACATTTTTAAATAGTTTTTATTTTTTTTTGTTTAGGGTTTTATGTTTTAAATTATTACCCAACAAATTAAAAAAAATTTTTTTTAAATTAATTTTTTCAATTTTCTGTAAAATATTCATCACAAATCGTAAGAGAAGGTATATCTAAAAGACTAAGCATTTCTAAACTACAATTATTTTCTAACTCTTTTCGTGACTTCACATGCCGCAGGGAAGAAATAAGTGGATCGGAAGATGCTGCCAACATGTTGAAGAGGTCCTAATTTTGCCTTACCCTTGATGTGTTGAATGTGTTCTGCAATCTATATTTTTTATAAAATTTGTTAAGAGACTCCTGTACTTCTTCAGAAAGCTCTCCAATTGGCAAAGACTGGAACTCAATTATATCTTTACCATGCGCCAATATTTTATAGACGGTCGGGTCAACTTCTTCTGTGGATACATTTCTGCTAAAAGAGATGCAGTTTTCGACGCATATTCTCTATATTTTGTAGAATTGACATTTTCTTTGCAGTTTAAAACATCCAAGATCGTTCCCAATCTTTTCACGATTTGATTGTCAATTCCAGTGATTTTAGTTACTGCCTCATCATTTTCAAAAAATCTCCTAGAAGTGTTTCCATCATTTGAGTTACCATATCCGTGCTTGGGACAGTCTACTTTTAGTCCAACTTGTTTAAAAAAACGATCCTGTATTTTCTTCTTTCTGATCTCTTCCTTATCCTTTATTGATGTATTTTCATCGAAGTTTTCCTCCTCTTGTGGTAGGGTATACGCCAGTTTTAGCAAGAACTCCATACACCTAATACTTGCGCGCAATGGTGACATTCCATATTCGTAATTCTCTTCATTTGTAGAATCGTTTAAATTACCAAAGTTCTTCTGACTCTTTTTGCAAATCGGGCATGACATTGTTGATTTTGTTCCTGTCAGTTCGTTTACGACTTTTCCGTCAACCATGGTCAGGTGGAACTCGTAATTGCATTCAATATATTTTTCTTCTCCAATTTGCAGCTTTGTAGACTTAATCTTGCTTATTTGTTCTTCAATGTCCTTCACCGTGGTCCTTATGAGTTCTGCCGATTCCCTTGCAAACTGAAACATTATTGGTCGGCAATAATGCACTGATGACGGACGTGGATTTCTCCAGTATAGGGAAACATCAGATTTTAGCCGCAAAGGAACAACAGATGCCATAAACATATTTCCGTTCGATATTGTAGCGTCATCAGAAGATATCCTTTGCTTATAAACGCTTTGTCCGGATGATCCATCGCAGCCCCATTTGCTAATCAATGTCAACTTCTCAGGAAGAATTTTCACCTCATTTTCAGAAGGACTCTCCAACAACCGTTTCACTGTATGGCCCATGAGATCCTGCAGATTGGCTTTCGCAGAGACTTCCGTATGCAGTGGTCAAGAATTTATTTTGGATTGCGTAATATGCTTGTATCCGGGTAAAACGTCAGCGCCGTGTCGCGTTACCGTAGTTTCTCATATTTCTCTTTGGAAAGTTCTAAGTCCATAAACAAGGCCAAGGCTTCTTCGGAACCATACTTTTTAATGTGTGCATTTGTGGGCGTGGGAATGCTTTCCTTAATCCTTTTTAGTCGCAGTGGGCTTGCATCAGCAACAGATTTGGTTATCTGCGACCTAACTCTTTCACTATCCTTTGTATATTTAATAGCTAGCGCGTCCGATAAATGCTTCGTGGTCAAGTCATTGGTGGCATCGGCAAGTTTCCTCTTTCTTGTGAAAGTTGAAAACTCCTCAATACTATTTTTTGGCCTTCCTTTTGCTCCTCTGGTTGATGTGGTGGGTATCTACTGCCATTATAGCCAGGATGGTGTCTTCATTAAGCCAGTCCTCGTATTTGGAGTTGAAGTTGTTGCAGGTCAGATCAGGCAAGACAGAGTTCGAAATCTCATTTAAGTTGTCTAGATTTGTTTTTTTTGTAGGTTTTATGGCAGACTCTTCGCATTCATTGGCTTTTGAAGAAGTCTGTAATGGAACACCTACACTTTTTGAAGTATCTTTTGACTTTCGACGTTTTTTAATTAATTTTGACTTATTCGTTTTCTGTAGTGAATCGTCTTTACTGTTTGTTACCTCACTTACCGTATCCTTAAGCGGACGTCCTCTTTTACGTCTATGTTCTTGCGATATTAAGGGCATCATCCTTTTTAATTAAGGGATTTTTATCTTCTATCATACATTCTGTTAAGAGCAGTTGTTCTATTAAAACTTCCGATTTACTCGTACTTTCAATGGTTTCTTCTTTACACTCATAAGAATTACTCAGATCAAAATGGATATTTTCATTCGACATCCATCCTTTTGCATCCTTTGTTTTTAATGCATTAGCTTCTTTTATACGCACATAAAAGTTGTGAAAGGCCAACAATTCGTTGCAGCAGCCTATACACACTCTAACAGAATCATTTGCAGTATGCTTGTAAAAAAATTGCTATATAACTGATAATTGTGCAAAATTTTTTTCACTTACTAGTGGCCAGAGATATCTCTCTATCAAATATTTGTTTCAGGTCAGATCAGGCAAGACAGAATTCGAAATCTCATTTAAATTGTCTATGTTTGTTTTTTTTTTTTGTTATTAAATATTAGTGTTTTGTTTTCTGTCTGGTTTATGTTGTCTGCTTGATGTGGTGGTTGTTTATGAACGTGTTCGTTATGTTATGGGGTGTCCGTATGTACACCACTACGTGTGTTTGTTGTTTATAAAATACTACGAAGAGGAGTTGCCAACTGCTGGTACAGGGTTGTTATATTTTCGGTTGCCCAAAAATATTTTTTCATTCATGAAATGAGCACAAATATAGCACTTATGTGCCGGTGTTCATGTTCACAGAAAAAAATTGACAAATGGAAAAAGCTTTTAAGGTAGAGAAATAAATGGAAGATTCGTTAGGTTTAGTTTAATTTTTGGAAAGTAGGGAGGTTTTAAATAGATGTGATGTGGGCAAAAATCGCCATTGTAAATAAAACCACTGAAGTAGTTAAAACAGTAATTGTTTATTGTCAGAGTTTTATTGATTGTTTTGTTTTAATAAAACCTCAGCTATTAAATAAGAAATCTATTAAATAAGAAAAGTAATTAAATAAGAAAAGGAAAAAATATTAAGAAGTGCGCTGAAAATTGTAACAAGGTGGGTTTTATTTTACGAGTAATCTTAAATCTGATAGTGATTAATTATAAGTGATCCGGTAGTATTTCACCGCGAGCAAGCCAAGTGTTGACCGGATTGAGGCAAGTGGTCGTCATCCCATGGTCGTTTTGTGTTTGTGCAGTCAGTGGACTGGTATCCTTTTTTCTGGTGCTTTTAGAACCACAGACGTGTCCGGGAACATCACAACAGCAAAAAGAAAACAGGTAACCTAGTGATATTGTTCTAAGATAAAATAGTATCCGCCATTTTTGTGACCAACAGCGTACCGGGCAGAATCTGCAGGCGGCCATTTTTTTTGTGGAGTCTGCATGCCAAGCTTAGTCCGGGTCGGCCATTGCATTTAGTGCTCTGCTAAAATAGAACATATTTTATGTTGTATTAAGAGATTTTTTTTTTACCTTTTTATATTTCAATATTCTAATTTAATTTAGTGTAAGAGTAGGAAAATTAGTAAAATTTAATTGTTGTAAGGTTTATATATTCCGGCTGTTATTTGTTGTTAGTGCCTAAATTTTAATTATTTTTTTTAATAGTTTTTTCTTGCCTATAGTTTTCGTATTTGTGTGTTCAGGAGGGAAAAGTAACAGAAAAGTTTTAGGAAATTAATTTGGTGTAAATACACTTTTGAATTTTGGTGTTGCCAAAACCGCCTAAGTGAGCTCTTTTAGGTAGGGTTTTACAGCAAGTAGCCAGCTGTTAGAATAATTTAATTTCCTTTGTTTTTTTTTATGTTATATAAATTTCTTCCCGGCTGTTAGCAAAACGGAAACTATTATATTTAGGCGTTAATTCGTTTTTTTTAATATTTCCGTTTTTTTTTTGGCTGTTTTTTGTAAAATCATAAATTAATTTGGTGTAAATACACTTTTGAATTTTGGTGTTGCCAAAACCGCCTAAGTGAGCTCTTTTAGGTAGGGTTTTATAGCAAGTAGCCAGCTGTTAGAATAATTTAATTTCCTTTGTTTTTTTTATGTTATATAAATTTCTTCCCGGCTGTTAGCAAAACGGAAACTATTATATTTAGGCGTTAATTCGTTTTTTTTAACATTTCCCTTTTTTTTTTTTTGGCTGTTTTATGTTAAAATCATAAAATTTTAATTTAGGCACCGTTTTATCGTGAAATATATATATAAATATACATATATATTTTTTTTTTTTTGTTAATTTACGTAGTTTGTTCTCCATCTATTTTATTTTTGTTTTATAAAACTCATTTTTTTATTATTACGTTTTTTTTTTACAAACATTAATTTTAGACATATATATATATTTGTGACCGTTAGTATTAAGTTTTTTTTTGTGTTTAATAAATATTTGATTTTGTTAATTTTGTCAACCAAAAATGAGAGAGTGCTAATTCTATTTCTTTCAGGGTGAGGTTTGTGTGATGTAAGGTAAGTCGCCAGAGTAAGGGTTTGTGTGTGGATATGGGGACCCTTTAAAATTTGTCGATGGAGCAGGTGTCCTAGGTTGGGTGGGCGAGTGGGGAACATCAACAACCGTTCTCCCTCTGTAGTGTTTCTTTGTGTTTTGAATTAATTTTTGCTTAGTTAGTGATACTTGTTTTATTTGTTATTTGTCTCTGCACAGAAGCTGTGGGTTGGGACCTGCCCTGGTGATGCTATTTAGCTAGCTGGCTTCACAGCTACTGTGCCAAATTGAGACCGTAACAAAGTTCTGAATGGTTCAATTGGATTTCACCCATTTTGCCTTAATATTTGCATATATCAGATAAAAATTATTTTTTATAATTTCGCTTCTCTCAATTTTTCCCTATAAGCTATCAAGTTCTTCTAAAACAGCTTCCGTGAAAAACTTTAGTGTGGTTGACTTTCTAAACAGTTCAAATAATTTTAAATTGTTCAACGCCATGTTTTCAGTACTTAAATTCTTTAATGGTTTCAGTAATTGTTGCGCCAACTTTTTTACTACTACAAAAAAAATTAAACAAAAATTTACTACTAAAAAAAAACTACTGTCAGTCAAAACATATAAGGGATGGACGCCATACAATTTCTGCAACCATGTCTTTTTAACCTTTTTTACCTCTAGAAGCCAAACGGGCACGTACGGGCAGATAATACCTTTTGAATTATGTAAAGAAATAATCAAAGAACAGGTTTTGCAAATATGGCAAATATAGAAAACTATAGATTTTTTTATTTTCCGTCAAAGTTGAAAAATAGTGAAAAAACGGATAGTTTTTAAATAGTGATTTACCAGGAGAAACACAAAGCAAACATGTAATTTTTTTTATTATTATACATTTAATAAATACATCAATCAATACAAACAAAAAATATGGTGATTCGTTACCTGTTTTTCGTGATACTATACCTGAAATCGCAACAAATTGACTAAAAATTGTGTGTGTTTTTGAAAAACGAAAGTCGTTCACCTTTGAACGGTTATATCTTCTAAACTAAAAATGTGATATTATTAAGAGTGGCATATTTGAAATCGTTGAAAAGTTTCCTATAACATGGGTTTATTCAAAACTTCATTGGCGCTCATAAAAATTTTGGTTTTTGCAACCTCGTTTGCTCTACAGGCGCCACTGTGAGGCGGAACGATCTCCCCATACAATCACTACGCAGGAACAACATAGTGACTTCACACCAAATATAAAGGATGCAACTCAGATAAATTTAAAAACATTCGAAGCTATACCGTGCTTCAGTGGGGAAAAGGGCATGGACATTCATGGAAAATATCAAACAATTTTCCAACCACCCAAATTACTACACAGCATTCACGATACTGCATTCAAAAATTGTTGGAGAAGCAGCAGACATCCTCATCAACCACAACACCAAGATGAACTTTTATTCTATAATTAACAGGCTTGACTACACTTACGCAGATCAACGACCATTATACGTACTTCTCGAGGAAATGAACAGGGAAGACAAACACTCTCAGAATTCCACAGCAAAATCAGCAAAGCACTGAACCTCGCACTTTCGAAAATAGAGATGTCAGGTGATAAGGGATCTGCATCCATGGGGGAATATGCAAATCAGGAAGCAGCCCGTACATTCATCACAGGACTCAACAGTAAATACACAACACAAAATGAAATTGAAAATATAATGAGAATAAATGACGAAAACAACGAAATTCTGCCCTTTACAACCACTGTACAAGCTACAATTAGGACAAAATCAGAAGATCCTATTTGGGTGAAACAGTACCCGTATCCAATAGCAGACAATGAATTTATAAATAAAGAAATTCAAACATTATTAGACAACCAAATAATACAACCTAGCAAAAGCCCATACAACTCTCCAGTATGGACCGTTACGAAAAAAGGCACAGATGAGGAAGGGAAACCAAAAAAACGTATGGTAATAGATTTTCAAAAGCTTAATGCTCAGACTATAACCGACAGGTACCCTATCCCAGATGTAGCAATGACTATTCAAAATTTAGGAAAAGCAAAAGTCTTTACAACACTAGACTTAGAGTCAGGATTTCACCACATCTTGATAAAAAAAAATCAGACAGAGAAAAGACTGCATTCAGTGTGAATGGAGCAAAATACGAATTTCTTAGAATGCCATTCGGCTTAAAGAACGCACCTTCTATATTTCAGCGATGTATAGATGATATTCTGCGCCCATATATTGGTAAGTTCGCTTACGTTTATATCGACGACGTGCTTATATATTCTTCTTCGCCTGAAGAACACATGGAGCACATTAGAATAATAATAAACGCATTACATAATGCAAATATGAAAATTTCTGACGAGAAATCCCATTTTTTCCAAGACTCAGTAGAATATCTTGGTCACGTAATCAAACACAATAAAATAACTGTAGATCCTAGTAAGATCCAAACAATAAAGGATTACCCAATACCTAAAAATTTAAAAGAATTAAGGTAATTTTTAGGACTACCTAGTTATTATAGGAAATTTGTACAAAACTTCGCTTCAATAGTAAAACCCCTTACTACATTCTTACGCGTAGACAATGGGGGTGTAAACAAAAAGCAAAGCACAAAAGTATTAATTAATCTAGATAAACCAGCACTCGAAGCGATAGAGAAAATTAAAGATATGTTACAAGCACAAGTCGAATTATTTCAACTAGATTTTAACAAGCCCTTCGAACTAACAACTGATGCAAGCAACTTTGCAATAGGAGCTGTACTTTCTCAGAATAAGAAACCTATTTCATTTATATCTAGAACCCTTAACCAAACCGAACAAAACTATAGCACAAACGAAAAAGAGCTTCTTGCGATCGTTTGGTCACTTCAAAAATTAAGAAATTACCTTTACGGTATAGCAGACTTAACCATTTACACGGACAACCAGTCACTCATTTTTTCGATATCTGATAGAAATCCCAACACAAAATTGAAACGATGGAAAAATTTCATCGAAGAATATGGCGCTAAATTAGTATATAAACCAGGAAATCAAAACGTCGTCGCTGACGCATTATTCACAAAATATTTTCTCATATGCACGACACACACTTTTCTATTCAACTAAGGACGAATTATTAGACAGATTAGAACAAATAATAAACCCAAAAGTAACAAATTCTTTAAAAATAGACGAAGAAACTCTATACCACGTCGAAGATAATATCATTTCTTCTTTTCCAAATGTAAAAATTGTAGCAGCTCAGAAAATGACAGAAGATATAGAAAACATAGATAGACAAAAAGAAATCGTAGTACTAGCACACAGAGGAGCACACAGAAATTACAAAAATAACGCTCAAGAAATACAGACAACGTATTTTTGGCCAACCATACGCACCCTGTGTAAAAAAGAAGCACAAGACTGTGAAATCTGTCTTACAAACAAATACGAAAGAAGACCAAATAAACAACCAATTGGAGCAACACCGATTCCAAATCACGTGGGAGATCACATACACTTAGATTTATTTTATATGAACGGAAACACATACATCACCACAACTGATAAGTACTCAAAATATTGCTATATACGAGAAATTCCAAATAAGAAAAACATACACAAATACATCCAAGAAATACTATCGCAAATCTATCCAGATGCTAGATTCATAATGACTGACAACGAAGCAGCATTATCAAGTATATGCGTAAAACAGGTTTATGAAAAACTACATATTGAGCACACGCTAACGCCAACATACCATTCAACAACAAACGGTCAAGTGGAACGCATTCATAGCACGCTGATCGAACTCACTAGAGTCCTAGCTCAAGAACACAATTCTTCACCAGGAGACGAAATCTTTAATGCCGTTCGACAATACAACAAAACAGTAATCTCAGTCATTGGAGAGAAACCCGAGGACGTGTTTTTTAACCGGGGAGCACATCCTGATATTAAAGAAAAAATCGAAATAAACCAACAGAAAATACTTCTATATCACAACAAAAATCGTAAGAACATCACATACCATGCAGGGGACGTTATATACTCCAAAACGCACCGACGCAATAAAAACGTAAGGAAATACTCAAAACACATTGTAAAGGAACATAAAGGTAACACAATAATTACAAACAAAAAAATTGTTATACATAAGGATAATATACGAGTACAAACATGCAAAGAATAATAATATTATTATATATATCCGTCGCATTCGGTAACAGACTAATAGACTTAAAAGGCAAAAAATATATAATGATAGAGACTGACTGACGTTTTTCAGGACGCAGCGTTCTTATACCATATGACAAACCTTTCTAGAATCTTGATACCTTACGAAAATATAGTACGATTTGCATATTATTTAGAACAAAACTCTGCAGAATATTTGTTGATAACTAAAATAGAAAATCTGAAGTCACAACCTAACCGATGACCTAATCGAAATCAAGACAGGAATATGCTAATAGAAAATAATAATAAACAAAGGAAAATAAACTCTGAATTTGAAAAAATATTAGAAAGAATTAGCCCCGAATCTATTTCAATACTTACCGAAGTATACAACGAACTACATTCTATCGCTACAATGATTAATTTCGCAAAAGACGGAAACTTTTATTCCGGAACTTTAAATTTAAAAGATATTCAACAAATAGTGTCTAATGAAGCGTTAGATTTACCTATAATAAATATATTAGAATATGCCGATATTAATATTTTTTATTTTTATCACACAATTGTAAACACCTATAAATACCCATTATTAAAAACGAAATGTAAGCTATTTAATTTGTATCCACTAGCATTTAAGCACGGAAAACTATTACTGGACTCTAGAATAGCAAAATGCAATAATAAATTAACAAGTATCGAAAAATTTAAAAATTATCTCGGAAACTTTATATGCAAAATTAAGAAACCGAACAACTGTACTACTAATGTATTAGAAAACAGGCCAGCCAAATGCGAAGTAATACATGAAAATAACGCACTGCTACAAGTACTCGAAAGTGGAAACATCATTACAGATTACGAACACACCTGGAATAACGTAAAAATAAATGGAACTAAACTAATACAATTCAATTACTCAACAAATCTAGATGGAAAACAATACTACAACCACCAAAAAGCACTCAAAGATGCCATACATAACCTACACGACGAACAATTACAAATAATGCGCATCTTAGAATCTAATGGTAACTACAAATTTAACAATATCCAAGAAATATCAACCTTCCTGATACCCATCGAAGAACATCCAGTCAAATACACATTTTATTTCGTATTGGGACTATGTACATTAGCATTACTAACTTATAGTATGATTAAATTCTGCGAATGCTACAGGATAAAGAAAATAGAAACACAAAGGGAAAAAATCGACGAATTATATGAAATAGAACTTCTCAAGCTCCGACAGAGACAATATACAGTTTAAAACGAGGACGTTTTTTTAAGAAGGAGGAGAGTTAACATCTCTTATTTTAAGATAGTAATAACAAATCCATAAATTCAAATATAACTAAGATAGTAATAAAAGATGATAAATCCATAAACTCAAATATAACTATTCTAAGCTAGAGATAAGACAAACATCATAAATACAACTATTGTAACGATAAGAAACACATTCTTTCTTTTCTAACAACTCAAAACATGTTTTACTGATAAAAAAGGTACTAGTAACTTAAACAAAGAAAAACATATTTTGAGTTAGGACAAAGAAACATTAAACATAATTATTAATATAAATAGATGCTAAGAAAAATAGGATATATAGTCTTAAGAATATATTTAATAAAGAAACGCACATTTTTTGGTGCAGAAAAAAGAAAATATATTTTTTTTACTCATTTCCTATAATTGGAAATTAACTCACGCATGTCCTACTACTCAGAATCATTAGAGGACAAAAGTAGGAATCAAAAGTGGTATAATTTATTTTCTGAAAAACTTTAAGATAAAAGTTATCAAACAGCAAACTTTCAAAAATTACAAAAAATCGTCAAAATGGCTTAAACCACTTAAACCACCACTCAGAGTCGATAGGGGACAAAAATATGAATAAAACGTGATATAAGTTATTTTCTGAAAAAACTTTCTGAAATTAGTTATACAGCAGCAAACTTTTGAAAACTACGTCGGAATATATTTAAGTAGTATTTGGTTCATTACTCCAAAACAGTTTCGCGCGCACATATCTCACTACCCGAAATCAATGGAGGACAAAAATAAGAATAATACATGGTATGTATAAATTATTTGCTGAAAGACTTTCTGTAAAAAGTTATTAAAAAAGTTGTTAAAAAGTTATTAAAAAATTACGAAAAACAGTAATATATAATTCGTAACAGTATCACTTTTAAATGCAAGTAATTAAGAAAATTAATTTTGCTCTTAATAAAGCATTTTTCTTCCTCTATCGATTGGTGTTAATCGATGTGCTTTAGGATTTTTAGATTAGAATTGATTAGACAAAAACCATTTTACGTAGAGAGCAAATGTTGAAAGTAATGTTTAGTATTTAACGATCTTTATTAAAGTAAGTTCATTTTACATGTAAACTTAAACATAAGTATATGATATTAACAGAGATGTTATAAATTGTATTATGTACATAAATACATATGTAAATTTAGTACAATTACCGTGTTACAGTAGTTACTCTATTTAGTAATTCTTCATAACATCTTCCTTTTCAATAATAAAAATACAGATATACTTCATAGAATAATTCAAAGCTATATATATAATTATAAAATAATTCATTTTATTATTTATTTTTACATAGCATATTTTGTTTAGTTTTTACACTGTCTAATCCAATTCAATATAAGAATCAAATCTAGATGGCTTTGCAATTTTTCTTCCAGTTCTGGTTACATATTGATTTTTGTTATTTTGAATATTGGCATTATTTTCACTTTGACTAGCAAAATTTTCCATAACCTGATCATCATTGTTTGGTTTTGAACTTGTTGAGCGCTCTGATTTATTTTTTTTATTTAAATGCAATAAGTTGTTCATTTCTTCTATATACTACTCCTTCATTGTCCCTCACAAGAAAAGATCTAGATTCCTGACAATCTTCTACAATTTCACCTTCATACCAAAATGAATTATTACTCTTTTTAAATCTAACAATATCACCTATTTTGATAGTTTTTCTGTTTATAGCTTTTTTGTTATAATATTGTTCAGATTTCATTGTTCGAGCTTTTAGTTGCGTTTCATATTTTTCAGTATCAATTGATTTTGATTGGAAATTTTCTGAAAGAGAAGGCAGCTTTGTCCATAAAATTCTAGACATCAATAACTCAGACGGACTTGACATGTTGTCTTTGGGTGTTGTTCTATATAGTAAAAGAGCTATATAAGGATCTGAACCACTTTCTTGACATTTCTGTAACAGTTTTTTAACGGTTTGAATGGATCCTTCTGCAGGACCATTTGATCTCTGTAAATACGGACTACTTGTTATAATTGATTCGCCTTGAACACTGCGATAAAAACGTGTACATTTTGTTTTTGTACAAATATTTTTCGGCTAAGAAAAGCAAAGGAGGTTATAAATCAAGGCGAATCAATTACCAGGTGGCAGCGTTAGAGAATTTATTATTTTTTGCTGGTAGAAAAAAACTTTTGGCAACCTTTTTCCTTGTTTTGGCAAATTTTTGGCACTTTTTTCTAAAAATATATGGGTACAACGTGCTCTATAAAAACAAGGGCTTTTTCGGAAATGCATCTAAAGTGGCAAAATCAAATTTAACGGCTGTCACTTAACTGATTTTAGTAATATGTAAGCTATATGGAAACCAAATTATTACTTAGTTAAAATCTCCTGATACACTTTTTTGCTAATAACTCCAAAACTATTTCGCGAGCACATATCCCATTACCCGGTGTTCACGCAGTGAACAGAAGTTCCAGCACTGACAAAACAATGCCCAATGATTATCCTGAACTGCAGCTAACTTCAACAGGAAAATAAATTATTAGTAAGAACAACAAAAAAAAGCTGACTACGGCATTGAACATTTTTTAAAACGCTTGTGAAATCAAAAACAAACAAAAAACACAAAAACTTTCAAGATCGCTCTCTAACTTAGATTGCGATTAAGAACACAACACATCAACGTTAATAATAATAAAAATACTTATTGGAAAATTATAATAAAAAGGAAATAAAATTAAATATAATACATTAAATTAAATTTAAAGTTTGTGAAAATTAACCATTAAATAAAATAATTAACACCTACTTACCCTTGAATACTTACCTACAATTGAAGCTCAATAGTTTCTAATTACTTTTGAAAACTTACTTACTCATAACCTAAAATTAAGAATTATATTATATTACATACCCTTTTAATTGTACCTAAAAATAAAGGTCAAGAAACTTCTGTACGTTTTGGAAAAAGACTAGAAATTTCTACTTATTTACTTGGATAACATCGCTTAACCAAAAAGTGAAATAGTGTTGTCACCCTCTAACCCGTCTAAACATTGGTCCTTTCGAGCCTTAAAAAAATATACATACAGTCCACCAAAAGTTAAAAAGAAAATAATTTTGTAAAAAACAATTAAGTGAAGAACTGCTTTAAAACTAAAAATTACAGAAAACCCACTCTTAATTTTTGTAATTAAAACATTTAAACAAAAAAGACAAAGTAAACTAAAACAGCAGCAAACATCAAAAATAGTAAATAAAATCTCAAATTAATTTTCATATTTAACGGAACAAGTGACAGTGAACACGAAAATTTTTAATAATTTTAATTTTAAATTTATTGATAAAAGTGATTCGGAGAAAAAATAATATATAAATTTGTTTAAATAAAAGCAAAAATATTGAACACATATTTAAATTAATTACCACACTGTATATAGTAAAATAACACAAATTAAAATAACCAAAATATTCCTTGCATATAAAACACACAAAATACATCTACTTTACAACAATAAACACAGAAAAAATAATCTTGCTGATCAACTCAAAGCGGGAATAAAGCATAAAGAGGAATCAACTAGTAAAAATTACATACACACATACATTTATAAATTAAATGTAGTACCCTACACCCCAGCAAAGTCGGTAAGTTGAATTGTTTACAACTTATTAAAATTTCCAAATAATAATTTTTATTAAAGCTATTAAGTTTTATTCACGTTTTGGACACATTTAAGTCGAAACCCAGAGGTATTTTACACAAACACCCACATTAACCCAAATTGAAAATTATTAGTTATCTGGTTTTTCTAGTGTGTCAGAAATATCTATATTGACGCTTTTTAAGTAGCGCGATATAGTTAATAGGTAATAGAAAAATATAAATAACAGGAAATTTATTTGCTGGTATACGTTACCCAGATCAACTATTTATATTTTTTTTACCCATTTACCCTAATTTTAATTGAGGTTTACTACTATTTTTACTGTAAAAATATCCTCATTAAAAACTTTGGCCGCTGGTTTCATGCGCTATGTTCAGTTAGATTTGGCAGCTTTCGATAATGAATATAAGAAAACTGATGATCAGCATCTCTCATTATCTGAATTCGCTACCAACAACGCAAACTGGAAGAAATATGGAACAAGATTAGCACCCGTTACGAAGGAATTCGAGAGTCTGAATACTTAGATGACCCAGAGAAAGCAGTTATGATTGACCTTGATGACATTACCCGAGAGTTTATGAAAGCTAAATCCCTTTTCAGATCACGAATTATCGTTATAGAAGAAGCACTTACAGATGCAACCCAAAAAGAAGCAGTTAAGAAATCCCCCTCTACTTCTGCTACCCAGCCTACGGCTAATTCATCTTTTAGTGTGCCACCGTGTGATATACAGGAATTTAATGGCGACTATAAGTGTTGGACTTCTTTTAGAGATGTGTTCAAAGCCGTTTATGGTGATAACTCTCGCCTAAGTAGAGTCGAGAAATTGTTTTACTTAAAACAAAAAACTCGGGGAGAGGCCATAGAAATAGTTGATAGTGTGCCCTTAACAAACGATGGCTTCGATTTAGCATGGACACAATTAACTGCTCAATACGAAAATAAAGGAAATAAATGCACAACTCAAAACACTGTTTAATTTACCCTCACTATTCGAAAAATAAACAGTTGTATTTCTAATCTCAATACTCTGGAAATAGATACGGATAATTGGGATCCAATATTCGTTTATCTCTGTTTGTCCAAGTTACCCAAAGAAACCCTAGAAGATTTCGAGAGAAGTCTAATAAACAGTTCCAATGTACCCTCATGGATTGATATGGACGTATTTTTAACAAATAAATATAAAGGACTTGAATCAGTAAATGATATCAAAAACCCTTGCCCTTACCCTAGAAATAAACAGTTTTCAGAGCCAAAGTACCAAAATGAACGAAAAGGCAATACTTTTGTTAATAACTTTACCCATGAATTGAAAAAGGAGGCTCGTGTTAAGAGAAAGACACAACCCGAACAGAAGCACTCATATTCTACCCAAACCCAAAGCATAAATAGACCAAATGGCTCAATATGCAAACTTTGTAAAGCAAAACACACGCTGAGAGAGTGTCCTTCATTTACTTCACTGGGAGTAAGTGAGAGGATAAAACTTATTCAGAATAACGGCTGCTTGGCTATTTCTCATAGCGTCAACGAATGTACGAGTACCTTTACATGTAGATAATGTAGAGGTCGACACGATACGTTTCTTCACAAACCCACATCGAATTCCGATTCAAAACCCGAAGAACTTGGCACAACATCCCGCAGAGTACAGCTCAAGCGTTTTCAACATTAATCCTTTGACACAGGAATTAATTTCGGCTGTTGAAAAATTCTATATACTGTTTTTATAGCTTAAATAGGCTTCAAAGAACATGTGTAAAATATTATGGGGACACATTTTTATTCTAAAGTGGGTTTTGAAGATGTAAAGTTTATTGTAAAATATGCTTCAATCTAAAAACTATTTCACTTTATTTTATTTTTTTATTGATTTTAAATTTCTGAATACACTTATGTACATAAATAAAAGAAACATTTAAAAATTCATAAAAAAAATAAGCGAGAAAATTTAATTTTTTGTTTTTTTATTTGTAAATAAACTTTTACATATACGGGGCTGAGTCGATGATGACTAGACAAAATATATAAAAGTGATCTCAAGTTGTATTGAAATCTTACAGCCTCTTTAGAAATTAAAAAATAACATCACAACGAACCTGTAACTGCAAATAAATTGCATGTATGCTAAAATTTCAACCAGTTACGGGTTGATAAAATCGGCGTACCAACAATACTCAAAAAGATTTTAGTTTAGAAATCCAAGCGATTGTTATAAAAACCCTTACCTTAACCCTACCCACCCAAAGTATAAACCCAAATACTTTTTCTGAATTAAAAAATATTCAGTTAGCAGATCCTAACTTTTATGAAAGTAGGCCTATCGACTTCATTACAGGAAGTGATTTCTGTTCATAAATCTTAAGACCTAGTGTCAGAAAAAATGTTTTCGAGACACTTATTGCTCAAGATACTGAATTTGGTTGGATCTTGACTGGACCGGTTGAAGAGTTTCATAAGACCCAAACATATGTGTCATATTTCAATGCAGTAAGCCTTAATAAGTGCTTAACCAGATTTTGGGAAGTTGAAGAAATACTACAAATACCCATAAAATCCGTTGAAGAAGCTTTATGTGAAAAAATTTTCACTGAAACTACCCAACACTTACCCAGTGGTCGTTATCAGGTCGATCTTCCTTTTCGTACCCCTCCACTCGAATTAGGAAACTCCCGCCATGTAGCGATGGCGCAATATTTAAGAAATGAGAAGATGTTAAAACCCGAACTAAAAGAAGATTATTATAACGTACTACAAGAATATATAGACTTAGGTCACATGAAACCGATTAATTTCAACCCAAAAGATTTTTCAACGGGTTATTATTATCTACCCCATCATGGGTTATCAAACCCGATCGTGTTGCGACAAAAGTTCCAGTTGTGTTCAATGCATCTAGTAAAACCTCGAACGGCAACAGCATAAATGATGCTTTATACACTGGTCCTACACTACAGCAAGACTTAGTCATGCTTATGCTTAATGCTGACATTATCAAAATGTACCGGCAGATCTTACTGAATCCTACCCATACTACGTTTTAGCGAATATTATTTCGTAAAAGCGTTAATGAACCCATAAAAGATTACGAACTTAAAACGGTAACTTTTGGAGTTAATTGCGCACCCTATTGTTTCTCTCATATTGAGCAATAATATGTATGGCGACGATGTTCTATCTAGCGCTCATGCTGTTGAAGATGCCAAATTCGCCCAAGAGGAAATGATTACAGTGGTAAAACCTGCAGGATTTCCGTTAAGAAAGTGAATTTCAAATTCACCAGATCTTTTAACCACCCTACCCGAAGACATTTACTCACCCTATCAGAGTCGCATAATACCAAAACCCTAGTCATTCGATGGAATGCAAAATAAGATTTGTTCTTTTTTACTGTACCCAACATTAAGAAGAAAAAATCTTACACAAAGCGAACAGTCTTGTCTTATATTGCCCGTCTTTTTGACCCGGCAGGCTGGTTAGCACCAATAGTTGTCTCTGCGAAGATCATCGTGCAACAAATATGGCAGGACAAAACAGACTGGGATGAATGTCTAAAGCCACTCACACTAACAAGGTGGCAGAAATTTTTGGAACTTTATGATGATATAAATAGAATTCGAATTCTACGTTGGATTCATTTTACACCTTCATCTAAAATTGAATTCCATGGCTCTTCTGATGCATCAGAAAAAGCTTACTCAGGAGTTACTACAAGTGTTGGCCAAAACTCAGTTACCCCATTATTTGCAAAAACGCGAGTTGCGCCTCTTAAAGTCTTATCTACACCCAAATTAGAATTGAGTGATGCACAATATACTCACACAGATGGACTTAACTCAACATAAAATATTTTTTTGGACAGATTCTACAATTGTTTTAGCATGGTTAAACAAACACCCAAAGACATGGAAAACCTTTGTAGCCAATCGTGTGGCGACTATTGCGGACACCGTTGGAGTGGAAAACTGGAGACACGAGAAATCCCATGAAAATCCAACTGATTAAGCAAGCCGCGGATGTACAGCGGTTGAACTTATGGCAAAAGTTTATGGTGGAATGGACCCACATGGTTATCTGAATCTGCTGCCAATTGGCCAAATGCGACACAGCTCTTTATAACTCAAGCTGAAATTGTTCAAAACTACGCAAACACAGTAACAACCCAAGTAGACATTCTTAAAGATTTTTCAAAATGGTCTAGAGCTCTTAGAGTCTTGTCATATGTTTATCGCCTCTGTGATCTTACCTCTTCTATCCGCAGAAATCTGAATCGCCATCAGAGAGTAATCCTTGTTCTGGAGCTGTTTTGCAAACTTAACAGAACATGTTCGTTTAATTAGCTTACACGGAGGAAATCAGGCTACGCTACGTCTTATTAGATCAGTTTTCTGGATTTCAAAGGTAAAAAATTTAATTCGATAAGTTATTAACAATTGTACTCAGTATACAAGATAAAGGCAGCACCAAGCTACCCAAATAATGGCTGCTTTACCTCCAGAACGTATCCAATTGTCAAGACCCTTCTGTAACACTGGATAGATTTCGCAGGACCGTTTGACATAAAAACGTATGCTTCCTTCTTTTAATTCGATAAGTTATTAACAATTGTACTCAGTATACAAGATAAAGGCAGCACCAAGGTACCCAAATAATGGCTGCTTTACCTCCAGAACGTACCCAATTGTCAAGACCCTTCTGTAGCACTGGATAGATTTCGCAGGACCGTTTGACATAAAAACGTATGCTTCCCGATCGGTTACCTTTCTGTTTTTGTGTGCTTTGCAACAAAGGCAATCCATCTAGAGCCAACATCCGACCTATCTACCCAAGCCTTCATGGCTGCTTTCGCCTGGTTTTTTCGAGGCACAACGGCACTAATTTTGTTGGCGCAAGTCAGTTGCTTAAGAAAGAGCGGCAGGAATTATTAAAACAATTCAGAAGCACGGTTATTGCTGCAAATAGTTTTCAAAACTTGGTGTGGCATTTTATTAAACCCGGAGCTCCACACACGGGAGGATTGTGGGAAGCTGGTGTTAAAAGCTTTAAAAGCCATCTTAAGAAATCTGCGTACACAAAAAATACTTTTGAGGAGCTATTTACCTTACAAGCCAGGATAGAAGGTTGCTAAACTCGAGACCACTCAGTCCATCAAGCGAAAATCCTCAGGAATTAAACCCATTAACCCCGGGTCATATTTTTAATAGGTTCACCTTTGCTAACACTTACTGAATCCGATTTTAGTAATGGAAACATTTCTATGGCAAACAGATGGCAAAAATTGAGAATACAACATCACTATTTCTGTAGAAGATGGAAAGAGGAATATCTCAAAGACTTACATAAAAGATTTAACTGGAAATACCCTAGAAGAGAAATTACAGTAGATGATTTGGTTGTTATTAGACAGAAGAATTTGCCACCAAACGACTGGTTGATGGGACGAGTTATTAAAACTTTGCCGGGTTCCGATGAAAGAGTTCAAGTAGTAGAACTCCGAACTGCAACAGGAAGTTTGACTCGTCCTATAACGGAAGTTGTCGTTCTACCCGCTAATTGGTCTGATACTACTGTTCACACCTTAATATTATGCACTTACCCAATACTTAACCCATTTTACTAATTAAAATAATGTTTCTACTTATTAACTCACTACACTTCACTTAGACTCAACCCTAACATACTAATAATTATTTTCATTACTCATTTAATAAAAACTACGACTCAACCCTAACACACTAATAATTATTTTCATTACTCATTTAATAAAATTTCACTCATATAGGCAATGCCAAATGGAAATAGAACCAACAAGGATCGGTCTACAAATCCGTGTCTGAGACAACACCAAAGACTTTAAAGCATCAGAATCGTTCGCTAAACAACAACAACAATAAATATGTTGGGTGCGGCTTTTGCAAGGCTGACCATCGTATTGCCTCGTGCAGGAAGTTTATTAATTTAAACGTAGAAATCATCTGTTGCAGAAGTGCACAAATCAAGATCGTTGTCGTATTTGTGGTCTAAAACACTACACCGTTCTACATGGGCACCACAGAATTTTAAAGGAATTAACCACTTCTAGACCAAAGACAGAGAAACCAATTAAAGCACATACTACTAATGCAATTGGATTACCATCCTCCTTGCTTAAAGTGCTTATACCCACAGCAGAGGTTTATGCGATGACAGAGGATGGAACTATTTATTTCGTGCTATGTTAAATCCGAGTACAAGGTGTTCTCGTATTGCCAACTCCTTTGCGGAAAAATATAAATTGGAAACGTATAATCTTATATTTTAAGCTAATGAGGCCTGAATTAATCCATGTAAATAAAAAACAATTTTTATTACATTTTTCCCCAACGTTTCGTGAATTTTTTGTTCACTTTCTCAAGGGGTCGTCTATTTAATTAAAAAGAAGAAAATTTAACGCAGTTACAATTAAAAACAATTACCGCGAAAGTGTACAAAATATGTTTACTTACACTATGACAGTAGAGTTTACATTAATAAGTTAAGGATTTTTGATTAAATTTACAATAAAAAACAATATTAAACATGAATTCACAAACACAAAATTTAATTTAAACTGTTTCTTAAACTAATGCGAGTTTATAACTGGCGCTTAAATTGTCTGTGTCCTCTTTAATGTTCATTGTTTTGTTTATTTTTTGTTGTATTCTTAAGCTTTCTATGGTGTATCTCTTTTTCTCGTTGTTTACTTTGTCTAGTATTTTTATATTGTCAAAATCAGGCTTATGTTTTGTTTGTGTTATATGCAGAGACAGTGATTGGTTTTAATAGATATCATAGAACTGTAAAGCTTTCAATATTGTGTTGTTTTTAGTATTTTTATTTTTGTGGACAATCAACTACGTGTTATTTATACTGACATACATTACTGTACTTATTATTGCTTCTGAGAAATACTTCGATATATTTTCAATTTTATAGACAATCAGAAAAATCGACGTGACCTTTAAAAGTATTATTTTGATCTTGTAAAAGCCTCTTACGTAATAGTTAAAAAAATTTTTATTCATAAATCAGAGCTGCTTCTTTAAAAATCTCTAAAGTGACAACACTGAAATATAATAAAATCATATTTTCATTGTGTAGCTGCTGCCTTCAAAATAATTATGTAACTGCGTACAAGGTGACAAATGTTGCTAGCGTCATTTGTTGGCGTATGTTCGTGTATCTTGCTGTTCAAACTTAAATATGTTACGTACATACGACATTACCTTTAACTGCAATCCCTAAAAAGCGCAAGATGTCTGTAAAAATTTCTCATGTACATGCATATAAAATGTATGAAGCATCCCTAAATAGCACAGCGTCGACGCTTAGCAACTGAAAATTCAATTATGACAGTGCGTTAGGAAGTCAAGTTGGCTGCTTGTTATTCTGTTTTAGTTATTTTCAAACTGTGGGTTTTATAAAATAAAATGAGTTAACATTACTGTAAAAGACACAAAGTTGCGCTTTACCCGCTAATTTAGGGATGGCAGTAATTGTTGAAGAGAAAACTAGAACACTTCCAACAATTATATTAACTGTTAATTTTTTTAGCAAAAACTTTTGAGAAAGAACAACGACAAGCATAATACTGCTTTTGCTTGTTATTATTTATATCAAAATTGGTATATATTAAATTTTCCCTAATATAAAATTGCACTGAGGCTGTGTTCGTTATAAGAACACGTCGCAAGCTCAAAACTGCATGCTCATTTAAGGTACTTGGCGTAGTTCGCATGAAGTACATAGTAAGAACTTAAAATTAAGTACTCGGCACATTTTTTGTTGTTTATTTTACATTTAAAGTCGTTTTTAAAAATATCCATTGAAGAAAAAAATGTTGTATGCAAATTAGTTTTTGGCCTGTTTTTTCAACTTTTCGCTACCTGTAAGAGGCACACAGACCTTTATCTTAAAAAATCCCTTTGTATGCTGAAAAAATGTAACCTTTTAAAAAACCCACATATATTTATTACAAACTAATAACAAAAAAAAAAATAATTCTTGCGAAAAAAACGACTTCAAAACAGATTTCATCCGTCTGCCTATGACAGCTCAAGCGTATGACCATATAAATTAGGTTACATTAACTATTGAGACACACTTATATCTCCAAACTTTATACTTTTTCACATGTTCAATAGTTTGGCAATATACATCAAATTGCAGCAACTGTAGGGTCACTCTGTTGTAGTAAATTTAGCAATCAAGTTCTGTGTAAACTTCAACCGTCTGTCTGTAATGGTTCAACAGTTTGCCCATATACATCAGATTATATCAACTATTTAATTTATAATATAACATTTTTTATATTTCTTATTGAACCAAATAAAGTAGTGGACATTCTGTCTCAAATTAAGGTGTTAGTATACAACGGTTCAAAAATTACAGCCATATAAAACAAATTACATTTAATTTCTACATTCAAATTATAAGCTTTTTGTTATAGCGGACTTAGCAAAAATGTCCCTTGTAAATTTCAGTATAACGGTTTAAAAGTCCGGCCACATACACTATATTATATCAACTATTGGGACACCCGTTAATTTCCAAATCCAAATTTTATACTTGTTGTTATAGAGAAGTTAGTAATACAGGTTCTCTGTAAATTTCAATCGTCTGTCAACAACTGTTTTAAAGTATGTCCATATACCAAATTAATTGAACTATTGGTGCACCCTTTAATTTACAATTTTAAATATTATCAGCTTTTACTATAACGGCCATAGCAATCGACATTGCGTCAAATTTACAAGCGTTTGTCTATAACGTTTCAAAAGATAGGCCTATATAAGTAAATCTACAGTATTTATGGGACACCCTTTAATTTCTAAATTCAAATTACAAACTCGTTGATATAGCGGACTTAGAAATACAGGTCCCTTTTAAGTTTCAGCGTTCTGTCTATAACGCTTTAAAAGTACGGCCACACATTTGAAATTACATCAACTATTGGAACACCCTTTTACTTCCAAATCCAAATTTTATACTTGTTGTTATAGCGAACTTAGCAATACAGGTTCGTTGTAAATTTCAAACGTCTGTCAACAACTGTTCAAAAGTATGGCCATATACATCAAATTGAGTGAACTATTGGCGCACCCTTTAATTTATAATTTGTATTATTAAAACTTATTACTATAACGGCCATAGCAATCGACATTCTCTCTAATTTGCAAGCATTTGTCTATAACGGTTCAAAAGATAGGCCCATATAAGTAAATTTACATCAATTAAGGGGCCACCCTTTAATTTTTAGATTTATTTTTGTATAAATTTCTTGTTTTTGGGAGCTATAGTAATACACAGTCATTTTAAATTTTACAGTAGAGCCCTTTACAATTCAAAATACACGTAAAAATTGTGTATGTTGTATGGGGACACCCTTTAACTTTTAAGATTAGAAACTGTTTTTAAAGCGGGAGCAATCTGTAAGCATAATCTATCACATTACCAAATATTTTCAAAATCGGATCAGAAATGACTGAGTTCTGGAGGCACAAATATAAAAAAGCAACATTTAGCCGAATTCTATAACCTCCTTTTTGAAGTCGGTTAATAATAAATTTCTACATTGGAGTGTAATCATTATATTTTTTGTACGTATATACACAAGAATATTGAATATAATTTTCAAATACTCCTCGTACCAAAGAAAGTTGAGAATTTAGACGATCTTCATTTTTCATTAAATGGTAGGTCGAGTAGCTTGCAAATGAACTAATCGTTTTATATTCAAAATTTTAATTTAGTAAGTCAGTGAGGAATTTACGGGGAAGGTCGTGTATTATTTTTAAGTCTTTATTCTGGATAATTTGAAGCTTCTTTGTATGAGTTTTTGCAGTTTTTGCCATACCAGAATTGCAACCATAAGTCAAGATCGGTCTAATACAGATTTTGTATAACAAAATTTTGTTTTTTAGGTTGAGTCTAGATCTCCTGCTTACTAAAGGATACAGTGCACAGGCACACCTTATTGACTTTTCACATAGTATGTATTTAACGTCTTGTTTAAACAAAAGTTTTTTGTCTAACTAGGGTGTCAGACGATTAAGTTTTCATTCAATTTTTAAAATTTTCTCTCATGCTTTTACCAATACACTCTAACTTTAAAAACTTGCTGAGAATTTGCTTTCAAATTTCCATTCAATTGAGTCTTTCAAATTACATTCAAGAAAACTACTGATTAAAGTTTTTTCCTCCAAATAAAATTTATTTGTTTTCTTGGCGACATCTTGCTTAAAAACTTGCTTTGAATTTGCGTGCAGCCTACGTCACAGCTTTCAATTTTTGTGATTTTTAACTAGCAGTATGTGTAAATTTCTTAAAAGAAAATTGAACAAAAACTTGACCGTGTGACTGCACTGTAAGATTATAGCTAAATATTTAATATTTTCACTAATAGAAATGATATTTACATAGGAGTACAAGTTTTGTTAAGGAATTCGTTTTGGAGATTTGTTGTATGGAAATATGATAGCTCGAGTTTTATTATCGTTAACCTTTTTATATTTATTGAAGTATTTTGGGCTTGCGTTTAGAGCCTGTTGCATTCTCGTGACTATTGATTTTGATACCTTGCCACAGCGTATTTAAATAGGAAAATAAAATCTATTAAGTTTGAACAACAAACAATCATGCCAGATATAATAAAATGCCTATTCAATATCAAGGACGATAGCTTAAGTAATCTTGCGCTTACGGAATACAAGCTGTTGGTCAATAATAATGCTATTTAAAAAATCTACTTTTATTTTGTGACCGACTTTTTCAAATAGACTTAGGATGCTGATTGGCCTGTAACTAGTTGGCATTTAAGGATATTTTCCAGCTTTGTGAATTAGAATTATTTTTGCCTTTTTTAAAATTTGAGAAAATAGCTAATACTTATGCAAATATTAAATATCTTACTCAATTAAAAAGAAATCACGCATGTTTTAAAGAACAATAATATATATTTTTTTATTTTTTAATGAAAATACATATGACGTTACTTTAGTTGCATCAGTTTATACTACTTTACTACCAAGTATTCATAGTTGATCGATAGTTATGGTGTGAGAATTGGCGAATACATTAGCAATTGCATTACTTGAGAGTTACACGATTAAGTTTTGCCTTTCAAGTTTTAATACATTCACACTTTTTTTAACCAATACACTCATACTTTTAAAAATTGCTTTCAATTTTTCTTTCAGGTTTAGGTATTCATTTTACGTCCAAGAAAACAGTTTTTATGAACTATTTTTTGTTTTTACAAATATTTTGCAGCCATAAGTTTTTGCCATCTTGACAAAAACAATTGCTTTCAAGTTACGTGCCACGTCGTATCTGTAAATTTTATCAAGCAGTATGTGTGAAAAACTTGAAATGAAAACTTGATCGTCTGGCTGCAGGGTTAGCTTTATCTACACCAGTTTTTTGGAATGTCACCATTTACATGCAGATCAGAAAACGATAATTTCTTACATTTAAGTGCTTTAGTAAGCTTCCAAAACTCAAGACTCATTTCTTTACCTGTTTAGGCGATAATCAATAAGCCTGTTCAACTGCTAAACTAATTAATTGGGTTCTGTAGTTTGGATCTCCACGTCACAGTAATTTATGCCTCAGTTTATTTTTTGTAGTATTAAAATTTTAGATGTGTTGGAGATTTCTCCCTGCAACGCAGTTTTAGAACATAATTGGTTTAGTGCCATATCTAAGTGATAAATGTTATCTTCCATTCGATCAATTTCGTTCGAGCAATCAACTTGATTGTAAAAGGTACATAAATTGTTTTTAATTGAAAATGTCTATTTAACAAACATGAGACTGGAACATGATCAGAATTCAAAATATTTAAATGGAATTACAAAGCCGAAAGGGTACACAGGAGTTCGAGAGCAAAATGTCTACAGTAGAAGATTGAATCGGTGATAAATTGGCAAGTGAGCCTGGGTAATACATATAATAGTTAGAAGGATCATCAGCAGAGTTGCTTGAAATTCAATTTCAGTTGATTTGATGAGCGTTTAAGTCACCAAATATAAAAAAGTCATTTAAGGTATAAGTTAGTGAATTTAAGTCAGAAATAAAGTTTGTAGTGAAAAGTGGGTAAAAATAACTGATTGTCTATTCTCAATTCTATTTGTTTTAATTTTTGGTAGTAGCTTATGTTTTATAAATTAAATAATAATAATTTTTATCGCTGTAAGTACACCTCCTTCATGAGTTAGTCGGTCTTGTCAGTACATTTTTAACCCTCCAAGTTGAAGTTTATCAGGCAGTCCTGAAATCCACGTGAAATTTTCACTTTAAATTTTCAAAACATTGTTGCTATAAAATTATTTTTTATTAATACAATGCCTTGAAAATTCGAAAGTGAAAATTTTGTGTCGATTTCAGAACATGCCTGTATGAAGCGGTATTAAAAACGTTTCGTTTACTAAAAGAATACCAACCTTTTTGTCATGGAGAACTAGCTCAAGCTGTGAAGCTGCTGAATCTGTCGTTATGCCTTGAGCATTCTTCATTTGGCACATTGGATAGGGCCTTTATTTTCCCGAAAGGGTCTTTAAAAAATAAATGTACTGCAAAAATACCTTATTTTCATTATTTCATGCTTTGAAACATGCATCATCTACATTAGATCATTCGGTTGTAAGTTTCTTAACACTTACCGGCTTTAAATTTGTTTCTTTAAAAATGCATCCTCTATTATTTTAGTTGTTAATTGAGGTAGACCAAATTAAACCATTTTAATATTTTTACGGTCTTTTGTTTTGTAAGTATATAAGCAGAACCTTCTGTCGTTAAGAATTTTAATCGCTTCTTTGTAATAACTTAGTAATTTATCGTTTTCTCATTAATCATAGCCGAAAAAAAATTTAAAATAGAAGTTTTTGCGTGCAATAAGTTAAAAAAAATTTATTAAATATTTACTGCCGTATTCATAGAAAATAAAATAACTTTGAAGTGTGTTTTATGACAAATTTTTCATACAAATTTGTCCTAAAATATATTTCAAATCTATTTTGATTTTCTATGAATACGTCAGTTAATCTTTTATTTGGGCTTAAGGTCACAAAAGTTTAATTTAAAATAAAACTGTTCTTATATTTTATGTAAAAATAATTTTCATTATTTTTGTTTTTCGATGCTCTTCTTCAGGAAAACTTTAATTTAGTTTAAGATTGTTATAGACATAGAAGCCAGCTGGAGCGCCGCTGAAAAGGAATACCTTCGTGAATACATTAGCTCACACTTGAACACTGTGAAAAACAAAGATAATGACGTGTCAATGATAGACAAAAGAAAAAGTAATGGAAAGCAGTACAGAAAGATATGCGAGCAATGGGTACGTATGATGGTTAACTCCAGAAACGCTATCACAATGCAACTCCTATTTCTGAACTATGATTATTCACGAGTTCGGGGATGGCGGAATTTTAATCGGCAGCAACTACGTCACGGAAATTGACTGTGTTGACAGTTTTGGTGATGAAACTACTACGAATTGCGATCAAAATTTTCCGAAAGGAACAGTTAAAGATGTAAGCAAAATAAAATATTATTTTCCTGCTCCAAAAAGACAACCCCTTTAATTTGACAAAAAAAAAAAGAAGGTGTTGTTAAATGAGTTAAAAACAGCTGTAGATAGTTTTAAATTTAGAGTCGACTTTAACGCCAAAAGTATGCTTTATATTGTCTGCTAATGAGTTAGAGTCGATTCTAAAGTAAAACGACTTTAGTTCCCTTAAAGTATACTTTCTTTTTAACTATGAATATGGGCCATTTACTTTAAGTTTTTTTTTTATAACTTTAATGAGTTCTTCAGCATTAAAACTGCGAATATTTACCAGAGGATCTTTTTTGTTATTAACATTATAATAATGTTGAATTAGTATTATTTTCATTATTAACAACACTTTTATTACTATTCTTTATTAGATCTATTATAAATTATATATCTAATAAAAACAAAAAAAAAAAATTAGGGCACTAGTCACTTACAGCCTGTTTATAGAACACGTCAAGTGCAAAACAAAACCTGATGACATGGACGAATACGTAATAATCAGCGTCCGTGTAACACGTTCTGGTTTTTTCGTTTAACTTACATAGTGTTTCGAAAAAATAAATGTTTTGTCAAATCGTATTTACTTTTTTTCTTAAACATTTTTTGTTTTTGCCTTAAATGATGGTAACCCTGCTTCGGCGCTTATACAGAAACAGCTGAGTTAAATAAACAAAACAAAATTATCAAGCAATGAAGTAAAAATTTTTATAAAAATAAACAATAATTTAAATGTATGTATAATACTAATAACTGTTTTTATAAGTGAAAGTGTTATGATGGGCAGTTGCCCAACAGTATTAACTCCTGACGAATGGTTTTTTTTTTCTTCGCTCAATTTTGACGTGTCTGACACGATACATAAACCCGAAACAATTGCTATTTGTTACGTTTTTTCAAAAACGAAATGACATTCGCATTTTAAAAACTTAAACATGGGAAACGGTAAAGTTTTTGTGCGTCTATACGCAAATTGTGTTCTGTAAACTGGCTGTTAGACTATTGGCTCCAAAGAAAATAAAAAATTGAATAACAAATAACTTAAAATTATATATTTTCAGAAGACTATATTCATCTTAACGAAGATCATTTCGTGTTAATAAAAAAATATTTGAATAAGGAAAATTTTAATATATAACAAGAAAGAGTGCTATATTTGGCTTGCCGGTATATGCAAATCTACTTTAGTGAAGTAACTGCAGATAAATAAAAACAAGAAAAAACCTAATCGACAAAACAGTTAAAAACAAAAATAAATAAAATTGACATAAGTTTTGCATACGAGCCAAACAAAATATTAAATGCAATATATGCATAAACAAAAAAAGAGTAAATGAGCACAAAGCTGATGTCAACGAAAATAGAGAAAACACAGCATATAACACAAACAAAACATTAGCAAAGACAATATATTTATAAAGATGTTGCAGTTTGAACATTTAAAAAATCAAAAATTATGAGCAGTTTCTTGATAGCGGGGCTAAAGGCCCAATGTGCATAAACTAGCTTATGCCAACTTATACAACTGTGCAAATACATTAAATTGTATGTGGTAAACTATAATGTGATTAAGATAACTTTTCGTCGAGTTTCGTTAAATTTCATTTCTTTATGCAAGGTACGAAACTAATCGCACTTTCCGTACGGAAAGAGCTGATTGTGCTTTGGTTTATACATTAATAAAGAAATTTTCTAAATAAGACCTAAATTGTTAAATTTTTTAGTTTTAAATTCAATAAAAAATTTAGAAAAAAACAACATATATCTTTATTGCCAATTTTTTACAATTATAATATATTTAAATTAAATTTGTATTTATGCACACATATGTATACCATATAAACGATGAACATCGGTGCATTTTTTAGTACGGTTGGCCACAAACACAAAAGAGAAAATAATTTGTAATAATTTTTTTTTTACATTTTCTTAGAACATAAACCAAAATATGTAAATGTGTTTGTGAATGTTATTAAAAATATAAAATATTTTCTTTAAAGCCTTTTAGTTTTAAAATTTTGTTGATTTATATAAAAATTATTTTTGGCAAAAGTACGAAATAAACATAAATGTGCAACTGTGGCAAATAAGTTACTAAATTTATATATGTACATTGTAGCCACATAAATTTCTTTGATAAGTTACCTAAGCATTTGACAGGCTTTTCGTTGAATTTTTGACATAAGCTAAATCTAGCTTATGCACATTATAGTTGGGCCTTAAGACATAAGAGGGAAGATGTTCTGTGTGCGCAATCAAAACTCAAGAGAACAAAATACTATATTTGTAAACATGACAGATTCATGCACACATGCGTATACAAGTGTGTGTGTGGATGTTCATAATAGATGTTGTGTTAAAGAGAAGTATTGAGAGAGAAGAAACACACATTTAACATATAAAAACGTACATACATACAAAGAAGAGTGCTTGTTAAAATTTTATTTCTGAATTCTATTTTTCCTACTTATTTTAAAATTGTTTGTAACATTCACTTACAAACGAAACATACAGTATTGTTCGAAACCTAAGCAACTTTTCCCCAGTAAATACTTATGATCGTATATGTTCTCTTTAAATAGATTAATGAAAAAATTCCCTTTTACTTATTATTATACATATAGTATACATCTAATAATAACAACAAAAAATAAATTTTTTGTCTTTGGAAGAAATAATAAAACAAAAACAAAATTAACTTCAAAATTCGCTGTTCGAAACCTAAGCAACTTTTAAATTGTTGCATTTGTTGCAAAATATTAACGAAAACAACAACAACAATTTTAAACAAAAATTTTAGTCCCGTTATGATTGCTATTGAAAAAAATAATTTTGGTTGATTTTATGCATTTAAGTAGTACCAATTCTTCAGAAGTGCAACCATGACGCGAACACGTTATGGATCAGCTTTTAAGCTAAAGATTATTGAACTTTTTAATAACGGTAAATCTCAAATAACTAGCAAACCAATTGAATATTAATAAATCAATAGTTTCCCCACTTATAAAAAAGTATAAAGCTATTGGGAAAGTAGAGGAAGCCAATAGCGGTGGGCGACCTCGAAAAACTTCTAAGCGAACAGACCAGAAAATTTTCCGTCTAGTTAAAAAAAAATCCATTTATTTCGTCGAAAGACATAGTGAATGAGCTTAAACTTCAGATTAGTTCTTCTACAGTAAGAAAACGTTTATTGGAACAAAACTTAAGGAGCTTCATGCCAGAAGCCTATAAAGCATTTAAAAAAGAGGTTTGTTTGATTGATTGCAACGTAGTCTCTGATTTTCTCAGCTTTTTGGTTATTTTAGGTTGGATTTTGCTAGAGCACATATAGATTGGACCATATCCAAATGCAGAACTGTTTTGTTTAGTGTTAAATCTAAATTTAACTTACTAAATTCAGATGGAGTTTGACACGTGAGAAGACCAAAAGGAAAGCGGCTACATCCTCGGTACTCAAAACCCCCAATAAAGCATGGGGGTGGAAATGTGATGGCTTGGACTTGTTTTTCGGCCAGTGGTGTTGGTCCCTTTGTAGAAATTCAAACAAAAATGGACCGTTTTGTTTACAGAGACATTTAAGCAACTCACATGCTTAACTATGCTGAGTGGGGAATGCCACTTCGATGGGTGTTTTAACATGACAATAACCCAAGACACTCATCGAAGTTAGTCAAAGATTGGTTATCAGCTAATGGAGTTCAAGTTTTGGATTGGCCACCTCAATCGGCAGACTTAAATCCCATAGAGAACATCTTTAGAATTTTAAAACGGAGAGTTGGAACTCGACGCTTTAAAAATAAACAGGAGTTGATGAACTGTCTAAAATCATAGTGAGAAGCTATACCAACATCTATTCTATCGAATCTTATTGAATCTATGCCTAAAAGATGCGCTGAGGTCGTAAGAAACAAAGGATATCATACCAAATATTAAAAGTTGCTTAGGTTTTCAACAGCGAATGTTTAATTTAATTTTGTTTTTATTTTATTATAACTTCTAAAGAAATGGAATTTAATTTTTGTTGTTATTTTTAGATTATAGACACATTGTGTAGTAGTAAATAAAAAAATATTTTCTATAAATTTATTTAAAGAAAATATATAAGTCTATTATTACTTAGTGGGGAAAAGTTGCTTAGGTTTCGAACAGTACTGTATATGACTGCTCTCGTTATTGTAGGGTAAATATACTTTTTTATTGGTGTATTTTTTAAAGGATTATTAATCGCACCGAACTAATTATGCTCTAAATTACCTAGTATTTTTTTTGATTGATAGTTGCAGTTCGGGCATTATGCAAGCTATACACGTTGCGACCTGTTGTACAACTTTGCTAGTAATCAAGTTGGGTGTTTTGCCTACAAATTATACAACTTCCGTGCAATCGCGCAGCACAACTTCATTTTATATAGAAGCCATTACAGTAAAGATGTTTTCCGATATTGTTGCGTATGTTGTAATCGATGAAGTGTTTGACCAAGAAGAAAAAGAATGCAAACAAAAGTTAGGAAACAAAATATTGTACAATCATATTTAAATTTTTTGTATTCATTTAATTGTAACTTTTATTGCAAATGTTTTTATTTTTATAATATTCATTTCTGCAGTTCCACAATTGCACGGACTTCATATGAATCCTCCTTTATTTATATATTTATTTTTCTTTGAATGTATTTTTGCGCTGTGTTTTGCTATGTTCCTACTACGAAAATGAAAAGTAAAATCGAATAATGTTGTGCGACATGTCCACTAATGTTGCGACTGAGTTGTACAACTTGCCAAAAAATCAAAACTTTTTGATCTTTCGTACAACCAACACGCAACTTCATACAACTACACCACAAACATTGCAATCTATTGTGCAACCTTCGCAAGTTGTACAACTGGTCGCAACGTGTATGGCTTGCATTAGGTACGTAAGTGTTTTGTTTATGGAGTCTTTTTTCATAAAATTGATTTGCTTAAAGGGAGCAGGAGCTCATATTCATATGTATGTTATTTATTTTATTTAATGCAATAAAAAAAATGAGGAAGGAGTAAATTTTATCTATTGTGTTATTGTATGGTAAGAAAATGTATTTTATTGTTGTGCAAATGAAACTATATCGCTTCGCACCGAATTAATATTCCCTCTTTTTTTTCATAATTCAGTTACATACATACATATGTACTTACAATATGTGCATGAAGACTTATAGAAAATGAAGTTTTAATAAAACGAATGTTTTTGTTTTTCTGTTTACTATTTAATAATTTTACTTATAAGTTTAATGCTTAAAAATTTTAAGTTTTTCAATGTAGAATGTTTCCGTAATAATATAAGGACTAGTAAATTTAGCATCTCCATCCTGTGTTTATAACACACGTTAATCTCGTCAAACCAAAAGGAATAAATTGTATTTTTTGTACAATTGACACATTGCTCAACGATAAATTTCTTTACATATTTTATTGATTTGTCATTTGAAAATATTTTTTCGAAGACTTTTATATGAATTTTAAAAACTTCAAAAAATAAGTCGGATGGGGCGCACAAGCTTCCAAAGTCTGATTCGTTTTCATAATTTTTTGCATGAACAAACATTTCTGAAGGATACGAAAAAATTTGCGCTGGTTTAATTATATCCATACGACACTTAACGCAAGATATTCGTTGTGTTATATGTATATCCAACAAAATATCGACTTGATGTTAATTCTATTGGCAAATTGTTAGATGTAAAACAATCGGTGTATATATGAAAAGAAGTTCTCTAACGGATCTTGGTTGAAATGGCTCGTTAAAATGCACAGTAAATTAGAATTTTCTTCAAAAAGTTCGGCTGATAAGGATAAGATAGCCTTCGTGGTTTGAAAATTTTTTTTACCTTCATATTTAATCTGTTTCATAAAGACAATCAACTCTTGAAGTACTTGTACGTTTTAGAGGTTTGGAATCATTGAAAAGCATGCTGTTCAAACAATCAAAGTAACTGTCGAGCTTTTTTATAAATGCACAAGCTGATGCAATGAACGTCTTTTTCTGTTTAATAATTTTTATAGAATTAAATTTAGTTTTTTATTCTTTAATCTTATTTTTTAGTATGTTACACAAATTTTTATCATTTTTATATCATCTAGTTGACAAATCGAGTTTATTATCAATTTTTCTATTTTCACAGTATTTTTTCGTTCGTTAATGCAAACACTAAAATGAGCAAAACAAAGCATACGCTACAGCTGATTAGCAGTGACAGCGCAGAATAATCATATTATGCAGAGCACTGATGCATTTACGAACAGGCCCTACTGCTGAAGAACTTCGTGTAAGCTGATGATTTTCATTAACAGATTGGATTGCAGCAGCAACTGAATTGCTCAGTGTTTGGACAGCTATGCCAACATGCATCTTTTGAAAGTTATTTGGATTTATATGAACTGTTGTTAATTTAGTAATTTTTGTCGTTTTTCCATACTCTACCTCGAAAATTTCTCTCACAACATCGAACCTCGCTACTCCATGTGGTGTTTTAAAATCGGCCTTTATGAAAGCATTTGTGATCCACTTAAAAATATGGGGTACATCGTACATCAAATAAACTTTAACATTTTTATTAACAAAATAGGGTTTTTCACAAGATCCGCCGAGTAGCAGTGACAACATAATTTAAAACGAACTTCCAATTCTTTACAATACCTCTTATCATAAAAACTCATACTTGGGACCCATTTCATTCACTCGCTTATATCCCAAATAAATAATACATGCTTTGAGCAAAGTTTATTTCATGATCTTCCCAACGAGCATTTTTCCCCTATTTTGTTTAATGAGCATTTTACAGAAAATTCGTTCATTTATATTAATATTTAATTTGTTAACTTCGTCTGCTATAGATTTTGTGTTTATCACTTTCTTTTCTAATGTTTTGATTCTTCTTTTTAAAGTTTCGTTTTTTGTCTTTAAAGTGTGTTTTTCTTTCATAACAACTTTAAGGTTTTTAAACATTTTAAAATACTTTTTTCGATAAAAATCTTCATTTTTACAGCTTTTATGACAATTTTTGCATAATAATGTGATTCAGATCTCATACGCTTACGTGGCAGAGTTCTCAATAGAGATAAGTTAACATCCTCGCTTTCAATACAGTTTTTTCTTTCTGAACCTGTAGTCTCGTTTTTATCGGCTAAGTTCAAGGTTGGTAGGACACCTCACTTCAAATATTTCTTTCCAATGCAGTCTGGTGAGAAGTGCCTTTCGCATATATATAATGTGCTTGATCTTTCCAAAAAATATTCGTCAAAGTTACACTTTTCTAACCACGCATTAAGCAATATAGTATTAGAATATGGCAAACGAAATATTTTTAAATTTGGAGCACTTCTTTTTGATTTTCCACAATGCGGTAAACAACACTTGCTGCCTGATAAAGACGATAATTTCATTTTGTTGTCGCTATTAAGTTCAAATTTTGTTTCACTAATTTCGTTCATTATGAATTTATTAAGATTATTAAAGAGTTTTTTGAGCGTTGCACTACAATTTTAATCTTTTTTCTATTTTATTTATTTTCAATCACTGTGTGTAATTCACTATAACTCAGACACTAAACTAATATTTTTCTTTCAAGAGTTTGTAAGCGCAAAATGTAATCAAAACAACTGTAAATCAAAATCTGTATGTATTTTTTCGGTGTTTCCACCAGAGTGACCGAATCTAAAAATAATTTAAAGCTAATACGTCTTAGAATAATAATAAAAGTTAATAAAAAATAAATGCTAAAATTTATTTAAAAAATATTAACATTTAATTTTGCTATTATATTTATAAATAAAGTAATTATTATTATTCGGTGTGAATCGATATAATTCCTTTTGTACAACAATTAAACACATTTTGTTACCATACAAATACACAATCCGTAACATTGGTGATGTAAATATATACACACTCGTATGCACGTATACACAAATGAATTAATATGAGATGAGAATAACAAGTTTGCTGAGAATAATAATCTCTCTTTGTAATTATACTCTTAAAGTGGCAGTAGCAGTACGTCTATCGACAAAATATGCACTGCATGTAGAATGTACGGCAGTGAAACATCTTAGGGCCAGTTTCACGATGTCGCAATCGTTCGTTCGTTCGCACAATTACATTCAAAACAAAAACAAATTCTTAAAAATGGTTTTTGTTTTAAATGTAATGATGCGAACGAAGGATTGCGAAATTGTGAAACTGTCCCTTATTAGTATATTTATAGTCTTTGACATAAGCCTGATTTTGACAATATAAAAATACTGGACAAAGTAAACAACGAAAAAAAGAAACACACCATAAAAAGCAAGGCACATTAATATACTAGGTAGTGGCAGTAGATCAGTTGACTTTCTTGTTTACGTTTTCAGATGTCAAATTTTGTTTACACTTATTCATTATTTTTTTTTTCTACAAAAACTTTTTTCTTACAGTGGTGTTGTGGAAATATATTTAAAGTTTTAATAAAACAAAAAAGTTTGAAACACTTTTTGAAACTGGATTTTTTAAAATTATAGGCCTCGCCTCCTCATGATTTTTTTTTTTGCTTATTTTGTATGTAAAAACCAAAAAGTTTGGTACAAAATATCTTTATACACATTTTTGGTTTTTTCATATAAAAAAATAAGCAAACTAAATCACGACGAGGCGAGGTTTATGAAGCTTTTCTAGTTTCGATATATCTAAGTAGGATTTAGATTAATGACATTGTAATTATTTTTTTGAGAAATTACATATGGACTTAAAATTGCCACAAAATCATAACGCACCGAGCTATTCCCACATAATTTTGAAGTTATATAGCGAAAAGAGTTTTTAATCAAATGATGAAATAAAATTAATATTTTTTTGTTTTAAAATATAAATTCCCGGAACGGGGACAAATATCCCGAAAAATGTTTTTTTTTTTATAAAAGAGGCTACCCTGCCTTTATTAATCACGGGGCTGTTAAATCCTTTTTGGAGTATGTAGTCTAAATTTAGGGACTTACCGTTTACTTTTTTTATTGCCAAAATTTTTAATGTTGGAGAGGGCTGGAGGAGGAACCATTATAACTGTTGACCTAATTTTCCTTTTATTCGCATTTGCTATAGTTTGTCTTTAAAATGGTTTAAACAAATTTGCTAGTACTGAAGTAAATTTAAAGGGGGGTTTAGACGGTACGACTTTACGTACATAAAATCCAAGAGAAAAATATATCAAATTCCATCCGTATTTTAAAACTGAGAGTAAAAATCTTACGACAGATTTTTTTGTATTTACACAGAAAAAAGAAAATTAATTATTCACGTAAAAGTTTTAAAAAAATAACAATATGATGAAAAAAATTAAAAGACAGCTGTTGGTGTATTGTTCTCTGTCGCTATAATAAAAAGATATGAGGATAGAGTAAGTCAATCGAAAAAGAAAAAAATCGAGCTGTTTAGTGCAGGAAATGGCTGCAGCGCCGACAAGGATCTGACATACATTGCTATTTTTTGTAGGTTGTCTAAAGAAACTTTTGAGGATTTGCTAAGCTTTGTTGGTCCAACAATTTCTAAACAAAATACTTATTTGAGGGAATCAATTTCAGCAGCTACGCGGTAAAATATTTCTTAAAAAATTAGTGTTATATATAGTAAATACATATGTAAATATATATTTATGTTAATATTTATTTTAGACTTTTAATAACTTAACGTTTTTTTGCCATCAATTTCCAATCTTATTCCTGTGACTGCAAATGCAATATATTTTTCACTGCGTAATAAATATTTGCAGGTATTTTTTTGTTTTTACTTTAACAAATAACACTTATTTCATTTTTACTATTGATGTTGAAACATTTGTTAAGCCACCCAAGTCTGCTTCTGAATGGAAAGAAATTGCAGAAATGTTCTATCATAAATGGAATTTCTCAATGATGCCGCTGCATTTAATGCATCAGACATAGGTTGTTCCATAAATAAAGACAAATTAAATTTCCCGGAAAATGATTATTTACCAGGGACGACTTCAAAGGTAGTCTTTGTGGAAATATACAAAACATTGCAAGGCACATGAATTTTACAGGTAATAGCAGTTCTAAAACAACTACAACAATAAGTAAACAACATGTATTTTGTTTTTATAAAATATATTTTCAGACATCAAATCAAATGACGGGCAGTGGTTTGAAAAGGATTTTTTTTTTACAAAATTCGGTATCTTATGAAACACTCAATATATCTCAGCGAAATTTTTCAGAGGCAGGCCAGAGGTGTTTCTCATTGAGTCTACGGACGGTCAGGCTCTTAGGTGAAGGAAGGATTCTAGGTAGGTGCCGAAATTTAAGTACCTCGGACATATAATTTTTGAAAATGTCATAAAAAGTTTATTTTTAACTCAAATGTTAAGATTTTTTTAAATTTAATCAGATCTTGAAAATATCTATAAAAAATATGTCTATATAAATAATGTGCAGGGAGAAAATTGGCTTACAATTTTTTTTTTGTTTTGTTAATGTTGGCCCATCTTAACTTAGTGTTTTTGGCGTAGTATGCTTATCACTTATCGGATTATTACTTTAAGACATTTGCTATATTCTTAACAAAATTTAAAATAAAGAAGTTTAAAGTGTTGTTCTGATAGCGCTTTTCGTTAAAAAGTTACAAGCCTCTAAATTGAGAAAATGTAAAAAATATAGTTTTTTAAAGATTTTCTGGTTTTTTTTGTGCCTATGTAATTTAAATTTACTTCAGTCTAGCAAATTTGTTTAAGCATTTTTAAAGACGAACTATAGTAAATGCGAATAAAAGCAAAATTATGTCAACAATTATAACGGTCCCCCCTCCAGCCCTTTCCAACATTGCCAATTTTGGAACACAATTTTAAAATTATTGTAAAATTTCTCTGAGTGCAAAGCACCGATTAAAAAAGTTAACGGTAAGTCTCCAAATTTTGGTTTATAACCCCATGATTAATTAAGGGCTCTTTAAAAAAAATTAAACAATTTTTTATGACATTTTCCCGCTTTCCGGAAATGTATATGTTAAAACAAAAAAAATTACTTTTAAACATTTTAAACAACGGGATTTTTTTAATAATATTAATTAATTCTCAAATTTCAAAAAAATTCTTTTTTTCATGCTATTCTCCCGATTTATTATTTAAATCACCGATATTGATTATTGAAGGTCAAAGCACGTCTCGATGGCCATTTCGTTATCGCTTACTTAACTCGTCAGGAGACTTCTGACAAATATTTTAAATAAACTAAAGATTTTTGTCAAAACAATAAAGCAAAGACAAAAATCAAAGTTTAAGCAAAAACAACAATAACCAAATGTAATTCTATTTTTCTTTCTCTGCTGTATAAGGCAGAGTTTTTTTCTGCTCTTTTATACAGTTGAAAGAGGATGAAAAATAAAATATCACAAAACACTACGATAATTTATTTTATGCACAGGCACTTTGCAAATATTAAACATTTTAAACAACGGGATTTTTTTAATAATATTAATTAATTCTCAAATTTCAAAAAAATTCTTTTTTTCATGCTATTCTCCCGATTTATTATTTAAATCACCGATATTGATTATTGAAGGTCAAAGCACGTCTCGATGGCCATTTCGTTATCGCTTACTTAACTCGTCAGGAGACTTCTGACAAATATTTTAAATAAACTAAAGATTTTTGTCAAAACAATAAAGCAAAGACAAAAATCAAAGTTTAAGCAAAAACAACAATAACCAAATGTAATTCTATTTTTCTTTCTCTGCTGTATAAGGCAGAGTTTTTTTCTGCTCTTTTATACAGTTGAAAGAGGATGAAAAATAAAATATCACAAAACACTACGATAATTTATTTTATGCACAGGCACTTTGCAAATATTAAACATTTTAAACAACGGGATTTTTTTAATAATATTAATTAATTCTCAAATTTCAAAAAAATTCTTTTTTTCATGCTATTCTCCCGATTTATTATTTAAATCACCGATATTGATTATTGAAGGTCAAAGCACGTCTCGATGGCCATTTCGTTATCGCTTACTTAACTCGTCAGGAGACTTCTGACAAATATTTTAAATAAACTAAAGATTTTTGTCAAAACAATAAAGCAAAGACAAAAATCAAAGTTTAAGCAAAAACAACAATAACCAAATGTAATTCTATTTTTCTTTCTCTGCTGTATAAGGCAGAGTTTTTTTCTGCTCTTTTATACAGTTGAAAGAGGATGAAAAATAAAATATCACAAAACACTACGATAATTTATTTTATGCACAGGCACTTTGCAAATATTAAACATTTTAAACAACGGGATTTTTTTAATAATATTAATTAATTCTCAAATTTCAAAAAAATTCTTTTTTTCATGCTATTCTCCCGATTTATTATTTAAATCACCGATATTGATTATTGAAGGTCAAAGCACGTCTCGATGGCCATTTCGTTATCGCTTACTTAACTCGTCAGGAGACTTCTGACAAATATTTTAAATAAACTAAAGATTTTTGTCAAAACAATAAAGCAAAGACAAAAATCAAAGTTTAAGCAAAAACAACAATAACCAAATGTAATTCTATTTTTCTTTCTCTGCTGTATAAGGCAGAGTTTTTTTCTGCTCTTTTATACAGTTGAAAGAGGATGAAAAATAAAATATCACAAAACACTACGATAATTTATTTTATGCACAGGCACTTTGCAAATATTAAACATTTTAAACAACGGGATTTTTTTAATAATATTAATTAATTCTCAAATTTCAAAAAAATTCTTTTTTTCATGCTATTCTCCCGATTTATTATTTAAATCACCGATATTGATTATTGAAGGTCAAAGCACGTCTCGATGGCCATTTCGTTATCGCTTACTTAACTCGTCAGGAGACTTCTGACAAATATTTTAAATAAACTAAAGATTTTTGTCAAAACAATAAAGCAAAGACAAAAATCAAAGTTTAAGCAAAAACAACAATAACCAAATGTAATTCTATTTTTCTTTCTCTGCTGTATAAGGCAGAGTTTTTTTCTGCTCTTTTATACAGTTGAAAGAGGATGAAAAATAAAATATCACAAAACACTACGATAATTTATTTTATGCACAGGCACTTTGCAAATATTAAACATTTTAAACAACGGGATTTTTTTAATAATATTAATTAATTCTCAAATTTCAAAAAAATTCTTTTTTTCATGCTATTCTCCCGATTTATTATTTAAATCACCGATATTGATTATTGAAGGTCAAAGCACGTCTCGATGGCCATTTCGTTATCGCTTACTTAACTCGTCAGGAGACTTCTGACAAATATTTTAAATAAACTAAAGATTTTTGTCAAAACAATAAAGCAAAGACAAAAATCAAAGTTTAAGCAAAAACAACAATAACCAAATGTAATTCTATTTTTCTTTCTCTGCTGTATAAGGCAGAGTTTTTTTCTGCTCTTTTATACAGTTGAAAGAGGATGAAAAATAAAATATCACAAAACACTACGATAATTTATTTTATGCACAGGCACTTTGCAAATATTAAACATTTTAAACAACGGGATTTTTTTAATAATATTAATTAATTCTCAAATTTCAAAAAAATTCTTTTTTTCATGCTATTCTCCCGATTTATTATTTAAATCACCGATATTGATTATTGAAGGTCAAAGCACGTCTCGATGGCCATTTCGTTATCGCTTACTTAACTCGTCAGGAGACTTCTGACAAATATTTTAAATAAACTAAAGATTTTTGTCAAAACAATAAAGCAAAGACAAAAATCAAAGTTTAAGCAAAAACAACAATAACCAAATGTAATTCTATTTTTCTTTCTCTGCTGTATAAGGCAGAGTTTTTTTCTGCTCTTTTATACAGTTGAAAGAGGATGAAAAATAAAATATCACAAAACACTACGATAATTTATTTTATGCACAGGCACTTTGCAAATATTAAACATTTTAAACAACGGGATTTTTTTAATAATATTAATTAATTCTCAAATTTCAAAAAAATTCTTTTTTTCATGCTATTCTCCCGATTTATTATTTAAATCACCGATATTGATTATTGAAGGTCAAAGCACGTCTCGATGGCCATTTCGTTATCGCTTACTTAACTCGTCAGGAGACTTCTGACAAATATTTTAAATAAACTAAAGATTTTTGTCAAAACAATAAAGCAAAGACAAAAATCAAAGTTTAAGCAAAAACAACAATAACCAAATGTAATTCTATTTTTCTTTCTCTGCTGTATAAGGCAGAGTTTTTTTCTGCTCTTTTATACAGTTGAAAGAGGATGAAAAATAAAATATCACAAAACACTACGATAATTTATTTTATGCACAGGCACTTTGCAAATATTAAACATTTTAAACAACGGGATTTTTTTAATAATATTAATTAATTCTCAAATTTCAAAAAAATTCTTTTTTTCATGCTATTCTCCCGATTTATTATTTAAATCACCGATATTGATTATTGAAGGTCAAAGCACGTCTCGATGGCCATTTCGTTATCGCTTACTTAACTCGTCAGGAGACTTCTGACAAATATTTTAAATAAACTAAAGATTTTTGTCAAAACAATAAAGCAAAGACAAAAATCAAAGTTTAAGCAAAAACAACAATAACCAAATGTAATTCTATTTTTCTTTCTCTGCTGTATAAGGCAGAGTTTTTTTCTGCTCTTTTATACAGTTGAAAGAGGATGAAAAATAAAATATCACAAAACACTACGATAATTTATTTTATGCACAGGCACTTTGCAAATATTAAACATTTTAAACAACGGGATTTTTTTAATAATATTAATTAATTCTCAAATTTCAAAAAAATTCTTTTTTTCATGCTATTCTCCCGATTTATTATTTAAATCACCGATATTGATTATTGAAGGTCAAAGCACGTCTCGATGGCCATTTCGTTATCGCTTACTTAACTCGTCAGGAGACTTCTGACAAATATTTTAAATAAACTAAAGATTTTTGTCAAAACAATAAAGCAAAGACAAAAATCAAAGTTTAAGCAAAAACAACAATAACCAAATGTAATTCTATTTTTCTTTCTCTGCTGTATAAGGCAGAGTTTTTTTCTGCTCTTTTATACAGTTGAAAGAGGATGAAAAATAAAATATCACAAAACACTACGATAATTTATTTTATGCACAGGCACTTTGCAAATATTAAACATTTTAAACAACGGGATTTTTTTAATAATATTAATTAATTCTCAAATTTCAAAAAAATTCTTTTTTTCATGCTATTCTCCCGATTTATTATTTAAATCACCGATATTGATTATTGAAGGTCAAAGCACGTCTCGATGGCCATTTCGTTATCGCTTACTTAACTCGTCAGGAGACTTCTGACAAATATTTTAAATAAACTAAAGATTTTTGTCAAAACAATAAAGCAAAGACAAAAATCAAAGTTTAAGCAAAAACAACAATAACCAAATGTAATTCTATTTTTCTTTCTCTGCTGTATAAGGCAGAGTTTTTTTCTGCTCTTTTATACAGTTGAAAGAGGATGAAAAATAAAATATCACAAAACACTACGATAATTTATTTTATGCACAGGCACTTTGCAAATATTAAACATTTTAAACAACGGGATTTTTTTAATAATATTAATTAATTCTCAAATTTCAAAAAAAATTCTTTTTTTCATGCTATTCTCCCGATTTATTATTTAAATCACCGATATTGATTATTGAAGGTCAAAGCACGTCTCGATGGCCATTTCGTTATCGCTTACTTAACTCGTCAGAAGACTTCTGACAAATATTTTAAATAAACTAAAGATTTTTGTCAAAACAATAAAGCAAAGACAAAAATCAAAGTTTAAGCAAAAACAACAATAACCAAATGTAATTCTATTTTTCTTTCTCTGCTGTATAAGGCAGAGTTTTTTTCTGCTCTTTTATACAGTTGAAAGAGGATGAAAAATAAAATATCACAAAACACTACGATAATTTATTTTATGCACAGGCACTTTGCAAATATTAAACATTTTAAACAACGGGATTTTTTTAATAATATTAATTAATTCTCAAATTTCAAAAAAATTCTTTTTTTCATGCTATTCTCCCGATTTATTATTTAAATCACCGATATTGATTATTGAAGGTCAAAGCACGTCTCGATGGCCATTTCGTTATCGCTTACTTAACTCGTCAGGAGACTTCTGACAAATATTTTAAATAAACTAAAGATTTTTGTCAAAACAATAAAGCAAAGACAAAAATCAAAGTTTAAGCAAAAACAACAATAACCAAATGTAATTCTATTTTTCTTTCTCTGCTGTATAAGGCAGAGTTTTTTTCTGCTCTTTTATACAGTTGAAAGAGGATGAAAAATAAAATATCACAAAACACTACGATAATTTATTTTATGCACAGGCACTTTGCAAATATTAAACATTTTAAACAACGGGATTTTTTTAATAATATTAATTAATTCTCAAATTTCAAAAAAATTCTTTTTTTCATGCTATTCTCCCGATTTATTATTTAAATCACCGATATTGATTATTGAAGGTCAAAGCACGTCTCGATGGCCATTTCGTTATCGCTTACTTAACTCGTCAGAAGACTTCTGACAAATATTTTAAATAAACTAAAGATTTTTGTCAAAACAATAAAGCAAAGACAAAAATCAAAGTTTAAGCAAAAACAACAATAACCAAATGTAATTCTATTTTTCTTTCTCTGCTGTATAAGGCAGAGTTTTTTTCTGCTCTTTTATACAGTTGAAAGAGGATGAAAAATAAAATATCACAAAACACTACGATAATTTATTTTATGCACAGGCACTTTGCAAATATTAAACATTTTAAACAACGGGATTTTTTTAGTAATATTAATTAATTCTCAAATTTCAAAAAAATTCTTTTTTTCATGCTATTCTCCCGATTTATTATTTAAATCACCGATATTGATTATTGAAGGTCAAAGCACGTCTCGATGGCCATTTCGTTATCGCTTACTTAACTCGTCAGGAGACTTCTGACAAATATTTTAAATAAACTAAAGATTTTTGTCAAAACAATAAAGCAAAGACAAAAATCAAAGTTTAAGCAAAAACAACAATAACCAAATGTAATTCTATTTTTCTTTCTCTGCTGTATAAGGCAGAGTTTTTTTCTGCTCTTTTATACAGTTGAAAGAGGATGAAAAATATAATATCACAAAACACTACGATAATTTATTTTATGCACAGGCACTTTGCAAATATTAAACATTTTAAACAACGGGATTTTTTTAGTAATATTAATTAATTCTCAAATTTCAAAAAAATTCTTTTTTTCATGCTATTCTCCCGATTTATTATTTAAATCACCGATATTGATTATTGAAGGTCAAAGCACGTCTCGATGGCCATTTCGTTATCGCTTACTTAACTCGTCAGGAGACTTCTGACAAATATTTTAAATAAACTAAAGATTTTTGTCAAAACAATAAAGCAAAGACAAAAATCAAAGTTTAAGCAAAAACAACAATAACCAAATGTAATTCTATTTTTCTTTCTCTGCTGTATAAGGCAGAGTTTTTTTCTGCTCTTTTACATTTGGTTATTGTTGTTTTTGCTTAAACTTTGATTTTTGTCTTTGCTTTATTGTTTTGACAAAAATCTTTAGTTTATTTAAAACATTTGTCAGAAGTCTCCTGACGAGTTAAGTAAGCGATAACGAAATGGCCATCGAGACGTGCTTTGACCTTCAATAATCAATATCGGTGATTTAAATAATAAATCGGGAGAATAGCATGAAAAAAAGAATTTTTTTGAAATTTGAGAATTAATTAATATTATTAAAAAAATCCCGTTGTTTAAAATGTTTAATATTTGCAAAGTGCCTGTGCATAAAATAAATTATCGTAGTGTTTTGTGATATTTTATTTTTCATCCTCTTTCAACTGTATAAAAGAGCAGAAAAAAACTCTGCCTTATACAGCAGAGAAAGAAAAATAGAATTACATTTGGTTATTGTTGTTTTTGCTTAAACTTTGATTTTTGTCTTTGCTTTATTGTTTTGACAAAAATCTTTAGTTTATTTAAAATATTTGTCAGAAGTCTCCTGACGAGTTAAGTAAGCGATAACGAAATGGCCATCGAGACGTGCTTTGACCTTCAATAATCAATATCGGTGATTTAAATAATAAATCGGGAGAATAGCATGAAAAAAAGAATTTTTTTGAAATTTGAAAATTAATTAATATTATTAAAAAAATCCCGTTGTTTTAAAATGTTTAATATTTGCAAAGTGCCTGTGCATAAAATAAATTATCGTAGTGTTTTGTGATATTTTATTTTTCATCCTCTTTCAACTGTATAAAAGAGCAGAAAAAAACTCTGCCTTATACAGCAGAGAAAGAAAAATAGAATTACATTTGGTTATTGTTGTTTTTGCTTAAACTTTGATTTTTGTCTTTGCTTTATTGTTTTGACAAAAATCTTTAGTTTATTTAAAATATTTGTCAGAAGTCTCCTGACGAGTTAAGTAAGCGATAACGAAATGGCCATCGAGACGTGCTTTGACCTTCAATAATCAATATCGGTGATTTAAATAATAAATCGGGAGAATAGCATGAAAAAAAGAATTTTTTTGAAATTTGAGAATTAATTAATATTATTAAAAAAATCCCGTTGTTTAAAATGTTTAATATTTGCAAAGTGCCTGTGCATAAAATAAATTATCGTAGTGTTTTGTGATATTTTATTTTTCATCCTCTTTCAACTGTATAAAAGAGCAGAAAAAAACTCTGCCTTATACAGCAGAGAAAGAAAAATAGAATTACATTTGGTTATTGTTGTTTTTGCTTAAACTTTGATTTTTGTCTTTGCTTTATTGTTTTGACAAAAATCTTTAGTTTATTTAAAATATTTGTCAGAAGTCTCCTGACGAGTTAAGTAAGCGATAACGAAATGGCCATCGAGACGTGCTTTGACCTTCAATAATCAATATCGGTGATTTAAATAATAAATCGGGAGAATAGCATGAAAAAAAGAATTTTTTTGAAATTTGAGAATTAATTAATATTATTAAAAAAATCCCGTTGTTTAAAATGTTTAATATTTGCAAAGTGCCTGTGCATAAAATAAATTATCGTAGTGTTTTGTGATATTTTATTTTTCATCCTCTTTCAACTGTATAAAAGAGCAGAAAAAAACTCTGCCTTATACAGCAGAGAAAGAAAAATAGAATTACATTTGGTTATTGTTGTTTTTGCTTAAACTTTGATTTTTGTCTTTGCTTTATTGTTTTGACAAAAATCTTTAGTTTATTTAAAATATTTGTCAGAAGTCTCCTGACGAGTTAAGTAAGCGATAACGAAATGGCCATCGAGACGTGCTTTGACCTTCAATAATCAATATCGGTGATTTAAATAATAAATCGGGAGAATAGCATGAAAAAAAGAATTTTTTTGAAATTTGAGAATTAATTAATATTATTAAAAAAATCCCGTTGTTTAAAATGTTTAATATTTGCAAAGTGCCTGTGCATAAAATAAATTATCGTAGTGTTTTGTGATATTTTATTTTTCATCCTCTTTCAACTGTATAAAAGAGCAGAAAAAAACTCTGCCTTATACAGCAGAGAAAGAAAAATAGAATTACATTTGGTTATTGTTGTTTTTGCTTAAACTTTGATTTTTGTCTTTGCTTTATTGTTTTGACAAAAATCTTTAGTTTATTTAAAATATTTGTCAGAAGTCTCCTGACGAGTTAAGTAAGCGATAACGAAATGGCCATCGAGACGTGCTTTGACCTTCAATAATCAATATCGGTGATTTAAATAATAAATCGGGAGAATAGCATGAAAAAAAGAATTTTTTTGAAATTTGAAAATTAATTAATATTATTAAAAAAATCCCGTTGTTTTAAAATGTTTAATATTTGCAAAGTGCCTGTGCATAAAATAAATTATCGTAGTGTTTTGTGATATTTTATTTTTCATCCTCTTTCAACTGTATAAAAGAGCAGAAAAAAACTCTGCCTTATACAGCAGAGAAAGAAAAATAGAATTACATTTGGTTATTGTTGTTTTTGCTTAAACTTTGATTTTTGTCTTTGCTTTATTGTTTTGACAAAAATCTTTAGTTTATTTAAAATATTTGTCAGAAGTCTCCTGACGAGTTAAGTAAGCGATAACGAAATGGCCATCGAGACGTGCTTTGACCTTCAATAATCAATATCGGTGATTTAAATAATAAATCGGGAGAATAGCATGAAAAAAAGAATTTTTTTGAAATTTGAGAATTAATTAATATTATTAAAAAAATCCCGTTGTTTAAAATGTTTAATATTTGCAAAGTGCCTGTGCATAAAATAAATTATCGTAGTGTTTTGTGATATTTTATTTTTCATCCTCTTTCAACTGTATAAAAGAGCAGAAAAAAACTCTGCCTTATACAGCAGAGAAAGAAAAATAGAATTACATTTGGTTATTGTTGTTTTTGCTTAAACTTTGATTTTTGTCTTTGCTTTATTGTTTTGACAAAAATCTTTAGTTTATTTAAAATATTTGTCAGAAGTCTCCTGACGAGTTAAGTAAGCGATAACGAAATGGCCATCGAGACGTGCTTTGACCTTCAATAATCAATATCGGTGATTTAAATAATAAATCGGGAGAATAGCATGAAAAAAAGAATTTTTTTGAAATTTGAAAATTAATTAATATTATTAAAAAAATCCCGTTGTTTTAAAATGTTTAATATTTGCAAAGTGCCTGTGCATAAAATAAATTATCGTAGTGTTTTGTGATATTTTATTTTTCATCCTCTTTCAACTGTATAAAAGAGCAGAAAAAAACTCTGCCTTATACAGCAGAGAAAGAAAAATAGAATTACATTTGGTTATTGTTGTTTTTGCTTAAACTTTGATTTTTGTCTTTGCTTTATTGTTTTGACAAAAATCTTTAGTTTATTTAAAATATTTGTCAGAAGTCTCCTGACGAGTTAAGTAAGCGATAACGAAATGGCCATCGAGACGTGCTTTGACCTTCAATAATCAATATCGGTGATTTAAATAATAAATCGGGAGAATAGCATGAAAAAAAGAATTTTTTTGAAATTTGAGAATTAATTAATATTACTAAAAAAATCCCGTTGTTTAAAATGTTTAATATTTGCAAAGTGCCTGTGCATAAAATAAATTATCGTAGTGTTTTGTGATATTTTATTTTTCATCCTCTTTCAACTGTATAAAAGAGCAGAAAAAAACTCTGCCTTATACAGCAGAGAAAGAAAAATAGAATTACATTTGGTTATTGTTGTTTTTGCTTAAACTTTGATTTTTGTCTTTGCTTTATTGTTTTGACAAAAATCTTTAGTTTATTTAAAATATTTGTCAGAAGTCTCCTGACGAGTTAAGTAAGCGATAACGAAATGGCCATCGAGACGTGCTTTGACCTTCAATAATCAATATCGGTGATTTAAATAATAAATCGGGAGAATAGCATGAAAAAAAGAATTTTTTTGAAATTTGAGAATTAATTAATATTATTAAAAAAATCCCGTTGTTTAAAATGTTTAATATTTGCAAAGTGCCTGTGCATAAAATAAATTATCGTAGTGTTTTGTGATATTTTATTTTTCATCCTCTTTCAACTGTATAAAAGAGCAGAAAAAAACTCTGCCTTATACAGCAGAGAAAGACAAATAGAATTACATTTGGTTATTGTTGTTTTTGCTTAAACTTTGATTTTTGTCTTTGCTTTATTGTTTTGACAAAAATCTTTAGTTTATTTAAAATATTTGTCAGAAGTCTCCTGACGAGTTAAGTAAGCGATAACGAAATGGCCATCGAGACGTGCTTTGACCTTCAATAATCAATATCGGTGATTTAAATAATAAATCGGGAGAATAGCATGAAAAAAAGAATTTTTTTGAAATTTGAAAATTAATTAATATTATTAAAAAAATCCCGTTGTTTTAAAATGTTTAATATTTGCAAAGTGCCTGTGCATAAAATAAATTATCGTAGTGTTTTGTGATATTTTATTTTTCATCCTCTTTCAACTGTATAAAAGAGCAGAAAAAAACTCTGCCTTATACAGCAGAGAAAGAAAAATAGAATTACATTTGGTTATTGTTGTTTTTGCTTAAACTTTGATTTTTGTCTTTGCTTTATTGTTTTGACAAAAATCTTTAGTTTATTTAAAATATTTGTCAGAAGTCTCCTGACGAGTTAAGTAAGCGATAACGAAATGGCCATCGAGACGTGCTTTGACCTTCAATAATCAATATCGGTGATTTAAATAATAAATCGGGAGAATAGCATGAAAAAAAGAATTTTTTTGAAATTTGAGAATTAATTAATATTATTAAAAAAATCCCGTTGTTTAAAATGTTTAATATTTGCAAAGTGCCTGTGCATAAAATAAATTATCGTAGTGTTTTGTGATATTTTATTTTTCATCCTCTTTCAACTGTATAAAAGAGCAGAAAAAAACTCTGCCTTATACAGCAGAGAAAGAAAAATAGAATTACATTTGGTTATTGTTGTTTTTGCTTAAACTTTGATTTTTGTCTTTGCTTTATTGTTTTGACAAAAATCTTTAGTTTATTTAAAATATTTGTCAGAAGTCTCCTGACGAGTTAAGTAAGCGATAACGAAATGGCCATCGAGACGTGCTTTGACCTTCAATAATCAATATCGGTGATTTAAATAATAAATCGGGAGAATAGCATGAAAAAAAGAATTTTTTTGAAATTTGAGAATTAATTAATATTATTAAAAAAATCCCGTTGTTTAAAATTTGCAAAGTGCCTGTGCATAAAATAAATTATCGTAGTGTTTTGTGATATTTTATTTTTCATCCTCTTTCAACTGTATAAAAGAGCAGAAAAAAACTCTGCCTTATACAGCAGAGAAAGAAAAATAGAATTACATTTGGTTATTGTTGTTTTTGCTTAAACTTTGATTTTTGTCTTTGCTTTATTGTTTTGACAAAAATCTTTAGTTTATTTAAAATATTTGTCAGAAGTCTCCTGACGAGTTAAGTAAGCGATAACGAAATGGCCATCGAGACGTGCTTTGACCTTCAATAATCAATATCGGTGATTTAAATAATAAATCGGGAGAATAGCATGAAAAAAAGAATTTTTTTGAAATTTGAAAATTACTTTTATTTCACCATTTGATTAAAAATAAAAACTCTTTTCTTATATTTCTTCAAAATTTTGTAGGAATAGCCCGATACGTTATGATATTTAATTTCTTTGAAAACCACCTTAACATTAATTTTTCAGTTTTTGAAAATGTAGCGCGAAGAAAATATTACAATATAATTAATCTAGATGTCATACGTTTTCCTTTGATGCTGCTTACATGCGTATATTTAAGCTAGAGAAGCTTCCTAAACCTCGCATCCTCGCGATTATGTTAGCTTATTCTTTAAATGTAAGAACACAAAATGTGTATAAACACAATTTGTACCAAACTTCTTATATAAAATGAGCAAACAAAATCATAAGGAGGCGAGGCCTACAATTTTTAAATTAAATCCAGTTTTAAAAAGAGTGTGAAATTTTTTTGTTTTATTAAAACCTTAAATATGTTTCCACAACACCTCTGTATGAAAAAAAAATTTGTGGAAAAAAAATATGAGTGTAAATAAAATTTGACATCTGAAAACTTAAACAAGAAAGCCAACTAACTTATCTACTGCCACTACCTAGTATATTACATTTTCGTTAACTTATGTAGGTACCATATGTTTTTATGTCTAACGAAGCATTTCATTAAGTCTAGGGTATTGAAGCAATATATCGATAGGCAATTTTACAATAATAAAATATTTATCTACCGCTTATCAAGAGCAAGGCGCATAGTTGAAAATCCTTTTGAGATTCTTTCCAGAAGATTTCAAATATTTCAGAGAGAAATAATCCTTTCTGTTGAAAAAGTTGAGCTGATCACTTTAAGGTGTTACGCTCTGCACGATTTTTTATATAAAGAAGGTAAAGAAGAACCACATTGGGAGTCCTGCCTTTCACAGAATTGAAAAAAGCATCTGGAAATAAATGCAGTGGCGAAGCATCTGAAGTTAGGAATGCTTACAGAGATTTTTTCAATAATGTAAATATTCTGTCTTGGCAAAATGAAGCAATAAATAAGTTTTATTTTTAAAATAAAACCTAATATTATATGTCAATATGAGGATTTATTATTTAGAATCTTTTTATGTGAATTTACTTTAATCGTGCTTGATTCCTTCAAATATATACATTTCATGATATTCTCTTGAAATATTTATTATTTAAAAACTACATAATGAAATGTATTACTGCGGGGAAAGCATTTTCATATGGCAATTTTGACCCCTTGAGAAAGTGAACAAAAGATTTACGAAACGTTAGGGATATATGTAATAAAAAATGTTTTTATTTACATGGATCACTTTAGGTCTCATTAGCTTAAAATAAAAGATTAAACATTCAAAAGTCGTAACTTGGTGGCCAAAAATAACAAGAATAATAATTAAGAACTACTTTATATATATTATAATTTTAGATAAAAATGTCATCGACTCTTAATGGGTTAAGCATTTTTTTTTTTTAAATTTTAGTATTTCCTTAAAGATCTCTTCAAAAGCTTTTAAATGATAGCCATTTTGATATTTTGAAAAAGAAAAAAATATGGACGAGCGCCAATTCTTTCACGTAATGTTTTTTTAATCTTAATTAATTTTTATTCTCTGTCACCCCGATATTTGTTTTTTTGATTAGAGTTACTTTACTAAACACGATTTACATAGATGGTGAAGAGTATATAAGATTCGGCATAGATAATTATAGCACTCTTACCTGCTTTTATTTGGAGTTACTTCATTGTCCAAATAATATGGAAAAGTTAGAGGTAGACGTGGTGTTTTGTCCGCTGTCTCGAAGGACATGGACCGATATCGCTGATTTCGTTACGCATAAGAACCAGAACATATATACTTTATAGGGTCGGAAATGGATATTGTAGGAATTACAAACGTAATGACAAACTTAGTTATACACTTTTTCCACATTTTGTGGTGAAGTGTATAAAAATTAAGTTATTATATATTTTAAATATTTTATAATGACCCAAAATTAGAATTCCGAACATTAATAAAATGTCTGTGTAAGAGTATATGATTAACGTAAGGAGTTACCCACATTTCTGCTAAAGTTGATTGTCGGTTGAAAAGGTAATTGTGTGTTGCATACGTATGTCCAAAGCGTCAACGCGAAAAAACCCTAATATGCTGTCTGCCAACATTGGTTGGATAAGAAGGGATGACTGCATTTTAAATTTAGTTTAAGCTTTATTATATAAAAAATGACATTTGTTTCAGCGCTCAAAATAGAAGTATATCCTGTCAGAGTTTTTAAACTAAGGGTTGAACCATTTCTGTCTACAATAGCATAAAATGAATTTCCGTTTGAAGATTTTGAATCATCAGTAAAGTAAAAATTTCTACCATCATGTAAAGTTAAATAAATTCTTCGTTTGAAAAGGTTTGTGAATAGAAAATTTTGCACATTATCAGTGATTTAGTTTTTTAAGTTAATTGGGTCTTTCCGCCAGTAATTATAATACTGTTGTTAAATCTTTCGGTGAAAACCGTCGTCTCTTGCTTAAACTTGGTACTTTTGGCGAGCGCTTTCAATGTGATAACATCATTTTCAAGCCACGTTTTTGTTAGTAATAAAGAGATAGTGTTAAGAATAAAAGGTGGTTGGTTTAGGTAATTTTGTCCGTTTAAATGTTATTATTCAGATAGATTGCCGGATATCTGTTATGTTTATTGGAGTAAATAGTCTAATATTTCCGGGTTTTATTGTTGGATAGGTAAGTGTGACCATCTGTGGGTTTGTAAGAGTGTTTTAATAATTTTAGTAAAAATCGTGTCAGAGGTTGTGTTTACCTGTTCGTTAATAATGTCTCCGTTAAACGTTCGTGTTTTGTCGATTTCCACGTTTTCTAGAATGTCTTCGTCTTTTTTTACTTGGGTGCAATACTGTCATACATTCATCGATTTCCTTTGGTTCGTGTCCATGTGTGTTAAGGGGTATCGCGAAATTGGAGTCTTCCCTCTTCCTTTTTTAGGATCGTATGTGTTCTGTAAATCTAGTTTTTAATGTTCGTCCAGTTTGTCCGATGTATGTATGGTTACGGGTGCAAGTAAGTCTGTATACTCCACTGGTACTAAGTTTATCGGTTGTTTCTGTTTATGTTTCGAGGTTGTTGCGTAGAGTGTTGCTCGTTTTAGTGTTGTCTGTAAATCTTCTTTATGGAAAAGGTTAGTTAATCTATATATTTCTGGTCTTGTGTAAGAAAAGATGTGTCGTCGTGTTCTATTGTTTCCTTGTCTTCTTTCTTCTTGTTTTTGGTGTTGTATTGTCTGAGTAGTTTGTCGATGGTTGTGTGGTTGTAACCATTATTTATAGCTATGGTGTAAATTGTGTCGAGTTCTTTGTTGTATTTATCTGGAGCAAGTGGGACTATCTTAAGTCTCTGAATCATATGTCTAAATTTTGCGAGTTTATGTTGAGTAGGATGCTTTGAGGAACCAATGTAAAGTTTGATCTTGCTCTTTTTCTATTATCTTGACATATCAATAACACGAGAAATTAATTTCTTAAACTTTGACATTAATAGATAACCAACCATGGCAGACACAACTATCTACAGTTCTTCAAACCATCCTATTTTTAACCGACTTCAAAAAGAAGGAGGTTATACTATTCGGCTGAATATTGCTTTTTTTATATTTGTGCCTCCAGAACTCAGTCATTTCTGATCCGATTTTGAAAATTTTTAGTAATATGATAGATAATGTTTACAGATTGGTCCCGTTTTAAAAACAGAATATAATCTTTAAAATTAAAGGGTGTCCCCATACAACATACATATTTTTAACGTGCATTATGAATTGTTAAGGGCACTTCTGTAAAATTTAAAATGACTGCGAATTACTATAGCTCCCAAAAACAAAAAATTATAAAAATAAATCTAATAAATAAAGGGTGATGTATATGGCCATACTTTGAACAGTTGTAGACAGACGCTTGAAATTAACAACGAATCTGTATAGCTAAGTCCGCTATAACAACAAGTATAAAATTTGGATTTGGAAGTTAAAGGGTGTTCCAATAGTTAATTTATAGACAGAACGCTGAAACTAAAAGGGACCTGCATTGCTAAATCCTCTTTATCAACGAGTTTATAGTTTGAATTTAGAAATTAAAGGGTGTCCCATAATTGATGAAGATTTACGTATATCAGCCCATCTTTTGAACCGTCATAGACAAACGCTTGCAAATTGGACAGAATGTCGATTGCTATGGCTGTTATAGTAACAAGTTTTAATATTAAGACTTAAAAATTAAAGGATACTCCAATATTTAATTCAATTTGATGTATATTGCATTACTTTTTAACAGTTATAGACAGACGCTTGGAATTTACAACGAACCTGTATTGGTAAGGCCGCTACAACAACAAGTAAAAAATATGAATTTGAAAGTTAAAGGGTGTTCCAATAGTTGATGTAATTTCAAGTGTGTGGCCGTACTTTTAAACCGAAACTTAAAAGGAACCTGCATTTCTAAGTCGGCTACATCAACGAGTTTGTAATTTGAATTTAGAAATGAAAGGGTGTCCCATAAATACTGTAGACTTACTTATATAGGGCTATCTTTTGAATCGTTATAGACAAACGCTTATAAAGTTGACGCAATGTCGATTGCTATGGCCGTTATAGTAAAAGCTGATAATATTTAAAATTATAAATGAAAAGGTGCACCAATAGTTCAATTAATTTGGTATATGGCCACACTTTTAAACAGTTGTAGACAAACGATTAAAATTTACAGAGAACCTGTATTACTAACTTCTCTATAACAACAAGTATAAAATTTGGATTTGGAAATTAACGGGTGTCCCAATAGTTGATATATGGTGAATGTGGCCGGACTTGTGACTATATACTGATAGCTGAAATTTACAAGGGACATGTTTTGCTATGTACTCTATAACAAGAAGCTTATAATTTGAATTTAGTAACTAAAGGGTGTTCCCAAAATTATTGTAGTTTGTTCTATATGGCTGTATGTTTTGAACCGTTATATACAAACACCTTATTTTAGACAGAATGTCCACTACTTTATTTGGTATGAAAAGAAGTATAAAAAATTTTATATTATAAATTAAATAGTTGTTATAATTTGATGTATATGGGCAAACTGTGGATCCGTGACAGACAGACGGTTGAAATTTACACAGAACCTGATTGCTAAATCTACTACAAACGCAAGTATATAGTTTGAATTTGGAAATTAAAGAGTGACCCTATAGTTGCTGTAATGTAATGTTTATTGCCAAACTATTGAACAGTTGACAAAGTATAAAGTTTGGAGATATAACTGTGTCCCAATAGTTAATGTAACCTAATTTATGTTGCCATAGACTTGAGCTGTTATAGGCACAAATATGAAATCAGTTTTGAAGTCGGTTTTTTTCGCAAGAATTATTGTTTTTATTAATATTATTTGTCAGAACTTGCTTGCTTACCTGTAGTAATTTACCTTCATGAATAATTGAACATTTTTTCTTTTGAATCATTTAATATTAGAAGCAGTGTGTATATTATGTATGTATGCATATATAATTTAAATTTATTCGGTTCGTAATTTTAAGCGTCGATCTGTATATCTAACTTAGTACTAATTTATAACCTAACACCGGAAAATGCAACCATGAGTTAAAATAAGTACCAAATACTACAACCAGTGTTGCCAGGGAGCGACAGGAAAAAGTTACGCTTTTTTTCTTCAAAAAAGTTACAATTTTTCATTAAAAGTTAAATTTTAAAATTATCCTTAAATAATTTATATAAAATATAGTAAAAAGGTTTATTCCATATTTTAGGGAAAATACCATGCAAAAAATTCATTTACTGAAAAAAACCAAACGAAAAAAAAGAAAAACCTAAAAATTTCGGACTTAATACTAATTGTAGTGTATTAGTCACAATTGAAAAATTAAAAAAAACATACGACGTATTGTGAGTTCAAATGTTTACTGACTAGATTTATTTGAAACATGTTATTTGTAGTTTCTATGTTAATAATAAATTACATTAGGGTGGTACACAATCAATACTCTACATGCTCCTCGTAAGGCTATTAATAATACAAAAAAAATGAACAACACATTTTACAAGTAAAAGCTAACTTTACAGATTCCTTTTGTTTTCCTATTACTCTACCTCCTTCTCGTGGTCTGAGTTTTCTTCTAGCACATGAATAATCTTCCATCGTCTTGATCTCTTGATCCAATTCTTGATTGCCTATCAATACATTTCTTTCGATTAGTTGTTGCGGTACGATCTGTTGATTTCTAATTTGATCCAAATGACGCTTAATTATATAATTGTTGTGAAGCAAAATGCATGAATACAATTGAGGTCCAAGTATTTGTTTAATAACAGCTTGAGCCCATCGAAGCTTATTTGGATTTCGATAGTCGCGTACCATAACTTTTTGACCTATTTTAAAAGATTCATTCCTTTTTCCCCTGTGATTTTGATGTTACTATTTTGAGAATATATTATTTTTTCTTATATTGTCGGCGGCTTAAGATTATTAAAACGAGTTTTGAGTTTTCTGCCGAAAAATATTTTTGCTGGTGATTCACCTGTACTGCAGTGGTTCATATTGCGATAGTCCATTAAAAATCGACATAATATTTGATCTATATTTGCACCTTTGTTTTGAACTAAATTAGCTAAAATAGACTTTTTGAATGTCTTGACGAAATTTTCTGCCTGACCATTACTGGATAGATGGCCTTGTGCTGTTAAAATATGATTGATCCCATTTAAGGACAAAAATTGCTGAAATTCACTCGGTGTGAATTGAGGACCATTATCACTTACTAATGTTTCAACTAATCCATAACGCGAGAACGTCTCTCTTTACTTTCCAATTGTAAAGGCTGACGTAATTTTTTTAGTTTTAAAAACTTCGACGAATTTTGAAAATGAATCGATAACGATTAGAAAATAAAAGTTTTTTATAGGACCACGGTATCAAGCTTCTTTTCTTAGGACTGCATTGTAGTTTTAAACACGACATACAATCTTTTATTAAATTTTCAATGTCTTTGTCAAGTCCGGGCCACCACATATATAATCTAGCCAAAGCTTTTGTTTTTACTATGCCTAAGTGTGAGCTATGAAATTCTTCTAGAAGTCTAGATTTTAACTTTTCTGGTATTATTGTGCTATAGCCCCACAAAATACATCCATGTTCAACATTGATTTCAGTGGTTTTTTTTCGATACGGCGCAAAATTATCACCTGACAACTTGCATAACGTTCCATCCAAAATGCACTCTGCAACCTTGGACAATATTGGAACTCTTCTAGTCTCCCGTGCTATGTCTTTAAAATTTATATTAAATTGTTTTTGATTCTCAATAAAATTGATGTACGAGTTTTCTACTTCTTTATTTTGAAAAATTGGTTGTGGCATTCTTGATAAGTTATCAGTTTCATTGTGGCTTCCTTTGACATATTCTATGGAATATTCAAATCCAGAAAAATTCAATGCCCAGCGTTGCAGCCGTGGTGACATCATAACCGGTAAGACTTTGTTTCTAACAAATATGGCAAGTAATGGAGGATGATCAGTTTTCAAAATAAAGGTATTACCAAGTAAATACTGTTTAAGCGTTGTAACACAAAATATAATAGACAAGGCTTCCTTTTCCAACATACTGTAATTCTTTTCACATGTTGACAATGCTCTAGAGACAAAAGCAATGGGTTTTATACAGTCAGGAAATTTATGTGACAAGATTTCACCTACAGCACTATTGGAAGGATCCGTCGTTAAAATAATTGAAAGTTTTGGATTGAAATGAACCAACACTTGATCAAAAGTTGCTTCACTCTTTATAAGCCTTTTGACAATCCTTTGACCATACAAAAGGCACATCTTTACTTAACAAGTGATATAAAGGAGACATAATATCTGAAAACCGATTGATGAATTTTGAGTAATAATTTGCCATGCCAACGAAAGCTCTTAACTTCGATGTATTACTTGGAATAAGAGCAGAAATAATGCTCGCAATACGGTCATTGTTTTTGCTCAACCCGTATTTATCTATATTAAAACATAAATACGATATTTTACTCTGAAAGAAAATCGACTTTTTAATGTTCAACTTTAGTCCAGCAGCGTCTTCATATGTTCTGTCATTGTTTTACCAGTGACAGTTATGTCATCTTGATAAACTACAACCGGAATGTCCCTTAACAAATTTTCTATTGTTTTTCGAAATATGGCTGCTGCTGTTTTAACTCCAAAGGGTAGTCGCTTCACTTTTAATGTGCCAATATGAGTACTTAAAGAGCACAATAGCTGTGAATCATCGTCTAGAATAAGTTGGTTATAAGCGATCGATAAATCAAAATTTGTGAAAACTTCTCCTTCCTCCAATGATGCGAAAAACTCATCAATTCTCGGTAAGAGATATTTAAAATCCATTAGAAATTTATTGATTGTTACCTTATAATCGCCACATATTGTTATGTCCCCATTGGGTTTTAAAATTGGCACCACAGGGGTGCCCCAATCAGAGTTATCAACTGGTTCCAGCACACCAGTATCAATTAAATCACGCAACTGTTTTTCAACTTTCTACTTCCACGCCAGTGGCAATGGTCGTGGTTTGAAAAATATTGGTACTACATCTGCAATAACCTTAAAAAAACTTTATTTATCTGTAATCTCCTAATTTGTCTTCGAAAACTTCAGAAAATTAATTTATTTATTTGATCAATAATCGCGGCATTACTATTTCCGCAAATAATATTGTTCACTTGCAATAGCTCAAAATTAAATGAACGTAAGAACGATCGACCAAGTAAAGGCGGATTTAAGGAATCTACCACAACAAGAACAAAAGTCTTCGTATTACCTTCAAAAGTTATCGAAGCATCATATTCACCAACCAACTTTAGTTTATCACCACTATAATCAATATAGGGAACATTACATTTTCCAAGTCTTCTTTGTTTATAAAATTAAATCGGCATCAACGTACATGGCGCTCCTGTATCACATACAGCATTAATTTTGATAGCATCAATGAGTATACACATCACTAGAACTGCTCTCAGACACACTAAAAATAGAATAATTAAACAAATTTTTATTATCAATTCAATCATTAGATACATAATTAACACTTCTCCTTTTATTATGACAAACTGAAGATAAATGCCCCGTTCTTCCACTTGCATGACACTTGCTATCCTTGTATCAACAAAACTCACAGCTATGGTTTCGCCAACCACAATGAGAACATAAGGTTTTCTTTTTACTGCTGCACTTTTGCTACACTTTTCGTTTCCAAAATCATAGCCTTTTTTAACGCACTTTGTAATGTAAGATTTTCGTCTTTTTCGCACAATCTTTCGAAAATAAAATTTTTAAACCCATCACGAATTGATTAAGAACAAAAGCATCTACTACTACTACTAAGATTCACAATTCTGTTTCAGTAGGGTTTTTTAATAAATCCGTTTTACCATTTCTTTGAAAGATTAAACTTCGATCGAATCTTTTACACTAACTATTTTAAAACTTCAATATAAAATTACTGACAATTTTTCTGTAATATAATCCGGACCTTCCTGAAATTAAAAGACTACTCTCTTCTGAATCGAGGTATTGGTTGTCAAATTTTTCAATAATAATAAAAGAATGGCTAACGATTTTTGCAAGTTTTAACAGAATGCAAATTAAAAAAAGAAGATCCCAGTCTCGCCGCTAAACCTGTAGAGGACTCGACATATTCATGGATTAGACATTTAAATGAAGGTGGGTTAAGTATTTCATCAAACACTTTAATGGAAACGTTAAAATCTTGTGATGCAATTTTTGTAAAACTAAATGGGAATAAGTTACTTGTTACAAAGGGATATTCAGAAAAACACTTGGCGGAAGCAAGAAATATAAAAGCAAGTGAAGAAGTAAAAAGATTTTTTTTAGATGCAGAATGTATTTTAGAATACGGTCTGTTATTGCAAAAATGTCAGCAACGTATATAAATAAAATTTTTTCTTTTCATTTTATTTTTTTTAACAAAAATAATAATTTGCCCCACTGTTTACATATTTTTTGAGCGTCGTGACGTCACTTCACGTTCATGCGCAGAAGAAAAAAAATTTGTGTGCGTGATGTCGTAATCTGCTTTTTATCATTCTTGCTATAAAGCGACTGGTCATGTGAATTAGGGAGGCAGTCTTTGAGCAGAGCTCAATTAGGTAAGTCAATTATATTCGGTGGTGTCCTGCTGCTTATGATTTATTACCCTAAGTTTCAGTACGAAGCTAAGCAAAGCTTTTTGGTGGTGTCCCGCTGACTGCTTTGTTTAACCCGTAGTAAGGACTTACCAGTAGTAAGGGAATTGGCACGCTAAGAACTGTTTTAATTGTTTTTGGAGATATCCTCCATCAACAAAATGATACACTGAGCGATTGAATATTGGTCAAGCCCGAGATTATTGGTGGTAACCCGCTGGTTGCTGGTACTCCGCCAATACTCAGTTACGTAACCCGATTTTCCTCAACGCAAGGATTTAGTGTAGGTGGTATCCCCACGGATTTGAGTGGGAATTTATACTTCCGCACGCGCCACACATGGGCGGACATAGGCATTTTTTAAGAGGAGCGCCCGTAATGGCCTTTCCATAACAAAACTTTCAGAACATGTCCCTCGTTAACAGGTGGGAAAAGTTAAAAGCAATTCATAATCAATTCTCTATCCGGCGGAAAGAAAATTATCTCAAGTTCCGTTACAAATGGAGAAACGCGACTCCAAATCTTCAAGCTGGAGCTATAGCGGTTGTAACTGAGGATTTGCAGCCATCCCACGAACGGCGACTAGGGAGAGTTAAAAAAACCTTTCCCAGGTGCCGACAAGAACGTGCGAATTGCCGAAGTACGCACTTCCTCAGGTGTCATGACACGACCCTTTGTCAAGTTATGCTACCCTCCCTTTTTAAATAATGAACCCTCTCATTAACTAACCTTTTAACCGATTAAGAATTATATTTTACACCTATTATAACTTTTTAGACATCCAGCTCTTAAATGTTACCTACATTTTTCTATGTTATTTTCTTTTTGATATTATCTCCTAATAGATCTAACGAAAAAACTCGTCGTTAAGAAAGAGAAGGAAACTGCTGAAAATCATTGCAATTCCAATAACTGTTTAACGAGAAGTCATATCACCGCTCTTGCTCCTCAATGGAGACGTGCAAAAAATGTAATCGTCTATATCAAACCTTCTCCATACGATAGATTAAAACCGGAATCGTGAGAAATCCATTACCACTAAGCAATTACGTCGTCAGAAACCAGAACAGCAACAACCATCAATAAAACCAACACAATAACAATCAACAGTATAACATAGCTCAAACTAGTCTTCTGCTCCAAACGCCAAGATTCTTGCCGAAGCAATAAAATCCTTAGCGCAGGCTTTTTGCGCCACTGATACGGCATCTGTTGCCTAACGGTAAGGCCGGCGGTATGTCTCAACAACTGTTTATATGTATTCAAGTTTAATTTATTTGATTTAATATTCCCGTGTTTTTAATTTTCACCTTCAAACTAATTTAATTTCTTGTTTTTTATTCCCAAAAACCCCTACTATTATAGTTACTCTACTCTGAGTAATTATTAGTTGTAAAACTTTTCATCCTTTTGATTACTGAGGAATTTTGACCTACCATCGTGGTTTGGAAAGGAGTTCTGGTGTCCACCACCAGCGATAAATAATGAATTCTCCAGGAGTAATTTGCTATAAATATAACACCCAAGATTTTGAATTATTTGCATTTCCACCGGTATCGTTCTCAATACTAAATCTATGCCTATTAACGTCACAGAGTTTTTTGCTACTAATATGCAAATATTTGGCTTTAGTGATCGAAGTTGGTACCAAACTTCGTTGACCAATTGTTAATTTCGTGAAGGACATTTTGTAGTAACCAAGCAAAAAATTTTTGAAAAGGTAACCGAGTGTGGAATTAAGCATTTTTGGTAGAAGTACTTCCTAAATAGATTGCCAACTTAATGATTTTAACAAAGCATGATACTTGTATAATTAATTACTGAGAATCGATTACATAAATTATTGTAGGAAATAATGAGTACCATTAGTACGGTAGTCTCTTTTAACATAAAGAACTAGTTCCATTACTACTTCCTTTTTTGGAAACTAATGTAATGTGTTTTGTAAGCGAGTAACAAAATATGGCAATCACAAAAGTAAGTCATTATATGGCAAGGTAATGTCTAATTTTTAGCTGGGAACGTGTTACATTAAGTGTTACTTTTTTTATTTAAGTTTGTCATTCCGTGTATAATTTACGTGTCTAAGTATATATATTCAGAGTTCTTATGCATATCGAAGTCGATTGCCTTTGTGCAGGCACTAGATGAGCTAGGGAAAGTTTAAATACGTCAATCAATCAGACATACTTTCGACAATTTTTCTATTGAAAATCAGCAAGATCGGTTCATAACCTTCGATTCAGCGGACAAAACACTACGCCTGCGTCCAAATCATTTGGAAAAAATCTAGTTTAGTGAAGTAACTCCAATGAAAAAAAAAACAAATACATGGGACTATAGAGAAGTAAAAATAAGAAAGAAATTAGAAGCGAAAAAATTAACGCCCATATTTTCCGACTTATGGGCGTCTTTACTTTTCATAGAGGAGTACGATATTTTTTCAGTTATCAATATAGGTATCATTTAAATGCCTATGAAGAGATCTTTAAGGAAATACTTAAATTTTTAAAAATGTTTAATTAATTAAGAGCCAATGACATTTTTATGTAAAATTGTATATAGTACTTTTTTATTGAAGTTTTTTCTTCGGGTAGAAAAAAAGTAATTCATTTTGATATTATGTACGTTTGTATATAAAATGTGATAATAACGTAGTATAAATATTTATGTATGCGAAAGAATAAGGTAAAATTTATAGTGCGGGTTGTTGTGTTTCACAATATTGCCCGCTTTATGGAAAGATATTGAAGCCGACAACGGGATGCCAACATCAAAATGCTTCGGTACAAGAATCAATTTCACAAACGGTGTTACCGCAAACAAAAAGTCTGCCAAAGTTTTGTTATCTTCGCAAAATTAAAATAACATTTTAAATGTTATGGTCATTTTTCGCTTCCATCCATAGTGCCAATAAATCCATCACTATTTTTTTAATTATTTAATTTTTAATAAAAAAAAAACACATCAACGATCTTTTTTTGTTACCTGCATTTTATATATGTACATACCTATTATTAATACTTCTTATTTGCCGCAAGACTTTAATAAAATAAATGATTTGACATTTTGACATTCTTCCCTATTGTTTATTTTGTTGTGGCAGTGTTGCTTCTTTTTTTAATTATTTTGCGTAAGCAATACAGAGTATCGAATACTTAAGGGAATTTATATTGGGGCTATTGTCCCATGACTTTTTCTTTTTCTGACTAATCATAACAAAATTAAAAACGAAATAAAATTAAAAACAAAGGTTTTTTGCGTTGGTAAGTAAAAATATATTTAATTTTTCGCATTAATAAAAATTTATGTGGCGTTTTGGTCCCTTTCAGATTAGGCAACTTTACTTGAGCAAGTCTTGTGTTTGTGGGTTTGAGAGGAAAGGTCGGTTTGAAGGGAAAAAAATGCCGAGATTTGAGTACAAGTCTGCTTCTGCTGTCGTTCTTGTCTTTGGATATTTATTTGATTTTGACATTGTCTTTTATTTCTTCTTCGGTGTTTTGTCTAATTTTGTATTTAGTATTATATTTGTTAATCAAACCAAACGTCAACAATTTAATAGCCTGTTTATAGAACACGTCAAGAGCGAAACGAAACCGGATGGCATATGGACGAATACGTAATAATTAGCGTCCGTATAACACGTTCCGGTTTTTTGGTTTAACTTACGTTGTGTTTCGTATGAATAAATGTGTCAAATCGTAGTATTAATTAATGTTTTTTATTTACTTTTTTTCTTACTTTTTTTGTTTTTGCCTTAAATGATAGTAACCCTGCTTCGGCTCTTTAAAAGAAACAGCTGAGTTTAATAAATAAAACAAAATAGCAAACAATGAAGTAAACATTTTTTTCTGCAAAACAAAAAAGATATCCCGCGTAGCCAGCCTTTTGCCGGGCGCAAAGATTTTCTCCTCTATGGTACGATTAACACCGGTTTCTCTTTCTAAAGATTTCCTGCACAGCCTGCCTTCGGCCGGACCCAAAGATTTTTACCTCTTTGGTATGACCAACACCGGCTTCGCTTTCTAAAGACTTCCTAACTAATCGATATATGTCACATTATACGTAAAAATTTCTGAGGTCCGTAACTCAGAAACAAAGGGTTTTCCCGAAAGTTATCATATTTTTTGTTTAAAATTACATTTTACACACTTACAATTTTTTTAAAAGTTAAGTAAAGTTACAGGTCTGTTCAGTAACTAAAAATTGTTACTAATTGTTGCTAATTGTTACTAAAAGGTGTTCAAGTACTCGAAAAACTAGCAACGAGAGAGTGAAAAAAGAGCGCAAAAATATGAGAGAGAAAAAAATGTTTGCAAGTTTTGGCTAGTAAAATTTTTACTTGCAAGAATTAGTCAAGCAGATGGTTTTTAATTTTGTTTACAAAATAATTTGCTTTAAATTCTTTGATAAAATGTTTGTAGCATTGATGAAAACCAGAGAACTGCCAGAGTGTCTATTTTTAATACTCTAAGTATACTCATCTTAAATGCGGTGTGATCGCCACCGAATTTCTTTTGTGTGAGTATTTACTATACCCATTTCATTTGAGTATTGATGAGTTTAAGTGTCTAGCATACTCAAGTAAAATGTTTGCGATGCTGGCTTTACTTTATTCGTACTCATACTTACAGCAAACACCAAGAGAGAGATTTTAAAGTGTGTAGTGTGAAAAAAGGCGCATAAACTGAAAATATTTGTACATAAAAAACAGCAACAAAATAAGTATACATGCTTTAAATAGTGTACAAAAGCTGTGCCTTTAAGCGGTTTTATTGCATTTTATTCATTAAATATGTGTTGTATTTGATACGTATGAAAACGGTTGTTGCCTGTTTCAATAATAAGAATAGATTTGATCAAATTTTGTTTTTTGTTATTGTTTATAAATAGTTCTGCATACAGTGCAGAATTTCATAAAACGGCAGTAAAAAACTTTAATAGGGTAAAAATGTGGCAACCCTGCTTACTCATAGAGAGAATTAAAAAATTCTCGCGTACGAGTATAGAAAATACTTAAAATTCTGATTGCGATATTTTTGAGACTCGTTTTTAGGCTCTTTGTTTTAAATATACCCACAACAAAAAACACTTACAAGAATGGGTAAAATAAACACCGCAACTTTTTATTGTGGTGTTTAAAATACTCGAGTATGAAAAATATAAAGTAAGTATGCGGTATACTCATAGTTGCGGTGTACTCGTTCCGTTCTCTGGTTACGTAACCTTTAAACAAATCATTTGATAGCGTATGGATTCCAGGACTCATTTGTAAATTAAATAATTATAAATTTTCATTTCACCATATTCTATTAATATATAATATGCTTATCAATAAAACCTTTAAAGTGTTTCATCAAAACTTTGAAAGTAAGAATAAGTTTTCAATTATTAACGGTTTACATCAGGGAACGGTAAACTCACCTATACTTTTTAACCTATTTATATTGGACCTTCTTAACGAAATAGAAAATATCATATCCTTTGCAGATGATATTATACCATTGAAAAAATAAATAAAATTCTCCAAACAAATTTAAATACAGTAGAAAAATACCAATTGATTGGATTATGAAAATTAACACGAGCAAATGTGAAAGTATTCTATTTAGGCCGCCGGTTGATAAATGCAATGCTAATATAAGGAAAAACTGGAAACAATTTGGAATCAAATCGAACATAAATAACATTAATATCTCAAATAAGGATACAGTCAAATATCTATGTATATACTTAGACAAATTCTTATATTTTAACAATCACGTAAAAGAGATATTAAATAAATCAAGAAAAGCTTTTTTCAAATATATAACGTTATTCTACTCAAAGTACGTTAAATCAAGAGTCAAAGTTATAATGTATCAAACGCTAATTAGGCCAATAATTACTTACGGCTGTCCTATTTGGTTTAATATCTCACCATCTTATATGGAAAAGTTAAGAGTGTTCGAAAGAAAATGTCTTAGGGCTTGTGTATCTAAATTTAGGTCTTCAGAAAGTAGCTATATGAAATATATTACTAACAATACTTTGTACAATTAATAAGAATCGATAATTTTATTATATATCTTATAAGAAACCACATCACAAGATGTAGGTCTTGTTTAAAAATAATTGAATAATGGCACCATACTATACAAATGAAGAATATATTATTCAGACAGTGAAAAAAGGATTTGTACCTCCTGAAGCCTTTTTGTATTTAGATAAACTTAATATCATACAAAATGAACACGTATTCCCTATATTTTACAATAACTATAGACGGGCTAACGTAAAAAATGTTTGTTGTAAATTACCGTCAAACGATTTGAGATTTAATACAAGTATAGGCAATAACGTATCTCATATTAATCAAAGACTAAAAAATTAAAAAAAATTTTGGTGGCTAAATCAATAAATTATTATATTACTTCTCTTTTATTACCTTGACAAACCTAATCAAATTAAAATCAAAAGTGTAATGTTTTTTTAATCTTTCATTATAAATAAATAAAAGAATATATTCTCCATTTGTAGAAAATCAAATAAAATTTATACCCCCAAAAGTAAATTTCATTAACTAATATTATCTATACTAGAGAGCTCTTGCACGGGACATTGTATAAGTTTAAATTTATAATGTTAACTATTGTTTATGTAGTTTAAAAGTTTTATGAAAAAATGAAAATAAATAAACGAAAAAAAAAAACACAAGTATTAACAATTAAAATAATATAAATATATTATTTTGTTGTTTGTCTTTAATTTAGCTTGGACAGCATGCAGCAAAAAAGCTTAAAACAACAGAAATTTGGTTTAGAGTCTTCTATCTTTACAAGTGTTTTTGTTGTTCTTAAGCTGGCTACAGACAACGCAATGTGTTTCTAAAATCTGTTTCATTTCATTACAGATTGCGTCGTCTGAATTCGTGTTTCATGTTTCACTTCGGGTTGCAGTCCAGTACCTCGTTTCTGTATTTCTCGCATCGTTCAAGTTTTCGCATGAAACAAGTGAATTTTTAGAAAAACGATGTAAATTGAAACAAAAAATGGGTTTTCTCACACAAGTGCTTCTGTATCTTTAAAATGCGAGAACTATATGTCATTTAAGTTATTTTCCAACAGTTATTGGAAGTATGCGAGAAAAAGTGTTTCTGTACCAATATTTTGTGAAAAGTTTTACGCAAAAACAACTCACATTTAAAAACAGTGCGAAAACAAGTAAGATTAAAAATATATTTTTAAATTTGAGTAAACATGGAGTCTAATTCAGACGAAAAGGTAAAAAGCAATTTAACTTAATAATAAAAAAAGTATTATCAATAAGTATTCATGCATTTATTTATTTAAAAAATAGAAAATTTAATAATATTTCGCCGATCATTCTGTTCAGCTGTTATTAAGGCCGTACTATACATTTTTTTCGCTATATTATTTAAAACTTGTTTTATTTATTAACTTTTATATTGTTTGATAATTTATTTCTTTATTTTGACGTTTTGTTTTTATTTCACACTAGTACTGGAATTATTCCAGAAAAACCGGATTAAAGTTGTCTGTTTTTGCATTAAGAACCAGAAACACTTTTTACTCGCAAATCGAGAAACGATGAAATTTTTTGTTTCACACTTGATGTGAAAACTTTTACGATGCGAGAAATACAGAAACGAGGTACAGGTTTCATTAACATCAAAATGTTTTGATATTTTTTGGTTGCTTTGAAACAGATTGCATGGTTTGTATCGCTGTTTCATTATTTTATGTGTTTAGCAGCGTTGTCAACTTGGTGCGTTTCGCACCATTTTGGGTGCTTTTTCGAATTTTTTGTGCGAAAATTTCACGTGTTGGTGCGTGGTGCGTTTTTTTTTTTAATTTTAGTGCTTTTTTTATTTGCGGTGGCACCAAAGCAAATTTAACACCACTCCTTTTTAGTGTGAGAAAAAAGTTTTGTACAAAAAATACACCTGTTTTAATACCATTTCGTTTAAGACGTACCAAATCATAAGCACAAAATGAAACGGTATTGTTGTTGTATTAATTTTTGTTATGTTAAAAAAAAAAAACATTTCACTGTGTGGAATATACTATCCCTTTTAGATTTTCATGGTCATTGTTTTTGTAGTAAAGGCTGCTGTTGTATCTGTTAAACAGCTTAGCAAAAGCAGAGTTTTGTCTTGATCAGTTAACTTTTAACCGACTTCAAAAAAAGAAGGAGGTTATACAATTCGACTGAATGTTGCTTTTTTATGTTTGTGCTTGCAGAACTCAGTCATTTCTGAACCGATTTTGAAAATATTTGGTAATGTGATAGATTATGCTTACAGATTGGTCACGTTTTAAAAACAGTTCCTAATCTTAAAAATTAAAGGGTGTCCCATTTTAACTTGTATTATGAACTGTAAAGGACGATTCTGTAAAATATAAAATGACTGCTTATTACTATGGCTCCCAATAACAAAAAGTTATACAAAAATAAATCTAAAAATTAAAGGGTGCCCCATAATTGATATAAATTTACTTATATGGGCCTATGTTTTGAACCGTTATAGACAAACGCTTGTAAATTGGACAGAATGTCGGTTGCTATGGCCGATATAGTAACAAGTTTTTATACTAAAAATTATAAACTAAAGGGTGCGCCTATAGTTCACTTAATTTGATGTATATTGCCATACTTTTTAACAGTTGTAAACAGACGCTTCAAATTTACAACGAACCTGAATTGCTGAGTCCTAAATCATTAAAGATTTTAAATAAAAAAGAAATGCTAAATGGTGCGTTTTTTTCTCCACTTTGGTGCGTTTTGAAATTTCAAAGTTGACAACGCTGGTGTTTAGTATATTGACAACAAGCAAGCTGTAAACATGTAAGTAATTAAGAAAGAACAAAATCGGATGTGAATGTGATAAATATAAAATTATAAATGCAGCAGCATTTGAAAAATTAGTAATTGAATATAAAAATATTGCTATAAACGAAAGCATTGAAAAAGTTAAAAACAGGGGTCATTTTTGCATCTTTTTTTTCGCGCGATGTTGTCTGTAGCCAGAATTAGAATTGATAGTAAACATGCCAGTGATGAAGCATTCAATGCAATGTACTTTTTTCGGTACCAATTTAATAAGAATAGTAAAATTATTATGAAGGAAGATAAGTTATACATACAAAGGAGGTCTATGTTACTTTTAATGTCAATTATATTATATCCAAACTTCAACAAGAATGTTTATTAGAACTTACTGCAAAAAGTTGTATTTATGGCGCGCTTAAACATCGTAGAAGCTTTTGAAAATGACCTAGTAATTAAAAGAAATTTAAACATTTTAGGTTTGTGTTTTTGCTATTGGATTACTTAGTCTTATTTTATATTTTTCATTGTGGTTGATATCAGTTGCGGGGTTATAGTGGTGTATTATTATATATATTTTTTTTCAATCTAGTACATTTACTTTAAAAATGGTACTATTTAATGGTCATACCGTATAGTTTCAAGGTCTTACATATCAAAGCCGCAACAATTTTCTTTGCTTTTGCCAGTAAGCGTACATTTACTTTTTTACCTTTGGGAGAACAATTTTGAAAATTTCTATTTTACTCTCTCTTTGCTAGTAAAGTTACTGAACAGACCTATATTTTAAATGATTTTTATATAATTTTTGTTTTTACTTTTTTCTTGTCAAATTACCTTTCCAATGATATTCTTATTGTCCCTTTCTGCCATCAAATACTCGATATATGCCATATTAAACATAAAAACGTCGGAGGCCCATAACTCCGGAACTAAGAGTTGGCGCCAAATGTTTTACTTAGAATTCCATTTTACACCCCGTGGGCAATATTTTTTTCTTTTGGAACGTTGTCCGTAAACTGGATTTAAGCCCAAAAATTTGTGAAAAAAAAAGGTTAAACAATAGTTATAAAAATTAACAATAATTTAAATGTATGTATAATAGTAATAAATATTTTTATAAGTGAAATTGTTATGATGGGCAGTTGCCCAACAATATTAACTACTGACGTATGGTTTTTCTTCTTCGCTCATTTTCGACGTGTCTGACACTACAATGCGCGATGACGCAACATTTATTTACACAAAACAGAACGTAAATTAAACGAAAAAACCGGAACGTTCTACACGGACGCTAATTATTACGTATTCGTCCATATGCCATCCGGTTTCGTTTCGCTCTTGACAGGCTGTAAGTTTGTCATTCCGTAAGTAATTTCTACAATATCCATTTCCGACCCCATAAAGTATATGTATTCTAAGTTCTTATGCATAGCGAAGTCGGTTGAGGGATGTCCTTTATTTATTGGAGTTACTTTATTTTTCCAAATGATCTTGAAAAATTAGAGGTTGGCGTGGTGTTTTGCTCCAAAGGGGATGCTGATCTTGCTGATTCCCAAAAGCACCTCTGATCGATTGATGTATTTAAATTTTCTCTAGCTGATCCAGTGCCTTGGCAAACTTGATTTCTTTTTGAAGGGTATAATAACAACCTTGTAATAAACATTAACAACATTAGAAACCAAATGTGTAAAAAACAAAATACAAAACAGTTTCACAATATAAGGCTTTTTATTCGCATTTAATACTGTTTTTTGTCGTAAGTAATCTTTGAATAATAATAATAGCTTTTCAATATTTTTTATGATTCTTTTTTCATATTAAACCAGAATGTCTTGAAAATTTAATAACGTAATTGTTTAAGCAAAGGCGAATCAATTACCAGGTTGCAGCGTAGGCGAATTCATAATTTTTTGCTGGTGAACAGAGTTGCCACACAAGAAATTGACTTCCTACCAATAATTTTCAAAAATCCTACCAAAATCGTTCACAGCCTACCAAAAATTTAAAAATGCATTTCTTGAACATAAACTCTGTTATACTCATTTGGTTTTTTTTCCGTAATTGTTGAGATGGAAGTTTATCTTTTTAGAATGAACACCCATCCCTTTCCTGAAGCCAATCAAATTCGCTCAACCATTTGGTTCTAAATTTTCTTTTGACTGTTTCTTTACAATGATCACTAAAAGTATTATATTATTTAAAAATGTTTTAAAACAAAAATTTTAAGAGTGGTTTTACCTGGTTGATGGTATGTCGTCTTCTGAAAATAAACCTTCACTCAAAAATATTGTTAATTTCAATTTCATAATATTGTTCGGATTTCTTAAGCCATGGTTATAGCTTTAATCATCTCTATGCAAAAAGCAGAGATGTTTTTTATTTCACCTAAGATAGTTTTTGAAAACAGTGGTAGCACTATTCAAAGTTATTGTTTATTTAATTCAAAGTTACATTTTTTTTTTTTAATTATATGTACTGAATTTCTAAGGAGAAAAATTGACTATTACTAAAAAATTGCTACAGGAGGAAATCCTACCAAAAATTTAAAAAAAATGCAACAAACCAACCAAACTACCAAACCGTTTTTTAAAGTCGAAAAACTACCAAGTTTGGTCCGATTGGACCAAAGCGGCAACGCTGCTGGTGAAAAGCACAGACTATCTGTGGTAAAAATTACTGTCAAACTACATATATAAAAAATTATACACAGATATATTCAAGGCGAATCAATTATCAGGTGGCAGCGTTAGAGAATTTATTATTTTTTGCTGGTAGAAACGAATGTTTTTTATATATGGAGTTTGACAGTAGTGTACACGGCGAAAATTAATGAATTCGCCTACGCTGCCACCTGGTAATTGATTCGCCTTGTTTCTACCAGTAAAATTGATAATTGATTCGCCTTGACAGAGTCGGTTTCTGGTTTGGAAGCACGTTTTCCTCATTCATTATTATATTGTTATTAGTGAAAATATATTTTAAAAAACGTGATAATTATGTCAATAGAACAATCTACAATCGGTTTTTGTTAAGATTATTTAAAAATAGAATAAATAGCCGCATAAATAAATAAATAATTTTAACCATATATTAATGAAAACAAAAAATTTTCACGTTTGCTCGTCTATAAATGCATAAATAAGAATTTTAATGAGGTCTGTTGTGCATCGATACGTTAATAAAATTGCCCGTATATGTATGTAACTCAGTTTAATAAATTTAAGGCACTTAAAATTGGAGCAGAGCCTTATTTACAGGAAACAGCATTAAACATGTTTGTATAAATGTCAATGTCATTGCCGTGGCATTTGTTCATACGCATATTTTTCTTTTGTATTTATTGGATTAGACGATATTTGACCTGGTTATAATTTTGCAGAGATAAATACGTTTTGAGGTAATATATGTATATACAATTGTGAGTATAATAAATTGGTTAAGAATTTTTAATCGCCTTAAGAAGGGAGTTCTGTCTGTATTCTATCCACAGAATGCATAAACGTGCAAAGTGTGTTATCATGTTAAAAAAAAATAAGGAAGGCATAAAACTCATTAAGGGCAGCATGTCATAAGAATTACTAGGAGAGTGAAAATTTATAAGTACGCGGAGAGCAAAAACCAGCAGCAACCAATATTTTCAAAGTTACGGACATATTGAGCCTTTGCTGCAAGGGCGTAAAAAAAGAAGCTAAATGAAGATAAAAACAGAGTTTTTTTTTAATTAAATACGGATATTTAAAGAATTGTTAATTCATATAATGAATTTACAATAAGTTAAAGTTACAGTATATACAATACAAAGTTTTGTATTATGTTTGGTATTTTTTTTTAACAACAAAAAAAAAAAAAATGACTCAGTTATTTAAAGTAAAGTTAATTTTTTTTTAAACCTTGTCTCAACAACATTGGGCTATTAAATATAAAATTTGGAAAACATATTTAAGATTGGAACGTGATGTCTTAAAAATCATATATAATAAAATAAGGAACTGGTTTTAAAAGTGGCTTAGTAAAACTATTTGATTAATGTTCTGTTTTTTTATGAATTTACAAAAATTAACACTAACCTTACATGTATAAACATTTTGCCTTAAGTAATTATATTTTACTTCAATATCTTTGGTACGCTTGTTGTACTCGGAATTTATAAACAAATAATTTTCTTAAACGTGTTATGTAATTTTTGGCTTAAATCTAGATTACGGACGCTGCACAGAGGAGTATTTGACCCAAAAAGCTGACCAAAAAGGCAAAAATTAATTTGATTAAATCCTAAGAACAAATTACGCAGATCGATAGAAAACAAAATTCTACATCATATCGTGCATTTTAAAGGAAGGGTGTAAGTTAAGATTTGTAGTTGTGGGACACTGTTAAAATCAGGAAAGTGATGAAAATTACATGCGTTTTTATTGAATTTTTTCGATTTCAAGATATTTATATGATATTTTTAGTGGCTAAACGAATGGAGGTATTACATTGATTTTTTTTTTGCCTGAAAGATTTCATCAGCAGCTATTTTCAATATTTAAAAAGAAAAAATTATCACAAATATTTATTTTTAAAATTTTAATTATAAAAAAATTATGTATTTAAATTCTTACCAAAAACGAAAAAGGAAAAGCTTTTTGAAAGTGAAGGTAGCTGTTGTACAAATAATGTTGTATACCACAATAAAATATGAAATCTCTAATTTAAGAAAAAAGAAAAAAAATTTGCGCAAGTTTGCGCCATTATTTTTGGTGATTTTTTGAAAATTTTACCTTTTTTCTATTGTTGCTCATAAGGCACTTTTTCTTATACTTTATTGTCGTCATAAACTTTTGTGTTTTCCGAATTACTGATGTGAAATATTATTTAATCACTTTTAACAACTACCAACATGATGGATTACCTACCTTTATAGAGGAATTGCTTAGAATTCAGTTCTTACTTTATAAATTCAAATTAACTAACTGTAAGTCAACCCACGAATACACACCTATTAAACTGTTTTCGTTTACCAGCGGTCTATGTAACACTTCATCGTCTTCAGGACACTTTATTTCTTCTGAAAATATAGTTAGCTATAAACATACCTAATTTAAAAGGGTTACAAATCAAAATTACATTTAAAAATGGTGCAGGTATATTAAAAATGCACCCAAGTATCAGGTTATTAACTAATTAACGGAAAAATGCACTTTGAAAAATATACGTATATGGCTTATTGCGCAAAATTCTTATTATAAGAGATAACATGGAAAAAATTTACATAAGATTTGAGTTATCCAAATAGCACAGGAATCTAATGCTAGAACCAGTGACGAGAAGTTGCAGTTGTTAGCTAGTAAATTGTGTGTGATTTCAGAATGCCAAGAAGATGGGGATATACAAGCAGTGAAGCAGTGTGTTATAAATTTAAAAAATTGTTTCAAAAGATATTGGGGTTTAGCACAACGAAAAGAGGACCGATTTTTAAGCACGTATGCTAAATGGCTGGAAGGAACTGTGACAATACCAGTATTTGGCAGTTCATCTTCAGGGCGACCAAAAAAAAAGATTTAATGAAGCAAGTGAAAGAACAAAACGAAGAAATTCGTCAGCAATTAACAACAGAGGAGATTACATTTACTGAATGTCTGAGTGTCAAAAATAACACTAACCCAATAATAATCTGCCACTACCTTTTTTTTTTATCAAACTAAAGCTAAAACTATCAAAAAAGTTAAAATTTTTAAACAAAAACCACGCCTAATAATTTTGGCCAGCTTTTAGGGTCAAATACTCCTCTGTGCGCTGCTTAAAAATTAAAAAAAAAGTTTGCTACAGGCTGAAAATTTAATTTTAAGCAAAACATGTAAAGTGGCAAATTTTGGGCTGACCCTTAGTTTCTGAGTTGCGGGCCTCCCAAAGTTTGTATGTACAATATGGAATAAATATATCGAGTATTTTGTGGTGGAATGGGGCAATATGGATATCATTAAAAAGGTAATTTAAATATCTTTTCAATTGAAAAGGAAAATATTCGTCTATCTTCAAATTGAATACCGCGAGGGTCTTCTGGTAGATGAGAATACCAACTCTCATGATGAGCGTTGAAATCGCCTAGAAGTACTCTTTTATCACCTTACAAGAGTTTTTTTATTTAAATTTTATTAGTATTAAGAATACTTTTAATTTAATCTTGCAACAAAAGGTTTTTAAATTACATTTTTTAATTACATTAATACATAATCTGTGAATTTTTCTTCACAAATTGAACACATTTTCTATTTCTGAAGGAAGCCCATTATATAGATTGAGGCCTTTGTAAAAAAGCTATCTCTGCATTGCTGTAGATACTCCATTTATTAAAAAATCCGTTCCGTAGATGATATTGCTGAATTTGTCCCACCATATTAAGTTGTTCGCAAATATATTGTGGTGCATTACCAATCTTTATTCTCCGTATGAATTTTAAAGTATTAATTTCTATTCTCTGTTGTATGTTGAGCCATTTTAACGAATTTGACATGTACTGGATTGATGTGTAACGGTTGCATTTTAAAATTGTGCTCATTGCTTTATTTTGAAGTTTTTGAAGTCTTTCTATTTGTTTTTTTGTACAACATGCGTATAGTATTGTCGAACAGTACTCATGTTGGGGTTTAATAATAACATTATATATACTAATAGCGGCTGTTAATGACACTTTGTTTCTCGGTCTTTTAAAATAACCGATCTTTTTACAAGTGTATTCGATGCGCTCTTTAAATTTTAAGTCTCTGTCTATTCTAAAACCGAAGTATTTTATATTTTCAACTTTTTCTATATCATTATTATTAATTTTTATTATAATGTCTCTGTTTGTACCTATTATCATTAATTTTGTTTTATTTTCGTTAAGTTTGAGCTTATTCATTTTTAACCATTTATTAACTCTTTCCAAATCGTGTAACATATTTTCTTGACAATTTTCTTTACTATATTCAACAGTATACATTAAAGTATCATCGGCGTATAGAACTATTTCGCATTTATTTACCACATTAGGCAAATCGTTAATAATAGTCGAGAGATCCATTAATTATGTTTAACAACGGGTTGCTCATTATGTCCCAGTTATCCAATATCATTCTTGTTGTCACTCTATTGAAGTCAGGTTTGTTATTAACTTCTTTGCATATATTTTTTAATTCGGAAAAATCTATTGCACGGAATACAAAAGTATTGTTTGTCACAGATATGTTATTTATATATTGCACATTTTCTATACTATCTCTAATTTCTATTATACTATCAATTAAATAATCATTGAATTTATTGGCGATTATATTATAACTAGATGACCCGTGCGAATATTTCGGAGCGTTAGTTGTCATTTTTGTAAGATAAAATGAAAATATTTAATAGAAATTTTAGTAACTTCAATACATTTTATTAAAAGTATAAAAATATTAGAAATCACATTTACATACATACACACATATGTTTAAATGCTTTTATAATACTTCTTTGAATACAATGTTAGAGGTAATGACATGATCATCGTTAACTTTTTGCCCGTACGAATCCTTAATACAAACAAAAATATATGGCGGCATTGCCAGAATGGATTTCAATATATACTGTATTATGTAGAATTGCATTACCATTAAGCGACCCTGTATTACCACAATTGAACAAAAACATATAATCACTGCATTATCATTCAGTTTATATAAAATATAATTTTTATCAATAAAAGTATTAATTTTTCAAGTTCTAATAATTTTTCGTCATTAGTGTTAGAAATAAGCTTTAAAATGAGATATCATTCATTAAATTTGGTATGGGAGATATTTGCAACCGACAAAAAAGTGCTTTAGAAATAATATATATGATCCTTATATTATATTTGTTCAAATATCACATTTTGTATCACAAATCGGTTCTTTTTAAGCACTAAGTTTTTTATTTCTAGCCACATTTGTTTCGCATTTTTGGTATTAGGTATCTTATTACTTATGTATTTGTTCTTTTCTTTATTTATTATTGTTTTATAATTGTTTCTTACATTCTTATAATTGTTCCATGCCTCTATAGTATTTTCGATACAAATGTACCGCACCATTATTCAAACTGTCATTATAATTATTATTAAAATTTGTTTGTAGTTCTATTATAAAATCTTCTATTTTATATTTAAATGTCTCGATTTCGTTATATTGCTCATCTTTTTTTATCATTGTTACACTCAATATATATGTTTGTTACTTTACGATCTGTTACTTTGTTTATATTGCTGTTTTTAGCTGTTACTTTTTTGGTATTTGTTATCACGTAGTGTCAGTTTTTTATTAGTTGTTTTATGCCATTGTCATTTAATATACTTTTTAGTTTTTTCTTGTAAAAATTATTAGTTGACCAATCAATGTTGATGTCACCAGTTACGATCAGTTCGCAGTTATATTCGCATAATTATTCAATAAAATTTTCAAACACGGTGCAAAATTCTGCTTCACTATAACTTGGTGATCGATAAACTGCTGCTAATATAAAGTTTTTTTCCGCATTTGAAATTTTAACTGCACTGCCAGGATTTTAAATTATCAACCATTACTGATATTAATTGCACGTTCCATGTATTATTGAAATATATCGCCACACCTCCAGTTTTTGGAGAATCAGACAGTGCTGTTATTAAGCTATAACCTTCAATTGATATTTCATCTTCCTCTACATCTCTAGTTACATGAGTCTCAGACGAAATAACGAAATCAGGTTTTTCTTCTTCAATGATGATCTCAATTTGTGCAAAATTATTTGTTAAGCATTGAATGTTTGTATAGATACATTTTAAATTTCTTAGTTGCTATATTTTTAAACCTATATTTTTCTTTTTTAAATTCAGTTTATTTTGGTATACTGGACATTCTCGACTCATAGTATTGTGGTTCCTATCAAGGTCCATATTAATTTGTTATTAGTTCTTATAAAATTTATTAACTTTTCTATAATTTTTTTCTGACAGTCCTTTGTTCTGTCGTTTTCGTGACATTTTAAACATGTTTCTTGATTTCTGCATTCGCTAGCTCGGTGATTGAATCCTTGACATTTAAAAATTTCCATCAATTCTGTTCCATCAAAAACTCTGCATTTCTCCCATCCTATATTTATTCTTTGCGCTTCCAATATTTTCGTGTACGAGTCGTTACTAATATTAATTTTTGCATTGAAGATAAATTTGTTATTCTTTTTAAATTCATACCTTTTAGAAACTTACAAATTGGGCTTTTGTAACATGGGGTTCTGTCTTTTATTTTATCAATTATTTCATATCATCATATTTAAAACTCATGTCTGTAATTGTTACAGACATCTCTACCGGGCTTGGTACTTTTATGTCATATTTTTCGCTCATTTTCTTATGAATTGCTTCTTTAATTTTATCTCTTTCCTCATTATTTTTTGTCTGAATTACTAAAGTTCCATTTTTTCTGTTTTCTATATTTTTTATTTATAAATTTACGGGATCCACATTTTTGTTCAGTTTTTGTTTTTTCGACACCTTGTTTTTCTTTTGGCCTAAGTATTAACGGCAGTGTTTTTTGATAGTTCTGGAAACTCTGTTTTATTTTTTACTGATTCGGCATAGGACATTTTGTTTTTATTTGCACTTGTTTTTTTTAATGATCTTTTTAATTTCACCATACATTTTATTATTGTTTTCTTCTATGTTGCTATGCATTTGTTTGTTGTTATTTTCAAAATTATTTACATATAATTATAATTTTTGAACTTCTTTTACATTTTTTTCGCATCTTTGAGCATAATCTAATTTTTTTATTCTTTCCTCATACCTTATTTCCAATAATTTCTTAATTTCACTTTAATTTTCTTTCAGTGATGCTTTAAATTCATATTTATATTCACACAATTTTCTTTCGTTATTATCTATACCATCTTGTATATTAGCTATTACCAAATCGACATTACGGATATACTGGACACAGTCATCACAAACAAATCTGATGAAATTTTTATTTTCAATTATACCAATTGAATACTGATCAATACCTGAACATTTTGCAACTTTTTGCAATCTCTTTTAAACTTTATTAATAATAGTATTGAATGTAGAATGTAAATAACAATAAAGAATGAGACACTTTTTTATATTTATTTAAAATATTTCACAGAGCTTTTGTATTTTCCTTGTTTATTCAACCAGTGTTGCTCGGATATGCTCGGGTAACAATTCGCTCCGGGCGGGATGTAAACATTATTTCTATTTCTGTGATGTCTGTGTCCACTGAAATCCTCGTAACCTCCAGGTCTGTGACAGAAGGGATTGGAGGGGTTGTCAGTTAGTAGCTGACATTTCGTTCAATGATGAACGCCAGTCCTTCGCCATGATCCTTATCCCTTTCACTCCTAATGATGTTGTAACTGCCGGAGGCTGAGGTGTACAATTACCAGTTAGCTATGAGTATATTGTTATCGTGCATATGTTTGGTTATCTCCGAGACTTTATTCCAGACGTCATTACAATTTAATTGCATGATCAGGAAAGATCTGTTGGGACCAGTATTTTGAACTAGCCGCTTAGTGGGAAGGCGTGGCGATGTGATAATCTGGGGTAGTGTTGTCGGTGTCGGTCGCTGTAGTGAGGGTGAGTTATGTAGATTTGTTGGGGTATTGCGACTAGGTGTAGATTGCGCGGTTAAGTTTTTGCGGTGCTGGCAGCTGAGGTGGTATGTGCACAGCATGCGGCTAAGAAATTAGCATTCCAATCCCTGTGTGATTTCAAATTTGTACATCGCCTCATATGACACCATTTTTTGCAACCATTTCACAGTACTGATGTAATATTCCTCCGAATCATCGTGTTACATATCGAGCATGTACACTGATAAATTTCGTTGCGTCTCACAGATGGGGATGGTATTTGAACCTGCGGGGTTGCATTGGAAGGAGCAGCGCCGATGTTAGGTGGTTGATTACTACAGCAACTCGCCACAAAGCTTTGAGACCATTCACGGTGGCTGGTGAGACCTAAGCACCTTTTTGGGTGGCACCAGTTACCACAAACTGTGCACCTAACCGACGTGACGTTACGCGTTATTCTGTTATGACACATTGAGCAAAACCAAATCTGTGAACTTGGGTTTTGTTCAATGCCAGCTATAATCAGTAATATTTTGAGCAAAATTGCTTGCACGTTTTGCTCATCTGGCAATCATTGGCTGAGATAGACTCGGGTCGTTCCGGAGCGTAGGTCCAATTGTCGTGGAAACGCATTAATCCTTTTGTTTTGTTTAGTTTGTCAAGCAAGTATGGTATGTGCGCATTAAAATTTAATTAAAGATCAAGAATAACACCAATATATTTGACTTTTTTCCCAGGAAATATCATGATTCAAAAACTTAAGCAGATCCATCAGCTGCTTTACGTTTCCGTATCAGAATATTCCCTTTGTTAAAATAGTTACTTATTTCAGTTAGGGCGGTTTGTAGATTTGATACGATATTTGTGGCGAATACTGAGTCAAAAGCACCTTTATATCAAGCAGGACCATGCCGGTTGACTTCCGTTTTTTTATAATTTTAAGTAAAGGCTTCACCTTAAAATCCATATTGTTCATGTGTGTGAAGATAAATTATAATTTAACTAGCAGAGGCTAATACCCTAACTCTTTCTTGAAGAAAAATTAAAATTACTATTTTTAATTAGTTTTTCAAGTGCAAAAAGTTGCTGAATAGTATTTATAACAGAAATAATATATATACAATTAAACATATCATATTCTTTTCATTTATCATCATTTACAAAAACAAATCAGTAGCTGAGTTGTGTCTATAACAGAAAAAACAGTAAGAATAAAAATACAATTAAATATTAATTTTTTTTAACATTCACCGTCTAGCATTCAAAACGTTCGGTTGTTTTTTGATTTTCTTTATTAAATAATAAAAGTTTTCATATACCGTTGAATTCTTCAGTTTGGAAAATTTCGAAAAGTAATATTTCTGAAAAAATATAATTTCTGGGAAAGATATTAAAAACTTGTGTAAAAACAGAAATAAAATTTTATTTTAAATTTTTTTAATTTAATAAAAAAAATATTGAATCATGGCTCCTGGGCCTCCTGAAAAACAGTCTAACAGGTTCGCCGCATTAGGCGCTTTTATAGATCAACCAAACAGTAATTTTCCTAAACTTCCGCAGCCTAAAACCAATATACTCAGTGATCCAAAATATTTAATAATAACGTCTGAAAATAATGGTTAAAAAAAATTAAGCCCTTTCTTCATTCATAAAGGCTTGCATGCAATTTCTGCCCTAAAAGACTCTTTTAGTCAATTAAGAGATGAAAATCTTCTGCTGCTTGTTCGCAATCAAATTATTGCCGATAAGTTCTTAAAGGCAGAAATCGTAAACGAATTAAGCTCTCAAGGAGTTGTTTCTGTGTACAAATATACTATTACAAAGATAGACGGTAGTGTTAATACGAAAGAAGATGGTAAGTTAAATATCAATACAGATGGTTGGCACTTTCAACCTTTATAATTTACCAAAAAAACATTGATGTAGCATGGTATAAGGTTAAAGTCAAGACTTACTTCCCTAATCCCATGCGCTGCCAAAAATGTCAACTTAGTGGACACACCAAAAATAGATGCAACAATCCTGAGTCGTGCGTAGGATGCAATTTACCACCACATCCCCCATCGCTTGCTCTGGAGTACATTGTGATACCTGCAACGATAGTCATCCAGCATCTGATAAAAACTGCCCTAATAATATCCAGCAGAAAAAAATAATTAAAATAAAAATCATGGAAAAATGCTCATTTGGTGCGGCAAGACGAAAATACGAAATAAATGCAAACCTTAATTCACAACAAATCGAAAATATAACTTACTCGCAAATAACAAAACAAAACGATGTGTTAAAAAATCAACCTAATACGCAAATTCAAAAACGATCTGCTACATCAACTTATAACGAAATTACAAACAAAAAACCGCTTTGCCGAGAACCATCAATCTGCTTGACATCTAGTGAAATAGATGTTGACAAAGCTTGCTCCTCATCAACATTAATAAAATCTAATACCGCACAAAAAATACAGAAGGAAAACAATCATCAAATTCAACAATTCAAACATCAACCGTTTTAGACAAGTTATCATCAAACATTCAGCGACCCATTGCAAAACCTCATACAACAAATAAAAAGTCAAGCTCTAACAAAATTTAAAAAACTAAAAACAGAAGAAAAGAAAAAAAAACAAAAACAATTAAAAATCAAAATTTAAATAATAAAGAACAATATTTCACGAATTTAAGCTCTCCCGAAGAAATAAGTGAAGATCAAGATTGGTTCTCTGGAGATTAAACTTTGAGCTCCAATATTCAAAATAACTCCAACTTTTATTCCCCTCTTGGTCAATTGACTCAAGAGTTAATTACAAAGAATCAATATTTTGTACCAGCATCCACAAGGGATACTGGTTCTAATTTAAACTAAGTATGTATATGCTCTGAAAATCGATTAATTGTAAATCTAACTTTACAATTACTTTACGACCTTATTTATTGATAATTCAAGCTGAAAATAATGAAGAGAGAGAGAGAGAGAGACAGACAAAGTGAAAACAGCAATTGAAAATGAAATGAGTGGTAGGTAGATATGACGTTAAAGTCCCTAATAAAATTGAAATGAGAATAGATATATCAGGCATCTCGTCTAAAGACAGCAATAACGAATTGTTGGGGAAAATAAAGAAACAAAACCCAATACTACAAGAAGACGAAATTAAGGTGTTAAAGATTTCTGAATATAAAAGATACAATAAAACATTTTATAATGCGTAACTAAAAGTTGACAAAGTATCATATCAGAAAATAATGCAGGAACACAGAATTAATATTGGATGGTAAAAATGTAGAGTCTTTGATGGTACTGAAATAGTGCAATGTTTTAAATGCAAAAGATTTAATCATATGTCACATGAATGTAGAAATCAGGATGTTTTCAATGTCATGGACCACATAAAGCATAAATTGTATGCATAGTAACCAAAAACTGAATTTGGGGCTCGATTAAAATCACAACACAGGCACAAAGCAATGTCCAGTTTACCAAATAAACTTAACAGCAAGAAAAGATTATTGGGACTAAGCGGTTAGCAACTAAAATACATTCAGGGGATGTACACAAATGTTCAAGGCTTGTTAAACAATTTTAACCAAATAGAGATTATGGCGGAAAGTGAAAGACCTGATTTTATAATTCTTTCAGAAACACATATCACACACGACATAGAAGACAATGAAATATCGCTACATCGATATAAACACATAATAAATTTTTCAAATTCAAAAAGAACAGGAGCAGTAGGTATATACGTTAAAAATCATTGAAAAATACAACCAATTTTAGAGAGGGCTGGATAAGCGCATATACTATTAAATATAAAAATGCACAATTTTTGGCAGTGACTGTTAACAGATCACCAAGATGCAGTGAAGGAGAGTTTGTGATATACTTGAAGAAATAATAGAGGAAATTTGTGAAAATACATGCGAGATAATAATAGCGGGAGATTTTAATATAAACTGGCTAAAAGATGATGTTTACAAAAGAAGAATTAAACGTACGTTAAATAATAATTATTTGAAACAAATTGTACAGAACAACACAAGAGTTACGCAGAGATCACAAACATTAATTGATTATAAGTTAACTAATATGTACAATATATCGGTAAAAATAGTAATAAAATAATTATTTCAGATCACGAAGCAATTGAAATAAGTATTAAATATGAACACGACCCAAACATAAAACAATTTAACGAAATTGAGTTTTTTAAATACAGAAAGCAGGTGTTTAGAAATGAAATTGTAGAGATAATGAATATAGATGAAAACATTGTTATAAATAATAATGTAAGCTTCTTTGACAAATGCATAGAGGAAGCAATAAAAAAATTTACTACAAAAAAGAAAATAAATGTCAGTTACAATTGGTTTAATAATGAATTAAGAATGCTAAAACAAGATAAAATTTTAAAGTATAGAATAGCCAAAATCGAAAATTAAAATATTGCATGGACAAATTATAGAGCAATAAAAAACGTTTATAAGAATAAAATAATTGATGAAAAAATAAGTACATTAATAGAAGAATAATAGTTGCCAAAGATCCAAAACGGATGTGGAGATCTCTAGTTTTAAAGAAACATCGTGCTGTGATAGAATCTGTGATATTTAACCAAATAGAGTATAAAGAAAATTGTGATTGAGCTTGTCAATTTAATAATTACTTTATAAATACGTAGCATTATAAACATCTGAAAAAGTATAGAATATGTGCAATATGTGAATATTTAAAGCTTAAACCGGACTTCAATAAGTATTAATAAAAGTTATTATGGATAATTGGGACATAACTGGAAAGAAAATATTATATATAATAAATAAAACGCTTGAAATAGGAATATTTCCCAATAGTTGGAAGAAAACTGTGATAAATAAATGGAATGTGTGTGTTATTAATATATGGAAGAAAATAGATAAGAATAATAAATTTTAGCAATATTTCTAGATTTTAAAAGAGCATTTGAAACCATAAACAGAGAAATATTATTAAATAAACTATATAAATATGGAGTGAAAGGCACAGAACAAAAATAGTTTGCTTCATATATAGGAACTCATCAATTAGAGTTATTTGGAGCAAAATTCGCAGACTGACCAACAATGAAGTGAAGAAGCAAGTATTAGCTATTAAATTAAATAATCAAATTATCACTGATCCGTCTTTAATAGCAACCTCCTTTGCTGGTAATTGGTCACAAATTTCCCAACATTTCAATTATTTAAAAACAAACATTTATAACATAAAACAAAATTGTAGAACAAATACAAACGCTATTTCTATAGAATCTAATATCACTCTCACTGAATTATTCGGGGTTGTCATGGAATCCAAATTTTATTGGAATTGGATTTAAAACCGACAAAAAAATCGTGTTGGTGTCATGATATCCAAGTTATCGGTTTTGTGTTCGAACTTGAAATTTTATCGGTTTTAGGTGTCATAGAATCCAATATTATCGTTTTTTTTATTGGAAGTAAACCAAGAGGTTAATAGCTGACGGAATTAATTAATTAATTGTTTTTATTTATTACAGTTAAATAATTTGCAAAAATGTAATTAAATAAAAAAGTGAAAAGTAACATACGAGTGTTAATTTTACTTTTTATCCACTGCGGGCAAACATAACGCTCGATAGCCACGAGCACATCGTGCAACACTGTTGATACAGTGCTTCTACCAAAACTTATACTGGCTTCCTTCCCAACAGACCTCTGATAAGATTCTTAGCTAAAAAGCGTAACGGGGCTGCTAACTGCATATTTGAACGTTGCAAAAGTCCGGCCACATGCACCATATTATATGAATTAATGGGACACCCGTTTATTTCCAAATCCAAATTTTATACTTATGTATAGAGAAGTTAGTAATACAGGTTCTTTGTAAATTTCAATTGTCTGTCTATAACTGTTTAAAAGTATGGCCATATACCAAATTAAATGAACTATTGGTGCACCCTTTAATTTATAATTTTATAAACTGTTTTTAAAATGAGACCAATCTGTAAGCATAATCTATCATATCACCAATAATTTTCAAAATCGGATCAGAAATGACTGAGTTCTGGAGGCACAAATATAAAAAAAGCAACATTCAGCCGAATTGTATAAACTCCTTCTTATTTTGAAGCCGGTTAAAAAACACAAGTTTTAGCAATATTTTAGTACAATTTGGAAAATTTTGAAAAAAAATACACTTAAAATTGTAAACAAAAGAGCAAAAACAGAAAACACCTAATTCGAATATTGGTTTTATTTCCAATCGAAAATAACAAAACCGACATGTTTTCATGACACCAAATGAATCCAATATCGGATTTCAAAAACGATAATTATCAAATCCGACTTGGATTTCATGACAACCCCGATTATGTTGCTTGTCCAGAGTTAAAGGTTCAACTCCTGGTTATGATAAGATTTCTTATAAAATGATTAAGGAAACCAGTTTACAATAAAAAAACGATTACTAAAGCTTTATAATAATATATTTAGTAGTGGTGTTATTCCCACTGTCTGGAAAACTGCTTCTATAGTACCTATCCCGAAAAATAAAAACTCACTTGATATATAGTCATACCGCCCAATCGCGTTATTACCATGCGTGAGTAAAGTACTTGAGAAAATATTTGCTATACGTCTTTATTGATTCTCGGAAAGAAATAACCTAACAGCTCGTAATCAAGTCACCTTCAAAGCTGGGAGCGGCTGCACTGACGCTCTTTTGCATATCGATTTCGTTTTATCTCAAGCTCTATCTTCTCGCAGATGGCGCAGCCAAATTAACTTGTAAAGCTACCATAGTAGTGTTAAACCAACCAGAAAAGCCTGATCTTCGAAATTTAATATAAGATTACACATTTAAAAAATAAGCCTTAGCATGGTCCAATTACTGCCATCCTCATTACAAGGATTTAAACGAAAAATTCATTTATCCGAAGTAGCCAACTAATGTTACTCGACATCAAATCCACGTCTTCTCTCGACTAGGACACACATATGCAACACACAGCCACATACTCAACAAAAGACAAACTCCATCTTGTTCTAAATGTAATTTGAGCCGATAGCCTGTGAAGCTAGTGTTCCTTGTTATTAATATTAAGTTTACTAATTTATTATAGATCTAATAAAGCATAATAATAATATTTTTTTTTTAATATCACATACAAAAGAAATATTTTACCAAGAAAGCAATTTAATTATTACCAACACACAAAGTTTCAAAAAAGCTAAGATGCCGTCCAAATCAGTTCCATTGCAGTGCCTAGGTTACGCAAATAAGGTGCAAAAACTCAAACTAAGGTCGGATGTGGTATATGCGGTTGTTATTATCATCCAATATGCGCGGGTATCTCAACAAAACGTTAGACGTTTTTAACAAAACACATGCTGCATTTTTATGCAAGTCGTGCTCAAATACTTCACAAAACCTCAACGTTGATATTTTAAAACATGGATGAAATTAAAAAATCTATAAAATGGACAAAAATAAGTTAGATATTGAGAACCGAATAAATGATGGCTTTTCTAAAATAGAAGAAAAAGTGGATGGCATTATCAAAAATTTTCGTATTGAAGTTAATGGTGAACTGATCCAAATAAAGTCAACAAATTAAAATATAAAATCATTGATAGCGAAGAAAAAATAAAATGTTTTGGAAAGACTACCGAACAAAATGGATAGCATTCATGAACTGGTTATTGAAATAGCTCAGTTAGTTGGCGTTCATATTGCTGCTTCCGATGTTAACCATTGTTGTTTTATCAAAAGTCGCAAATGCTTTCTTGTTAAATTTAATTCAGTTTACATACGAGACAATATAATGAGAAAATATTATAAATTTGATCAAAAACGTGTTGGGGAATAGTGTTGCAGGTGGAACTATAGCTGTTAAAGATGAAGCTCGTATATGTTTAGGAGATAAATTGTCGCCAGCATCTTAAAATTTGATGTGTATTTGCTGAAAATTTGTTTTGCAGAAAAAAATACCTATATTTTATTTGATAGATATGGACATCCCAAAAGCTAAAGTATTTAAAACTGATGGCTCTGTAAAAAATCCTAATATTCAGCAATGTGTGGATATTCTTAATGATGAAGGTGATAATGGCGATCTGTAACGCTTTGTTGTAAACGTGTTTTTTAGTCGCCTCTTGATTGAAAATAAGATTTATTAATTTTCCGTAGCTTTTGAAAAGTATAATTGAATTGCCCTATTCACAAGCCCCCTAGTAAGTGCTAAGTGCTAACAAAATACAACGGTGCTAGCTGTGTACAACACTTAGTACTTTTTTCATATGTTTTTCAAACGTTTGTTTTATGTTTAATGTTTAAATGAATTATTATTTTTGTGTTCATGTGTGAATTATATTAAATTAAAAGATATTTTTATTAGTTTTATTTATATAATTTATTTGCCGTATTCACAAGATCTGCTAAGGTGTAGGTAGTATTGCATACTACCTTTTGTTTACTTCTTTGTGAACAACCATTGTATCAGTGTGCCATTGTACATTGTACTTCATACGTCAAAAAGTAAATAAGAAGAAGAAAAGTGCTATTCATCATTTGTTATTTATAAGCCAAATGGGGGAGAAAACAGAAAAACGTAAATTAATAAATTTTTTGTGTGAGGATGAAATTCAAGACATTTTTAGGATGAACCTAATGTACTTGCTCTCCAGTCGCAGAATTATACATTTAGGGCTACCAAAATATCATTATGGCATAATCGGGTTTTAAGATATTTTGATTAAAACAGATTTCTTCATATGATACGACTACGGCCAGAGGAATTTGCCTATATATTCAACCTTAAAAAAAATGCCAATGTTTTTCACACAATTGGCGAAAGGCTCCAACTGCGCATTGACTTGCAGCATAAAATTGTACTTTACTGCTTGGGATCTTCAGGAAATAGTGCATGTGTTCGTAAGGTAGCATCTCTTTTAGGTATAGGTGATGGCGGTACCATACAAAATATTAGAAATCGAGTCATTAAAGCAATATTAAATCTTAAAGAACAGTTTTTATATTGGCAACTTTCAACTTCAACTTTCTAATAAATCAGTCAAATCAATAAATTAAATAAATAAAACTAATAAAAATATCTTTTAATTCAATTTAATTTAATATAATTCACACATGAACACAAAAATAATAATTCATTTAAACATAAAACATTTAAACAAATACAACGTTTGAAAAACATATGAAAAAAAGTACTAAGTTTGCATGAAAATTACCAACAACACAGCTAGCACCGTTGTATTTTGTTAGCACTTAGCACATACTAGGGGGCTTGTGAATAGGGCAATTGATTCGACTGATTTATTAGAAAGTGGAATAAGTCATTTCTGTTGTATATAGTAGGAGTGGGTATATTGGAAACATATCTTAAGGTTTGTTCTCTGCCACCTTGTTCTAAATTATATTTAATAATAATGTTATGAAGAATGCAGCAAGCCATTATCCAATCATTGCATCTTTTCTTATTTTGTGCTGATAGCATTCTAAACTCAAGTTCTTTTAAGCTTCCAAATTTTTCCTTGAGTAATATAACTTACTTGAGTCAACCATTAATATATTGAAACTATATTTTTCACACAAAAAATTTATTAATTTACTTTTTTCTGGTTTCTCCCCATTTGGCTTATAAATAACAAATAATGAATAGCACTTTTCTTGTTCTTATTCAGTTTTTGACGTATGAAGTACAATGTACAAAGGCACATTGCTACAATGGTTGTTCACAAAGAAGTAAACAAAAGGTAGTATGCAATACTACCTACATCAGGCTTAAAATGTATTTTGTGCAGATCTTGTGATACCTGGTTCCATCCTGACTGGGAAGTGGTTACCAAAGCTTTATTCACCACCCTTGACAAAAAACGCAATATTGCATATACAGAGAGAGAGGTTGCCCACCTAAACTGTTCCATTGATGTCTTAAATAATCTTGCAATTGGCTTGAAGGAAATAAAAGTGGAACTGGCAAACTGCAAATTGCTTGTTAATTCTAATAACATTGCCTATAGTAACAAGTTCTATGAGCTAAAATTGCAAAATCATCCCCTACAAGATCGCCTGGATAGGGCTGATATTGTAATCACAGGCCTGGATCACGTCTTGGAATCGAGATATATCGATTTGAAGTTAGTAACTATCATATAGGGGAAATTGTCACCGTTGGTGGTCTTTTTTTGACATAACTCGAGAACCACTTGTCCGATTTTGCTCAAACAAATTTAGAAAATTAAAAACTACAATTCCTTTAATCTGTTCATGTAATGTTTTTCTATATACTCAACAGCTTTGGCGGTAAAAATAAATGTATAAAGAAAAAAATAATTTTTGCCTTAAATATAAAATTTTTTTAATTTTTAAATTCATAAAAAATCCAAAACGGAAAAAAGTGTTAATTCCTATTACTTTCACGTAAAGTCACATAACTTTTAAACAAAAGGTCTGTTTCTTTACTCTACTTTGGGATCCCGTGGGATCCCAATTTGCACGAAACTTGTTTTCTTACTTCAAAATTGGGTAAATGAGAACGGTTTTGAGAGAATAAAGTTCTTCTTCTTCTTGCACGAAACAGCCCAAACTTTTTCTTCGTGCAAGGTATTTTAACTTGTGCAACAGCCTTAAAACACAAACAAACTATAAAATAAATTATTATTTCATTTTGTTGATTTATTGAAATTAATTTTTTTTATTAAAACAGTCAAAATACTTTGAGTTTTTATTTTGTGTTTAAAATTTAGATTTTCTGTTCCCGTACTTTTATAAAATTTTGTCTCTTTATGAAATAAAACAATGCTTGCGCTCATTTTCACGAACTTTACCCAATAAGTAAAGAAACAAACCTAAAATAAGACATAGATCATGAAAATCGATGGACGCGTTATTTACAATTAACTGAAGGTATCTCATTTTGACAAGAATATTGATTTTATGTTTCAATGAAGTTGGATAATATTTATTATACATTATTTATTATAATTATTAACATATAAAATTAAAAAATACTACAGATAATTATTAGGTTATTACATAGATACATAGGTTATAAAAATCGATGAACGCAAAACTTATTTTCGTTTGTTTGCGCCCTTTACTTTCTTGCATGGTGGTTCGCCGACTTGGACAGAGTCTGTATCGGATGTCTTCATTTGGAAAAAATTAATTGTTTTTAATCAGTCAGTTAACTTCATTTTTGTGACTTACCCTCGGAGTAAACTCACATTGTATATTCATATTCATCTTCTTCATCTTCATTGTCGAGATCGTACGTCTTTAGCGACCACCAACAAATTTCAGCTACCAGCGAATTGAGCCTTTTGCCTTTATGTCGCGTTTCCATTGGCATTGCCACTTGATGGAAGCGCTTGCCATGTTCATCCAACTTTGAGGCTAGCTGCTTGATGAAATATTCGAGATGGTGATGCAAGAAGTGAATTTTGAGAAACATATTCACTCCAATTTTCTGGAAGTAGTGCAACGTCTTGGTCACATAGCGTGGTAATTGTGTGCACGCCTACTTCAAAAAAATATCGTATGACTTTCTTCACTGGCCTCCACGCAAAGTAATCATTACCGTCTAAAACACCTTTAAATTCCTTTGATTTCATGAGCTTTCGTATATCCGGCCCATTCAGAACACCTTCCTTCTATTTTGCTTCGCTGATTCGTGGAAAAATATTTTTCAAACAATCAAGAATTTTTGGTTGCTTCACAATGGCCTTGATGAATTTTTTTTACGATTCCCAGTTTGATATAGAGATCATTTACGCAGTTGTGTCCTTTCTCCGTTGGATCTCGAGCAAGCCAGTCATGCGTTTCGTATTGGTTTCCTTTAAATCGGGTATCCCAAAGACACAAGAAACACATGTTTTTCATAAAGCCTTCTTGGAGACCTCTTAGCATCGCCACGACATTCAGATCACAACTGATATGCCACATGTGATCAGTGTAGCAAACTTTATCCAAAATTATTTTCATGGAATCGTATGTTTCGGTCATGTCTGCTGCAGCCAATGGGAATGCTTGTTTTTTTATTATATTTATGTAGCAAAACGACTTTCAGGCTTGATTATGAAGAATCGATAAAAATTCGCCAATCAGCTGCGACCTCCAACAGTCCCTTTATATCGTGGCAGTAAACCAATGTGTTCCCTTCGTTGAGTGTGTAGTACCGTTGGAATACCAATTGTCGTCTTCGATATCCGGTGACTTTGACATTAGGCTCCAAATTGTTTTCTTTTAAAAGCTGGGCAAGTTTTCTGCTTCTGATATTGGATTTATTTTGTTCGATGAGCCAGCTTCTGGTGTTGGTTTATAGGTGAAATCCGAAGGACTTGGAAGCAGTGGAATTGGTATTTTATCCGTATGCGGTGGAGGTATTTGTGCACTTTTAACAGATATACGAAGAGTTCCTTCGTTTAAGATCTTTACGATTTACTCCATATATTTTGTTTGCGCAAGCGTAACAGTTGTCAGAATCATGCTCTCCTGGATCAGTCCAAATCATTGATACACCAAAACGAAGTGAACTGCGTTTCCCTTGGATTCACATGTTAAGACCATTGTGGACCCACGAAACGCCGCGAACTATTTCGTAATTAAAACAAAGTTTAAAAGCGCGCTTCACTTGCTCACTGAGTAATGCAGCATTTGTTGAAAAAGCACTACTTTTTCGCCACTTTAAAAAACCGTACTTTACGCGTTCGGAGACACTTGTTGAATGACAAAAATCGATCAGTGAACACCTATAAATACTACGAGGGCTGCTCTTTATATTTCTGGCCTAATAGTGAAAATGCGAATATTTATAATCAAAAATGGTTTTATTGTTTTTCAAAGTATTCTCCTGCATGATTTATACACTTTTGCATGCGCTCGCCGATGTGTGAGAGCTCGCATTGTCATGGTGAACAATGATTTGTCTTCTCTTGTTGGTTTTTCGTATTTCTCCGATGACTTCAGGAAAACAAATTGTAGTGTACCACTCAGAAGTGACCGTCCTACGTTGCTCAAGCGGAACAGTCGCCACATGACCAGTTTTGCCGAAGAAACAGGCGACCATTTGCTTCGAAGTGCTTCTTCCACGAACAACTTTCGTTGGATTTTGCACGTCTTTGAAGACCCACATGGTTGATTGTTGTTTCGTTTCGGGCTCATACGCATAGATCCATGATTCGCCACCTACGACGACCTTATAAACGTCTTTTGAAGCACCGCAATCGTATTTTTGCAACATTTCTTTGCACCAATCGACACGAGCTTTTTTTTGAGCGACTTTCGAATTGTGCGGGATCCGAGAACAAACCTTTTTTAAGGCCAGGTGTTCATGCAGTATCGAATGTATGCTGGTGGAAGAAATGTCCAAGGATGTCTCTATCTCTCGGTATGTCGCATGTCGATCTTGCATTATGAGTTCACGCACGGCATTAATGTTCTCTGGCACAACAGCCGTTTTTGGACGACCTTCACGGAATTCGTCTCTTATTCGTCCAATTTTTCACAGTGCTATAGGATGGTGCTTCATCGCCATACAAAGATTAAAGTTCATCAATGCACTCTTGTCATGATAATCCACGTCGAAAGTTGTGAAAAATGATGGCACGAAAATATTCACGAGTTAATTCCATTTTTTTCTATATTAATTTTTTCAAGTCACTGTAAACACCACAAATAATGGTCGTACGTCAAAACGTTTCGAGTACGATTATGCTTAAAAATGACAAACTTTCCAATGGAAATGTCAGATTGCACTTGGCAGCACTCAGTGTTGCCAGGCCAGAAATATATATAGCAGCCCTCGTACGTTAGTTTTAATATTTTACTGAGAGGTACTTATGAATTCGCGCATCTTTTAAAGGTGGCTATATACCTGATTTGTGTGCGTTTAAAATTTTTGGAAACGTTCTTAAACATGACTACTCATAAATGTGGGTGCAATTTGTGTAACAAAATCATGCATGCACGGAAAAATCCCAAATAATTAAAAAAGTGCACTTTCCTTTTTTCCTTTTAATTGTCCACGCACATTTATGACCGTTTTTTAGTTTGTTACCGCTACCATAAAAATCAAATAACCTTTTGTTTATTACTTTTTTTTAATTCTGACAATCATAAATAAGTTATCTATATACAGTGGGGAGTTTTAATGAGTACATGTTAATACTTACCATCGTTTACAATGCATAACTTTTTAAATAATAGTGCAAATCAAATAATTTGAATGAAGTATGAAGTACAATGTACAAAGGCACATTGCTACAATGGTTGTTCACAAAGAAGTAAACAAAAGGTAGTATGCAATACTACCTACATCAGGCTTAAAATGTATTTTGTGCAGATCTTGTGATACCTGGTTCCATCCTGACTGGGAAGTGGTTACCAAAGCTTTATTCACCACCCTTGACAAAAAACGCAATATTGCATATACAGAGAGAGAGGTTGCCCACCTAAACTGTTCCATTGATGTCTTAAATAATCTTGCAATTGGCTTGATGGAAATAAAAGTGGAACTGGCAAACTGCAAATTGCTTGTTAATTCTAATAACATTGCCTATAGTAACAAGTTCTATGAGCTAAAATTGCAAAATCATCCCCTACAAGATCGCCTGGATAGGGCTGATATTGTAATCACAGGCCTGGATCACGTCTTGGAATCGAGATATATCGATTTGAAGTTAGTAACTATCATATAGGGGAAATTGTCACCGTTGGTGGTCTTTTTTTGACATAACTCGAGAACCACTTGTCCGATTTTGCTCAAACAAATTTAGAAAATTAAAAACTACAATTCCTTTAATCTGTTCATGTAATGTTTTTCTATATACTCAACAGCTTTGCCGGTAAAAATAAATGTATAAAGAAAAAAATAATTTTTGCCTTAAATATAAAATTTTTTTAATTTTTAAATTCATAAAAAATCCAAAACGGAAAAAAGTGTTAATTCCTATTACTTTCACGTAAAGTCACATAACTTTTAAACAAAAGGTCTGTTTCTTTACTCTACTTTGGGATCCCGTGGGATCCCAATTTGCACGAAACTTGTTTTCTTACTTCAAAATTGGGTAAATGAGAACGGTTTTGAGAGAATAAAGTTCTTCTTCTTCTTGCACGAAACAGCCCAAACTTTTTCTTCGTGCAAGGTATTTTAACTTGTGCAACAGCCTTAAAACACAAACAAACTATAAAATAAATTATTATTTCATTTTGTTGATTTATTGAAATTAATTTTTTTTATTAAAACAGTCAAAATACTTTGAGTTTTTATTTTGTGTTTAAAATTTAGATTTTCTGTTCCCGTACTTTTATAAAATTTTGTCTCTTTATGAAATAAAACAATGCTTGCGCTCATTTTCACGAACTTTACCCAATAAGTAAAGAAACAAACCTAAAATAAGACATAGATCATGAAAATCGATGGACGCGTTATTTACAATTAACTGAAGGTTTCTCATTTCGACAAGAATATTGATTTTATGTTTCAATGAAGTTGGATAATATTTATTATACATTATTTATTATAATTATTAACATATAAAATTAAAAAATACTACAGATAATTATTAGGTTATTACATAGATACATAGGTTATAAAAATCGATGAACGCAAAACTTATTTTCGTTTGTTTGCGCCCTTTACTTTCTTGCATGGTGGTTCGCCGACTTGGACAGAGTCTGTATCGGATGTCTTCATTTGGAAAAAATTAATTGTTTTTAATCAGTCAGTTAACTTCATTTTTGTGACTTACCCTCGGAGTAAACTCACATTGTATATTCATATTCATCTTCTTCATCTTCATTGTCGAGATCGTACGTCTTTAGCGACCACCAACAAATTTCAGCCACCAGCGAATTGAGCCTTTTGCCTTTATGTCGCGTTTCCATTGGCATTGCCACTTGATGGAAGCGCTTGCCATGTTCATCCAACTTTGAGGCTAGCTGCTTGATGAAATATTCGAGATGGTGATGCAAGAAGTGAATTTTGAGAAACATATTCACTCCAATTTTCTGGAAGTAGTGCAACGTCTTGGTCACATAGCGTGGTAATTGTGTGCACGCCTACTTCAAAAAAATATCGTATGACTTTCTTCACTGGCCTCCACGCAAAGTAATCATTACCGTCTAAAACACCTTTAAATTCCTTTGATTTCATGAGCTTTCGTATATCCGGCCCATTCAGAACACCTTCCTTCTATTTTGCTTCGCTGATTCGTGGAAAAATATTTTTCAAACAATCAAGAATTTTTGGTTGCTTCACAATGGCCTTGATGAATTTTTTTTACGATTCCCAGTTTGATATAGAGATCATTTACGCAGTTGTGTCCTTTCTCCGTTGGATCTCGAGCAAGCCAGTCATGCGTTTCGTATTGGTTTCCTTTAAATCGGGTATCCCAAAGACACAAGAAACACATGTTTTTCATAAAGCCTTCTTGGAGACCTCTTAGCATCGCCACGACATTCAGATCACAACTGATATGCCACATGTGATCAGTGTAGCAAACTTTATCCAAAATTATTTTCATGGAATCGTATGTTTCGGTCATGTCTGCTGCAGCCAATGGGAATGCTTGTTTTTTTATTATATTTATGTAGCAAAACGACTTTCAGGCTTGATTATGAAGAATCGATGAAAATTCGCCAATCAGCTGCGACCTCCAACAGTCCCTTTATATCGTGGCAGTAAACCAATGTGTTCCCTTCGTTGAGTGTGTAGTACCGTTGGAATACCAATTGTCGTCTTCGATATCCGGTGACTTTGACATTAGGCTCCAAATTGTTTTCTTTTAAAAGCTGGGCAAGTTTTCTGCTTCTGATATTGGATTTATTTTGTTCGATGAGCCAGCTTCTGGTGTTGGTTTATAGGTGAAATCCGAAGGACTTGGAAGCAGTGGAATTGGTATTTTATCCGTATGCGGTGGAGGTATTTGTGCACTTTTAACAGATATACGAAGAGTTCCTTCGTTTAAGATCTTTACGATTTACTCCATATATTTTGTTTGCGCAAGCGTAACAGTTGTCAGAATCATGCTCTCCTGGATCAGTCCAAATCATTGATACACCAAAACGAAGTGAACTGCGTTTCCCTTGGATTCACATGTTAAGACCATTGTGGACCCACGAAACGCCGCGAACTATTTCGTAATTAAAACAAAGTTTAAAAGCGCGCTTCACTTGCTCACTGAGTAATGCAGCATTTGTTGAAAAAGCACTACTTTTTCGCCACTTTAAAAAACCGTACTTTACGCGTTCGGAGACACTTGTTGAATGACAAAAATCGATCAGTGAACACCTATAAATACTACGAGGGCTGCTCTTTATATTTCTGGCCTAATAGTGAAAATGCGAATATTTATAATCAAAAATGGTTTTATTGTTTTTCAAAGTATTCTCCTGCATGATTTATACACTTTTGCATGTGCTCGCCGATGTGTGAGAGCTCGCATTGTCATGGTGAACAATGATTTGTCTTCTCTTGTTGGTTTTTCGTATTTCTCCGATGACTTCAGGAAAACAAATTGTAGTGTACCACTCAGAAGTGACCGTCCTACGTTGCTCAAGCGGAACAGTCGCCACATGACCAGTTTTGCCGAAGAAACAGGCGACCATTTGCTTCGAAGTGCTTCTTCCACGAACAACTTTCGTTGGATTTTGCACGTCTTTGAAGACCCACATGGTTGATTGTTGTTTCGTTTCGGGCTCATACGCATAGATCCATGATTCGCCACCTACGACGACCTTATAAACGTCTTTTGAAGCACCGCAATCGTATTTTTGCAACATTTCTTTGCACCAATCGACACGAGCCTTTTTTTGAGCGACTTTCGAATTGTGCGGGATCCGAGAACAAACCTTTTTTAAGGCCAGGTGTTCATGCAGTATCGAATGTATGCTGGTGGAAGAAATGTCCAAGGATGTCTCTATCTCTCGGTATGTCGCATGTCGATCTTGCATTATGAGTTCACGCACGGCATTAATGTTCTCTGGCACAACAGCCGTTTTTGGACGACCTTCACGGAATTCGTCTCTTATTCGTCCAATTTTTCACAGTGCTATAGGATGGTGCTTCATCGCCATACAAAGATTAAAGTTCATCAATGCACTCTTGTCATGATAATCCACGTCGAAAGTTGTGAAAAATGATGGCACGAAAATATTCACGAGTTAATTCCATTTTTTTCTATATTAATTTTTTCAAGTCACTGTAAACACCACAAATAATGGTCGTACGTCAAAACGTTTCGAGTACGATTATGCTTAAAAATGACAAACTTTCCAATGGAAATGTCAGATTGCACTTGGCAGCACTCAGTGTTGCCAGGCCAGAAATATATATAGCAGCCCTCGTACGTTAGTTTTAATATTTTACTGAGAGGTACTTATGAATTCGCGCATCTTTTAAAGGTGGCTATATACCTGATTTGTGTGCGTTTAAAATTTTTGGAAACGTTCTTAAACATGACTACTCATAAATGTGGGTGCAATTTGTGTAACAAAATCATGCATGCACGGAAAAATCCCAAATAATTAAAAAAGTGCACTTTCCTTTTTTCCTTTTAATTGTCCACGCACATTTATGACCGTTTTTTAGTTTGTTACCGCTACCATAAAAATCAAATAACCTTTTGTTTATTACTTTTTTTTAATTCTGACAATCATAAATAAGTTATCTATATACAGTGGGGAGTTTTAATGAGTACATGTTAATACTTACCATCGTTTACAATGCATAACTTTTTAAATAATAGTGCAAATCAAATAATTTGAATGAAGTATGAAGTACAATGTACAAAGGCACATTGCTACAATGGTTGTTCACAAAGAAGTAAACAAAAGGTAGTATGCAATACTACCTACATCAGGCTTAAAATGTATTTTGTGCAGATCTTGTGATACCTGGTTCCATCCTGACTGGGAAGTGGTTACCAAAGCTTTATTCACCACCCTTGACAAAAAACGCAATATTGCATATACAGAGAGAGAGGTTGCCCACCTAAACTGTTCCATTGATGTCTTAAATAATCTTGCAATTGGCTTGAAGGAAATAAAAGTGGAACTGGCAAACTGCAAATTGCTTGTTAATTCTAATAACATTGCCTATAGTAACAAGTTCTATGAGCTAAAATTGCAAAATCATCCCCTACAAGATCGCCTGGATAGGGCTGATATTGTAATCACAGGCCTGGATCACGTCTTGGAATCGAGATATATCGATTTGAAGTTAGTAACTATCATATAGGGGAAATTGTCACCGTTGGTGGTCTTTTTTTGACATAACTCGAGAACCACTTGTCCGATTTTGCTCAAACAAATTTAGAAAATTAAAAACTACAATTCCTTTAATCTGTTCATGTAATGTTTTTCTATATACTCAACAGCTTTGGCGGTAAAAATAAATGTATAAAGAAAAAAATAATTTTTGCCTTAAATATAAAATTTTTTTAATTTTTAAATTCATAAAAAATCCAAAACGGAAAAAAGTGTTAATTCCTATTACTTTCACGTAAAGTCACATAACTTTTAAACAAAAGGTCTGTTTCTTTACTCTACTTTGGGATCCCGTGGGATCCCAATTTGCACGAAACTTGTTTTCTTACTTCAAAATTGGGTAAATGAGAACGGTTTTGAGAGAATAAAGTTCTTCTTCTTCTTGCACGAAACAGCCCAAACTTTTTCTTCGTGCAAGGTATTTTAACTTGTGCAACAGCCTTAAAACACAAACAAACTATAAAATAAATTATTATTTCATTTTGTTGATTTATTGAAATTAATTTTTTTTATTAAAACAGTCAAAATACTTTGAGTTTTTATTTTGTGTTTAAAATTTAGATTTTCTGTTCCCGTACTTTTATAAAATTTTGTCTCTTTATGAAATAAAACAATGCTTGCGCTCATTTTCACGAACTTTACCCAATAAGTAAAGAAACAAACCTAAAATAAGACATAGATCATGAAAATCGATGGACGCGTTATTTACAATTAACTGAAGGTATCTCATTTTGACAAGAATATTGATTTTATGTTTCAATGAAGTTGGATAATATTTATTATACATTATTTATTATAATTATTAACATATAAAATTAAAAAATACTACAGATAATTATTAGGTTATTACATAGATACATAGGTTATAAAAATCGATGAACGCAAAACTTATTTTCGTTTGTTTGCGCCCTTTACTTTCTTGCATGGTGGTTCGCCGACTTGGACAGAGTCTGTATCGGATGTCTTCATTTGGAAAAAATTAATTGTTTTTAATCAGTCAGTTAACTTCATTTTTGTGACTTACCCTCGGAGTAAACTCACATTGTATATTCATATTCATCTTCTTCATCTTCATTGTCGAGATCGTACGTCTTTAGCGACCACCAACAAATTTCAGCCACCAGCGAATTGAGCCTTTTGCCTTTATGTCGCGTTTCCATTGGCATTGCCACTTGATGGAAGCGCTTGCCATGTTCATCCAACTTTGAGGCTAGCTGCTTGATGAAATATTCGAGATGGTGATGCAAGAAGTGAATTTTGAGAAACATATTCACTCCAATTTTCTGGAAGTAGTGCAACGTCTTGGTCACATAGCGTGGTAATTGTGTGCTCGCGTACTTCCCAAAAAATATCGTATGACTTTCTTCACTGGCCTCCACGCAAAGTAATCATTACCGTCTAAAACACCTTTAAATTCCTTTGATTTCATGAGCTTTCGTATATCCGGCCCATTCAGAACACCTTCCTTCTATTTTGCTTCGCTGATTCGTGGAAAAATATTTTTCAAACAATCAAGAATTTTTGGTTGCTTCACAATGGCCTTGATGAATTTTTTTTACGATTCCCAGTTTGATATAGAGATCATTTACGCAGTTGTGTCCTTTCTCCGTTGGATCTCGAGCAAGCCAGTCATGCGTTTCGTATTGGTTTCCTTTAAATCGGGTATCCCAAAGACACAAGAAACACATGTTTTTCATAAAGCCTTCTTGGAGACCTCTTAGCATCGCCACGACATTCAGATCACAACTGATATGCCACATGTGATCAGTGTAGCAAACTTTATCCAAAATTATTTTCATGGAATCGTATGTTTCGGTCATGTCTGCTGCAGCCAATGGGAATGCTTGTTTTTTTATTATATTTATGTAGCAAAACGACTTTCAGGCTTGATTATGAAGAATCGATGAAAATTCGCCAATCAGCTGCGACCTCCAACAGTCCCTTTATATCGTGGCAGTAAACCAATGTGTTCCCTTCGTTGAGTGTGTAGTACCGTTGGAATACCAATTGTCGTCTTCGATATCCGGTGACTTTGACATTAGGCTCCAAATTGTTTTCTTTTAAAAGCTGGGCAAGTTTTCTGCTTCTGATATTGGATTTATTTTGTTCGATGAGCCAGCTTCTGGTGTTGGTTTATAGGTGAAATCCGAAGGACTTGGAAGCAGTGGAATTGGTATTTTATCCGTATGCGGTGGAGGTATTTGTGCACTTTTAACAGATATACGAAGAGTTCCTTCGTTTAAGATCTTTACGATTTACTCCATATATTTTGTTTGCGCAAGCGTAACAGTTGTCAGAATCATGCTCTCCTGGATCAGTCCAAATCATTGATACACCAAAACGAAGTGAACTGCGTTTCCCTTGGATTCACATGTTAAGACCATTGTGGACCCACGAAACGCCGCGAACTATTTCGTAATTAAAACAAAGTTTAAAAGCGCGCTTCACTTGCTCACTGAGTAATGCAGCATTTGTTGAAAAAGCACTACTTTTTCGCCACTTTAAAAAACCGTACTTTACGCGTTCGGAGACACTTGTTGAATGACAAAAATCGATCAGTGAACACCTATAAATACTACGAGGGCTGCTCTTTATATTTCTGGCCTAATAGTGAAAATGCGAATATTTATAATCAAAAATGGTTTTATTGTTTTTCAAAGTATTCTCCTGCATGATTTATACACTTTTGCATGCGCTCGCCGATGTGTGAGAGCTCGCATTGTCATGGTGAACAATGATTTGTCTTCTCTTGTTGGTTTTTCGTATTTCTCCGATGACTTAAGGAAAACAAATTGTAGTGTACCACTCAGAAGTGACCGTCCTACGTTGCTCAAGCGGAACAGTCGCCACATGACCAGTTTTGCCGAAGAAACAGGCGACCATTTGCTTCGAAGTGCTTCTTCCACGAACAACTTTCGTTGGATTTTGCACGTCTTTGAAGACCCACATGGTTGATTGTTGTTTCGTTTCGGGCTCATACGCATAGATCCATGATTCGCCACCTACGACGACCTTATAAACGTCTTTTGAAGCACCGCAATCGTATTTTTGCAACATTTCTTTGCACCAATCGACACGAGCCTTTTTTTGAGCGACTTTCGAATTGTGCGGGATCCGAGAACAAACCTTTTTTAAGGCCAGGTGTTCATGCAGTATCGAATGTATGCTGGTGGAAGAAATGTCCAAGGATGTCTCTATCTCTCGGTATGTCGCATGTCGATCTTGCATTATGAGTTCACGCACGGCATTAATGTTCTCTGGCACAACAGCCGTTTTTGGACGACCTTCACGGAATTCGTCTCTTATTCGTCCAATTTTTCACAGTGCTATAGGATGGTGCTTCATCGCCATACAAAGATTAAAGTTCATCAATGCACTCTTGTCATGATAATCCACGTCGAAAGTTGTGAAAAATGATGGCACGAAAATATTCACGAGTTAATTCCATTTTTTTCTATATTAATTTTTTCAAGTCACTGTAAACACCACAAATAATGGTCGTACGTCAAAACGTTTCGAGTACGATTATGCTTAAAAATGACAAACTTTCCAATGGAAATGTCAGATTGCACTTGGCAGCACTCAGTGTTGCCAGGCCAGAAATATATATAGCAGCCCTCGTACGTTAGTTTTAATATTTTACTGAGAGGTACTTATGAATTCGCGCATCTTTTAAAGGTGGCTATATACCTGATTTGTGTGCGTTTAAAATTTTTGGAAACGTTCTTAAACATGACTACTCATAAATGTGGGTGCAATTTGTGTAACAAAATCATGCATGCACGGAAAAATCCCAAATAATTAAAAAAGTGCACTTTCCTTTTTTCCTTTTAATTGTCCACGCACATTTATGACCGTTTTTTAGTTTGTTACCGCTACCATAAAAATCAAATAACCTTTTGTTTATTACTTTTTTTTAATTCTGACAATCATAAATAAGTTATCTATATACAGTGGGGAGTTTTAATGAGTACATGTTAATACTTACCATCGTTTACAATGCATAACTTTTTAAATAATAGTGCAAATCAAATAATTTTTTTTTTGTTTTACTCTTTATTGTCTTCTTCATTGATAGAGGTATAACACTTGACCAAACAATAACAATCACTTAAACAAAATTTAATGAAAGAGAAAAAAACGGCATGTACTCACTTATGCACTTTTATAATATTAAGAAATTTGTTGTAATTTACAGTAACTTTTAATATTTGGTCCAAAGCCCTTTGTCTTTAAAACAGCTTTACATCTTCTTGGCATACTCTCAACCAAGTTTTGAATAATTTCATTTGGAATACTTCGCCATTCTGTTTCAACTCTGCCCCAAAGTTCGTCTAAATTTTTTGGTGCTCTTGAATACTGTCCCATCCGTCTTTTCACAATTGACCACAAATTCTCAATCGGATTGAGGTCGGGACTTTGAGCTGGCCACTTCATCAACTGTTGAAAAATTACTTCTTCTTCCGGATAGGCGTTCCTCTCTACAAAATCTGGAAGATGGGTCTGGAGAATTTTTAAATAATCTTCCGTCTTCATTATTCCCTCAATTTTTTGCAACGGACCAACGTGCCACCATGTAAAGCAACCCCATACCATTATGTTGTCGCCAACATGTTTAACTGTTTCTTTTACATGGTGTCTTTTAATAGATTCATGTGGTCGACGCCAGCAGTATTGTTTTCCGTCCGACTGAAAGCGATTAAATTTGGATTCGTCCGACCAGATAACACGTTTCCAATCTTCTGGTGACCAATACTTGTGCTTTCTGGTGAACTTCAATCGGGCCTTTACATTTTTATCGGACAAAGATGGTTTTTTTTCTTGACTGCAGAAATAAATCCAATTCTGTGAAGCGCATTTCTTGCAGCCAATCGACTAACATTCTTTCCAACATACAATGCAGCTTCCTTTGGAGTTAGGTTCCTATCTTTCCGCATTCTTGTTATCATCACACGTGCCTCTGCATCAGAAATTAACTTCTTGCGACCACGAATCGGTGTTTTATTCTGGACATTATTCCATTTTTGTGCTCTTATGATAACCGACTGACTTAATTGTTTCTGTTTAGCTATTTCCCTTGAAGAACAACCATTTTGTGTCATAGAGACAATATCATCCTCAATTGATTTTGGGAGTTTCCTCATTTTTTTGTTATTAAAAAATTGTAGAATTATTATTTATTATATTGTGTTATTCCGACGAGCTATCACTACACTATCACGACACTATCAATAACTCAATAATTCTTTATATATATTATTTTCATCATGAAATCCAAATAACAGATCAGTAACACAACAAAAACTTTGAAAAGTAACTGTAAATTACAACAAATTTCTTAATATTATAAAAGTGCATAAGTGAGTACATGCCGTTTTTTTCTCTTTCATTAAATTCTGTTTAAGTAATTGTTATTGTTTGGTCAAGTGTTATACCTCTGTCAATGAAGAAGACAATAAAAAGTAAAACAAAAAAAAAATTATTTGATTTGCACTATTACTTAAAAAGTTATGCATTGTAAACGATGGTAAGTACTAACATGTACTCATATAAAAATGAATGTCTGTCTGTCTGTCTGTCTGTCTGTCTGTTTATTTGTGCTTTATAGGAGGCCAAACCCTTGGACCGATCTTCCTGAAATTTTCACAGCATGTTACTGTGACTCTGGAAGGAATAATAGGCTATATGAAGTTTTAATTGGACAAAGGGGCGTGGCACCGCCCATATAACCCAAAAATTTAAATCGCCATATTTTGGCCATTTTTTGACCTACGTCGACGATATTTGGTACATATGGTATTGTCATAATTAGGAATACGTACCAGGAGAAAAGTGGGTGGGACCCCGCCCCTTTTTAGAAAAATTAAAAATCGTAATATAGTCTTAACTACTGGACCAATCGTCATTAAATTTTCGCAATAGGATATTCTTGACTATATAAAGTTGGGAGTGGACAAAGGGGCGTGACCTCGCCCATATAACCCAAGGGGAGTAGCGAAGCACACCGGGTTCAGCTTATTATATAATAAGTTTTTTATACAAAACTTAATCAATGTTTTTTCCAAGGAATTTTGAGCATATCTCGAGCAAATTTTTTAAATTCATACCTTTACTTAATTGTGAATAAAAGCGAAACGCGTCCATCGCGTTCATGATCTATGTCTCGTTTTGTTCAAAGGTTATGTGACTTTACGTGAAAGTAATAGAATGTGACACTTTTTTCCGTTTTGGATTTTTTATGAATTAAAAAAAAAAAAATATTAATATTTTAGGCAAAAAATATTTTTTTTCTTGATACATTTATCTCTACTGGCAAAACTGTTGAGTATATAGAAAAACGGTATATGAACAGATCAAAGGAATTGTAATTTTTAATTCTTTTAAATTTGTTTGAGCAAAATCGGACTACTGGTTCTCGTGTAAAAAAAAGACCACCAACGGTGGCAATTTTCCCTATATGATAGTTACTTACTTCAAATCGATATATCTCGATTCCTAGACGCGACCCAGTGGAACACCGGGACACGTATAAATTCTTTTTTACCAATATAACTTTCCCCAGTAATTTGAACCCTTCCCGATCACTGATCTCCACCATTTGTCTCACAGTGTAATCGAATATATATATCTAAATGACAGTTACACAACTCTTGCTAATAAGTTGCTCAAGATGTGTGGCAAATTTAAAAAGGATAAAAAGATTAACAGTTTCAACATTAAAAATAGAGAACATATTTTGGTGAAAATTGGTATGCTGGATGGTGGTTTCAAAACTTTTAATTTCAATGAACGCATAAAGTTTTATAAAATTAATTCTGTATAAACTTTTATTTATAAACATTAATGAAACCGTTTGCTGTGGAAACTCAGCATATACACATGTATGTATGTTCGCATTTTTATATATTTTGTTACTTACTACGTTTTTCTTGTATTTATTGTAAAGAAAAAAATATTTGGTAAATTTATATTTGAACTGCGAACATAATTATTATTTAATTATGATCTTTATATTAAGTTGGTAACAACCTTTGATTACACTATTTACTATGTAAAATTTGCATATAATTCTGTTTTTTCTTCTTTTATATCCTTTATTACTTTTCAATTATTTATTTTATTTGTTACAAAATATATTTTGTGAATTATATTTGATCTGTAAAATTAATTATCTTAATAATTCTTATTTTTATATCAATTTGGTAAAAATTAAAAATTAAACTTTTTTTTGAAGCTACGTTATCGTGTCATCTTTCGTGGCAAACAATTTGGTGTTTGCGAATCATTGTTTGTCGAAGTCGTCGAAAATGGTACCTCGGTAATTGCAGATGTTGCTTACTTACCAAGTAGTGATATCTTTACCCTTGAAAATATTTACTCCAACCTATTCGACCGATTGTCTAACATTATTGTAATGTGTGATTTCAACTACAACCTTTTTGATGATGCAAAAGCAAATAATTTGCGAGGTCTCATTTTTAAGTGTGGTCTTCAATTAGTGCATAACTCGTTGCCTACAGACTTTTTTTTGCCTAATAATACAACCTCTCTTCTTGATTAACCTCCTCAACCCTTAAATGTTTATTATTATGGCCAAATACAATTCCCATTTTTTTTTATCACATCACAGCTTTTTTGTATATCTATCAAATTTTCCTCTAGGGTACGTGATATATGTACTGAATTGAAGGACTATAATCGTTTTAATCTTGATAGTGTTAGTGAGTTTATTAGTCAATTTGACAATCAGTACAAATGATGTTGATATTCAATTATCTATTTTGGATAGTTCAGTATTTGGACTCCATGAACTTGTTCCCACTTGTCGTACCAGGTCAATTACTAACGACTCCGTATGGATAAACTCACGAGATATAGCTCTGGCAAGGTGTTTAAGAGAAAGGGCATATTCAGCATATCTTAGAAATCGTACCGACCTAAAATGGAAAACTTATTGTAAATCAAGGAACGAAGCTAAATCTATAATTAGAAAAAACTATTTAAGAGAGAAAAATCTATTTTAGAGAACTAATATTAGTCAGCTGTGGAATAAATTACGTAGATTAGGTTTTGTTGGCTCGGTGACTTCTGAGCAAAATGACCTAAATGTTGAAGAAATTGCGGTAATGTTTTTAAGTCTTTCAGCGAATACTGGTGATGACGTCGACTTTGATAACTTTGTCCAAAATACAGACTCCTTTTCTTTTATTACTATTATTGCTTTAAACTCAGTTAGGTCAAATGCTACTGGACACGTGAAAATACCAATCAAATTTATCAAAATAATTTTTCCCTTTATATCTTCGATTTTACTTCACCTAATAAATACTGTTTTAACTTGCTCCAAATATCCTAATGATTGAAAATTTGGACGTTTTGTGCTTATTTCTAAAAATGGGCGTTTCGATATTGACAACGTTAGACCAATAAGTATTTTACCAGCTGTGTCTATTATGAAGACACAAATTTTGATTTTCTGTAGCCAATTGTCATTAATTCATCCTAGTCAGCATGCATTTCAACACAATCTTAGCACCACCTCATTACTTCTTTCTCTTACTGAATCGATCAGAAAGAAATTAGATAGCAAAGTATTCTGTACGTTCATTTCTTTAGATCTTGCGAAAGCTTTTGACTGTGTGAATCACAATATTTTAATACATAAAGTAAGTAATAATTTTTATTTTTCTATTTTTCTAAATCAGCGTGCAACCTAGTGCATTCCTATCTCTCTGATCGATATCAATATATGTCCCTGTATGGCTGCCAATATAGGGTTGGGAGAGTTACTTCCGGTGTTCTATAAGGGTCCGTGCTTGGTCCAATATTTTTTCTTATATATTTAAATGACCTGTTATCTCTTCATAATAATAACATGTGCCAGACTCTTCAATGCAATTCTTTTTTACTTAATGCCAACAAGACAAAGGCTATTATGTTTTGAACTATGCATCGACAACCTGTTTACCCCAGGATCAGAATTAATAATACTAATGTTTCCTATGTACGATATTTCAAATGTCTTGGAGTAGTAATTGATCAGCATCTAAATTTTGGCATACATACTGACACTCTCTCCTCTTATTGTAAAATAACCTCGTCCTCAGGATGGGCGCTGCGTTCAACAAAATCGGGTAAATGGCTTTGAATAATTTGGAGGTAATCTTCTTTCTTCATGATTCCATTTATTCTAATAATGTCGTAAATGCCACCAAGTGAAACAACGCCAAACCATCAAACTACCTCCCCCATCCTGAGGACGAGGTTATTTTCCAACAAGACGGAGACCCCAAACACGCGGTGAAAGTTGTCCAAAATTAGTTGTCTGTAATGAAATGGCCTGCGTAAAGTCCAGATCTCAACCCTATAGGGAATATGTGGTCTTTATTGAACAGACGATTGTTACAACACAATCGAGCGCCAACCAGCATAGAGGATCTTTGGAACCGTGTTAAGTGCGATTGGAAGGCTATTCCAAGTGAATTAAAGGAAAACTTGGTTTAAAAAACAAGGGGATGTTAATATCATGCTAAGAAAAACACTTTTTAATGTATCGTGCAAAACTGAGTTAATTGAGTTGCCTTATGTTTTTATATTGAATTTTTTTGTTTCTTCTTCTTCTTTACATTTATCGATACTCATATGGCTGGGGAGCCACATCAATTATATTTTTTAAACTTATTTCATAGCATATTTTATGTAAACTTTATTTATTTATTTATTTCATCATCTTGTAATACAGAAAGCCTGTTAGGCCAATGTCGTATTAATGAAATACAGTTCTAATTATAAAATATAATATAACGTAATTTCCAAAGTAGAAAAAAAGACTTGAGTTTAAAATGTATTTGATCAAATTGATCAGAATAAAAAGAAAATACCAAAAAAAAAAAAAACGTGGATAAGATGATGACAGTATATTTTAAGAGAGGGTGGGTGATTAAACTGCGATTAATAATGTGTGAAGCCCAAATCGGTGAAAATACAAGTACTTTTTTATGAGTATTTTTAGTTTACACCTGAAATATGACCTTTTTGGTCGAACTTTAAATATGTGGCAAGAGCTGTCAAATGACAGTAGAGAGCGTGGCAAAAAGTTCCAAAATCTGACAGCTCTGACAACTAAAGATCTTTAAAAAATGGAATTCGTTATTACCGATATAATGATTTGGGGTGATCTCCGTGATGGAGAGAACGAAAATTTGTTAAAAAGATAATTTGGAATTCCATGTGAGGGCTGCTATATATATTTCTGGCCTGGCAAAACTGAGTGCTGCCAAGTGCAATCTGACATTTCCATTGGAAAGTTTCTCATTTTTAAGCATAATCGTACTTAAAATGTTTTGACGTACGACCATTATTTGTGTTGTTTACAGTGACTTGAAAAAATTAATATAGAAAAAAATGGAATTAACTCGTGAACATTTTCGTGCCATAATTTTTCACAACTTTCGACGTGGATTATCACGACAAGAGTGCATTGATGAACTTAAATCTTTGTATGGCGATGAAGCACCATCCTATAGCACTGTATAATTGGTATAATGAATTTAATCGTGGCCGAAGCTCGCTCAAAGACGAATTCCGTGAAGGTCATCCAAAAACGGCTGTTGTGCCAGAGAACATTGATGCCGTGCGTGAACTCATAATGCAAGATCGGCATGCGACATACCGAGAGATAGAGACATCCTCGGACATTTCTTCCACCAGAATACATTCGATACTGCTTGAACACCTGGCCGTAAAAAAGGTTTGTTCTCGTTGGATCCCGCACAATTTGAAAGTCGGTCAAAAAAAGGCTCGTGTCGATTGGTGCAAAGAAATGTTGCAAAAATACGATTGCGGTGCTTCAAAAGACGTTTTTAAGATCGTCACAGGTGACGAATCATGGATCTATGCGTATGAGCCCGAAACGAAACAACAATCGACCGTGTGGGTCTTCAAAGACGAGCAAAATCCAACGAAAGTTGTTCGTGGAAGAAGCACTTCGAAGCAAATGGTCGCCTGTTTCTTCGGCAAAACTGGTCATGTGGCGACTGTTCCGCTTGAGCAACGTAGGACGGTCACTTCTGAGTGGTACACTACAATTTGTTTGCCTGTAGTCATCGGAGAAATTCTAAAAACCAACAAGAGAAGACAAAACATTGTTCATCATGTCAATGCGAGCTCTCACACATCGTCTCAAACCAGAGCGTTTTTGACCGGCCAAAACGTCGAATTAATGGGTCATCCGCCGTACAGCCCTGACTTGGCACCTAATGACTTCTTCTTGTTTCCGCACATAAAGAAAAAAATGCGTGGTCAACGATTTTCGTCGCCAGAAGAAGCTTTTGAAGTGTTCAAAAACTATGTTTTAGAGGTGTCTCAATCGGAGTGGAAAAAGTGTTTCGACAACTGGTTTGAGCGCATGCAAAAGTGTATAAATCATGCTGGAGAATACTTTGAAAAACAATTAAAACCATTTTTGATTATAAATATTCGCATTTTGACTATTAGGCCAGAAATATATAGAGCAGCCCTCGTATTTGATTACTTTGAAGAAATATATCAGAGTCTTAGCTTGAAGGTATTGTCTGAAACTGCAGCCTAAGAAATCTTTAACAAAATCAGTTACATCATTCCGATATGAAACATTGTAAACGAATCTTACAATGCGTTTTACATTACGTTCGATAGCGCGAATGTTATAGAGTAATTTTCGATGCAGTAGTTCAGATGTTAGATTAGTAAAGTACTTGCAAGTATCGCCTAACCCTGGCCGCAATGATAGAGTTTCCTGATCCCGAAAGTAATACGAAAGGAGAGAGTGTCAGTATATTTGCCAAAATTTAGATGCTGATCAATTACTACTCCAAGACATTTGAAGGGTCGTACATAGGAAACATTAGTATTAATATATTAACCTACATCCCATTATTGAAAAGTTAAACTTATCCCTCAATTTAGAAATAAGTGTGTTTCATCCAAACGGTTTAGATAGACCAATAGTTACCATAAAGCAGTCTCTACCTTCGTTCAGGTTTTCCCTTATAGTATCTGTAATGCCAAGAAGCATGCCAGAAGTATTTAGTTTATCTCTATATGCATACTGAGAAGAAGAAATTAGATTTTCTCTAGCAATATAGTTACCAATTTGGAACTTTAAAATATTTTCCATGATTTTGTAGACGGCGGGTAAAATGCTTATAGGACGAAAGCTGCCATCAGAATCTTTTTTGGGTACAGGCACAACCCGTGGCAGTTTCCAATTGTCAGGGTATTTATTATAATTGCGTTAAAAATATCCAGTAGAGGAGTTTTAATGTAAGGGATAACCATTTTAATAAGTTTTATTGGAAATCTATCCGTCCCAACAGAATTCGTCTTTATTTTCATTAAAGCCCCTACCAAATCATCCTCAAAAATTGTTTGAAAACAGAAACCGTCAAGATGCCTATATCATATGTCTTGGAAGTCAAACAAAGGAGGAACGTTACTGTTCGCAATAAGGGATCTATTCAGTTCATTTACATTTGACTCGTTAGCGCTATTATTATTTGATCTATTAAGATTTCTCCAAATTTCCTGGTTACTTGCTCCATAAAACATATTTATATAGTGTTGTCGTCTAAATTTACAAATTAGTGAATTAAGTTTATTTTTCAGTCTATTGTAGTGTTTGCGGGTTTCTTACGTGTTGTTATGTTTAAAAGATTGGTAAGCACAGTCCCTACAGCGTCGCGCATTGCTGATTTCTGTCTACTGCATCCAAGGATCTTTGCGGATTCTGATTTTGAAACGAACTATTGGAACAAGTTTAAATAGCTCAGATAACAGAGTTTTAATAGTGTCAAGCTTAACATCGACTGAACTGCAACTATAACAACTAGAGAAATCAAAACTATCTATATTTGACCATACAGCGTTAAGGTCTAACCAGTCAAAATTCCTGTACTGAATAAAATTGTCGTTACGTTGATTAATAGAAAAGTTTATGGCGACATAAATTATCGCATGATAAGATTGAAGAAATGGGAGGGACCCTTGACCAGACATATTCACCCTTATTGTGTTAAGCGTTTTCGTAGCAAAAACTCGGCGTTTTTTTTTTAAGTTTTGTAATAGATTAAAGATAGCTCGCAACAATTATCATTAATCTATTACAAAATGTTCGTAGTCGAAATACGCCTACAATAAGGGCCAATAACATTGGAATTATCGTCTACTAAAAAGAAGTCAATTAAAGTTGTAATGCTTCGACCGACGTTCCAGTTCGTTGGTAAAGAATTGTTTACGTAAGATAAACCTAGTCTGTTGCACAATGATCTTAGCTCCGACGATTTCGTATAATCACCCATTAAAACTATACTTAGTGAAGAGGTCACCAAGGTCAAATCAAATCTCCATTGGAAAGATACACAATACCTACCAGATGGGAGTATTATTGGAGAACACTTCGACGAAAAAGGCTTCACACACTCTAAGACGTTGAGGAAAAAATAGTTCTAAATTTAATACCATTTGCGATCAAAATTCCAACACCTCCTCCTCTCAGGTTTCGGAAAGACCGATAACCTGGACATTAGAGTTAATTACTAGATTTTTAAGTTCATCAAGGTTGGCTTGTTGCGACTGCGAATTATTGCTCTGGCAATTAATATGAGCGATGTTTAAATACTGGCTGCAATTAGCAAAAATAGTTCTTAAGTCAGCATTATCACTGATGATAAGGCCAATATTTTGGTTATGTACCGACAAAATTTAAAATTATTAATGATCTAACCTTTCTCTCAAAAACGCACCGGCTTACAATTATATTATTCATTTTTGATATGTACATGTGATAAAGAAAGCTATTCAGGAAAAAATATAATGAAAAAACAAAAATTAAAAGTTTTTACTAAGTTGTTCATTAAAATGTGCATTAGCGTGTTAAGAGTTGACATAAAAACAGAAGTCACTATAAAAAACATATCTCACAGGTTAATCAGAATCAAAGAAAAAAAAAAACAACCGATCAAGAATATTACAATTTTAAAAAATTTACGGCCTTTAATGAGAAAAAATATATTTCTGTGATATTATAGTTAGATAAGTAAAATTCCATACCCAATTCAAAGGAAAAAGTTTTTTTTGTGAAAATGCAATAAAAATTATTATTATTGCAAATTGTAAAGCTGATGAACAATTTTTCACTGTTTTAATGGCAACTCTTGGATGGCTACATATTTTAATAATTGACTAATAAAACGTAAGTCGAAGGGTAAACAGTATAATTAACCTTATTAAAATATGAATACTAAAGGTAAAATTTATAAAAAAAAATCTACAGATCGCGAAACTCATAAACACATTGATTATAATTATGACTTGCATGTTGTGTATTTGTTTAATTATCATTAACATTCATAAGTATACTAAAGTAAAGTTATCATACAAGAACATATTCACCCCTATCATGAATATATTTTCACTCGAAATTTTTTCCCTTTTCCCCAAATTGCAATCGTGAATAATTCACGTGAATAATTTTTCACTTAAACAAAAATTTCCCTCATCGGGATTGATTTTTTCCCTCGAAATTTTTTCCCTTTTCCCTTAGATTTGTTCACTTAAATTTTGCTGGGGAACTGCATACATTATGCCAGTTTTTATATGTTTTAATTAGAATATTTACATCAATAACACATTTTTTTAATTCGACATCAGTTACTCCAGTGCAGACTGACATTATGCTCGTCAAGATGCAAAACAAAGAGATCTATCTATTGGTTATAATTTTATGAAGATTTTTAATTAAAAATATTTTTTAAATGATCAGATACAAAAATTTATTTTATTGAAATGGGTCAGTAGCAATGTCTAGGGCAGGTTAGGCAGGCAGCCGTGTTGCCACAGCCCACTTGGGTCCATTGATTAGAGCTTTTGTGTCTATGGTAACTTTTAGGGTTTTTAAGCGTCTTGCACGTCACGTTCTTAAAATAAAATTGTTCTCTGTTGTAGTATCTCCTCCTCTTGTAATAACACAATACACCAATCATTAACATTTCTAAATTTTTATAACTTTAAAAAAATTTGTAATATTTTTTCCCCTATTTATATTTTCTTCTTTCTAATTTGTATTCAGTACGAATTGATAGCGAGAACAAACGTTCCTTTGAAACTCACGATAGCAATTTTCCCTTCATGGGGAATGAAAATTTCATGGGTACAAAAATTTCACATTTTGTTCACGATAGGGGTGATTTTATATAAATGAGATCATTATAATAAGACATTACCGATGTAGCGACTAGTAAATTACCGATCCATTAAACCCTCTTTGTAAAAGAATTGCACACTTTGCCAGGTTCCGAGTCAGGAACTATTTCCGAAGCCATGGATATAGGCGAGTGGTAAAAATGTTGGAGCATTCCTCATATTCAAATATTTGTTCGGCGTTGTCATTGAAATGTATTTTCACTCTAGCTAAGTCAGAGTTAAGCAGTCTAAACTTGGCAATAGTACCTTCATTTCTGAGATTTCTACAAAGGCGATTTAATTTATGCATTTATTTTATTTATTTCATCATCTTGTAATACAGAAAGCCTGCAAGGCCAAAGTCGTATTACTGAATTACAGCTGTATTATTAAATAAAGTACAATATAAAAAAATACATGAGTTTTGAATGTATATGATCAAATTGATCAGAATAAAAAACAAAGAAAAATACGTGGATAAGATAATTAAGCAGATTTTTCTGTGAGGTGTTCATTAAAATAAATGCGCTTTTGCTATTGTTCCTTAGAATATCATTCTCTGTAATCTTACCTTTCTGATAATATTTGCGCAGACATCATCTCTCTTAGATAGGCTGTTGAACTTAACTTTTCCTGATATAGCTAAAAATGTTTAACTCTGAAACCCAACTTTGATTCCCATAAACTCAAAAGCAGATAAAACGACATCTGTAAGCGTTGTATATGCTTTCCGCAATGGCCTTAATACTACGTCCCTTCTTCTAAGTCTCATTGACTCATTTAGAAGCCATATCAATAGCGATAAGCTAAGTGTTCTTATTTCCTCAGATTTGTCTAAGGCTTTTAACTCCATCGATTTTAACAAAATGATCTATAAACTTTTAAATGAATTCAATTTTTCAAGTACTGCTTGTAAGCTACTATTGTCCTATTTGACTAGGAGAACCCAATTCGTTGCTATTAATAATTCTGTTAAGAATATGTTTCCCCTTGGCTCTGGTGTCCCTCAAGGCTCGGTTTTGGATCCTCTTTTATTTATACTTTATACAAACAACCTGTCCTCAGTAGGTGACCCTATAAACTGTACTCCCTTTGTTTTTGCTGATGATATTTTCCTTTTGTTTAAAGGTTTTAGAATGAGTTATGAATCTTTTGGGCGGGACATAAACTCATTTCTTAGACGGGTATTAGCTTGGACTCAAGAAAACTCTCTTGTTGTCAATCCATCTAAGACAAAAGCTATAAAATTTGGCCTTGCACTGTGACATAATTTTTATCTTGATCAATTCCTTGGAAATGATAGAATCTAAATTGTTGATCGCCATAAATGCCTGGGCATTGTTCTTGATAATAAGTTGTCTTTTTGTCGTCACATTAATGTTTTATCGGGCAGAATTTGTTCTTCGCTACGCCAACTTTACTGTACAAATATATATATGCCCTTACACGTCAGGAAAGGATTGGCTCATACAATTTTAATGTTGCAAGTTATCTATGGTGTGGAAGTCATTCCTGGGACGGCTGCATTTCTTATTGAAAGAATTAAACGTTTAATTAATTCTATTGTTTATAAGGTAAGGCGTAGTGACCATATTTCGGGATTTGCTAAAAGCTTTTTAGGTTAAACATTTTATTCAATTTCGTTGTCTACTTAATTTTTATAAAATTGTGAATAGTATGAAACCCCCATCAATTTGTAATGCTTCTTTATTCTCGCCTTGCAGTAGGAACCCTCACCTGATATTTCCCAGAGTTTTTAAGTCTATTTTTTCAGATCTTGCTCAAATAGCTCGTCAGTGGATTTTACCCAAATTTTGTATAGAAAAAATAGAAAGTCTTATATCAAAAGCCAAATTGATTAAATATGAACTCCATTGAATCAATAAGACAAAAGACGACAACAACTCAAAAATATTTTATACAAAAACACAACAAACATTCAGTAACTATTTTTATTTTTTCTTTCATTTTTCTACGTAAGGGATCCCATTGGGAACCATTCATATGTATTTGAAAGATTCAATGAAAAAATAAAAATCCACTGATAGCTATTTGAGCAGTAGTGAAATGGCCATATGGATATGCTTTCCCCGCAGTAATACATTTCATTTTTAGTTTAGTTTAAAATAATAACTATTTCATGAGAATATCATGATTTGTGACTTTGCGAGTGGAGTGGGGATATACACTTTGCGAGTGGAGTAGGGATATACACATTGACGTGAGTTAATAAAGTACTAAAATTAATTATAAAACTATATATGCAGACCCGCACAAAACTATTGGCACCGCAACAGTTTTTGGTATTTCACTGTTTTAAAGTCATTTAAAAGACATTATTAGGCAAAACTATTTGATAATAAATATTTCCTACACTGGCTAAGCTCATATCATTGTTTTTTATTTTTAATTTAAATGCATTTAACAGTTTTGTTATAACATATTTAGTAGAAAGTCATAATTTTAATGCACAAAAGTTTTGCACACCCAGAAAGAAATCTGGCTTCAGGCCGAAGTTTTCGAGATCTGGCAAGGATGTTAAAATAAAGTCATACATGCATTTTCTATAAATATTAATTGAGCCGTTACTTCAGTTTTTTTGAAGTTTTCTTGAAGAAAAAATTTAAAAAATAATTAATGAATACCTAAATGAGCTCAAAACAGAAAGATACCAACGAATCTTGGCGCAAAATAGTGCTGCACTTGCATAGCCAAGGCAAATCGTACGCTGAAATATGTGAAATAATGAAGAGAAGTCGTTTCACAATTATATGCATCATTAAACGTTTTAAAAGGGAGACAATCTTCAATAATGCTCATCGAACAGGCCGTCCTTGAGCTTTAAGTGACCGCGAAAGCAAACAAATAGTAAGAAAAATAAAATAAAATCCCAAGAAAATATCGACTGAACTTGCTGCTGAAGTTAAACAGGAATTTGGTAAGGCTATTCATCCCATGACCGTTCGAAAAGTGCTTCACAAAGCTGATTACACATCAAGAGTTGCTAGGTGTAAACCCCTTGTTTCTTGAATCAACCAAAAAAAGAGATTAGACTACGCAAGGGAATTTCAAAGCCAACCCGTCAGTTTTTGGGATGAAGTACTCTTCTCGGACGAGAGTAAATTTCATATTTTTCGCTCTGGTGGCCGTATTACCGTATCGAGAAAGCCATATACGGCATACGAAAAAAAATATTTCTCCTACAATTAAAAACGGTGGTGGTGGTGTAATGGTGTGGGGGTGCATGTCATCTGTGGGTGTTGGTGAGTTGGTATTTATTGAAGGAATCATGGATAAATCCATTTATATAAATATCCTGAAAGAAAACCTTAAAAAAGTGCCGAGAAACTAAATTTGTCAATATCATTTACATTCCAACACGACAATGACCCATAACATTCCGCTCATGATGTGCGTATGTGGTTAGCGTACAATGTGGCTCATATTCTTCCACACCCACTACAGTCCCCAGATCTCCATCTCATTGAACATTTGTGGGAGGAACTTGACCGGCCGGTCAAAAAGCGATCAATTTTAACAAAATCGCAGTTACAGCAGGCCTTGAAGAAAGTGGTTAACTATTGGGCAAGAAGTAACCAAAAATCTGGTGCATTCTATGCCTAAACGCTTGAATGAAGTAATTAAGCAAAAAGACTTACCAACAAAGTATTAAATAAGAAATATTTTAGAAAAAAGTCTGTATTTTATAAGCTTTTAAACTACTTGTGCCAATACTTTTGTTCGATGAAGTCGCGCTAATTTTTTGTTAAGTTTTCTATTAATTAATTAAAAAAATAAATTGCAAACCAAATGCATTAGTTAATTCATTGAATTAGCTAACATCAAAAGCATTTAATTTACTTCTTATAGTTTTCCAATGGCCGTGAAGCTAATACTTTTGTGCTTATATATATATATATATATATATATATATATATATATATACAGATACGTATATACAGATACGCACAAAAGTATTAGCACAGCAAGCTTTCTTGAATTCATTCTAGCTTCACGGCCATTGGAAAACTATAAGAAGTAAATTAAATGCTTTTGATGTTAGCTAATTCAATAATATATATATATATTTATTAACTCACGTCAATGTGTGAGCATAGCTGTTATAGAACTTTCTTTATATATATTAAAGACAGTTTATTTTAGCTGAATTTAGTGTAATGTTGATTATTTATTTGAATAAATTGAGGAAAAAATAAAGTTAGTTGGCAGTTTATTACATATAGGAACTTGGAAAAGAATTGAAAAATGATTTAAATTAAACAACTGTTTTGAACACAACTTTTCATTTTGAAAATGATGAAATTTGATTTTAAACCACTTTAAACAATGGTCTTTAATGTTTAAAGAATAATACAAAAACAACTTTAGCATTTTTATAAATCAACTTTCAACTTTAAAACGACAATTAGCAACTTTTTAAACCTGGACGCACGACTACTTCCTAGTTACTCCCTACTTCAATTCCTTTATTCAATATAAGAGTAAGAGCGAGGTGTTAGAGGTGAAACGTCAGTTTTACATATTAGAGGTGAGATGTTAGTTTTTACATATAGGTAGCTTTTTACATCTATTTTATAGATATATATAATTATCTGTCATCCTAATATTTACTTTTTTGATTGTAAGGGTAAATAAGACTGGATATAGCCGTATATAGCACTCTTTCTTGTTTTTTTTTTAATGATGTATATTAACATCGTCTTCCGAATTCTTATTGAATGGATCTAGAGAACTGCTGCCAGAAGAATGACAATTCTCACTATTTATTTTTCTTGCACTAAGTAATAATGAATATTGCTCTTCATTTGGACAAAGCATTTTGTTATTTAAACTAATTAGAGCTTTTGATTTTAAATATTTACTATTATGTTTAGTAGATTCTAGCTGATCAATGCAATGCTGTTTTGCTGAATTACAAAATGATAAAGTATAAAAAAATAAAAAAAAGATTATTTCACGGAAACTATCACACGTCAAAGAAAAAGAAGGATAATTTCATGAAAATAATTATTTCAAACAAAGAATTTACTTAGCCTAAACCAATTAAACAGTTGCAACTCAAAATACTACCTGATTAAAACAAGTTTTATGATTATAATAACAACTTAACTCAAAACAATACTCTTTTTATAAAAAAATAATTATTTGTTATGGCCAATCACTTCAAAGAGCTCAAAATAATTTGTTTTCTTAATTCAAAGAAATAAACCATTTCAGCAGGAAAAATTTCACAACATATACCTTATGAAAAAAGAGTAGGCGGTTGTTTCCAATGCCGTTGTTTTAAATGAGGTAGCCCTTGCTTGGAGTTCCATCGCCAAACTAATCTCTCTGTAATGAGGCTGACTTGTGATCCCAAGTCAAAAATTGCCTTGCATTCAGTATTTAAACCATTCGCCTTGACCTTTTCCAATGCTGTTCGTAGTAAAACATAAGGTCTTATTTTAACGGAACTAACAGCCATGCTTTTAGCTTCTTCTATTGATGTATTAAGTAGAGAAGCCGCGTTTTCTGTTGGGGAGTTATTAAGTGGAACTACATATTTGGTTGACTCAGTCTCCTTTTTAGACTGCGTTTCTTTAAAATTAAATTTACTTAAGGTATTGGTTCAAAATAAATCTGGGTGTGGTGTGTCTTTTTCAACATTTCCTGTAGCGGCCTTAGGTTGTGCATTGTTTGGTCAAATGGTTACCTCTAAAGCAGTTAACACATAATTTATGTTTCTGTACTAGGTTAAGTCTATTGGACTTAACTGGATGAACTTCTTGCATCGTCCTCAAAAGTGTGAAAATAAATCTCAAAACAAGTAAGAAATTGGCTAATCGTTTTCAGATTCTTTGGGCTGGAAATCGATTGCACATATTAAGTATGAATGCTTTTGTCCACCTTTTTACGATTATGTGAGTTAGGAGAGGCTCCCATGACGAAATTTGGTGTCCCATGTTGGACAGGGCTGCCAAACATTCCTTTGTTGTATCGTGCAATCGTTTAATAGTACTTAACGTGGATGCACCAGATGGTTGGCCAAGAAGCTTTTGAACCGATGTTGCCACCATTATTTTTTTGTTGTCATATCGATCCAGAGGCAGTACCCAGGCAGCTGATAATTTTCTGCAGTAATAGCGAGATGACTGATAAGTTTCGAGGCTTCACCTGTAACGTTGGTCTTTAGATACCACATTTTATGAACGTCAGACATTTCTGTTGCTCATGAATAATTCTCTTAAAGAGGTTGGAGAACGATGTCCACTTCATGTAATCACCATCGAATTTGGTAATGGTGATAGTGGGTAATGGTAAAGTAGGCCAGGCGGTCATTCCTGTGGTGAGCTGGATGATTGCTGACTGGAAAGCTTGTTAGAGGTGAACGTATTTGGCTTAATCATAGCCTGTGATGTCCGGGTAGGGATATCTATCCAACACTTTATCATTAAGTCGGTGATTGTGGCCTTTTAATATCGTAATAACGCCTATCTTGACCTGCTTGCACGTGAAGGCCTTCTAGCTGTGGACTAAGAGCTGCATTTTTTTAAAAGACTGACTAATTAAACCAGCGTGACCACCTGCAGTACCAGATGCATTCGGTGCGCCTGCTGCAACTACTTGTGGCTGATCTTTGTTCACAGTTTTGGATTCTGGGTCTTGATTTTCAAGCTCATGTTTCATTATGTCTGTATACTTAAGCGCCAACGAATAAATTCGAGTATAATAGTCAGATGTAAAGTACTCATCCGATGTGTCTAGATTCTTTGAGCCCCGCAACTTACTATCTGCCTTTCCGAGCTCTGCCCACGTTCTAAGACGAGACAATCGTTCCTGATAATAGGTTGCTGTTTTCCGACTAGCTGGTGGAAAAGTTTTTCTGATCCTTTTTCCATGGTGGTTTCGTTAACACTTATGGGTTGCAGTTGATCGCTTATAGGTTGCAATTGGTTGCTTATGGGCTTTGGGCACTTTAAACATTGCAGGTTTTGTCCTAAATCCGAAGTCTTGTCACGGTCGCCAAAATGTTAAGTGAGAGTTCGTTTGCCTTACATAACTACTGATGAAGGGATAACTTAGTGAATCACTAAGTTATTCGTTGCTTTAAATTATTCAGGTGGACCATCAGGATAATGTTGCCAAAATATTTTGTAAAAGCTCAAACAATGCAAATCAAAAAGTTAAAAGCGTGAATTCACCGAGCGCAAAATATACAAATGACGAATTTTATTTAGAATTCTTAGGTATTTAAACGAAAAGAATATTAACAAAAGAATGAAAAAATGCAAAACAAACAAAATTAAAATAATAAACTAATTTGTAAACTCTCGAAAAACGTTTATAACTTGCTCTTCCCACCAATAGCCAAAAAGAAATATTGTGTTTCATTAAATATTTAAAAATTTTCCCACTGTAATTCAGTGTAGTACAGGTGTTATAATACATAACTGTCTGGCAGGTAATTTAAATAGATAAATTGTTTTCCACTATTAGTCAGTGCAAAACTGATATTGCATTTCACAAATTCTTGGTCACTTGAACAGGTACGTGTGAATTTTATTCTAGCCATGAATTGCTTGAAAAATGTGGAAAATAAACAAAAATAAATTTAATTAGTTAAAAATTAGAAACGCGGGAATATTAAATTCAATATACAAAACTTTAAATTTATCGTGCTACTTTTCCGGTATTGATAATTGAAGGTGAAAGCGCGTCTCGATGGCTATTTTGCTACCGCTTACTTTGCTCTTCAGGAAACTTCTCCCAAATATTTTAAATGAACATTTTTGTCTTAACAAAAAACTAACGACAAAAATCAAAGTTCAAGCAAAAACAACAATTATCAACTTTGATTTTACTTTTCTTTATCCACTGTATACGGCTGACTTTTTTCGGCTCTTTTAAACAGTTTAAAGATGTTGAAAAATAAAATAAAAACAATATGTGTTGTAATTTTATTCTTTCTTTTATGCACGGGCACTGGCAATTTTATAATTAAAAAAAAAAACACGGGAATATTAAATTACATAAATTACACCTTAAATTTATCAAGACGAGCTTCAATAATCAATACCGGGAAAATAACACGATAAATTTAAAGTTTAATTCAAAAAAATTTAGTTAATACAATATTTTTGAACGACTGCGATATATTTTAAATAAATTTCATCATTCAAAACTTCTAAACCAGTTTTCTTATAATATTTTGTTTTTTTTTTCAGCTATTTTAATAACAAACATCAATTGAACTGTGCAGATGGTACTTAATCCATTGGTGAGTGGTGCCGCATTTCTTCTTGTGTTTGTTTATTATTTCGATCTAGGGATATTGAAAGGCATTTGAATTGACTACTATACTAAATAAAAATTAGCTGTGTTTTATTGTTAACCATTGAAATTATCTATAAAAATTTTAAAATACTAAACTTTAAATAGAAACCTGTATTAAATGCTAAATAGTTTTTAATTAAAAATAATTCATTTTTAATAGTTATACAATATTTAGTTAAATGGCTTTCAAAATAACAATAATAATATTTCTAAAAATGCAAACACGGAGGGATCGATCGCAAAATATGTATACAAATTCTTAACTACTGGTTAGATTTTATTATACTTGGCGCATTTACACTCGTAGAGGAATTTAGAATATTGTTTGTATATTTATCGGATTTAAAACAAATTTTTAAGGTGGCGATCGGTCTCACTGTGCAGTGTGTAAAGCATTTAAGATTTTAATAACAACAATAACAATAATAACAAATAAGATTTTAAATTATATGCAAGCAAAATGCAGCTATAAAAACAAATACGTATATTCTAAATAATATTCACAAATATACATTATTTATTATATATTTTGTGTAGAATAAGCTGGGTTAAAAATTACAAGCAGTTGTCCTACGTACCATACATAACCAAATTTAAAATATAACTGAAATAAATGAGCTTCGTAGACAGCTGATATGTATTCAAAATACAATATATGTGGTGGCAAACGTCAATATTTTGGTCCACAAATGGCTGACAGAGAATACATTTTTGTTGGAGATGATATAGAAATTAAAAATTATATTTCATGTCCGCCAACTGCTTATTTGAATATTGAAGACGATAAAATTACGAAAACTCCAAAGAGTTTACATCAGGATTTAAAAGTATTGAACGCATCAACATATGACTTCCAAAATAGTAATAATTTAGATGACGATTTTGAATTTATACCACTTTCACCACCCTGGGGACATAATCATAATGATCAACGTCATGACCATTATCATCATAAAGCAAATGAATATCAATACCCGAAAATAAACCATCAACACCACAAATCTCATCAATATAAGCAACATCACCACCATAATGATCATAGTCATAAGTACCGGTGTTATAAAAAAGTGGAAGATGACGTTTACTTTAATTTTAATATTGAACCACCGAGTGTTCAACACAAACCTGTTAATAAAAATGACTCTAGTAATAATAATTATCATAATAAATATTACAAAACAGCCAGCGAGCGCTTTATTGGGGATTATCATCATCATCAATCACTGCCAACAGAATGTCTGCAAGTGAAATCGTAATATTTATAATTTATTATTTTATAATACTTCTGATCGTTTGTTTTTTAGTTAGATACAATTTTTTTTAATTATAATTTTTACGTAAATAAATAACATTCAACATATCAACAAAAACTATAAGAAAACATTCGCAATACTACACATTAATATTTTAGCTTTGGTTTTTGTTTAATTTTTTGTATTATATTTTTTCATATGTAATAATAACCAACTCTAACCAATCCACAAAAAGACGAATATTGCAAAGACTTTCAATTTATTAATTTGTTTGCCTTTTTGTTCTTTTTGAAAGCTTCCTTTTAACCAATTTAATGTTTTATGTTTTATTTGTAGTTTAAGTCAAAAAAGTCCAACGTTTGTTAGTAATCAACATTATCAGCATTATTATTCTTACTTCTATAATCAAAGCACTGATAATAATAAATTTGGGAGTAGTTCAGGACGTGGCAGGAAATTACCAACTACATATAGAATGCCTTCTTTAAAGAATAATTTGTGTACCTACGATGTTCAATTAAAAGCTAAGCGTGGTTTAACATACGTCGAAAGAAACGATTGTAACGATGTTGATAACAATCATCGACAGCGTTCTAATTATGTGCTGACTGAAAAATCTACAAACAATAATGAAGCAGTAACTGCATTTAATAATGTAGGCCAAGATAAACTTGCTGCCGGCAATTATTTATATATTAAAAACTTCGACACTAATGATTACAAAATATCGCAAAGCCTTGAAGAAGATTCCAAAGCTGCTTTGCTGTATCTACAAAAACATAAAAATAAGCGCAAATTACGAACTAACTCTGCTGAGAGCGTTGAACATTGGTGCTACAATAATCACTCAGGTGACCCAATGGACAGCATAGGTAAAAATGAAAATAAAATAAATTATAACGAAGGACAGCAGGAGCTTAAAACTTTAAATGAAAATTTAAAGGCTTCGCAGAAAAACATAAAACTGCCTACCACACCAACAAAATTCAATGGTAATTATAAATCCTTATCGAAATTTTTACACATTTAATAAAATGATATCTTAGGAAAATTAAACTTGTTTTGTAAATTAGTGTATTTAGAAATAAAGTATTTTTTTTACTAAACAGTCATAATTTTTTATAGCCCGGTGCTTCAAAGACTTTTTTAGGTTACTCGACCGCGGCAGGAGAGAGCAAAGAAACTCATCGGTGACAGTAGGGTATCCAGCTCTATTGATTCACTGGAGCATTGACTCAATGTGGGGTGTGTTTCACTGTTTTATCGTTACTACAACGGAATGCGCTCTTATGAAATTAGTGAAATTGCTCCTGAAAACCGCCTGCATCAAGTGCTCATCCGTTTGTTGTCGATTGGCCAGTGAATTACAGATATAATTCGTTTTTTAGCCGAACACTGCGCAAAGATTTAAATCAAATATACACAAGCACTTCTCTCACTATCCCCTTTCCCATAACCTAATAATCTAATTTTCTAGTTCTGACACAATGCGTTGCATAAGTAGGGGTTATCCCCTAAGTGCTGGTCCTAACAAAAAAAAGTATTTTCTTTAATTTAAAGTAAAAAAAAAAATCAGCTTGTTTTGAATTTAAATAAAATATAATTTATACTTTATATAAGCACATGAAAATATTTAAAAAAAAATTAACACAATACAAATAAAATTTAATCTAATAAAAGACATTTGATAAATTACTAGTAGCGGTATATCTACATTATCTAATAAATGTTGCGCTAATAATCGTTAATCACAGAAATTGACGGATTTTAAATTTGCATTTGTCTTATGTCCATAAATGTGAGACAAGTGATATTAGAAATCAAGCAAAGTATGTAAGAGTTACACACAAAATTACTCGTGAATATTTTTCAATATTAACCTCTGATAGTTACTTTCCATCTATTATCACTAAGCATTCACTGTTTCGATTTTCATGCTGCGTAAACGTAATGAAATTGGTTTTGTTAATAAAAGGACCGATATATTAATTCTTGCGTTCTTTGTATCAGGGAAGAAAAAACACCGCGCGGTGCCACTCTTTTCGCTCTTTTTTGCTCTTCACGCAAAGAGCAGCGCATACTTCGCTTGCTCTGCACTAATATTCGTGCTCTGTCGATTTTTGTTTGCAAAGAGCAAGAAGAGCCAAAAGCGCATCAAATGCGCATTGCGCATTTACAGTGGTATGAAATTTTAAAAAGTGGCAGAAAACGATTAAATAAAAAAATACTTCAATAGAAATGAATGCCGACAACAAGACATTATTTTTGAACAAATTAAAAAAAAAAAATTCTATGAAATGTTAATTTTACAAGTTTTATTTCTAAGTATCCTTTTTCTACCAACCAGTGTTGCCAGTAGATCTCTCGAAAAAATACCTACACATCATGAATCAAGAAAACAAGATTGCGCATTGCGCAGGTCCGTTAGTTTGTTGTCTCTTTTGTGTGACGTAGAAATAGACTATTTGTATGGAAAGTTAAAGTAAGAGAGCCAAAAATCTCTTATATTTTTACAACAAACACACGTTATAAGTCTATTGTGACGTAGATGCGCAGTAGAAATATTTTTTGAACGGCTGAATGCGCAATCTTGTTTTCTTGATTCATGCCTACACATAATAAAAAAAATCCGATTTTTCCCTACACGTTGAAAAAATTTCCCCTACAAAAATCCCTACGCATTTTTATCATGAAAATAGAAGAAAACCATTAGTTATTTAAAAATATATATGTTTATTAAAGCTTTGGTAACAAAATAATTTTTACTTAAATAATAATAAATTATAAATAAACATATAGTTTATTATTATTGTGGGATGAGAGGTCTGAAGAGTAACTCGCTTGTTGCAAGAGTTAGTTGTTCTTCAGACGCGGCGACGTTAAGATGTGTTTTATTCCTATGCAATAGAAAAAACTGTTACTATTCATTATATCTATCAAATGAATTCAATAAATATATTCCCTTCCAAAATTAAAATAAAAAATACCACAATTTGGGGGCTCAAGAAAGATAAAATAATTAACGAGAAAACAGAAACCATTCTATTTGTTGTGCATTTGCGGGTTCAGTTTGGTCATGTGTAGTTGTGCGCAAACGAAAATAAGTTTTTATGTGTTTAATTATTTGTAAAAACAATAACAACCACGAGTGTTATGTACAATATATAACAAACATTAACGACGATTGAGAACTAAATGATCATTAACGACGGCAAAACGACGAGTGTTTTTCTATTATTCTTATAAGATTAACAGTTAGAATTAACGACGCAGTATACGTATATGTGTGTTGAATAAAAGTTCGGTGGATTACGTGAATAATCAAGAGTTTAATATTCTAAAAAAAAAAAAGAATTCATAATAGATACTGTACCTTGAAAAGACTTTTTTTTTCTAAATAATAAGAATATTTGTGTGTGTTGTGACGAAAAGAAATTAATAAAATAAAATCATGCCATCATTAGGAGACTTTGTTACAGTAAATAATAGTTTGAAAATGGTTAAGCGTACTACTGTGGTTGCTTTGCATAAACTCGTCTATGAAAGAGAAGGCGATCGCAACAATCGTCAACGTTTACGTGTGTTTGAAGGTTTTGACTTTGATGAAGCCAGCCCGTTATTTCTAGAAAAGGCTGAATACGTTAAAAACAATTTAAGTACAGGCGACTTAGTGTCTATTTACAATCTGCTCCACATTAGTTACGACGTCGATAATTTGTTTGTTCACATTTTTAACAATTTAAGAAAAAATACAATGTTGAATAATATTGATGGCAGAAGCGATGAAGAGTTAGACGATGATGTTAATGATGACGTTTATGTTAATAATGACGATATCAACTTAGAGGACAATCGTATTATTCATACACGCAGTGAAGAAAGTTTTAATAGTGCAACAAGCAACGTAGTAAAAAATATACCACCTGTTAACAACATGACAAACAACAATTACAATTTTGTGAACGAGAACAGAGACCATGAAGGTAACCAAGTAAAGCCGAATTTGTCGTACTCAATGCAACAATACAACAGTAAGTTCTCTTTAAACTTCCGTGATATTGAGGAATCGATGGAACCGGTAAACTTAGGTGAATGTCTGGATTGACGAGTTTGAAGAAATCGCATCCGTTATGTGTTATGATGATTTCCAGAAATTCATATTTGCCAAACGATCATTGAAGGGGCTTGCGAAATTGTTTATAGCTGGTGAACGAGGCGTTACGAGTTAGGTCAAATTAAAAGCAGCTTTAATTGATGAGTTTCAAACAACGACAAATAGTGCGCAGTTACATAAAATGTTGATGGACAGAAAAATATATAAAGACGAAAGCTACCAAGAATATTTTTTGAAGATGAAAGAACTCGCCTCACGTGGTAATACTGAGGATGATGCCTTGATGCAGTACGTCATTGATGGAATACGTGACGCTACAATCAACAAATCCATTTTATACGGAGCAACAAACTTGAAAGATTTTAAAGATAAGCTGAAGTGCTACGAGGTCATGCAAGAGAAGTCTAAACCAAAATCCGATTTTCGACAGACGCAGCCAGTTAAATCATCTACGAAGAATGAGAAAAAAGATTTTTGTTTTAATTGCGGCGAAAAAGGCCATACTTCTAAGAATTGCACTAACAAAGAAAAAGGCTCGAAGTGCTTCAATTGTAACAATTTCGGACATATTTCCAAAAACTGTCCCCTTAAGGAAAAGAAAGATGAAAAGGCCAACGTACGTCATCTAGTTGACGAAGACATCATTAAAAAACAGGTTAGGTTTTCAGATGATTTGACAAAAATTGCTCTGTTCGATTCTGGAAGCAAGTATAACGTGGTGAGTGAAAACGTTTATAATTTATTAAATAAACCTAAGCTTCAAAGATCAGACTTCTATTTGATTGGATTTGGCAGTAAGGCCGATAACAAAGTAAAGCCTTTAGGTAATTTTATATACGAAGTAGGAATTGAGGAAGAAAAATACAACCTTAGTTTTCATGTCGTGCCGCTTACTTCTGTAGATATAGACGTCATACTTGGTAAAGAATTTTGTTCCCATGCACGTATTGTAATAACTCCAGATGAAGTAAAATTTGAGAAAATTAAGAAGAATGATGAGACAGAGATACAGAATATGATGCTTATAGACGTTGTCGAAAGAAACAGTACGGAATTAATTGATGTTGATGTAGCAGCAAGTCGTGACGCGAAAGAAAAGGTCGTGGAGTTAGTTAAAAATTATATACCAAACAAAAATAAGTCCACTAATGTTGAAATGAACATTATCCTACGAGACGAAACTCCTATATTTTCAAGACCACGAAGACTACCATTAACTGAACGTAAAGCTGTTGATGTGCAAATAATGTAACAAAGGTCGGACTGTCTGAAGGTCCAAAAAACACTAGTACCTGTGCGGAATACATGAAGCCATGGTGTACTAGCGTAGATGACGAAGAATTCGAGGCGAATTCAGTGCAGGATGGCCGAAATGTGGGATGAGAGGTCCGAAGAGTAACTCGCTTGTTGCAAGAGTTAGTTGTTCTTCAGACGCGGCGACGTTAAGATGTGTTTTATTCCTATGCAATAGAAAAAACTGTTACTATTCATTATATCTATCAAATGAATTCAATAATTATATTCCCTTCCAAAATTAAAATAAAAAATACCACATTATTTATCTTCAGGAAACAAAAAATCGAATTATTTATATATGCCACCTAATGGCGATATATTGAAAAAATAAATAATAATAAACTATATCTTTATTTATAAACTGACCTAGTGCTTAAAAAATAAGAAAGTTATAACAACAATGCTTTCTTAGTTCGGATTTCCCACAGTTTAAAATCTTGCCACATGCCCTGCATTTACATTTAAATTGGTCATCTTTTACTTTCGTTAACCATTCTTTAAATTTAGTTATTTGCAACCACTCCGGCCGGAACTTTTGCTTCCTATATTTGCTTTGGTTGCCTTCGTCGTCCGAAGAAGCTTGTGACATCCTAATAAAGCACATTACGATGCTGTGCACTAATAAAATATTCATATTTGTATTTCTTTTTTTAGAGTTATTCCGAAGACTCCAATGCCAATTTTTTACAATTTCCAACAAAACTTATTCAATTTTGCGAGTTACTGATTGGAAATGATTTTTGTTTCAATGCGGTAAAATTTGTAAACAAATAATACTGATGCTTCTTCTTAATTGTAAATTTTTTCAACATACGTACGTATTAATGTCGCCAACTTCTTAAAAAACAAACAATTCTGAAGATATATTTTTAAGCGATTTTAATGAAAAAAATTTTTTGAACCGTTTTGAAAAAAAAAAATATTACCAACGTTATGTTACCATTTATTTCAAAAATAATGCGACATGACGGAAAAATCCCTACATTTTGGAGAGTATAAAAAATCTGTCCGATTTTCCCTACGCTTCACTACTTTAGTGTCAAAAATACCTACATGTAGGGATTTTCCCCTACTTCTGGCAACACTGCTACCAACACACGAATGTACATACGTAAATGTGTGAAAGCGTTAAGCAAATTTAAAATGTTTTATTTTTTATTTACAAATTTTTTAATTTTATCCTTAGTATTCGGAAAGGGAACTAACTACCTGTTATAAAATTGCAACATATGTTTCAAGTGTCACAAAGAAAAAGGTTTTGTTCTGCTTTTATTGGAAAAAAATAAAGCAATATTTCACCTATACATTAGAAAAATGAACTAAATCAAGGATAATAATAAACATACTTTATTAGTCAATTGAATTTAAACAAAGCTTAAGTCTATGTTTGAAAGTTCTAACTTTTCAAAATTATCGAAAGCGCACTAAATGTTCTTTCTACTGAAACTCAATATCTCTTCTTTTGCTCTTCTTCACTGTTTGTTGACAAATCTTATGAATTAAATAATGGCGTCTAATGTTATAAGTGTTCGTCCCTGAGATGAATTTAATACTCTCAGAACGTTGAATTTTGTTCTGATTTTTTAAATCACTATAAAATGAATTTTCCATATTAGCTTGCTATTCTTTGCTGAGATGTCATTTGACTGAGATAAATTTTAATGACTTAAGGACTTACAAATCTTATTTTAACCTTTTACACTTTTTTGGCTTTCTTAGAATTTGCGTGTTATCGATTTTTTCGTCCTATTAAAAATTTTAATGAAAAAAACTATTAAATACCAACGTAACACTTATATGATTTCTTTTTAAAATATTTTTTCTATGTATGTAAATGTTTTAAGAAATATGTGAGAAGCAAACTCTAGATTACCGAAAATTGCAAGAGTAAAGAACGACTTAAAAAATGAAATGAAATTTCAATTATATTAATTTTAGTTATATACACACCGTTTTAATAATATAATATATTATTCCCTTTCATATTTCTTTTTCGTTTGAATCATTAATTTTTAATTCAATTAATTTTTTGTGCGCTAAATATTTTCTAATTCACAGTAAATTAAAATACATATGTATATAAATAATTCCCTTACACATCTTGTACGTATTTATAAGTGTATGTATTGGCTCTTACCATTATAAAGGGTCTTCATCCCCAAGGGGGGAAGGTCATCGCATACATGGGCGAAGGAATTCAGGCCGATCTGTTTAACGTCCTTTCTGCTTAAAACACTAGAGATGCTTATCGAGATCCACATGATGAAAATTGATAGGAACCTTCTATCTCCACCTCAACGCGCCTACACAAGGTGTAGATCGCTTAAGATGGCTTTACATTCGCTCGTGGGCTATATTAGGCATAAAAAATACACTATGGTAGCCTTCATGGACATTGAAGGGGCCTTTAATAATATCGACCCGATTACAATCACTCAGGCTCTTAAGCGGCTATTAGACGATCAAACTTCGCCTGTGAGCACGGCCTGATGACAAGCCATCAAACTCGTGGAATAGGGTAAATTTCGTGTTTGTTAGCGGCGCTGGATGAAAATCAAAAATTTTTGATATTTTGTGTTTGCCATCATGCCATCATACTCGTTTAATAGCTGGTTTGTCAAACAGGGTGTAAATTTCCTTTGTGTTTTTGCAAGCAAATAACTAAAGCGCACCAGTTAAATATAAAGCGAATAAATATAAGATGTATTGAGAAATTATTAGAAGTAATAGGTAAATTTTATTACATTGAAATTAGTATTAATTGCTAGGTTAATTAAGGTTGAAGTAAAATAAAAAAAATTAAAAATTTTGAACTTGCTTTATTTTAAATAAATGATATTGCTCTCATATTATTATAATTTTATTACCGTTCTTATAACGAGAAGGCAATACAATAATTAATGAATTTTTTTGAAATAATGCAAGTTTGAATAGAATATAAATAAACATTATTTAATTTATAAGTTTACCTTTAGGTTTTATTCTTTTATTATATTTTTTTTGAAATAACTGAAAAAATTTTTTATTATTATGGCGTTTAGAAAAATTAAAAAAAAGTAAAAACAAATGCAACAGTTAATGTTGTAAAACAAAATAAACATATTGCAACTAATTCATACGCTATCACAAATACGAACTTTACTATTCAAAATCTGCTTGCGCACTGATGTTTAGCAATGATGTAATAGCACAACACTCTCTGTCATCAGGCCGTGCTCACAGGCAAAGTTTAATCGTCTAATAGCCGCTTTAGAGAGCTGAGATTGACATTCAATTATCGGGTTCGTAACACGCTTGATTAGTGGCAGGATAATAACGTCCACTTCTGGCACGGCAAATGTCACTAGGATGGCGGAAGGGGCACACCACAGGGCGGAGTTCTGTCTGCGCTGTTGTGGAATGTTGCAATTAAGAGACTGCTTATGAAACCAGACTCCATGTGCTTTAAGACTGTCGCCTACGCGGATAATGTGGCGGTGGCAGTGTCTGGGATACACGAAGATACGTTATCGCAGTGGTTAGAAACAGCGCTCAGGGCAGTCTGCACCTTGGGACAGCGGAGCGGACTGAGTGTCAATCCGAACAGAACGGATTTTGTTGTCTTCTCTAGGAAATATTAACTTCCTTCTTTTGGTTTACTTAGACTGAATGGAATTCCACTTAATCTATTTAACAGTGCAAAATTTTTGGGCATCATCTTGGAAAATGGATACCCAGGCTAGGGCGTGAAAGGCCATTACGGCAATGTATGTAAGCAGGAGGGCAATTAGCAAAACTTGGGGTATCAACCCAAGGGGTGTAAATTGAGTTCTTGAAGCGGTGATCAGGCCAATTTTGATTTATTGGAGCTCTTGTTTGGTGGAAGGCACTGGACTCTGCGGCGAATGTCTCTATCTTGGAAAAGGTGCTGCGCAGTCTGCCGATCTTAATGAGTGAGGCCATTAGGTCTGCCCCCACAAACGCGCTTTTCGCCATTATCAAGTGGCTGGCCATGGATCTTCTAGCGAATAGGGTGGCGCTAAGAACGGCAGTCAGATTGAACGTCATAGCTGCATGGAACCATAGATCATGGAGACATGCTAGCGGTCTACGGATCACGGACGTAATTCCTGATCTTGTTCATTATTGCACCCCAGAACCTTCCCTCACAAGGAGATTTCTCTTTGAACTGACGGAGGGCCACTCTCCCTGTATATACACGGATGGCTCCAGGAGAGGGACGAGAGTTGGGGGTGGGGTCTATATTGGGGAATTTGGAATAAGGATGATTTTCAGACTACCAAATGACTGTAGTGTTTTACAGGCGGAATTATCTGCTATTATCCAACAAGGATGTTATCAACTGTATCGACAGCAAAGCCGCGATTATGTCCCTCAAAGGTGTGTTTACCACATTTAAACTTGTCTCTTAATGCCGGACATTCCTTAACAGGATGGCGGTGGTTCCGGCAGTCACCCTAAAATGGTTGCGGGGACACGGGATTGATTTGGGCAATCATGTTGCCAACGAACTGGCAGAGAATGGGCCAATGCTTGACGAGATGCCATTGACACCTTCTGTGGCATACCCCTCTCTGCTTGCGGGCAGCGCATTGACGCTGCTCTATACGCAGTGGCCAAGATCAGATGGTCTAACGAGTCGACATGTTCGACGACTAGAGCAATCTGGCCCTCTTTGGATGGGGGCAGGCGGGTGCACTCCCGCAGTTACCGACGGTTCGACTGCGTGACTTGGTGGCTGCGGTCACTGGGCACTGCCTATTTGGAGCCCATTTTTTAAGTTATTACCATTTTGCTGAAATTTGTCGATCATAAATGAAACAAATAAAACAATTTGAATATTTTTATTTTTAAAAAAGGCGAACGAGTCATTTGTATTATAGTCACTGTATAATCACGGAAATGGTCTGAAATGTTATTTTCGAGATGAAAGAGTTATAGGAATGCGTTGATAGATACTAATGCTGTTAGTGGATTGCTTGTAAAAACTGAAATTTTAAAAGATTTGAGTTAATACCCTCTTGTTGATCAAGTGCGAAATTTATTTCTTTATTCGTATTCAATACATAAAATCTTGCATTACCATTAAAAATATACTGACAGTATAATGTCTATGTACGTTAAACTACGAAACTTAAATAATTATATTTTAAAATTGTTGTAATATTTTACTCATTAAATCCCAGCACAAAATTTTTGAGAAGGTAATCGAGTGTGGAATTAAGCATTTTTGGCGGAAGTACTTCCCAACTAGATTGCCAGCTTAATGATTTTAACAAGCCATGTGTCTTTTATAATCAATAACTGAGTATCAATTACATTAATTATGGTAGGAGTTAATGAGAACCATTAGTACGTATTTTAAGGTATTCTCTTTTGACATAATGAACTAGTTCCATTACTACTTCCTTTTTTGGGAACTAATGTAATGTGTTTTGTAAGCGAGTAACAAAATATGGCAATCACAAAAGTAAGACATTTTGTGGCAAGTACTTTTTAAGGTAATGTCTCATTTTCTGCTGGGATATAATAATAAAATCGTGCATACCTGAGTGAAATGATCATAAAATCTTCGAGGAAAAATATTTTAAAACTTTTTAAATTTCGATAAAGTGAAGGAAAACAATTTTAAGCTAGCAGGCAAACAGTCCATATTCTTCAAATTCGTATTTTCAATGGACTTTCAAAAATTGAACGGCGGAACTGCAGTATTTTAAGTTCAATGTTACGAGTAGATTGAATGAAGCAAAACTAAGCAGAAACTTAAACTGGTTGTCTTATTTGAACGATTTTATAACGTGTAACTACTTTTTCGAAAATTTAAATAAGTATTTCTGTCAAACAAGTTGGGTTAATTAGAAGAAAAAAAATCAAAAGTAAAAACAAAAATTAAATTTTATACAAAACAACAATAACCGTCGAATAAATTATTTTTTTTTCTTCTGCATTCGGCATACTTTTTGTGGTTCTTTAGGTAGTTAAAATATAACGAAAACAAAAACTTTACTTCTTTAATTTATTTTTCTAATTTAGTCAATTTATTTGGACAAGGATCTTTAGTTTTTCTAGTTTATCTAATTTAATTAAAGCAAATTGAACATGCCCGTGATTTAACTTGAACACGAATGCAAATTTGTTTTTAATCATTCTTACTTGTTTACTCATAACATTATAGATGCTGTTCCAGTGTCATTTTGATTGTTATGATGTAAGCATGAATGCTCGCTGTGCCTTGCATGCTTATTATTTAATTTTTGAAGTATTTTTTTGAACTGATTATTATAAATGAATAGAAAAATACTTCAAAAATTGAATAATAAGCACGCAAGGCACAGGGAGCATTCATGCTTACATCATAACAATCAAAATGATACTGGAACAGCATCTATAATGTTATGAGTAAACAAGTAAGAATGATTAAAAACAAATTTGCATTCGTGTTCAATCGATGATTGAAACAAAGCAAAAACAAATCTACAAGACGAAATACAGAGAGAACAGAAAAGAAATACGTTGGTTTGTGTGTAAATTTCGTCTAACCAAATTAATATTGATATGAGTTATGAGTATTCTCGTATTCTTATTTACAAGGTTAGTTGGTTAAATAGATGATGTTTATAAAAATACACAACTAAGGTAGATAGATGCGAAGAATGCTGATGAAGGTCGTAGCGGTCCAGATAGTGCAGCATTTCATTCTGCTAGCGTCTAATTTTTCTTGTTTTCTTTGAAAAACGTCCGCATACATTTGTAAAATAAATTTTCTTTCTAAAAAAAGATTTTTAGAAATTAAAAATAAATGAACTTAAGCCAAAATAATTTCTATTCATTTATAAATATTTTACCAAATTTTTCTGATCTGAATGCTATTTTAAAATATTGATTTTCTATACTTTAAAATGTGTGTTTAGTGTAAAAAGCAAGGAACATATTCATTAGTGACAATGATTTTTCATCCATTAATCATTAGTCAATGGTAATAATTTTGTTTTTTAATAATAAAAGCTTTCATTAAAAAACATGATGAATCTAAAAATATCATTAGCATTATTTATCATTCAATGCTAATGAAATCGTCAATTAAGCAGTCCATCTTATTAATTACTCCCATGTATGAGAGAAATACTTTTTTTTACAAATGCTTAGCGCTTTAGGTGCCGATGACATTTTTATGTAAAATTTTATGTAGTACTTAATTTTTCTTTCTTATTTTTAATTCTCTGCCACCGCAATATTTTTATTTTTTATTTTTTTTTTGAGTTACTTCACTAAACTAGATTTGCATATATGGTGATGGGTACATAAAATTCGGCATTGCACTATTACTTCTTTTATTTTGTTTTAAATGTTATGTTATTAAATAAGTGGGCTTCAACTGTAAAAATTTCCTATTAGAGACTACAAATGTACCAAACTTAAAAATTTATCGTTTGAAAACAGTTATTATTTTAAAAAAATGCATTAACCAATGACACTAGTATACAAATATTGATTTTGAAAAATAATTTTTTTATTTATGTTTTTTTTTGTAATACTGCATACAAATGGCAATTATATTTTAAAATTAGTTACCATTTCTCAGAAAATAATTTTCAAGTTTTTTGAAAAAATAACAGAAATTCCACAGTTGGTAAAATTGCGACGTGGTTTCTTCGCTTGCCTTTTTTAGTCTGCTTCTGTAGCATTTCGATATAGAGTCCAGCAGTAATCCTCTAACATTGAAACGTTCCACTTGACCTGATATCGTATTTTCATGTTCTGGTGGAAGCGGTCCCAGTGTTCATCGACGAAATACCACAGTTATCCGGAAAGAACTCCAAATGAAAATTGGATTTTCAGGGACACGTTACAACCCAGTTCTTTGTAAGATGGTACGGAACGATGTTATGACCACAGCACTTTCTAAAAGGTTCAATTTTTAATCTCGAACCTAAAACTTCTGCTTTATTCTTCGGCAATTCTAGGTGCCCTTCAGCTTGGGTTATTCTGTGTGGCTGTGATGATGTACCTAGGTACCTCGTATCCAGACATTGACGAAATTTGCGATGAAACGCGTGTGCTTACATCTTCGCTGTTACCAATGTTAGGACGTTTCGGGATTGGATGAAAATTGCTGTGAGTTAGAAGACGAGCAGCCAATGGTATATTTGGATATGTTGTGACACTGATTTTTGCCACTGCATTGGCACTGCAAAACGAATTGATGATTTTTTGCTATTGAGCCAATTTCTCAAACCTGTAGCACAGCAGAAATGTGGAACTCAGCTTTTATCTTGGTGGTTTGATGTTTAAAATATCGAAAAAATTGTCAGGATTATTAACACATTTTCGAGACAGTTTCTATCCTTTCATAGAGTTAACATTTATAAGAAATTAATACCAAGTTAAATTTTTTAAATAAACTTTTTTGTAGAAAAAAAACTCCCTTAAATAACAATATTAATCAAGAGGGCAATGACTATGTATAATATAAGTAAAACAAAAACAAATAATTTTGTACTTGTAGAAATACACAAAAATGTAACAAATAAACTCAGCTCGTTTTTAGCTAATTCGCTCGATAAGAGATAGACAACTCCTAACGAGAGTAACTTCAATAGATCTCAGATTAAAGTAATAAGAGAGTTATATTAAACTAAAGCTGTAAACACATTCTTCACAGCAAGATACACGAACACACGACAGCAAATGACGCTAGCAACATTTGTCGCCAGCTACATAATTATTTTAAAGGCAGCAGCTACATAATATAAATATGAATTAATTGTATTTCATTGATGTTACTTAAGTGATTTTTAAAGAAGCAGCTCCGATTTATAATTAAAAAAATGTTTTAACTATTTTGTAAGAGGCTATTAAAAGAGTAGAATAATACGTCGATTTTCGTTTGGATTATCTGTAAAATTAAAAATATATTGAAGTATTTCTCAAAAGCAATAATAAGTACAGTAGTGTGTGTCAGTATAAATAACACGTAGTTTCTTGTCCACTAAAATAAAAAATACTAAAAACAACAGTTTTATGATATCTATTAAAACTGATCGTGTTAAATATTTACAAATGTCCCATACGACAATTGAAATTAATAAGTAAGTACTTCAACTAGCAAGTACTAAGATCAGAAGTAAATTTTTAACTAAATGTTGTCCACACAAAAAGGAATTTTAGTTTTATATACATCTTAACACATTTCTTTGAAATTTTTACAATTGTTCTTTGTATACTTTCGCCATGACAATTGTAGTATTTTTAATTCGTCGATGTGGCATTTCTAATTTTTTCTAAATTCAAATTTCGAAAAATATGTTTTAAGTAATTATTGAAAAGTATGTAGTGTTTAAATTTTTTTATATACAAAACTAAAATGTGCTGATAAATGTTTAAGTACAATTATACTGGCAAAATTGGGTAATTTTATATTTGTTTCTCAATTTTTTTACGAAAAAGATCCATGTTTCAACCAAGGTTCTAAAGGATCTCCTCACAAAATTTTACTTAAATCTATCCAGCCGCACTTACGTGAGACAGATAAAAATTCAATAAATAGGTATTTTGTATTCCAAATCAATTATTATCTTCACCAGCTACAATATTTTTCTTAAATATTTCATGTTCTGAAATTATCCTGTTACAGTTTTATTATAGTGTTGAGGTTGAATGGCAATAGTAATTTTCAATCCAAGTACATGAACTTGTATTGATACTATTTTGTTTCGCCGGTTTGTCCTTCAAGCACTTGAACCTGAAGAACTGTAGAATCAATCAATAGAACACTTTAAATGCCTTAAGAAGATTGATAATTTCTTTATTTTCTTATATACTAAATTAACTTAACAATAACAAATGCTAAAGCGGATAAAAAGCATTTTGCTACCACTGTTGTTCCAAATAAATTATTATTTAATCGCTAAAGTTTGTCCCCTTTTTTTGTTTCTTTTTATTTATGCGGAAGTGGGACAATCAATGCCCTCTTTATTATGTTTAAAATTAATAATTGCAAAGCTTGCATTTTGATTGATGTAATAATAATTAAAGTATAGATTTATGTCAAGAACAACAGTGACGAGCAAAATTGATACAAATGATTGTGATTTTAAAATAATTATATTTCATTTAATGTTTAAGCCATAGGTTATATATATATAAATATATATATATATGTGTATTTTTGATATTATTTAAACACGTCAAATAAAAACTTTATTAAAATAATATGTTGACCTAAACGTCAACATTCTCCGCCGCACTGCCCGATGGTTGATGTTGATTGAAGTTCAGACCTTGCAATATCGATGTGGAAAACTCTTGGTGGTGGAACAGGTGGAGATGTTAGTTGATCGCATTTAGAAGTGGTATCATTATGGCTTTTTGAACATAGTTTGAAGATTGAGATGGCTAACAACAATAGTACTTCGATTACAAGTGCAGAATAGCTAACAGCATGATGATGAAGGTTGTTGGACTTGATAAGTGCTGGTAGGTGGACACCAGTTGCTTCGTTTAGCTGTTTTATCAGGGCATTGAGTTCGCTCTCATGGGTTTCAAGCTGTTAATTGGTAGTTGTCGGAGGAGATCACTTTTACTCACGTGCCCATCACTGATGAGTGTGCCGTCACTATTGTTAATCCCTTTGTTTGTTTGTTAATCCCTTTGTTTGTTTACTCGTTGCATTGTTATTGTTGTTAAATTTGAATATTAATATTTTCAATGCATTTGTTTCTATTATTTTTGATGATTTTGTTGCTTATATTAACAGTTAATTTTATATTTTGATATTTTTGTAGCTCAATTACTTACTTATTGTAATTTTAGTTTTAGTCTTAAAAGTTGAATTGAATAAAGAACCACGCATAAAAATTCTGTCTCGCGTTTTAATAATTAATTTAAAATTAGTTAATTTTTTTACGCGACATTTTTTGGCGACCGTGACAGGACGGTAGTTCTAAAGTTTAAATAAATAAAAATTTAATCGGTTTTCTTGGACTTTTTGGCCCGTAAAGCCACATCAAAAATATTTTGTTCGTTTGATTTGTGATAAAGTTCTTGCAAATAATTTGTAGTGTACGCGTGACCTAGTACCAATTGTTGTGGTTTTTTTTTTCGTGTCATCTACTGCAAATATTTCAAGTTGTGCATACTTTCGTGTCACATATCACAAAAATTCGTTGTTTGTGTGCATTTTGCCTATAGTGGTACAAGTGCATTTTCAAAAAAAGTCGTGAAACCAGCTTTAAGTGCTACCTCCCTTTCGAAGATAATAAATATCGGTTCGTGTTTTGAATATACTAAAACTTAAAAATTTTAAATAAAATGGCAACCAACGATGAAGTAGTTCCTGAGCCACAAAACGCCAGTGGCCCAGAATTAGCAGCATTAAAACATCAAAGAGGCACAATGAAGCGTAACCTCTCATATATGCAGAAAAAGATTGAAAAAGATGGTGAAAATGTCGATGACGCCATTTTGGAATGCAGACTCGAAATTTTAGAATCGTATTTCAAGCAGTTGAGCCACGTGCAAGGAAAAATTGAACAGCTTTGTTCCCCTGATAATGGCCGAAGTGATTACGAGGACTTATTTATTGCTACAAAGGTAAAAATATTAGGTATTTTAAAACGTCGTCGTGGTTCTGGATCAATGGATGCTACTCAATTTAATGCTTCTGTTGCTGGTGCAGTGCATTCATCTCGCCTTCCTTCATTGCAGTTACCTAAATTTGATGGCAAGTATGCTGAGTACGAAAGGTTTATCACTGCTTTTAATAATTTAGTGCACGAAAATCATTTACTAACGGATATCGACAAATTTAATTATTTGCTAAACTGCTTATCAGGCCCAGCTTTGGCAGTTGTGAAACCATTTCAGGTAACCGCACAAAATTATACTAAGGCGCTAGAGAGATTAAAAGAACGCTACGACAATAAAGTGTTAATTTTTCTGGAACATGTTAATGATTTATTTAGTGTTCCTAATATTATAAAAGGTGACAGTGCTTCGTTACGAAAAATTATTGATACTATTTCGGCTATTCGTGGTTCTTTGTTGTCTCTCGGTTCAGAAATGGAGGTGCTAAATGGTATTTTGGTTCACATTGTATTATCGAAAATTGACTCTGAAACAAAATTTAATTACGATGAGAAACAAGAGTTCAAATCATTGCCGACTTGGGATGCATTTTATGACGTTTTAAGCAATCGTTGTCAATTTTTAGAAAGCCATGGAAAAAAGGTTGAAATTTCTGAAAAATTTAATTCTGCAAAGGCAAAGCCTAATTTTAAACGTCCATCTCACACTTTTGTTCAGTCAAACTCTAAGTTCTCGTATTGTAGTTCATCGGAGCATAGTTTAAATTCTTGTGCATCCTTTTCATCCCATCCTGTTTCGGAACGCTTTAATTTCGTAAAGCGCAATGGCCATTGCATCAATTGTTTCAACAAAGGTCATATGATTTCGAATTGCCCATCTAAATCTCGCTGTAAGGTATGCAAATCAGCTCATCACACAGTGCTTCATTTCTACAAGGTTCCTGAAAATTTAAACCCTCCAGTAACTCATGATATCATCCAAAATCAACCTAATAGTTCTTTGGTAAGCAATCCAGTTCAAGTTGAAAATAATCGTTCAACTACTTTCGTCACTCGGGCTCTGAAACGATCACTCATCCCAACAGCTGTGGTTCTCATCAAAGATTCTTGTGGCATATTTCAACCGGTAAGAGCTCTTCTTGATTCCTGTTCAGAAATAAATTTCATTCTAGAGGAAACTGCAAAGAGGCTTAAATTGGGTTTTCATCCATACACACAAGAAATCTCCGGCATTGGTGAAGTGCGCACAAAAATAAAATCCTACGTTGATGCTACATTAAAATCTCGTTTTAATTCGTTTGAGTGGTCCTCAACTTTTGCGGTAACAAAATCGATATCATCTCGTCAGCCAGGCGAATACATCGAAGCATCTCATTGGGAGATACTCAACACTCTTCAGCTAGCCGATCCATTATTTTACAAGCCCCAGCGGATAGAATTGTTAATAGGTACAGAAGTTTTTTTTAACTTGTTGGTAGACGGTCAAATCTCATTGGGAGACAGTGGCCCAACATTGAAAAATACATTGTTCGGATGGATTGCCGGTGGTAAATTTACAACTAAATTCCCCGCAGCTCCAATGATTTGCAATTTAGCTTTCGAGGCTGCCGAAGAATCCATTGATACCACATTAAAAAAGTTTTGGGAGATTGAGGACTATTTAAGCACTCCATCGAAGTTCACAGAGGAAGAAGAAGCCTGTGAACAACACTACATTAAAAATGTCAGAGTTATAGAAAATGGTAAGATCCAAGTTAGTTTACCATTTAAAACACCACCAGAGGTACTTGGTAACTCATTTGATATGGCCTACAAGCGTTTTTTGTCGCTCGAAAGACGCTTAGATCGCAATTCAACACTCAAATCTATGTACATTAAGTTCATGGATGAATATTTGTCGCTTGGACACATGTCGCTGTATACTCACTCGCTAGATGGTCCAAATTTCATCATTCCACACCATTATGTACTTCGTCCAGAGAGTACTACAACAAAACTCCGTGTCGTATTTGATGGCTCAGCTCGCAGCTCCTCAAACATATCGTTGAACGATATTCTTATGGTTGGCCCTACAATTCAGCAGGACCTAGTCACCACACTTTTTTTGTTTCGTTTGAATAAATTCGCGCTCACAGCTGACATCTCTAAAATGTATCGACAATTTGAAGTCGATGAACGGGACCGCAAGTACCAACTCATTTAATGGCGCAACAGCAGGGAGGAAAAATTGCAAGTGTTTCAACTTAACACTGTTACATATGGTTTGTCATCAGCCCCATTTTTAGCAATTCGTAGTTTGTTTTTCATTGCAGATAAATATAGCTCATCGTTTCCTCTTGGTTCTAAGACCCTGCGAGAAGAAATTATGTAGACGACATCCTTACTGGTTCCAATAACGTCGAAACGTTGCTCAAAAAAAAGGCAGAGTTGGTTCACGTACTTAAACTACATGGGCTCGAATTGGCAAAATGGATGCAGTATATAAAAAATATCGAAGTGCCTAGATATGTGCTTACATCGCCTGAAATACTTGGTGAAATCCATGGTTTTGCAGATGCCTCCCAACGTGCATATGGGTGTTGCCTTTATTTTCGAGTTTTGGTCGAAGGCAAATACAAAACAACTCTACTGATTGCCAAGTCCAAAGTAGCTCCTATTAAAGCACAATCACTACCCCGGCTTGAACTGTGTGCCGCTGTTCTGCTTAGTAAAACTTGGGAGAAAATAAAATCAAAAATGACTAAATTTGTATCGAAAACCTATTTTTGGACTGACTCGAAAATTGTTCTTCAATGGCTTAAGCTGTCCTCATCAACATTACATTGTTTCGTCGCTAATCGTATCTCCGAACTTCAAACCAACACTAGAGATATTATCTGGTGTCACGTTCCATCCAAAAGCAACCCTGCTGATATTGTATCCCGAGGATGTAGTGCACAGGAATTACCAACAGCAATTTGGTTTAACGGTCCTAGTTTTCTTCTCGATCATCAATCAACTTGGCACAAAATTGATGAAACAAAAATTAGCTCAGAAATTTTGGAGATAAGAAAAGCGGGTGTTTTCAAGTGTACTGATGCGCCAAAATCAATAATCGAAGAGATAATCGATAAGCATTCATCATTTTATAAAGTAATTCGAATAATTTCATTTGTTTTTCGTATTTTTAACAGATACCCAGTAGACCGCAACTTGAAGCCCGCAGACGCAGCTCATGTTACCGTAGCAGAATTGGATTGTGTTTTCTGGCGCATAATTGGCGATATTCAAAATGCTAATTTCAAGGAGGACATTGTCGCACTTTCCAAAGGAAAATTTGTTCATCCCTCGCTACAGAAATTGGCACCTTTTCTACAAGAAATGAAATTAATAAATGGCTCAGCTATCACATTACTGCGTGTTGGTGGCCGTCTAGCAAAGGCACCTATACCATATGATGCCAGATTTCCTGATTTGGTTCCCAAAAATCATCCATTTGTATTATCGTACATCGAATATTTGCATCGCCTTCATTTACACGCTGGTCCAAAGATTTTACTGGGTATCATTCGTCAAAAAATTTGGCTCATTAACGCCAGAGAAATGGTTCTTTTCGTCGTCCTATTCATAAAATAGCTCACTTACCTCCTCTTAATTCATCTTGAAAGAGGGACCCTTCAACGGGGGGAGAATGTCGGAGGAGATCACTTTTACTCACGTGCCCATCACTGATGAGTGTGCCGTCACTATTGTTAATCCCTTTGTTTGTTTGTTAATCCCTTTGTTTGTTTACTCGTTGCATTGTTGTTGTTGTTAAATTTGAATATTAATATTTTCAATGCATTTGTTTCTATTATTTTTGATGATTTTGTTGCTTATATTAACAGTTAATTTTATATTTTGATATTTTTGTAGCTCAATTACTTACTTATTGTAATTTTAGTTTTAGTCTTAAAAGTTGAATTGAATAAAGAACCACGCATAAAAATTCTGTCTCGCGTTTTAATAATTAATTTAAAATTAGTTAATTTTTTTACGCGACAGTAGTGTTAATATGAAGAGTTTAGGGAGCTGGATAAACCAAAATGACCTTGAATTGTGATAAAGGAGTCCCTAAGGACGCAGCTCGATTCGATTTCCATTAACCCAGTGCCTTTTATTGTGAGTTGGGTATGTTCGAGACCGCAAACTGCCGACATTTCTAATTTTGAAGTGGTAGTGAAGATCCATTTATTTTGATATTTTAGTTGTGTCCAAGTGGAGTTGCCTACCAATTGGATGAGTTTGCATTAAGTCGTGTTTCGGTTGTTGAAGATGTCGACTTCTCAGGAGTCGCTTGCTTCAATTTTTCTGAGTTTGAACTGTTTGTTATTGCATACGAGTATAAAAGCATCATCCTTAGTCGTGATACAGTTCGATATCTCATGGCTTGTGAATGGAATGTATTCATCTCTGTGGTAGTTTACAGTCAGAAATGACTCTTCTGTGCTGGTTAATACTAAGGTGTTGTGTTTTATACTTGGAATCGGTATTATGTTGAAGAGTTCTAAAGACTGGTGGTCGACTAAAGGCAACATAACTTCAAATATGACTTCGTTCCTTGTCACTGCTCCCTTGGCCTTCATCAGCTTATATAGCTGTATTAAGCTGTCTTCTGCAATCGGAAGGGTTCGTTGGGTTGGAAGATGAGCCTTTATTACCTTTAATTCGTCCTTTAGTTGAGTTGGGGATAACAACAATGGGCTAATTTTTCCATGGTGTGTGTCGGTTAATACATTAATGAGTTCTCTTTCAATTCTTTACAGGTTTATTGCCGTTAGTGTCAATTGGTTGGCTAAGAGTAATATTAATTGTGTTTGGCTTATCTGGTCAGATTGCTTAGTTACTGCATTCTCCAGCTCTGTGAATTTTTTGACAATTTCCATTACGAGTATTTGTTTCTGCGTGCTGAATTCATCTTGTTTGATGATATTGATAGTTGAATCGATAATAGACGTTTGGTCTTTAAAAAGTTGAACAAGATATTCTGTTTCTTTTCTAGCATTCTTGATGGTGTTTGACATTTCATTTGCGTATTCGGAATCAAGAACGCCAAACAAAGACCGTGCCACGTTTCCTATAATATTGAACGCTCCCCTCTTCACTCTGCTGTTGTAGAATTGCCAGTGTTTGAATTCCTACTTTACCTACCGTTTTTTTAAATACAGCTACGGCTACAGCTCCAACTTTTTCAAGTAGAAGTAGCGATAGACGCTGTTTTTTCCGAAGCATTAAAATTTTTGAGCTACAGCTACTTTTCAAAAAAATAAAGCAACAAGTAGAAGTAGCGGTAGACGCTGTTTTTTTTTCGAAGCATTAAAGTTTTTGAGCTACAGCTACTTTTAAAAAATAAAGCGGTAAGTAGAAGTATCCTCTTTGCTACTTCAGTTAAAGTATTGGTAGGAGTACAAAAAGCAAAAATATTCTACTTCATTTTTTGCTGCTATTTGAAAAGTAGCCAAAAACGAAATCATTATTTCTGGCTACTTTGTGTTGATAATGAACATACTTTTTGACTACTTTATATGAATACTTTATGCTTGGAGCTACGCAATACAAATATTTGCTTCTGGCTACTTACCGACAATAAGAAGAACGAAGAAAGAACGTGTGTTATTTTTTTGGATTTTTCTTTTGGTATTTGTTTCACACTCTCGACAATGGGACAAAATAAAGTAAATTCGTAAACAATTAAAATAACATGTATATCTACTTTGTACTAGTTTAACTGTTCAATAGATTGGCAATATACATCAAATTCCAGCAAGTATAGGGTCATCGTTTAGTTTCCAATTTCAAATTATATACTTGCTGTTGTAGTAGATTTAGCAATCAGGTTCTTTGTAAATTTCAACCGTCCATTTGTAACGGTTCAAGCGTTTGCCTATATAAATCAGATTATATCAACTATTTAATTTATAATATAACGTTTTTATACTTATGCTATTTCAGTTTAAAGTGATATACCTTAAAAAGTACAAAATAAATTAAAAAAATTTGTTGTTTATAGGTAAAAAAAACTTTTTATATATCATCAAAAGGGCGTAGCAACGCTTCATGATTTAAAAGAGTGTGAAACAATTTCCAAAGAAAAATCCAAAAAAAATAACACGTTCTTTCTTCGTTCTTCTTATTGTCGGTAAGTAGCCAGAAGCAAATATTTGTATTGCGTAGCTCCAAGCATAAAGTATTCAAATAAAGTAGTCAAAAAGTATGTTCATTATCAACACAAAGTAGCCAGAAATAATGTTTTTGGCTACTTTTCAAATTGCAGCAAAAAATTGAGTAGAATATTTTTGCTTTTTGTACCCCTACCAACACGCAGAAAAAAAACATGGTTGTGATATGGTCACAATAACCATATTATGTTCTTTGTAACAATGTATAGTTGCGGAGAACAAATTTTAGTTATTTTCACCAAAACTTTAGTCACGATAAACATTTTTTGTTAAATTTCAACGATTATATGGTTACTGTGCACAAAAAAAGCAAAATGGTTGGTTTTAGTTTAAAAAAATTTCAACCACAACCAAAGTTTTATAACTTTTTAAAAATAATATAAAATATTTAACCATAATATATTATTATTAATCAAAGTATGGTTTAAAGCAACAGAATAATGTTTGCTCTAAAAAATATTTTGTTGAAGTTATTGACAGTTCAGTAATTTTTCTGGTAGCTAAAAACGTTTTTTATTGATAGAGAAAGTGAAGAAAATAAAAATTTATGTACAAAATAAATAATTAAAAAAACAGCAAAATATAAAAAGAAATAAAAAGGGAACCAAAAAATTAAAAAAAGTTGAAATAAATATATATGTATTGTAAGCATATACATTTTTATTTTTGTGTTTGAAGCACAATTGTGAAATCATTTATTTAAACTATATTTTTATATAGCTGTTTCTTGTAGCTTATGATCCAAGCGTTATTATAAGCAAATAATTGATTTTTTGTGAATTTATCTTTCTAAATAATTTTTATGACAAATCGTAAATGAATAAAACAATAAAAACTAAGTCTTTAATATCTGGAAAATTTTAACCATATAATGTTTATATTTGAACAACAACAATATGGTTGCAAATGTAACAATACTATGTTTTGTTTGCAACCATAAATGCAACCATAATATGTTGCTCTTAGATTATGGTTACGTCAACCATATTTTTTCTTTGCGTGAATACTTTAAGTGAAGTAGCAAAAAGGCTTCGTCTACTTACCGCTTTATTTTTTCGAAAAGTAGCTGTAGCTCAAAAATCTTAATGCTTCGGAAAAAAACAGCGTCTACCGCTACTTCTACTTAAAAAAGTTGGAGCTGTAGCTGTATGTTGTGGTTTGCTCTTTAAATGTGAATTCAGCAGTAGAAGTAGCTGGATATTGGCTACTATTTTTTAACAAATTTGTGTCTTAAAAATTGGGCCTTTTTTGTCGCTACGGCTACTTTTAGAGTAGCTTTTTAAACGCTGAGAACAGCTCCTTTTCCTGAATCAATTCTTCTTTCATTTGGTTGGTTAGTTAGTAGTCAAGATGTTGCATGTTGATTAATATTTAACGTGTGAACATAGTTGTTGCAGGGTATTTACTCCTGACTGGAAGACCTTTAATTCCGTTGCACATTTCCAATTCCCTCAAAGTACAATCCTGGATCACCATCAAAATTATTTATTTTGACATTGCTGCACATCGCTACTGGAAGTAAAAATAACGTTGTTATTATAGTGATTATCATTGAAGTGGCCATAGTCCTAGATTTTTTAGATGGTGGACTGTTTGCCTCATGTTGGCTTGGATGCTCGATTTGTTGGTAGCGCTTTCTCCTAGAGTAGGGGCGCTAATCTATGAACGGGTCTTCGCTTTATTTCGGAGGCTGTTTTCACGTCTGCTACCCTAACTCTGCCATCGGTTCCCTCATAAATTTTGAGAATTCTACCCAGTGGCCATTCCATTACGGGCAAATTATCCTCCTTTACTATGACTAACTCTCCTTTCGCATTTTCGGATGACGTTTTCCATTTTCGTTTTTCTTGTAGATGGTGCAAGTATTCCACTGACCATCTTTTCCAAAAGTCATGTTTAAGTTGTGACACCAATTTCCATCTTTTTGCCAACGAGCTGATTGGGGAAGGTGCTTCAGCAGAGTCTACTTGTGCGGTAAGTGGCTACGCTGCGGATTAATAACTGTTTGGCTGAGTTGACAGCTGCCTCCCATAACCCCCCAAAATGAGATGCTCTGGGAGGTATAAACTTGAATTCGATTCCATCCTTTTTGCAAGCTTTGGTTATCGTTTCTTGTGAACGTTTGGAAAATATGGCGTTTTTTAATTCATCGAGCTGATTCCGTGCCCCAACGAAGTTTGTGGCGTTGTCCGAATATATAGTTTGACAACGTCCTCTACGTGCGATGAATCTCTTAAGAGCTCCAATGAATGCTTCTGTAGTGAGATCACTTACCACCTCTAAGTGTACTGTTCTTGTTGAAAAGCAGATGAACACCGCTAGGTACACCTTGTGAGGCCTTTTACCTATTAGTTTGTAGTGGACCCACAGAGGACCACAGTAATCAACTCCAGATATTATGAATGGCCGAGTTGGAGTGACTCTGCATGCGGGCAAGTCTGCCATTATTTGCTGCATTAACTTTGGCTTGGACCTTGTACATCGGACACATGTTTAAACGATATTTCTGGCCATCGTTTTGCCTTTTATTACCCAAAATTCTTGCCTGGAGATGGATAGAAGCATTTGTGTACCACAATGATGATTATCATTGTGCAACATTCTCATTATTAATTTGGAAATGGGATCGTTGTATGGGAGAAGCATTGGGTGCTTGGCATTGTATACAATGTTCGAAGCCTTCAAGCTTCCGCCGACTCGTAGCATATTATTCTCATCCAGAAAGGGTGGCAATCCACAAATAGGGCTTGCCTTATCGAGCTCCTTCCCGTCATTTAGTGTACGAATCTCATTTTTGAATTCTGAAATTTGCATAGCTCTAACTATGAGATGCTTAGCTGAAGTGAGTTCTGGAGGACTTAGCGCATTGCTAGCCGGTCTTTCTATCCTCGATAATTTGATGTTTTTAACGAATCGTTGTACATATGCTACTACCCTTTGAAGTGTCTTGAATGAATTGCTATTGTTGATTTTGTATATGACGTCTTCTAATGGCGTTGAAATTGTAGATAACACACTAGCTGAATTTGGTTTGAATTCCTCGGTGGAGGGCGGTCTCTGATTTTTAGTAAACTCTTTTGGCCACTGGTTCTCGTTGCCGTGTAAAAACATTGGCCCGTAAAACCAGATGCTGCTGCGTAATAGTTGTTCTGGATTCAAACCCCTTGAGATAAGGTCAGCTGGGTTTTGCTTTGCCTCTTTGTATTTAAGTTGTTAAGATGCTGTAGGAACGTCGCCCATTGGGCGTAATGGTTCATCCCATGAGAGTTGTAATTGCCATAGCTGTTGTATGAACATTTTAGCTGCGACCACTACTGGTCCAGCGATCCCTAACGGATCGAATATTCAAGCTACATCTGATGTTATAGAGCGTTTGGTAATATTATTGTTTCCTTGAATGTCTACTCTGAGACAAAAAATATCCGCCTTGGGATTCCATGTTAATCCCAAAATCTTTGTTGATCGATTATCAAAATCTAGGTTCAGCTCTACGTCTTCAGGAGGAATACCAGACAATAGTTTGATATGATTTGCGCACCACTTTCTTAGTTTGAACCCGGCTTCTTGTAGTAGACTTGTTAATTGTCGATGCATTTCTATCAGAGAACTGCACGAGTACACCGCAATCATGAGTACACCGCATACTTACTCTATACTTATTCTATAATTTTCATACTCGAGTATTTTAAACACCGCAATAAAAAGTTGCGGTGTTTATTTTACCCATTTTTGTAATAATGAGTATCAAAAATATCGCAATCAGAATTTTAAGTATTTTTTATACTCGTACGCGAGAATTTTTTAATTCTCTTTATTTGTAAGCAACGTTGCCACATTTTACCCTATTAAAGTTTTTTACTGCCGTTTTATGAAATACTGCATTGTATGCAGATCTATTTATAAGCAATAAAAAAAAAAACAAAATTTTATCAAATCTATTGCTTAAACATTATGAGCAAAAAAACAGGACACATCCGTTTTTATACGTATGAAATACAACACATATTTAATGAATAAAATGCAATAAAAGCCGCTTAAAGGCACAGCTTTTGTACACTATTTAAAGCAGGTATACTTATTTTGTTGCTGTTTTTTATGAACAAATATTTTCAGTTTATGCGCCTTGTTGTCATAAACGTGCTACTAACGGTATTTAGGAAAACAAAATGATAAAATGAATCCGTGATTAAAAGGAAAATTACTTAATTTTTTTAGTTTTAAACAAAACTGTATATACGCAGATGTAATATTGCATTACCTGAATCTCATTAGACCTCATAAATATTAAATTGCAATATAGTTTTTTGTTTACATATTTTATTTTTTTAAATATAATTATTGCTGTTATACCTATTTATTAATTTTAAAAATCTATTTGCTTAACGAATAGAATTTTTAAATTTCTCTCCTGTGTGACTTAAAAAAAAAACCCTAACAAAAACGTAATATAATAAACAATGAACTATTCTTGAGTTATTAGTAAACTTTTGTTGTGTTTTAAATAAGTGAAAATATGGCGAGTTTTACAGGTTCTATTTAATTTATTTTCTGTTATATATTAAATAAACTTTCATAATTTCAAAGAAGTATGTATGTTAGCTAATTTAATCATTGGCGACTTTTGATATTGTGTTTGATTTAATAATTCTGTTTTCCTCTCACTACAAACGTTAAAATCTCTCTCTCTTGGTGTTTGTTGTGAGTATGAGTACGAGTAAAGTAAAGCCAGCATCACAAACATTTTTCTTGAGTATGTTAGACACTTATACTCAAATGGAATGGGTATGGTAAATACTCGCACAAAATAAATTTGGTGGCGATCACACCGCAACCGCATTTATGATGAGTACACTTAGAGTATTAAAAACAGACACTCTTGCAGTTATCTGATTTCTATTGCTGTTGTGATGCTATTGTATCCACTCATACCATCGTCTACATAAAAATCATACCTTAATGTCGTAGCGCATAATGGATATTTCTCCTTGTTTCTATCTGCTAATTGTTGCAGGCATTTTGTCGATAAATAATGGGCTACGGAAGTTTCATAGGTTACTGTTTTGAGTTTAAATGTTTCCACAGCCTTATTTGTATCATTTCTCCAATATATTAGTTTGTCTGTACAATTTCTCAATGTCTGTGCAGAAGACAAATCGTGGCATTCGAAAACGTAATAGCATTCCGAAAAGGTCTCCTTGAGTTGGAGGTCCCACGCACAATATGTCGTTGAGAGCTATTCCTGTCGCGGATTTTGCTGATGCATCAAACACTACTCGGAGTTTCGTGGTTTTATTTCGGGTTTGAGTATGCAATGATGTGGGATGTAATAATGAGGGCTCGTCACCTCTGAGTTGTTTATGCGGGTCATGTGACCCAATTCTTCGTATTGCTTCATAAAGTCCACATACTGATGCCTAAGATCTGGGTTCATCGATAGACGCCTTTCTAAAGCCATTAATCTTGAAAAGGCTAAATTTTCCATTTCCCCTAGGCAAGTTGGGCTCTCTAGAAAAGGCAGACGTACCACAAATCGACCCTCAGCATTTCTTGTCGTCGTTTGGATGAAATTTTGCTCACATTTTTTCTCTTCTGTAGTGAGGGCGTTGTCTGATTCAAATTCGTCCAGTCTCCAGAATCTTTGTACAAGCTCGTTTGTTTCGTCTTTATTGTATACTGCACATACCGCTGAGCCGGGGGTGTTTTCTTTTGTTTTTCCGCTTACAATCCAGCCTAGCTTAGTGTTTTTCAAAATGGGTAACTCTTGCGACAGGCGAATTTTACCGGTGGTTAACAATTCTAGGTAATATTCGGCACCCAATAAAATGTCAACATTAGCGGTGCTGTTGAATTCGGGATCAGCCAATTGGATATTTTCTGGAATTGGCCAGGAAGCACGGCTGAATTCTGTTGAAGGTTGGGCCGGAATTATGCAGGGAAGTACGAAAGCTTCGAGTCTTGTGCTGAAGTTGCTTGTTGTAGATTGAAGACCCACGTTAATGCGTTGGTTCGTATTTCTCGACTGTCTGCCGATTCCTTCGATGCATAGAGAGGTCTGCGATGGTTTCAGAGATAAACGATTTAGTAGCCAATTGGTCACAATATTAATTTGTGACCCTGAGTCTAAAAATGCCTTGAACACTCCAGATCGCCCATTATTGCCTGGAGGCTTATTCTGAATTGCGATGCGAAAGTCAATGCGATGCGAAAATACATAAATGCGAACAATTGTTATTCTGTATTGCGATATTCGCAAAGTTCTATTTTAATCGCATTTCAAATGCGAAAAAGGTGGTAAATCGGTATTCTAAATTGGGAAAACACATGCCAAATTCGCAAAATTTATTCGACAACAAAGTAGCATTCGCAAAGTACAAACATGTAAGTAAAAAAAATATTTTATTTATGTATTCATCATATATTATTTAATTCAGGGAAGTAAGCAATAAGACCAACAAACCGCGTCAACTTTAAATAAAAATAGAATTTATGAATAAGCACAGCCATTTGGCAAGAGGCCATTTAAAAACACCAAATGCACGTTAGTCTGCAAATACTTTGTGGCAAACGTTAACTGAAGAACTTAATATTAATGGACCACCTATTAGAGAAATTCAAAAATATTTGACTTAAATTTTAATAGGTTTGGACCTATTAAATAAATTTTAGAAACAATTTTCACAGCGAAGCACAAAAATTTTATTTTTAATTTGACGTTTGTTGATACTGATGTTTATTTGAGCAGCGTTGCCAACGATTTGAAATAAATTGCGAATGCAATTGCGAAAGTCTAACAGAATACCAATTTTTTTTCGCATCGCATTTCATTTGCGCACTGCATTGATTTTCGCATCGCAATTCAGAATAAGCCCCCTGTAATTTTTACCCGAGCCGTGGCCAACAGTACGTATCCCTTTCGTATCCCTGGAAAGTGAGCTGACGCTACCGTTGATGCGTGGGCCTTGCCTTCAGTGGCAGAGTTGTTTGCTGATAGAGTTAGCGGTTTGGTCTTCTGTGTATTCTTAAGTGCATACTTGTCCAAGTAAACTAGAGTATTATGTTTTTTATTACATTTCCTACAGGAACTTGTTGTGCAATGTTTTGACATATGGCCACCCTTGAAGCAATTAACGCAGAGGTTTTGTTGCTGTTTCCATTTTAGTCGATCATGTGCTGACATTGATAAGAATTGGTTGCAGTAATATACTTGATGACTTCCATTATTGCACATCCTGCAATGATTGTCTTCTTTAGGTGCTGCTTGGTTGCTGCAGATAGAATTCTTTTTGATGCGATTTGTGTTCGTCCTACTGCTTCTAATGACTGGAATCTGGTCCAAAAGCTCTTCTAATGATGGCAATAATTTTGGTTGTTGTATCGATTGCTCGTATATCACATGTGTACCTTGGTCAAGTTTCTTGATCAAAATGTTGATTGACAAGGGGTCCCATGTTGATGTGTTTATGTTCAGATTGTTGAGTGCTGCAATGCACTCGCGTGTTGTGTCGTGTAATCCTTTTATAGTTGCAGCAGAAGGATTATCAGGTATTTTTGACTGGCCCAATAATCTATTTATGATATTATTTGCTAGTATTCCTGGATTATTGAAGCGTTCTTGAAGAGTTTTCCAGGCGGTTTCATAATTTGTTTCTGTTAACGACAGATTTTGTATCAGCCTTGCGGCTTCACTTGTTATGTTCGTTTTTAGAAACCACATTTTTTGTATCGCTGGCATTGCCTTTTTATGCATCATTTCATTGAACATATCGTAAAAAGGTTGCCAACTCAGATAATCCCCGTTGAATTTCGTTATTGTTACCTTTGGTAGAGGCAACGAGCTGTATGTAGCTAAATTGCTTTCTGGATGAGATTCGTCATCTCTTGTTTGTTTGTGCTGATCTGCCAAAATGGCAAGGACAATTAAATGGCGTTGGACTAAATCTTCAAGTTCATTGTATTCATTTGGATATAATCCTAGTCTCGAGGGATCGTCAGTTTGTTACCACATGTCGTCATACAGATTTTGGACTTGAGACCATAAATTTTTTATGGTATCTGACTTTACCTCATAAAATTGTTTTGGCTGCTCTTGCTCAATTGATTCTAAACCCCGCAACAACCGTGTAAAAGTTATCATACGCGCGATTATTCTTCTGGCTATCCCGGAAGTTCCTTGGGGTTCAGGCTGATTGACTGGAACGGTTACTGGTGATCTTGTGGATGGCACTGGCTTGGTGTACGGCGTCGCGCACTTTTTTAGCTGGCTCTTTATATATATATGCGCAAGGAGCAGAGCAGAAAACAAGAGTCAATCGTTTATGCGCTTGCTCCTTCTTTTCATACTATGCTCTTTGAGCAATGCGCATTCAATTTTATTTTTGGCTCTTTTGCTCTGCGCATTGAGTCAAAAGAGCAGCCCTTTTGCTTGTGCTCCTTTTGATAGTAACAGTGGTTCGCTTGAAAAATTAAAATAACTTCGTGGTTGGAAATTGCGTGTACGGACGGCAAAATAGTACATGTTACCAAATATAATAATCTTTTTTTATTATTATTATTTTTTTTTTTTAGTTAAAATTTAAGTAAGTAGTGGAGTTTGTTGTAAATTCAAGCGAGGATCATATGAATGGCTCATTTATAAAAATGTGCAATAAGTGGTGTTATAAAAAGTAAGGATTAAGGGTAATAATTTGCTTATCTTTAACATTATTGCAATTATACCTAGAGAAGGAATTTTTGATGTTTACTGGTATCATTTGGGTTTTTTTTGTCCAATTGTTTTCCTGCTTTAAATTTGCATGTGTTATTTGTTGTTGTGGTTTTTCAAGGGGATGTTTACTGGCGCATTTGTTATTGTTTTATTACTTTTCAATTGAATTGATGGTAAAACACCAAATTATTGGTACTAATAAAAAAACTATGGAATTCGTGGTATTGTTGGTAAAATTAAAATTTCTTTTAACATTAATGCAAAAAAAAAAAATCGATCGTTTCTACCTTTTCCTCATACATACATATGTATGTAAAATCAATGCAAATGTTTAATATACCATAATCGCAATATAAAACAATTGCTCTTTTTAATGCGCTGCTCTTGCATTGCGCAGAGCAAACATATTGGCGCAGAGCAATGCGCAATAACAAGTTGGCTCTGCTCTCTGCCAAAAGAGAGCTGCTCTGCTCTGCGCACTTACTCTCTCTGCTTTGCTATCAACAAAATAATCATTCTCATATAAACACATGCATTCTAATTTTGACATTTTGCAGTCGGTAGCTGCTGTCTCGAATGTGTTTACAGCATAAGGCGCATCTTATATACCCTTCAATAGTAAACAATCTGAGTTCAGTGCACTCGAGGGGGGCCAATATACACTGCCTCTAGAAATTAACTTAAAAAGAAAGGTAATCCTAGTGCAAGCATGGCCTTTAAGTACAATTACTGAAAAGTTATGTCACGATCTTGTTGCTACCATATTCTCTTGAATTATTGTTATCCTTGACCTATTATTCACTCACCCTACCACCTGGCGCCTGTCAGAGTTATGTTTGACTTATTTTTAGTGTTTAAAAATCAAAGCAGCAATAAAGAATTCTATTAATTTTACTTTTATGTTAATTATAATTATTATACAAATTAAAGTTTAATACTTTACATATTTTTATAACATCTTTAATTTATTGATATACGCAATCTGTAGGTTAGGTTAGGTTGCACAGGCCGTCGGCATAAAGACCGACCCACTTGGGTCCCAAAGGTCCCGTTGTGTTGCCTGGAAACAGGATTTGCAGGGGATCAGATTCAGGCCATTACGGCACCGTCAAAGATCCCAATCCAAACCACCCCGAGGACCGGATAAACAAGTTTATCCTAGCAACGTCGCAGACAGATAAGTCTGCAAGACCATGCAGTCTCGGACTGCCGAAAATGGCCGCTCTATTTTCAGAAAGAGCTGGGCAGTGGCAGAGCAGACGCTCTACCGTTTCTTCCTCTTCCTCATCTTGACAACTTCTACAGTAGTCATGATGCGGAAGATTCAATCTCCTAGCATGGGTACCAATGACACAGTGCCCCGTCAGCACCGCCACCAGTATGCCCAGCTGCCCCCGAGGAAACCTCAGTAGATTTGCTACGCAATCTGTAAGAATTAATAGAGTCTCTGTGACCGATTTCGGTGGTTAAAGGTTATATTTATTTTTAAAATTCATTTTTAACCTCACTTTTGTATATTATTGCAATATTTGCAATGTAATTTAAATTTATATTTAGAAATGAAAAATATTTGTCTATTAACATTAAATGAATGAATATATCTGAGAAAAAAAAATCAAAATTATCAGGCATGTCACAAATTCCGATCGGTATGGTTTGAATTTCGTATTAACAATTCCGATCGATTTTGTTTTACCTTTTTCAGATTCCGATCGATTTTGATTGCAATATTGCGCACACCTAAGCAAACAACAAAGCTAATCTAAATAAGGACACAAATAAAAGTAAATTTGAAAACCGTTAGTAACAAAATTTCAAAGAATCTTAATTCCACTTTGAAATTTAAAGGTGGTTTCATTCCGAAGAAATTTTTCGTTATTCATTTTTAAAGAATCAATTTACGGTATTGAATCCACTTTCAATCGGAATTGAGTTCTGTTACATGCCTGTATAATTTAATTTTTATTAAATTATTATTTGAACTGTGAATATTGTAAATGAATAGAAATTATTTTTGCTTAGGTTCATTTATTTAAAATTTTTAAAAATCTTTTTTAGAAAGAAAATTTATTTTACAAATGTGTGCGGACTTTTTCCAAAGAAAACAAGAAAAATTATACGCTTACAAGTTACACAACTAAGGTAGATAGATGCGAAGAATGCTGATGAAGATTGTAGCGGTCTAGAAAGTGCAGCATTTCATTCTGCTAGCTAAAAATAAATGAACTTAAGCCAAAATAATTTCTATTCATTTATAATCAAAATTATATTTATTAAATGTTTCAATATTTCTTTCACTAAATTTTTTGTTTTTAATTTAGCAAAAAAATATTCACCGCCCTCAAAACACCGGCGCGTTTTAATATATAATATCCAAAGTCCCCGTTTATCAACGTCCCACGTTCGATTCCAAAGATCAAAGTTAAAGCTTAATAGCGAGATTAAGAGCGGGACTAAAGATCTAGCTGCAGATATATCGACACAAGAGAACAAACATGTTGTAGATAATGCTCTTATTTTAAATACCGCAAGCTATAATAAAAACTTAAGAAAAATAGTCTGTGATAACAACAAAAACAAGGATGCATATAATAGCGAAGATAATAAAAATAATTCGGAGGACAACAGCGACGATGACGAAGACGATGAAGACTTTGATGGTTTGCTTTTGACTAATTAAATTACTTTTAAAATTTTTGTCTTAATTTATTTTTGCAGATTTCGATAGCAGCAGCGACACTTCCGATACTTCTTCGGATTCCGAAGAGGGTTATAAGTCATACGCATATAAACTGACACATTCCTCGGATGGGATCTCAACTTCAACTTCGTTAGAATCATCAATTAATTCTGAAACTGATGCTCCGAGTAATCCAGATGCGCTTTTAGTATCAAGTTTGTTTCCTAATGTACCACCATACTTAGCATTTTCTTCAAATACCAAAAAAGGTCCCGAGGTACCGAGTGATCTCTATCGTATACTTAAATGGAGAGTTTCAAGTGTTATGCCACGAGTAGTGCGTTCAATATTGGCTAATAGTGGAATGCGCTTGCTTAAAAGTATTTTTACGTTTTAAAGTTTATAAGTTTTAATTTTCATACTCTTTGCCAAATATTGAAAGGTTATATTTGTTTGTCATTCCCCTGAAAATTTACTTGCGGCCTCATAATGTATGTACATCTGAGTAACCCAGGAAAGCCATATAAAAATTATGCTGTGCATTTGTTGGAAGGCCAATTCCTAAGGCTTAAATGAACATATGGGCATATATGTTAGACCGAACTTTATAAATTTTCGAACGTTTTGCTATAAAAACAAAAATCGATAATATACGTAAATAATGAAAATAGTTGCAAAAAAGGAAAAATTAGAAAAAAAAAATCGGAAATTTTTAAATAGATAAAACAATATTTATTTGCTTAAAAGAAACTTAGAATAAATAACTAATAATAACTTTAAAGATCAATCAAATCATCGCATGGCTAAAGTTCCTAAATAATCATATTACTTTCTGTTTAGTTTTAATTTAATTTAAAATTAATATAAACGAGTATTAGCTTAACATGGTAAAAATAAATGTAGAAATTGGAACAAAACAAGAAACAGGTTAAAATTTCTTTAAAAGAATGGTTGCTTTCTAAGTGCCGAAGTTCTTCGTTGTATTGGCAAAAAATGTAATTTTTATTTTATGGTGAAGAGTAAGCACATTTGTTGTAGCCGTCTGATTTGTTTGATTTTTTTAGAAACAAATGAATGGATGGGTGTATGGGGAAAACATATGAAGTCGCCTTGTTTTAAATCTATAAGGCCATATCAAAAAATCAATCACTTGCCTGGTTCATTTAAAATTGGACGAAAGGATTCCTGTTGGAAAAATTTAGTTAGACTAATGGCAAAACACGGAAAAAGAGATTTCGGATTTATGCCCAAGTAAGTAATTAACACTAATAGCGAATATAATTAAAACTTGTATAAATTTTGCATGTAATGATAGAACTTATATAATACCAAACGATTTAAAACAATTACGCAAGAGTTGGCCGAAATATGCTCAAAAAAATGTTAAATGGATCATAAAACCACCTGCAGGTGCCAGGGGAACTGGAATTCGAGTCATAGATAGTTGGGGACAAATTCCGAAACGTAAACCACTTATTGTCCAGAAATACATCGAGCGTCCGTTGCTAATAAACGGAAGTAAATTTGATTTGCGTTTGTATGTCTTAGTTACTTCAATTAACCCATTGCGTGTTTTTTTGTACCATAACGGATTAGCCCGATTTGCATCAGGTATGTAATTCTTATATGATCATTATTAGGCTAAAATAGTCCTTAGTTTGTGGCATAAACAGATGTACCATATATAAATTTATGTTGCTTAGAGCTTTTTACTCTCTTTTTTGTTTATCAATACCACATTAAAATACAAACCAACTAATCTTAGCAGAGGGTATCAAAAAATCGTTTTGTAGGTTTTCGTCTAAATTTTATATTTATTTATATTTGGTTGAAACGTCGGGAAACATATTTGTGAGACACCTGAATCCTATCACTGTTTAACGAAAACAAACATCGAAGAACACGTAAATCTATATGTAAATAGGCAAACATAAAACTTTCGGATCCTTTTTCTCCCCTGATTGTCAACTGATTTTGTTTATTTTTTCACCCGTTTGTAAGTATTGTCGAGCTTTATTATCTCATTGAAATCGGTTTAATATTTAACAAATAAATGACCTTTTAAATTGTTAACACTACAGATGCAAAAAAATCACATGTATTCCACAGATGAGTGTGTATATAAAATAAACAAAGGAAAAAGTGTTCAATAATAAACTTGGTCGAATTTCGACCACAAGGCAGACTCTAGTATAAGGAAATAGGCGTAAAATGTTTGATAGTGCTTTCTGAGTCGTAGGGCTGCCTACAAGAATTAACTGGTTATGGGAAAATATTTGCCCCTTACCAAAGAAGAACGTCAGTTTCATTGGCCATTTCCTTTTCCCCCTATTTAAAACAATCGCAAACTGATTTTACTGCCAACAACCATAATACACTTGAAAGCACATTTATTGGGGTTCCTCAAGTCACTAGACTACGATTATCCCACTCTACCAGGCAGCCTGGATATTTAAATTGCGTCAATTTAACATTGCAAAATACTTTTTCTTAATATCCAGATTAGTCGCTGGAATATTGACTATCCTGCAAGCTGCGTGAGGCCTATTTTCAACTGATGTATCTGTTCTATTAAACGGCTTTCTTTTCATCGACCTTTGATTATTTCGATTGTTGAGCCACCAAGATGACTGTTCTTTTCTGTCTCTAAAAATTCGCGGACAGGATAGGACAAAACTTCTTAAAGGTCTGGATGAAACACTTTCGATCAGATGATCAGAACCACTTAAATTTCTGTTTTTACGAGTAGTAGTAGTATCAACTAAACTATTTTTATTTTATATTCTTAGTCTTAGGAATGAACGATTATTTTAAGACAAGTGTGAAAAAAAGGAAACATGTGCTCAGTTTTGTATCAAATTGAGACATTGGAAAGCAATAATTTCGACTCATGGGTAATCCAAATGCGAAGTGTACTGGTGCAAATTGGTTTTTGGAAAGTGGTTAACGGTGAGCTAAAAGCAGATGACGGAGTTGATGCCGCCAGAGTAAAAAAAATAAGGCTGACGATGAGTAGGCCTTGGCCACTATTTGTCTCAGCGTAAAGCCGACACAAATTATTTGAAAAACTGTACATCGTCCTTTGAAGCGAGGAAAAAATTACAGGAGGAATACAGTCCACAAAGGCCTATACCAAAGGTAGCTCTTTATAAAAAGTTATTAAATTTAAGTATTCTACCAGAGGAGATATGGCGACGCACATAAATTTGTTCTCAGAAATAGCTGATATGTTGCAGAAAACTGGTATCTTATTCAAGACGAGTTATTATCTATAATTTTACTATCGAGCCTTCTACAGCAATATGAAAATTTCGTCATCGCAATGTAAACTAGAGACAGCTTGCCAAATTTAATTTCCTTAAAGCAGAAACTTCAGGAAGAAGCGAAAGAAGAAAAACACGGTAAAAATAACGGTGTAAATCAACATGCGTTTGGTTTTCATACTAAAACACGAGAAATAAATAAGAAGTAGCAACAAGCCAAAATTAGATGGAAAATGTTTCATGTGTGGTAAAGCCTGTCAGTATGTGAACAAATGTAAAACTAAAAAGCCACAACAACAATCGTATTCTATTTTAGCAATAGCTGATTCGTTACAAAACGGTAAATGGTATGTTGACAGTGGCACAACCGGTCACAACTATTGCAACATGTTTATAAGATTTGAGCAAAAAGTAGATATTAGCAACAGGCAATAGATAATTCAAAATAAGATCGTACAGCACAGATATTATTTTGCGCAATGTTTTGTACTTGTAGGAATTGCAAAAGAGTTTTGTTTCAAAAAGCAACGCTGTTTATCGCGGTTATAAGGCAGTAATTACAAAGAATACTGCTTATAGAAATGTCAAATGTAATAATGAAGGCTGTAAAACAAAATAATTTATTTTTTCAAATGTGAAGAGCACATTGAGCAGTTTTTTGCTGCAAATTTTTACTGGCATGATCGATACGGTCAGAAGTTTAGAAATACTATCAAAGAATGATATGCGTGGTTGTTGGAATGAATCTAAATGACAGTAATACTATGGGAAAATGCAAAACTTGTATGTTGAGCAAAGTGCATGTTTGGCCATTTCCTCATCCTGATTCACACAGATGTCTGCGGACTGATGAATGTTCCATCTATTGGAGGTTCAAGACATTTCTTAACATTTATTAATGACAAATCTCGACGGATATTTATTTTTTGAGGCAGAAGTCCGAAGTATTTAAAAAAAAATTTAAAGCTCAAATAGAAAGATAAAGTGACAGAAAAATTCTATCAATCCGTAGCGACAATGGAGGTAAGTACACAAATAAAAATTTGGATGATATTTTGAGGGAGTGCGGCATTGCATGACAGTTAACAGTAAGTACCCTTTACGCCCCAACAAAACGGCATTTCAGAGCGGATGAATTGAACGTTGGACGACACGGCACGTTCCATGATGATCCATGCAGCTGTTCCGAAAGAATTGTGGGCTAAAACTGTATGTACAGCGGTGTATTTACGAATTCGATGTCCTACACGAAGTTTAAGCAATAAAACCCCATACGAAATATGGCATGGTAAACGTCCTAATAAAAAACACTTAAGAAGCCGCAAATGGCAAAGTTTGGAGCCCGTAGAGATTGGTACGTGATGAATATCAATCCATAATTGGCGCTTTAACTTATCTGGTGATAACTTCAAGGCCTGACATCAAGCACTCTGTATCAAAGCTTGCGCAACAAAATCAAGACTCGCATTATGAGCATATGGTTGCATTAAAACAAATATTGCGCTACTTGAAGGTTACCGTAGAGCTGGTAATGCTTGTGTCAAGGGTTATGCTGACTGCTACTGGCGTAGCAACGCGGGAGATCGAAAATCCTATACGAGACACGTATTTTACATTGGGAAGTGTGTTGTATCATTGCAATCGCGAAAGCAATTTACTGTAGCTCTTAGTTCTACAGAAGTAGAGTATATCTGGCTATGTCGAGTGCGTATAAAGAAGCGGTGTATATAAAGCGTTCGCTGAAATTTATGTTGGTAATAGTAAAGCAATATTGTTGAAAGCATACAACCAAGGTGCGTTAAAACTGGGTATTAATCTGATTTACTACAACCGTACTAAACATATAGACATCAGATATCATAATATTCGTAAGGTAGTACGTAATAAAGAAGTTAAATATTGCCCAACAAATGAAATGGTAACGGATGTCGTAACAAAGAATCTGGCAAGAGTCAAACACTCATAGTTTGTTTCATTATCGAATATGTATTCAGTTTTAATTATTATCCTTATTGTAAGGGGCATACATGTTGAGGAGTGTTGAAATTTGGCTACCCTTTTGTTGCAACATGTACGTTCTATCTTCTTTTCTTTAATATGCTCTTTCCTGTGAAGTAACAATTAAACTATTTTTCATTTATATTTTTAGTTTTAAGAATAAACTTATTAAATAAACTTTAACATTTTATGTACTAATGTATATGTTCAACTGTTTCTAAAAGTAAGACGTCATGTCAATGATTAGCGTACAGTGATTTTTAGGAAGGGCAAAAAATACTAGATTATATTGCACAGATGGCAAAAAATGTAGGCTATTTTTAAGTCGCCATCACAACAGCGAGAGTGGAGTTTGGCTGGGTGCTCAAACGTATTACTGCACAAGCGATTTAGTATTCTACAACAAGATAATACACCTATACATGATTCCAGAGTTGAAAAACATTGTTTCAAATCAAATCGTTTTTAATTGGCCACCATATGCTACCGAACTAAACCTAATTGAAAACTTTTGGGGTTGGCTTTGCCTCAAGGTTTATGAAGGCAAAAGAACATCGATTTACTAATTCAACCCATTAAGGACTGCTGCAATAAGTTTTCTTAGAATTATTTGAAGCGACTTTATAGTTCAATAAAAACGGTATTTTTAAAGTTATTTTAAACAAGGAAGGAAGCACTTATTAATAAAATGTCTTAAATGTTATCAATAAACTTAACATTGGTTCTTGTTATTAAGTTATTAAATACTGCATTTTTAGTTAAAATTTTTTATATAGTTCTAATCATATACACACTATACTTACCTATTATGTTTTTTCTGAAAAGATTTTTTACAATATTCAAGATTTTCAGTTAGTTAAATATTCATAATAATTTAGAATACAATTTAAAAAAATATTAAAATATCCGGCGCCTTTTGTATATTTTATAAATTGTTTTATAAAATATATTTAAAATCAATAAATAAAATATTTTTTGCTGTTGATATTTTGTATTTGTATATGTTAATATATTGAAATGAAAAAACAACTTCTAAACGATTTAAGGTTTTATTGATGAATGATATAAAATATAAATTACACAAAAAGATGTAATGATTTCAAGATGGCAAGCATGCAAGTTATTATATAAAAGCAAAGCATACTATGATATATATAATACAGGCAAAGCCTAGTGCGTACACATATTGCAATACAAATTCTAATATGAAGATAGAATACAATTTCATAGCCTTCTATATATAGGTCTGATTAATATATTAATTTTTCAGTTCAAATAGAAATTTTGAAGTGAGCAAACTTAGCTTTTTGTTTCAAAACATAAAAAAATTTATTGAAATTTGCATTTATTGATATCTAATAATTTTCGTGCTTTTATATTGTTATTATTATTTTTTTGTTTAATAAAAAATATAACATCTATAAAATGAATGATTCTCCGGACCGAGGACAGAACCAAAATATCTGGTAATAAAAAGAGCGAATAGTGAAAATACATTATCTGATGTATCGCCGTTCCTTATTAAAAACGTCGTGGATACTACAAATTGCGGTGAAGTAGATACAACGCAAACGACCTGAGGGGTATTCCGGAGGTGAAAATCTTAGTGGAGTTAACGAGACAAAATGTACATAAGGTAAATAAAATATTAAAAGAACGAACAACGAACTTAAGGAAACCGGATTAGTTGTATTAACTTTTGCCTCGACCTCTCTTCCTAATCAACTGTTGATTGGATACGAAAAAGTAAGAATGAGACAATACATACCTCTTTCCCTGAAATGCAAGAATTGTCTTCGCTTTGGTCGTTTGTCAAAGTTTTGTAAAAATAACAAGATTTGTTTACGTTGCTCCTTGGATTATCATTTATATGATGTCGATGGCGTATGTTCCAATCCCCAACGTTGTATTAACTGTAAGGAAGTTAGTAGTGTTAATGACAATCACTCCTTAAATGCAAAAACGTGTCCCATTTTTTTTTAAAGAAAAGGAAATCCAAGCTATTGTTATTTTAGAAAAAGTTAGCAGGAAACAGCAATAAAAAATATAATGATCGCCACCCCTCCGTGATATCAACTTATTCATCAGTAACAATAAACAAAAACATAAATAAAGATTCTCCTCAGGAACAACCAACAACTTCCAAGAATGTATCGATAAATTCATCTCAGGCAATGTCAATCGATAATAAACAATCTACAACTAATATCATAACGAGACTCCTAACAAAATTATCTTAGATGTAATGTCTGATACAGAATTATCGGATATTAATAGTACATCTTCCCAAAACTGTAACAATAACAAAAAAAAAAAAAAAACTCTAAAAATATTACCAATTAAAACTTCAAAAAAGATCAAACGCTAATTGAAGTTTGCTGATAACAACAACAAACGCACCAAAAATACTTAAACACTCTTCTAATATTTTGCGATGCATTAGTTAAATTATATAAAAACTCCAACTTTAATTCAACAATTTTTAAAACTCGACTTTAAACATTAACCAATAAAAACGGCTTTACAAATAACTACAATGAACTTTTGCTTCTCATAAAACAATATTCACCAAAAATTATATCACTTCAAGAAACGCATATATACGATACTTCAACTATTCCTACACTAATTAACTACAAAATGATTGCTCGAAACACATCGAACACCCGATATGGTGGTGTTGCTTTACTTATTCATAACTCGCGGCATTATAAGATAATAGATGTCAGTAATGATTTTAAAATCTATATATATAAAAATGAATGTCTTGTCTGTTTATTTGTTCTTTATAGGAGGCCAAACCCTTGGACCGATCTTCCTGAAATTTTCACAGCATGTTACTGTGACTCTGGAAGGAATAATAGGGCTATATGAAGTTTTAATTGGACAAAGGGGCGTGGCACCGCCCATATAACCCAAAAATTTAAATCGCCATATTTTGGCCATTTTTTGACCTACGTCGACGATATTTGGTACATTTGGTATTGGCATAATTAGGAATACGTACCAGGAGAAAAGTGGGTGGGACCCCGCCCCTTTTTAGAAAAATTAAAAATCGTAATATAGTCTTAACTACTGGACCAATCGTCATTAAATTTTCGCAATAGGATATTCTTGACTATATAAAGTTGGGAGTGGACAAAGGGGCGTGGCCTCGCCCATATAACCCAAAATTTAATATCGTCATATCTTGGGCATTTTTTGAAGTAAATATATAAATACTTTTAATTTTATTTAATAACGAGGGGGGTAGCGAACCACACCGGGTTCATCTAGTACATTCTAAAATGAAGTTCAAGATTTTCTCGGCATATATTCCCCCCAGTTATAACTTTGCTTATGAAAACCTCAGTACCGTTTTTTGCAATATTAATGAGCCACTGTTAATAACAGGAGATTTTAATAGTTGGCATAGAACTTGGGGCTCTTCAGAGAACAACAAAAAGGGTAAGATTCTAAAAAAAATTTTTAACGTTAACCAGTTTGTCTTGCTTAATGACTTGTCTTCCACGCTTTTTAATACTCACACCACTTTTTCGCATGTGGATCTCTCTTTTTGTCTACCAAGACTTTGTCTACACACTTAATGGAAGATAGAAAATACCTTACATGGAATATTTATTTCTCTTTTTCGTCAACCAGTTACAAATCCAGTTTTTTACTCCAAATACAAAATTAATAAAGCGAACTGGCTATTATACCAGTCGCAATGTTCTCTCTTCGAGTCACAACGAGCAATAAGTGACAATATTAATAAAGAATCTGCCAATATTTTTAGAATAATACACCAAGCTGCAAATGTAGCCACACCTCAAACACATCCTTCGCTTCCTAAATCGGTGCCTTGGTGGAATCATATAGTCTCAAAATAGGAGAAATAAATCGTGGAATACGTTTAAACGCAATATGACAACCAGTAATTTAATAGCCTACAAAAAGCAAAAAGCCATATAAAAACGGGAAGTGAAAATAGCGAAAAAGCAGGCCTTGTACAACTTTACGTCTACAATTTATCCAGGTTCGAAGATAGAAAAAATTTGGGCGAATATAAGATTCCTTACTGGTTACAAATCCTCAAGTCTATTATAGACAATTTACTATATCTTGATCATCAAATTATTGATTCTCTGTAAACATGTTACAATTGTTTCACTGGATTTTCAAAAAGCATTTGATCGAATTGGAGTGCACACCATTATAGACCAACTCAGTGGTAAATTATGTTATCAATTTTATGAAAAATCGCAAATTTAAAGTGAAAGTTGGTGCTCACTGCTTAAATACAGCTCCTCTGTACAATGGCATCCCACAAGGATTACCCCTATCACTAAATTTGTTTCTAATTGCTTATAATAAACTCTGCAAAGTTATTTCTATTCACCGAAATATCGACTTTACCTCATACGCCGATGATTTTAACATTAGCGTAAAAACTAACAAATACAGAAATCAGAAATACAGAAATCTTAAACCTTAATATTCTGTTTGAAACTACTGCGGAGCTTTATTATCGCCAACAAAATGTAAATACATCCATATTTGTCGGAAAAAATCCTGTCGCTGTCTAATTTTATATAATCAAATAAAACTTACGGAAGCCTTTTGTTGGCCTCTATATCAACAAACGGAACAGATGGAATGAACACATGGATATCTTAGCTCAATCTCTCTAGCAACATCTTAAGGTCATAAAATGCCTCTCCAGTTTTAAATTCAATTGCAATACTGCCGTTCTAGTAAGAATCGTTAAAGCCCTAATTATGTCAAAAGTAAATTATGGTTTACCAATACATGGATATATAGCGATATATATAGGTTGCTGGGTAAACTAAAAAAAAAATCATTAACTCTGCCATAAGATGTGCCTTAGGTGCATTCCGAACGACTCGTGTATATAATCTCTATGCTGAATACGATACTCTGGCACTGGGATGCCAAAGAGAGTGCTTTCGCGACAAAAGGGCTCTCCTTTACCACATTTTCTCAAGAATGAAGACATACAAAATAAGTTCTAGAACACTTTCTACGGTTGCCAGAATTAAAATCCTATGTGATGACCTCAGTAATAAGTAGGTAATTATTCGTCAATAAGATGGAAACCTTATCCCTCTAATTGCTTACTAAAAAATGCGTCGATTTATTAATGCATCAATTCGCAAAAAACGATCACAACACCTGTCAGCAATTTTGCTCAGATTATTATCATTATAGCTGGCATTGAACAAAACCCAGGTCCACAGATTTGGTTTTGCGCAGTGTGTCACAATAGAATAACGCGTATCGTTACATCGGTCAGGTGCTCAGTCTGTAGTAACTGGTGCCAACTAAAAAGGTGCTCAGGGCTCACCAGCCACCGTGAGTGGTCTCAAAGCTTTGTTGCCAGTTGCTGTAGTAATCAACCACCTAACAACAGCACTGCTCCTCCCAATGCAACCCTACAGGTTCAAATACCACCCCCATTGTGAGGCGCAACGAAATTCATCAATGTACATGCTTGATATGTGACACGATGATTCGGAGGAATAACATAATAATAACATCAGTACAAAGCAACGGTTGCAAAAAATGGTGTCATATGAGGCGATGTATAAATTTGAGATCACACAGGGATTGGAATGCTAATTTCTTAGCCGTATGGTGTTCAAATACCACCTCAACTGCCAGCACCACCCTAGACTTAACTGGGCAACCAACACTTGCTCGCAATACCCCACCAATTGTACAGAATTCACCCACACTACAGTCACCGACAACACCATTCCACATTATCTCATCGCAACGTCTTCCCACTTGTGCAGGCTTGTGCAAACTACTGGTCCCGGTGGATCTTTCCATATCATGCAATTAAATTGTAATGGCTTTAGGAATAAGGTCTCACGATAACAATATACACATAGCCGCTATACAGGAAACAAAGCTAACTGGTTATTGTACGCTCTCAGCCTCCGGCATTTTTTTTTTTTTTAAAGAGAAGTAGCACTTCAGGCATTAATACCTACTTAGTTTTTTTGTAACCGTGCTACATTCTTTAGGAAAGGGAAAGATGAGAGAGAAGACAGGTGGTGAAAAGAGATAGATATAGCCATTTTATTAATTATTTTACTTCGCCGGCGAAAATGCTATGAAGAAGTACCGACGAAGGAGGCTGCATGTTTTTATGTTAATTCTGATTATGTATTTATACCATTAAACAGAAAAAAACATTTTTTTATTTCTTGACTGCCGCAAGGGTTGAACCCAGGGCAGCCAGATTTGTAGTCAACGTGCTTAACACCTAGACTACAGCAGCCATAAATTACAACATCATTAGGAGTGACAGTGAAAGGGATCATGGCGGAGGACTGGCGTTCATCATTGAGCGAAATGTCAGCTGCAAACTAGCAATCTCTCCTGTCCCTGACCACAACCTGGAGGTTATGAGCATTTCAGTCGACACTGACGGCACAGAAATAGAAATTATCAATATTTATATCCCGCCCGTTAACAGCATTGGGGCTAATTATCACCCGAGCATATCCTATCTCTTGCAAGGTGATAATAGAATACTACTAGGTGATTTTAATGCTCATCATGAGAGTTGGTATTCTCAACTACCAGAAGACCCTCGCGTTATTCAATTTGCAGAACAGATACACGAATCGGACTTTGCCGCAATAAACGAAGACTCCCAACAAGAGTTACTGCAAGATGTGTAAGTTCACCAGACATCTCCATGTCTTTTCATCACTACTTGCCTATACAAGCTGGCAATCCCATGTTGCATTTAACTCGGACCACATACCCATTGTGATCACTGTTGAGAAATCAAGTGATTTAGTTGAGCCTAATAAGCGCACTTATATTAACTATAATAAAGCCAACTGGCAGGGTTTTTCAAAATTTATTGATGACTCCCTTCGTCAATTGCCCCACCCCACTTGCGCCAGGAAGGCAGAGAAAGTTTTCAGGCAAACTCTTCTCAGGGCAGCCGGCGCTTCATACCAGCAGGAAGAGTCCCAAATATTAGTCCACATTTTCCAACTAATGCAGTGCGCATAGCTCAGGAACGCGATCGTTTACGCTCCTGCAACCCCGCAGGTGAGCGAATTGAACTGCTGACGGCCGAGATAAATATAATCGTCAATGAACATCGCCGCAGCAAATGGTTGGAACATCTTAACAAGTGTTCAATCAGCTCCAAAAAGCTCTGGTCTACTAATAAAAGTCTATCTGGCTCAAACTGCAACAAAAACCTCACACCTATAGGATTCCATACAGATGCAAAGAAATGCGCTAAATAATTCTGCCGCCAGTTTGTCGAACTCCCCACCTTGCAGAATAGTACGGTGAACTAAGAATCTAAAACGAGATTCGGCGCCCATTTCCTTTAGTCCCGATGAAGTGAAAAATATTATCCAAAACCCTCAAAAGTTTTTGGTCCTGATGGCATCTCAATGCTTCTGTTGAAAAAATTTGGCTCAGTATCGCTTAAATATCTGACAAACCTTTTACAAATCTCGATTCGCCAATTGGTGATTCCGGATATCTGGAAGGTTGCACAGATAATTCCCTTACTAAAACCGAACAAACCCGCTACAATGGGAGAGTCCTACCGCCCGATCTCCCTTTTATCGCCCGTTGCTAAGGTCTTAGAGGCGTTACTACTGCCAACCCTAAAACAACATCTCTTACCTGCCACACCCAACATGGCTTCAGGGAATCCTATAGCACCACAACGGCTTTTAATATGATAGCTACTCAAATCGCAGACGGCCTTAATTAGCAAAGACCATGCCAACGCACAGTTGTTGCCGTCTTGGACTTATCTAAGGCCTTTCACACGGTCGATCACTCTGTGCTGATAAATGACATCACGAACTCGTACGCAGATGACTGCCCAATCTACTCATCTGGTGTTAACATTGACGACAGAAGTGCCAGAATCTCACAATACTGGGCCACCATTTTAGAATATTTTTAGGAACGTAGACTTCAGCTAATACCCTCAAAGTCTTCGGTATCCATTTTCACTTCGTGGGCTAAAGAAGTAAGAATGGAATTGGACATCTCGGTCGAAGGCCGCCATATCCCTACGGCACAGAACCCAAAAATTTTAGACGTAGTCTTCGACAGCCTCCATCACTTCTCATCGCACGCCACCTACATCCACCACAAAGTGAAAACTCGGAACAGGGCCCAAAAAGCACTCGCAGACACCTCCTGGGGAATGACTAAGAAGACGATAGTGACAACATATGTTGGCCGCTCCCTAGTTAATTAGGCTACCCTGATTTGGTCCTCATTCCTTAGCGATACTAAATGGCGACTCTTACAGACTGCACAAAAAAATGCGCTCAGAATCGCGATTGGATTTGTCAAAATGACAAACATAGATCACCTCCATGAAGAGACTAGGGTGCTTAGGGTCAAACAACATAACGAACTACTGATTAAGCAATTCCTAGTGGCTTGTCACCTGCCCAGTCACCCTAACCACGAGGTGATAATGCAAGATCCCCCACTCCGACACATCCGGCAGGACTTTAGGCGTTTTCGTAATGACATCCGGGATATTATTCCATCTACAATAAACCGGATGACCGTTACAGATACCCAAAAACTTTTGCATCGGCAGGCCATCTCGGACGCCATAAATGGCTATAGATGTAATAAAGTCCTAAACGAACACCCACCCGCGATTTCAGAAAATGAGAGGCTTCTCCCCAGGCACACAAGATCAGTCTTAGCACAATTAAGAGCCGGATGGTGTAGTATTCTCAACTGCTTTCGGCACTTTAAACCGTTGCTCAGCCTGTCTCCAAAGCCCTCACGACACAACGCACTTGTTTAATTGTGCCAATAACCCCACGGACTTACACCCTAGGGACCTTTGGATACGACCGATTGGGGCTGCGCAATTTCTCCACCTCCCAGTACCACCTGATGACACACGTACACATAATTGAGTATTTTGTCTTCTTTTGTTTTATATCTTTTCAGGGAAAAACTCTCGACATCAGCAGAGCTGTTACAACAACAACAGCACTTTACCGATTCTAAATACTTTCTAATTGGTTGTCCGTTTTATCAAACACAGCGAATGAATATTTTAAATAACATGGACCCAATTAAATTACTTGCTGGTCCGGGAGAAGACAACTTCTCCTTAATAATTAGTTATTTAAAATCAATAAACTTATATAATTTAATTTAACTTTTAAATTTAATTTAACTTTTAAAACATTTACAGTCTTATTCACAAAAATTTCTTATAGTAAGCCTAATGTGTAATTAAGTTATTAAACACTTTTTGTTTTATTAACCATTAATAAGAATTTTTATTCACAAACGTTTAATAACGCAAAATTAACTATTAAACGATTTTAATAATATTGTAGTTTTATGTTGGCAACATCGTGTCATATTATATGTCAAATTACGTGTAGTGATGCATACAACAATGAACCAAATACCTGAATAATGTTTATATAATTAAAAAAGAATAATTAAATCAGCATTAATAATAATTGATATAACTTAAATTATCATTATTTTATTAATATTTATTGTTTCACATCAGAAAAAATTTTAAAATAATATAAAAAATTGTGCTAAACCTATTTTTATACAATGATTTGCTGAACGAGTACAAAAAAGTACCCAAATACCGAGCTCGGCATTACTGTTTGTACATCACTATATTATTTTATTTATTTTTAATACAAATTTGTTAATTTTTTTATTATTTTATTATTCAAATCAATAAAATACAATGCTTTAATTATGAAAGAACAATTTATTAAATTATGATATTTTCTCTATTCTTAACATACACTATGCCACTTAAGTCTACGGACGACACAAACACCTGCTTTTTCTTTCAATAACTGACTATACGTTTCAATTTGAGTTATCTCTTTATTAGTAAAAGTAACAAGAAACTTAGTTCAACTTCAATTTAATAGAAAAAATAAAATAAATCAAGAATCTTTAAAGAAAACTAAAAAAAAATCAATTATTTAAATTCACAAAAGTCTGCGTACGAGCAGATCACACGATGCTATGTTTATATTTCAATAGCTAGTTGGTCCTCCTTTTAGCTTCAAGACCTCTTTTAACCTATTAGGCATTGAGTTAGACAGCTTTCTTGTTAATTCTGTAGGAACTTTCTCCCACTCTACAATCAAAATTGACTTAAGCTGTTGAATGGATGATGGATTTGCCTTTTGCACTTGTTTCTTCAAAAAATGCCCACAAATGCTCAATAACGTTGTGGTCAGGGGATTGGGGAGGATGTTCCAATTTTGACTTGACGTTATACAATAACCATTCCCTTACAATTAGAGAAGAATGCTTGGGGTCATTGTCGTGCATAAATGTGTAGCCAGTATTCAAATGCATCTTTTCGATACTTGGAAGAAATTCATCCTTTAAAATACTCAAATACATACGCGCATTCATTGTGTCGTCTATGAACTTTCCTGAAACTGAAAGTTTCCCACATCATTTGCCGACATGCACCCCCATACCATGACTGAACCCCCGCCGTGCTTGACAGTAGCTCTTAAATTTTTAGTGGCCAAAGCAGTATTAGGTCTTCTCCATACTTTGCAGATGCCATCACTTCCAAAAACATTGAATTTGCACTCATCCTTAAAAATAACGCGTTCCCAAAAGTTTGCATCCGTTGAATGTATTTCATAGTACTTGAGTGCATAGTCCAACCTTTTTTTCCTGTTAACCTCACTGATAAGAGGTTTTTTTCTAGCAACGTACGAGTTCAGATCGTTTCTTTTCAAGCAACGACGGATGGTTTCTGTGTGAACATTAGTTCAGTTATATTTTGAAACTTCCTGTGATAGTTTAACTGCGCTTAGCTTGGGGTTTTCGCTAATTTTTCTAACTAACACCCGTTCAGTTCGCTCATCTATCTTCTTTGGACGACCACATCTAGGCGCACTTGCATAACTTCCAGTGGCATTATAATTTCTTACGATAGTATCCACGGTGGACTTTGCCAAATTCAATATTTTTCCAACTTCTGACAGAGATTTTCCTTCGCGGTTTAGTCTAACAGAAATTTTTCGGACATCTTCGTTTATTTCTGGCATTTTAACCAATTGCACATGAATTTTTAGGAAAAACCAATTGTCGTTATTTTTTTAAAGGTTCCTTTGTTATAATTGCAAAAAAAAAAATATTTTTGTATGTTTTATAACGGAAAAAGTAACAAAATCAAAGCCGTCCGCAGACTTTTGCGGCGTTTTCAAGCAGCCATTTTTGATATTCTGCTAAATTATGATCTAAAACAGAGTTGTGTAAACTTTATTTGTATCGATACTTTGTTTTATAAAATTTCTAGTCTGGATGTAAAATTTTATGGAAATCCAATAGTATTTGTTAGCAATATACTCATATTTCTCGTCGTCCGTAGACTTAAGTGGTATAGTGTATTTTTTTCAAATATTAATAGTTAATTTGATTTTTATTACCTGGAAACGTATCGTTTATTTAATTGCAATATTGTACAAAACAGATAAAGTGATAACTGAATTTTTTGAATTTGGAAAACTAATTGTAAGTCCATCTAATAGACCACGAAAGCGCTGCTTCCCAACCCCAAAATAATTTCGGCGTTATTGTATTTGATTTCATTTGCATTATATGGTGTAAATAAATACATATAGTTGTAATATATACGCGAAGTTATCTAAAAAGCGTCCTCTTAAATAGCCATTTTTAAAACGTTGCTTGATAACTCACTTATTAAAGATTCGACAATCATACGTACTGCCTCTCCATCTTGCCACTAAACAAAATGTGTTTCGTAAGTAACTACAACTATTCGCCTCGCATACTTATCCTTGGCCATGTTTATAATTTTTGAGCCGTTTCCTTATTAAACCTATATCTTGAATTAAATAGATGGTCAGATAATTGAAACTGATAATTTCTCCTATTAAAAGTTTTAGCACATTTAGACATTTTGGGCAAGAGTGTCTGCAATAATTTTCCATTTTATGAAATATTTGCAGTTATATATAAGTATGTTTCAAGAATTTACCTATTGTAGAAAATTTTTTATATTCGTTGTATATTTTTATTAATAGTTTTTCACATTTTTTTCACAAATTTTACGGGAAAATGCTTTTCAGAAGAGATATACCGACTTATTAAAGGTTTAAAGAAGGGTAACTGCTACATTAAATATCTGAAATTTATTAATGATTAATAACAGCGTAATAGTGCTATTAAGCATTTGTGAATACTACTTTAGCGATTTTTTCTTATTAACCTCTTATTAAGCAGTTTAAAATTTTTGTGAATAAGACTGTTAGTATGTATCTTAATTTCATAATTCGTTTTTTGTAATGTTTAAATATATTGATTATGTATAGCTGAAGGACTTTGTTGCTTTTGCTTTCTATTTTAGAAACCTAAAAATAAGGCGAATAAAATAAAAAAAACGTAAAAAAATAACGTTCTCGTTGTCTCTTTAACATATCTCAGACAATTATGGACCGTTTTTAGGTAGCAAAATTCTCAAAACCATATCTGCAGATTGGTTGTAGGTCATATGACGAAGCTCCATATCGAACACAGAAATGGACATCGGTAAATCGGCTCTGCATCTGAAAGGATCGAAAATATTTTGAGATTACAAACGAAACGACAAATTTATATGTATAAACTAAAGACATGCACTAGCATATCCAACAGTATGGCAAACACAGATATATCATATACGAGGGCTGCTCTATATATTTCTGGCCTAATAGTGAAAATAAGAAAATTTATAATCAAAAATGGTTTTTATTGATTTTCAAAGTATTCTCCAGCATGATTTATACACTTTTGCATGCGCTCAAACCAGTTGTCGAGGCACTTTTTCCACTCCGATTGAGACACCTCTAAAACATGGTTTTTTGAACACTTCAACAGCTTCTTCTGGCGACGAAAATCGTTGACCACGCATTTTTTTTCTTGATGTGCGGAAACAAGAAGAAGTCATTAGGTGCCACGTCAGGGCTGTACGGCGGATGACCCATTAATTCGACGTTTTGGCCGATTAAAAACCCTCTGGTTTGAACCGATGTGTGAGAGCTCGCATTGTCATGGTGAACAATGATTCGTCTTCTCTTGTTGGTTTTTTGAATTTCTCCGATGACTTCAGGCAAACAAATTGTAGTGTACCACTCAGAAGTGACCGTCCCACGTTGCTCAAGCGGAACAGTCGCCACATGACCAGTTTAGCCGAAGAAACAGGCAACCATTTGCTTCGAAGTGCTTCTTCCTCGAACAATTTTCGTTGGATTTTGCTCATCTTTGAAGAACCACACGGTCGATTGTTGTTTCGTTTGAAGCTCATACGCATAGATCCATGATTCGTCACCTATGACGATCTTATAAACGTCTTTTGAAGCACCGCAATCGTATCTTTGCAACATTTCTTTGCACCAATCGACACGAGCCTTTTTTTGAGCGACTTTCAAATTGTGCGGGATCCAACGAGAACAAACCGTTTTACGGCCAGGTGTTCATGCAATGTCGAATGTATGCTGGTGGAAGAAATGTCCAAGGATGTCTCTATCTCTCGGTATGTCGCATGTCGATCTTGCATTATGAGTTCACGCAAGGCACCAATGTTCTCTGGCACAGCAGCCGTTTTTCGACGACCTTCACGGAATTCGTCTTTGAGCGAGCCACGATTGAATTCATTATACCAATTTTTCACAGTGCTATAGGATGGTGCTTCATCGCCATACAAAGATTTAAGTTCATCAATGCACTCTTGTCGTGATAATCCACGTCGAAAGCTGTGAAAAATGATGGCACGAAAATGTTCACGAGTTAATTCAGTTTTTTTCTATATTAATTTTTTCAAGTCACTGTAAACAACACAAATAATGGTCGTACATCAAAACGTTTTGAGTACGATTATGCTTAAAAATGACAAACTTTCCAATGGAAATGTCAGATTGCACTTGGCAGCACTCAGTGTTGCCAGGCCAGAAATATATATAGCAGCCCTCGTACATATCAGTTAAAAAAGATATGAAGGAGCTAATAAGTGTAGATAATATTGTATGGGTTTGCTTGTGCGTACTAACTCTTTGGAAAGAAACATAAACAGTGCTTTATGGTTTTGCATAGACTGAGAAAATTATCTGTTTCTTACTCTCAAATATCGTTGTACCAGGAGGAGTATTAGGCTACCTTATTGTTCCAAATGACGAGAAAAAATTAGAGGTAGGCGTGGTGTTTTGCCTGTTGCTTCAAAACACATGGACCGATCATGCTGATTTCCAATAGCACCTCTTTCGACACTATATCTGTACCTCGTTTCTGTATTTCTCGCATCGTAAAAGTTTTCACATCAAGAGTGAAACAAAAAATTTCATCGTTTCTAGATTTGCGAGTAAAAAGTGTTTCTGGTTCTTAATGCGAAAACAGACAGCACTGATTCTGTTTTTACTGGAATAATTCCAGTACTAGTGTCAAATAAAAACAAAACGTCAAAATAAAAAAATTAATTATCAACCAATATAGAAAAATAGTGTAAGTGTAGAAAAGAGTTAATAAATAAAATTAGTTTTAAATAATATAGCGAAAAAATGTATAGTACAGTGTGGAGGACATGTTTGGAAATTCTTTTTATTTTTTAAATAAAAAGATACAAAACATAAATAAATGCATAAATACTTATTGATAAATCTTTTTTATTATTAAGTTAAATTGCTTTTTACCTTTTCGGCTGATTTACACTCCATGTTTACACAAATTTAAAAATATATTTTAAATCTTACTTGTTCTCGCGCTGTTTTGAAATGTGAGTTATATTGACAGTTCTTGCGTAAAACTTTTCACAAAATATTGATACAGAAACACTTTTTCTCGCATACTTCCAATTACTGTTGGAAAATAACTTAAATGACATATAGTTCTCGCATTTTAAATATACAGAAACACTTGTGTGAGAAAACCCATTTTTTGTTTCAATTTACATCGTTTTTCTAAAAATTTACTTGTTTCATGCGAAAACTTTTACGATGCGGGAAATACAGAAACGAGGTACTGATCGATTGACATATTTTTTTTTGTGAAATCAAGTTTGCCTCAATTTATATCAGAAAAACAAAAGTACTCAGCCATAAGAGTAGGCACACAAACATATATTTCTGTGCACGTCTATAGGATATACCCTTACCATTTGTTGTGAAGGATATATGAATTACTAATTATTGCATCCATTATTCAAAGAATTGTACATAATAAGGGGTTATCTTAATTAAATAAATCATTTTCGGCTACACTTTAAACAAAAATTGTGATTCTATAAGTTGGGAAATTGATCTTTCGATCTTAAGATTTAGCTTTTTCAGATTAATGTTTAACCCAAAGATGATTATCTAGGGGTTAGACATTGGTCTACAAAACCTTCACTTCAACTATTTCTAACTTGCTTATAGTATCGCAAATATTGCATCTATTACCGTATCAAAAAACAAATATATGTTCGAATGAGAAAAACAATTTCCAATACAAATAAATGTAATTATTATATAAAATATAATTGTAATTCGTTTTCTTTGCAGTTAAATACAGCGATAAATCAGATACGCTTAACGATCGTTGTATGCATTTAACAAATTATAGCATAAATAAATTATCATCAAACTATTCCAAAAATGAAGACGTTAATGCTTGTCATGGTCATAAATGGACAATTAAATCGTTGTGGGCATATTTAAGTAGTCGCGGTGTTCGTACTGATCTGCTGTGGGCGGCTTTAAGAAGTTTAGTACTGCGTACTATTTTAGCCGGCGAAAACTCAATCAACAACATGATAAGAGCAAACGTTGAGTCAAAGTATAGTTGTTTTGAATTATTTGGCTTTGATATTCTATTAGACGCGGACTTAATTCCTTGGCTTTTGGAAGTTAATATTTCGCCATCATTGCACTCCGAATTACCATTGGATTCTTATGTGAAGGCACCACTCGTCCAGAGTGTTCTAAATACAGCACTTTTTAATGTATGAACTTTAATTTAATGTATGCAAATCGTTAAGAACAGGTAATAATTAAATATATTTTTAGATACCACCTAAAATTGCTATAGAAAGACAAAGAGAAATTGCCGTTGAAATGTCATTACCGCCTGGACCTATATGTTACGACAAACGAATGTATATTAATTATTTGTCCCGGTGCGAAAAAATCAAGCATAATACTTTTACTCGTAAAAATATGGAGGAACGTGATGAGGTATTTATTGAAGACAAACTCACTTTTATGATATCTGACAATTTATTACGTATTGCCTCTAAGAAGTTGCCCGTTTACTAGACAGTAAATATAGAAGAATTAATGAAAATTAAAATTAATTTTTGTTGGTACTAACTACATATTGTTTTAAGTTTTGAATTTTGATATGTTTTTTACTTTATAGATGGATTATAATTCTCATTCACTCAATTTAGCTGTAGATATACGTATATACAATTTCCCAAAAGAATTTGGGTAAAATCTACTGATATTGATACGCTTGGTCCACATTAATCCGTTGGGCTCTTTATTTTTTAATTATGGATACTCTGTGTGTTGCTAGAAATAAAATTGTTAAAGGAATCAAGCACGATTGATGTGAATAAACGTAGGGAACGCTATTCGGTTGACTTACTGGTCTTTCTTTCGGAAAAATTATTTTTCTAGATATTTCCAAGACGTTTAACAAAATGTGGCATGATACACTCGTATCAAGCTTCTTCGACTTATATCGAGATTTCATCAAACAAGTTAAAAATAAATTCAGTGGTACTACAAGATTCCCTCGTTTCTCCTACCCCATTTCTTACCTTAACGACTTTTTATATCAAACCTCTAACCCTATCCTTTCGCAAATGAAAGTAGTATTTTTATATTCATTTCGCAATAGGATAAGTATTTTCGAATTTGGAGCTATGCAAAGGCACAGGGGCGATACCCTCAAGATCTTTTGGCAATCTTTGAATTGTGTGTTGTGGACAGGGTTTAATTTAACACCCGGAGAACCCTGTGCTGTGTGCTTTTGCTCAGGCGTACGGCAGCATATGCTGAGTTCAGTGGAACAATCATATATTGCTGCGAAGAAGCTTATTGGTGATAGTAGGGTATACAGCTTTATTGACACTTTAGAGCAACGATGCAATGTGAGATGTGTTTTCTCGTTACTCTTAGGTTAGAAGAGAAAATTATTTAGTGTTCTTTTATTTTATTTTGTAGTTTAATTTTAGTAATTTTTTTAAATGCCTCGCTTTAACTTGGCTTTGAAATGTAGCATTTAATAAGATACATGTTAATATACATATATTTATAACGAAAATTAATTCCTCATATTTTATAACTATTGCTTTATTATCTTTCAAAAATTCAGATCATTAGCTGTTAGACTGTCGAAGAGTAAAGTTAACATCAAACTTTGCTTTTCGTTTATTTAAACAACATTTTTTGCTTTACACTTCCTCCCTGTAGAATGTAGAAGGGAATGTGCTCTGACGAAATCAGGGAACTTTTTCTTGAAATCCGTTTTTTCGTGCGCGCAACACGTTTTTCTCAGGAGTGATTCTTTGATGATCGATTGGACTTCCGGTACCCTTCTTTCCACAAACGAATTTTTTACTTCCTGCATGACTATGGGTCATTGACTGCGAGCTGGTCCTATTAAAAAAGTATGCTTACTTTTGTTGTAAATTTATGCTATTATGCAGTATCTAAAATTATATACATTTTTAAACAAATTATTTTCTTATTACTAACAAACCATTTCTTTTGTAAAGCGCTCTAAAATGCCTTTGTTAATAAAAATGTGTAAGAAATTGTATTAAATAGTATAAACTTTAATAATATATTTTCATATCATAACAAAAATAATTCATTCACTAAATTAAGTTCAAAAATTAAATTTTCATACGAAAAATAAGATTTCGACAGTTATTTGCTGTCAAGTAAAAATCCGATTAAATGTACTTGCTATTGACTGACGTCAAAATTTCGCTCGCTATTGACTGCATCATATACCCCCTGTTTTCTTTAAAGTTTTGTTTAGACTACGTTTTCAAGTCATATGTAATGTTAAAATTGCTATCCATATGTAATTTCGCGTGTATGTCATCATGTTCACATTTGCATATGTTACGTACATATGACATAACCTCATGTTGTAGGAAAGAAAATTTTAATGCTTAAAACAGTGATGTCAACTATTTATTATCCCAGCAAAAAAATTATGAAGGAGTTCAAAAATCATGGGTGTTTTCATTGTTTCTCTTGCACTTATTTTCTACAATGCACTTCGAAAAGGTCGTTTATTCTAGTTAAGTTATAATTTTTAAACTCATAAAAAACTGTTGAAAATTTATGAATATTCTGTTATTAAAACTGGTTTTAAAACTAAATAATATACGACAAATAAATATTAATAAAAAATTTTCAGTCTTAATTCAACTGCGATTGAAGTTGCACGCATCATAAGTTAAATTACTATTCTTTTTTTGGACAATAATAAGTGTTAAAAAAAAAACAATTAACCATAATAATTTATTTTAATATTTCTTTAAAAAAAAGCAACAAAAGATCAAAACAAAAATCTGAAAAACAATAACAATTGTGCACTCAATGTACGTGTAATCGTACAATTGATCTGCATTCTTGTTTACAACAAAAATTGCATTGAATATTTGTTGAAATATCAATATGAACAGTAATGTAGTTATTGAAAAACAACAAAATTGTATTGGAATGCAAAATAATAAAGCCAATTTAAGTGAAAGCAGTTCCGATGATGATTCCAGTTGGCAGTGCGTTAGCAATCATAAGAGATCAACCTCAAAGTCACCCTTAATGCGTTCTCCAAAACGCCAACAACTCGATGCGCGTCCATCGAGTTCAAACCGTTTCGGTGTTCTTGCCGATGTAAATGTTCAGATCGAAGATGATGTTTCTGCAAAAGAACCGCAGCCACCTAAGCCTCCCCCAATATTTATTCCAAATGATGATGACATTGGTAAAATGGGCCTTAAACTAAGTAAGATTATCCCTAGTAGTGATTTTTATTGTAAGTCTTTAAGGGACTTACAAATTCGTTTAAATATTAAAACAGTTGATAGTTACAGAAAGATTGTTAAATATTTCGATAGCATGAGCATTAAATATCATACGATCAACTAAAACAAGAACGCGCTTTTACCGCAGTACTTAAAGGTCTACATCATTCAACGCCAGTTGAAGAAATCAAAGCGAAACTTTTGCTATTTGGACACCAAGTCAGACGTATTCGTAATATTATAAGTCGTACTTCTAAACAACCACTCCCAATGTTTTTTGTGGACTTAGATCCTAATTCTAATAATAAAGAAATTTACAACATGCGAGAATTTGGTAATGCTATTATAAAAGTCGAAGCACCCAAGAAATTCAATGATATTGTACAACACTACAGATGTCAAGAATTTGTACATACGATCTACAAGGGGTGCGAAATTTATCAAAAGCTTGTAAATAAACAGTCGAACAAAACTGTGAAAAACGTCACAGAACAACAAAGCTATAATAATACTAATTTTTTTACACCAACAACCCAGAACAGTTGCTGGTTCTAATGACGGAATGAGTAATGTCCTTCAAAAAATTGAGTCAATGCTTGAAAAGCAAATAGAGCTCACTAGTACCGTAATGAACATGAAGTCAATGCTTATTACCAAACTATGCAACTAGATCTAATTATTGCAGAAGGGAATGCGAATGGTATTCTAAACCATTTAAATGAAGTTGAAATTTTTCTTAAAAATAATTTTATAGATATTTTGTTAGTATCAGAATCACATCTTACCAGCAAGTCTTTTCTTCGAATAAGAGGTTATGATGTAATAACTGCTAATCAACCAACTGACAGAGCACATGCTGGTGCTGCGGTTTTAATAAAGTCTACATTTAAGTATGAGGTTTTAGAGCCTGTAACTGTACTATATATGCAGGCAGCTGGAGTTAAAATAACTTGCAATAGCAATAGTCTAGCAATTTATTCCGTTTACTCTCCACCCAGATATAGTATTTCTTGTGAACAATATGAAAACTTTTTTAAAAATCTTGGTCATAGATTTTTGGTAGGTGGCGACTTTAATGCCAAACATACTTGGTGGGGCTCACGTTTATTAAACCCCCAAAGGAAAAGAACTTTTTAAGTGTATTTCCAGAAACCAATACAACTCTTTATCAACGGGCTCACCTACATATTGGCCAAGTGACGATTCTAAAATCCCCGACCTTTTAGATTTTTTTTTATACATAAAGGAATTCCACGAGCATCTCTGGAGATTGTACGTAGCGATGATTTAAGTTCTGATCATAGTCCCATTATTGTCAGTTTCACTACCAACGTAAAAACACGTCAAAGATATACCAAAATGTTTTCTTCGAAAACTGATGTCACCTTTTTTAAACACTTAGTTGAAAATAAAATTGGTTTAAACGTGTCACTTAAAACAGGGTATGAAGTTGAGCAGGCGGTTGAAAATTTTTCACAAATCATCCATGAAGCTGCATTTACGTCTACACCTCAAAATTGTAATGACTACTCTTCAAGATTTCAAATATCAGTGGAAGTAAGGAATTTAATAATTATGAAAAGACAATTACGAAATATTTGGAAAAGAACCAGACACCCTCTGATAAACGTAATTTTAATCGAGCAGTTAATCGAGAACTAAAAAATAATTCTGTACGCAATTTTTTGAGCAAATTAAGCCCAGCACAAAATAATGAGCATAATTTATGGAGAGCTACTACATACTTAAAACGATTACAGACACCCAACATTCCAATAAAAATGTAACAACGTATGGTGTAGATCAGACAGAAACACAGCGGAGACGTTCAAAACTTTTCTTGAAAGTATTTTTAGACCATTTTCATTTTGCTCAGCCCAAGAAGCAGATGAAATAAATGACTTCATTGACATTCCATGTCAAATGAGTCGACCTATAAAACCTTTTATGTTTAAGGAGGTAGTGATAGAAATTAAAAAAACTTAATGTAAACAAATACCCTGGATATGACATTCTAGGCTCAAAGGTTCTTAAAGCCTTACCACACAAAGCTCTTGTATTTCTCACAACTTTATTCAATGCTGTCTTAAGACTTTCGTACTTTCCCACACAATGGAAGCATGCTAAAATAATAATGATATTGAAACCAAAAAAGCCTGAACATTCTGTTGAATCGTATAGGCCTATTAGCCTGTTGCCAATAATTTCGAAATTACTTGAAAGACTTATAAAAAAAACGACTCTCTGCAATTCTTGAATCATTTAAGATTTTACCCGATCATCAATTTGGATTTCGAAATAATCATGGAACCCCCGAACAGTGCCACAGAGTTGTTAGAGCAATAAGAGATGCGTTAGAAAACCAACAATACTGCTGTGCAGTATTTTTTGATGTCAAACAAGCTTTTGACGGAGTCTGGCATAATAGACTTTTATATAAATTAAAGCAACTACTATGATCGCAGTTTTTATGTTAATGTCAACTCTGAAATCGGCTTAATAAAATCAGGTGTGCCACAGGGAAGCGTATTAGGTCCAATTCTTTATACAATTTATACTGCAGACTTACCTACAAAAAACGACGGCAATCTTCGCCGCCAATGAATCGGCATTTGAAGCTTCGTCCCTTGTCCAATCACAACTCAATTTATTGAACAAGTGGTTAAAAAGGTGGAACATAAAAGTCAATGCTGCAAAGTCAACTCATGTTACTTATACACTTAAACAAGGTGATTGTCCGCCTACTTATCTTAACGGAACTATGATTCCCAAATCAAATTGTGTCAAATATCTAGGTCTGAATATTGATAGACGATTAAATTGGAAAAATCATTTACAGCTGAAGAGAAAACATCTTAATATAAAAACAAAAAAAAAAAATGTATTGGTTACTAGGCCCAAACTCAGAACTTAGTTTAAATAATAAATTAATGCTATATAAAACAATTTTAAAGCCTATCTGGACATATGGTATTCAGTTATGGGGAACTGCGTCATACTATAATATTGACATTATCCAGAAATATCAGTCTAAAACCTTAAGACTCATCACGAAAGCACCATGGTGTATTAAAAATAATAACATTCATACTGACCTTGACATTCCTAATGTAAAAGAAGAAATTAAAAAACTAGGCTCGAGTTATTGAACAGACTCAGTAACCATAAAAATATCCTTGCTATAACTCTTCTTGACGATACTAATGAAGTGAGACGGTTAAAAAGACGGCATATATTAGATCTTCCCTTTCTGCCTTAGTCATAATGTATAATGCGAATATTATGTAATTCTAAAATTCTTTTAGTTGTTAATTTATTTAAATCTATGTAATAGATCAACTTAATTAGCTAGAGCTGAAATTAATATATTGGTTGAGTTCAATGGAACTTAACGCTTCTGTAATTGTTCAAGTATTTATATAATTTTGCCTATTACACTAGAGGCCCGACTTGCGTCGTTAATGGGGACCAGAGAAACGCGACGCAAATCGAAACGACGCAAATCGAATTATCTTTTTCTATATAAATGCACTGAAACTTAATTTATTGGGGAAAATATTCAAAACAAAGCAAACAAATTTGTATTTTTGATAAAAACAAGTATGAATACATTTTTATTTTTTCATTTACTTTAACAAGTGTTTATAATTACTATAAAGAAAAAAGAAAACCTAACATGACATAAATTAAAATTAACATAAAATTCAATTCAATTGTTAATTTTTTTTCTTCTATTGTCTCATCACTTATTATGACATCTTCTTCTGAAACATGCTGAATATCAATGGCTAATAAGTTTTCATTATCAAGGTCCTCCTCGTGAGGCAGCAAAAGTTCATTAATATCAGCTTCCTCCATTCCGTCAAATTCTGCTTTTCTAGCTAAATTAGACAACTCATTTCTAACGTTTGGAACATCGTCGACACCATCTTCGTCTCCATTAAGAAGTTCTGGCCATAATTGCCGCCAACACCCTTTCATAGAGGATGCCTTAACTTCTTCCCAAGATAAATGTATATTTTCAATAGCTTTCACTATGTTGTAGTTTTTCCAGAAGTCTTTCATAGAGAGTTTATCATTTTTGTCTGTTGAATCAAGAAGTTGCCGGAAAGTTCGGCGTAAGTAGTACATTTTAAAGTTTGAAATTACGCCCTGGTCCATAGGTTGAATAAGTGATGTTGTGTTAGGCGGCATAAAAACAACTTTTACATGCTCCGATAAGTCATCTGAAAAAATTGGATGTCCTGGTGCGTTATCGACTAACAAAAGCATTTTGAACTCAATTTGTTGAGAGGAACAATAGCGTTTAAACTCAGGAATGGCACAATTTTCTAACCAATCTTAAACTAAACTAAATCTGCACTGGACGACTCTCCTTTTATTGCCACATTATGTAAATTTGCCCGTGCTTTAAAGCGTTGCTGGCTTCGAAATCATTAGAATTTCCGTTACTACTAGATGCAGTATTTTTCTTCAGGTCGGAGTAAATAGAAAAAGCTTTATTTTTTATAACGTCCTTGCTCAGTGGCATTCTTCGCTTATTTTGTTCATGTATCCAAATTGAAAGAAGCGTCTCCATCTTAATCAATAAAGGATTTCTAGCTATAGTATCTTGTTTAGATTGGAGTGGTGTTAAAATTTTAGCTAATTGATTTATTTTATCACTATCTCTGTTGCAAATTGTTCTTACTGTTGTAGGTGCTATTCCAAGAGCTCTTCTTTTACTTTGACTCATTTTTTACGTCCTTAAGTTATTTTGCCGAATCACACACTATATTCTTACCAAAGCCAGAGAGTTGTTTGAACTATCACTTATATAATAAAAAAAGGGAATTTCCCTTATTTCACGCAATTTTAAAACTTAACGTACGATCAGTGTTACCAGAAGTTGTAAAAATGCTTTAAGACAGAAAAGGTGCTAAATCAGGCACAACAAATGCTAAAAATGTTAATTCACAATGCTGCAATAAAAAATTTAACCGTTTTTAGCGACGCAAATCGAAATCAAAACGATGCAAATCGAACCGACGCAAATCGGGGTCAAAGAGGACGCAACTCGGACCGACGCAACTCGAAATTGCAACGACGCAAATCGTATTTTTTCAGTTTTTAAAAGGCGACGCAAATCGAAACGACGCAAATCGGGACGACGCAAGTCGGGGCTCTAGTGTACTTTATTGTTTTAAAATAAATAAATTAATTAATTAAAAAAAAAAAAAAAGAAAAAAAAAACTTTTCAAGCTATGTAATAATATTTACGAATTGCTTAAAAAATTAATGAAAAAACGTATTCTTATCACTGGTTTTCAGAATTTATTTAAATGCCAAGGCGATTTGTTAATGTGAACTCATGCTCGGCAATGACAAGCTGATGTTAAAATCATGCATTTTCCCCTAAATTAAACCAGGGGTGGAATCGTTACATCCGTGTTCGTATCGACAGTCGTACGAAAAAAAAATTACGTGATACGTTAATCGTATGAAGGAAATGGAATTATGACATACGATTGTAAACTGATCGTAATCTTTTGAATGATTCACAATAGTTTTGAAATTAAAAAATTCTAGAGCTAAAGAAAAAGTATTCAGGCTGGTCAGTTTTTCAAATTTTGTTGTTTCCAAAGGTCAAAACCGATTTTTTGCCTATAGCGCTTGATTCAAGGGCTGCTGCTTCAATTAACACTTCTTCACTTGGCACCAGCAGCTTTTCTTCATAAAGGCCTGCTACGTTCTGGTTTTTTCAATTTAAAAAAAAAAAACTTTTTTCTTTGCTTGATACTTATTTTTGATCAGCCTTAAGCACAAAATTATAAATATAAATATTTTCTTGCAAAAATATAAATTGCGAATTACCTATTTTAAAATCTTTACATTATTAACTGATGGTACTAGTGCGTTCATACACTTGGAAAGCTCATCCCATAGTCTGTTAGCAGTAGATTTTAATATGCCCAATTAGGAGCATGTTTTTTGCCAAATTTGTGCTCATTCATGAATCTTAGATTTAACTTATTGCAATAATAACTCTATAATAAACTAAAATTAAATTTGTTTAATTCGCACTTTTTATTAGCGAATTTGTTGCATTTTTCATCTTATTCGAACTAAGTTTTGTTAACGTATGACAGTTCGTAAAAAATGTACGTTCATGTATACGATAACGTATGTTATAATCTGCGTTATTGTGAATTATCATCCGTTAAGGTATGTCATAATCCGAAAAACGTATTTTTACGATACGTGTTGTACGTTCACGGATGTAACGATTCCACCCCAGTTCATTCTAAGTAGAACGCATGAATTACCTACTTCTTTTGCATGTCTTTTTTTTTTTTTTTTTTTTTTTTTGATGGGATTTCTTGGCAATAATTATTTAACAAAACCATAGCGCGCTAAAAAGAAATACGATTAAACACATTAAAACTAAATATTTTTAAAAAATCTTTCTGTTATATAATTAATATTTCCATGTAAAATTTACATTGGAAATGACACCATTATTATTTTTTCGGTTACAAATACTTAAAAATAATCTTTAAATACTCGTCGTACCAAAAAAAGTGAACATAATTTTTGAAGTACACTAAGAAAAAAATATGTAAGTAACAATGGCAATAATTCAGATTTCAATTCAATTTAGAATAGACTTATTTAGTCCTGAGAGTAAATTGTAATATTTGATCTTACGTTGACAATCTGCTGCCGGTATAAGACTTACTTAGGTCCTTAATGGTCCCGTTGTGTTGCATGAAATTGGATGTGCAAAGATCAATTCAGGTCCCTATTTTACTATCAACATCCATTCACAAACCACCCAGAAGACCGGTTAAACGAGTTTATCCTAAAATCAGCACAGACCGATGGGTTTGCTAGACCATGTAGTTTCCAGACTGCCGAAAAGAGCCGCTCTGTTCCCAGAAAGAGATGGACAATGGCAAAGCAAATGCTCCACCGGTTCTTCCTCTTCCTGACAACTTCTGCAGAAGTCATGGTATGGAAGATTCAGTCTCATAAAACCGTTAACACAGTGCCCTGTCAGCACAGTCACCAGTATGTCCAACTGTCCTCGGGGAAACCCTACAGCAGTTTAACGGGACTCCCAACCGTGGGTCTATCTTCCGGTCTCTCAGCAGAGTTCCGGATCTAGGGAGTTTGTCCGCAACTATGTTTCCGGATATGCCCGAATGTCCCGGCACCCAAAATAGTTCCAGGTTGGAATGTCACGTCATCTCATCTAGAGATGTCCAGCATTCACGACCAATCTGGATGTCGTGTAGACGCCGGATAAGAAGTTTATCGCGGCCTCTATGTCAGTGCAGATCCGGTTAGCCACTCTTCTAATGGCTAAGATTTCAGCATGAATCACTACATTCGTCCTGTAGCATAAACTTCATCCTGGTCTGAAGTCTAGAAATAAGGACGCTTCTCCCGACCCCAGTATCTTGTTTGACTTGCCCGACTACGAATCCAATGTCAGACATGGGGGTGGGCGAGCAATAATAGATATTGTCGGGAATAGCCGAAATGACCATCAAGGCCGAAGTACGCAGAATCCTGTTAATAATGCCATCGGGACCTGCTGATTTAAACGGATCAAAAATATTCAGAGCCCACATGATTTTTTCCCTATTTATAGGGAAGGTGACTGATGCTGTGCACTCAAGATCAAATTGCCACATGGTTTTTTAATGAAACTAGGGACAATGGGCGACCCCGATAGGATCTTGCGAAGTCTAATCGTTTCGGAAGAACTCTCCACACCACTGCAGAAAGATCTTCAAGCCTCTGCTTCGATTTCCTTACCAGGTTTTTAAATACATTCGCTGATGGTTTGTAAGCCGACCGGTTACTCGAGATCTTAGCCTCATTGAAAAGCCTCCACCAAGGTTGTTTGTTCTTTCCTCGGAAGATATTTATTCTGCAAGATTTCAAAGTCACACTTTCAAACGCATTAGTTAATGCGTTCACTACAACTTCAAGGTCCTGCCGATTTCCTATTATCGGTGGACTCGAAAAAAACCTGAAAGGAGGGACCGTTGCCGCTCCTGCAATAAGCGGTAATAATATTCAAATACTAAGTGTTAACCCTTTGATGCGTGGCGTACATTATAATGTACGTCGATTTTATCAACCCGTAACTGGTTCAAATTTTAGCATACATGCAATTAGTTTGCAGTTACAGGTTCGTTGTGATGTTATTTTTTAATTTCTAAAGAGTCTGTATGATTTCAATACAACTTGAGATCACTTTTATATATTTTGTCTAGTCATCATCGATGCAGCCCCGTATATGTGAAAGTTTATTTTCAAATAAAAAAACAAAAAATGGAATTTTCTCGCGTATTTTTTTAATGAATTTTTAAATGTTTCTTTTATTATTTAATTTTTATTGAATTATTATTTGAACTGTGAATATTATAAATGAATAGAAATTATTTTGGCTTAAGTTCATTTATTTTTTAATTTCTAAAAATCTTTTTTAGAAAGAAGATTTATTTTACAAATGTATGCGGACGTTTTCCAAAGAAAACAAGAAAGATTAGACGCTAGCAGAATGAAATGCTGCACTTTCTGGACCGCTACGACCTTCATCAGCATTCTTCGCATCTATCTACCTTAGTTGTGTATTTTATAAACATCATCTATTTAACCAACTAACTTTGTAAATAAGAATACGAGAAAACTCATAACTCATATCAACATTAATTTGGTTAGACGAAATTTACACACAAACCAACGTATTTCTTTACTGTTCTCTCTGTATTTCGTCTTGTACAACTGTTTTTGCTTTGTTTCAATCATCGATTGAACACGAATGCAAATTTGTTTCTTTTATTTATATACAAATGTGTATTCAGAAATTTAAAATCAATAAAAAAATAAAATAAAGTGAAATAGTTTTTAGATTGAAGCAGCTTTTACAATAAAATGTACATCTTCAAAACCAACTTTGGAATAAAAATGTGTCCCCATAATTTTTTACACATGTTTTTTGAAGTCTATTAAAGCTATAAAAACAATATATAGAATTTTTCAACGGCCGAAATTAATTCCCGTGTTAAAGGGTTAATATACCTTTTTATCATATTCAAAAAAAGGTTCAGCGGTTTCTATTTTTCCTCTCGTGGTTGACTTTTTCATGGACAAGCGCAAATATTACTTTTTAGCCTAGCATACATTGATACATACATATATTACGTACAAAATTAAAAAAAAATTTTTTGTTTTTATTAATCAAAATTTTATCGTAAAAATATTTTGTCATATAGTGTAACATATTAAAATTGAGCGCGCTCTAAATAAAAGATAAACACATGTTATTACAGAAAAATAACATGTTATATTTCATGTGTTATGTTATATGTTATATTACATGAGGTTTATACTATGTGTATTAATTTACATGTGACATTCATACGGAATGTCAAAATTGCTATCTTTATTTAATTTCGTGTGTATTTCAAAATCAGTGTTTAACATACGGTTTATAATTTTCATGTTCACACTTGCATAAGTTACGTACATATGACTTAACCTCCTGTTGTTGAAAAAAAAAACTTAAATACTTAAAAAATCAGTAGTGATGTCAATTTTAGAAACTATTTGGAAAGAACAAGTTTTCGATGTTTAAGCCTTTCCTTATTAAAATTGTTATAATTATATTAGAGGTCTGCACTTAGGTACTTCACCTTAAAATATCATTTCATGAGCTCAAAAGTGATGCTCAACCTGCCATAGTTCGTATAATGTACATATTACGAACTTAAAATTAATATACTCCCCCAAATTTGTTATTTATTTTCACATTTGAAATTATTAATTGACCTAATAAAGCAATTAACATTCATATGGCCATTTCACTACTGCTCAAATAGATCATCAGTGGATTTTACCCTTATGTAGAAAAATGAAAGAAAAAATAAAAATAGTTTCTGAATGTTTGCTGTATTTTGTATAAAACATTTTTAAGTTGTTGTCTTTTGTCTTATTGATTCAACGGAGTTCTCATTTAATCAATTTGGCTTTTGATATAAGACTTTCTAGTTTTCTATACAAAATTTGGGTAAAATCCACTGATGAGCCATTTGAGCAGTAGTAAAATGGCCATATGGATATGCTTTCCCCGCAGTAATACATTTCAGTTTTTAGTTTAGTTTAAAATAATAAATATTTCATGAGAATATCATGAAATATTTATATTTGAAAGAATCAAGCACGAATAAAGTAAATTAAATTTGAAAAGATTCCGAATAATTTTCATATTGACATCTCATATATATCTCATATTTTTACACATCAAAATAGAGAGTTCTCTAAATAAAACACTAACACATAGAAAAAAACATACATTTGTTATAAATCAAGAGACTTACATTATGTGTATTTACATATGGAAAATCTGACATTCCATATGACTTGTTCATGAGTCTAAATACTACCTTAGTAATTAACAAACATTTTTACAAATATTTTTTTTTATTCTGCATAAACTTAGAAATTAAAGTGTACGCAAACCTAAGCCGAATTAAGATTATTAAGGTTTTTCATTCTGGAGCCAAATTTTATTTACAGACGAGAGTAAATTAAGTATATTCCGATCGGATGGACAGAATAAGTGATTCGATTAACGTCTGTACCTGGCGCGAAGCTCTTACCAGACAGTGGTCAAACCACTATTCTGTGCAATTTTAAGACCATGGCTGTAGGACCATAAATCTACCCTTTGCTAAAGGATCGGAGCCTACCCTTAAACTCATCTGTTGAGAGTGCAACAGCACACTTCTATCTATTCTGCGCCAGACCCACGTGTAACCTGAAGGGACCTCACTAATAACCTGCTACACAGAGGGGCTACCGGTTCCCGTGGTGCTAGTTTATTTATTGCTATTATTATTCATATGTTATTACTATTTAAAGACACTGGTGCATCCTTCGACAGGATCCCCACTGTCTATCCAGATTCAGTACCTGCACACCGTGGGACTGGTTCCCTCTATACCCGAAGATACCTGTGTCAAAGCCTATGTTCTCTCAGCAATACTCGAAGTACCCCCAGGGGGGGGCGGCGATTGGACAATGAGGACCTAAAAGAGAAAATCTTTGATCAATTGCAAAGCACGGTGGGCGTTCTATTGTTGTTTGCGGTTGTATAACTGACTCCGCACCAGGATGACTAGCTATAATTGGTAGAATTATGGACCACATCAAATACATACATAACCATTTTTTAAAGCAACTTTTGAAAAATTAATCGTAAACTCCTAATTTTTCAAGATAAAGACTGCTTGCCGTTAGCTGTCCACTTGATGTTGCTCTATAACTGCCCGCAAATGCTTGAAGCACAACCTGCAGACATTAAAAATATACAGCATTTATGAAAAATCAGCCTAGGGATCACGCCATATTCAACAGAAAGCACCTTGAGAAGGCTTTAAAGACGAATGGTCTAAAATTTATTTCTCATGCTTAAAAAATAAGTGGAATTAGTTCCCCGAAGATTCAAGGAGGTTATAAAAACTTATAAAAAACAAACATATTAATATGTTATTTTTTAAACAACATATTTATATATTTTCTGGTGGAAGGCACTGGACTCTGCAGCGAATGTCTCAATCTTGGAGAAGGTGCTGCCCAGTATGGCCATCTTAATGACCGGGGCCATTAGATCAACGCCCACAAAGGCGTTTTTCGCAATGTTCAACTGGCTGCCCGTGGATCTTCAGGCCAAGAGGGTGGCACTGAGGACGGTAGTCAGTCTGAATGTCATAGGCGCATGAAACCATACTAGCGTACTACAGATCACAAAGATCAAAAGAGAGGGGCGATAGTTGGGGGTGGGGTATACATTGAGGAATTTAGGATAAGGATGATTTTCAGACTCCTAAATGACTGTAGTGTTTTACATATCGAACAGGGATATTTTTATCTGTACTGACAGCAAAGCCGCAATTACGTCCCACAAAAGAGTGTTCACCACATCTGGCTCAGACTAGATGGTCTAACAACTCGACATGATCAACCGGTAGAAAAATCTGGCCCTCTTTGGATCGCGGCAGGGCGGCTGCACTATTGCAGTTACCGAAGGTTCGACTACTTGGTAGCTGCGGCAACTGGGCACTGTCTATTTGGAACCCATGGTAGGAGAATGGATATCCCTTTTAACGACTTCTGCAGAAGTTGTCAGGACAAGAAGGACAAATAGACGGTGGAACACCTCGGTCAGCGGTACTATGAGGGCCTATCTGAAATATCGTCAATGGGTGCAAATAGGATTAGTTCCTTCTTAAGGTACAGTGAGTGGTTTACCGGCCCACAACCGGACATCCTGACTCATTCAGAGGGATGAGCGCACATTTTCGCCGACTGGTGTCACTTTCATGATATTCTCATGAAATATTTATTTTTTTTAAGCTAAACTAAAAAATTAAATGTATTACTTCGGGGAAAGCATATCCATATGGCCATTTCGCTACTGCTCATATATAGCTCATCAGTGGATTCTACCCAAATTTTGTAAGGAAAATCTTAGAGTCTTATACTTAAAGCCAAATTGATTAAATAAGAACTCAATTGAATCAATAAGGCAAAAAGCCATAAAAAAATACGTGTGTGTGCGTTTCATTTTTATGTCACGTTTTAAGGAAACAAGCCTTTATTTTATTTCGTGTTTGGAAACTTCGTTTGTCAAGAAGAAATACTACATAGTCACATTTCGTTTTGTGACTATATACATATATGAAAAGGTGAACTTTTTAAAATGTATCGACTTTTTGCATACCTATAATGTATTTTTTTAAGTCATGGCTGCTTTGACGACAAAAATTATTAAGTAAAATCCCTTTTTTTGCTGCGTAAATAACGACATGTTTTAGTTTATGACTCAGTTGATATATTTTTACAGCAATAACGTCATAATTCAAACATTTCACTTTGTTTGTCGAAGACGTCCCTTAATAAAAGTTTGTCATTCCCTGTATAATTTTACAATATCTATTTCCGACCCCATAAATTATATATTCTGACTTCGTATGTATAGCGAAGTTGATTGAGCGATGTCCGTCTGTCCGTCAATCGATCAGATATAGTGTTGAAAGAGGTGCTATTGGAAATCAGCATGATTGGTCCATGTCCTTTCAGGCAGCAGGCAAAACACCACGCCTACCTCTAATTTCATGTCATTTGGAATAATACAGTAACTCCAATCAAAAAAATAAATATATGGAACGATAGAGAATTAAAAAATAAAAAAAGGTATACGTGAAAAAATTGGCGCTCGCCCATATTTTCCAAATTACGGGGCTCTGAAATTTTCAATTTTTTTAATTATCAATTTTTTTAATTATCAAAGATTTTGAAGAGATCTTTAAGGAAATATCAAAATTTTTTTAAATTGCTCGACCCATTAAGAGCCGATGTAAAATTATACATATGCAGTACCAATTTGTTTTTATTTTTTAAGTTTTGATCACACCAATATTTGCTTTTTTGATTGGAGTTACTTCACTAAACTAGATTTACATAGATGATGAAGGGTATATAAGATTCGGCATAGCCGAATATAGCACTCTTTTTTATTCAAACCTAGCATTAATGAAAAACAAATTATCAATACTTGAGTCTATGCTTTCAGCTTGGAACTCATTGGATGTTGATCTGGAAGATTGGATTCCAAGCGCAGGACTTGTTAAAAAATATAGATGTACAGTTTTAAAGAAAAAATAATAATATTGTATAATTAAGTACATACATAAAACAAAAATTAGGAACCATGAAAATTTGGCCATGCATACTAAAAAAAATATTATATATATTAACTATTTTTTACCTTTATTCAATAATCTGTATGTTGGTATTTTGTATTATCTCTTTTAATTACATATGCATATTTGTTTTTGTTTATAAGTACTGCAAGTAAATGAAACGTTAAGCGTTGAAATAACATTATATGGCGCCTCTTTTTTTATCCCCTTTTTGGTGCCACTTAAAAAAAAATCCCTTTATTGTGCCATTTTTTTTTTTTAATTTCCAACGGTCATACTGATCATGTGAAAAGTATCAAAACATATTAAAAAAAGAGATGAATACCGATAAGTTATCGGTTTACAACGTTAATAAATTAGAATAACTTATTAATTTAAATTATTACAATAAAATGCGCTTGCAGTAATTGATGTCTACTATTCTATTTGTTTTAAGTATATAAATGCTATTTTGGAACATTTGACACCAGACGACGTGCGCTGCCTCGTAATTGCTGAAGACGAATTGGCACGATGTTCACCGTTAGAGCGAATATTCCCCACAGTTGATACTTACAAGTACTTAAAATATACTGAGACGCCTCGTTATTACAATCGCTTGTTAGATGCATGGGAGTCGCGTTATGCTAATAATCGTGCTGAAGGTATATATCTGCTACGTCAATACTGCGAAGATCAATATCATCTTCAAGTGCCACTGATACCAACTAAAAAGGTAAATATAAAAACGAATTTTTATAAAAAGCTAGAGAATTTTATTTTATTTAAACCTGAAAAAAACACTCTTTATACACTAAACACATATGGAAACACGCAAGGGGATATTTTTACACTCATAAGCCTTGATTTTCAATTTTAAAATTAAAAGAAAAAAATCTTAGTTATTTTTATTGTTAAATCTATACATTCATCCTCTGATTTGAAACTTATTTAATTGTTATATTTATTCATTCTTGAGGGTTGTTGGCGAGCTATTCTATCCTTATTTCTGCGCTGTCGTGCCCTATACTATCGTAAGTTATTTCCTTTCAATTAGATAAAGTTTGCGAAAACAATTATGAATATTATTTCTGTTAAAGGATAATTGTATCATGCATTTGCTATTTCGCAATATTGTAAAATTTATTTTATATTAAATAAACGTACATAATATTACCGCAAATGACAACATGCTATACTATAAATCTATTTAACTAGAAAGTTAGAAAAAAAGTTAGAAAAGTATTTCAATATATTAACATAAGTATATAAATTAACTGCCAATTTCACTAAATGTGAAAAATAAAAATTTGTTTTTGTTTTCAATAAAATTATGCGAGATAAGTGTTCGTTAGCATTTAGTGGAATCGGAAGTAAAACGTTTTTAGAAATAAATTTAAACGTAGATTATGTACTCGACTTTAAACTTTTGAGTGGATGTAAAATTCTTAAAAAATATATAGCCATTCGGTAGGCACTTGAATAAATAACTTCTACTTCATTCGATTAGTAATTTTTATTTTAGAAAAATATATAGCATGTCTAAATTGTAGCACTAATTATGGTTACTTTATGCTGTTGGTACGAGTATGACACTCAAAAGGGTTTATAAAACACTGTTAATGCAAATAACTACGTGAAAACGAAAATGATTAGAAAATATAAGCGAATTTAATAATTTGAAAACATTTCACTTTAAATTATTTTCTATTTTATTAAGCTTTGGGTCCATATATTTTTTATTAATATTATATTTCGATATTTCGGTACTTTCTGCGTACCTTCTTCAGGAAACAAAATTAATATTAAAATAACAAAATTAATTAACAATTGAAAAAAAATTTTTGTCATAATGAAATTAAAGAACAATGTTTCAAAAAATTTTCAAAAAACAAAAATATAAAAAAGTGTTTTGTGTTACATACATATATTAAGAACAAAACATTTATGTAATTTTGTGAATTAAGTGTCTGTATATATGAGCGACATTATCTGTATCTGCTTTAAAATTAATTCTTTTAGTCAATGGAGTATTTACAATGTGTAACTTATTTCACTTTAATTTATCAACTTATTAGATTTAAAGTATTAACGTGTATTTTAAAAGCTTTGCAACCAAATGTATAATTTTAAGTCGGTTTAACTTTACGTGAATTTTAATTTCCAATTTTCCAAAAAAAAAAAGGAAATATTGTATGCACTTTGTTTGCGTTAATATTAAAAAAAAGTTAATGCAGCATTTTCCGGATCGCTGCATCCGTCGTCACCATCTTCGTTCCCATCTTTTTTAGAAAGACAAAACAGTTAAACAAATTAAAGATAGATTAAACTATGTCGTAGCCTGATCGTTCTGTGGTGTCAATGCATAACTGTCGTGATAGTATTAAGATAAGCATTTACAACTTGATAAAATATGTAGCGCTAGTTACCGTCAATCCGTCACAGTGTTTCGCGATATGCACTAAACATAAAACATTCTTTATTATTAAATAAGAAAAACTACCTACATCTTTTCATCAAAAAATGTTTGACGGACCTTTAAGTTGTTTTGATCCCAATTTTTCATTATTTCATAGTCCCAGTTACCTTTATCTCCATATTTGGTAACTAGAAACTTTTTACTGTTTTCGTATTCGTTCTTAATTCAATTCTGGTTAAAAAAAATTTAAATGAATCTTTACTATCAAAAGTTTCAATTTTCGAAATTGTAAAATTATTATGACTAAACGTTTTTTGATCAACTACATTCTAACACATCTAAAATAAGATACATAAAAATGGCCGATATATAATTTTAGAAGATACTAAAGTTTCTCAAACTTGCTGATTGTTTTTAAATGTTATGTCAATTTATTAATATATTTGTTTTTGAGAATGTTCAATGTATTTTTAATAATTTATGTGATAGCAGCAGATGCTTTTAATTGCAGATTCCTACATTTATACACCAACGCAAAATGAAGAATACCTTGAAAACAAACTTCATTATGGAGTGTTGATATTTTAAGTGATAAATTCGCAAATAATGTCAACAATAAAAAAATTCTTTGTCAATTAATAGGAAGTTACGACTAAAAAGGTTCTAGATTGTAATCTCACAAAGGATATTGATTCTGCAAATTTTACTTTTTTGATTTGGAAAAAAAAAATCATTTTTTAATGCACAAAAGCGGTCGAATTTGCTGGAATTTGTAAAAACGGTGAGCAGGTTATTATTAGAGAATGACGCCGATTTGCTAGAACCATGTATTGTCCTTTGCGCACCTCGAAGAAAATTTTTTGCTTTCCTTAGCGAAAATCAATTATTTTTTAAAAAAGTTGAATAGAAAATTTGTTTAATATATTGCAACATGTGGATTTACCCAGAGAATGACTCCAGGCTTATTCCCCATACATTAACACGGGCTTGGTAACAATGTTAAAATGTCAATTATTTTTGAAAATAAGGACACATGATATTTAAGGATTGCATACGAGAACTTTACTCTGGGATTGCGTTTTAGTTATAATAACAGACACTGCTGGATTATTTGGAATAATTTGGAATATCATGGAGTCAGATTTCATAAACAGTAGGTAGAGCAAGACTTCCGAAAAGCATTAACAAAAACTCTTCGAAAGAAGGTGCTTTTGCCTCGCGTTTCTTCCTTTTGAACTGCCGTCCGCAATATTTATAAACGGCATTTTCATGGTTAGACTGATCCCCGGTTTCACATTATTGATAGATCCTTCTACACATAAAGGGTACTCCCAAGTTAATCGCTATAAGGGATTCTTAATAAACATAATGCGCGTGTGTTATTCGTGTGCTATTCGACTTATTTTTTAGGTTAAGCATGTTATTTATTGTCCAAATAGTGACTAAACGTCACAACGTATATAAGGATGGAGGATAAAACAAAACGCTTGAAGTGCTTCGAAGAGCTATGCAGTACTGTTCTTACGCTTGGAAAGAATACCACAGAAATCATTAATATATATGTATTGAACATGATGTAATTTAAAATATGCAATATCGTAAAGATCCCTAGAAAATTCATGTTCCTATTCACCTCGTGGGCCATATCAATCGTCAAATGGTTTTTTTTTAAATCAAACCACATGATTTTGATATTGATGAATGCGAATGTATCATTAGATACAGCAAAGATGACGATCTTAACGTCACACCAATTACATTTAAGGGGTAGATGCAGAAGATAACGCAATATGGTTGTGATCAGAATGCGAGAGATCGTCTGAGAATCTTAATTTTTCAATCAAATTCGGAAACTCTAATATGGTTATTTTCAACCAAAAAAATTTTTTGGTTGATATATATAATGGCTATTTATTAAAGAGCTGCACAAAATGTTTTAAATGTTCTATGTTCTAGTGTACACTACTTCCAAACACAGAATTTCATTGTAAATATAAATATCAAAACAAGCATAACAAAACGTGGCTCTCACTAAAACAAAACAAGCACCATTTTAAAAATTTTCTCTTTACAGCTTTGTTAGTGCTTGTGTTTTAAAACAGAGTAGAACATCAAAACAAAAGGCGAAAATGAAGTAAAAAAACGGTAAATCATAGTAGAAACATCGAGTGCACTAGAACATATACATAAATGCTCACAAAAATAAAGCAGTGTTGTTAAATAATGGGATTTAAGGCTGTTGAAAGAAAACCTTTTTATATAAATAAATAATATGCAAACATACAAATATGTTTTTTTTATTACAGGCTGTTTTATTGTTATATTTTTAATATGAAAATATGGAACTTCTGATAAAAAAAAGTAATAAAAATAAATAATTTGAAATCCTTACTTCCCATTAATTGCTGAATTCTCTTTAAAAACTTTTGTATAGAACTTATGAAAAAAATAAAAATATGAAAAAAATATTATTTATTCTGATAGAAACAGGCAAATTTGTTTTTTTTTTTTTTGTTTTTTGTTTTTTTTTTTGTAGGTATATTTAATATAAATAGATTAAAATTTTTTGGAAAAAATAATTTAATTAACATTTTAAATAAAACAGAAATTATAATTGTTTTTAAACTATTTTGTGCGTTATCAAATTTTAAAGTTGACGACACTGTAGCTAGGACGTTTTAATCAAATTGAAATTTCTCTTTAGCCGAATTATGCTAATAAAAACTTCAAGCATGTTTTGAATGTTCTACTTCAGTTTGATATTCTATATCATTTTTGTTCTAGTTCTGTTTTGTTTTGTTTCAATGTTGTTCTGAAACACTTTTGTTCTCTAATACACTATTTTGGTGGCAAAACAAAACATTTGTGTTTGGAAGTATGTGTTTGAAAATGAGAGTGTTCTATACACACACTACTTGATATTTACGTGATTGCTTATAAGACATTTTTCTTATGCTTGTGCAGCCCTTTACTATTTATAAACAAAATTTTTTATTTTCTCAATTAATTAGTTACGGTAATCAATAAATATAAAAGTCACGATAATGGTTAAAAATTTCTAAATGCAGATAACAGGCATTTTCGCTCAACCTTTTTGTTAAGAGTTATTTTCGTTCCCTGATTTAATATATTTATAAAAAATGATTTGTTAAGTTTTTGTAGCAAATAGTTTTATGCAATTTACTGTTATTGTATACATATATTTTTTGTGTGTTTCCTAGTCATAATTAAGAAAGCAAACAAAAAAATATTTACATTCTTTGTAGAAACGAATTATAATAAAAATGGCTAAATAGCTTTAAAATTAAAAACAAATCACCATAAGCAAAATTACAATTCTTAGCATAATTAAGACATTACAAATGAGTGTTGGTTTAAAAAGTAGTTAGTTATATTTTATAACTTTAACGACTAAACATATTTCATATTTAAAATTATGGGGACTGCACCCGTCTCTCAGATCTTCGCGAAAGTATATATATGCTTTTATTCGCTGTAACAACTCTTTTTCTCGCTGAAGCCATATGTGCCTTAAATCTGTTTAAGGGAGTTACAAATTTAAAAGACCTTGAATGGAGCACTTGTGGTTAATAATTTAGATCACTAGAGTCAGCTCAATTACATTTTTTTAAAATTCTTAAAACAATTAATTTTTAAACCTTTTCGTTGTTATACAAAACGCAACAAATAAAAAATCTGAAATAAAAGGAAAATAGCATTTGTTTTTTTGTGGCTAAGACAATTCAATTAATCGGAGCCAGGATTTCTTTAAATTAAAAAAAAATTACTTAATTAAAAATTAATTTCAAAACAAGTCATCGTCGATCATTAATTGGTTGCATTAAATTAAGGTAAAATCTTCTGTATATTAAATTAGGTCAAAATAATATCGGAAACAGATTTTAATTGCAATAAATGTGAACGGATCATGGTACCATTTTAAATGTATTGGAGTGAATATTGACGTTTCAAATATGAATTACAATTGCACTTGTAGTACTTCCCATTCCGTTTCCCAACAAAGGCTCCACCGGTACTCCGTCAGTTATTTTTATATCCAGATTAACGGCATGTTCACCAACAGCACAGAAACGATTAATACGATTACAGATGTGTCTTTGGCGTCGTGTTAAGAAATTAATTAACAGCAAACTGCTCGATGAGAGAGTGAAATCAAATTCTGGAAATGTTTTTTAATCGTCCAAAGCATATATTAAACAGGATGATAACTTATGACCGAAAATTAAACGCTTAAGGACAGGGCGACGCAAACGTTCACATAATAAGCATCTAAAGGACCTTCTTACTTGTGACCCCAATTTTTTAAGCCACTCTGTATCATTTTAATTGCGTTTCGTTCAGGAAAAATAGCAGCTTGTGTTGACACGTGCAAAATTAAAAAATGAGTAACCCGGAATTGCCAAAGCAATACAATTAATTCTACACTATATGGACGATAAATAATGCAAGAGTTTGAATCACTTAGATTTTTTTAAAATCAGTAATAACTCGTCGAGGTTATCAAAACTAAAAATTTTCCCCGTAATACACTATAAAAACTTGTTTAATTTCTGACAATTTTCCAACACCTTTTATATTTTTTAAGAATAACTTTCGAGTGTTCGTTCCATTGAAGTTTATTAAAAAACTATGTGTTTAAAAATGCGAACGCGAAAAATTCTTACCACATTGCGAAAGGGCCCCTTATCATAGTTTAAGGCTTATTGGTTTTAAGATTTAAACCCTTTCATTTCGTTATATCATAAATTTAAATTCTAATATTTTAGCTTAATATATACATGTATTTATATTGAATAAAATAAAACTTAATTGACCACGTACCGATTTTAAAGCCAAATGTTTTCATACACAAACTTATATCAATAAAATAAATGTATTGTATGCAGGCTTTTAATGACGCTTTCAGCTTATTAAAAAGAATTTTTTATTTTATTGGTTACATTACATAGTATTTCGAAGGCGATGACAATGTTTTGTTCAAACCCAGTGAAAGAAAAAGTGTATCAGGTGGGTGTCTTTCTAGAAAGAAAGTTTTATTTAATAACATAAACTTTTTATTAAAATAGCTTTATAACATCAGAAAGTAACGTCATACTTTCTTTCTATCAATACTATTATAATTAATGTTAACATGAATTTATTTTTTATTCATTAGAATAGGAGCGATTTCTCTCATTTTTTGAAAAATCGGCCTAAGAAATAAAAAAGAGTATCAATACTAGTTAGATCGTAGATATATATACAGCTATTGACAACTTATTAGCAACACTTTAAAACTAAGTTAAACGCTTGATTATTTTTTGTTGTTCATTCATTTAAAATTTTTTATGTATACATTCATAAATCATAACCAAAGAAACAAAAAAAAAAAACTAAAAAAAACACTATATTTTATTAAAATACATTTCATTCACAATACCATTTAAAAAATTTGTGATTTTTAAGTTGTTACTTATTTTTAATATTTTATTGCAAAAATATTTTGCTTTAAACAAGACTTGATGTTATGAGGCTTCGACATCACTCCAGTGGCGTAGCTTTTCAGACATCTTTGCTTCCTCGCAAAGAGCTAATTCAGAGAATTGCTTTCTTGAGAATGGCACCAAAGGTGTTCGATAGGGTTCAGGCCTGAACTTGATGATGTGACATGTCATAGTATCCAAGGACATAATGTCTATGGACTTTGTGTCGCACTCAAAAGTGACATAATGTCCATGGACATTTTGTCGTTTTTAAAAACTTAAAACAACGGCTTTGCTTGCCAAAGATTTTCTGCATAGCCGGCCTTTGGCCGTGCGCAAGGATTTTCTCCTCTATGGTATAACCAACACTGGCTTTGCTAACCAAAAATTTTCTGCATAGCTGGCATTCGATCGCAAGGACTTTTTCTTCTATGGTAAAACCAACATCGCCGAGCGCAAGGATTTTCTTCTCTATAGTACAACCAAGACCAGCTTCGCTTACCAAAGATTTTTTTTCCAGCCAGTTTATATTAAAAAACGTATCTTTCTTATAAAGAATATCATAAAATATACCTTAAATATCCATGGACATAGTGTCAGTTTCTGGTGCGACGTAAAGTTCATGGACATTATGTCCTTGGACGTTATGACATGCCATCACTCCAAACATTGATGGAATGTTCTTCAAAGAACCTTTTCGTAACTTTATCCGTGTTCCTTGGGTCGTTGTCCAGTTGAAATTTCCAAATAACTGGTAAATCCTCTTCAGCACAAGTCGACATCGCGTTATTTAATATGTCGACATATTTCTCTTTATTCAAAATTCCATCAATTTAGTGGATTGGCCTAACACCATTCCAAGAAAATCATCCCTACACAATAATAGATAATAGAAAGTTTAAATAATTGGCTAACGGGTCGTCTAACAAATATCCGACCATCAGCGATTTATCTTTTCTTCATCGCTTCAACGCACATACACTACCTACCACTTGAATAAGAAATCACTTTAATTAATTATATCTCCTAAACTGAAGTTCAGAAAAAAATAATTTTTTTGCACAACCAAATTTCAAGGTGTTGGCTTTAGGAAGAGAAGAAAAAAATAATTGCCCTATTCACAAGCCCCCTAGTACGTGCTAAGTGCTTGCAAAATACAACGGTGCTAGCTGTGTTGTTAGTAATTTTCATGCAAACATGCGATACATGCGAACACTTAGTACTTTTTTCATATGTTTTTCAAACGTTGTATTTGTTTAAATGTTTTATGTTTAAATGAATTATTATTTTTGTGTTCATGTGTGAATTATATTAAATTATATTGAATTAAAAGATATTTTTATTAGTTTTATTTATTTAATTTATTGATTTGACTGATTTATTAGAAAGTTGAAGTTGAAAGTTGCCAATATAAAAACTGTTCTTTAAGATTTAATATTGTTTTAATGACTCGATTTCTAATATTTTGTATGGTACCGCCATCACCTATACCAAAAAGAGATGCTACCTTACGAACACAAGCACCATTTCCTGAAGATTCCAAGCAGTAAAGTACAATTTTAAGCTGCAAGTCAATGCGTAGTTTGAGCCTTTCTCCAATTGTGTGAAAAACATCGTCATTTTTTTTAAGGTTGAATATATAGGCAAATTCCTCTGGCCGTAGTCGTATCATATGAAGAAATCTGTTTTCATCAAAATATCTTAAAACCCGATTATGCCATAATGATGATTTTGGTAGCCCTAAATGTATAATTCTGCGACTGGAGAGCAAGTACATTAGGTTCATCCTAAAAATGTCTTGAATTTCATCCTCACACAAAAAATTTATTAATTTACTTTTTTCTGTTTTCTCCCCCATTTGGCTTATAAATAACAAATGATGAATAGCACTTTTCTTCCTCTTATTTACTTTTTGACGCATGAAGTACAATGTACAATGGCACACTGATACAATGGTTGTTCACAAAGAAGTAAACAAAAGGTAGTACGAGGGCTGCTATATATATTTCTGGCCTGGCAACACTGAGTGCTGCCAAGTGCAATCTGACATTTCCATTGGAAAGTTTGTCATTTTTAAGCATAATCGTACTCAAAACGTTTTGATGTACGACCATTATTTGTGTTGTTTACAGTGACTTGAAAAAATTAATATAGAAAAAAACTGAATTAACTCGTGAACATTTTCGTGCCATCATTTTTCACAACTTTCGACGTGGATTATCACGACAAGAGTGCATTGATGAACTTAAATCTTAGTATGGCGATGAAGCACCATCCTATAGCACTGCGAGAAATTGGTATAATGAATTTAATCGTGGCCGAAGGTCGCTCAAAGACGAATTCCGTGAATGTCGTCCAAAAACGGCTGTTGTGCCAGAGAACATTGATGCCGTGAGTGAACTCATAATGCAAGATCGACATGCGACATACCGAGAGATAGAGACATCCTTGGACATTTCTTCCACCAGCATACATTCGACACTGCATGAACACCTGGCCGTAAAACGGTTTGTTCTCGTTGGATCCCGCACAATTTGAAAGTCGCTCAAAAAAAGGCTCGTGTCGATTGGTGCAAAGAAATGTTGCAAAAATACGATTGCGGTGCTTCAAAAGACGTTTATAAGATCGTCATAGGTGACGAATCATGGATCTATGCGTATGAGCTTGAAACGAAACAACAATCGACCGTGTGGGTCTTCAAAGATGACCAAAATCCAACGAAAATTGTTCGAGGAAGAAGCACTTCGAAGCAAATGGTTGCCTGTTTCTTCGGCTAAACTGGTCATGTGGCGACTGTTCCGCTTGAGCAGCGTAGGACGGTCACTTCTGAGTGGTACACTACAATTTGTTTGCCTGAAGTCAACGGAGAAATTAAAAAAACCAACAAGAGAAGACGAATCATTGTTCACCATGACAATGCGAGCTCTCACACATCGGTTCAAACCAGAGCGTTTTTGATCGGCCAAAACGTCGAATTAATGGGTCATCCGCCGTACAGCCCTGACGTGGCACCTAATGACTTCTTCTTGTTTCCGCACATCAAGAAAAAAATGCGTGGTCAACGATTTTCGTCGCCAGAAGAAGCTGTTGAAGTGTTCAAAAAACCATGTTTTAGAGGTGTCTCAATCGCAGTGCCTCGACAACTGGTTTGAGCGCATGCAAAAGTGTGTAAATCATGCTGGAAAATACTTTGAAAAACAATAAAACCATTTTTGATTATAAATATTCGCATTTTCACTATTAGGTCAGAAATATATAGAGCAGCCCTCGTATGCAATACTACCTACACCTTAGCAGAGCTTGTGAATACGGCAAATATTTTATAGTAAAATTATATTATAATAAAATTATGTTTTTTTTTTAAAGACATGTATTTCATTTGTTTTTGAACAGTGGACACAGCCGAAAGGGTGGAATAATAGTATGGAGTGTCATTTCGTACTATGGTACCATATGATTGATTTTTTTTTATTCCACAAAATGACTGAAACGTTTAACAAAAACATTCTGGAGCAAGCATTTCCAAAATTTAATGATATATTTGCACCCATACCTTAGCGTATTTATATCGGCAGAGGAGTAGAACAATGGATTAATCAATAGGTTGGCCCCCATATTCACCAGACCTGAATCCAACGGAAATTTTCTGGAGTTGGCTTGCAAGAAAAATTTATAAAGGTGGAAAAAATTTGAGACGATAGAATCCTTAAAGGATACAATAACGAAAACATGGAGTTCACTTCGCTAAATTACTTAGAGTCAATATACAAGTCGATACCAAATCGCATTTTTAGGTTATTGCAAAAAGCCGTGGCAGTACTCATAACTAATTTAACGGTAGAAGATAATAACTTTCATTCTTATAACCTTAAATTTAAAAATAAAATATAGTTTGCTTTGTTTTAAAATATTCCTTATACAAGTGATAGACGAAAAAGTACCACAGAAGTACATGTCTTTAAATAAATGCATTATTTAGTATAATAAAAATATGTATATTTTTATTTCGTCAGGAAACTAAATCCAACCAACAACTTAAAATTTGGTTGTACAAAAAACTATTTTATTCTGAACTTTAGTTAAGAGATATTCTTAATTCAAGTTAAAAAAAATGCGAAGTGGCAAGCAGTGTATTTCCACTGACATGCTGTCCAATTCCAATGAGACTTGGCAAATTTTACACGACGTTTTCTTTGCTTTTTGCTGAGAAGTGGCTTTTTGCGTGCTGCTCTGCCATGTAGCCCGGCTTCAACCAAACGCCGTGAATTAGTCCTCTTGAATATTGAGATATGTAATTTTTCAGAAATATCACGCTGTATATCAGCTGACGACTTTTCCGGACCTGCTTTGGGGATTTGACTTGCTTTTTATGTCTTAGAAAGTTAGCTATGGTGTTATATTTTTTATATTCTCTAGGGCGTTAAAATTTTTTTCGAACACTGGAGATGCTCTAATATTTCCCGATATGATTTTCCAGCTTTACGCAGTTCAAAAATGGAGCTCCGTTCCTTAGAAGTGCAACTTTTACATTTTCCCATTATAAATCTTATTTGTCCAAATAGCAGTTATAAAAAAAAAAAAATAGCCGTTTCTTTTTATGTGTCGCACTTTGTTTTAACTCTACCAAATAGGTGCAACAAATTTGCAAAATTTTAACAGTACTTAAAATGTATAATAAAAAAGTAAAAGTATTTAATAATAAAAATAACAACAATAATAAGATAAAATTATTTAGAAGAAAATATAACGGTTAATTTTGCAGACTAGCACAAAACTAAATAAAGCGTTTCCAATTACTGGTTGTCAATACTGCTGTATATACAAACCATTTAATACATACAAACCATATAATCCATACATTTATTAATACAAACATACATACATATGTATGTATAGATGTTTAAAAATATAGTATTAATTTTTGAAACATCTATTGTACCATGTATTAATGTTTTTGAAACCAAATACAAACGTAATTACGTAAATTTCATAACCCTTTCTTTATGACATTATGAAGACGGCTGCACGACATGTAAGGGGAGACAGCCACAAGCAATCGTCACGGACATATTCGAACAAGTGTAGCGAAAATCTTGCACCACACGAAGAAAGTCAATGTCGCTCGATACGTAATTAATACAATGCTAACGACTACATCTATGATGATTCGATTTGTCACCAACTTCTTGTCGTCACTGACGACGATTCTATTGGCTGTCGTGCAGGAATTAACATTTTCAATTAGCCGTCTCAAAGGCACAAAGTATACAATGGTGAAATCCTTGACACATAAAAAATATTGTAATCAGGTGTTTTGTGGCTTTTGAGTAAAGAGACAAATAAATATAGTGATTTTTATTATGAAGAAGTGAAAATAAACAAAACAAAAACTAGATATTTTTAATAATTATATTAATGCCTTAATAATGTTAAAAAAGTATGTACTATAAAAGTACTCACAAAAATAATGAAATGCCGGAATTGAATTAAGATATGGGAGAACATAAAATTCTGGGAGCAGACTTTAGAGTATCCTAGACTTTCCAACACGTAGATTGCGATGAGAATTTTCGAGCTGTAATAACCCATCGAAAATTTTGCCTTAAATAGATTTGATCATAATACATGTATATGGTAATAATGAATTTCATTAATTTTCCCATAACTGAATGTTACAAAAAGCAATTTAATCGCGCTTAGTTATTTTAGATATAGGGCATGTTCGTAAATGTGTCACTGCGGTGTATAATATGATTATTTTGCACTGCCACTGATAATCAGCTGTTGCGTATGCTTGGATTTGCTCATTTTAGTTTGCATTTACGAACAAAAAAATACTGTGAAAATGGAAAAATTAATATTAAACTGGATTTGTAAACTACATAATACAAAAATATGATAAAAATTTGTATAAAAATAAAAATATTAAACAAAAAGAAATAAATAAAAAAACTTGTCGAAATTTATAGTCACGCGTTCATTGCATCAGCCATTTTTATGATTAGTTTTTTGCTTTTATTTGCGCATAATATACTTTAATGATGCATTTATGAACAGATGACATTTGCAGTGCTGCCACTTTTTGCATTTACGAACGTACTGGCCCATCACATGCAGTGCAGTAATGCATTTACGAACAAGCCCATAATCATTGAATCCTTTCTAAAGTTCATAACTAAAAACATACATACATACATATTCACACACTTATGTGTTTAATAGCATCTCATTAGCATTATATTTCAAAAATTCTGTTTTATATCCTTTTTTTTCCTGTAAATATTTTCAATTTTATTAAGTAATCCTAATGTTTCTAATTTATAATAAATTAATACTTTATGTAATACTTTTACAGGATTTTTTGGCAAAATTTCTGAGATGGATATTAAAATCGTAATAACCACAATCGCATTTGTGACAATCGCTTCTATAACGTTGTGCGTAATTAGTTATTTTGTCATTAAATATACACCTACGTAAATTGGGAAATTAATTTAATAAATAAATCAATCAAACAACGTAAATATGTTTAGCGTAGTGTAATTTAACAAAGTAAAAATAATAATAATTAGAATTAGAATTGCAATGCAGCAAAACTTATTTGCTAACCAAAAGTTAGATAAAGTAAACAACAAATTTAAATAAATTATACAAAGTATGTTTAACAAAAAATTAAATAATAGATTAAGTATATAAAATGTAAAAATGGTATAAAATTTAATTTATTTTGGTACTAACTATTCGAACTGCATCAATAGAAAACTTATCCTAAAATAATTCTTGGAAAAAAACCGACTTCGAAACAGATCATCATCTGTCTATCTTATAACAGCTATAGGGTGTCGCCGCATACATCCAATTACATTAGCTATTATGCCACCCTTTAATTTTCATACTTCATAATTGTTATAGCGGACTTAGCACTACAGCTCCCTGTAAATTTCAACTATTCAACAGTTTGGCAATATACATCAAATTACTTCAACTATAAAGGAACCTCTTAATTTCCAAATTCAAATTTAATACTAGCTGTTCTAGCGGACTTCACCATCACAGTTTTTGTAAATATCAATCTACTGTATATAACGGTTCAACAGTTTGGTCATATACATTAAATTACGTTTACTATTGTAAAACACTTTAATTTAAAATTTTAAATATTTATATTTACATTTATAAAGGATTTTGACGTATTTATGAAACATTTAATTAATAAAACACTAAAGTTTAAAATGAACAGTACTCTTTCACAGCTTAACCTGTTTGCCCTATAATTTATGATCAGCTAAATATATATAATAGCTATGTGGTGTTTTGGAACGGATAATCGATCTTTATTTAAGGGCCACTCGAACCGCCTTTCAGTATCTCAACATGCCTATAGCAAGGACAGATATGTTGAGATGACGTTATAGAAGGGGCCTCTAACAATGTAAAACAAGAGGCCACAATTAGGGCTCTGAAAGGCCTAGACGTGAATCCAGCCAGTCGGTTATTAGCCTTGTATGAATTCTCTTGACCAATCTAATATGGGGCTACGAATCAAAGAGTTGCCAAAGGACATATGCCGAAAAAGCAAGGTGCCGTCACCTCTTCTCTGGAACCTATTTATGAATGCACTGCTAATGGAACTGGACTCCATGATGTTTAAGACTGTGGCATGTGCAGATAACCTTGCAGTGGCAGTGTCGTGAAAGTACCTGGAAATTTTTCCCAACACATGACGGCGTCACTAAGACTGATCGGTAGATGTGATACTGAGTGTGGTCTTATTGTGAATCCTCGGAAAACGGATACGATTTTCTTCATCCTAAAGAACAAGATGCCCACTTTTTCTTTGCAATTCCTAAACGGAGAGGCCTTTGCGATTTCTGATTTTACTACGCCATCAAAGGCTCTTTTTACTATGTAACACTAGCTACCGACTGACTTAATGGCTAACAAACTTGGCGATGAAACTTAGTATAACAGAAGCACGGAGGTCATTAGACTTCGGCCATGCTGCTAACTTGAAATGTGTACCGGCTGTCTCTGATAACATTGACTACTGATCACCAGCACCTACGATCGATAAAAGATTTCAAAGCCAGGTATATCAACCATGGTGGCGCAATTTGGCCGAAATGAGGAGGAGAAAACTCCATGCAATTTTCCAGCCATCTCCGCGAACAAAGAGGGGTTTTCTGGGCAACTCAAGGCTGCTTAATCTTGCAGACCTTTCGGGTTGTGAAGTCAATGGAATAAACTCGTTTATCCGAGCTTCGGGATGGGACCACCCTCCCACTTTCGGGCCTCCCACAGAATCATTAGGAACCAAGTGAGTCGGTCTTACATTTGGGACTTTCACATTTATTTTAAATATTTATTTTTTTTTTTTTAATTTTTAACCTCCATCCCAAAGCGTCATAAAAGTTTCGTGTGCAAATGCCTGCATCATCCTGCCACTGTGATGTCGTCGGTGTGCTTTTACACTTCAGTGATCAAGAAAATGAGGATGTGAATGTTTAAAAACAGAATCATGACTAACTTAACAGACCTTTGCCTAGAAAGTGAAATAGCCTTTGCATTTTTTGAAATATGGAACCGACGGGTGTTAAAAGGGAAAATCTGATAATTTATCCTGATCAACCCATTTTAATGTTGTTTTCCTTGGAGGTTGCAATAATCTATATATATTTTCACAATTTGGTCCTAGAAGAGCGATAAGGGGGCAACACGGAAATTTTATTTAAGTCTGTGCTAGATTCTTACCTAGAGGGTGTTATATGCTATATCTTTTTAAAAACTTGACGCAGAGTGTAAAAAGGGCAAACAAATTAGTAGTATTACAAATTCCTTAAATTTTTCTAATACTAAAATGTTTATTTTTCAATTGTTGTAGTTGTTACTCGTTAGGGGCATTTTCATTTTTTTTGTTGCAAACGTCATAAGTTTTAAAGTTATAAAGATACATACTTAAATCTCTATATATAAAATTGGTGTAAAAAATGTATAGTAATTCATAAAATGAGAACGGCTGGGCCGATTTCTGTAGTTTTTTTTTTGCCAGTTGTTCGTATTTTCGAGGAGAAGGTTTTTACAGAAGAAAATTTTTATAAAATCCATCCGGAAAAGTTGGGAAATTGGAAAAATCGAAAATTGATTTTTTTTACGAAATTTTATGTGAAATTATTCCTTAATGGCTTTCCAAATGAATTGTGGTGCATAATTACTCTAAAGTGCACAGATTTATCTGTTTATATACGTTTTTGTGTGTCTACTCTTATGAGTGCGTATAGATGAGTACTTTTTTGTTTCTGATATAAGTTGATATTGTTATTATTTCTCATTGCATGGATGCGAATGAGTAAAGAGAGAATGAGAGTAACATATCTGTTCTCCTATGTTTCGCACAAATGGATATAAACAGATATTGATGGTTGTACCATAAGTACTTATTGTATGCTGCGAATCAATGTCCATTCATATGTACATATGTATTGGTTTATTAAAATTACAAAAATAAAATGATTGTTTCTAAACATGATGAATATTCTTAATTGTTTGGTTATGTTTTATTGAAGTTTAATAACTCTTACTATGGATTAAAACAGTTCTAAGGATGCAATAACTAAAAAAATATATGTAGGCACGTTTCTATATTTAGAGAGAAGAAAAGCCTAATAATTTAAAATGAAATAAAAAATATTTTATGTTAAGTTTGTTTTAAAATACCTTTTTTTTCCAATTTTATTGTTATAGTAATATTTAAAATTTTACAATAATTTAATTCCTAACTTTAAGAGATCAATTTATAAACAATTTTTCTTCTTAATTATTTACAGCAGTTTTTATTAGACTTATTTCATTTTACATATCGTTTATTTCAATTTGGGAAAAGATATAAAAAAAACCCATAAGTAGAGCAGTAAAGTTAGGTGGTAAAAACATAGGATAAAACATTATCATGCTAATGCATTAAAATACCTTTTAAATCCAAATTATTTTTAATAAATGCGGCCGGAATAATAAAAATTCAATTTAAAAATTAATTTTTTTTAAATATTTTATAAATTTTTTATTACCATTACAATTTCATTGGCATTAGCTGAAATAATGAAAAAGAAAAAAAATAACTACGATATCATGCTAATAATTTTATTATTATTTAATTATAATTGTTTTAATAATGGTAATGAAATTGAATTGCAACTGAAATAAAATAATTTTAAAAAATAAATTTATAATAGGAAAACCTTAAAAAGAACTACGCATAAAAAAATAAAATTTAGCCATTTCGTAGATGGATATACATTCGAAAATTTTAATAATTTATTTAATTTAAATGAGATAGGAATAAAACTTGATGTCTGATATCTAAATTTATCTCACAGCCGCAAATCTTATTACTTACTCGAAAACAAAAATATATTCTTATAGTGCCTAATGCTTAAACTTAAATATTTCACCAGATTTTTGCTAATGAAATTCTCACCGGGTTAGTCCTTCTAATTAATTAATTGCTCCCATTTATAGTAAGAAACTTGAATTTTTTAAACATATATTTTTCAATCAGTTCATTATATATTCTAACTAGTGGTTGACAACGAATTGTTTACGTACACTACCAAGAGGTACACGACTGTCCTTTGGTAAGCAATTACAACATATAACGGTTCAAAAGATAGGGCCATATAGATCAAGTTGCGTCAATAATTGGAACACCCTTTAAATTGTTGTAATAATTTTCAGTAAAAACCGTCGTCTCTGGCTGTGTACTTCGTACGTTTAGCGAGCGCTTTCGATGTGATAACATCATTTTCAAGCCACGTGTTTGTTAATACTCAAATTGTTACTTGTTACGGTTTAAAAATAGGGCCACACACATCAAACTAAGTTAACTATTGGGACACCCTTTTATTTCCAAATACAGATTTTATATTTGTTGTAATAGAAGACGTGCAGATTTATTTCTGTATTAATTTTTGCCATTGGGAGCTATAGTGATACGCATCAGGGTTCAAATTGCTTGTTTAAAAATAGCAACAACACTAAAATCTTTGATTTGCGCACATGTTTTTTAGCAAATAAAAAAACTAAATGTCTCAGCATTTACAAAACTTTTCATTTTAAACGAAGCAAGAGCAAAAGCAAATGCAAAAAAAGATAAAGAAACACATTTGCTTAAGCTGACTATGTGTTTCTTTCTGCACCAAAGCGTTTACTTTGAAAACGTTTGCTGTTGCTTGAGCAATAAGTTGATGTTTGTTTCTTCTTTTGCTGATGCTTTAAAAAAAAACTTCTTAATGGTGTAATAAAAGCAACGTTTTTAAAACGTATTTTCTTACGTATTGTAAGCAACAGTTAAGCAATTACATATGCATTGAAAATAGTCAAGCATTTTTAATCACTGATACGCATTTATTTTCCGCCGCCTTTACGGTTCATAATACACGTAAAAACATGGTTGTTGTATGGAAACGCCCTTTATTTTTTAAGATTGTAAACTGTTTTTAAAATGGGATATGTAAGCATCACCTTTCAAATAAAGAAAAATCGGTTCAGTAATGAATGAGTTCTGCGGACACAAGCATAAAAAAACAAAATTCCTTTTTTGAAGTCGGTAAATGAACATATTTATTCATACTCTAATGTCTTATAGTTCAAAATTACCTGCGCGTCACTTCCACACAGTGTTGTCATATACTTTTTTTTCTTCAAAAATCTTTTAATTCCTTTAGAGTGCTATATTCGGCTATGCCGAATAGGATTTGAACATACAACTTTTTAGTTCAGAGATATCAAAAAGTGCTATTATTGCAATTGTTACACGCGAAAAGTAGTGTTTTGCAGAAAAGTGCATTAATTACTTTGTGGAACATTTTGTAAATTAATTTAGTTAAAAATGCTAAATAAAGAGTTGGTAAGTGCTAAAAATAGCGCCAAGTGCGGTAATTTTGCTGCTAAATCAACAAAAGAAGTGCTGAATCTAGCACCGAAAGTGCTAAAATGGTCTCGCTGGTTATTACACATTACTAAAAATGTTTGTGTTTTAGGAATACTTCTTCGATTGTTGTTGTTGTTTTCTATATAAAGCAAATTTGTTGTTAAATTAAATGGAGTGTGTAAGAGAATCGAACAAAAATTCAAAGAAAATAACGGAATATATCTCACAAAAACAACACATTTGTTTGACGCATATTGGGGTCAGAAGTTATTATACACATTTTATTCGTGACAAAGATAATTACACAATGTCATATTATATGGTTTATGTTGAGAATTATAAATTTTTATTTTTTTTTAAATTTATTAAGTCAATATTTTGCTACTCCTCCTTTGGTATCAATTACTGCTTGCAACCTGGTAGTTAAGTCCAAATATTTTGAATTTTGTCAAAAGTGCCTTTTTTTATCAATTGCACGTGTTTGTTTCATGAAACCCCAAACATTTATAATAATGTTAAGGTCCGCGCTTTAGGGGGACCATGCAAGAACAGCTTGATCTACCTCATTTAAAAATTTCGTTACCAACCATCCTTAATGGCAAGGAGCATTATCCCGTTGCAGAATCCAGTCGCTACTTGGAAATATGCTATTTGCTGAAGGAAATGCATGATCATTCAACGCTTCGATACACCCAGATTCATTCAATTGGTACGAGCTCTCCTAATCCATAGAATAATGTGCAAGCCCAAAACATTAGAGATCCTCCACCGAATCTGTTAAGAGGCTGCCGTGCTTTGCTTTTGAGAGCTGACAGTATATGTATGTGCCAGAACTCTATGGGCTTATTAATATGATCTCGAGCAAAGGCAAGGCGTTTGGCTTAGTTGTTCGGAGTTATGTCGATCACTTTGCGGACTACATAGGTATTGATTTCATTCTCTTCATCTTGCGACGTAAAGTACCTTCACTAAATTTCTTCCCAATTACTTCGTCCGAATTTTCTGCAATGCGAATAGGGCTTATTGTTGAATTTACCATAAGGATTCCCATTAATCTTATTGCTTCCCTTTGGCCTATAACTGGTTTCGTCCACTTTTCTTTTTATCTGCTAAATTCCCACAAATGTCCTTCCTTTTTTTTTACTAAATTGTACACAGTTTTCCGTGAAATTCCATGAATTTTCGCAAGATCCGAAACCGAAGTTCCCATTTTAAATTTGATCACAATATCAGATTCCTGTTTCAATATTTAAATGCTTTCTTTTGAAAATTTTCGTGAATTAAATTATCAATATTAATATTTTGTTCAATCCTCTCCAAGAGTTATGTAAAATGCGCCTTCTTAACACACAAGATAGCTAAAAACTAATGATATTTACACGTATAAAGTGTGTCTAATAACTTTTGACGCCAATATGCATCGATTTTTCTTTATATCTTAACTTTAAATCTTTAGCACTGAGTTTTATTTCTGATTCTAGAAATTATAAAAAAAAAACTTTCATGTTGCTTATGTTAAAATACCTTGCCGTAAGGTATTTTAACAGAAAAAGTTCAATGCAAAAATAGCGGTATAAAAGGTGTCTTACATTATTATTAAAAATTTTTAATATAAGCTCACTCTTACTATAGTTTAAAGATTAAAAATCTTTTTTACACATGAAGCTGACAACTAAAACAAGGTGTGTACAAATGCGATAGCCCGAAATTTTAAGTCCTCTACAAACCACAAATTTGTCGAGTAGTTTAAAAATTCCTTCTATATATATTATCTCTTTTTTATATATTTCATGCCATTGTGCATCATTTAATTTATTAAATATAATATATTAATTCATTATATTATCGATATTTATTGACTTTTTATAAATGCTTAATCTAAAATAGCTAAAATGCAGTTTTAAACAAATGATGAGGTCAGATATCACTCAATAAATAAATGAATATAATTATTCAAATAAAAATATGTATATATATACAGCCCAATCATAAACAATAATTCCGTCCCAGTTTTTTCACTTTTCCCACTTCTTCTATTACAAATTTGTTCCCTTTTCATTAACTGCGAAAAGTGAAAAAAATTCGGGGGAAAAAGTATGTATGTATTACGAATTATAAAACAAAAATATAACGTAAATAAGCAAAGGATAAATAAGCTCTCTTCAATTTGCGCTGATGACACTTTTTTATTATTTTGTTTACACGGATTCATAATTGGGGGAATCTTTTCTCGAGAAAAATTTTTTTCGCGAAAGTATTTACGATTGGACTGTTATATTCAATTACACATAAATGTTATTAACACAACACACAAAAACTACAATTAAAAATGTTGAAACGTAATTGTATTTTAATGACAAAATTAAAAGTAAGTGCTTAGTATGTATAAAATTACTTTTTTTTTCAATAACTTTATGTTGAATGCATGCTCTTTATTTATTTATTTTTTTTTTTTTTATTTATTAAAGTTTCATCACCGCTTAAATGAACGTAGAAATATATATATATATATATATATATATATATATATATATATATATATAGATATATATATATATATATATATATATATATTATTTTTTAAAATTTAAATAATTTAGAAATTGTGTCATGCTTCCGTTAGATGGTAACTTTAAATTTTGGAAAAGTATTTAAATAAATAAATATCTATTTTTACATCTACGAAGTTTAAACTGTTAATAATTAAAACTTTTTAAATTTTTCTTAGAAAAAATTACGCACGTGAGATAAAATAGTTGAAATTATTCGTATAAACGTTTAAATGTAAAAAAAAAACAAATACTTTATATTTTATTTCCTCACTTAAATTTGTTTCAACGATTTTGAATCTTATATTACTAATATAATTCACAGTTACTTTTTTCACAAATCGCCTTTTATGTTAAATTTATAATTTTTGTTTTCTTAAGTTTGTATGCATATATTTTCTTTTAGTTAAAACCAGATTGTTGTGAATTTCAATCGTATATAAATAAACTTCTCATGAAAACCCCAGCGTTTTTTTTTTACTCATCATTGTCGTTAACTTTAAAAAGTTATTATTCCTACAGTTTTAAAACCATTAATGGGATTCAATTTGGCTCTAAATCTTAACAATACATATTTACGTCAATGATTTTATCGATAAAGTAGTTTACATATTGAATTTTCCACGTAGTTAATCAATAAGTCCTTACAAAATGACACAAGGATACCAATAAATTTAAACATGCCAAGTTTCAAATATCACTTACAAATTTTTACCAAAATCTTTCGTACTATCTCAAGCCGAATGACACTCATTAAGGCCCTCCTAACACAGAAATTTTCTTTTCAAATACCACGCCATTGTTATTGGTCTACTTTAAAAAGAAAAAAAGTAAAAAATGATTGCTTTTCGGAAAGAAGGTGTTAGTTTTTAGGAAATTGTTGTTAAAGCAATCTAAGAGGGTAGTGTATAATTATTGAAAAGACTATTTTCTTAATGAAATCAAAATTCTTAGATCGTTCGCCATTATGATTCAGAACTAAGTTGATGGATTATAATTCAACTCAACTTTTAGTCAGCTGTTCACTTAGTTGTTTTTGTAAACTTGTAACTCGTATTATGATTTACAACCAATATAAATTTAGTTGTATGAGCTATAAAATCGTTAATAATGGAGAAAACCTTGTAATAGCTCTTTAACAAAACTGAAAACAAAAAATTATTTTTAGTTTTATAGGTTTGATTCAGTAAAAGGCCAATTCAAAGATGAAGTTAGCTAGAAATAAAAAAAATTTCGCAAAAAATAAGTTTAATGTGCTTGATCCCTCAAATATAAATATTTAATAAATTAACGAAATTTTACTTTATTTTCGGCTTTTTGGTTCTTTTTAATTAATTTCTAAACATTTTTAGAAAAAAAAAATTATTTACAAATGTATGCGGAAGTTTTCCAAAGAAAACAAGAAAAATTAGACGCTAGCAGAATGAAATGCAGCATTTTCTGGACACATCCGCCACATCCGTCATCAGCTTTTTTTGTATCTATCTACCTTTAAGTATCTACCTTTAAGTAAATGAAACAGTGTACTCGTTGTTATTCGTCTTTCCTCTGTCACCAACAAACTCAAGAGTTGCGGAACAAAAGTTGCAAAGTGTGGACAGGGACTAAGAATTCTGTCTCAGAAAAGAAATAAAAAAATTAAAACAAACTTTATTATTATTATTATTATTTATTATTAAAATTTTGTAACATTTTATAGATTACTGAAAAAATAAAGAATCGGTAAATTTCACTGATGCAGCCGGCTTTTTAATTTTCATTACCAGTTAATTTTTACTGATTTCTAAAATAGAAATACTAGTAAAATTTCACTATTAAAATTTTTTCCCTAATTAGTAAAAATGACCGCATGAAAAAAATTGTCTTGAGTTTACTATATTTATTTTAGTTGTAAATAAAAAGGTGTGTTATAAATGCCAACGTGGGGCCCACGCCTCACAGGGGGCCAATTTGATAGTTAAGGGGGCAATTTCAAAATGAACGCGCTACGACTTAAACACTTTCGTTTTGAGTTATTTAAATGCAATGCTTGATATCGGTGACAAATTTAACAAAAAAAAAAAAAGAAAACAAATTAAAAATAAAAATATCAACTGAAGTTTGCCACTTGCCGCAGGAAACCCCGGACGTTTTAAAACTCGTTAAACAACTTCGTTGTTTATACCTAATTGGATCAAATCAACTTCTGTAGTGTTTTAACAAAACAGTGATAAATTTTTGTTTGGACTTTCTAAAAATCCACTAGGGTTTTACAAATAAGAGAATTCAACTCGTTGGAGAGTAAGATTACAAAATGGGAATAAATTCTCAGCAAAAAACACATACCTGCAAACACTGTTTATTAATGTTTGTGTGTTTGCATTGCCAACTATACTTCCCAGCAAACACACAGGTTGAAACTAATATTAAGACTAATGGTATATAAAATAAAGCTCTCCCAGATGACTTAAGGAATGATGACTCACGTTTGAATATTGATTAGCTGAATATTATTTCTCAGCATAAAAGGGAAATGTTTAAATCTAAGCTCTTGTTTGCAAACGAAAACTTCTTCTTAGATAATGCAGCGAATATTCGTGGATTTGTCTGATATAACAAATATGCAGTATCAAGAATAACGCACAGAATTGCAAAATGATGAATTAGTAAAAACTTTATGGCATGGCTTTGTGAAGGGATACCAAGAGGCAACCAAATGTCCAAGAAAACTTTTACTACCGTTTTCATCTTTATATTAAGCTGCATGTGAATTTACTGGTCAAACAAAAAAAAAGGTAGTCGACTTAATAAAACACAACGTGGAGACTTAGATTAAAACTAAGTAAATTGGAACCTAATATAAAATCTCTGAAGCAAGCATCAAGCGCAAGGGTCTCACTTAATGAATATAGAAAAGCTATATTAAAATTAAAGAAATTCATTGTGATTTCTTTCTTAAACTTATCATTTATATTTCTTAAGGAAAAAACAAATTTTAAAGGTTAGAAATTATGTTCAGGGAGCATAAAGATTTTAAAAATTTTAAGGCGGGGCATGGCCTAAAAAACGGTTGGAAAACACTGGCTTGATTCTTTTAAATATAAATATTTCATAAGAATGTCATTATTTAAAGCTACAAATGAAATTTATTACTGCGGGAGAGATATAGCCATTTCGCTACCGCTTATCAGTGGATTCTATCCAAATTTTGAGGACTAAATTGAATCAAGTGCAAAAAAAATTCTAAAAATTTTTAATACAAAAAACACAGTAACCATTTGAGCAACTGTTAAGAGCCGATAAATTTTTATGTAATAATATTTAGTACTGAATGTTTTTATGATTAAAAAGAAAAAATCTGCTAGCGTCTAATTTTTCTTGTTTTCTTTGGAAAACGTCCGCATACATTTGTAAAATAAATTTTCTTTCTTAAAAAGATTTTTAGAAATGAACTTAAGCCAAAATAATTTCAATTCATTTTTTTTTTCAAATATTATAAAAAACCTACAAATTTAGAACATGAATCAAAACAATACTTTTCTGGAGTATAAGCAGGCATCTGTCCGCATTTCTCTGTTTGCTAAAGCCAGATCATTTGGAAATCTTTACCCATATTTTTAAACTTTAATTATCAAGACATTTCAAACGACTCATTTGAAATAACTTACATTTTTCTTAAAAGGTTAGTTTATTTCAGTTTTCAATTATATCATAAAAAGAATTATTCAAATATGGTTCCGCAGATCGTTTTCAAAAGATTCAAAGATTCGCTATCGAAAGCAAAATTCAAAGAAGAGGAAGCTATTGGAGGTTTGTAAAAAAATTTTCCGTGTCAAGACTTCAATTGCTGTTTTATTTACTGTAGCTTCTTCATGAACTACATAACACTTTTTTATCTTTTTTTAGCCCTCACTATTTCGTGGAAGGTTAAACGCTGTTTTGTTGGAATTTATTTTTTTTTTAATTCTAGAATTAAGATTTGCTTCGAAAATTTATGTGTACTTATACTATATTTTTTTTTTAGAAGTAATTAGTTTTTTCAAAATATTGTGCTTAATTAAAAAATTAAAATTAAGAAACAAACATATAATTTTGTAGAAAATATAGACATAACAAATGTCAAAATCAAGAAACAGAATTCGCAGACTTCTTTACTCGAACGGTAGCAATCTTAAAACTCAAGACGTTTCTCATACATTTTTTAGTGTAAAAATATTTAAACTTGTACTTGAATTAGTTTTTATTGCTGTTATTTAAAGTATATTATTTTATTTTCTTTATCAAGTTCTGCAAATCTTCTGCTTTAATTTAAAAATGGAATATGTTTTATTCTTTAAAATTTTTTACGATAGTGATTAAGGCTAAATTTAATAAAAAGCCACCATACAATTTTTAAAGTTGTATATATTTTTATTACTCGTGCAGAAAAGAAAGAAAAATTTTAACTGCGTATTTATAATTATTAATAAATAATGTATAATGAAAATGTTTTTAAAGTATGTGTCAAAGGGTTATGAGAAGTTTACATTGCGAAAAAAAAAACGTATTGGTTGTCTTACCTTTATCAAATAATTTCAATAAAGGTATTTGTTTAATTTTTTAATATGCCGTTCTTTCCTAATTCATTTGCAAGTTTTTACTTAAAAGTTAAAATCATATTTAATATAAAAGATAACGTTCAATTAAAATTTTTTCATAGTTTATTTTTCGTTAAGTTTAGTTATTCGTGAAACAGACCTTCTAATTTTATTTTTTTTTTTTATTATTTATTATTATTTCGTTTGTGTCTAATCAACCAAAAATCCGCCAATTCTCCTTGTCCTACCAATTATACCCACAAACCTACATCCATACTTCACATAACTGCTTACGATTGTCACATACTAATTTAGCCCCTAAACTACAGGACTCGAGCGATGATGAAAACCCAATACCTTCGATCGGCCCTTACAATAGCATCGTCTAAAATTAAATGGAGGGAGCTAAGAAGAAAAATGCAAATAGCCCGCATTACCAAAACGATATCATCAACTACTCTAAGTGCCAAATGCAATGTTCAGCGTTCTGCATCAAAAACAAGCGATGAGGAAGAAGTTGAGACGGAGGAAGAAACTGTAGACGAATATTTTGAACACAAAGCTGTCGTCTGCAAGCATTTATAGAAAACCCATATTTCAGGTATGTTTAATTATAATTTTTAATATATAAATTTTAGGACTGATCTAAGTAATCACACAGTGCGAAAAAATTTTAACTTACCATTCAAGCTTCCTTTTCAAAGCGTTTTTTTTTTTTTTGCTTTGAAATATGTTCAAAATTTCAATTTTTATTATTTTTCATTTTAAATTTAAACAAAGTTCTACGGCAACTTGTAATTTGAATAAAATTTTTTAAGATTAATGAGATTGGTAAATGAGAGAGATTTTAAGAGAGCAATACTCTTCTCCCACAAATAAAATTCTATTAAAAGAGTAAGCGCAAAAAATAGTTAACTGAATTAAGGTATGATTGTCTCGAAAACCTCGCAGGCTGTCTTATATTACAGATATTGCAGTGGCACAAAACGAGGATGGTCTAAAGTATTCGTGGGTTGATCATTTATCTGAGGGCGGACTAATAAAACCGACACCTGAAACTATGAAACACATTGAAGAACTGAACCAAACATTTCAAAAAGGTAATAAAGGCAGTCTTCTCATTAAACAAGATTTTGTAAAAGATTTAACTTAACAGGCTCATCATATTAAGAGTGAAGAATAAGTAAAGAAAGCTATTTTTTAGATTGTATTTTAAAATACAAAAACTTAATGCGGAGCTTAAAGGCTACAGCATGACCAAAAAAAGAAAATTAAATAAAATTAAAAAATAACTTATTTTAAATAAGTTATTTGTTTTAAACCGAACCTTACAATTCAATTAACTTATTTTTTAAACATTTTGTTTTTAATTTTATTTTGAAAACAAATTTATTTTACTTTCAGTTATTTGGCATTAAAGTCATTAGTAATTATTATATATTTCCTTTGTAAAAAGATTAATTTAGAATAACTAATAAAATAACTTCTGAAATTAATAATTTTTTATAAGAATTTTCATATAAGCCAAAATTTAAAACTTTGGTAGTCCGAAATAGCTCTTCTGCTTCTCGGGCTTCAAGCCAAAGCATAAAATTTTTACTCGGCTAGATCTTTTTTCTTCTCACTCATTCATGTTCAAATCGATGCACCCGTTTAGAAGTTATGCAATTATTTCCAGTTTTGCGCCAAAAGCTCTCACAATTTAACAACAAGTACTCATTTTCATTCAATTGTGACGTAGACGCGCAGTAGAAAAATTGTTTGAACGGCTGAAGGCGCAATCTTGTTTTCTTTTAATCTTTTTAGTTTTAATCTTTTTTAGAAAAAAATACTAAATACATCATATAAAATATTATCCACTTTTTCAAGGCAGCACTTTACAAGTGGAGCTGTAAAGCAAACGTCTAAATATCTACTATAGGAAGCAGTCGGTAGCTTCAGGCAATATACTAATAACCTTCGAAAGTGTAAAATCAATTGAAATATCAAAATAGCAAATCACATTGCACTAAAGATAAAATAATAAAATGGATTTAGACAGGACTGATGCGCCATATGAAAAAGTAATGGATTTAGAAAAAGCTAATGCTGCATTTTTTACCAGGGTTTAAAATTCAGCACCACCAAAATTTTTTTTGATTGGCGACTGAACTGAAAATAGTTCCGGTTTTTATTTTCAATAATTTGACTGCTTAAAATAGTTGAACTGAGTACACACAGAACTAAAAACCAACTGAATTCTGCCTACTATTTTCAGCAGCAAAGCGAACACACAGCGGCTGAGTTGTGAGTTTGCAAATAAACAATGCGCAACTTAAAATCCACGTCGTGTTCGTTAAGCAGACGTAGTTATATTTTTTAGTAACGCAACACAGCTGAAAGTGTGTGTGGATAATCCGACTGAAAATTTAGTTGTGTATTTGTACACAGTTTTTTTCAACAAAAAAAAAAAAAAAAAAAAAAAATATGTCATTGTTGTGAATAAGGTATAAATGGAAAATACATTAACTTTATATTGTTAGTATAACAGTTTGCTTCTAAATGTCTTGTTTAATGTTTGTGTAAATAATTTTAAAAGAATGGATTTTTATTTTTATTATTTATTAATTTTTATAATTGTTTAAAAGTTTTCTGGCTACTTTTTTTATGCGGTTTAAAAATTTAACTCAAAATAAGTTACATGAAATGGCGAAACAATTGTTTTATCAGCTGAAATAAGAGAACCCGTAAGAGAAAAAAGAAGATTGAGAAGAATTTGGCATTTGAGTAGAAATCGGATTGATAAAACCAACTTTAATCAAGCTTCAAATGAACTTAAAAGACGTATAGCAGAATTTAAAAATGATAATATATCAAATTTTTTAAAGAATTTGAACAGTTTTAAGGACTCAAATTATAGCCTATGAAAAGCTACTAAATACTTGAAACATCCTGTTAAACGAAACATACCGATATCGACAGTAAATGGTACTTGGTGCAGAAATAGCAAAAGTAAAGCTGATGCATTTTCTCAACATTTAGAGCACACTTTCCAACCTTTTGTAATATCTAATACAATTGCTGAATCTAAGATACTTCAATTTTTAGAATCTCCATATCAAATGGACTTTCCCATTAAATTATTTTCACCAATGGAAGTAAAAACGAAAATTTCTCAACTCAACAATAGAAAATGTCCAGAACATGATAAAATAGATCCACTAGTAGTCAAATCATTATCGAAAAAAACATTATATTTTTAACATTAATATTTCTCCATATAACTCCATTTTAAGATTATCATACTTTCCGTTTAAATGGAAATGCGCTGAAATAATAATGATTAAAAAACCCAATAAACCTGAGAACTTTGATGCATCATATAGACCCATTAGTTTGCTGCCTATTTTTTCAAAGATATTTGAGAAGTTATTTATATCCAAATTACTACCGATTTAAAAAAAAACAAGATGTTATTCTTGATTATCAATTTGGCTTTCGTCAAGGGCATGGAACTCTGGAGCAATGTCATCGGATTGTCAGAGTTATAAGGCCGTGTTTTTAAACATTAAACAAGCATTTGATAGAGTATGGCATGAAGGGCTGCTATACAAACTTAAACATATTCTACCAACTCCATTTTATAGTGTATTGCGATCATATTTACAAGATCGAACATTTTATGTAAGAGTTGATGATGAAAAGTCTGATATGTATCAAATGTATTCAGGTGTCCCACAGGGCAGTGTTTTAGGTCCCATACTATACAATATATATACCGCAGATATGCCAACGACCGATAATGTCACACTAGCCACCTATGCAGACGACACTGCTATAATTGCTGCAAATGAAAGTCCAGTTGAAGCTTCAGCTATAGTCTAAAGAGAATTAAATGTTCTACAACAATGGTTCAGTAATCGGAAGATTAAAATAAATACAGAAAAATCAAGTTTTGTCACATTTACTCAGCGAAGAAATGAGTGTCCCCCATTATATATAAATGGTTAACAAATACCCAAAAAGAATTGTGTTAAGTATGTGGGACTGCACCTTGACAAGCGACTAACTTGGAAGGATCACATAAAGGCTAAGAGGGATCACCTTAATATTAAAACAAGAAAAATGTACTGGTTACTAGGACGAAAATCTCAGCTTAGTTTAGAAAATAAAATAAAACTTTATGAGGTAATTTTAAAGCCAGTGTGGACCTATGGTATAGAACTGTGGGGAACGGCGAGTCACTCAAATGTTGAAATATTGCAGCGTTATCAGTCAAAAACTCTAAGAAAAATAGTCGATGCACCATTGTATATGACAAACAAACAAATTCCCAAAGACCTCCAAATCCCTTCTATTATGAATGAAATAAATAGGTTTAGCTCGCGGTACCAGCGTTTAAAAAGCTACTCTAAAAGTAGCCGTAGCGACAAAAAAGATCCTACTTTTTAAGACACAAATTTGTTAAAAATAGTAGCCAATATCCAGCTACTTCTACTGCTGAATTCACATTTAAAGAGCAAACCACAACATACAGCTACAGCTCCAACTTTTTTAAGTAGAAGTAGCGGTAGACGCTGTTTTTTTCCGAAGCATTAAAATTTTTAAGCTACAGCTACTTTTTAAAAAAATAAAGCGGTAAGTAGAAGTAGCCTCTTTGCTACTTCAGTTAAAGTATTGGTAGGAGTACAAAATGCAAAAATATTCTACTTCATTTTTTGCTGCTATTTGAAAAGTAGCCAAAAACGAAATCATTATTTCTGGCTACTTTGTGTTGATAATGAACATACTTTTTGACTACTTTATATGAATACTTTATGCTTGGAGCTACGCAATACAAATATTTGCTTCTGGCTACTTACCGACAATAAGAAGAACGAAGAAAGAACGTGTGTTATTTTTTTGGATTTTTCTTTTGGTATTTGTTTCACACTCTCGACAATGGGACAAAATAAAGTAAATTCGTAAACAATAAATATAACATGTAATACTATTACAGTTTTTTTTTAAATTTAAAATAAATAAAGTTTTTAATTTAAAACCGACTTCAAAATATATTTCATCTGTCTGCCTATAACAGTTCAAGTGTACGGCCACATAAATTAGTTTACATTAACTATTGGGACACCCTTATATCTGCAAATTTTATACTAGTTTAACTGTTCAATACATTGGCAATATACATCAAATTCCAGCAATTTCAAATTATATACTTGCTTTTGTAGTGGATTTAGCAATCAGGTTCTGTGTAAATTTCAACCGTCCATCTGTAACGGTTCAACAGTTTGCCCATATACATCAGATTATATCAACTATTTAATTTATAATATAACGTTTTTACACTTTTTATTATACCAAATAAAGTAGTGGACATTCTACCTTAAATTAACAAATTACATTAACTTTGGAAACACCCTTTAATTTCTCAATTCAAATTATAAGCTTCTTGTAATAGCGGACTTAGCAAAACATGTCCCTTTTAAGTTTCAGCGTTTTGTCTATAACGGTACAAAAGTTTGGTCACATACAAAAAATTACATTAACTTTTGGAACACCCTTTAACTTCCAAATTCAAATTTTTGTTGTTATAGCAGATTAGCAATACAGGTTCGTTGTAAATTTTAAGCGTCTGTCTTCAACTGTTCAAAAGTATGGCCATACACATCATATTTAATGAACTGTTGGCGCACCCTTTAATTTTAAATTTGTAACAGTGATGGAAAAGTTGTTACGATCGTACTTTTTTTGATACTATTTGATTTGAAAAAATACTGTGTTACTCCTCTGTAACAGTTGATACTCTCAGTGATACGTCTACAATTTAAAACCATTGACTTTCTTAAATTAATCTGTTTTAGCATTTCCCCTTTATCACTTAGAGTTTACGAATATTGCAACTCTAGTTCTTATCGTGTCTTATTATTTGGTTTTACATATTCGTTTTGTTTTTTCACAATGTACATAGGGTAGCTACAAAAAAACAACTGTTACGTTTTTTGTTTTTTGCACAAGTAAGAGTGCTATATTCGGCTATGCCGAATCTTATATTTACTTCACCATCTATGTTAATTTAGTTTAGTGAAGTAACTCCAATTAAAGAAGCAAATATTAGGGTGACAGGGAATTAAAAAATAATAAAATTTCGTGCTGCATTTCAGTGATGGGAAATGATATTTTCATTTGGTGTAGATTTGGGCTTTTTTGACTTTAATGTGATGAAGGAAGTTTCTTATTGGAAATGGTCTTAAAATGTAAGAGAAAATTGCTTTTGAAATAAGCCCAAATCCATTCTATTGGCGCTATTCATCTAGGGGCAATTTCAGTTTAAAGTGATATACCTTAAAAAGTACAAAATAAATTAAAAAAATTTGTTGTTTATAAACTTTTTATATATCGTCAAAAGGGCGTAGCAACGCTTCATGATATTAAAAGAGTGTGAAACAATTTTCAAAAGAAAAATCCAAAAAAAAATAACACACGTTCTTTCTTCGTTCTTCTTATTGTCGGTAAGTAGCCAGAAGCAAATATTTGTATTGCGTAGCTCCAAGCATAAAGTATTCATATAAAGTAGCCAAAAAGTATGTTCATTATCAACACAAAGTAGCCAGAAATAATGTTCTGGTTTTTGGCTTCTTTTCAAATAGCAGCAAAAAATGAAGTAGAATATTATTGCTTTTTGTATTCCTACCAATACTTTAACTGAAGTAGCAAAGAGGCTACTTCTACTTACCGCTTTATTTTTTTGAAAAGTAGCTGTAGCTCAAAAATTTTAATGCTTCGGAAAAAAACAGCGTCTACCGCTACTTCTACTTGAAAAAGTTGGAGCTGTAGCCGTAGCTGTATTTAAAAAAAAGGTAGGTAAAGTAGGAATTCAAACACTGCGCGGTACATTAATCGGCTAAGTAACCATTGCAATGTATTAGCAATTACCTTATTAGATGAAACAGAAGAAGTTAAAAGACTGAATAGATTTCATATATTAGATCTCCCATATAGAAAATATAACTCTCATGTATTAGTTGTAGAAATAGTGTACTAGGCTTATTGAAGTTTAATACATATATAATGTATTGTTATGTTTAAGTTATCAGATTTACTGAATATTGCAAAAATAGATTGTAAATAAGAGAAAATAATAATAAAAAAAAAAAAACTTGGAACTTTATTATTAATTAACCTAAAACTCAGTCAATAACTTACTTGGTAGAATTTTTTGGGGCTTTTTACACCTATATAATTCAAACATATCGATGTTTCTCTTTCGCGAATTTTGTTTGCAGTTATAATAAATAATTTAAATTTAAAGGATTTGTGCCTCTTATAAAGAAACCGCCACAATTTTCCTACCTAACTTTATGATCAAGGAATTAAATAGACATTCCTTGCCGGTTTTTATACGAAGCTATTAGGGATCTTAAAAATAATGTGTGGTTAACTGGAAGTAACCATAATTTATTTTTTTATATACTTACATAAATACAGAAAAAATAAGACAAGAATTAGAATTTAGAATGCCTTTATTACTGAAAGACTTTTGTGCAAATTTCAATTTAATTAATTCAGATTAATTGCAAAGAAAAATGTAATACAGTTAGAAACATTTGTTTAGGCATTAAGTTTCCTACATATTGAATTTAGCTGGAGGTACCTTCAATAACTTACAAAACAATCAAATAAAATTTTAATCAATGTCTTCTTCTAATTCGTAAATAAGATTATTTCAAATTGGTGTTTTCGAGAAAACTTACACGAGTAAAGTTTATAACACACACATCGCACTCGTTCAACAATACTGTATTAACTCAAAAAGCTCGAAGTTTTCAGGAGCGACAAAAACTTTTTCCTCAATGCTTAAGAAAGTTTTCATAAGCAAAAGTTTGGCAATATTTAGAAAACCCATCAATTATTGTATTGCGCTGCTTTAACTTTTTATTTGTTCATTGTCTGCAGATAAAAAAGGGACTTTGTTTTTACTATCATTTTCTTGAATTATTTTTGTTTATAAAAAGTAAATATTTTGAGTTGTGTTTTTTTACGTGAAATTTATTGCTGAATTTAATGCATTTTTAATAAAACAGAAAACAAGAAAGGAAAAAGTAAGCAAAGTTTTTAAAGCTAAATCAATGTTAAAACCGCAAAAAAAGTTGAAAGTATATATTTTATTAAATTAATTCCCTATTAAGTTTTTGTAGTATGATTCGTAATACTTTTTAGGGATTATGTTTCTCTTGACTAGGTCCATAATATCCTTTTTTTTTATTTTCGGACAGCGGCAATTTTTCCAAATAAACACAAGGTAACCTGAAATATTTATAAACAAGTAAGTTTGTTTTTAGAATTGAGAAAATGGGTTTAGAACTTACTCCAGGGTTTTCCAATAATTTTTAGATATCAAATTATCTTTTTGTACAAAAACTCTTAAATAGTCTTTGTCCTTATAAGAAGTTTTGTAAAAAAATGAATCCAGGTTGTCCTTTTTTACACGGAGAGTTTTACTACTATGCCAATTTATTTTTTCGCGCTCCTCATTTACTACGAAATTTTCGCCCCACAGTTCCAGTAGGACTTTTAGATCATAAAAATCTTCATGACACAATTCGTGAACTTTATATGGCATTCCAGTCTTTTCAGCTGTTGTTATTAGAGCCGTATATTCACTTGGCATATATACTGGTTTGCTGACTAGATGCCTTTTGACCTGCTTCTCAATTACGCTGTGTACATTATCACCCTCGTTTTGAGAATGGCCTTGAATTAGATATTTATGTGTTATGCTTCTTGAGTTCTATTTATGTGCTGCAAAAAAATACTTGGAGAGCAAGTATTTGTTCTTTTGCTGTTCACAGCAATTGTCAGAATAAAAAACTAAATCCAAGTCCTGAGCGTTATCTAATTTTTTTACCAAATTTTTTATATATTAAAGTACGCAACTCCCAATTTCATTTGCTCCTCGTTTTTCTTCTACTTTCGTCCAAAAAAAGAATTCGACATGTTTTGCTTTCAGATCACTGACAGTGAATTTATAGCAATTTATTTTGCTTTTATAATAAAAGCTTGATGTCAACCCTTTTGGAAGTGGAAAAACTGCTTGCAGGTCGTAAACAACTGCAATGCTATTTTCTTTATCAAAGTCTTTTTCCTTTCTGCATTAGTACTTTTCTTCTTGGTGTTTGTTGTAAACCTCGTTTAAGTCTTTCTTTTCATTCTCATCTGAATTCCTGAATGATTCGCAAAGATCGCATTGATCCTTTTGTGGTTTAAAAAAAGAAATATTAAATTCGTTCTTGAAAATTCTGTAAAACATACTTTTACTACCAGGTGGCAAATTTACGGATTCTCGAAACTCTTTGTAATCCATGTATAGGTTTGTTAGGCTTTTCCCACTCTGACGAGTTGTTTGAGCACGTAGGTAGTGACTCTCAACCTTCGGAATATTGTTTATAAATTGTCTTATGCTATTTTTAACTTCAGGGTTCACGGTTAAATGTTTCCTATGCTTTCCACGATGGTACATATCTACAAAACCATGGTCATCTTTCTTTTTAATAACCGTTGCTATGCCAAGTGTTGCTTTAAAAAATAACTTACACACTCTTACTTGTTGAGAGAAAAATGCATTGTTCAATCTGCGTAAATCTTGAGAGCAGGAGTATCTGTACTTTGGCTTAATTGGTTTCATATTATTGGCTATAATTCTCTTTGTCTTTGAAATATTTCATAGCGCAATGATTCTATTATTTTTTTACAACACTGACTTTGAAGTATTATAAATCGATGAATAAGAATACCCTGAGTTTCGCAATTTTTTTTTTTTTTTGCCTTTTTTGTTGTTTGTTATAATGTTCACCTTTCTGGCATTGCCTTTTTTTTGACACTAAATAACATTGAATATGCAAATATTCCAAAAATGTATATTGAAGGTTTTTCTACTAACACCACTAAGCAACAATGCATGTATGTACATACACATTTGTCCTTAATTTGTTGAACATAAAATTCTATACGAACGCTTAGTTCCCACTTTGTTAACAACCCTATTCACATTATCCAATCACATTTCAGTTTTGTTACGATACTAAAAAAACATAACTAATTTGCGTTTTACACCATGCATTTTTTTGAGGCATTTTTTTCTTAACTTTCTATTTACGTTACAACGTTATGCGTAATCCAAAAGTAAACATTAGCAACAGTAACATCCCCTCAAAATTCAAGCAGTACCATATTGCTTACTCCTCCAGCTTCACAAAAAAAGAAAAATTTCATGCTAGTTTCATGAAAAGTTGCATAGTGTAAATGCCGTATAAGTCTACTTAACGCACACGAACTGGCTTCTCAGTTGCGAACTGTTAACTTACAAACTCAAAACTCAGTCGCTGTGAAATAGTAGACTAAATTCAGTTGATTTTTAGTTGTGTGTGTGTGCTCAGTTCAACTATTTTCAGTTGGCGTAAAATAGAAAACTGACTTCAGTTGTTCATTTTCAGCATGTAACTGAAAAAAGTTGAACTGGTTAGTAAAACGTGACTGCTAATAGTAGTTTTTCGACACATAAGTTCATAAGAAAAACTAAACGAGCTGCAACTAACAGAACTCCTGCAATCATTCACGTCATATAAATGAGATAGAATACATTGACAATGAATAAACAAATTTATTTCTCCTAAAAAATAATTCAATTTTCATGATTTTATAAGGAAAGAACCCCTGTGTCATTTTTTAAGAAGCATAACAACGATACAAAATTAATCTACCTGGGGCTAAGAGCCCACATATGTGTGTTATAAACTTTACTTTAAGTTTTCTCGAAAACACCCATTTGAAATAATTTTATTTACGAATTAGAAGATAGACATTGATTATAATTTTGTTTGATTATTTTGTAAGTTATTGAGGGTACCTCCAGCTAAATTTGATATGTAGGAAACTTAATGCTTAAACAAATGTTTAAGCAATAAATGCTCAAGGTCGCCGATTTTAATTTAAAAAATATATGGTATGTAAAATTGAGAAAAATAAATAACTGTGTTTCCTGATTAAAAAAAAAAAAATTTAGGTTATTGAGAAAAAAGTCATTGTATCTTGAAAGATACATTGAGCACCCCGTATCATGCTTTCCCAAAAATTACTATAGAAATAAATTTTAGCTTATGTAAGAATTTTATTTAATATAATTTTTAAAGAGCAATTAAATTCATGACATTCATACATAAATAAAAACTTAACATTTAACAGATAGAAATTATAAACTTAAAGAAATTCTTGAATACACATATAAAATAATACAACTTAAGGTACATAAATTTAATGATGATGGTACTGATATAAACAATTTTTTTCTGAAGTTAAACATAAATTTACCTTACATTTTGTACAAAACATCCTTGCTTGTCCAGAACAGTTTGGTTCTTCCTTTTTTATCCATCGTAATCCAGTGACTTAACATATCTAGTCTGGTGTCCTTTGGCGGCGCTGACTGAGCATTCGGCTTATGACGTTTTTCTTCAATTTGTTTTTCCAGAGATGAACTGCCACGCTGAGAGGGAGCCATGGTAATGTATGAAAACAAAGAATCTTCTAATTCCAACTTAAAATCAACTAATCGCATTGCTTGCACTTGATAATCTTTGTGATATCATGAAGATGATAAAATATTTGGTTAGTCCACTTTCTACTTTTCATGAATATTTTGTGGCGGCTCATTGAACTGTCCATCAGATCAACTCCACCCATATGATGGTTGTATTCCTTTATGATTTGTGGACACGGTATATTTTTGATTGTTTTTTCTTTCTTATCAAATCGCTTTATTGTTAGTGTTTGCTCCTCTATATTTCTATTATCCAGTATAGGTTTGGTAGCGACGTATGTCGAAATAAGGTTAACAATCCGATTGTCTTTCCATGACAATAATATCACTTCGACACCATGTATATTACAAATAAATTCCTGACTCATTCCATGTTTAAATTTCATAATTATTATACTTTCTCATCAGGGAATTTACAGTTTTTAATTATATTTCGTCGAATAGTTCCTACAGCAAGTATACCTTGTGTGCGTAAATAAACTAACAACGGTATTGTTGTATAGAAATTGTTAAAGTACACTATATGGTTTTTGAATCGAGGCACTTCACAAAGCAGACGAACAACTGTGTTTGCAGAGTGTTGAAGGTCCGGTTTTCCTTCAGCACGAGGTTCAGCTGCTCCACTATATATTTGGTAAGCATTGTTTCATATAGCTCCCAATTTTAGTGGTGCACATTTGCTCGTCCACATATAATTTTCATAATTTTGGAACGGTCCCAAAAGTTTTGTTGAGATTCTCAATTACTGGCCTAATTAAATAAAACCTGTCATGCTTAGGGTCATCCTGAGCAGGTCTTTTAGGGTTATCGTTAAAATTAATTTTTTCACGAATTTCTTCGAAACGTCTTCTACTCATTTGGCTTTTTATTACATCAACGCAATGGTGATTTTTCTTAGACCAATAGTCTTGTGAGTATGGAAGCTTATTATAAGTCATATAGAAGAGTATTCCAATAAATTTGCGCAAGTCCATTACGGTAAAATTAATTTGATCTATTCCAGAATATTTTATGGACTCTTTAACTAGATCTTCCTCCAAAATCTTTGGAAACAAATAACACCAAACTTGATAGGGAATCTCTAAAAATTTTATATTATCCGGCAGACTACTATCTCCTCCAAATTGAACTTGATTTTCATTAAATTAGATTAGATTCCCTTTTTTTCCACAAAACTCTTTCAAACTCTGAAGATTGGGGATTAAATTAAACTGAGAAGAAAAATAACTCCAAACATTCATAGGCCAAGTTCTTTTAGTTGCATTTTAGTATTTCACTGGTTATCACTTTTTTCTACCTTCTGTTTCTAAGGTATTCATCCTGCAAAGAATCGGTATCAGAATCGGTTTCATCCATGCTATCGTAGGGGAAATCTTCGCTACTGCACAATATTCTTATACCTGACATAATTATTTAAAAAAATATTCTTTGGCGAAAAATGATGTAAAATGGAGGAACCAACGCTCAGTAAATTCAAAGCAACCTGTTACTTCAAAAAACAAAGCAATTCGAATCAAACAAAACAAATTTCACATTTGTAGGAGAGTGCTCAGTGTATCTTGTAAGATACAACCAGCTAAAGAAGGTTTATGTTGGGATGCCGAAGGCAATGTTCCTAATTTTTCTCCTAGAAGGTTATAGACATATGTTAACTTATTCTCACATTTTTTTTAATTTACTATTTCTGTTCTAGTGTATTTTATTATATTTGTAATAAACCAGTTAATTTATTTTTGAAAAAAATATACATACATACTTCTTTTGTTTAATATAGTTTTTAAAGAACCTCGCGGGTACTGTTTTTATGGTTGTATCTTTTAAGAACCTGTGAGCGTTTAAGGGTTAATCTTTCAGTAATAAAAGCATTTTAAATTCTAATTCTTGTCTTATTTTTTCTGTGTTTATGTGAGTAATAGCTTCGTACAAAAAACGGTAAGGAATGTCTATTTAATTCCTTGACCATAAAGTTAGGTAGGAAAATTGTGGATCAGTGGCAGTTTCTTTATAACAGGCACAAACCCTTTAAATTCATATTATTTATTACAACTGCGAAAAAAATTCGCGAAAGAAAAACATAGATATCTTCGAATTATATGGGTGTAAAAACCCCAGACAAAATCTACACAAGTACTGAGTTTTAGGTTAATTACGAATAAAGTTCCAAGTTAAAAACATATTCATGTAAACAAAAACTAATTTTAAGTTCAATTTTAAACCGCATGTAAGCAAGTTGAGTAGAATTACTCTAATTTTGTAGTACCAGTTTAATTTTTAAACAATAAAAAAAAAAAATAGCCAGAAATGTTTTAAACAATTTAAAAAAATAACCAGAAAATCTATTAATATGAATTAATATGAAATTAATGTATTTTCTATGTATTTTTACCTATTACACAACAATGACATTTTTTTTTAACTGTACAAATACCCAATTAAACTTTTCAGTCAGATTATCCACACACATTTTCAGTTGTGTTGCGATTGGCTCTTTTTTCTGCTCTGCTCTTTTACGCATAGATTAAAAAATATTGCGCATAAAAAGAGTGCGCAAAGAGCTTTTAATAAAAATATTTCTTTTTTTTAATTATCATAGCAGCTGGTTCAGAAGTACCTAAATTTTTTTTTAAAAATGGATAGTTGCTTATAGTTATTGCAAAATTCATTTTAATCATTTTATTTACATTCTTTATTTAGCCTTAATTGGTAATGAAATATAGCGATTTAAAAAAAAATTGGTTAAAAATATAATAATAAAATGCTATAATATTAATTATTGTTTTTTTTGCGTTTATGATTAATTAACTTTTTCAAATTAGAAAGCCTTAAATATTTCCCACTTTTATTACATAGGCACAAAGGTACATATAATACAAGTAAAGCAAACCATGATTTATGAAAATCCATAGACAAATACTAATTTTATTCCGCAAAAAGTAAAAGTACCCAATTTTGGATAAAACATACTTTTTGAAATTAATAAATAATTATAATTTGAGAAATCAATAAAAAAGACACTACACAAAGAACCAAATAAAATCTCCCATCTCATTCCAAAAGTGATTTTGGACAAAACGAAAAATTTGAAAAAAAAATTAGTGCAAAATGTAGAAATATTTTTTGTAAAAATTACCCAAATATTTTTTTGTCACGTTTGCGGAAAAAATAGGGCTAGAAAAATTCGGAACTGTTTCTTCACTTTGGTACAAATATATATATATATATATATATATATATATATATATATATATATATATATATATATATATATATATATATATATAAAGATTTTTGTTGTTTTAAGATCTTTTTGAACTTTCGGGCTTTCAAGGTCGATTTTGGAAAATAAAAGATTTATTTATTTATTCGACGTTTCGTTTGATAATCCCAACTTCATCAGGGAAATTTTATTTTATCTGATAACAATAAAAGTATAAACAGAACAGAATAAATACATAATAAACAATTATGAAATTTTATCCTTTTTATAAAAGAAAAACAATCACTTTACTCACAAAATATTTTAATTTTAACAACAGAAAATTATCCAATATATTTAACATTTAAAACGACAAAATTTTTTCAAAAAATAAACATCAAATAATATAAAAACCTAAACATAATAGCAAACCACTGTTCTTTAAGTTAATATCACAGTATAATAAACTAACGGTCTTATGCAAAAAAAGTTAACGCTGCTTTAAACTCATTGTTAAGCAAAATTCCTTAAAGTTTCATACAAAAACGATTATTAGCTTAACAAACGTTTGGTAACTTCTACGTTAACTTTAAAATTTTTAAAGTAGGTAACCCCTTACTTTAAAGTGATGTTTTTGATATTTATTTTTTGGTTACATATTGTGAAGAAAAATTTTGCGGAAATAAGTTTTTAATAAAACGAAAAAAAAAATGTGTTGATTAAAAAACAAAATTAAAAAAATGGACACTTTAAATTTAGTGAGCAGAATTGGTAAAATTAATTTTGATTTTATGGAAAAACTAGTTGTAATATTGTAATAATTTATTTAGAACGCATAATTCAAATATCGGGATATAATCGGCCATGTCTGCTACATCCATCCAAGCCTTTTTTTTGAATGATTTGTATTAACATCCGTGTTTTTTGTTCTCAATGATTTTTACCTTTTCATTTATTAATTCCTTCAGCAACATGTAAATAAGATAAAAATGCATTTAAAATAAATTATAGTTTATAGAGAGAAAAAATATACTAAATTTGTCTTCCTCAACTGAATTTTCCGATCTTTTACTTTTGCACTCTTCTTTTTTATTCATAATATTTTATAAGTTTTAAAATTATCAAAAATTTCCTTAAAAGAATAACAAAATATCACAAAATTACTGAAAATCACATAAAAAATAACATAAATTAACAAAATCCTATAGTGATGTGCATATAATCAACAAAAGTAAACAAAGCTCATAACAAAGCTCGTTATTCAAATAATTGGTATCAATTCTAACAAAAAAGTGTTGTGTTAAATGTTTTACATTATTGTTAATGCATTGAATTTTTGTATTTCATGTATTAAAAACATTAATTTATTCCTTCATTAAAAAAAAAGTTATTTTATTTTACAATAATATAAAACTTTTTTAATAGATTTGACTACCCGAACGAATTAATATTCGTGTTTATGTATCATTAACTATAAAAAGTGAATGGTGTTGCCAGTATTAACGTTTAAAATGTATTGCAGCATACATTAGTTAAAGTAGTGTTTTAGGATACCATTTTTTACCATACGTTTGTTAGGCTTAGTGTGTCAGTTAACTAGTGTGAACTTTAAAGTTGACGTTAGTCTTTTTTTTTGCATAAGGCTGTAAGACTATAAAATTATTTGCATTAGTTTTGCCTTTGTCATTTTTTTGTTAATTGCACTGTTCCCTTTTTGTTGTATTCAAAGAGTTTCAAGTGTGTAACATTTGTTTTCTCTTCTCTCTGTGTCCAGTATTTTTACATTTATCATATCAGCAGTATGTAAAGTGTTGTGCAGGAGCCGTTTTGTTGTTTTTTTTTTTTTTTTGTTTTTTAATATTCGATTCGTGTTCATAAGTTCTTGTATTTAAACTTCTTTTTGTTGTTCCTACATAAACTTTGTTGTAGCTTTCTGTTGAGTTTTCTAGACACCTAATTTGATACACTACGTTGCTTGCTCCATTTTTAAAATTTTTGTTCTTGTAAAGAGAGAATTTATTGTTTTGGTTGATCTGTATGCCAATGTTATTTGCTTGCTCTCTATTATTATTCTTATTTGTTTATTTTCTGTGAGTTTTGGTATATATGGAAGGCTATAAATTTTGACGTTGCCGGATGTGTTTGTATTTTCTGTGTTTTTATCCCTGTTTTTTGCTTTATTAATAAGGTGTTCAACTATATGTTTCGGAAAGCTGTTTTTCCTAAGTGTTTCTCTAATAATTTCAATGTTCTTTGTTACAAGCGGCTTGTCACTGATTTTAAATATTTTATCTATGAAATTTAGAGCTGTATTTATTTTTTGTTATATTGGTTATGTTGAATGACGTCCAGATGAAATTGACTTTGTGTACTAATCAGTTATGAGCTTGTTCTGCTTTCTATAAATTCTCATGTCTAAATATGGAAAAAATAATTCCATTTTCTTCTTTTTTTATAGTGAACTATAGCTTATTGTGATAGTTGTTAAATGTTTTTAAAAAAATTTTTTCGTCATTTTTTCTTATAATCGTCATCGACATATTTCGTGATGATTTTTATATTCTTGTTTTCCTTTTCAAGGTCTTTTGTTACTGTTTCTAATAATTTACCTAGAACTATGTTTGTTATCGTGGGAGAAAGGGGTTTTCCTATAGGCATAACAAATGTCTCACTATAATACTTATTTCCGTATACGAAGTAATTGTTTTTATTTAGACAGATTTGTAGTATTTTTAAAAACTGTGTTTTAGGTATTTTTGTATATAAAAATAAAATCATAAATGTTTATGTTTTTATTTAATTTGATGTTTAAATTTTGTTTATTTTTTAAATTTGTTTGTCGTTTTAAATATTAAATTATTTGGATAATTGTTTGTTATGGTAAAATTAAAATATTATGTAAGGAAAGTGATTGTTTTTCTTTTATAAAAAAGATAAGATTTGATAATTGTTTATTATGTATTTATTCTGTTTGTTCTTTTTATACTTTTATAGTTACCAGATAAAATGCAATTTCCCTGATGAAGTTGGGACTATCCAACAAAACGTCAGAATAAATAAATAAATCTTTTATTTTCTAAAATCGACCTTAAAAGCCCGAAAGTTCAAAAAGAACTTAAAACAACAGAAATTAAATAAAAACGAAAAAGATCAGAAGAAAGAAAAAACTAAATATAAAGATTATTTCAAAATGGAAATAAAAAATATTAACCAGGATTGGACTTCTAGTTCAATATGAGTTCATTGTCATAGGATTTTCAGTAGATGGTATCCGAACTCCCAGTAAGTACTTATAGATGAAATTTCAAGTTTTCTGATGTGTGTATAGGTACATTTTGTGATTATAAAATCTTCCCCGATGCACAGAACATAAGCAAATTCTACAACCTATCCTTTGGAGAGAAACATTTAATCATGTATCGGATTGCTATTTTTGTTTATGTACCAAAAAAGGGTTTTGGAAAGCATATGAAATAGTTTTACCCAACCACTTCACCCGGTGAATTAACACTTTCCATTTTACATCAAGATAGAATGCCAAATCCTGAAAATCCTTGTGATGTATATAGTTACGTAGTTTCATCGTCACCACAACCTGCATATTCGAGCATGTGCAGTACTTCAAATGGCCAAAAACAGAATCTTTTCAATCAGTCAGACCTAAATGATCTTATCAGAGACCTAGATCTAACAAAAGAGAAATCTGAGATTCTGACATCCCGCTTAAGGGAGCGATACATGTGAAAAAGTGATGTTAAGTCAACTGTGTACGGGTGCCGACATATGCCGTATTTAAAGTTTTATAAAACTAAAGATAATAAGTGCTTCTGTTATAACGTTGTTGGTTTTTTTGAAGAGCTCGGCCAAAAATATGACGCATGTGAGTTGCGACTATTCATTGATAGCAGTAAAGAAAGTCTTAGGCCGTTTTACTACATATTAGGCCGACTTCCTAAACGCCTGTTGCAATGCATAATTTAAAAAAATGCGTATGGAATGCTAAACATGTTTTAAACGCAAATCTGCGTTGCAGAGACATTTTTTGCATTTTATCGGCATTTAGGAACGTGGCTATCCAGCTCATACGTAAAGCAAATGTCAAAAACATGGTACAAAATTTAATAATTTTTTTTTTTTTTGGAAAATAGAGGTTGCACAAAATTATTTATCAATTTTGTGGCAAGTGCTGAGGAATTATCTTAGGACAAATCTTCCAAAAAATATTGATTTGCTATAGAAACCTATTAAAAAGAAAAAAAGAAGGACAATAAAAATCCCGGAAATAAGTGATCAATAATAATTATTTTTTTAAGAATTCATTGAATTAATGGATGATGGCATTTCTTATTCACATTTCATTTTAAAAATAACATTTTTAAAATGTTTGCATACAAAATAAAAATGATGCGTGATTTTGACTTCTGATACTCATTAAAGTGAGTTGCCAAACGATTAGGAACATTGTACGTTGCCAAAAAGTTTAGATATGCGTTTACGAAGTGTATGCATTGTAAATATGCATTGCTACTTGCGTTTAGGAAGTCGGCCTTAGTAATAAAAAACCATCAATACCTATTGCACATGCCATGGATATGAAAGAAACATATATAGTTATGGCCAGTTTATTAAAAAATATCAATTATGAAATCCACAATTGGAAAGTGTTTTGCGACTTAAAGGTTGTTGCTATTTTAACTGGTCTCCAAGGTGCTTATACAAGGTACTTCTGTTTTCTATGCCTCTGAGATAGCCGAGATCGTAATATGCACTATATAAAAATTATTGGCCGATAAGAACGGAAAAAACAATAGGCCAACATAATTTAAAATATCCTGCCCTGATTAAAAAGGCGAATGTAATATTAACACCTCTGGGCTTAGTTAAAAATTGTTTAAAGGCGCTGCAGAAAGATAGTAGAGTCTTTGCTTATGTAGGCATAATACAGTGAAATCTCCCCTAGGCGGACACCGACCGTCTTAGCAGATTCGAAAATTTTAATAATTTATTAAATTTACATGAGATAGAAATAAAATTTGATGTCTGATATCTGAATTTAACTCAAACCCCAGCTAGAAAATTCTATTACTTACTCCAAAGAAAAAAATTTGTGATGAGAATGTCACTTTAAAATATTGCTTTCTTTTGCTTTATGGCGTTTACTTAGTTTACAAAGAAAAGGAGCAACGTTATATGATGGTATGCTTTAAAGCGATTTAACTAATTATCAATGAGACTTTTTCATAAGTAACATTACTGCTAGTGAAAACAGTGATAATGCTAATAAAATTGTCAACGAGTTGTCCAATTTATAGTAAGAAAGTTGCATTTTTTAAACATTTATGTTTCAATCAATTGATTATAAATTCTAATTAGTAGTTGACAACGAATTGTTTACGCACACTACTAAGAGATATACTATACTATTATAATTTATATTTTCCATTATTAAGTTGACTGTCCTTTGGTATGCAATTACAACGAGCCAGTCCATTTTACTATTTTATTTATTATTTTTTTTTTTTTTTTCTATAAAACTTTTTAATAATTTTTCAATTTCGACTAAATTTTACTCTCTATTTATTTAAGCTATACGACTTTTTTAAATGCAGAAAAGAGGTGTTTTTAGTAAATGTTAGAAATTTTAGAAATTTTGAATGCATCAATAACATAAATAATAAATTTTAACGCTTCTACCGAGAGATAAATTTTATTCTCTATTTAAATACCTAAAAGGGGAATCACACAATTTTATATGTATAAATAGTGTTCCTGTAAGGTATGTTAATTTTGTATGCTGGATATATTTTTTTCAGTATTCGTACGATTGTAATTTATTAACGATTTGTTATTTATTAACAATTTTGTTTGTCTAATGGAGGTACTTTATAAGAAATAGGTGTTCGCGTCCGGCCAGTGGGGTGTCCGTCTGGAAGAGAGTAATCAGTTCTAAAAATTTACGACAAACAAAGGGACTTGGAAAATTGTCCGTTTAAAAAAGGGTGATCGCTTAGGAGAGGTGTCCGTTAGTAGAGTTTTCACTGTATTTCCAAAAATTTCAATTGGAAAAATTTCCGAAGCCGTTTTTGATGGTCCTCAAATCCGAAAATTGCTTCGAAGCACAACATTTGATGAAAAACCTACCTAGAATTCATTTCGACGTTTTGTTTCTAACTTTCTAGAAAACAACAGGAGTCCAATTAATGAAAAAATCATTAGAGATTTGCTCAAAAACTATTCAAGAATTGGTAAATAAAGTTTAAAAAAAATTTTCTTAGTTAAATTCTTATGCTAATTTTAGGTGTAAAAATGTCGCTAAAGATACATTTCCGATTTAGATTTATTTTCCGGAAAACCTTGGCGGTGTAAGTGACGAGCATGGTGAACGATTCCATCAGCAACTCAAGTCCATGGAGCAACGTTATCAGGGCCTATATAATAAAAACATGATGGGAGATTTTAATTGGTTCCATATAAGAGAATCAAATTCTGAAAATCATACAAGACAAAACAAAAGTAGAAATTAAAGACACGGGAATATTATTTTTAAATTTAATTTTCACCAAAAAATTCGTGCTATTTTTTATTTAATTATCCCGATTAAATTAATTACCGATATTGATTATTGAGGTTCAATGCCAGTCTTGGTGGCCATTTCGTTACCGCTTACATAACTCTTCAGGAAACTTCTGACAAACATTTTAAATAAACTAAAGATTTTTGTCCAAACAATAAAGCAAAGACAAAAATCAAAGTTTAAGCAAAAACAACAATAACCAACAGTAATTCTATTTTTCTTTCTCTACTGTATACGGTCGACTTTTTTTCGGCTCTTTTATACAGTTGAAAGAGGATGAAAAATAAAATATCAAAAACACTACGATAATTTATTTATATGCACAGGCAGTTTGCAAATTATTTAATTAAAGACACGGGAATATTTTTTTTTAAATTTAATTTTCACAAAAAAATCATGCTATTTTTCATTTAATTATCCCGATTAAATTAATTACCGATATTGATTATTGAGGGTCAAAGCACGTCTCGATGGCCATTTCGTTACCGCTTACATAACTCTTCAGGAAACTTCTGATAAACATTTTAAATAATTATTTTGCAATGCAAGTAATAAATAGGTTGTTTAAACGTTAAGGTACGGAGGAGAAAGTAACAAAAGAAATGTTACAGAAACAAAAGTTTACAAGTCTCTAATTTAATTAATTAAGATATACAAATGTAGCTACAACAAAAAATAAACTAAAACTAGAATAGCTGGACATAAGTCTGATACAGGGACGTTAATAATCCCTCCAGTTGTGCCAGATTAAATCAGTATCTCAACTTTGAAGCTACATCAGTTTTAAATATAGAAAATAAATATAAACGTCGGTATATGTTAGAGATGTTACAAATAATTAAACTTCCATCAACAAAAAGAATATACTTCGAATGTATTCTCAGTTAGAATTTTTTTGAATTATTGACCTTATTCGAGTCTTTTTTGACTCTTCCACACGATTATAATAATCGTTAATGCGCTTGTTTTAAAGTCAAAAATGTTTTGTCGTAAGAAATTACTCGCGTTTTTGACTAATTATGGATACTGTTATCGATCGTATTACAATCAAATAAAAGTAATTTTGTTTACCATATTACTAGCCCTATGTGAGACTTTTTCGAATAATATTCACAATATCACATTTTTCATTGTATTTTCTCAAAATCAAACATGCATGTTTTTTATTACATTCGTTAGCGTGTTATTTCTAATTTTCTTAAAATACAAATTAAAAAAAAGGAATCTAAAAAAATCATTTTACATTTATGTTTCTGTTTTCTTTACGAAATGACATATTTTTAAGAAAAATCAAAAAACAAAAATAAAATATTTGAATCATTTTTTCATCGTTAGCCTATATGTCTCTAAAATAATTCTATCAAGTAAGAGTGCTATATTCGGCTATGCCGAATCTTATATACCCTTCACCATCTATGTAAATTTAGTTTAGTGAAGTAACTCCAATCAAAAAAGCAAATATTGGGGTGACAGAGAATTAAAAAATAAACAAAATTTGGTACTGCATGTATATAATTTTACTTAAAAATGGCATCGGCTCTTAATGGGATAAGCATTTTTTTTTTAAATTTATTATATTTTTTTAAAGATTTCTTCAAAAGTTTTTAAATGATACCCATATTGATATTAAATAATTCTTGCAAAAAAAAAACCGACTTCAAAACAGACTTCATCTGTCTGCCTATAACGGTTAAAGAGTATGGCCAAATAAATTAGATTACATTAACTATTGAGACACCCTTATATTCCACCTCCAAACTTTATACTTGTTTTATATATAGGCAATATACATCAATTTACAGCAACAAAAGGGTCACCCTTTAATTTCGAAATTATATTCTTGCTGTTGTAGTAGATTTAGCAATCAGGTTCTGTATAAATTTCAATCGTCTGTCTATAACGGTTCAACAGTTTGCCCATATACATCAGATTATATCAACTATTGTAAAACCCTTTAATTTATAATTTAAAATTTTTAAACTTTTTATTATACCAAACAAAGTGATATGTATTAATACCGAGTAATCATGTTTAGTACTTGTATGTTTATCATCTCTGTTTCAGAATCATTTTGATATACACACTTTGTAATTTTTTCTGGAATAAAGACAACGTGTCTTTCTAATAAGTAAGGTTTTATTAATTTAAAGGAAGAACACAACATTGGAGTCAGAAGTGGGATGAGTACATCACCGGAACAGATGAATGCTATTGCAGGCATGCTAGCAGAAGCATTGAGAGAGGCGATGGCAAATTCGGCATCAACTGCTTCTTCGCCTGCGCCGGAGTTGGCACCGGGAACACCACCATTTTCGATTGGCGAGTACAAGCAGACTGAGGGTGCTACAGTTGCAGATTATTTTACAAGGTTTGATTGGGCATTACAGTTGTTAAAGGTGGTGGAGGCAGAGTATGCAAACTATGCCAGGGTTCATATGGGACCTCACTTGAATACAGCATTGAAAATTTTAGTAAGCCCCAAACAGCCAGGGGAGCTAACCTACAACGACATCAAGAATACTCTTATTAACCATTTCGATGGCAAACGAAATAAATATGCTGAAAGCGTAAAATTCAGAGTACTAAAACAAGAACCAAGTGAATCAATGGCGAATTTTACTTTACGGTTAAAACATGGAGCTGTTTTTTGTGAGTATGGTAAGTTTTTAGATCGCATGCTGATTGAGCAACTGCTGTTGGGGTTAGAGTCCGTGGCAATTTGTGATGAGTTAATTGCAAAGAAACCCGCAACATTCTCTGAAGCTTATGAACTCGCGTATAGCTGGGAGCTGACACAAAAATCCACAAAAGAGCTGAGCGCCAATGACGTCCTGCATGATGAACAAACATGTAAACTAGGAATGGTGCCAGATAAGACCAAAAGAAGTAAAACCTTTGCTCCTGCCAGCAAGAATATGCAATGTTACGGATGCGGCGGTAACCACATGAGCATCGATTGTAAATTCAAGAATTTAAAATGCTTCGCGTGTGGCAAACTAGGTCACATCGCCAAAGCCTGCCGCAATAAGACCAATCAATTATCGCTGGAAGAAGACGACAGTGAGCGGATGGAACAACTAAACTATATCGACAGGTTAGGTAAATCAAAAGCAATCGATCGATGTTTTAATTAACGGTAAGTGTATTCGAATGGGACTTGATACCGGGGCGCCTTGTAGCATTATTAGCAAGAAAAATTGATATGCTTTCAAAAATAAATGGAAATTATTTAAAGCAGATAGGAAATTCGTAAGTTACACTGGTCACAAAATAAACTGCATTGGAAAGGTTTCGGTGAATGCGACAATCGGCAAGACCACAAGATTGCTAAACCTTTATGTAGTAGATGATGATCTGGATACACTCTGCGGTCGCGAATGGATTACTCACTTTGCACACGATATTAATTTTATCTATTTGTTCACCGCAGATAAAACTAAAAGTTTTTCTGATGACAACACGTATTTAATTTCGAATAAAGTCAAGACTATAGTTTCAAGAAGTTACGCTTTGAGTACCAGCGAAAAAAGTCAGCTTGAACGAGTGATAGAGCGCTATGAAACAGTTTTTGGGGAATCAGCTGCCAAACTTAAAGGACCACCAGCTGAGGTGCACATGAAATCAAACGCTACACCAATTTTTGCTCGCGCGATTAAGAGAAGCCTACGCCAAAGAGATAAGACGCAAAACTTTCGGCGGGAGTTTATGAAAGAGTCGAGTTTTCTGAATGGGCGTCTACAACGCATGTAATATCAAAGAAGAACGGCGGGATACGAATTACGGGGAATTACAAAGCCACTGTAAATAATCACCCGATACCAAAGGCAGAGGATCTATTTAATAAAATGCAGGGCACTACAGTTTTTGCCCACCTTGACGTAACTGATGCGTACACCCATCTAACTATCGATGATGAATTTGCTCATGTGCCTACGCTGAATACAATTACGCACAGCCTTATTAGACCAAAACGTGCAGTTTACGGAGCAGCAAATATACCTGCAATATGGCAAAGAAGAACGGAAGCAGTACTGCAGAGGATTCCGAATGTACTAAATTTTTTGATGACTTTTTGATTTTTGGTAAGGATTTCAAAGAATTAATTAATGATTTAGAAATTACGTTAGACAGAATGAAAACTTGTGGCTTAAAGCTAAACAAGAAGAAGTGCTTCTTTGCGGCTTCATCGGTTGAATTCTTGGGACATGTCATAGATGAAAAAGGCAATCTTGAAAGCACCTAGGCCATCTAGCATCGAACAATTAAAACTAGTTTTAGGCAAAGCATCGTATTATGGCACTTTTATTCCGGATTTGTCTACGAGAGAAAGACCACTCCGTGAAATGCTGAGGGCGAAGAATATGATTTGGTGTCCAGAGGGTGATAGAGCCTATTAAGAATTGAAAAAAAAATCCTAGTGTCCCCACAAGTGTTAATGCCATATAATTCAAAGCTACCATTGTTGTTAGCTACGAATGCAAGTAATGTTGGGTTAGGTGCCGTCCTTTCGCACCGGCTAGAGAATGGAGAGGAAAGGCCCATTGCTTACGCCAGTCGAGCGATGAGCCACACGGAATGCCGATATCCACAAATAGATAAGGAAGCGTTAGCTATTGTTTGGGCCGTACAGAAATTTTTTAAATATCTTTATGCGCGACGGTGGACCTTAATCACAGACCACAAGCCCCTAACACAGATTTTAATACCTGATAAATCACTGCCTGTTCTCTGCATTCCACGCATGGCAAATTATGCTGATTTCTTAAGTAATTTCAATTTTAATATACTATATAAAAGTTAAAAACAAAATGCCAATGCTGACTATTTGTCACGGGCAACGCCGGGAGGGCCACACTGTCAGCAGGTGAAGAAAATTAACAATTGTTCAAGTCCCGACTTTGATGAATTCGATAGTTTTATTATACGACAAATGGACCAACTGCCCTTAACTGCAAGAAAAATTCAGCGGGAAACAAGGCGAGACACTGAGTTGGGAATAATTGTTCAACTATTAGAAAAAGGATGCTGTTTGCTGAAAAATGGATTCAAGTCTCCGGTGGCGAACTACAGGCTGGCAGGAGGCTGTCTGACCTTTGAACATAGAGTAGTAATACCAAAACAATTGCGAAATGAGGTTTTAAAAAGTTTACATACGGCACATTTGGAAGTCGTGAAGATGAAAGGGATGGCTCGGTCAATAGATGGCGACATTGAACGCATGGTCAAAAATGCGACAGTTGCTTGAGAATAGCCAACAAGCCGAAAGTGTATGCGGGCCATCATTGGGAGTACCCAAGTGCGCCTTGGGAAAGAGTTCATGTGGACTACGCGGGCCCAATTGATGGAGTCATGCTGCTCATAATTACAGATGCGTTTAGAAAGTGGCTAGATATAAAAGTTACGAAGTCAATAACGGCGGCAGCAACGATCACGTTGGTTGAAGAGGTATTTGCATCTTATGGGATTCCAGCAATGGTGGTGTCAGATAATAGCACAAATTTTTCGTCAAAAGATTTTAATGACTATTTAACAAGGTGGGCAAGCTGAACGAAGTGTACAAACAATCAAAAATGTTCTGAAGGCCATGGGATAATCGGCGCAAACTTTAAAACAGAATATCAATGAATTTTTACGGCAATACAACAACGCACCACATTGTAGCACAAATGTATCCCCATCAACGTTATTTTTGGGACGGAAATTGCGCACTAGATTGGACTTAATACAACCAGAAAATGTGGCTACCAAAGTCGTTGCGAAGCAATTTCTAAAAAACACACCAAGTTATAGGGAGTATGAAGTCGGAGACAGCGTATATATTATGCCTAATGATAAGAAAAAGGCACCATGGGTAAGAGGAACAATAAAAAAATAAATAATCTGGAGACTTACACTATCAAATACGTTCCAAGGATAGAGTCGTAAAAAAGGCACATTAATCAAATGAGGCGAGGTAACAAACAGTTTGACGTTAGTCCAGCGAAGAAGCAGTCAGAATCCAAGATTTGTAATCCATATACCTATGGTACCCAGGAAGACGTAGGGATAAATGGCGAAGCGAATTTGCCGGTTTTTCTTGACACACCAACCAATAAACAGAAAACTCAACCGAGGCAACGATGAGAGTCAGAAGATAAAAATACAGTGGCTTCAAGTATGGAAAGTTTAGGAAGACCATCACCTGTCGGTTCAGAAACGTCAACGTTAATGGGATTTGAAACACCACACTCGGGAGTAAGTTTAACGGAAAATGATATGGCGATTAGATCAGCGCAAGGTGATATGTATTAATACCGAGTAATCATGGTTACTTAGTAATTGTATGGCTATCATCTCTGTTGTAGAATCATTTTGATATACACACTGTGTAATTTTAAGTAAGGTTTTGTTAATTTAAAGGAAGAACACAACACAAAGTAGTGGACATTCTGTCTAAAATTCAGGTGTTTGTATCTAACGGTTCAAAAAATACGGCCATTTGGAACAAATTACATTAATTTTGGGAACACGCTTAAGTTTCTAAATTCAAATTATAAGCTTCTTGTTATGGCAGACTTAGAAAAATAGGTCCCTTGAAAATTTCAACTGTCTGTCTATAACGGTTCAAAAGTTCGGCCATATACAACAAATTACATCAACTATTGGCACATCCGTTTATTTCAAAATCAAATTTAATACTTGTTTTTATAGCGGAATAAGTAATACACGTTTTTTGTAAATTTCAATGATCTGTATACAACTGTTTAAAAGTATGGCCATATACATCAAATTAAATGAACTATTGGGGCAACCTTTTATTTTTAATTTTAAATATTAACCCTTTGCACTCGAAGCTTTTTTTCACTCATAATACCAGCAACTCGAATCAATTTTAATAGAAAAACCATATTCACATATAAGTAAATGATATGCGCATAAAAAGAAAAGACATAGTCCTATGTTAAGCGAAAAGTAACAGTTTTTTTTTTACCGTTACATAAACAAAACTTTCCTGAACAGATTTCATTTGTAATTTGTTAACAGAATAAATGAAGTCCATAGCGGAGCCCTCGAGTTTGAAGATAAATTTTAAATGGCTCCGCTCCGGAGCCCTCGAGTGCAAAGGGTTAATACTTGTTACTATAACAGTCATAGCAATCGACATTCTGTACAATTTGCAATCGTTTGTCTATAACGGTCCAAGAGATAAGCCCATATAAGTAAATCTACATCGATTATGGAACACCCTTTAATTTCTAAATTCAAATTATAAACTCACTGACATAGCGGGGTCAGAAATGTAGGTCCCTTTTAAGTTTCAGCGTTCTGTCTATACCGGTTCAAAAGTTCGGCTACACACATGAAATTACATCAACTATTGGGACACCCTTTAACTTCAAATCCAAATTTTATACTTGTTGTTATAGCGGACTTAGCAATACAAGTTCGTTGAAATTTCAAGCGGCTGTCTACAACTGCTAAAAGGTATGGCCATAAACATAAATTTAAATTGACTATTGGGCCACCCTTTAATTTGTAATTTTTAATATTAATACTTGTTACTATAATGACCATAGCAATCGACATTATGTCCAATTTTTAAGCGTTTGTCTATAACGGTTCAAAAGATAGGCCCATATAAGTAAATTTACATCAATTATGGGAACATCCTTCAACTTTTAGATTTATTTTTGTATAACTTTTTGTTATTGGGAGCTATAGTAATACGCAGTCATTTTAAATTTTACAGAAGTGCCCTTTATAGTTCATAATACACCTAAAAAATATGAATGTTGTATGGGAAAACCCTTTAATTTTTAAGATTATGAACTGTTTTTAAAATGGGACCAAACTGTAAGCGTAACCTATCACATTACCAAAAATTTTCAAAATCGGATCAGAAATGACTGAGTTCTGCAGGCACAAACATAAAAAAACAACATTTAGCCGAATTGTATAACCTCCTTTTTTTAAGTCGGTTAAATAAAAATCCGGGCGAGCGCCAATTTTTTCACTTGGGGTTTTTTTATTTCTCTATCGCCCCATATATTTATTTTTGATTGGAGTTACTTTATTGTTCCAAATGACAATAAAAAAATTAGAGGTAGGCATGGTGTTTTGCCTACTGCCTCGAAGGACATGGACCGATCATGCCGATTTCCAATAGCACCTCTTTCGACAGTATATCTGATCGATATATTTGACATATTTATTTTATTTATATACTAACACGGACGGACAAAAGGATATCGCTCAATCGACTTCGCTATGCATAAGAAGTCGGAATATATGTATGTATATACTTTATGGGGTCGGAAATGGATTTTGAAGAAATTACACACGGAATGACAAAATTATATATGTATAACCTTTTACCACTTTTTGTGGTGAAGGGTATAAAACAGACGAGTTTTAAGAATTTGCTTCCTTTACTTTTTGTTTTAACACAAGTTGCTTTCTTTGCGTTTGTCGTAAATACATTCGAGTGTCTTTTGAAGCGCAAAGCTGATTAATCAGTTTTAAGTCATCTTGGATAGCCTTAAAAGATTCACTTAGGTGATTTTGGTAAAAACAATCTACCAAATGCTAACTGGGTTCTGAGTCATGGCAAAATAATACAGGTGGTTTCCATGGCGAATTCATTAATTTTCGCCGTTATCGCTAAATGTCAAACACTATGTAAAAAAATTATACATATTTTTCACATAATTCGGCATTGCGACCACCTTGTTTCATTTCGCCATGGTTCTGAGTTTCAGAATTTATGAGATTATACATATATGTTTTTAAATATTTGAATTTTTACCTTTGGTTTGTTTAATGTTTTGAGTTTGTTTATATTTCACTAACGTTGCGGTGAAATATTGAGGAAATAAAAATTAATATACAATATATTTTTATAAAAAACTGATCTTCTGCTTGAAATACTCTTCAATTTATATTTTGTATAAATTACAGTGTTATTTGGTGTAGTCTGTTTAATAATACTGTCATGTTTTTGTTGTGTGTTGTCGTGTGTTTCGTGCACCAATCGTGTGGTCGGTACACCAACACGAATTTTAAATATATTGTACATGTACGGTTTTTCAGTACACGACACATGTTCTTTCTTACCGAACACGTGTTCGTAGAACAACTAAATATTAAAAACTAACACTAACATATATGTGTGTTCGGAAATATACAAGATTTAGAAATACACATAATTGATATGTAAAAAAATATTTGTTGCTTTCGAACAATACATGTTGTATACGAAGTGTGTACTTCTGAACTCTTTTACACATACACACAAACTAACATGCATATGTTTATCTTCTTTTTGCATTTAAGCTTTAATTTAAATTTCTTTTTCTGCTCTTGAAATATGTTCAAAATTTTAGTGATCGCAAGATATTAAGTGAAACAAAATGAAATAGGAACATTCTGTGAAGATGTTAATTTTTAGCGTTGTATAATACTTACGGAAAGATGTTAACATCTTTGAAAATTGATGGTCGATTTTAGATGTTGAACACTGTAAAAAGTTTATAGTCGTTTTTTTACGCATTAAAAAATCAAATGTACAGAAAAGTGTTATTATATTCAATGGTAAAAGTATATAAAGGCTTTGCGCTTTGTGATCAATTAATATTTTTTTCAAACTTGTCACAATGTAAACAATAGTAGTTTTTGTCGTCTCTGATACAAGGGACTTCATTAAAGAAGTTAAATTGTAACAGTAAGGGCGGCATATATGTTAATGATGTCTTATCTAGTAACAATGCCGTGACAAATATTTACTTAGGAGATTTGCATAAGATTAACTCACATTTTTATATTATCACTTTATAGGAATTTAACATTTAGTATTCATATCCACCCAGTGTAAAAATTTACTTTAGTTTTGCCCATTTCTTAACAAAAATTTTATGATACTTTCTCTTCCATATACCTTCAACGTAAAACTAAAAAGAAATATTTTGTTGCAATATTGGCAGCCTCCTTGATTTCTATTGTCCGCACCTCGCCGTACACTCTAGTTTTTTTTAGGAGAAATCATAAAAGTTAAGGACTGTATGTACTGGCATACAATGCTTAATATATATAGAAAATATCTTAATATTCGATGCTCGGGAAAGGTGAGTGTTAACCCCTTAATCATTGATTTTTACATGCTTTCAGATTTGCCTAAAATGCCACTTAATATTCTGAAAAAGCCAGTTAATCTGTTAACCATTTCAAACGGGATTTTACGCCGAGTAAATCACTGATACGAGTATAGCTTTCTGTCTATATGTAAGCAATATTTGTCTTCTAAGGAAGTCAAAATGTGTTTTCAGAAAATTTTGGTGAAAAATTTGAAATTTTGTTTTTTAGAACCAAAAAAAATTTATAGCCTAGTATCGAACGTAATAAAAATCATTTCAGAAATTATTAATAAATAAGCTATACCTGACTGTAAGCGAAAAGGGATGTACTCCGAAGTATCAATTAAAAAAGAAAATTTTGTTCTACTCTCGCTTTCCTTTGAAAAAATGGTTGAAGGAATAAAAAAAAATGGATCATATAACGTTGATAGTGCGCAGAGAAAAATGCCTCCCTTCTATTTGGACAAATATAACAACAAAGTCAAAAACACCTCGATATACATCTTGATAACGTCTTTAATTGAAAATCCATATAAAAATGAAGTTGACAAAGGTGAATTGAAAGCAATATAATTAAACTGACTCAGTAATTCTCCTAATAGTTTAGATAGCAAATTTTTACTTTATAATGCAGTTTTCGAAAATTCTTAATGCGAATAACCTATTTAGTTTTAATTGTGAGCTGCGCATTTGTTTATGAATGCCCTCGAGTGGGTTTTTTTTCGAACACATACTCCTATGCTATTAGAATGTGATTTTAGTTCATTTAGAATGTCGATTTAAAAATTACATATTAATTTTAAAAGAGCGTTAATGTTGTGATCTGTACAGTAATATAATATAATCACCCCTATTGTGAATAAAACGTGAAATTTTTGTTCGTGTGAAATTTTTAATTCCACCTGAACTGAAAATTGGTATCGGGAATTTCACGCGAACAGTTATTTCCACAACTTGAATATTGTTATAATTGCATTTGTAAAAATTTTGGACTGACCCTTAGATTCGCTATTACGGATCTCCAAAGCTTGTATGTATAATATGGCATATATCGATGCAATTGACCTGTTACCTTAAATCTTTTTAAGAAGAATATCTCTTTAAATTTTATTTACCAATTTTACCCTAAAACTATTTTTTACATACCTAAAACTTCTTATTAGATGAAAAATACTTACTTACAATCAAAGAATAAAGTCTCAATACATACCCAAAATTTCATATATTCGCCAAACAAAAAGTGCAAAAAAAAATTTGTGTACTAGACATATTTAATTCCGTAGTAATTATGACACAAAAACCAACATTTTCACTCAACTCAAAAAGAGAAAAAATAGAAAAAACTAATTATAAAGATAGACAAGTGTTCATACATAACTGAAAAACGTTTTTAACTTCCAAAAAGTAGGTAGTTTTAGATTAATTTTTAAAGCGTTAATATTTTGTTGGCCCACCGTTAGCATCAATCACGGCCTACAGACGTGTTGGCATTGAAGCGACAAGATTTTCGGTCAAGTCAGGAGTAATTTCGGATCAGTAGTTTTGTAATGCTTCTTTCAACGTTTCTCTGTTGGTAACACTAACAGAACCGATTTTCCGCTTTAAAATATCCCAAACGTGCTCAATCGGGTTTAGGTCCGGTGATTGTGGAGACAATTTCAACTGCCTTGGTGCATGATACATCAGCCAATCTCTCACAACGTTCGCTGTATATTTGGGATCATCGTCTTGCTGGAAGATCTTACCTGGCCAAGACCCAACATATCAACTGATAGCAGCAAATTGCATTCCAAAAACTGTTTATACATAATAGTATCGGTCCATAATACCATCAATAAACACCAACCGACGCACTCCAAATGCAGCAATGGCGCCCCAAACCATTACGTTGCCACCATTAGGTTTCACTGTGGGCACAATATTCTTTCGCTCAAGTGCTGTATTTTTTTACGCCAAACTTTTCCACGCCCGTCATTTGCAAACAAAATAATCTTGCTTTCATCCGTAAACAATACCTTTTTCCAAAAATCTGCGCCTTTGTTAATGTGAGTTTTTGCAAATTTAAGGCGAAGTCTTCGATTCTTTTCAGATATCAAGGGCTTTCTGCAGGGAACTCTACTTGTATACCCTTTAACTCGTTGAACCGTTTTTGGATGAACTTTCTTGTCCGTAATATTTTCGATCTTTTCTGCTAGTTTAGGCCCTGATATTCTCGGATTTGTTGCCACTTCTCTTAAAATAAAACTGACATCTCGCCTAGAGAGCTTCTTCGGTCGTCCAGATCTTGGCTTATTCTCTACGGAACCAGTTTACTTTTTGATTATGTATTGGACAGTGGCAAAAGGTATTTTAAAATTTTTGCTAATTTCGCGATAATACTTTCCTGCTTTACGCTCTTGAACAACAAGATCTTTTACATCGATGCCAATTTCTTTACGCTTACTCATCTTGACAATTGAAAACTATTTTAATACAAAAATACCAAAAAAGATAGTTTTATAGATACGGGGTCCCCTTCGATTGCAAAAAACTAACCGTATTTATCGTTATTTTTTGAGTTGAATGAAAATGTTTGTTTTGTTTCATAATTAAAATTGAATTAAATATATCTGGCACACAAAATTTTTTTTTTGCACTTTTTGTTTAGCGAATATATGAACTTTAGGGTATGCATGAAGACTTTAGTCCTTGACTGTATTTTTATATGAATTCCACTATCAAAATCAAAGTGAACAAAACAGTGAAAAAATTCCACATTTCGCTCAAAAAGAAAACATTCGTGATAAGGGGAGTTCGATTTTCAGTGAAATGTGAAAAAATACTTCGCGATATAATATAATATAAGAGAGATAGAATCGCTATATTACTTAATTGTCATTACTTGTCAACAGTATTAAAAGCAGTACTAATGCAAACGAAGAATGGCATCCAAATTCATCTATCTAACGCTGTCGTAGTTGAATTCTCCAATTGCTTCATAGAAAATTCAGAATTTTTAACATATACACTTTAACACCAAATATGTTTAAATCTAGCAAATAAAAATATTTTACCCATATTTGTTAAGCTGACGTTGCGCCTCAGTTACTCAACATTCCAACTGCAACTTAGCTTTGTTCTTACCAAAACTGCCGACCTAGTTGTTGAGCTTGCACCAGCAAACACGAGAAGGTTGCGTGATAAACAAAACAACGTTCATACCTGTGGCGATTTGATCGGATAGTTTATAAGATAAAAACACTTGTATTTTTGCTTTTGAATAATAAAAAAGTTGTGTGAATAAAAACTACACAACAATAAAAAAATTTTGTAAACAAATTCGGTACTGAGAATTTAATTTACAACTGCTCCATAATAAGTAAGCAAATACTGCTTCAAATTTCTGGAAAGTATCATTAAATTTAAGGCGTTTTTCCATGCATCTTTTTATAACCTTGGGACTTTGTTAACAAGGAAAGGATAATAAACTTACACATCTTCAAAAATAGCAATAAACACAAAATGTTATTACATCACAAAATGTAATTCAAAAATTAGGACCTCGCTTATGTTTTAGATTTCTCGTAAACGTCTTTCCCCTTCCTCTATCAAGTAAGTTCTCAATTCAGATTTACAAGTTATCTCCGGGATTAGACGCTTTTGAAAAAGTCGACAAATAATCGACGAAACGTTCATTAATAGAATCTGTAACATTTAAAAGTATCCACATCTGTGAATTTAAAGAAGAGGTCAGCTATAAAATTCTCTAGTCCGATTTTTTCAATACTGCACCGCAATTTTTTTTTTTTTTAATATTTCGATATTCTTTTTAAGATTTTTTTAAACCATCGAGAAAATGTGTTTTTCTTACTCCTTTGCTGCTCTTAAATCTCCACACAAAATCATGCCCATTCTTAACTGTTGGTTATAACTTCTTTTTATTTTTAGATTTTTTCTTATACCAAGTCATTTTTTCTCCATCCATGTATTAAATTTACTTTCATCTGTGAATAATACCTTATCTCTAGACAGTGGACCCCGCTATATAAATAAATATTTACATTTGTACATCTGTTACTACTGAAAGTTTAGCATCTAAATCTAAGTTTTATTTGCATAAATATATAATAATATGAAGCTAAGGCTGCTGTAGTCAAGGTGGTAAGCACGTTAACTACAAATATGGTTGCCCTGGGTTCAACCCTTGCGGCAGTCAAAAAATAAAAATGTTTTTTTTTTTTTTGTTTAATGGTATAAATATATAATCAGAATTAACATTAAAACATGCAGCCTCCTTCGTGGTACTTCTTCATAGCATATTCGCCGGCGAAGTGAAATAATTAATAAAATGACGATATCTATATCCTTTTACCCCCTGTCTTCTCTCTCATCTATCCCTTTCCTAAAGAATGTAGCACGGTTACAAACTAAGTAGGTATTAATGCCCGAAGTGCTAATTCTCTTAAAAAAAAAAAAGATAAAAAATGTCGTTTTTATATTCAGAGTGCTAGCCTAATAGTTTAAAGTAGAAGATTTTTCTGTAAAAACTGGAAGCAAATAGAACTAGATAATATTAAACCTTGCAATTATGTGCAATTAATTAATAATCAATACTGTCGGACTCTATTATACGTCGTGGAGCATTAACACTTTATATACATATGCATTGTCGATCTTAGTGAACATTTTATTCATGTATCTAGAGAACTATAATATAGATAAAACCTGTAATTTGGTCAAGATTAACCTCTATATAAATGTTAATAGCCGAATAAAAACTTGGATCGATTGGACCAGAATGTGCTACCTTGGGATTTATATTAGGTGATTCTTGAAGTTTTGTACGATAAAACTTTATATCTGTATAGTTGAGCGAAAAATTGGCTGAATTGGAACAATGGTTGTGGTATCTTATTAAAAAAGTTTTTACTCCTTGTGTCAGAAATTGGTTGGTTGTTGATATGAAGCATTGCTGCTTCAATTTTGTAAATATTTAAGGTACAACGTGAAGTTCAGATCAGTCCTACATGCTTATAAAAAGATTACCACATGATAAATGCATATCGATTAATGTTTAACTTTATTTCTCTTTTTCAGTGCTACTACGAGAACTAGAAAATTGTTTGCTTTCTTTATAATAAGACTGCAGCAAATACTAACGACTCCGTTAAATCCAACATTTAAAACTATCCGGTCTGTATATTTTTTATCATGTACAAATTTAATTGTTACAAAAACTTTACTTCCCTCCAAAACGTTAAAGTTTTTAGATGTGACAATAATACACAACCTCATTATTGAAATAAGTTTTTATACAAAAAAGCAAAATTTATTTTGTCCTCTTTATGTGGAAACAATTCATATCATAATTACTTTATTATAATTATTATTACTACTTTTTTTTTGTAAAAATCTAAAAAATCGACACAATTGTGCTCAGTAAATATTAAAATTGTGTAAATTAAAATGAAATCAATAAAAAAGCTATATATATATAGTTTCATTTCTTTTCTGTGGCTTTTAGCTTATGTTAGGTATGAGAAAACTATATTGGCTTTAGATCGCTATTACTATTTTAATTATTCCATTCTTGTTTTATAAATATCGTGCAGTTGTCTTTCATACTCTTCTCTTGAGGATAAAATATCTTACACATTATTTTAATTCTAGAAACCTAATAAGCCATTAAAGAGAAGTAACTTTAAAGATTGGCGTAGAAAAGGCTATGTAGTTATCAAACTATTACTATCAATAATCCATTATCTTTGAATACATCTGTTTCTAATTTTTAAAGCTTTTGGACAAATTATTCGAAAAAAATAAACAGTTTGGATCGCTAAAGGCCAGGATTTACTATCATACACAATCGTACGATTTAATCACATTAAAATCTGGCAGAATTCTTTCCTGCTTTAAAAATCGTTTCAAAATGGAGCCACACTTTTATACAAAAAACACATGGTGTTAATATTTTTTTGTTTATTCTCCTCATCTTAGAAAAATCAACTCTGATCGCGTAGGGAAAAATATTTTATAATTTATTTCATAAGATTATTAAATCGTACAGTTCTGTCAAAAAGTCTGTTACACACATACACGTTTAAAAAACACTATCATACATTTTGAGCACACATGCAATTTTTGACATATCGTACGACTGAGTATGATAGTGAATCCTGACCTTAAGGAACACTCTATTCTACATACATGAATTTAGAGTGTTGTTTTAATGGTATCGAAAACAACAGAAGAAATCGAAAATTACTGGCGTTATTTTTCTAAATGAATTGTTGTTCAAAGTTCCGTAACTTCAGTGATGAAGAAAGTAAGAAAAAATTAACGATGCAAAGAAGACTTCTGAGAAGGAAAACAATAATCTTTTAGTAAACAGATGAAAAGTAAGTAATGAATTCAAAGTTATCCATTTCAAACTAATGCTTTTTTCTTCATTTATGGTTCTTGGGGCAACATGGCTTACTCTCTTAAATGATTTAAGCATGTTTAAACAGGCTTTTTCTTTTCAATAAAATAGAAATTACATTTCCAATGATACCCATATTGCCTCATTCCGCCAAGAAATACTCGATATATACTATATTATACATACATTCTTTGGAGGCCCGTAACTCCGAAACTAAGCTTCAGCACCAGATCTTTCTCTTAACATTTTTTGCTTAAAATTTCATTTTACACCCTGTAGACGACTTTTTTGTTCATTTTTGAGCTGCGTTCGCAAACTAGATTTGTTCTAACTTTTTTTTTGCATTAAATTTTAGATCGCGATAAATCTGTTAAAAGAATTTTGTCAAACATGAATTTGTAAAGCACTATATACCATACCTTTTGCCATCCATCACTCGTTCGGCCATCGGTGTTTAGAACAGTCGATGGAACAGTGATGGATTTTTTTCAACTCTTAGACTAATTTTTCAAATTAGTTGGAGTTGGTAATCTTTAGTTTCTCCATTTTCAACTTTATTCATGTTATTTTTATAGTTTATGAAATTTTTATTGTTTGTACGCGACACCTAAATTGCACACGGAAATTCGAGGCAATATCAACGTCACATTTCCTGACAAAATACCAAATTCATATTGGCAGGCATCAATAAATGGCAATATTGACAACGAAAATACCGATTTTAAAAAAACAATTAAAATTGTCGTGGCCTTGTATTGCCGACTATATACAGAATAAGGTGATATTGTCATTGTTACATTCATAATTTCATACGCTGTCGGTAAATTGCAAAGCAATTGGTTTATATTCTCTAATTCATCAAACAATTAGAATTAGTGTATTATGTAATTGCAATTAGTTGCCATTAGCAAAAAAAAAATTGGTTTACATTTACAATTAGAAATCTAATTGACTTCTGCTAATGCAATTAGATATTCAATTAGCTCGAATTAGAATCAAAAAAGCAAAAAAAAATAAAAAAAATATGATGGCAGCATTATAGAACACGGTCGGTTTGTAAATTGGGCCTGTTCGTAAATGCATCAGTGCTCTGCAATATGATTATTCTGCACTGCCACTGCTAATCAGCTGTTGCGTATGCTGTGTTTTGCTCATTTCAGTGTTTGCATTAACGAACGAAGAAATACTGTGAAAATAGAAAAATTGATAATAAACTCGATTTGTCAGCTAGATGATATAAAAATTTGTGTAACATACTAAAAAAAAAGATTAAAGAAAAAAAACTAAATTTAATTCTATTAAAATTATTAAACAGAAAAAGACGTTCATTGCATCAGCCATTTTTATGATTAGTTTTTTGCTTTTATTTGCGCATAATATACTTCAGTGATGCATTTACGAACAAACGACATTTGCAGTGCTGTCACTTTTTGCATTTACGAACGTACTGCGCATCATATGCAGTGCAGTGATGCATTTACGAACAGGCCCGTTATAACCAACCTAAGCTAGAGATGAGTTTGGACCTGGGTATTTACCTATTTATACCCACTTTCATACCCGGGTATTTATCAAATTTCTTATTTGAATAACAAATACGCTGTTATGTAGAGTAAGAGAAATGTGAACATTTTCGAATTTATTTTGAAAATATTTTCTTATACATTTCTTGATGCTTTTTGCTCTGATAAAGCACTGTTGACTGCATCAAACACAACAACAATTTTTATTAGGAACCGCTAATCAGCGTGCTTATGGCAATTCAGCGTAACGAGTGGGAGTGGCAAAGTGTAAATTTTTAAAATTATTTCATTTGTTATAAAAAATCTAATTTAAAATAAAAAATTAAATTCTTTTAATTCATTTATATTTTTCTTTATTTTGATTTATACCCACATTTTGAATAAATACCAAGGTGCTTAGGTAAATAGCTGGGAATTTATATTTAAATACCCAATTTACCATTTGGGTATTTACACTTGTCCCATCACTAACCCCAGCTATTGAAAAACTACCAAAGGAATGGGAGGAGTGGATTTGCACGATAAGTAAAATATACGACAAAAAATATACTAAAAACTAGAATAGATCATACCAGCAATGTTTAGCAAGAATGGGAAAAAGAAAGGAGACAGATATATTGACTTTTAATTTTGGTGAAAAACACATTTGCCATTTCTTTTGACCAAGAAATTATTTTAACAAAACTGTGCGTAAAAAAACTTAAAGATTTTGTTTCGGGTCAAATTTGACCCGAAGATCTTAAGTGCTAAAAACTGAATAAATTTTTTTTGGTACAACATTTTCTTATAAAAACCAAAAATTATTAACATTTAAAATTAAATAGAATTCGCAAAATATCTAAAATCTAAACCCCCTGCTTACGGAAAAAAAATAAAATATTCTTGCAAAATGGGTCAAATTTGACCCGAAGACCATATGAAGGTTAAAGTACAAATGCTCGTTAACGCTAGGCTTAATAATTTTTATGTATCTTCCGTCGATGCAGCTAATTATTGATGGAATTTTCTATTTGTTGTAGAAATAGTCCCGTGATCTGTGCTTTTCGTTCGAGTCCATTTCGAGTTGCACCTGCTGAGGGCAAATGAACCGCTCCATAGCCTTCAGCACATCGTCTAAAGTTATTGACACTGTGCTCCTACCTAGACATATGCTAGAGTCGTTTCCAACCGATCTTTGATATGACCCTTCAGCTAAAAATCGCAACGAAGCTGCAAGTTGCAGCAATGGTGGAATTTTAGAACGGGACAGGTGTTCTTTTATTGTGTCTAGCACTACACGAAAAGCATCTTTGTTTAACCGGTAATAACCTATACCAGCTCAAGTAGATTACTGCATCTCACAAAATTGTTCTTTTCATCTTCTTTGAGCGCTCTTCCTCCAAAAGTAAATATGCAACAACAGCAGGGCTCATTTTATTTATGTATTTTTATACATTTTTACACTATTTAATTTTCACTGTATATATTACCAAAAAAAGTATAAATTAAAAATGAAAGCAATTAAAAATGTAAACAACAGCTGATTCGAATATCGATTTTATTTTCATTCGAAAGTAACAAAACCGACATGGTTTCATGACACCAAATGAAACCAATATTATTTTGCAAAACCGACAATTACCAAAACCGACTTGGATTCTATAACACCTCTGATTGTTACAAGCCCATTACTCTGCGAGTAACCTCTAAGTTCAAGTCTTTTTTTTTAACAAAAATTTACATATTTTCATGTTAAAATTTTGAAATAAGTAGTCACTTTAAAAAAAAAAATTAAAAATCAATGTGAATCGTTATTTTGTATTTATAATCGAAAAAGTGATTTTCGCAAAAATCAATCTTGAGAAACAAAAGAACATTATAGTAAGCTTGAATTTCAAATATTTTTGCATTTTTAGCGATTTTTCATACATATTTGGTGTGTGACGCTCGAAAACCTAAAAAACCAAAAAGTTTGATTTTTTGAGAGCCTTAAAGTACCACCGGACTCTTCATAAATTGGCCACTCTTACAGACAAATTGGAAAAACTTTAAAAATAAGCAAAGAAAACTTGTTGCGTACGTTTTTTTTAAATTGACCCATATATTTTTTACAAAGGTGAATCTTTAACACTAATAAATCTAACAAACAAAAAAAAAAAAAATATAAATATATATATATATATATATATATATATTCTTTGCATACATAAGTATTTTTAAAAGACTTTCATATTGACATAAAAATTGTACATTTACAGTGCACATCACTTATATAATATATAATAATATGAAGCTAAGGCTGCTGTAGTCAAGGTGGTAAGCACGTTGACTACAAATATGGTTGCCCTGGGTTCAACCCTTGCGGCAGTCAAAAAATAAAAATGTTTTTTTTTTTTGTTTAATGGTATAAATATATAATCAGAATTAACATTAAAACATGCAGCCTCCTTCGTGGTACTTCTTCATATCATATTCGCCGGCGAAGTGAAATAATTAATAAAATGACTATATCTATATCCTTTTACCCCCTGTCTTCTCTCTCATCTATCCCTTTCCTAAAGAATGTAGCACGGTTACAAACTAAGTAGGTATTAATGCCCGAAGTGCTAATTCTCTTAAAAAAAAAAAGATAAATGTCGTTTTTATATTCAGAGTGCTAGCCTAATAGTTTAAAGTAGAAGATTTTTCTGTAAAAACTGGAAGCAAATAGAACTAGAGAACATTAAACCTTGCAATTATGTGCAATTAATTAATAATCAATACTGTCGGACTCTATTATACGTCGTGGAGCATTAACACTTTATATACATATGCATTGTCGATCTTAGTGAACATTTTATTCGTGTATCTAGAGAACTATAATATAGATAAAACCTGTAATTTGGTCAAGATTAACCTCTATATAAATGTTAATAGCCGAATAAAAACTTGGATCGATTGGACCAGAATGTGCTACCTTGGGATTTATATTAGGTGATTCTTGAAGTTTTGTACGATAAAACTTTATATCTGTATAGTTGAGCGAAAAATTGGCTGAATTGGAACAATGGTTGTGGTATCTTATTAAAAAAGTTTTTACTCCTTGTGTCAGAAATTGGTTGGTTGTTGATATGAAGCATTGCTGCTTCAATTTTGTAAATATTTAAGGTACAACGTGAAGTTCAGATCAGTCCTACATGCTTATAAAAAGATTACCACATGATAAATGCATATCGATTAATGTTTAACTTTATTTCTCTTTTTCAGTGCTACTACGAGAACTAGAAAATTGTTTGCTTTCTTTATAATAAGACTGCAGCAAATACTAACGACTCCGTTAAATCCAACATTTAAAACTATCCGGTCTGTATATTTTTTATCATGTACAAATTTAATTGTTACAAAAACTTTACTTCCCTCCAAAACGTTAAAGTTTTTAGATGTGACAATAATACACAACCTCATTATTGAAATAAGTTTTTATACAAAAAAGCAAAATTTATTTTGTCCTCTTTATGTGGAAACAATTCATATCATAATTACTTTATTATAATTATTATTACTACTTTTTTTTTGTAAAAATCTAAAAAATCGACACAATTGTGCTCAGTAAATATTAAAATTGTGTAAATTAAAATGAAATCAATAAAAAAGCTATATATATATAGTTTCATTTCTTTTCTGTGGCTTTTAGCTTATGTTAGGTATGAGAAAACTATATTGGCTTTAGATCGCTATTACTATTTTAATTATTCCATTCTTGTTTTATAAATATCGTGCAGTTGTCTTTCATACTCTTCTCTTGAGGATAAAATATCTTACACATTATTTTAATTCTAGAAACCTAATAAGCCATTAAAGAGAAGTAACTTTAAAGATTGGCGTAGAAAAGGCTATGTAGTTATCAAACTATTACTATCAATAATCCATTATCTTTGAATACATCTGTTTCTAATTTTTAAAGCTTTTGGACAAATTATTCGAAAAAAATAAACAGTTTGGATCGCTAAAGGCCAGGATTTACTATCATACACAATCGTACGATTTAATCACATTAAAATCTGGCAGAATTCTTTCCTGCTTTAAAAATCGTTTCAAAATGGAGCCACACTTTTATACAAAAAACACATGGTGTTAATATTTTTTTGTTTATTCTCCTCATCTTAGAAAAATCAACTCTGATCGCGTAGGGAAAAATATTTTATAATTTATTTCATAAGATTATTAAATCGTACAGTTCTGTCAAAAAGTCTGTTACACACATACACGTTTAAAAAACACTATCATACATTTTGAGCACACATGCAATTTTTGACATATCGTACGACTGAGTATGATAGTGAATCCTGACCTTAAGGAACACTCTATTCTACATACATGAATTTAGAGTGTTGTTTTAATGGTATCGAAAACAACAGAAGAAATCGAAAATTACTGGCGTTATTTTTCTAAATGAATTGTTGTTCAAAGTTCCGTAACTTCAGTGATGAAGAAAGTAAGAAAAAATTAACGATGCAAAGAAGACTTCTGAGAAGGAAAACAATAATCTTTTAGTAAACAGATGAAAAGTAAGTAATGAATTCAAAGTTATCCATTTCAAACTAATGCTTTTTTCTTCATTTATGGTTCTTGGGGCAACATGGCTTACTCTCTTAAATGATTTAAGCATGTTTAAACAGGCTTTTTCTTTTCAATAAAATAGAAATTACATTTCCAATGATACCCATATTGCCTCATTCCGCCAAGAAATACTCGATATATACTATATTATACATACATTCTTTGGAGGCCCGTAACTCCGAAACTAAGCTTCAGCACCAGATCTTTCTCTTAACATTTTTTGCTTAAAATTTCATTTTACACCCTGTAGACGACTTTTTTGTTCATTTTTGAGCTGCGTTCGCAAACTAGATTTGTTCTAACTTTTTTTTTGCATTAAATTTTAGATCGCGACAAATCTGTTAAAAGAATTTTGTCAAACATGAATTTGTAAAGCACTATATACCATACCTTTTGCCATCCATCACTCGTTCGGCCATCGGTGTTTAGAACAGTCGATGGAACAGTGATGGATTTTTTTCAACTCTTAGACTAATTTTTCAAATTAGTTGGAGTTGGTAATCTTTAGTTTCTCCATTTTCAACTTTATTCATGTTATTTTTATAGTTTATGAAATTTTTATTGTTTGTACGCGACACCTAAATTGCACACGGAAATTCGAGGCAATATCAACGTCACATTTCCTGACAAAATACCAAATTCATATTGGCAGGCATCAATAAATGGCAATATTGACAACGAAAATACCGATTTTAAAAAAACAATTAAAATTGTCGTGGCCTTGTATTGCCGACTATATACAGAATAAGGTGATATTGTCATTGTTACATTCATAATTTCATACGCTGTCGGTAAATTGCAAAGCAATTGGTTTATATTCTCTAATTCATCAAACAATTAGAATTAGTGTATTATGTAATTGCAATTAGTTGCCATTAGCAAAAAAAAAATTGGTTTACATTTACAATTAGAAATCTAATTGACTTCTGCTAATGCAATTAGATATTCAATTAGCTCGAATTAGAATCAAAAAAGCAAAAAAAAAAAAATAAAAAAAATATGATGGCAGCCATGGCGAAATAATACCAGGTGGCCGCAATGGCGAATTCATTAATTTCGCCGTAAACTCTAAATGTCAAACTCCATATATAAAAAATATGTATAACATTTTATTGTATGGAGTCTGACATTTCACGTTTGCGGCGAAAATTATGAATTCGCCATTGCGACCACCTGGTATTATTTCGCCATGATGGCAGCATTATAGAACACGGTCGGTTTGTAAATTGGGCCTGTTCGTAAATGCATCAGTGCTCTGCAATATGATTATTCTGCACTGCCACTGCTAATCAGCTGTTGCGTATGCTGTGTTTTGCTCATTTTAGTGTTTGCATTAACGAACGAAGAAATACTGTGAAAATAGAAAAATTGATAATAAACTCGATTTGTCAGCTAGATGATATAAAAATTTGTGTAACATACTAAAAAAAAAAGATTAAAGAAAAAAAACTAAATTTAATTCTATTAAAATTATTAAACAGAAAAAGACGTTCATTGCATCAGCCATTTTTATGATTAGTTTTTTGCTTTTATTTGCGCATAATATACTTCAGTGATGCATTTACGAACAAACGACATTTGCAGTGCTGTCACTTTTTGCATTTACGAACGTACTGCGCATCATATGCAGTGCAGTGATGCATTTACGAACAGGCCCGTTATAACCAACCTAAGCTAGAGATGAGTTTGGACCTGGGTATTTACCTATTTATACCCACTTTCATACCCGGGTATTTATCAAATTTCTTATTTGAATAACAAATACGCTGTTATGTAGAGTAAGAGAAATGTGAACATTTTCGAATTTATTTTGAAAATATTTTCTTATACATTTCTTGATGCTTTTTGCTCTGATAAAGCACTGTTGACTGCATCAAACACAACAACAATTTTTATTAGGAACCGCTAATCAGCGTGCTTATGGCAATTCAGCGTAACGAGTGGGAGTGGCAAAGTGTAAATTTTTAAAATTATTTCATTTGTTATAAAAAATCTAATTTAAAATAAAAAATTAAATTCTTTTAATTCATTTATATTTTTCTTTATTTTGATTTATACCCACATTTTGAATAAATACCAAGGTGCTTAGGTAAATAGCTGGGAATTTATATTTAAATACCCAATTTACCATTTGGGTATTTACACTTGTCCCATCACTAACCCCAGCTATTGAAAAACTACCAAAGGAATGGGAGGAGTGGATTTGCACGATAAGTAAAATATACGACAAAAAATATACTAAAAACTAGAATAGCTGGACATAAGTCTGATCAAAGATACAGGGACGTTAATAATTCGCAATAAACTGCATTATCTTCCCATTGCAATGCATTGTGCCAGATTTGATCATTATAATAACCTTGAAGATGCATCTGTTTTTAATATAGAAAATAATTATAAACGTCGGTATATGTTAGAGATGTAACAAAAAATTAAAGTACCAGCAACAAAAAGAATAAACTTTAAGGCTGATACTGATATCGTTGCGCAATGTTATAGACATTTAGTGTATAAAAAATAATTAACGTTTGAAAGTATATAATTGTTTGTACCATTTCTATCGTGAAAGTTTATGTAAATGTATTTGTATTATGTTGTTTAAAATTTTTAAATAATTTGAATGTGTTCTGTTTTTTAAATTTTTATGAGAATGTAAGTGTTTAAATATTTGAATTTCTTGTCGTTTGGTTTTGAGTTTTCTAGTTTTATTTGAAAAAATAAATTCATTTTAATTTTGTTTTTCAAAAAAATCTTATTAATATTTTTGTTTCCTGTTTCCTGATGATGCCACCCAACGGTGTGGCGAAATATTGAAAATATAAATAAAAATTTTATTATTTATAAACTGACCTAGTGCTTAAAAAATTAGAAAAGAAAAATTATTTAAAAAGGTCAAAAAAACATTTACATATACAAATACGCACAAAAGTATTGGCACAGCAAGCGTTCTTGAATTCATACCAGCTTCACGGCCATTGGAAAACTATAAGAAGTAAATTAAATGCTTTTGATGTTGGCTAATTTAATGGATTAACTAATGCATTTGGTTTTATATCAACATTTATTTTTTTAAATAATTAATAGAAAACTTAACAAAAAATTAGCGCGACTTCATCGAAAAAAAGTATTGGCACAAGTAGTTTAAAAGCTTATAAAATACAGATTTTTTTCTAAAATATTTCTTATTTAATACTTGGTTGGTAAGTCTTTTTGCTTAATTAATTAATTACTTCATTCAAGCGTTTAGGCATAGAATGCACCAGATTTTTGGTTACTTCTTGCCCAATAGTTAACAACTCTTTCTTCAAGGCCTGCTGTAGCTGCGATTTTGTCCAAATTGATCGCTTTTTGACCCGTCGCACAGAGGAGTATTTGACCCAAAAAGCTGGCCAAAAAGGCAAAAATTAGTTTGATGAAATCCTAAGAACAAATTACGCACATCGATAGAGAACAAAATTCTACATCATATCGTGCATTTTAAAGGGTGTAAGTTAAGATTTGTAGTTGTGGGACACTGTTAAAGTCAGGAAAGTGATGAAAATTGCATGCGTTTTTATGGAATTTTTTCGATTTCAAGATATTTATATGATTTTTTTGTGGCTAAACGAATAGAGGTATTACATTGATTTTTTTTTTGCCTGAAAGATTTCATCAGCAGTTATTTTCAATATTTAAAAAGAAAAAATTATCACAAATATTTATTTTTAAAATTTTATTTATAAAAAAAACTATGTATTTAAATATTTAAATTCTTACCAAAAACGAAAAAGGAAAAGCTTTTTGAAAGTGAAGGTAGCTGTTGTACAAATAATGTTATATACCACAATAAAATATGAAATCTCTAATTTAAGAAAAAAGAAAAAAAGTTTGCGCAAGTTTGCGCCATTATATTTGGTGATTATTTGAAAATTTTACCTTTTTTCTATTGTTGCTCATAAGGCACTTTTTCTTATACTTTATTGTCGTCATAAACTTTTGTGTTTTTCGAATTATTGATGTGAAATATTATTTAATCACTTTTAACAACTACCAACATGATGGATTACCTGCCTTTAAAGAGGAATTTCTTAGAATTCAGTTCTTACTTTATAAATTAAAATTTACTAACTGTAAGTCAACCCACGAATACACACCTATTAAACTGTTTTTGTTTACCAGCGGTCTATGTAACACTTCATCGTCTTCAGGACACTTTATTTCTTCTGAAAATAAAATTACATTTAAAAACGGTGCAGGTATATAGAAAATGCACCCAAGTATCAGGTTATTAATTAAGTAACGGAAAAATGCACTTTGAAAAATATACGTATATGGCTTATTGCGCCAAATTCTTATTATAAGAGTTTTGCAACTTTGAGAGATAACATGGAAAAAATTTACACAAGATAACACTAACCCAATAATAATCTGCCACTACCTTTTTTTTTATCAAACTAAAGGCAAAACTATCAAAAAAGTTAAACTTTTAAAACAAAAACCACGTTTAATAATTTTGGCCAGCTTTTTGGGTCAAATACTCCTCTGTGCGTCGGTCAAGTTCCTCCCACAAATTTTCAATAGGATTGAGATCTAGGGATTGTGGTGGGTGTGGAAGAACATGAGCCAAGTTGTACGCTAACCACATACGCACATCATGAGGGGAATGTTTTGGGTCATTGTCGTGTTGGAATGTAAATGATGTTGGCAAATTTAGTTTCTCGGCACTTTCTTTAAGGTTAGGATATTTAGATAAACGGATTTATCCATGATTCCTTCAATAAACACCAACTCACCAACACCCACAGATGACATGTACCACCACTCCATTACACCACCACTACCATGTTTAATTGTAGGAAAAATATTTTTTTTTCGTATGCCGTATTTGGCTTTCTTCATACGGTAATACGGCCATCAGAGCGAAAAACATGAAATTTACTCTCGTCCGAGAAGAGTACTTCATCCCAAAAACTGACGGATTTGCTTTGAAATTCCCTTGCGTAGTCTAATCTCTTTTTTTGGTTGATTCAAGAAACAAGGGGTTTACACCTAGCAACTCTTGATGTGTAATCAGCTTTGTGAAGCACTTTTCGAACGGTCATGGGATGAATATCCTTACCAAATTCCTGTTTAACTTCAGCAGCAAGTTCAGTCGATATTTTCTTAGGATTTTATTTTATTTTTCTTACTATTTGTTTGCTTTCGCGGTCACTTAAAGTTCAAGGACGGCCTGTTCGATGAGCATTATTAAAGATTGTCTCCCCTTTAAAACATTTAATGATGCATATAATTGTGAAACGACTTCTTCATTATTTCACATATTTCAGCGTACGATTTGCCTTGGCTATGCAAATGCAGCACTATTTTGCGCCAAGATTCGTTGGTATCTTTCTGTTTTGAGCTCAAAACAACCAAATATGTACAGTTAGCAAAAAAAAATTTTTTTTACACCCTTTCATTTAAAATCTACTGGCTTTTAATTAGGGATTAGTTTAATTAGTCTTAAAATATAAACAAACGCAAACTATAGGATATTTTGTTTATTTTTAATAAAACTGTAAAATAGAGGCAAATATGGCGAAAAAGCAAATGTCAAAAGATTTGAAGGAAACAATTATAAGATTGTGGAAAAAAAATCCGGAAAATACTAAATAAAACTCGTAGCACAATCCAAACTCGCAGCACGAAAAACTTAGGGCCCGTTCGTAAATGCATCACTGCGGTGCATAATACGATTATTCTGCACTGCCACTGCTAATCAGCTGTTGCGTATGCTTGGATTTGCTCATTTTAGTTTTATTTACGAACGAATAAATACTGTGAAAATAGAAAAATTAATAATAAACTAGATTTGTAAACTATATAAAAAATGATAAAAATTGGTGTAAAAATAAGAAAAATAAAAAATATTGAACAAAAAGAAATAAATAAAAAAACTTATCAAAATTTATACCCACTCATTCTTTGCATCAGCCATTTTTATGATTAGTTTTTTGCTTTTATTTGCGTATAATATACTTTAGTGATGCATTTATGAACAGATGACATTTGCAGTGCTGCCACTATTTGCATTTACGAACGTACTGCCCATCATATGCAGTGCAGTGATGCATTTACGAACAGGCCCTTATTAACGGGTGCATCATTGCTGAAAAAATTCGAACTCTTTTTTAAATTTACGCAGAGACTTACCAGTCATAAATTCAAGCAATGTTTTTTGTTTCCGAACAAAAGAGAGAACGGTAGCAGAGAACGACACGGGTTAATTGCAACAACGTTCTTACAAAATTTGTATCCTAAAAACAAGCCTTTATGCTCAAACGATCAAACTTGTTCGACCGCATATAATCGCTGTTGATTTTAATTCAATCAAATAATGTGCATTTTGTTGGGTGTGTGATTTCAATCATGTGTCATCAAACTCAAATCAATTCTGGTGGTTGTTCATTTTATTCAACAATGATTGTTTTGATGGAAAATCAAATACCCACAAAAAACTGTTCATTCGGATCATAAGTGATTAAATTGATGTTGTTTTTATATATGTACATATGTTTTTAAATAATGGCAGAAAGAAATAGCAATGAAAGCAAAACGATTTAACAGAAGCAAAGTAAGTTTTATTTATTTGACATATGTACAACTTATAAAAAAAAAGAATATTATAATGTTATAACAAAAAAAAAAAAAAATAAATAAATAAAATAAAACAAATATTATGTTTTATTTTTTAAATTCATAAAATTTGAATGAAGAAATATTTTTTTTAATTACTGCATACATATGTATGTATAGGAAAAAAACCTTCCTTTTTTATGTGTATCAAAAAATACTCTTTCCCAGCAAAAAAAATTATTAAAAAATCTTAAGCAAGGACTTATACAATTAACAATTTATGGGTTCATTTCTTAAAGTAATAAAAGTGTGTGAGGTTTTCCCAACTATAACAAATATTAATGTATTACTATTTGTTATTTGCGGTTAAGGATCATAAAAAATTAATGAATGATATTAAAATGTTTTTTCAAAAATCCTACCATAGAATTTATTAGGCTTCTCCATGCATTTTTCAATATTTATCTTTTAAGAAAATACCATACTAAGATCTAAATAAAATCAGAACTAAATTATTTGTTTGTAATATTACTAGCCTTGTTTTTCTGCAATAATAGGAATATTTATGCCTCTGAATATGAAATTTAAATGAATGCGGGTTTTCGTTTGTTTTAATCAAATAAACGTTTTCGACTTATGCCAATTGTTTACGTAGTATGTAGTTAGCTTACTTAATGTAGATATTATTTCGATACCTTGTTTCCGAATAGCAATTTTTTATTACCGCTATTTGTATTTAGAATGTTCTTCCATATAATCAACAAATAAACAATATAATATCTTTTAGAAAATACCTTTTTAATTTTTTTGATAAACTAATTAATTTAAAAAATCTTTTCATATCTCTATTTTATTTATTAATTTAATGAATTTATTTTAAATTAATTTTAATTTTGTAAATTTTATTAAATTTGGATACCATTTGTACACATACAAAATCCTGTTCTGTAATTATAAGACATATTCTTGTTCGTCAGGAAATAATAAATTACTAAATAAATAATAAATCCAGATTTAATTAAAAATTGTATGTATCTAATTTTTAGACTTAGATCCTCTTAAATATATAACAAAAAACGTACTACCAACAAAATGTTAACTAGACATTAGCGAAAAAAAAAAAAAATAAAAAATATGCTCATAATGGGCAGTTGACTGAAATCAGTGAATACTGAATAAAATCACTTGCGTTCAATAACACACAAAGTTCAGTTTGCTCAAATGGGTGAGTAAAACTTGTTCGATCATACAGCACACAACTGAATTTATTCAATGAAGAATTATGCTAAATGTTTAAATTTGAATAAGAGTTTCAGTCTATGGTAAAATAATCAAAACAAACATTCTGGCAGTTTAAGATGTGAATAAAACATGTTTGATCAGTTCACTCACTAATACAAAAACGAAACGTTCAACAGTATTTCATTCAACCTTGATTTTTTTATGAATAAATGTGAGTGAAATTTTTTGTATATGATGAAATCAAGAAAAAAGTGATTTTTGCAGATCTCTGAACGGTAGAAAACAAACGTAACGGACCGGCGCGCGCCATCTTGTTTATTTGATTCATGTTAATGAAAACTTTGTTAACATATCGAACACCTGGTTCATAAAGGAAACAACTCAAAAATTTAACTTTTCAGAAATAAAAAAAAAACTGTACTTTGAAAGTGAAGGTAGCTGTTGTACAAATAATGTTATATACCACAATAAAATATGAAATCTCTAATTTAAGAAAAAAGAAAAAAAGTTTGCGCAAGTTTGCGCCATTATTTTTGGTGATTATTTGAAAATTTTACCTTTTTTCTATTGTTGCTCATAAGGCACTTTTTCTTATACTTTATTGTCGTCATAAACTTTTGTGTTTTTCGAATTATTGATGTGAAATATTATTTAATCACTTTTAACAACTACCAACATGATGGATTACCTGCCTTTAAAGAGGAATTTCTTAGAATTCAGTTCTTACTTTATAAATTAAAATTTACTAACTGTAAGTCAACCCACGAATACACACCTATTAAACTGTTTTTGTTTACCAGCGGTCTATGTAACACTTCATCGTCTTCAGGACACTTTATTTCTTCTGAAAATAAAATTACATTTAAAAACGGTGCAGGTATATAGAAAATGCACCCAAGTATCAGGTTATTAATTAAGTAACGGAAAAATGCACTTTGAAAAATATACGTATATGGCTTATTGCGCCAAATTCTTATTATAAGAGTTTTGCAACTTTGAGAGATAACATGGAAAAAATTTACACAAGATAACACTAACCCAATAATAATCTGCCACTACCTTTTTTTTTATCAAACTAAAGGCAAAACTATCAAAAAAGTTAAACTTTTAAAACAAAAACCACGTTTAATAATTTTGGCCAGCTTTTTGGGTCAAATACTCCTCTGTGCGTCGGTCAAGTTCCTCCCACAAATTTTCAATAGGATTGAGATCTAGGGATTGTGGTGGGTGTGGAAGAACATGAGCCAAGTTGTACGCTAACCACATACGCACATCATGAGGGGAATGTTTTGGGTCATTGTCGTGTTGGAATGTAAATGATGTTGGCAAATTTAGTTTCTCGGCACTTTCTTTAAGGTTAGGATATTTAGATAAACGGATTTATCCATGATTCCTTCAATAAACACCAACTCACCAACACCCACAGATGACATGTACCACCACTCCATTACACCACCACTACCATGTTTAATTGTAGGAAAAATATTTTTTTTTCGTATGCCGTATTTGGCTTTCTTCATACGGTAATACGGCCATCAGAGCGAAAAACATGAAATTTACTCTCGTCCGAGAAGAGTACTTCATCCCAAAAACTGACGGGTTTGCTTTGAAATTCCCTTGCGTAGTCTAATCTCTTTTTTTGTTTGATTCAAGAAACAAGGGGTTTACACCTAGCAACTCTTGATGTGTAATCAGCTTTGTGAAGCACTTTTCGAACGGTCATGGGATGAATTCCTGTTTAACTTCAGCAGCAAGTTCAGTCGATATTTTCTTAGGATTTTATTTTATTTTTCTTACTATTTGTTTGCTTTCGCGGTCACTTAAAGTTCAAGGACGGCCTGTTCGATGAGCATTATTAAAGATTGTCTCCCCTTTAAAACATTTAATGATGCATATAATTGTGAAACGACTTCTTCATTATTTCACATATTTCAGCGTACGATTTGCCTTGGCTATGCAAATGCAGCACTATTTTGCGCCAAGATTCGTTGGTATCTTTCTGTTTTGAGCTCAAAACAACCAAATATGTACAGTTAGCAAAAAAAAAATTTTTTTTACACCCTTTCATTTAAAATCTACTGGCTTTTAATTAGGGATTAGTTTAATTAGTCTTAAAATATAAACAAACGCAAACTATAGGATATTTTGTTTATTTTTAATAAAACTGTAAAATAGAGGCAAATATGGCGAAAAAGCAAATGTCAAAAGATTTGAAGGAAACAATTATAAGATTGTGGAAAAAAAAATCCGGAAAATACTAAATAAAACTCGTAGCACAATCCAAACTCGCAGCACGAAAAACTTAGGGCCCGTTCGTAAATGCATCACTGCGGTGCATAATACGATTATTCTGCACTGCCACTGCTAATCAGCTGTTGCGTATGCTTGGATTTGCTCATTTTAGTTTGCATTTACGAACGAATAAATACTGTGAAAATAGAAAAAGTAATAATAAACTAGATTTGTAAACTATATAAAAAATGATAAAAATTGGTGTAAAAATAAGAAAAATAAAAAATATTGAACAAAAAGAAATAAATAAAAAAACTTATCAAAATTTATACCCACTCATTCTTTGCATCAGCCATTTTTATGATTAGTTTTTTGCTTTTATTTGCGTATAATATACTTTAGTGATGCATTTATGAACAGATGACATTTGCAGTGCTGCCACTATTTGCATTTACGAACGTACTGCCCATCATATGCAGTGCAGTGATGCATTTACGAACAGGCCCTTATTAACGGGTGCATCATTGCTGAAAAAATTCGAACTCTTTTTTAAATTTACGCAGAGACTTACCAGTCATAAATTCAAGCAATGTTTTTTGTTTCCGAACAAAAGAGAGAATGGTAGCAGAGAACGACACGGGTTAATTGCAACAACGTTCTTACAAAATTTGTATCCTAAAAACAAGCCTTTATGCTCAAACGATCAAACTTGTTCGACCGCATATAATCGCTGTTGATTTTAATTCAATCAAATAATGTGCATTTTGTTGGGTGTGTGATTTCAATCATGTGTCATCAAACTCAAATCAATTCTGGTGGTTGTTCATTTTATTCAACAATGATTGTTTTGATGGAAAATCAAATACCCACAAAAAACTGTTCATTCGGATCATAAGTGATTAAATTGATGTTGTTTTTATATATGTACATATGTTTTTAAATAATGGCAGAAAGAAATAGCAATGAAAGCAAAACGATTTAACAGAAGCAAAGTAAGTTTTATTTATTTGACATATGTACAACTTATAAAAAAAAAGAATATTATAATGTTATAACAAAAAAAAAAAAAAATAAATAAATAAAATAAAACAAATATTATGTTTTATTTTTTAAATTCATAAAATTTGAATGAAGAAATATTTTTTTTAATTACTGCATACATATGTATGTATAGGAAAAAAACCTTCCTTTTTTATGTGTATCAAAAAATACTCTTTCCCAGCAAAAAAAATTATTAAAAAATCTTAAGCAAGGACTTATACAATTAACAATTTATGGGTTCATTTCTTAAAGTAATAAAAGTGTGTGAGGTTTTCCCAACTATAACAAATATTAATGTATTACTATTTGTTATTTGCGGTTAAGGATCATAAAAAATTAATGAATGATATTAAATTGTTTTTTCAAAAATCCTACCATAGAATTTATTAGGCTTCTCCATGCATTTTTCAATATTTATCTTTTAAGAAAATACCATACTAAGATCTAAATAAAATCAGAACTAAATTATTTGTTTGTAATATTACTAGCCTTGTTTTTCTGCAATAATAGGAATATTTATGCCTCTGAATATGAAATTTAAATGAATGCGGGTTTTCGTTTGTTTTAATCAAATAAACGTTTTCGACTTATGCCAATTGTTTACGTAGTATGTAGTTCAGCTTACTTAATGTAGATATTATTTCGATACCTTGTTTCCGAATAGCAATTTTTTATTACCGCTATTTGTATTTAGAATGTTCTTCCATATAATCAACAAATAAACAATATAATATCTTTTAGAAAATTCCTTTTTAATTTTTTTGATAAACTAATTAATTTAAAAAATCTTTTCATATCTCTATTTTATTTATTAATTTAATGAATTTATTTTAAATTAATTTTAATTTTGTAAATTTTATTAAATTTGGATACCATTTGTACACATACAAAATCCTGTTCTGTAATTATAAGACATATTCTTGTTCGTCAGGAAATAATAAATTACTAAATAAATAATAAATCCAGATTTAATTAAAAATTGTATGTATCTAATTTTTAGACTTAGATCCTCTTAAATATATAACAAAAAACGTACTACCAACAAAATGTTAACTAGACATTAGCGAAAAAAAAAAAAAATAAAAAATATGCTCATAATGGGCAGTTGACTGAAATCAGTGAATACTGAATAAAATCACTTGCGTTCAATAACACACAAAGTTCAGTTTGCTCAAATGGGTGAGTAAAACTTGTTCGATCATACAGCACACAACTGAATTTATTCAATGAAGAATTATGCTAAATGTTTAAATTTGAATAAGAGTTTCAGTCTATGGTAAAATAATCAAAACAAACATTCTGGCAGTTTAAGATGTGAATAAAACATGTTTGATCAGTTCACTCACTAATACAAAAACGAAACGTTCAACAGTATTTCATTCAACCTTGATTTTTTTATGAATAAATGTGAGTGAAATTTTTTGTATATGATGAAATCAAGAAAAAAGTGATTTTTGCAGATCTCTGAACGGTAGAAAACAAACGTAACGGACCGGCGCGCGCCATCTTGTTTATTTGATTCATGTTAATGAAAACTTTGTTAACATATCGAACACCTGGTTCATAAAGGAAACAACTCAAAAATTTAACTTTTCAGAAATAAAAAAAAACTGTACTTAACTTATTAAAAATGGTTAAAAACAAAAACTTTGGATTATTTAGTAGATCATCTAATTAAATTCTTTTACTTAAGCTAATCTTGACAAGTTGTGTAAATTAATTAATTTAATGCGAGCAGATAGTAGAAAAAGGAATGCAATTCTAACTGTTCGCTTAAAAATGAACAGCATTGTTCATATAACTATAAGAGGTGAAAGAAAATAAAACAATGTAAGGGTGCCATATATATGTATACATAACAACATAACATAAATATAACATAAAATTATAAAGCCCTGTACCTCGAAAAGATGCAAAAAAATATTTGGTATGCACATTTTTTTTCTGATTAATAAAAATACATATGAATGTATTTTAAACCAAAGATTAATTGTTTTAAACCCTTCACATTAATTTGAAGTCAATTTAAAAAAAACGCATTTTTGTGTACCCGCACTTTACACTACTATTTTAGGTAAAAAAAAAAACATAAATGTGAAAGTGATCAGCGAGGAATTATTAACTAAAAAACGTAATTCTCAAATTTGTATGTTTGTTTTTTCAGAACGGTGTTTTGTCTCTCCCTCTGACTTTTTCCTTACAAAAGCATGTGTCCCCCGTTAGAATTTTTAGTAAACAAAATAAAATAACATCAAGAAAAAAGTAAATATGGAACATTTAATAACAGTTTTCGACTTATTGCGTTTCTTTCTTGTGTTTTGGTTTGTTATAGTCGTCAAAACTTAATTAGTGCGAAGTTGGCGTTGCAAGGAAAGGTTGTCCCCACAATTTGCATTGAGCGTCACTTTTTTATTAATTAAGTAATATTACTAGTCTTAATTTTGCATTTAAATAAGGTAAATAACGTGAGGAAAGTACAAGCTTTAATTATTACAAAACTGAAAAAGCAAAAAAAATCTGTTAAAAAAAAAGTGTGCATTTGCGTAGTTTTTGTGAACACCGTGGTAAGGGCGCGAAAAAATTTCATGTGCGTCACGCTTTTTTTTTAAGTAAATATATTAAATTTAAAAAAATTTGAGTTGACAACCATTGTTTACATCGTTTCAACTCATTTTTTTATAAGTTGTCAATCTGAGAAATAAATTGCCAACGAAAAAAAAACTTAAATAGGCAAATATTTCATGAGCATCAGTTTTGATATATATTGATTCATAGCTTAAAATGCTTATTTTTGATTTTATTTTTAATTTTCAAGAGTAAAACAACAAAATTAACAGCGGCGGAAAGAGCACGGAGATGTTGAGAGGAAATAAAGCTCTAAAAAGCGCGTAATAACGAATACAAAAGAAACAAAAAAAAATAAGAAAGGTGTTATCGTGGTATATTTGAGTTTAATTTTTATTGTTACTGGCTGATTTACAGATCCTTCTCATGCTTTTGCATCTTAAACCTCTGGGGGACCAGAAATATATGCAACTGCCACAAACCTAATTCGAAAGTGGTCAAAATGTATGAGAAAGAAAAAAAAATAAAGCCGCTTTTCACTTCATGAAGTTTATACAGATTCAGAATAAAAATTCGAATGAAAATTTGTAAATTAAATTAATTTTAATTGCTTCAAATATTTACATATCGCACTTGATCAACAAAACTCAAAATTTTAAAATTTTCAGTAGAGTCAAAAAAGTGTTTGTGGCCACATTTTAACAGAATTCAAAAATTCATGGAAAAAAAATAAATTTTTTGAGTTAACACCATTTTTTTGAAATTTATCGATATTTTTTTGATATTATTTTGAATTATGACGCTTTAGTTGAAATTTGAATAACATTTAAAAATGTTTTTTTTTTTTCAACAAAAAGGCAGTAACTCGAAATACAACAAAATATAAATAAAACAGTTCGATTATTTTTAACACAAATAAAGGCTCAAATCAAAATAATAAATTTTTTATGAAAATATACGACTCATACCTATTTCAACTTTTGTATTAACTCGAAATAATACCTTTTTGTTGAAATAAAGGTAATCACTACATTATCATAAATATGGTCTCAAAAGTGGTTTTCGAGATGGAAGAGTAAACGGAATACGTTGAAATTTTTACAGTAGATAGATATTGATGTTGTTAGCTGATTTCTTGAAAAAAAGTGATATTTCAAAAATTTTGAGTTAATACCCTATTGTTGATCAAGTGCGATATGTGTGTTCTACAATATTGCGGGCCGACGAATGAGTAATATTGAATCGGTACTCTTTCGAGTTGTAGCATGGATTTCTGTATGGTGTTAATAAAAAAGGCTGAATGCCATATCCACAGTCTCCTAATAATTTTGATGCCCGTTCTCCCGACACATACTTCTCAAGGAAATGCTGTCAGGCGCTACTAATATTCCATACGAACGCGTCATGGCTAGAGCCGGGGTACCGTGAATCTACCGCTCGAATTTTCATGTCATGATCACAAATCTGAATATATGTAAATGCGCATAAAAATTTGTTTCAAAAAGACAATCACGTAAATAATGTAAAATTATGTTTGTACTATACTTACAATCATGGCATTCATACTTAAATATCCTTTTCGATTAACCTTTGTAGGGTCCTCAAATTTTTACTTACGTTAACGTTCTTTGGGTCAAACTTGACCCAGTTAGAAAATTTGATATGAAAAATCTTGTTTTCTTTAATTAAGTTTGTTTTTTAAAGTTAGTACTTTTTTTTAGCTTTGTTTGGAATATTAAAGCTGCACGGTATGTTTATTTATTACGAATTCATACCTATGTTTATTTTAAATAAAGAAAACTGTGTTCTTGGCAACGAATTTCGTTGCTTTACATAGGGCGTGGCAAGCTCCAATCCTAAATATTCCAAAAATGACGACGTTTGACCAAACAGTTTTCTTTCTAACCATTCTTAGCCGATGTAAATAATATAAAAGCATTATAAGCTGATGTTGCAAAATACAACTTAAGGCCATCTATTGGTTTTCCTTTAGCAAGTGTAACATGAAACAACTTTATCCAGAGTATCAACTCCTCCTTTACATTTATTACGGTATAGTATCATTTGCGGTTTTTTGTCCTCACGATTGCTTATTTCTGGACTATGATGCAAAGTGCTAAGAAGATTCACAGACTTATTTTTCTTTGGAATATATGAAACGAGAGTAGTGTCCTTTGTGAAGCAAAAACATGATGAAAATACCGGTCTTCGTTTAGTTGTCAAAAGCTTAGGTGTCACGCCTGTATACGGTTGTATATTCTACACGTAACTAGTTCTCGAATCGCAGAGTACCCAAAATTTAATACCATACGTATATGGTTTTGACGGAATGGACACCTTCCTCTGAATGCGACTAATTGCTCATACAGTAGATGAGCTGTAAAGATGGATTGTAAAGTTTTGGCAATATTTCAAGCCACATATTCCATAATTCACGTATCGGTGCAAACTTATCTACAATTCGACGTTCACTGCGAGTATCCTTGTTGTCGAATCTTACGACTCTAAAAAGACTTTTGAATCTTTTCAATGGCATAATTGTTCTAAAAATCGGTCTTTCTTTCTCAGAGTCCCATTAACTTTCCGTACTTTCATTATTTGATCTTTACACTCCAGCTAACAAAAGTGTACCCATGAAGGTGTCTTCAACTCCAGTCCAATCCATATCAAAAACACGTTTACCTTCATTATTGGTATATATCAAAATAATGTTCATTACAGGTGGCGGGAAAAACAATTGAAAACTGGAAATTTCTTCCTTTGTGATTATCGAACAAGAGTAGCGGGTGAGGCCTGGTGTCATGCTAATAATGTTCTCGCTCCGGAATCTTCCTTGACTATTTGTAAGAGGTTGCCTGAAATATCTTATTCCACTAACTTTTGTTGTCATTGCTGCAGTTGTTGCTATCAATTTCATCTCCACTAGAACTGTCAGTTGCTTCCGCGCATTCTAAGTTATCTTCATAGTGCATTAAGCAAATTTTCTATTTCACTACGAGGCCTGCTATATATATTTCTGGCCTGGCAACACTGAATGCTGCCAAGTGCAATCTGACATTTCCATTGGAAAGTTTGTCATTTTTAAGCATAATCGTACTCAAAACGTTTTGACGTACGACCATTATTTGTGTTGTTTACAGTGACTTGAAAAAATTAATATAGAAAAAAAATGGAATTAACTCGTGAACATTTTCGTGCAATCATTTTTCACAACTTTCGACGTGGATTATCACGACAAGAGTGCAATGATGAACTTAAATCTTTGTATGGCGATGAAGCACCATCCTATAGCACTGTGAAAAATTGGTATAATGAATTTAATCGTGGCCGAAGCTCGCTCAAAGACGAATTCCGTGAAGGGCGTCCAAAAACGGCTGTTATGCCAGAGAACATTGATGCCGTGAGTGAACTCATAATGCAAGATCGACATGCGACATACCGAGAGATAGAGACATCCTTGGACATTTCTTCCACCAGCATACATTCGATACTGCATGAACACCTGGCCGTAAAAAAGGTTTGTTCTCGTTGGATCCCGCACAATTTGAAAGTCGCTCAAAAAAAGGCTCGTGTCGATTGGTGCAAAAAAATGTTGCAAGAAAACAATTGCGGTGCTTCAAAAGAGGTTATAAGATCGTCACAGGTGACGAATCATGGATCTATGCGTATGAGCCCCAAACGAAACAACAATCGACCGTGTGGGTCTTTAAAGACTAGCAAAATCCAACGAAAGTTGTTCGTGGAAGAATCTCTTCGAAGCAAATGGTCACCTGTTTCTTCGGCAAAACTGGTCATGTGGCGACTGTTCCGCTTGAGCAACGTAGGACGGTCACTTCTGAGTGGTACACTACAATTTGTTTGCCTGAAGTCATCGGAGAAATTCGAAAAACCAACAAGAGAAGACGAATCATTGTTCACTATGACAATGCGAGCTCTCACACATCGGCTCAAACCAGAGCGTTTTTGACCGGCCAAAACGTCGAATTAATGGGTCATCCGCCGTACAGCCCAGACTTGGCACCTAATGACTTCTTCTTGTTTCCGCACATCAAGAAAAAAATGCGTGGTCAACGATTTTCGCCGCCAGAAGAAGCTGTTGAAGTGTTCAAAAACCATGTTTTAGAGGTGTCTCATTCAGAGCGGAAAAAGTGCTTCGACAACTGGTTTGAGCGCATGCAAAAGTGTATAAATCATGCTGGAGAATACTTTGAAAAACAATAAAACCATTTTTGATAATAAATATTCGCATTTTCACTATTAGGCCAGAAATATATAGAGCAGCCCTCGTAGTATTAATTTTCCGACAAAAAATACAGACTCAACAGTTTATAACGTTGATACGTTTGATTTTTACAAGGGGACCCATTTTTCATACCAGCAATGTTCAGCAAGAATGGGAAAAAGAAAGGAGACAGATATATTGACTTTTAATTTTGGTGAAAAAACATTTGCCATTTCTTTTGACCTAGAAATTATTTTAACAAAACTGTGCGTAAAAAAACTTAAAGATTTTGTTCCGGGTCAAATTTGACCCGAAGATCTTAAGTGCTAAAAACTGAATAAATTTTTTTTGTACAACATTTTCTTATAAAAACCAAAAATTATTAACATTTAAAATTAAATAGAATTCACAAAATATCTAAAATCTAAACCCCCTGCTTACGGAAAAAAAATAAAATATTCTTGCAAAATGGGTCAAATTTGACCCGAAGACCATATAAAGGTTAAAGTACAAATGCTCGTTAACGCTAGGCTTAATAATTTTTATGTATCTTCCGTCGATGCAGCTAATTATTGATGGAATTTTCTATTTGTTGTAGAAATAGTCCCGTGATCTGTGCTTTTCGTTCGAGTCCATTTCGAGTTGCACCTACTGAGGGCAAATGAACCGCTCCATAGCCTTCAGCACATCGTCTAAAGTTATTGACACTGTGCTCCTACCTAGACATATGCTAGAGTCGTTTCCAACCGATCTTTGATATGACCCTTCAGCTAAAAATCGCAACGAAGCTGCAAGTTGCAGCAATGGTGGAATTTTAGAACGGGACAGGTGTTCTTTTATTGTGTCTAGCACTACACGAAAAGCATCTTTGTTTAACCGGTAATAACCTATACCAGCTCAAGTAGATTACTGCATCTCACAAAATTGTTCTTTTCATCTTCTTTGAGCGCTCTTCCTCCAAAAGTAAATATGCAACAACAGCAGGGCTCATTTTATTTATGTATTTTTATACATTTTTATACTATTTAATTTTCACTGTATATATTACCAAAAAAAGTATAAATTAAAAATGAAAGCAATTAAAAATGTAAACAACAGCTGATTCGAATATCGATTTTATTTTCATTCGAAAGTAACAAAACCGACATGGTTTCATGACACCAAATGAAACCAATATTATTTTGCAAAACCGACAATTACCAAAACCGACTTGGATTCTATAACACCTCTGATTGTTACAAGCCCATTACTCTGCGAGTAACCTCTAAGTTCAAGTCTTTTTTTTAACAAAAATTTACATATTTTCATGTTAAAATTTTGAAATAAGTAGTCACTTTAAAAAAAAAAATTAAAAATCAATGTGAATCGTTATTTTGTATTTATAATCGAAAAAGTGATTTTCGCAAAAATCAATCTTGAGAAACAAGAGAACATTATAGTAAGCTTGAATTTCAAATATTTTTGCATTTTTAGCGATTTTTCATACATATTTGGTGTGTGACGCTCGAAAACCTAAAAAACCAAAAAGTTTGATTTTTTTGAGAGCCTTAAAGTACCACCGGACTCTTCATAAATTGGCCACTCTTACAGACAAATTGGAAAAACTTTAAAAATAAGCAAAGAAAACTTGTTGCGTACGTTTTTTTTAAATTGACCCATATATTTTTTACAAAGGTGAATCTTTAACACTAATAAATCTAACAAAAAAAAAAAAAATATAAATATATATATATATATATATATATATATATATATATATATATATATATATATATATATTCTTTGCATACATAAGTATTTTTAAAAGACTTTCATATTGACATAAAAATTGTACATTTACAGTGCACATCACTTGCAAAAATTTACATTTAATTCCCCAAAAAAGGTATTAAAATGGAAAGCTCTTAAAATTTAATTACAAAAAACACTTAAATTTACTTACAAACTAATAACTTAAAATTATAAAACAAAAAAGGAACAAAACAAAAACAAACAGTAAAAAATTCATTTAAAAAAAAAAAACAAAACACAAATATGAAAAAATAAATGCCCCTATTGCGGTTGACAACTTTTTTAACAATTTGGTCGTCTTTCACAAATCGGTATTGCCATTCTCAACTCAAATCCGGTTGACTTTTTGGTTGTGTTTTTTGGTATTGCGGTTCACCACTTTGTATGAGTTTGGTTGACAAAAACCATAAATTTTCACAACTGATTAATAGCTGTTTGGTCTCTGTCGGTTATAGAGTTCTCTCATATATGTAATACATATCCTTTTTAAAAATAATAGAAAAATATAAAAATGGAAAAATCGTAAGTAAGGTGTTTGTTCTGTTTAATATAAATAATTAAATGTTAAATACATATACGCAGGACTTGAAAATAACAACTAAATCCCAATTTGAACGTCTTGTGCAACTGATGGAAAAAAATCCGGAAATTGCTAGAGCAAAACAAAAATTTGGGATGACCAAAAACTAGTGCAGGAAGCTTGGGATTTTCCATAGAATTGAATAGCTGGGGTCCACCTACAAGAACCTCAAGCGAATGGCAACGTGTGTATATGGCGTCTAAAATATTTTAAATAGACATTTTATTACAGTTTACTTCATATAGGTTTGGATTCATTACAAAGCAAGTATTAAAAAAAACTTGCTAATAATAAGAGAAATAACCAAGCAACAGGAGGTGGTCCTTCACAAGAAACTCCTCTTAATATCCTTGTGGATTGCGTCTCCCAGATATTATCACTAAATGACCAAATAGTACCATCTGGACAAACTTTCGGTGTTGAGAATATTGCGCCAACAACCAGTGACTAATCTACGCCTTCCGAATTTCTTTACTTATTCGTAGAATATTTATATTGGCGTCATGATTTTCATCTTCGTAAAATAAATCTACACTTTAATCCATTTTTAATTGATATTTCTATAAAATTTGGTTTAAACTTATTTCTTATCTTTTCTTTTGTTCTATTCCCAAATAAATTTCAGGGTATTGCCAACATGAAATTGACATTGACACAACAATTACAACCAAAAATCGTTGTGTTTCACAATACCAAATTATAATTTGGTTGATTAAAAGTTGGGTTGACTGACAGACGACCAAACTGAGTTGAGTTGACAACGGCAATAGGGGCAAAAATTAAAATAAAACTATTGTGCAGTGTTATGTACTGTATCCTGTATACTCAAAGAATGCAGCCTTCTATGATAAAATGAGAGGTCTGCATCCTCGTAAAGAATCCTTTCACCCCAGATCAACCGGAGACATCCGAACAGCCTCCAGTTTTCTCGACGCAGAGAAGCATTCCCTCGCCAAGGAGTTCTCTAAGGATTGTGCGCCCTTTAAAAATTTCACAGTCATTTTCACGATTTTAACATCCACCTGCGCAAAATCAATTGCGCTGTAGATAGATCTACATAATTGCCTGCGAGTGTCGCCGTTTGGTCCTATATAAGGCCTTATCCCCAGACAAGCAACCAAAACCGATCTCTCCCATCTCCGTAGCTTCTCCATCTGGTGCGAAGAAATCCCGAACCAAGCCGGAAAGGCGAAGGAGATGATAGGACGGATAATTGGCGGTATGTTTGATATGCGGAATAAAATCTCTTGCTTCTCTCAAGAATATCGTCAATGTGAAGATAGGTCTCAAAGTTCTCATGGAACGTGACACCCAGGTACTTAAGCCTGTGAAAAGTCCCAATCAGTTCTTGTCCCACAGTCAAACATGGTATGTATTGTCTACAATTCGGGTAAATATATTTGTGCCTACCCTTGAACATTACGAAGACAGTCTCCGAAATGATCAAGGTAAGACCCCATTTTGTAAAATAGTCCGCCACTACCGTCAATCATCGGTTCAGTCGTTCATTAATATTGTTTGCTCTAGTACCTGATGACGCAATCAGAATATCATCGGCATACATAAGTATGTGGTATGTCGGAAACAAAGATATTGTATAGCACAGGGCCTAGTAATCACCCACACGTACCCTAAATGATCGGTCCCTTAAGAAGTTATCCACTATGCTGAAAATGCCCTTACCATATCCCATGCTTAAGATTTTGGATACAAGACCATCATGCAAAACTGTATCAAAAGCCTTGGCAAAGTCTATTGCTATTGTAGGGCATCTCTTATTCAGTCCCCTAGCAATGAAGTCAGTCAGTACCGTCAGAGCGTGCGTTGTCAAAAGTCCACTTCGAAATCCAAATTGGATGTCCTTTAAAATGTCCTTGTCAGTTATTACGTCATTTATCTTTCCCAGGCGAGAGGACTCAAACAACTTTTCAAACGCAGACAGCAGTGAAATGGGTTGCCAACAGATTAGCCATTCCAGAACTGTCAGAAACAATCGTACCATCAGCATCCACCAAGTTTCGAATTACGGGTCGATTGAAGAGTCCCGCCGCCGACTTTGTTTCTATTTCTCATGTCATTAAGTCGAATTTCTTGAAGGAAGTTAGTCCAGTGGTCCCGTTTAAAAGTAGCTATGGCCCCCTATATTATTTTGTCGAAATTTTGAACGTGCGCTTTAAGAATATTCGCTTTACCTGGGTCATCGCACCTATGCTATATTAGTCTTACTCGCTTTTTCTCGTCAATAAAATGAAGAATATTATGTGGCAGATTCTTCAATCCTCTAGCTCCTGTGGAGACTTTCGGTATAGAATGCTCCATAGCATCTTGGAAGGCCCTTTCCATTGCTCCAACACACTCATGGGCCCACTCGCATTCGTAAGCGAATCTCTCCAACAAGTGTTATGCATTTAGGTCAGCACCAAATACCACACTACAATTACGTACCAGTAGCTGTATACGTACAGCCGTATTCTCAACCGAACTAGCGTTTAGTACGATTTTCTGGCAATGCAAATCATCCCTAATGAGAACAGCCGTGTGTCGTCTTCTTTCATTCTGCCGGTCCCGTCTAAAAACCCTAAACGCAGTCACTTCGAATTTATTGCGAGAACTTAAACGGTGCTCAGCCATGTTACGTATTACGTCCAGTTTTTATCGCTTCAGAAACAAACTCAAGTAGTGTCTCTTATGTTTTGAAACAATTGAGTTTACGTTTATAAAATAATTTTGATAGAGCTAGGCATTATGTATCAAAGTCAAAAGCATGCCCAGCAAAGCACGCGATCTGTCCTCGTCATTGTCCAACTCGCGGTATTGAACCGCAAACCTACCAACTTTGTGTAGACACCTCAAAAGTCCGCCGCCAAATAAGCTTTTACAGTCCTTATCAATAATATCAAATTGGGCCATAACCTTACCTACCAACATTTCTGTCTTGTCAGGTCTCCTTGTGCCCTAAATGTTAAGTTTTAGGGAGCTCCTAAACCGCGGCAGCACCAGCTGCATACGATACCCCGTACTTAACCCTACTCTGACCAGGAACATAAGAAGTTAGTACAGCCCTTGTCAATTTCTTAGTCTCAAGCTTACGAAGTAGCTCAAGCCTTCCTTCGAGCTAGCAGCATGAGCCTCCACACCGCAAATTACACATCTTACATGCAAGCCAATCCTTCTCGTGATCTGTCCAGTAAGAGGATCGTTACTAAGGTTTCCGCAACATTCTCTCCGCGAGGAGGCCCCTCGCACTTACCCGGACCATGAGATCTCCCGCACTTATAGGACATTGGGCAATTCGAAGATTCATGTCCGTATCGCTAGCAATTAAAGCACTGTGTAATACCAGCACGTTAAACTTTCTTATGTTCACCCAAATTTGGTCGAAGAATCTAACCGATCGTGGTGGAGAATATACTGATGCAAATTTCGTTAACTTAACCTTAATCAGAAACGCATAATCCGTATTCTCCACAACAAAACGGATGGGCGAAACGTAAAAACTGAACCTTAATCGAAATGACGCGCTGTATGTTGATAGATGCTAAGCTGGATAATAGTTTTTGGGATGAAGCAGTAGTAACTGCAAACATTTTGCAAATTTTGTTACCATGGAAATCTGTAAATATAACTCCTTTCGAAATTTGGCATGATCGAAAACTGTTTTATGGACACTTAAGGCGTTTTGGTACAAAGTGTTTTGCCCGCATTCAGGATGTCCAAAGTAGAAAGTTAGATCCCAAGGCAGAAAAAGCTATATTCGTTGGATATGACGCGCAGTCAAAAGCATGATGTTTCTTACCAGCAAGGGGTAAAACTGTTTTATCTCGTGACGTAAAATTTTTGGATGACAACAAACCCGCACAATGGTACAACACTTGTGAACGTTGAATTGAGATTTAAACACGACAATGATGAAAGTGTTAGCGAAACAGTTGAAGTCAGTGAAAGCGATTCACAAGTACGAAGATCTGATCGATCAAATAAAAGTATCGTACCATCGCGTTTAATACACGAAATTGATGTCGTCGTGAATAGTGAGCCGTCAAATTACAATGAAGCTATATAATGCCAGAATAACGAACATTGGGTGGCTACTATGATAGAGTAATATAAATCAGGGTGAGTTCCAAAACGTCATTTGCAATGCAACTTAACAAAGTCAAGCATTCCTAAACGCAACCATTTAAACATTGACAATGGGCCTGTTCGTAAATGCATCACTGTACTGCATATGATCCGCAGTACGTTCGTAAATGCAAAAAGTGGCCGCACTGCAAATGTCGTCTGTTCGTAAATGCATCACTGAAGTATATTATGCGCAAATAAAAGCAAAAAACTAATCATTAAAAAGGCTGATGCAATGAACGTCTTTTTCTGTTTAATAATTTTTATAGAATTAAATTTAGTTTTTTATTCTTTAATCTTCTTTTTTTTTAGTATGTTACACAAATTTTTATCATTTTTATATCGTCTAGTTGACAAATCGAGTTTATTATCAATTTTTCTATTTTCACAGTATTTCTTCGTTCGTTAATGCAAACACTAAAATGAGCAAAACAAAGCATACGCAACAGCTGATTAGCAGTGGCAGTGCAGAATAATCATGTTATGCAGAGCACTGATGCATTTACGAACAGGCCCAATGTTACGCATCCCTAAATGTATAATAAAAGTTATTGATACGCAAACAAAAGCAAACTGTGCATCACTAATTTTGTTACTGCTTTCTTGATATTTTGTGCAAAATAAATTACAAACACATCAATCATGGCGGAAGAAAAGTAAAAAAATTTTCTTTTAAATTTAATTATTATTTACACCTAATTAATTTACTTTATTCGTGCTTGATTCCTTCAAATATAAATATTTCATGATATTCTCATGAACTATTTATTATTTTAAACTAAACTAAAAAATGAAATGTATTACTGCGGGGAAAGCATATTCATATGGCCATTTCACTACTGCTCAAATAGCTCATCAGTGGATTTTACCCAAATTTTGTATAGAAAAACAGAAAGTCTTATATCAAAAGCCGAATTGATTAAATGAGAACTCCATTGAATCAATAAGACAGAAGACAATAACAACTCAAAAATGTTCTACACAAAAACACAGCAAACATTTAGTAACTATTTTTATTTTTTCTTTCATTTTTCTACATAAGGGATCCCATTGGGAACCATTCATATGTATTCGAAAGATTCAATGAAAAAATAAAAATTGAAGAACAATTTTTATTAATAAGCAATGTGCACATGAAAACATATCAAAATGAAAAATGTATTATTCGGAATCTTATAAAATTTAATTAATTTACTTTATTCGTGCTTGATTCCTTCAAATATAAATATTTCATGATATTCTCATGAACTATTTATTATTTTAAACTAAACTAAAAAATGAAATGTATTACTGTATTAGTTTAGTTTAAAATAATAAATAGTTCATGAGAATATCATGAAATATTTATATTTGAAGGAATCAAGCACGAATAAAGTAAATTAATTAAATTTTATAAGATTCCGAATAATAAATTTTTCATTTTGATATGTTTTTATGTGCACATTGCTTATTAATAAAAATTGTTCTTCAATTTTTATTTTTTCATTGAATCTTTCGAATACATATGAATGGTTCCCAATGGGATCCCTTATGTGGAAAAATGAAAGAAAAAATAAAAATAGTTACTAAATGTTTGCTGTGTTTTTGTGTAGAACATTTTTGAGTTGTTATTGTCTTCTGTCTTATTGATTCAATGGAGTTCTCATTTAATCAATTCGGCTTTTGATATAAGACTTTCTGTTTTTCTATACAAAATTTGGGTAAAATCCACTGATGAGCTATTTGAGCAGTAGTGAAATGGCCATATGAATATGCTTTCCCCGCAGTAATACATTTCATTTTTTAGTTTAGTTTAAAATAATAAATAGTTCATGAGAATATCATGAAATATTTATATTTGAAGGAATCAAGCACGAATAAAGTAAATTAATTAAATTTTATAAGATTCCGAATAATAAATTTTTCATTTTGATATTATTTACACCATTGTGTATTTTTGTACAATTTTATAATTGCTTTGAGGTGGTTCGTCCAATTATGCCATCAAGTTTTTTAAGATTATAGTTTTAATTGTTGACATCGCAATCTTGAAAAAAAACTGATTGCAAAAAAGTGTTTCTAAATGTAAAAAATTTGCAAAGTTATTTTTTACAAAGTAAACAACATAATTGGTTACTTTGTATTAAAATAGTAGCAAAACCGAATCACTGCAATGTGTTTTGACGTTTTGGAATTCACCCTAACTTATACATAATGGTACATGTAGTCTGGTAGATTTGCCTGAAGACAAAAATTTAATAGGCAGCAAGTTGGTGTACAAAATGAAAACTGATGCAGATCGAAAAATTCAGAAATATAAAGCACCTTTAGTCGCCCAAGGCTTTTGCCACAAATACGGGATTGACTATGATCAGGTGTTTGCACCTGTTGCTAAACACGCTACTTTTCGCATTCTTCTCTCCATAGCTGCCAACAGAAATATGCATATCATTCATTTTGATGCAAAAACAGCATTTTTGAACAAGGAATTAGAGGAGAAAATTTACATGCGGCAGCCTTCCGGTTTTGTTAATGTAAACAACCCTAAAAAGGTATGTTTCCTAAAAAGAAGTATATATGGACTGAAACAATCAGCCCGTGTCTGAAATCAGACGTTGCACCGGGTACTAACAAACCCAATTTGCAGCAAAGCAAATCTGATAATTGTCTCTATACTTACAAGAATATTTTATCTATATTGGTATACGTCGATGACATTTTGGTCATTTCAAATAACAACAGTAAAAATGAACGTACTCAAGTTATTGGGGTATTAAAATTGTAAAAGATTAGCATAGTTATCTAATAAACCAAATACATTTCGGAGATCATTGAAAAATTCGATCTTCAAAGTTCAAAGATTTTCGACATACCTATAAGATCTCCCTATCACAAGCAACCAGAAAGTGAAAAATTGTCTACAAACATAAAATACAGAGTAGCGATTGGATGTTTGCTATATATTTCCACCATCACGCGATCGGATATATCAGCTGCGGTTAATATACCTTCTCAAAAGGTTAAAAATCCATCTCAAGGAGACTGGAAAGAGGATACAACTCAAGCGCTACTGAACTTATTATATATGCAGACGCCAATTGGGCAGAAGACAGATAAACACGTTAATCCAATTCTGGTTACATTTTCCTGTTAAACAGAGCTATAAGTTGGTCGTGCAAACGTCAAGATTGTGTTGCCCTCTTGTCAACTGAGGCAGAATTTATCGCTTTGTCAGAAGCATGTAAAGAGGCCATATGGATACAACAAATCCTCAAAGACCTTGGAATTAATACTTATCAACAAACAACACTATTTAAGGACAACCAAAGCGTGATAAAACTAATTACCTGTGAAAATTTAAGCCATCGCTCAAAACATATAACCAAAAAACCTACTTTGTAAAAGACTATGTGGAAAATGGATCAGTTATTGTTAAATTTTGCCCAACTGAAAGAATGTTAGCCGATTTATTTACAAAAGGTCTACTTAAAGAAAAATTTCTCATATTAAGAAACAAATTAAACTTATATTGAAAACGTGAATTGTTGTAGTTTGTTGGATTGTTCTAATTAAAATTTTCAATATATTGTATAATTAACGTAAGTCCTCGTCTCTGGTTTAAATGGATAACAACTATTATTAATGTCAAATAGTTATCTACAAATTATGATCTCTCATCTTACTTCCTTTTTTCTTCCCTTTTTATATAAATCGTTTTGTAGAGTACAGCGTCTTGAAGCCGATCTCTAAATAAGTGTAAAGGACCAACTATGATGTGCTTAAGATATCTTAAGCAAACTTATACAACTTTGTAAATACATTCAATTATATTTGGCAAACTATAATGTACTTAAGAACAGTTCTCGTCATTTCTCTAAGCGCTGAAACTGAGCGCTTTTTCCGTACGAAAATAGCTGATTGTGTGCATTTATAAAGAAAAATTGCAATGACGACTTACAGTGTTAAATGTTAATTTAATTTCTGTTGTTTTAAGTTCTTTTTTAACTTTCGGGCTTGCAAGATCGAATTTAGAAAATAAAACGATTTATTTATTTCGACGTTTCGTTGGATAATTCCAACTTCATCAAGGAAATTTTATTTTATATAATATCTTAATATTTACACATCAATAATTTAATTTAATTGTGCTTGATTCCTTGAAATATAAATATTTCATATTCTCATGAAATATTTATTTTTTTAAACTAAACTAAAAAATGAAATGTATTACCACGGGGAAAGCATATCCATATGGCCATTTCGCTACTGCTCATATATAGCTCATCAGTGGATTCTACCCAAATTTTGTAAGGAAAATCTCAAGCACAATTAAAGTAAATTATTATAAAAAAGATTCCAAATAATAAATTTTCTTATTAAAGTATTTGTCTGTGCACGTGGCTTATTTATTAAAATTGTTTACAATTTTTATTTTTTCATGAAATCTTTCAAATACATATGAATGGTTTCCAATGGCAATTCTTATGTGGAAAAATGAAAGAAAAAATAAAAATATTTACTCAATGGTTACTGTGTTTTTTGTATAAATACTTTTTGAGTTTTTTTATGGCTTTTTGCTTTATTGATTTAATGGAGTGCTCATTTAATCAATTTGGCTTTAAGTATAAGACTATGAGATTTTCCTTACAAAATTTGGGTAGAATCCACTGATGAGCTATATATGAGCAGTAGCGAAATAGCCACATGGATATGCTTTCCCCGCAATAATACATTTAATTTGTTAGTTTAGTTTAAAAAAATAAATATTTCATGAGAATATAATGAAATATTTATATTTTAAGGAATCAAGAACAATTAAAGTAAATTATTATAAAAAAGATTCCAAATAATAAATTTTCTTATTTACGCATCAAAAAATTTCAAAACGAAAAAAAAATTTTTTTAATAAACAAAATTTAAACATCAAATAAAATCAAAACATAAACATAGTAGCACACAACTGTTCTTAAATTTAATATCATAGTATAAGTTTGTAATTCAATAGAAAATGGGGAAGAAAAAACAAAATTTTTACTTCTGGCCAATTTTTAACAAACACAATAAAATTTTAAATTGTACATACATATGTTTTCTATTAGTACAATTCTGTTCTCAATGAAGTTCAATATTTTATTTTTATTGCATCAAATTTACTTATTATTCTTAAGTGGATAGTTTGTAAATAAAGGTTGTGAAAAAAACATACATATGTATATGATTTAAGCGATGAACACCACTGCATTTTTAGTATAGTTGGCCACAAATACAAAAGCAGAAAAAACTTGTAATATTTTCTATGAAAATTTATCTTAGAACATGAACTACCAAATGTAAATGTGTAGTTGAATGTTATTAAAAAATATGTTCTTTAAATGCTTTTTTGTTTTAAAATTCCGTTTATTTATTTTACAATAATATACAAAAGCCTTTAAAGGCCAAATATATATTACAAAGCAATTGCCTGAATAATTGACAAGCTAGAAACTTAAACTAAAACCATAGGTTTTTTATTAGTAAAAAATTACAATTAATAGATAGAACATATTTACTCCCCAGCCAAATACTTCGTAGGAAAACAAAACTAATATAAATAAAGTCCCAAGTTAAAAATCGGAAAAGAAAAATGCTCAAATAAATGTACATTTAAAATGGTCAAAACTGTTACCGATATTTGTTACATATATATACATAGATATACAGTGTTGGACAATACATATTTGACTGGAAAAAAATAACAAATTTCTCACAAATATTAATAAAAATTATCAGTATCATATCTCATTATCATATTTCCGACAACAAATCTTGACCTTCAGAAATAAAGTCAACAAAAACATATCACCTGCTATTTTTTGTTTTATCTTTCCAGAACAATGTCATATATATTATGCGGGGAAAATGTCCGCGACAAAATATATTGTACTCAAAACAAATGTTTATAAAAGCGAACGGTATATGTATCGTTATAGGTTAGGTTATAATTTTAAATTAAAAATAATGTTGGAGGAGAGTAACTGCGAGTTTCTTTTTTTTTTTCAATAATCTAGTTTAAACTTGTACAGCAACAGCAACGAGTAGAAGGTAAGGGTTTAAAAATTAGTAATAAATAATTACTGATTTGTGTTTTTTAAAGCTAATTAAAAAATGGCTCGAACAAAATACAACGCAGAATATAAAAAGTTATTAATTATGAATTTTCAAAAAAATTTGTAAAAAGTTTTCATTGCCAAAACAAACAGTCAATTTTATAATAAAAACTTTTGTAACCTCGGGTGGCCGACCAAAATGCACAACAGCCAAAGAAGACTCAAGAATTATAAGAGAACTAAAGAAGCATCCAAAAAAAATCGACAGTTGATGTTGTTAACACACTTAACCTAAAAATAAGTAGTAGGACAGTTCAAAGAAGGGCTTGTGATGCTGGACTAAAAAGTTACCGTGCTGCGAAAAAGTCTTTCATATCCAAGAAAAATCTAGTCGCACGCATAAAATTTACTAAAAAGCACATCAACTGGTACGTAAACAAATGGAAAACAGTTTTGTTTTCGGACGAATCGAAATTTAATTCAAAACATTCGGATGGAAATACGTAGACCAGTTAATAAAAGATTAGACCCCTTGTACTGTAAGGGGACTGTTAAACACGAAGGCGAAAATGTAATGGTCTGGGGATGTTTTTCTGGTGCAGGCGTCGGTCCACTCTATAAAATTAATGGAATTATGTACAGGTTCATGTACCAAGACATTTTGCAAAACATCATGTTGCCATACTCTGAGTGGAATATGCCCCTCTCATGGCAATTTCAGCAAGATAATGACCCGAAACACATTGCGAGATGTATCAAAGATTGGTTTCGAACGGAAGACACCAATGTTATGGAGTTGCCCGCACAGTCCGCTGATCGTAACCCACTCGAGAATCTTTGGGAATTGTAAACAAGAAAATGTGGGTGGAGATAAAAATAAACTATTCGGAGCCATATCGTATGCTTGGAAAAACATAGATACACAGATATTAGATAACTTTATTGCCTCTATGCCAAAAAGATGCAAGGCCGTGCTTAAAAATAAAGGGTACTCCACAAAATATTAATAATTCTATTTAGTCCAAAATGTTTTGTCATTTAAATTTTCGACTTTTGGTTTTTTTTTTTAATAAATTTTGAGCTTAAAATAACTATAGAAGGCAAACTTGTTATTTTTTTAAATCTGCTATTTTATTACAAGTTAAGTTAAACTGTTCATAGAAATCATTGAGACTTTCATAGATTTCTGTGATTGATTAAATTAAATGTTAGAATTTAGTCCAATATGTATTGTCCAATACTGTATATAGATATAAACACATTTATAAAGAAATTATTTTTGGCAAAAGTACGAATTAAACATTCATGTGCAATTGTGGCAAATTAGTTACTTAATTTATGTAAGTACATTGTAGTCATCTAACTTTCTTTAATAAGTCACCTAAGCATTTGACAGGCTTTTCGTTGGATTTTTGACATAAGCTCAAGCCATCTTATGTACATTATAGTTGGGCCTTAACACCGAGTATTCTATAACATTTTCGTTGTATTCGTAAGAATTTTGTCTTTTCAACTATTGTACAACAAACTTGCTTCTTTATTTTTCCTCTATGTTTGCTATGCACTAAATTTCTCTTATAGCTACAGTCAATATTCGCTTTTGAAAAAGAAACCATATTGTACACTTTTATATGGCTTACGCTCATCTCTAATGCGAATAGTCCATTTGTTGCAGGTAAAATAATTTCAACAAATGTAGTCAATCCAGTTTTATTATCTATAAAATAATAATACATGCAAATGCAGAAATATCTTGCTTTCAAATGCAAAGTTATAAGCAAGTTATTTTAGACAGATGCTAAAAACTACACTTGCAACATATTAAAACTGCTCTTATTAACTGGCAGCGCCCACGACTTGTCTGCGTGGCATTTCTAATTTTCTTAAAATTCAAATTTAGAAAAATGTGTTCTTAAATATTTATTCCTGTAAAAAGTAAAATGTACCGACAACTGTTTTAGTACCGTTATACCGGTAATATTGAATGCTTTCACATTTGTATCTCTAGTTTCTCTACGAAATGACATAAAACCATGGCTCTAAGCAGAGTAAGTGCGCAGCGCAGAGTAGCTCTTTTTGAGCAAAGAGTAGAGCCAACTTGTTATTGCGCATTGCTCTGCGTCATAAAGGATCAGCGCATTAGAAAGAGCAATTTTCTCCGTCTGTCAACTTTGGTATTCTGCGTTTCGATTCCGCTCAGTTTCTTTCGACTGTATGTATTCTGCATTACGATCGGAGCTCCCTTTTTCTGTTGTTTTTTGTTAACGGAGGGGTTTCCTTTATTTGTGTTTTTTTAGCTTAAAAGTTAAAAATTGAAAAAATGTAAGTAGAAAATGAAATGTTCAGAAACGATTTAATAACAATGAAAACTATTTTTAGTTAATTTATTTAAATTTTATATTTTTCGGTTTTAAATTGCTAATTTTTGTACCCGAATCTGATATTTTTTTATGTATTACAGGGTAAAAACAACAAGACGATAACAGTATGAAAAACCGGTAAATTTAATGGGATCTAAAGCAGGCATCCCAACATTAAAATCCGCTCCAACTCCGATTTGATAGCTACCATTTGCAAGAAATCCTAAAGCGGCGAAAACTTGGTCAAGCGATGAAGAAGTCAAGGAATTTGGCTACATCTGATGAGCAAAAATATCTCAAACATATTTGAACACGTCTTTGCTTAAACGAAAGTTTTTTTTAAATTTTTTAAAGTAAATTATTTAACAATGTTTTAATATTTTAAATTACAATAGCCAAACTTACAATTGACCGCTCATTTCAAATGGATTGCAACTGTTTTTAATTCTGAACTTTTCAACCCTTGCCTTTGGATTTCTCATGTTATTCTACTCTCTCACCAACAATAATGCAGCTGCTATACACTTCATTCCTCCTAGAAATTTGAAAAAAAAAAGAATAATAATAATTACAAACATACTGAATTAATCCTCTACAAACAGTTTGTTTTTTATCTTTCTATATTTAATAACAACACTATTAACTTTTGTTAATTTTATACCTTTATATTCACAAGATTCTTTGCACTGTAATATACATATCGCACTTGATCAACAAGAGGGTATTAACTCAAAATTTTAAAATTTTCAGTAGAGTAAAAAAACTGTTTGTGGCTACATTTTAACAGAATTTAAAAATTCAAATATACCATAGGAAGCAAATTCCATTTAAAAATATATTTACATCGTTTTTCCTAGAAATCTGTGCAAGTATTGCAAAAAAATCAATTTTTTGAGTTAATACCATTTTTCTAAAATTTTTCGATCATAAATGAAACAAATTTTATCAACAAGACAGTATCAACTCAAAATAAAACCAAATTGAAAAGAGACTCATCAACTCAAAATAATATCTTTTTTATGAAAATTTACGAATCAGTTCCATGTTAACTTTTGTATTAACTCGAAATAATACCGTTTGGTTGAAATAAAGTTAATCACCACTACGTTATCATGAATATGGTCTCAAAAGTGGTTTTCGAGATGAAAGAGTAAACGGAATGCGTTGAAATTTTTACAGTAGATAGATATTGATGTTGTTAGCTGATGTCTTGGAAAAAGTGATATTTCAAAAATTTTGAGTTAATACCCTATTGTTGATCAAGTGCGATATGTATAAACAACTAATTTATTTTTTGTTTTTTTATTTTATTTAACAATTTGTTTATTATATTCAAGAATTTATTTTTAATTATGAATACATACAAGTTTTTGTATTTGTTTACGAAAATTATAACAAACTTGCTTATTTTGCTAATTCAATTGAACATTCCACAGTAATGCCCATCAGTTGTGTAAACAATTTTGTGTTCTTTTTTTTTTTTCTTTCGATTCCGTTTTTCTTCAGAATACCAATTTTCGATCGCAACGGAACTGAATGCGGAGACTTAATCGAAACTCAGAATAGGGGTGATTAGCTAAAATACCCATATAGATACTTCATCATAAAATATGTACATTAGGGTGTCCCTTATTTTTGGACGTCATTTTTTTTTGCGCATACCCGCTAAAAAGTTTCTAAATAATCTAAGAAGCCACCAGAAAAAATTTTACATTGATACAAGAATGGTAAACCGTGGCGACTTGCGATTTAATTTAGTGTCATAAGTATATGCAGGTAGCAGTAAGCTTTCATATATATTTGTTTATCTAAAAAGGTGATTCCCCTTTTTGCTCAACTGTCAAATTAATGTATTGTTTGCGGTGGCAATTTTCAATTTTAATAGTGTGTTTTATAAAGTTCGGTGCCTTAACTAAAAAAATGTCCGTCGAATTACGAAGTGGAAAACAAAAAATTTTTCTCATCGGAATGCCTTGTCATCAAATTAATGGTGCTAAACTACCATCTAATAGACAAGTTCTCGCTGTGCTTTTTTACAATATGCGCGAAGTCAAGCTCGATCTTAGAGAAAGTGCAAATCTAGTAATTAGAGAATGTGTAATTTTTTGGGAGAAGGCAAGAATTCCTACAAAGGCAATTCCGAACTGTGTCAAGAAGCTTTTAGATAAATATACACTTTGGAAAAAGTTGCAAAAAAATTGTAAGAAAAGTCTCGATATTTATAGGACCCGTGAAAGTAATTTTGAAAGTGATCTTTATAACCTATTTGATATTGCTCATGCTGATGCCCTTCAAATTATCAAAATAGAAGAGGATAAAGCATTTTTAAAGCTACAGAGAGAGCCGGGTAGACCGGGTTGCTTTGCTGGCATAGATAAAAACTTGGCAGACAAAGAGGAAAGATCTAGAAAAAGGTTATTACTCGAAGAAACAAGAAAATTAAGGCAACAAGAATTTTCGGAAGTTGCATCGACTTCTACATCATATGCTGAATGCAGACAAGTTTTAGACGTGGAAGAAATATTAAATTCTGATACCGAAGATTCACAATATTCCCACGACGACGAAATCCAGCCAGAGGCAAGCACAAGTTTGCAGAGCGACAGTTCAAAAAGAGGAAGAAAAAATCTGATAACACCAAAGGTAGTCGCAGTTTTAGACAGGTGCCAGCTAAGTATAAGAGATTCTGTCTATATTATTCAGGCTATCCTAGAGGCACTGGATCTGAAATGCGACGATTTTGCAATAAATAAATCTTCCATTCAGCGAATTCGTACACAAATGAGAAAATCACGTGCAGAAACTATAAAAAGTGACTTTAAGAACAACGTACCTGATATCTTAACCGTCCATTGGGATGTCAAACTTTTATCCGGCTTAGACGTGGGAAGCTCCAAAGAGGAGAGGTTGCCAATTATAATTTCTTATAGCGACAAGGAACAACTTCTTGCAGTACCAAAATTGGAGAGTTCGTCTGGTAAACACCAAGAAACAGCTATTAGAACAGCTCTATATGACTGGAATCTCATTGACAAGGTGCAAATAATCTGTTGTGATACAACATCAACGAACACTGGCCGTTTTAATGGCGCTTGTGCTCTTTTGGAGAAAAGTTTGGGCAGAGACCTGGTGCTTTTCGCTTGTCGTCATCATATTTATGAGTTAGTGCTTAAAAGTGTATTTGAAGCCAAAATTAAGCAAAATGTTCGATCTCCAGAAATACCACTTTTTAAAAAAAACTAGAGACAATTGAAAAAATATAGATTCGAATAAGATTGAACCATGCATCGATTTCGTTAGAAAGCACATTCCTGATGAACAAATTTTATCCATCTTAAGGTATTACAAAGCGGCATTGGAAAAAACTTTTATAAGAGAAGATTATCGTGAATTAGTAGAACTCTGCGTTGTGTTTTTGAATGGCGATCCAGAAAAGAAAATAAAAATCAAGCCCCCCGGAGCCTTACACCAAGCACGATGGATGGCCAGAGCCATTTATTCATTAAAAATATGTTTGCTCCAGTCCCAGATCAACATAGATGCAAATGATAAAAGTGCTTTGCAGGACATTTGCTTATTTGTTGCGATAATTTACGTAAAGCCATGGCTCGAGTGTACAGAAGCTGTAAAAGCACCTAATCAGGATTTGGGTTTTTTGAAAGCTGTCAAAGGCTATAATGAAATAGACGAAACAATTTCGAATGCTGCTCTAAGTAAGTTTTGTATGCACTTATGGTATTTAAGTGAAGAGGCAGTCTTTTTATCACTTTTTGATGACGAAGTGGATGACAAAACAAAAACAAATATGGTTGTTAACTTAAACGATATATTCCAAACAGCGATGAAATGTCAGGATCGTTGTTTCGTGAGTCAAATTTATTTTTTTTAATGTTATCTTTGTGTTAAATCATATTTTTTGAAAAATTAGTACTGAATGCTTTTATAACAACTTTTATTACAACCTCTCTTTATTTCAGCTAAAACACTTGATTGCTTTGTATCAGGTAAAAGCAAAGTATTTCTTGCAAGATTACAGATCGATGATAGTTTTCTTCGCACAAATGTGGCGTCTTGGATAAACAACGCTGCGTTTCTGGAAGCCAAACGAAAAGTAAGTCTTTTACGAGTGGTAAACGATGCTGCTGAAAGAGCAGTCAAACTTGTGGAAGATTTTCACGGACTTATTACTGCTGATGAAGAGCAAAAACAGTTTTTGTTGCGCTGCGTTGAGGAACATAGAAACCTGTATCCAGACTGCAGAAAAAACACTTTAAAAAGAAGTTATCCCATATAATTTGGAATATTAAAATATTCTTAATGCATCTTTTCATTGTTCTCATTTACTGTATTATGTAAAACTTCTTGCCTTAGTCGCCACGGGTTACAATCATGATAGAAGAGTAAAATTTCATATTTAGGTATAATTTTCTATATATAAAAAAATTATAGGGTATGCGTTTCGAAATTCGAAAAAAAAAATTTTTTTGTCTTAAAAGGGACACCCTAATGTACATACATAGGTGCAGGTACTTACGGCCAGCTTGTGGATGTTGAAGATTTTCGTTCTTTTGACATTTATATTCAAAATAAGAACAAAATTCTTAATGTTTTTTTTTTTTCAATGTTGTGAATACGGACGAAAACCTTATCGTGAATTAACAGGCAGTTAATGTATACTTGTATTTCTTTGCTAATCGCTAAACGGCACACAATTTTTGCTTTTAAATCAAATCCATACTATTTATTGAAACAAAATAATTCTCGGCATTTTAGCAAACGTACCGCATTTTGTTGGATATGTATGTGTACATATAAATAATAAATAAACAAATTCAAGAAACATGAGAGATCTAGCATTCAAGCCATATAGAGAAAACCCGAACGAACTGTCATGGAAGACGTACTGGGTACAGAAACAAAGTTAAAGGCGTACTACGAAGACTAAAAACCATGTACTGGGCAGAGAAATTTAGTAATTGCAGCCATCGCGAAATGTGGAGAATTATTAACAACAAAATGGGGAATATGAGTATAAATCCATTCGATGTTCATAGCCCTGATAATTTCAATGATTATTTCATTGCATCACAGTCTAACTTTGGGGAAAATACAGTACATTTTTCAAATATTAGCAGTTTTGGTTTTGGGTTTAGATGCATCACTAAAGAAGAACTCTTACGATCATTATCCCTTGTCAAATCAAATGCTTTAGGTCCAGATAACATCCCTCTGAAACTAATTAAAAGGGTTTTCCCATTTATAGCAGACTACTTATTAGACATCTTTAATTCCATAATAACCACATCCACTTACCCCGATACGTGGAAAATCGCACGAGTAATTCCTATAAAGAAAAAACCTGTTTGCTCTTCCTTAGATAATTTCAGACCAATCAGTATACTATGCTCTATGTCAAAAGCATTTGAATAAGCGATAGACAATTTGGTTTTCGATCTGGATTAAGCACGTCTTCTTTATTACTTATTCTAACAGATAAAATTCGAGAAAATATAAACGCAAGGAAAATATCCACATTGGTGTCACTAGACTTAAGCAAAGCGTTTGATACTCCAACTACAATTTATTTATAGAAAAGCTGCACTCCAGGTTTAATTTCTCTTCTTCATCCTGCAAATTAGTATACTCTTTTTTATTCGGTAGGCGTCAATTTGTCGGTTACAATTCATCGTTAAAAATTTGTTTCAGTGGAGTACCGCAGGGGTCTGCTTTGGGTCCATTGTTTTTCCTCATGTTTATGAATGACTTCTTTGATTACATCACAACCCTGCAGTGCCAATCTTATGTATATGCAGACAACATCAACCTGCTATTTACTGGCGATAAACTGTTTTTAGATTGTCACCTAGAAACAGTCAATTATGTTCTATCGAGAGTTTCCTCTTCGGCAGACAATAACGAAATTAGTTTTAATCCCAATAAAACTAAAGCTCTTTCTTTTGGTTCATCTAATAATTTATCTTACACAATGAATATCAATTTTAAAAACTGCCCGGTACAATTTGTTGAAAGTTTAAAATGCCTAGGTGTATTGATAGACAAAGACCTTAACTTCAAGAACATCTCAACAGTAGCATCTAAGGTTGGCTATACTCTTCGCTCACTGTATAGCCTAGACTGTTTTATGCCCACTAATATTCGAATTAAGTTATCACATTCCCTATTACTGTCGCATATCATATACTGTCTTGAGGTGTATAGTTGCACAACTGGAATGAATATAAGATATTTGCAAATAATATACAATCGCATCCTGCGATTTATTTTTAAACTAAAGCTTTCCGACTCGGTATCAAGGTATTCATTTCAGTTTATTGACTGTTCATTTCGGCACTTGATCAACACGAGGACTCTACTAGCTTTATACCGTATTATAAAAACGCAAAAACCCCCAACCTTATCAAATACCTATCAATTCTCAAGATCAACACGCAATCCAATTATAGTTATTCCAAAAATCAACTACAGTATTTTTGAAAGGTCATTTCAAGTGCGGTCATCCAGAATTTGGAATGGTCTGCCAAGACATCTGAAAACTTTTAACTTCTCTTTAACAACAATGAGATATAAGTACTTGTGGAATTCATCAAAAATAATAGATAGAATCAAACCTTCTTTTTTTTCTGTTACAAGAATCATAAAGAAATAAATTAAAAAAATATATTGATATATTCTGCCAATAGTATATTTAAATAAAATAAAAAAAATAATAAATAATGTTTGTATAAATAAAGCAAAAATGTACACGAACGTAGTGATAATAAGAAATAAACTGTCACTGTGTTAAACGAACTATTATATAATAATTATCATTCTCTATACTGTTTATATATTAATCATATATGACCCCATGTGCTCGATTAAATAAATAAAAAAAAAAAAAATAAATTCAAATAAATAAATCCTTCCTTATATAAATATACACAGTAATATTAATATTTAACAACATACTGTTACGAATTTTTTTTGTAAAACTGAATAAAGCCAAACGAACCACTGTTACTATCAAAAGGAGCACGAGCAAAAGAGCTGCTCTTTGGCTCAATGCGCAGAGCAAAAGCGCCTAAAATAAAAAAGAATGTGAATGGCTCAAAGAGCAGCGCATGAAAAGGAGCAAGCGCAATGCGCATAAACGATTCTCTCTTTTTTCTGCTCTGCATAAAAAGATTGCCCAATATTTTTATACTATTGCATTCAAATTTTTTGACGAGGGCTATGTAAGTGAAATGTATTGGAAGCACAACAAACTTAATATATTCAAATAAAAAGCAACAATAACAAGACAACCATTTCTAGTTGGCCCTGCATTTTTGTTTTTCAGGCATGTTCTGAAAATCGCTTAAAACTAGCGATGCGAGTTGAAAACGCATGAAAGGTGTTCTGTAGTTCACAATCGCAAGAAATTTGGCTACTTCAAATCGCAAGCACATACTTAAGTGAAGTTACGAATTTTACTTAAAATAAACTTTAAAGCAACAATAAAATTATACACAAATGAAAATTAGTATGTTTGTTCTCTTTTATTTATAACCAAATTTATTTTAATTTTTAGACAATTTAAGTCGCAAACAATTAATTTAAAATGTTATTTGTTCTATCAATTGTTTGTTTTGTTTTCTTGAGTACTGGCGATTTCATAGAAACAGCAGTTCTAATTGATGTTCGAAAATATACTAGTATTAGTGCGGTTTAACGTATTGTCGGTAGTAAAAAATATGTGGTTATTTAATTTTCAATTCTTATAAAATATTCCGTGCTTATTGAATGTGCGATTCAAGTGTTAAGGAACCTTAAAAAATTTTGTTTAAATTACTTTTTTGACGATATGATTTTGTTGTAGTTTTCTTTTGTTTATTAATTTTTTGCACCGTAAAGTCATTAGTTTTTCTAGTTGAAAAAGAGCAAATCGCTCGAAATTCACAACATGTAAAACAAAAGTTGCGAGTGTCAGAACATGCCTGTTTTTAATGTGAAATGTATTACAGCAATTTTTAAAAATAAGAAAATCTATGAGGATTGTTTGGTGTTCTTTTACCAAAACATAAAATTGTTATAAATTTATGCCCCTATTACGGTTTACAACTGAACTCTACCTTAGTTGAAATTTTAAAATTTGGTATTATCAATTACAACTTAACTTAACCTGCCAAAAAAGTTTCAAGTTGAAATTACATTCACTCCTATCGCGAATTATTTGCTAAATGAAATTTGTTCACATTTCACTGAAAACCAAATTCACCTTTATCATGAATGTTTTCTTTTTGTGTGAAATGTGGAATTCTTTCATTGTTTTGTTCACTTTGATTATTATAGTGGAATTCATATATAAGTAGGTATTTTTCATCTTATAAAATGTTTCAACTTTGTTGTTGCATTACCGTTTAAAACTATGTGTTAAAATATGGTTGACAAAAATTTCAAAAAATTACAACTCATCAGTAGCAGTTGTAACAATTACAACCAAAAAAGTTTAGTTGTCTTTTAGATGACCAAACTGAGTTTAGTTGTAATAGGGTTATTAATTTTACACAGTAAGCACTTAGTTGATTGTGAATTTATCGAAACTTATGTGCCGTTTCTGTATTGCAGGCTATCAACTTGTCTGGAAAATGTATATGGAAATAACTAAAAAAAAACTGAGTGCTTTTCATATACATTTCTTAGACGAGTTGATCGATGGTAATACAGAAACAGCACATTAAAAATGAGTAAACGTGACAGGCCCTAAGCGCAATTTTCCAACATACATATGTAGTTATATACTGACAAATTAGGGAAATGGTAGATAAGATAAAAAATATCCAGAAATCATATTCATTTTGTATAAAACTTACCGTTTAACTTTTGTATTAACTCAAAATAATACCTTTTTGCTGATATAAAGGTAGGGATGAAAGAGTTTTCGGAATGCGTTGAAATGTTTACAGTAGATAGATATTGATGTTGTTACTGGATTTCTTGTAAAAAGTGAAATTTATAAATTTTGATTTAATGCCCTCTTGTTAATCAAGTGCGATATAAAGACACATTCATATTTTTTTTAGAAAATTAAATTTAGCAAAAATATAAACAAAACTTTTATAGAAAATAAAGTAAGTGAAAATAAATTTTACCGAGTATTAATATTAATTTATTAAAATTTAAATCAAACGAAGTGGTTTATCATGTAATAAAAGTAAAATGTTCTCTTCTTTAGCCAACCTGCAGCATAGCCTCAACAATATATTAGCTAGAGGAAAAATGTTGTCACTTAAATAGATAAGGTAGTTGTATTTCCGCCTTTAACATTACTCCGATTGAGGGATTTAGTAGGAAGATACTTACGATAGAATTTGTGTTTTATAAATATTGAAATTTTAACTTTAAGATCAGCCAATAGTTTAACAAATTTACAATCGAGTTTCACAAGGTTATCAGATAACCATGTAATTATTATGTCAAGTCTATTAATACGTAAATGAAGTATGTACGAGGGCTGCTATATATATTTCTGGCCTGGCAACACTGAGTGCTGCCAAGTGCAATCTGACATTTCCATTGGAATGTTTGTCATTTTTAAGCATAATCGTACTCAAAACGTTTTGACGTACGACCATTATTTGTGTTGTTTACAGTGACTTAAAAAAATTAATATAGAAAAAAATGGAATTAACTCGTGAACATTTTCGTGCCATCATTTTTCACAACTTTCGACGTGGATTATCACGACAAGAGTGCATTGATGAACTTAAATCTTTGTATGGCGATGAAGCCATATAAAATTGGTATAATAAATTTAATCGTGGCCGAAGCTCGCTCAAAGACTAATTCCGTGAAGGTCGTCCAAAAACGGCTGTTGTACCAGAGAACATTGATGCCGTGCGTGAACTCATAATGCAAGATCGACATGCCGAGAGATAGAGACATCCTTGGACATTTCTTCCACCAGCATACATTCGATACTGCATGAACACCTGGCCGTAAAAAAGGTTTGTTCTCGTTGGATCCCGCACAATTTGAAAGTCGCTAAAAAAGAGGCTCGTATCGATTGGTGCTAAGAAATGTTGCAAAAATACGATTGCCGTGCTTCAAAAGACGTTTATAAGATCGTCACAGGTGACGAATCATGGATCTATGCGTATGAGCCCGAAACGAAACAACAATCGACCGTGTGGGTCTTCAAAGACGAGCAAAATCCAACGAAAGTTGTTCGTGGAAGAAGCGCTTCGAAGCAAATGGTCGCCTGTTTCTTCGGCAAAACAGGTCATGTGGCGACTGTTCCGCTTGAGCAACGTAGGACGGTCACTTCTGAGTGGTACACTACAATTTGTTTGCCTGAAGTCATCGAAGAAATTCGAAAAACCAACAGGAGAAGACGAATCATTGTTCACCATGACAATGCGAGCTCTCACACATCGGCTCAAACCAGAGCGTTTTTGACCGGCCAAAACGTCGAGTTAATGGGTCATCCGCCGTACAGCCCTGACTTGGCACCTAATGACTTCTTCTTGTTTCCGCACATCAAGAAAAAAATGCGTGGTCAACGATTTTCGTCGCCAGAAGAAGCTGTTGAAGTGTTCAAAAACCATGTTTTAGAGGTGTCTCAATCGGAGTGGAAAAAGTGCTTCGACAACTGGTTTGAGCGAATGCAAAAGTGTATAAATCATGCTGGAGAATACTTTGAAAAACAATAAAACCATTTTTGATTATAAATATTCGCATTTTCACTATTAGGCCAGAAATATATAGAGCAGCCCTCGTATATGAGTTTGTAATTCCAATGACAAAGCCTTATAGTTTAATATGTTAGTGTTTTAATCAAAACAAAATTACAATAATAATAAATTAGCATATTTATCACACCGTTTTCCATGAAAGTAATACAATAATAAATTGATTTTTAAAATTTTTATTTTTTTTGTTTAGAAAATAAATGTAAAATTCAAATGAAATTATCAATTGTAAAATAATTGAAATAAAAGAAAAGGTAATAATTAGCTTTAAAAAATAGAAAAGTTAAAGTAAAATATGTATTTCAATTCTGTTAAAAATGAAAATGGTTAATGTAATAAAAAAGTAAATTTCAAGTATCACGTTAATAAAAAACGTGGCACAATTATTATAAAGCTAACAACTCCTTAAATTTTTAGCAGTAACACAAAGCTCTTACAAATTCTAGAGAAATTATGTGATCGCATATAAACGTTTAAAACTTATGAATTAAAACAATTTTCATTTTTAAATACTTTTTGATAAAGGAAGTACAGCTGGTTTAAAGGAAGTACAGCTGGTTTTCCAAGACATTGTTGGGTGCACGATGAATACTCTCAGCTACTAGGAATGCAAGTTTATGGGCATATTGGCAGACAGCCGGTACCCGTAAAGTTCCAGACCAATTGTAATATAAATGCGTCATTTTGTATGACAAAATTTGTATTTTGTCTGGACTTAGTCCCATATTGTCGAATATAACGTTGTAGCTAGTTGGTGAAACTGTACCCTGTCGAACGGACTGAGATACCAAAAAGAAGTCATAACGTTCCGGTAGAGTGATTATGTCATCGACCACTGTACCGGGTGGAGGATTTTGTTTGTTTACAAAATAACGGGTATTTATACGCTTAGATACAACAATAAATGCAAGCCGACAACCATTTTTAATGCCAGCAGATTTATAAATTTCATCCAATTTGTTCTTAAGAAACTTTACCTCAGTTCCAAAAACCAGGTTTAGCTGGCTGTCGCCAACACCATCGCGGAAAAATAGTATGCGATCTGGAAGAGTCCCATGAGCAGCGCGGTATGCTTTTAGAGCACATGTCATCTTAACGCTTATTTCATTGGAAAGTTCTTGACCTTTTAAATGCTGTGAGACGGCCGAGAAGTACTTGGAAGATTTTTTAATATCCATGGTTGCAACAAGGGCACCATACGATTTATTTTTCTCTTTTGCTGAATGGCAAACGTCGAAGCCCACAGTCATAAGCCCACTTAATGGCATATCAATCATCCAAGGTGCGCCCATTAGCTTGGCATTCATTTGAATTACAATTTTCGTTGCAACTGACATAAGTCCAGCAGTTTTGTCTCCTCTTGGAGCAATCGTTCTTAGCGTGCAAACCTGGGAAGGCACAGGCCTATCTACGCAGCATTTCTTCTTTATGCAGGAATATCTTTAAAATAGAAAAATATATGTGATCAACGTTGTCAACTTTTAGAGAAGAAAAATGTTATATAACAAATCACTCTGCTCTGAAAAAATTACTTTTTGTCTCTCCTTTAAAAAAAACTATGTGAACTATATGGATTTTGATGTAATAAACTCAAATCAGTTTTCAGTTTTTCTCCATTACGTAGGGGTTTTTTTATGGGCGCAGCAAAATGTTACCTTTGAATTACTCAGGTACGCAGATACACTTCAGCGTAAGTAATAAGCGACTCATCCGATTTTTATAAACAAAATACCAACTAAGAGATGCGTTACAAAATTATGTTTAATTCAATTCGATATCATTTTTTTTTCGTTTTGGAATTATTAAAAAATTTTAAATGTTTTTCTTACAAAATTCGTTTATTTTTCAGTTTAAACATGCAGTAAACAAAGGCAAATATTTTTTATTTTATAATTGTTTCTGAGAGCTAAATACCTCAGGAATAAAATAAGGTGGAATTCATGAAAATCGATTAAGAAATGGATATTTTATTCTCAATTTACCGCAGGTACCCAATATTAAAAGAATATATGTGCAGGTAACCTTACATATGGCGATGGAATTGAGTTAGCTTAGCCGCAGGTAGTGGAAACAAAAGAAGAGGGTGTTTTGTATGAGATTTGGAATTAAAAACTTTTTTTTTAATTATTTCGGCGTATATCAATATATAAAGAATTATTTGCTTTATAAGACAAATCGCTAATATTTTCACGCATGTTCTAACACTCGCATGTGATTTCAAAAACGCCAACATTTGTTTTACATGTTCTGAAACTAACGCGATTTGCTCTTTTTCAAACTTATGTTCGAATAGCAAAATCATATGATTTTGCGGTGCAACAAAATGCCAGCAGCTGCCTTGCTTATTTTGATTTCTTAAAAAAACATACAATTAAAAACAAGATCGAATTAAAATCGGACACTTAGAGATTATGAGAATCCAAAGAATATTAAAATCCAATGTAAATTTATTAATAAAAAAAAAACAAAAGCCAAAAAATATTTTGTCGACAAAAAGATTTTGTATTAGTGATATTGCATTTAGCATCCTTGAAGAAAAAGGTTACTTACGTCGCCAGTAACCAGTACTTAAAAAGTATTTTTCTTCATTTTGTTGATTACAACATACACGCTCGGAACTCATATCGCCCTTAAAGTAATTTAAATAAAGTTAAAGTTATAGGTACCTTACCTTAACACATTTAATAAGAACCCAATATTTTATAAGAATTGACAATTTAAATAACCACATATTTTTTTTGACTATCGACTAAACGTTCAACCGCACTAATACTAGCATATTTTCGAACATCAATTAGAACTGCTGTTTCTATGAAATCGCCAGTACTCAAAACATACTTTAGATTAATTGTTTGCGACTAAACTGTCTGTTAAAAATTAAAGAGGACATATTAATTTTCATTTGTGTAATTTTAATGTTGCTTTAAGGTTTATTTGAAATAAAATTCGTAACTTTATTTCAGTATGTGCTTGCGATTTGAAGTAGCCAAATTTCTTGCGTTGTGAATTACAGAATACCTTTTATGCAATTTCAACTCGCATCGCCAGTTTAAGCGATTTGCGATTGTCAGAACATGCCTGTTTGTTTAAATTCAAATTTACCTTATATGTGTACATTTTAGAAAAGCACCCAATGCTACTTGCTTGATATTCAATCAACGATTAAGATACAAATATGTTTCACAAAACTTAAGTAAGTGGGAAAACAATATTTTATGAGCGGTTTCTGTATTACAAGGGAGCGACTCGTCTAGAAAATTTGTATGAAAAGCACTCAGTTTTTGAGCGATTCCTATAAGTTTTCTAGACGAGTCGCTCGCTGGAAATGCAGAAATTGCACATAAGAACCGTTAACGGTTTACTCGTCGACAAGAACAAAAAGGACTTCCAACAGGGATGATAAAAAAGGTATCAATTCAACACCTACAAGAAAATTTGGGAGTACCATAAAACTAATTACTTGTACTTGTAATCGATCAAATTTTTCTAGCTGCTATAGATTTATACATGAATTAATGTGCTGTTTCAGTATTACATGCGATCAACTCAAAGAATTAAGTGCTTTTCATGCAAATTTTTAACTTTAAGAAAATCAACTCTGAAAATGGATTGTGTCCTTACTAAATTACTTTTTTTTTTCCTTATATCACCCCTGATTTTGACGTTTGAACATACATTTATTTTCCCTCCATATTTTTTATTCACCATATTCTTTATTCACAAATTGACACTAAACAGCTGTTGCACAGAAGATGGCAAGTGTTTGACAACTCACTACCAAGTGTTTAGCAGTAAGTTGTTCGCAGATTGTTTGCTAGTTATAGTTAAACTCTATGCTAACTTCATGCTAATTTTTAGTTATACATAACGCTGCAACAGCGTCATGTACTATTTTGCCGTCCGTACACGCAATTATTTTCATTTTTCCATGTACTTTTTTTCCAACCACGAAGTTATTTTAATTTTTCAAACGAACCACTGTTACTATCAAAACGAGCACGAGCTCTTTTGCTGCTCTTTTGGCTCAATGCGCAGAGGTATTTAGCTCTCAGAGAAATTTGCAAAATAACAAATATTTGCTTTTTCGTTTTTTATTGCATTTTTAAACTGAAAAAATAAACGAACTTTGTAAGAAAAAACTTTTTCCCCTATTAAATTTTTGAATAATTCCAAAACGATAAAATATAGAAAAAAATGTATCGAATTAAATTCATTATCAGCCCAATTATGAATATTCTCACGGAATTTCTTTCCCACGGAAAAAATTTTTCTCGAGAAAATATTCCTCCAATTATGAATTCCGTGGGAATAAAAATATGAAAATGTGGCATCATCGTAATTTGAAGGGAGTTTTTTTTTGTTTATTTTCATATAATTCTTATTTTATTATTCATAATACCTACTTTGTTCCCCTGAATTTTTTTCCCTTTCCGCAGTCAATTGAAAGGGGAAAAAATTTATAATTGGAGAAAAGGGAAAAGTGAAAAAACTCGCACGGAATTTTTGTTTATAATTGGGCTGTATAATTTATTTACTCATCTATCTTTTGGTATTTTGTTTACGAAAATTGGATAAGACGTCCATAAAAAACCCCTACGTGATGGGGAAAAACCGTTTGAGTTAAACACATCAAAAACCATATAGTAGTCCACCTAGTTTTATTTAAAGGAGAATTATGCTGCTGAGCAGTGTATTAAAGCTTTAGATCTTGTATTAATTTACTAAACGACATTTAGTACTTCTTCTTGAGTAAAATATGTTATATAATACTATTAATTCCCGAAGGTGCTATTAAAAAATAACATATAAATTACTTCACGTTCAACTAATTATATAGTTAGAAAAAAAAAACTTGTACACTTCTTCATTTAAAATCTACTGGCTTTGAATTAGGGATAAGTTTAATTAATATAAAAAAACGCAAACTAATGGATATTTTTTTATTTTAATCTTGAAAACTAACCGTAACAATTTAGTCACTAAAAATATAAAAGTTGCCAACACCGCAACGCCAAAAAACACTTGTTGTTTTGTTTAAAGATTTAAAGAAAACAATAATAAGACTGTGGAAAAAAGGAAAAATCACCGAGTGAAATCGGAAAAATACTAAATTAAACTCATAGACCATTCCATTATGTTATGCGAAAGATACTGTCAAAATTGAACGACAAATCTGTAAATATATCAAAAAAGATCCAAAAATTTCCGCTGTAAAAATAGCTAATAAACTTTCTCCACTCGCAAGATTTATAATGATACTCTATTCGTATGAAACCTTTCTTCCAAAAGTTAAAAGACGCTCAGCTAACGCGAATGAATATTTTCACAAAGACAATGCTTTCTGGAACACAGTTATGTTCAGAGACGAGTCGACATTTAACATTATTGGCAGTAATGATCTGAACTCAGTGTGGAGGAAGCAAGGAGAAGCCCTGGAAGAAGTGTTATGGTCTGGGGTGTCATGGGCGCAAACTGCGTAGGTAACCTTGTTTTTATTGAGGGGACTATGAACAACATAGATTGTTTAAATATTTAAAAAAAATAATTTAATTCAATCTGTTGAAAAAATGGGCTTGGTGGATAGCATTTTGCTTGTTCAAGATAACGACCCAAAGCGCTATGCCGTTGTAGTCAGAGAATGTCTGCTTTATAATAAAAACAAAAAACGTTTTACCTCACCCTCCCCAAAGCCCAGACTTGAATCCCATAAAGCATTCGTGGGCTTATATGAAAATAAAAATAAATGAACACTATATAACCAACAAAGAAACCCTTGAAAACGCTCTAAGGGACATCTGGGAATCTATACCGGTAGAAACCTAGTTAATTCTATGCCAAGAAGACTCCAAGAAGCAAAGGGTCATCACACAAAATACTAAGAAGAAATATTTTTTATTAATTTTCTAAAGTTATAATACGATAATAAGTTTTGTTTTTACTACGTACAATTTTTTTGCCTAAGAATATTGGCACATTTTTGTTTTTATAGTTTTTTCTTCGTTATATAAAATAGTTTTCTACATGTTACTAAAATATTGATCTCAGGTTAAAATATATTTCTTGTTATAGATATTTTTTACGCTCTTATTTATTTTGATTTGGAAAGTGTACAAGTTTTTTTTTAATAAAAAAAAAAAAATTAAATAAACTATTCTATTAAAAAAAGAAAATATGTATATTTTACTTACTTTTCCTCATTATTGTTAACGAGTACTAACATCAGTATTTGTGGATCTTGAGCTGTTGTTTTATCGATAGCTTGAGAATAGGAACCATTGCGATCATCAGGCATTTCCTCACTTATAATCAATAAAAACATTTTGATTTTTTATTTGTTCGTAACAAATGGCAAATATGTTAACTTACTATCTTGGCTCAGATATGTGCATTTTCATGGAACTTGCAGCCTTAATGCACATTCTGACAAAATCTTGAACTTCCCGCAAGTTACGACGTGGAACAACGACATACCATCGCTTTATGTCAACATGAGAGTACATAGAATTATTTCGAAACTCACGAGTCCAATCAGCGTTTTGATCACAAAGCACTTTTCTCTGATTACCAAAAACTATTTTTTCATGTGGCAATTTACGACCTGGAACTTCTACCAAACTTGTATCAAGTTTCATGTTCCATAGCGCAAAAACTTCCATACTCGATTTCGAGTTATGAAGTCGAGTGTTAAAAGTTTTCAAACGTTCAATGCGGCGATCAGGATTCAACCGTGTGTAGTCGCCCATGGCTCTCATCAGTCTGTGTTTTGCAAAAGGAGAAAAAACAAATTAACAAAATAGCACATTGACACATAAAATTATGTATGTATTGTAATCATAAATCTGCATATAACTCTCCTATTAAATCAATCAGAAACAATGGATAGATATATGATTTGTATCAAAGACAATAAATTTTAAAAGATGTTGCATTTCCACACATTAATGTGTCAATGGCGAATTTTTGTGTGGATTTTCAGAAAATCCGCTTGCGTTTAACAAATGAGAGAACTCATTGGAGAGTAAGACAGTAAAATAAGAATAAATTCTCAGCAAAAAACACATACCTACGAACACTGTTTATTTACGTTTGTGTGTTTGCATTGTCAAATTACTTTGAATTGACATGCAAGCAGTCCAAGGGTAGTTCTGTAGTGAGTCATGAGTCCGATAATTATGTTTGGGATGAAACTATGGCAAGTCTGCCCAGGCAGAAAAAGACAATCTGTACGACGCTGATGACAGTTCTTCAACATTGTCAAATTACTTTGAATTGACATGCAAGCAGTCCTCAGTCCAAGGGTAGTTCTGTAGTCAGTCATGAGTCCGATAATTATGTTTGGGATGAAACTATGGCAAGTCTGCCCAGGCAGAAAGACAATCGGTACGACGCTGATGACAGTTCTTCAACATCAGTAAAATATACTGTTGAACAAACTTACGGAATAGTCACAATGTTAAAATGATAATATCAAATGAACGTCTTCCGACTCTTCTTTTTAAAGTTGGCACAATAAAAAGTTACAGCGTTGTGTTTACAATTAAACAATTTTTCTACAATGTTAAAATAAAAACCCCAAATTACCGTTTTCAATGTTGCCACAACACCGTTAGTACAAATTTATTAAGTTGATACAACCAGAGAAATGTTAAATAATAAATCTGATCGATCCGATGATCACAAATTAAAAATTCTGAATATACACAATATTGTTTAAAGCTATATTTTTATATATAGAGTATTAGAGCAGCACATGGTTTCTATGAAAACGACATTTAAAAAGTTAGGTTGTATTTTTGTATCTACTGTGTAGTTGCGGCATGGAATGTTCGTAATCACAGTATTGCGAATCTTAGGTCAAAATTTTCTTTTTACAGTGTTTTGGGGTCACAGTATTGTTAGAAAAGTCGTAATTTTAGATTCACAGTGTTGTGATGGTATATTATTATTAGAAAGAGTCGTAATCTCTGCCACCATTATTATTAAGCATTTAAGAAATTCTATGGAACGGTTTCCTGAAATTAAAAAAAAACATTACCACAGAACACAAATACTTGGTGCAAATGGAATGCGACTCCATGCGAAAAAATATAAAGAAATGAAAATGTCATTTGAATTTTTTAACTTTATTAAAATTGCTCGTAAAGGGCCTATCCCTCTTACAGTTCACCACTTGAATCACTATTACTTTCTTGATTATCAGGCACACGAAGTTACCACTTAAAATTTTTCAAAGCATTGTTGCTATAAAATTATTTTTTACAAACGCAATGCCATGAAAAATACAGAAGTGAAAATTTCGTGTGGAATTCAGAACATGCCTGTATGAATCTGTCTCTAAGCGGTATACATCTATAAAACCAGGTATAGTATGAAGTGTGTATCTGTTAAATCCAGGCATCAGAAATTAAAACGGAAAACCAAGAATTTGATGTTTTTTTTTTATTTTTTTAACAAAAAAACACATGGCTACAAAAAAAAAATAATTTTTTATACTAAGTTTAAAAATACAATTTTTTTTTAAATATATACAGTATATATTCTCTGTAAATAGATGAATGAAAAATTTCCCTTTTATTTATTATTATACATATAGTCTACATTATTTAATTTACTTTTTGTGGCGCAATATTAAAATAAATTATATAATAAAGATTTAAATTAATGATAAAACTATTTTGCATTAAAGTGTAGACAGGGCCTTTGGTTTCACAAAATTAAGGTACAAAAGGACCTAACTAACATAGCCATTTAATTATAACAAAATTTGATTTTATTCTGCAAGAAATCAATTTGCCACATCTTTTTTAATAATACTGGTGAAAATTATGCTGATTGGAACTATAATTTTGGGTTAAAACAGTATTTTGCTTCTCCTGTAAAATTTCAAGAATTTTAGACAGGGCCGTTTGCGCTTTAGCTGACGGTATATAGGTAAAGGGTATATAAGATTCGGCATAGCTGAATATAGCACTCTTATTTGTTTTAAATGGCTTACAAACCATCAGGGAATAGATTTTAAAACCTGGTAAGGAATGCGAAGCAGAGGTCCTGGAGATCCTTCTTCAGTGGAGTGGAGTGTTCTTCAAAGACGAGTAAACTTCGCAGGAACCTATCGGCTTCGCACATTGTCCCTAGTTTAGTAAGAAACGATGCGACAATTGGACCTTAAGTGCACAGGAGACCCTAGAGGTTTTCATGGAAACTCATTTTCCAGGCTGTGCTCATTTCAGGGGAGAAAGCTCAGCTATCCTGGATTGCAACGCATCCCTATAAATAGGGAAAGACTCATGTGGGCTATAAATAGTTTTGATCCGTTTAAATCAACAGGCCCTGATGGCATTATACCGGCTGATCTTCAGCATAATATGGACATTGTTATACCATGGTTGATTCGAATATACACAGCTTGCATTGCACAGTCATATATCGTGGAGTTTTGCTTCTTGGTCTTCATTTCCAAGGGAGGGAAGACTACGCATGCTGCGCCGAAGGACTTCATATTTATAAGTCTATCCTGCTTCCTCTTTAAAAATTGAAACGGATAATTGACCTCCATCTAAGGACAACAATTAATCCGGACCGACTCTCAGCCTCTCAGCATGCATATATCCAGGGCAGATTCGTTGAGACGACACAACACACACTTGTGGAATATTCATTGGTGGCCTTTCTGGATGTAGAAGGGGCCATTATGATGGCCCTGGAGAGACTAAAAGTAAGTCAGTCGATAATCAGCTTTGTATGGAATCTTCTGACCAATAGGATCATTACTTCCAGTATGGTGCAAGATACCCTATATTGGGAACCTAAGCGGGTTGCACCACAAGCGGGGGTATTATCACCCTTCTCTGAAACCACGCAATGAACACATTGCTGACAGAAATGAACTCCAAGAGATTTAGAACTGTGGTATATACGGATGAAGTTTCGGTTGCAGTGTCAGGAGAGTATCCAGACGCGCTACCACAATGTCTGCAATCGGCGCTTGGTGTGTCAGTAGGCGGTGTACCCAAAGTGGGCTTAGTGCGAACGCTCGGAAGACGGAACTTGTACTCTTTACGAGGAGAAACAAGATTCCACCTTTCCACTATCACTCCTCAATAGAGTGGAGCTTGGGTTATCCGACAGGGCGAAGTACCTAGGTATCACCCTGGACTCCAAACTGTCGTGGACCCCCAATGTCCGATTTCGGGCGGACAGGGCCTCAGTGGCTCTTTATGTGTGTAGAAAGTCTATAGGCAGTATCTGGGGTATCAACCCCGGCACTGCGTACTGGCTTTTCAGCACGGTGATTTAACCCATACTAATTATGGGATTCTCGTTTGAGGGCCCGCACTGGGTAGGCTGACAAACTGCAGTATAATGAATAGGATTCTGCGTACTTCAGCGTTAATGGTCACCGGTGCAATACCCACTACTCCATCGAAGGACCTCTTTACTATGCTGCACTGGCTACCGGACGATATCATGGCCAAAACACTGGTCATGAACTCGACATTTAGGCTGAATGCAGCTGTGGAATGGAGACTAAGGGAATATTGCTCGGTTATTCCCGGCAATATGGATTATTTCCTGCCCGCCCCCATGTCTGGGGTCATCGGAGAGATGTGCTTGATATCTATACAGAGGGATAAAGGTCAAACGCGGGGCTAGAGAGAGGCGTCTGTGTTCCTAGATTTTAGCTCAGGATAAAGTTTAGGCTACAGGACCGATGTAACGTGATTTAGGCTACACTTGAAGGGCGGTTGGCTGGATGAGGTACCACAGGATATTCGGAGACGATATCCGGATCTGTACTGAAAACATGGCAGCGATAAACTCCTTATCGGATGTCTACATGACATCCTGATTGGTCCGTGAATGCCGAACTTCTCTAGATGATTTGGCGAGACATTACAAAATGGAACTATTTTGGGTGTCGGCACACCAGGCATACCCGGGAACATAGTTGCGGACGAAGATCTCAATCTTGACTGAGTGACCGGGAGCTAGATCCAGTGGTGGGAGTCCCGTTAAACTGCTGTAGGGCTGTACCAACCAGATGGTCACCTACACGGTTTCGAGGACATTATGACCTCAGTATATTAGCAGGTCTAAAAATCCCCAAAGACAGTTGGGCACGCTGGTGGATGTGCAGGGCAGTGTTATCGGTTACCCATGCTAGGAGACTAAATCTTCCAACCATGAATCTGTGGAAGTTGTCAGAATGAGGGAGATGCAGAAACGGTGAAGCATTTGCTCTGCCATTGTCCAGCTCTTTCTGGGAACAGAACGGCTGCATAGTCTTCCGGGTCGGGTTTCTCATACCGGCAGCCTGTGCAAAATTAGAGGAAACCGCGATGTTTTACTCGGTGTCTCTTACTGATTATCAAGAGTAACTCTTTCGATACTATGTCTGATCGATTGGCGTATTTAAATTTTCTCTACCTGATCTAGTGCGTTTATAAACTTGCAAACTTGATTTCAACACTAACACGGACGGATAGATGGGCATCGCTCAATCGAGTTCGCTATAAATAAGAACTCAGAATGTATATACTTAATGGGGTCGAATATGGGTATTGTAGAAATTATGAACGGAATGACAAAGTTAGTTACACCCTTTATCCACTTTTTGTGGTGAAGGGTACAAAAAATAGAGTTTGATGGGAAAATCCATTTGGAATAATCATTTACAAAAAGTGATTAAAGTGAAATTAAGTAAGAGTGCTATATTCGGCAATACCGTATCTTATATACCCTTTACTATCCTTGTAAATCTAGTTTAGTGAAGTAATTCCAATCAAAATGGCAAATATTGGGGTGACAGAGACTTAAAAAATATAAAAATGGGTACGGCATATTACATAAAAAATGCCATCAGCTCTTAATGGGTTAAGCATTTTTAAAAATTTTTAGTATTTCCTTAAAAATCTCTTCAAAAGCTTTAAAATGATACCCCATATTTATTTGAACAAACGCACATCGCTATGCATAAGAAGTCAGAATTGGATATTGTAGAAATTACACACGGAATTACAACAAAAAACAAACCGACTTAAAATTAGATTTCATCTTTCTGTCTATAACGGTTTAAAAGTACGGCCACATACATCAAACTATAGTAACTATTGGTACACTATTATATTCCATATCCATTATACTTGTAGCGGATTTAGCACTACAGCTTCTTGTTGATTTCAACCGTTTATCTACAATTGTTAACTGTTTGGCATCAAATTACATAAACTATAGGGAGATCCTTTGTTTTCCAAATTCAAATTTTATACTTTCAGTTGTAATAGACTTAGCAATCAACTTCTTTGTAAATTTCAACTATACGTATATAACGGTTCTACACTTTGGTCATATACATCAAATTACATCAACTATTGTACACCCTTTAATTTGTAATTTAAAATATTTATACCCCTTATTATACCAAACAAAGTAGTGGAGGACATTCTTTCTAATTTTCAAGTGTTAGTACATAATGTATCAGAAGATACGGCCATGCAGGTCAAATTTCATTAATTTTGGGAACACCCTTTAATTTCTAATTGTATACTTATTGTTATAGTGGACTTAGCAATAGAGGTTCCTTGCAGTTTCAGCTGTCTGTGTATAACTGTTCTAAAGTTTGGCCACCGACATCAAACTACATCAACTATTGAGGCACACTTTAATTTCCAAATCCAAATTTTCTACTTCTTGTTGAGTTAGAAACAGGTTCTTTGCGAATTTGAACCGTCTATCTGCAAGTGTTTAAAAGTATGGACATATACATCAAATTAAACGAACTGTTGTGGCACCTTTTAATTTATAATTTTGAATTTTAATACTTACTACAGCGGTCATAGCAATCGACATTCTGTCAAATTTTCAAGCGTTTGTCTGTAACGCTTAAAAAGGTAGGCCCATATAGGTCAATTCACATCGCCTATGGTGACATTTGATTTATTTTTTATAACTTTTTGCGTTGGGAGCTATAATGATACGCAGTTTTTTTTTTTTTTTTTTTTGTTAATTTTAATTTTGTGCCCTTTTGGGTTAATTTACACGTAAAAAACATGTATGTTGGGCACACCCTTTAATTTTTACGACCTGTAAGCATCACCTTTTAAATAAAGAAAAATGTTCAAAATCGATTCAGAACTGACTACGTTCGCGTGCACAAAGAAAACAACATTCAATCGAATTGCTAACCTCCCTCCCTTTTTTTGAAGTCGATTGAAAAAGCATAAGGACTTAGATAAATAAAACTCACATACAAATTGTTTTGTAAATATTATCTACGGTGATTGATCGTGTTGCAACTTTTTTTGTTGTTTTTTTAAACTTATTTTCTACTATCTTATTGTACCCGGCGTTGCCTAGGTCGAATTTTAGGGTCTTGCCTTATAACCTTGATTGTTATGGGAATTTACTTAACATAAAAGAAATACATCAAAGCGGTTTGGATCTTATATATCTACATTTAAAATATCTTTAGAGAGTTGATTGTTTTAGACGTGTTATTATAATTTAACTAAAATAAATAAACTCTAAGATTGAATTGAATTTAAGAGCACTTGCTTATTTCTATGAATGCATGTTATAAAGAATAGTTAGAGTATAGAAAAGAGAAATTTGTAAATCGGGAAGTTTATATTGTCGGGAGATGGACCCATAAAAGGTTTCAGGGCTAAAAATTAAAAAAAAAAAATCGTCTTTGTTCGGAAAGTATTGGGCACTCCAATAGGATGTGTTTGATGCTGAGGTTGCCTTTACAACGATGGTTTTTTAAGAACCAGTTTATGCAAAAAGGTGGTGTGACCTATTCGTAAACAAGGTAATATTCTTATTTCCTCCTTCCCACCGTCTGGGGGTGGATTGGATTTTTACGGACTAGTGATAATGAAACAGTGTTTTCCGATTAAGTTTAGTACTGACTTGATTGCAAATATGAAGACGTACTTATATAACAATTGCTTAGCTGCGATGTCAGTCTTTTCAATATCTGCAATGTCAACGTGACTTGGAACCATGGATAGTCATATTTTGATTAGCAATTATTGCCATCCTTATTATAACAAATATATTGCAACGAAAAAGAAGAGAAATCAAACTTAGATTACGAAATTAAATGCAATAGTGGCAACACAGACATATGCCAAAAAGTATATGTTGGCACGTCTAAAACAGAACTAAAAAGATGAATAGCACCGCACAAATCGGACTTAAATACAAACTTCTTATCCAAAAAACTGTTCTAGCTGCCCGCCCAGTAATAACTGGACATTAAACAAACTTTAAAAATTATAGAAAATTTAGTAGGAGAAACATAAACAATGAAGAGATACACATGAAAGAGGTGCTTTATATAATAAACATTCGGTTTAAGATAAAATAAGGAATTTTAATTTTTAATTTTTTTCTGACCAGGATTTGAACCATCGATTTTATAAATTAATGAAATTTTACTTTATTTTCGGCTTTTTAGTTCTTTTTAATTAATTTCTAAACATTTTTAGAAAGAAAAATTATTTACAAATGCATGCGGACGTTTTCCAAAGAAAACAAGAAAAATTAGACGCTAGCAGAATGAAATGCAGCATTTTCTGGACCGCCACATCCTTCATTAGCATTCTTTGCACCTATCTACCTTATGTTATGTAACGAGTTAAGTTTTTTGGTAGTCCGTAATTTAACACTAACACGGACGGACATCGCTCAATCGACTTCGCTAAGGGGTCGGAAATGGATATTGTAGAAATTACAGACGAAATGTATAAAAACAAATATATGGGGCAATAGAGAATTTAAAAATAAGAAAAAACATCAAGTGAAAAAATTGGCCATGGGCCCATATTTTCAAAGTTATGGTTCTCTGAGTTTTTCATAAAAAAAGAATGGATTGTGCACCATATTGGTATCATCTCAAAGCTTTTGAAGAGATCTTTAAGGAAATACTTACATTTTTTAAAAATGCTTAAACTATTAAAAGCCATGCTGTAAACACATTCGCCGCAGCAAGATACACGAACACACGACAGCAAATAACGCTAGCAACATTTGTCGCCTTGTACGGAGCTACATAATCATTTTAAAGGCAGCAGCTACATAATAAAAATATGATTTTATTGCATTTCAGTGATGTCACTTTAGCGATTTTTAAAGAAGCTACTCTGAGTTGTAATTAAAAAAATTTAACTATTATATAGGAGGCTATTAGAAGATTAAAATAATACTTTTAAAGGTCACGTCGATTTTTCGTTGGGATTGTCTTACAAATTGAAAATATGTTTAAGTATTTCGCAGAAGCAACAAGTATAGTAATGTGTATCAGTATAAGTAACACGTAGTTGCTTGTCCACTAAACTACAAAATATTAAATTATTGAAAGTTTTACAGTTCTATGACTCTATTAAATATTTACAGATGTCCCATTCAAGAAACTCAAGCTGTAAAAGTACTTCAACCAGCAAGTACTAAATTTTAACTAAATGTTGTCTACGCAAAAAAGAGTGGTAATTTATATACACCTTAATACATTCCTTTGAATTTTTTAAAATTATTCTTCAGATACTTTCGGCATGACAATTGAAGTATTTTTAATTCGAAAAAATCATATACATATAAAATCTATTTTTTTTAAACTCAAATTTGGAAAAATAAGTTTTAAATGTTTATTGAACAGTATATAAAGTGTTAAAATATTTCATGAACAGAAGTGATCCTGTTACAGCTTTACTAAATATGTGCACTTAAATCTTTAAATAAATAATTTTAAATAAATTTTCATATATAAATAATTTTTATTTTAAATTTTATTGTTCTTGTCTTTTTTTTTTTTTTTGTAATAAGAGATCTTAAGCACTTATTATTTTACATGTCTTATAGTACTGACATCACTTAACTGTTTATTGTCGCCAACAAAAATAGAAATTAATTTAATTCGACTGCGGCGGCAAATTCAGCCTAGACAACAACCTGCCGCCTTGTTGCCTTGCTATCGTAAAAATAATCATTCTCATGTAAACACATGTATTCTATTCTTGACATTTTGCAGTCGGTAGCTGCTGTTGTATTAATTTTAAACAAGCCTGTAAAGTCAGTTAATGTAAAATTAAGAGTGTTTACAATGCTTTCAAAATGAGTGTTAAAAAATATCCCAGCAAAAAATTAGACATTACCTTTAAAAGTACTTGCCATATAATGACTTACTTTTGTGATTGCCATATTTTGTTACTCGATTACAAAACACATTACTTTTGCTTCCAAAAAAGGAAGTAGTAATGGAACTAGTTCTTTATGTTAAAAGAATCTACAGCACTAATTGTACTTATTACTTCCTACAATAATTAATGTAATCGATTCTCAGGAATTGATTATAAAAGTCTCATGCCTTGTTAAAATCATTAAGTTGGCAATCCAGTTGGGAAGTACTTCAGCCAAAAATGCTTAATTCCACACTCGATTACCTTTTCAAAAATTTTTTGCTGGGATGTTGTAAGAAATACACCATTTTAAAAATATTTGGTTATCAATTATGTTGCCTTTTTGGTTTTTTGTTGTTTGAGTGAAAGTGGTATTGAAATTTAATTAATGGTTCTAGTGAAGAAATTTTCTTGTAGCATCTTTAATTTTCTGCTTCAATCTTTTCGAGGAGTTATTGCGTAAAATAATTTCTATTTCAGACGACGAAAGGTCAATATCGCAGATAATATCCGAATATTCTTTTACAACTCTTAAAATTTTTCTGGCGGGTTAATTATTTCTGAGGAAGATGAGGGTTTGTCAACACTATTGGATTTGGTTCTTGTTGAGTACAAAGTTGTACATTGAGGAGCAGTTGGGGTATGCTTTCTCTTTTTTGCAGTCCTTGGCAGGGTGACCGAATAGATTGCAGTTTTGCATTTTAAATGCAATACACGACATTTTTCATAACCAATAGCTATGTCAAAAGGAAGATTGGTAGAGGCAAATGTCATTATAGTAAGGCTAGTTTCAGTTAGTTTTCCATTAACATTTTTTAATATTTTTTTAACGTATGTTACATTTTGGCTTCTGAGTTCATTTAGTACTCCGCCTTCACTTATTTAACGAAGGTCGTTTGAGTAAATTACACATCATTTGCATAATTTAAACCGGGATGCTCTGTAATATTTATTTTATTTCTGTTGTTAACGATGTAAGTTGGATTAACTCATTAGTTTGGATAGCATTCTTAGCTTGTATAAGAATGGAATCATTTAGCGATTTTTACATTGCTGCGCTTTAAATTTTAATTAAAAAGGGGAGTCGTTAGACTAGATATCAACGTTTTCGGTTCTTTCCATAACCAATAACGTTTCATCAGGAGATTGAATGGTTCATTTTTGTATTTTATCAAACGTTATATGTGGTGTTGTACCACCACGATCGGGAGGTTCAGGCCATATTAACCCTTATCGGTCGTAAGTCACCTCTGACGTGACAACAGTACTTTTCTGCAACGGTCGTATGGCACGTGTGAAGTGACAAGGCGAATTATGTCGAAACATACTGTCTATTGATGAGATTTGTTTTTAAAATGCATTCATTTCTTCAATTTACCGTTACCATTTGAAAATACGTATTTACCGTTAATAAATAATAATTTAATAAATAAATAATTTGTAACAAAACTGAAAAGAAATGAATATAAATGTATAATAACATACTATTGTTTTTTTTTCATATTTGTTAAAAATAACTACAACCTGGTGAGAATCAAACGTGTGAAAAGTCGCGTCCGATAAGGGTTAATTATTATAAACTTATGTCTGTTTAATTTTTTTTCTTTTATTATTGTTTATATAACTATTTATATAAAAAGTTAAAAAACTCTTCGAAACACGTGTAAATGAGATTTGCAGAAGCGGTTTTGCTCAATCGATCTTTACACCGCACTGTGGCTGAAAATAGTTTTCGTTGACAAGAAGTCAAATTTTTTTGTCACCGATTTTTAAAATATTTACTCCTTTATGGAGCTTATATAAAGGTAGCAAAAACTTAGGGTAAACTATTGATAATTGTGGGCGAGACATGCTGTCAAACTCAACTGTTTCTTAATTTCAGAAAAAGGTGTTTTTTATTTGTTTTTTGTCAAAAATAAATAGTTACTACCACTCATCGATAATGGCCTGCGGTCTTTTTTATAATGTTGGTATGATTATAGTCTTTAGTTCTAGCGTTTAATATGAGGGGCGTTATGAAATATTTATAAAACTACTAGATTTTTCTTGTAATATGTTTATAAAAAAAAGAAGAGTATTTTCTGAGCACTTCTGCCGATTTATTACGAGCGTCAAAATGCCCTTTTTGAGAATTCAAGTAGACAAAAGATTCTTTCGTTTCTTAGATTAATCCTGATTTTATTTTTAAATACATTCTGCATATATAGTAAATTAGCTTAATTGTCAGCACATTTAGGTAACATCACAAATATGATGCCAACATTAGTGAATATCAAAATGATATCCAAAACGTTAGCAAAAAAAATTAGAATTAGATTTTACGTTTTCCCACAATACTATTACTATGTGGGAAATTATAAAACTTAAATAAAAGGTTCTTAAATTACCGAAATAAATGCAAAACGTCACACACATTTGCCGACAGAATATGAGATGCATTCATTAGGGGGCATCTGAAAATAATGGAACTTAAGGTACGGTCACATTAGTCAAATATTTGACTGAAATCGGTAAATATTTATTTGCCGTAGTCTGACCACAAAATATTTATTAGAAGCAAATAACATCACAGCTGATTTTGGGCAAATAAAATTATTTGCCAGTAAACAAAAATGTTTCTAATGTGAACATAGTGTGACCACTCGACGGCAAATATTTGACTCATTTTTAGGCAAATAAATATTTGTTCTTACAAAGTTTTTGTAAGAACAAACAGAGACAAATAACAGCTGTATCAACAATGTTGCCCAGTATTTAAATTAAATTATTAGGTTTCGGAAAAACTCGCTGATAATTTTAAACTTATATCTGTATTAAATAAAAACAAAATACTGTAAGCAATTAAAAATAAAATTATAGATAAAAAATAATAAAGTGCAATTTTCGGAAGAAATAGTAAATTAAAAAAGTTGTCGGGCCACATATTTTTCGAGTTAAATATCATCAAAGTATTTTATATATAATTTGGTATATTTCGACATTTTCGCCTCAGAATGGTGAAAAGTTTCAAAGTTGTATGTAAAAAAGATGTGGCATTGGGGATTATTAAATATTCTTTTATAAATTTTTAGTTAAGTATTAGTTTAAAGTAAAGTCGCAAGAAATTATATACTTGAAAATTTGCGTTGCCGTTAAATTAAAGTTAAGTTAAAGTTGTAAATTATTACTGTTATATATCTGCACATAAACCTATGATAAAATTGAGATGCATTTTGTTTTAAAAAGCTTATAGATAACTTTTAAATGAAGTTTTATATGACAACAAGCAACATGCTTTCACTTTAAGAATCAATATCGATTAATTTATATTAAACAAGAACTAAACACGCTTAAATTTAACCAACATAAATTAAACTTTAATTAAGATTAGCACAGTGCCCACGCATGTTAACTGCTTAAAGAGACGAAAAAAGTCGGCTATGTGCAGAACAAAACCAAAATAATTCTTCCGCCCTACTCGAAGCGTAGGATTAGAGCTAAGAGTCATTAGTGAATATCCATTTCAAGCACTTAAACTGTTTCTGCATAAGTTTCGATTTGCAATCAAAAGATATATGTTCTATAAGTACTAAGCTGAAAGATTATTTTTGCAATGAATGTAAACCGGTTTTTTTTAATATAAATATATTCGTTTGACGGTATGTTATAATGTAAAAATTTTTAAAAACTACATGTACAAGAGTTTTTCCCCTATTTCATGAAATCTGAAACGTTAAAATTTCTTAAAAATTGTAGAACTTTGTATCCCAATAAAAATTTCGCATATTTGTAGTTTAATTCTTTGTGAAATTGGCTTTTTAATTTAAGCGCCTTTTTATTTCAACATATTATTTGTCTACACTTATATCAAGTAAACGAATAAACAGCTGTAGTTTGAAAAATATATGAAATAAATTAGAAATTTTAATCAAAAAAATGTAATGAATGAATATTAAAATTTATTGTTAAGAAGTGAAATCTAATTCCTATTTAGCTTCATCCTCTTATTGTGCTTCTTCTTTAGAACACCTTTTGGAGCTTCTTTATAGCATAGAATATGAAAAATTTGATATTGTTGCTTGGCTTTGTTTGTTTGGAACTTTCATACATGGGAGTTATTCATTATAAACTTTCTTCTCACATTGCAATTATGAGTAATAGTTATTTTAATGGAATCTCCATAAATAATACATGCGGGTGCATAAATATAATATTAGCCACCATTATTTGACCAACTTTTATAGTTTATGGCTATCAGCGGTGGATATTTTATTTTTATATTAAAAACTTGGATTTCATTTCTCGTACAAGGTATAGGAAAAGTATATTATAGGAAGAGAATAAAAACTTCATTTGGGACTTTTAAAAGATGCGCCCATAGAAAAAATTTTTCGACAGTTGTATATTTTTGCTCCGACTACAAATGGTTATTGTTTGTTTGTTTGTTTTGAACTTATGTATATTGTACTGCAATTAAATATTTAAGAGTAGCAACCATTTTTCATTATTTGTAATTAACATTTAATAATATTTTACACGTTTTCTTTGCAATAACTTTGAAATAATGCCGAAGAAATTGAATGGCAGTGAAGACATCCCATGCGCAGCAGTTTGTGAGCAAATAAATTTATGTTTTTATTCGGTTTGATCGAATATATTTTTAAGGCAAATATTATTTTAAATGTGACCGCATATAAAATATGTTTGCCTGTATTTTATTTGACATTGCTTCATAGCTGTTTCAACAAATAAAAATAGGCAAATAAATGTGCGTAGTGTGACCACAAAACAAATTTTGAATTGTTTTGAAAAAATTTAGGCCAAACAAGAGCAAACAAATTTTAGGCAAATGTTTGTCATATGTGAGCGTACCTTAAGTAAACGGTTATTAGGGTGGTATTAATACTTATATTATAAATATATAAACTAGCGTACCTGGCGAATTTCGCCCCGCCCCAATTTTAAGCCTTCAGCCAAATTTTAAAGTAATAATACAACACAATTATAAATTATCATCATATACTGTGATAAAAAAGAGGCCCGATAAATAAAATTTCATAAAAAAAAAATAAATTTTCGATTTTTTTAATTTTCCGCATTTCGCATTTGACGCAATTTTTCCATGTTTTACACCAAGAACCTTCTATTTTTCATTTTACGCAAAATGTCATAAAAAAAAAACTCGATTTTCGATTTTTCCAATATTCCGACTTTTCCGGAGGGATTTTTTAAAAATTTCTTCAGTAAAGACCTCCACCTCAAATACGAATAACTGACAAAAAGTTTTACAAAAATCGGCCTAGCCGTTCTCATTTTATGAATTACTTACTATATACTATACTATACACTTTTTACACCATTTTTATATATATATAGAAAATACACATTACTACAGTGATGTACATAAATGCACATAAACTACACCCTCACCCTTTTTCGTTTTGAGAATTATTAAAAATTAAAGTACAGTAAAAATATCTTATATTATTATCTATATATGTATATACAGTATTGGGCAAAACCTAAGAAACGTTGTCCAATATTAGCTTCTGAGTCAAATTATGTTTAAACGAACATATTTCAATTCAATGTTTTAATGCAGTTTTATTAGTTTCTGTGTCATACAATATTACAAAAAAAAAAAAAAAAATTGTAATTATCTCTCACCTAACGGTTCTTTTAGTACAACAACAAAAATTACTCAAAAATTCATTGGGCAAAACCTAAGAAACTTTTAATATTTTGTATAATAACCCTTATTTTTTATTACTGCGGCGCACCGACGCGGCATAGATTTGATTAAATTATCAATTATTTTTGGATCTATGCGTATCCATTCATCTTCCAGACACGAAAATAAATCGTCTCTGTTGGAGAATCGTTTCGATCCAACATTCCTCTTTAATATGGAAAATAAATTTTCGATTGGGTTCAAATCGGGCGATTGGGCCGGCCAATCAAGCAATTGAATCCCTTTCGATTGTATCCAGTCCTTTACCAACTTCGATGAGTGTTTCGGATCGTTATCATGTTGAAACACCCATCGAAGTGGCATATTCCACTCGGCATATGGCAACATCTTATTTTCTAAAATGTCCCTATACACAAATCTGTCCATTTTGGTAGAAATTCTGTGAAACGGCCCTAGACCATGACCTGAAAAACACGTCCACACCATCACATTGCCACCCCCATGCTTGACAGTTTTTTTACAATATCGGGGTTTAAGCCTTTCACCAGTATTGCGTCTCACACGACATATGCCATCCGAGTTGAACAAATTAAATTTGCTTTCGTCGCTAAAGAGCACACTTTTCCACTTTTTAACTGGCCAATCAAGATATTTTTTTGCAAATTCGAGCTTAAAAAATCAGGCATTAATGGTTGACTTGTAAGCTTAAAAATACTTACCGTTTTTTTGCGTGACGTTTTGTAAGAAGAGGTTTTTTGGAAGCTTTATAACTTTTCAATCCAGCCTCTCTCGCCCGTCTGCGGACTGTGCTGGCATCAACACTTAAGCCTAATTCTGACACAATTTTTTTGACGAGATGAAGGGGTTTTTTTTTATTATTTTCTTGATATTTCTATCATCACGAACTGATGTTTTACGAGGTCTTCCTCCAGGATTAATATTGAGTACAGTTCCTTTATCTTTATAAAGGTTTATCCATTTGGAAACCATTGATTTGCTTACTTTTAACAAATTTGTAATTTCAGCCTGTGATTTGCCTGCATTATAATGCGTTATAGCACTCAATTTAAATGCTTCACAATATTTTTTACGTTGCATTTTATTTTAATTTTAAATGCGAAATTTATTCGTTACACGCTTTGAAATGCATACTAGATCACTCTTTCATAAGAAATCATCGAAAAAAATAAGAAGTTACCGTTATCTTAAAAAAAAAACAAATTTATTGTACAAAAGCAAAAAGTTTCTTAGGTTTTGCCCAATGAATTTTTGAGTAATTTTTGTTGTTGTACTAAAAGAACCGTTAGGTGAGAGATAATTACAAATTTTTTTTTTTGTAATATTGTATGACACAGAAACTAATAAAACTGCATTAAAACATTGAATTGAAATATGTTCGTTTAAACATAATTTGACTCAGAAGCTAATATTGGACAACGTTTCTTAGGTTTTGCCCAATACTGTATATAAAAATAAATTTTTATAGGTTCTTAAGAAATAATTTAAAAAAAAAATTTTTTTTGATTGATCTAATTCTATAATTACATTTAAATGGTCCATGTCTAATATTTTATATGGTTGTAAATCTTTTTGGGGTCGTTTAATTCTTCACCTGGTAGTCTAAGGAAGTTTTTCGTATACTAATTCGAAGGGTGTATAATTTGTATCAATGTTAGGAGTTGTGTCAAAAGCAAGGTATGGTATCCATTCATGCCAATTGTTGTCTTCTACGAAATTTAGAAAATATAAATTTAGAACACGGTGATTGCGTTCTACTGGTCCCAAAGTTTCGTGATGGTAAGAAAAATTCTGTTTTATTTTTAATAATACAAAAATCTCTCTCATTAACTCATCAGTAAATTCGGTAACTCTGTTCGTTTTGAGAATGTTAAATAATTAAACCAAGTCCCGACAAAATCATTAGATAATACCGATGCATATGAATTTGGATTATCACCCCTACATGCAAGAATAGGACTTATGGAATATATACTAAAAATAACTTATGATTTGGATTTCGGGTCTTCAGGATCCATAAGAAACAATGAAACCAACAAAGAGTTAAGAAGTTCAAAAAAGAAACATGCTCAAGATAAATATTGTTAATGCACGAGCATTATTTATTACATTAATTAAATTAAGTTCAATAACTTCAGCCTAAATTAATACATTTTTTATTATTTATTAAATTATTTAAGTTCAATAAATTTCAGCACAATAGGCCTAAATTAATCATTTTTATTATTTATTAAATTATTTAAGTTCAATAAACTAACACACTTGGCCTACATTAATACACTTTAATTGCAATTTATTTTAGCTTATTACTTCCTACAATTGTGATTTAATATTGCACACTTGTCCTAAACTCATACATTTTTTATTACAATTTATTTTTACTATATTATTTCCTACAATTGTAATTTAATATGACACACTTGCCCTATATTAATATATTTTTTATTATTGCAAATGTGTTTATATTTGATATTTGTTTTGCTGCTACAAGAAATATGCAATTTAATCACATTTCTTTGATAAAACTTGTATATAAGATTAAGAAAATTGAAAATAAAATAACTCTTATTTTAAAACTGAAAGGAATGGTATTTTTTAATTAAGGGCAAGCAACACGGTTCAAGTGCTGTTGTTGCGCCAACGAAATTTATTTACCTCCAGGTTAAAGTGCTTGAGAGGTCATACACAAAAATCAAAATTCTTCAGGTTTATGCGCCTGTAAGAAAATCATTAGTTTCAAAACATTTAAGTCATCTTCCCATTTCTTTGAGCAACATGTACTTGGAAGAAAGCCCAAGACGAAGATTCTTAACATTTTGGTGTCCCCTACGTGATCCTGTTTTAATAGCAGGACGTATAAATTCGTTGAGCCTGCAGTATTCTGCATATCAACAGTTGAGCAACACATTATTCGAGTGGAAATACTAGCAGCAGTGATAGCCAGCTAAATATCATCCACAATGGTCGAAGAATTAACTCAAAGGCAAAAGGTGCTTGGGGAGAACATCGAAACAATCATTAGAAACAACAAGAAGGATTCCCAAGCCAGAAAGGATTCGGTGAGCTACTTTCAAGAGAGATTTCGTAAACTAGACGAAGAATGGATGGCGTTCGAGACAAATGACAACCTGATTCGGCTAATTGACGACAAACCTCTAGGTCACCGCTACTTCACGGAAGATTATTATTCCGCAATACAGAAGATTGTCGAACAATATAAAGAAATCTTCGAAAAATCTATAATAAAGGTAAAGTCAACTTCATACGATATTCCGCCAAAAGAGAGCTGTGATGTATTAGCAGCTGAGACTAATAAGTTTATCAAACTCAAACTTCGACAAGCGGTAATGTCTTCTTTAGAACGGTTACTCAATGACGAATATACTCATCAGAACCGAAACATCACATTAAACAAATGGCAGGGTATCGAAGCCATACATTTTCAAATATTTGAGCTCCATGACAACCCCAACTAGGGTACGACTCCGTGCGATTTATACAACTCAAGACTAAGCTTCGAAAGGTAATCAATACAGTAGGCACAATTCAAAATCAAGGGTGTGTACTTCCATCAGCACAAAGCAAGTCAACAATTCATGTGTTATGTGCAAAAATGAAAATCATCCGTTATTCGCATGTACCAAATTTCTTCAGCTGTCGACATCAGCGAGACTACAATTCATTCAAAAACTGTGTGAATTGTTTAAAGCCGGGTCACAATTCTAAAGCCTGTATGTCAAGGGGTTGCAAAGAATGCAGCAAAAAGCATAACAAATTGCTGCACTTGGAGAGCTCAAATCAAGGCAATAATCCAGCAACAAACATTTTAAACAACAAAGATCTGCAAGGCGATCACTCATCATCTGGAAATCAAAACGCCATATCACTTACAACGTACAACCAATCCAAAGGACCCAGCTATGTCCTTCTAAGCACAGCAATGATAAAAATACGATCTAATGACAAGGACATACAATGCAGAGCACTTCTCGATTCAGCATCCCAAATGAACTTTGTCAGCGAACGTCTAGTAAAACGTCTCAGTATTTCAACTAAACCAACATCAATCTCCATTAGTGGCATCGCTTCACTAACATCACTAACACTAGGGTAACACGCCGAGTCAACGTAGCATTACATTCAAGAATCAATACTTATACAGCAGCGGTCCTTCCGCACATAATTTCACCTCAACCATCACAAGTTATCAATATAGATCCTTGGGCAATTCCAAAGAACATTATGCTAGCAGACCCACAAGTCAATCGTCCTGAAAAAATAGATGTTCTACTTGGGGCAGAATTTCATCATCAACTTCTGTCAAGTGGGCAGATTCAACTAGGCAACGATTTGCCCATTTTATATAACACTCTACTTAGCTGGGTAATTCTGGGAGAATTGGAGGACATGAATTATCAAGTGCAGTATGCGGAATATGTACTGATGACGAAGTTAATTTGGAAAAGGCTATTGCTCGGCTCTGGGAACTGGAAACTATTAGCACATCTGACAGATGTCTTTCGGCGGCTGAAAGACAATGTGAAAACCATTTTTTGCAAACTCACACCATTGACAAAAATGGAAGTTTCGAGGTCAAAATTCCATTCTGCACTAGCTCAAATACTCTTGGCGAATCCCATGCAGTAACTTTCACCAGATTTCTATTATTAGAAAGGCGATTATCAAAGGCTCCAGAAATCAAAACTCAATATATAAATTTCATGAAAGAATACGAAGCATTGGGGCATATGGCCAAAATAGACATAAACTCTATACAAACACCAAAATACTTCATTCCTCACCACTGTGTACTTAGACCTGACAGTCTAACAACAAAATTAAGAGTAGTTTTTGATGCCTCAACTAAAACGACTAACGGAGCTTCGTTAAACGACATATTGTATACGCTTTTCGTGTCCACGATTTGTCTTCACAATCGACATAAAAAAAAATGTACCGCCAAATTGTAATGCACCTAGATTATAGAAACTTTCAAATAATTATCTGGAGAGAAAATCCCACTAAGCCAATAAAGTATTATAAACTAAATACAATCATATATGGAACGAGATCTGCACCTTATCTAGCTACAAAATGCTTAGAATAAATTGCTAAGATAAACATGATACGATACCCACATGGAGCTCAATTTTTACTAGAAAACTTCTATGTAGATGACGGTATTGTCGGAGGGGATGACTTGCACACTGTTCTAGCAATTCAGTCAGAACTACAATACATATTGCACCAGCATGGTCTTGAATTACAAAAAAATGGGCAGCAAATCATCCAAAACTACTTCAAAACGTCGCCGAAAAACAACAAGAAGTTAATTTTGACTTTGATGGTGAGAACAATCATATCGTGAAAACTTTGGGCTTAACATGGATGCCACAACATGACAAACTATGTGTAAAGGTATATCTAAGGGATATTAACCACGTCACAAAACGCACAGTTAGCTCAGATTTAGCTAGTTTGTTCGATCCTCTGGGACTACTGTCACCGATTTAGTTACCGCCAAAATATTCATTCAAGAACTCTGGCAGAAAAAGTTAGACTGGGATGAGGCACTGCCAGAAAATCTTCATGCAACTTGGGTTACATTCAGACAAGGGTTAGAACACATAAAAGACCTAAGAATCACGAGACATATCTTCGAAGGATATGTGACATCCAACATACAAATTCATGCCTTTGCAGACGCATCAGAAAAGGCATATGGCGCAGCAGTCTATATCAGATCAACAACAAAAAATAAGCAGATTATCGTGAGACTATTATGCTCAAAGTTCCGAGTAGCACCTTTAAAGCGTCAAACTTTACCTCGTCTCGAACTTTGTGCAGCACTTTTAAGCGCTCAGCTCACATCAAGAGTAAAGAAAGACTTAAAATACAAGGATGTTCTTACTTACTTATGGACAGATCCAAAGATCGTCTTGGCCTGGATAAATTCCCAAGAATCATCATACCAAACATTTGTGGCTAACAAAATAGCTGCAATACAAGAATTGTCAATAACAGAACAGTGGGGACATATCAGCTAAAAAGACAATCCTGCAGATATTCTGTTGCGTGGCATCTCTCCAAGAAAACTCGCATCACACAATTTGTGGTTCTACGGACCCATATTTCTCCAAAACAAATATCATGGATCAGAATTTTGATATAGAGCGGAAAAAGGTAGCAGCAGCATCAACAGCGAGTGATTCTACAGATAGTGTGATCTACAACATAAAACATAATGGCTCATTCAGAATTCTACAACGAGTAGTTAGCTACATTGTGGGATTCATCAACAATACAAGACGGGGCAATCAACAATCCAAGCTATCATTATCAGTTCCAGAACTAGAACAAGCAACACTCTTTGTTTTCCATCTTTACGAGCATAACGTCAGTCTGCACTGCAGTAACTGATGTATTACAAAAATGTGTTATTGATGTAAATATTCTAATTAAAACATATAAAAAGCATACATTTTCCCCAACAATATTTAACTGAACATATATAAGGGAAAAGTGGAAAAATTTCGAGGGGAAAAATCAATCCCGATAAGGGGAATTTTTGTTTAAGTGCAAAATTGTTCACGTGAATTATTTACGATTGCAATTTGGGGAAAAGGGAAAAAATTTCGAGTGAAAATATATTCATGATAGGGGTGATTAATAATAATATTAAATAAAATATTAAAAAATAATAACAAGTGAAGTTTTTATAATGCAAATACATTTATCGGTCCGACAAAAATCCTGCCTTTACTAACTGACTTTTTTCATTGGGATAGATTCTTTCTAACTCTTCCACATATTTTTAAAATTGGCAGAAGTTGGTAATTTTAGTTTTTTTCATTTCTTTTTTGTTATTTCGTATATCTCTTATTTTGTTATTTTAAATATTGCTGTATACTTTTTCATGTTTTTAAAAATTTTCTTTGCACACAACACAACTGAACATCAAATACGGCGACGACAAACTAAACGGCAACATCAACATCAATTGTTCTTAGAAAATACCAAACATATGGCGATAGTCATCGATTAATGACAATATTGACAACGGGAAACCGATTTACAACAAACGAAGAAAAACGACGTTGTTTTGTGTCGACGTTGCTAAGCAGAATAAGGTTGAATAAATTTTTCTGTAGTAACAGCAAAATCTCCAGTTATTTTTACTATTTTTTTTTCTGAGTGTAAACATTTTTTTGAGTGCTAAAATTATTTTGAGTGTAACAATAAAAAACTTCCGTTATCACAAAAAATAATTACAATTATTATTAAGTTCCAAATATTAAATTTTTTAATATGTAAATAAAAAATAAACACATATTTAATTCCAAAAGTTAAAAAAATCATAAGTTCAACTTTGACCTAGAAGTCCTTAAAAAGTCCTCAATCAATTTTAATGTAATTAAAACTGAGTCAAGCTGAACTAAATATCCATTAAAAAATTACTTCAATATTTTGATCGGTTCAAAAGTTACAGAAATATGGCCAATGAAAAAAAATTCTAGAGTAATCTATCAGCTGTTAATGTAAAATACAATGAATATATTGTTTAGAAAACTGATTAAAATTGAACCGCGGGAACATTAACTTAAGTAAATTAATTTTAAATTAAATTGTGCTGTGATCTTCAGCATTCTTCGTATCTATCTAAAGAGTAGTTATTAATTGCAAATTTTTCCGTTTATACAATTATTTGGAAAAAATAGTATATGGCGTTTAAGAGTTACTGTTCTCTTTACAATTTAAAAACCAATTAATAGCGAACTTAAAACAAAAATATAAGTTGATAAATACAAAATTATTTAATTGCGAATCGAAGGTTATATAATATAATAACTCTGTAGAGAAATAAATGTTTCAGAATACAATATGGAAATAATAAAAAAATGTCATATCCTATTTCTTCTAAATAGTTGTATAAATAGGAAAATGTAAAATTGATAACTACTTTGCAGATAGTAGATACCAAGAATGTTAAAAACTGCTCTACTCGGGGTGATATAGTGTTGTTATTATTTATTAGTATTTAAAATACTGTCAGTTTTAAAAAATAAAAAACAAGCCTTTAATTTTATTATAATTAGGCATAGTGTAGATCGTTGTAGCACTTGTATATATCCTTCGATCCTAACATGTTCATTATTTAAATGATTATATGATTGAACCTCTCTTACGTAGTGTTTTTGCTTTGTTAAATATTCTGGCGCTTCTCCTCTTTGGATTTTCTGCATAAAGTTTATAGTATTTAGCTGATTGGTTTGTGCCTGAGATTAATAACTTAGCTTAGACGCATTTGGTTTGTATCTGAGGTTTCAATTTCAAAATTTTGATTCAAACACATCTTCTGAACAGTGTTGTATTTTAATTTCTACTCAATATTATAACAATTTCGTAATTATTGCGCAATAAATTATTCAGATTTTGTATGGAATATTGAGCGCAATAATGGCTTATATTGAGAAAAGGTGAATATTGAGCAATGTCTGAGCAGGCTATTAACCCATTTAAGAGTTTCTAGAATAAAATTTATTGAGATATATCTGTTAAGTTTCAATAATATTCGAATTGCTTTTTTTGCAACTTTTCAAGTCTATATATTTGGTGAGCCGTGCAGAATTAGTATAATTCTAATAAACCTAATTCAAAATATGGTTTTAATGTTGTATTATAAATGTTAACTGCAGTTATAGCAGATATTTGTTTTCTTATTCATTTGAAAACGCTAACTTTTATAACGATTTTTTTACAGAAATAGTCTATGGCATTATTAAATTTTAAATCTTTCTCAATAAGCTGTTTATTTTAGGTCTTGATAACACTGCTCAGTTAAATCTGCTTTGGCTTTTCAAAAGCTCTTTTTTCAAATCATGATAAATTTCGCACGAATATTGCGGAAAACCATACTGATACTTGGTCAGCAGTCTGCTTTTCTCTTAATATTCTTCGATATGTTTCTTTACGATTTTCTCTAAGATGTTCTCACACATTTTCAAAATGTTAATTGTATTAAACTCTTCACATTTTCTAGTTTTAGAAATCTTTTCTATGGGTTTAATCATTGATGTCTTCCAATTCTCAGGAAACCAAGGTACGTACATTTATTTTACTAGGTAGTGTCGTCCGTCCAGCTGGTTTGTAGTTAAAAGTTGTTTGTATTTTACTACGCTTGTTTACGAATTTCAAAAACCACTAACAACAAATATTTCCAAAACAAAGCAAGTATTTATATTTAGAGCAATTATCTTTTATTTCTCTTTCTGTTTTTACATTTCCAACGGACAAAGCAACAATAAAAAAAACTACGATGTTTTTGCAATGTTGCATTTGTTGTAGAACCGCTACTATCTAGTCCAATAAATGTACCTTGATTCCAACTATTAAGCTTTGTTTTTTAAGTTTCTACATATATTTTTTAATTCCCCAAATATTATTGCATAAAATACAAATTGAGAGTCTTCAAAGATATATTATTGGCATATATTGCACATTAAATGGCTGCATCAAGACATTCATTTATGCATCTCCGCATTTGTTTTATTTCATTGCACTCTATTACGTAGTACTTCTTGCAATGACTAATAAAAGAATGAGTATTCTAACAAGAAAACCAAGCACAATACTCCACTTGATATATAGCAAATCAACACAATACTCTACCTGCTATTTCGCAATGCATTATAAACACTGTTTGCTTTCTGAAAATGTTTTGAAGTACACCAAGCCAAATATATTTTTTTATTTCATTGCGCCGTCACTGCATTGTCATTGTTCAAACGGCAACCATAATACATCGTAACTTTTTTTCTTTTGAGATAAAAAAAAAAACTTTTATTAGGGCAGTGTACAAAAATTGCGTTACCTTGCATATGTATAATATGTATTTATTTGAAAAGGTATCAATAAACGGTTCTACTGACGAGGATGAATTAAGTGTATGCTTTAGGGGAGAGTGAATTTAATAACAAAAGAGGGAGGAGCAATGTGTGGAACATTTTTGGGAAAATTGAAAACTAATTAGGAGTTAATTTATAAAGATCGTATTTAATTCTGTTTTTTTCATGGATATATTTTACGTTTATATAGATGATGTATTGAAAAATAAATATTTTTTTGTTGCAAAAAGTTTAATTAATTTCTTTTGCTTCTGGCCAGTTAATATATTTCATATCAAAAAAAATTTAAAGGTTTTCTAAAAATTGTGCTGCAGATCCATGTATTCCTAAGTACTTTCAATTTGTGTGAGGCGCCCTAATGTATGTACGCAACTAGCCTATTCACACACAAACATAACCAAAGAGTTTTTTTAATTTGAAACAGCAATGAGTACTCATTTCAGTATACTCTGAAAGGTAGTACTTTTGTTTTGCTTATAAAATGTTTTGATGTCTTGATGTTTTGTTTGGAAATGAATGATCGTAGAAGTACTAGTTTGTTTTATTGGTAGTGAATGTAATATTTTACGCATTCACTATTAAAGTGAATGTCTTGCTATGCCATTTAAGACATTCATTGCAGATATTTATTGCACATTGTTTATTTTCTGCCTAATATATATATACTATTTATTAATCTTATTGGCTATTTCTAAGTTTTCCTTATATTCTATTTAGATAAATATCACAGATTCAATTGCACTTTGTCTATTTAGAATGTGGTTATTTGTCTCCGCATCCCTTTCTGATTTTTTACTTCGTTAATTTTTTTTTTTATTAATTACTTATACTTATAAATGTTCCGAACTGCTTTAAAGTTTGTCCACGATTCCTTAGTGTTTTCAATTATATTTTGTAAATTTTTGTTTTTTAACCGTCTTATTGAATCATTAAACCTAAAACTTTTACGCTTATGCCGCGTTTTCTAGAAACTTATCAAACATTTACATATACAGTGTTGTATATTTCATTTCTAGTATTTATATATTAATTATTTCTCCATTATATATGTATATTGCAATTATATTTAATTTTGATGATTTTGTTGGAATTCTTAATAGCATTATGTATTACTAAATCAATTGCTTCATGATCCGACATGTTGTTTTCGATATCTATTTTAACCGTTATATTTTTTATTATTTTTAAATATATATAGCCTATTGTTGTTTTTGAGTTCTTTGTTACTCAATTTTAAAATCGCCAGCTATATTATATCACAGTTGTGTTTATTCAATTCCTCTAATATTTCTTCAAATGCTTCGATACTACTAGTTTATGTTTTCAAGTTCAGACAAACCAAATAATAAATTTTACCAAGGATTAAATTCACGTATTTCTTTATGATAAGCTCAAACCCACCTTGTGTAAAACAGACTGAAAGAATTTTCATTAAAAAATTTATCATCTTAGTTACAGAAACAAGGCTTTATAACGGAATAATTATATACAAAAGCTGTAAAATAGTTTAACATTAACCAGAATGGAGGCTTTTATTATACCATAAAGAAGGCATTCAACAAGACTTAAAAAAAGCAGTCATTAATTAAAGTGTAATACAAAAATGTTGGAAGTTTTTCTGAAGCATTATGGAAATGTATGCTTTTTTTAAGCTTACGATCAATAGTTTTTTAGCTTAAGTGAATAAATTATAAATAACTGTACTGTCATAATGTTAGACAAATACTTACCTGAAATTACTCCTCATAGCGTCGGTTATGCCTGTTGCACGACATAATTCTGGTATAAGCATAATAAATTCATTCTGGCCACCTCGAATATTTCTTTCAGTAGGACGAGAAATTAACATTGGTTGATTTTGATCTCGAATATGTATATTGTATCGCTATATATAAATAAGAAATTTTAAGTTAAAATATAAAGTTTATTAGTATAAAAGTTTTTTTTTATTGAAACAACACTGAAAAATATAGCGTAATACTTAAAACCCTTAAAACTTAAAAAAATTATTTTAAGTATGGTCATGTTATATATAAATAACTACATACATATCAGTCATTTACTATAACAACGTCATAACTCAAAATTTGAAAATTAATGATACAGAATTGTTCGTCATGCTTTATATTGTGTATAAATTTCATTTTTATGTATTTGGTACTTTTCACGTTTCAACAGAATAAGCCGTTATTTCATTCATATTTGGAAACTTTGTCAATAAGACCACCATATTTGAGTTGGGGATAAACTTCATAACGTGAAGATTATATCGCTTCTAAAACATCGTCACATTTCGTTTTGTGACTGTATATATAAAAATCCAATTTTATAACTGTGTTGATGAAAAATTTTATTAAGCATTATTAGAAATTATTGTCATTAATGAAAAAACTATTATTCAAATACTGAAATAATTTTTGTAAAGGAAATTGAATATTTTTTGAAAATAATAAAAAATATATTAAGAAATAAAAAAATTACAAAATAAAATATAATAATATTTACAAATTTAATACCTTAATTTAATTCGCGGTGAATCGAAAGTGACTGTGATCCAGGCTAGTCTGGTTGGAACGCCAGGCCTGACTGGTCTGTAAGTTACTGGTGTCACCAGAAATGCAGGGGAGGTTCGGGGAAACCGGAGTCATCCAAATACGAAGCAACTGCACGAAATGAGCACAAAAATTAGCGAAGTGCCTCTGGATTTCACACCAAGCACTTCCAAAGCAGCCAAGGTCCGTGCCGTTAAGGCAAAAATCCCTGTCTCGGGTGCTGTTGTAACGCAGCAAAGTTCTAGAGCTAACCCAATGCCAGCAAGATAATACCCCCGCGGCACGCCCCACCTGCCAAAAAGGCCTTTTTAAAACAGCGTGCTACCGTGAAATTAGTTGAACAGTTGGGCAAAAAGCCAGCTGAGTCTCTCACGAAGGAGGAGTCCACATGGTTAAAATTGGCAAGATTTTATCTAGCTGGCCTGCAAAAGCCTCCTTCTACATCTACGGATGTGCCTTAACGGCAAAGATCTAAGGAGGAGGCTCAAGCGCAGTCAGCAGCCCGCTACAAAGCGTCCAAAGTACAAGTCGATGGGCAAGAGTTTTAGTGAGGTTGCAAAGGGCAACCTTGTACGTGCTGTCATCGACAGGAATGATGCGGATACCTCCATCTCACATTCAAACTGGGAGGTGGTACGCAAAAAATTGATGGGAGTGTTCTAGAAGGTCATCAAAGACAATCCAGGTCCCTTCCCTCAATGTGACGACGCAGGTTGGTTTCGTGGACGTGCTAAACTCATGGCATGTTAAAACGAGCGTTCGGCTATGCTATTAAAGCAAGCAGTCGCTCTTTTGGAAGGCTTATGGAAAGGAGCTAAGCATGACGTGGAACCTCTCGAAGAGATACCCCGCAGGCCTAGAGCCACGGAACGAATACCAGACGAACTGACTGAACCAAAGGAAATAATAGAGCTTATTCAGGGAGGAAATCCTGATCTACCAACCAGTGACTGAGAAGTACCAAAGGCGCATCCAGACGGATCATTGCTCTGCTGAGTCAGGAATCACTGGCGCCGCTTAGAGAGAGACGAGGAAGGCTCTACTACGGTTTCGAAACGATCCTTCTTTGTGTCTACCTCTCTTAGAGATACCCCGCAGGCCTAGAGTCACGGAACGAATACCAGACGAACCAACTGAACCAAAAGTAATAATGGAGCTCATTCAGGGAGGAAATCCTGATCTACCAACCAGTGACTGGAAAGTAGCAAAGGCGCATCCAGACGGATCATTGTCCTGCTGAGTCAGGAATCACTGGCGCCGCTTATAGAGAGACGAGGAAGGATCTACTACGGTTTCGCAACGACCCTTCTTCGTATCTATCGAGATGACGACAAGGGTAACCTGACTCCGGAGTGTGATGAACTTAATTCGGAAGATGTGCTGAATAAGGAGACTGCCAGTCTGATCTCTGAGGAAGGCACTCTATCAAACTGAGTTTGTGGGTGAATTCTTCAAGAGAATGGACGAAGCAGTTGACGAGGACGCCCTCTTGGACCCGGACTAAGATGACGTCAACGTCACAATCGTATCCGCAAACAGGGATGGTGAAGGTAACTCTGGTAAATTTTCACCACTCTAAAGCAGCTTCCGCTGCACTACTTCTACGCATCTCAGAGAGGGGAGGAGCTTGTATTAGCCGAAGAACCATGGCTTCATCAAGGCAGGTTTTGCGGGCTCGGTGCTAGAGGCTTCAAGCTACTATATATGAATGGTCCAGGTAAGATCAGATCATGCATAGTGGCTAAAAGCAATTTCAATATCTTCATTCTCTCAGATCACAGTGCTGAAGATACGGTAGCAGCTGCCTGGGAGACAAACAAAGGCACGGTTGTAATTGTCTCCTGCTACATCGCACATGATTGCGAATCACCACATACGTTTTGCAGAGTAATTAAGATTACAGCAATGCGAAGCAAAGGGAGGCTGTAGCACAGGCAACGATGGCAGCCGTCTCAGCTATGTCGCAACGGTCGCAATCGAAAGATGCACAAGCAACGACAGAAAACATGCTTCCAAAACCTCCTCCATTCAGTATTGGAGAATACAGCGATTCTTCGGAAACAGCGTCGATAGAAAATTACTTTGAGCGTAACCTCAGTAAAATACCACAGTCTCAATACAATAGGTATGCACGAGTTCATATGGGAAAAAAACTAAATGAAGCCCTCAAATTTCTTATCCACTCTAAAGCACCGTATACATGTTCATATGAGGAAATAAAGAAAATTCTTATTGGTCACTTTAAAAAAAAAAGAAATAAATACGCGGAAAGTGTAAAATTCCGGCAAGTGACGTTGCTCTTCGCTTGAGGCAAGCCGCCGTTGATTGTGAGTATGGTGATTTTATTGACCGTATGCTTACTGAGCAATTAATTTTTGGTATCGAGTCACAAATGTCATGTGATAAAATTATTTCAAAGAACCAAGTACTTTCCAAGAAGCATATGAGATTGCTCACCCATTGGAAGCAACTCACCAAACAACATCGTGCGTTAAAGCGTTACCAGACAATTTTTCAGAGCAAACAAATGAGCTGGGATATGCACCAGTACATTCAAAAAAGAAATTGTTCCCTATCAGCTCTACTCGTAATCAAACAAAAGGTGGTAACAGGAAAACTGTGCAGATAACGTGTCATGGATGTGGAGGTAACCACTCGTGATTCGTTGTGCTTTGCATGCGGCAGAAAAGGACACATTGCAAAAGTATGTCAATCAAAGGCCAATTAGGTTGCAGATGGTGAGGGGGACAGCAAATGCGACTCGGTAAAGAAATACAACGTCATAAATGTAGTTAAAAGTGACCGTTCGAAGAAAAAAATGGTCACTACGCACATAAATGGAATCGAAGTTAGGATGGAGATAGATGCTGGGGCACCCTGTGGAATTAAAGGAAAAAAAATATTTAAAAAACATAAAGCACAGTGGCATCCGTGAAACTCAAAGAAGATTTTCCAGCTACACAGACCACCCAATACCTTGTCTAGGTCGTTATGGTAACCTTGCAACAAACTGCAATGGAAATGCTGTAATTGATACCAAATACCTAGATTATAGGTTATCACTATTTTAACATCACTGCAAAACCCAAAAGAAAAACAAAAAAACACGTTGTTAATCTTTAAGGTTATACTACTCACTTACTTACTATTTTCCCTCTGCAAATATAAGAATTGAATTTTACAAATAAATTGAATTTCACATTGGATTAAATACGCGTGCGTTTCTATTACGTTATAAAAGTTATAATAGTCGTGTACCCGTTGTGGTAAGGGTGGGTGATACGGTTCGAAAGATGAACCTATATGTTATGGATGGTGAGTTTGAACCACTATTTGGAAGAGAGTGGATTACACACTGCGTCAATGAGATCAATTGGTCCGAATTATTTTCACCCTCTGAAAAAGTTAATTCTATAAAAATATATTTGGTCTCTATTAACGTGACTCAGCAGCAAAATTTACAAGCGGTATTGTCAGAGTATCAGGACAGTTTAGTGAAAAGGCAGGTAAATTAGAAGGACCTCCTGCAAAACTTCATCTCAAACTGGATGCAACTCCTATATTTACCAAAGCCAGGGAAATTCCCTTAGCACTAAGAGATATGTATGCTGCAGAAATCGATGCTAAAATTGCTTCAGGATTATATAAAAAAGTAGATTTTTCTGAATGTGCTTCCCCAACACATGTGGTTGCAAAAAAGAATGGAAAAATTTGTATCACAGGGAACTATAAAGCTACCCTTAACCCCCGAATGATAATCGATGAGCACCCTATACCAAAAGATAAAATTTTACTTAATAAAATGATCGATTCAAAACTTTTTTGCCACCTAGACATCACTGATGCTTATTCACACCTTACGATAATAGATACACATTTTGTACTTTCCGAATTGATATTACAATATATGAATTAACTAATAATAAATTGTACTTCAAAGCGATATAAAAATAAGGAATATGCATTGGTTGGTCGATAATAAGCTTTGTTGTATGGGGCAAGCTACCATATACAGGTTAGCTAAGCGGGGTACTCCACCCTTTCTCTGGAACCTCACCATAAACGCATTGCTGACAGAAATTGACTGCACGGGGTTCAGAACTGTGGCATATGCGAATGACGTTGCGGTTGCAGTGTCAGGAAAGTATCCTGACACGCTATCATAATGTCTGCAATCGGCGCTGGGTTGTTTCAGTAGGAAGTGTACCGAGAGCGGGTTTAGCGCGAACGCTCGGAAAACAGAACTTGTGCTCTTCACGAGGAGAAACAAGATTCGAACTTTTTCCACTAGCACTCAATGAAGTGGAGCTTGGGTTATCCGACAGGGCGAAATACCTAGGTATTATCCTGGACTTCAAACTGTCGTGGACCCCCAATGTCCGATTTCGGGCGGACAGTCCTCAGTGACTCTTTATATGTGTAGAAAGGCTATAAGCAGATACTGGGGTATCAACTCCTGCACGCCGTACTGGTTTTTCAACACGGTGATTAAACCCATTCTAATGTAAGGGGTTCTCGTATGGTGGCCCGCACTGGGCAGACTGGCGAACTGCAGTATACTGAAGAGAATACTGCGCACCTCAGCCTTGATGGTCACCGGTGCAATGCGCACCACTCCATCGAAGGCCCTTTTTACAATGTTGCACTGGCTACTGGCCGAACCATGGCCAAAAAACTGGAGCTAGAGGCCAGGGGACTGTGGCCAAGCGGCCATTTGGGTTGTTAGTCGCGGACTAACTCGCCAGATTTGGAACTCGGCTGAGAAACCGGGATAGATCCACTGGTGGGAGGCCCGTTAAGCTGCTGTAGGGCTTTATTTCAGCAGGAACTCTTTGGGGCCGCGCAGACTAGATGGTCTGAAGAGGGCACCTGCACGGTCTTGAGGAAATTATGGCCTCAGTATGATAGTAGGAGGAGAAAGTGCACTATTTGTAATATGAATGAATCTGAAAATACATTTCTTTTTATTGACGTTTGCCCGTTATATACAGATTTTAGATACACTTATTTTGGTCAAAACGCACTAACATATAATGAAGTAATAAATATAAGGGTGAGTTCCAAAACGTCATTTGCAATGCAACTTAACAAAGTCATGCATTCCTAAACGCAACCATTAAAACATTGACAATGTTACGCATCCCTAAATGTATAATAAAAGTTATTGATACGCAAACAAAAGCAAACTCTGCATCACTAATTTTGTTACTGCTTTCTTGATATTTAGTGCAAAATAAATTACAAACACATCAATCATGGCGGAAGAAAAGTAAGAAAATTTTCTTTTAAATTTAATTATTATTTAAACAGAATTTATTTATATCTTCAGAGACAAAAAGTGATCTTTTGAGTGGACGCAGGTTTTGTTAACAACACGTTTACAAAATGAAAGCGATTTTGCCTCTAAGAAAAAGAAAAAATTTGTTTAATGGGAAAAGGTGCTCCGGGAAATTAAAACCATTGACTCGGACTTTTTATGTATTTTTGTGTAATTTTATAATTGCTTTGAGGTGTTTCGTCCAATAATCCCATCAAGTTTTTTAAGATTGTAGTTTTAATTGTTGACATTGCAAAAAAGTGTTTCTAAATGTAAAAAATTTGCAGTTATTTTGTACAAAGTAAACAACATAGTTGGTTACTTTGTATTAAAACAGTAGCAAAACCGCATCACTGCAATGTGTTTTGACGTTTTGGAATTCACCCTAAATATCTTAAAATATGTAAAAAATACAGAAACCTTTTATCAAATGAATTTGATGTTTAACTTTCTATTTATAATAAAAAATTACTCTGTAATTCTTTTATATTGCCAGGCATATATCATCATTGCTCCGCCTAATAGTGATTGGAATTCATAATTACTTCTACCAGAAAATATATTTATATTAAAAAGTCTAATAATAATACTTCAATGTATCGTATCATAATTTCAAAATCAACAAAAAGATTGCTGCTTATATTAAAAAGAAGAAAATGTACTACATACATATGTCGCAAATTTATTATAATAAAACCTAGTCAAGAAGATCTGAGACAACCTCGAAATTTTTTTCGAGAAATGCATAGACAGCACACATATTTCCATCAAATGCCTACTGGTGAAGAGTACTTTTATTTCTACGGAAAGGGTTACTATAAAATATATTCACATTTAAAATAGAATAATCTTACCACCTCTTGTAAAATCTTTGGCTATATACCAAGGAGTTTTACTTGCACTTTTCATTACTTATACTTTCTTTGAAACAACTGAAATTTAAAAAAAAACGGTTTAAAAAAATATCACACCTTTAACCTTTTTCAAATCGTTTTTGTATCTTAATCGTTTTTCATCACATACCTGAATATAAAAATTGTTTTTAATTAAAATTTTGCATTATAAGTTTTGAAATTTTACTAACGATGTCTTGATAACAATTTCTTATTGGTTTTTCTCTAAAACTTAAAACAATTGTTAAAGGTTAAAAACTATGTATGTGGTGCATTAAAATTTTAGAAATGTTAAGGTAGGGCAAGGCCTAAATGATTGGAAAACACTGCTCTAGAAATACAAAATTTACATTCACTTAGATGGCGATTAAAATATGGCACTATTTACTAAGATAAATAATAAATAATAAATAATAAAACTTTGAATGGTTTACAACAAGCAACAAATACAACGGTCATTCTAAACTTAATCAAAGACTATGACCTGCGTTTATTCAATACCTGATACTAAAAGTAAAATTTTGTCTTAAAACAATGTTTTGGGTAGGTGATCGTAAATTGTGAATTGTTAAATTATTTATAATAGTCATGGTATGCTGAGTTCTAAAATAAAAAATCGTTTAAAAATTAGTTAAAATGAAAGAACTGAGCAATACTAATACAATTTCTTGTGATAAAGTTTGGATTAAGAAAAAACACAGATTAAATGATCGAACTAAATTTAAAAAAAATTACCCTGTATTTCCGCTATGGTCATAGACTTTTTAGAATGGGCTTGATAAGTGACGCCTTTTCTGAGATTTTTAAATGTTAATTCCAAAATTGCTCTTGCGTTTACAAAATATTCACCCTTATTCTGTTTGGCGTCGTCAAAATCGTCCTCAATTATGAGACAACACCAATTTAACACAACATCAATAATAATTTGGTATTCGCTAACAGTCTAATGACGATGTTGACTATTTTCCGATAATATAAATAAAATAAAACACACATATCTAATATTTCAGTCAGTCGATTCAATTTGTTTTCTATTTTTGAAAACGGCACGGCAACCCTGCATTTTTGGCAACTAGTCTATTCTTCTCTAAAATATAATATATATTTTTTGCGGTATTATTTGAGGATCTTTTATTATTTCTTCTTTTATTATTGTGGTGATCAATTTGTTAGAATGGTGTACAAATGTGGTACTTGTCAAAGCAATGTTACCAAAAACCACAAACAATGTTCCAAACTTGGTGATCCTGAAGTGCAGCTGATTAATGATGATGAATCGCCTGTCTCATTTACCTGTCAAAATTGTTTGGCTAAACCAGGCTTGGTGTCTTAAATAACAAAATTGATAGTTTCCTAAAAAAAATTAAGAAGATTTAGATGCAATGTAAAAGGATTTTATTGAATCTTTTGCTGAATTGAAGTCCAAGTTGTCGTCTTGGCGTACTAGTGTTAATGCTGATATTGTTACTTGCAGAGAGCAAATCAACCACTTCATCTAAAATAGCCCTACTTGAAGATAAGAATAACGTATTGCATAAAAGACCCAATCGCGCAGATGTGATAATTAATGGTTTACCTAAAGGCTTAAAAGACTTGATATTACCAGTCACTTCATTGTGCTCTTATTTCAATGAAACTTTATCTACGCATAATATTAATTATGCTTGCTACATGTTTAATAGAAAAGCTGTTCTTGTCAAGTTCAACAATGTTTTTTTAAGGGACCGAATTATGAAAGCATATTTTAAGACTTTGTGACGTTAATGGTGGTGGCATAGAGAGCAGAATTTGTTTGAACGATCACTATACTCCTGCTGCCGGAAAATTTAACACCTTATGTAGACGTTTACTTCGCCTTAAAATCATCAATAAATTAAAAATTTTAAATCTGGATAAGGTAAAGCTGACTCTTTCTAATGGCTCTGAAGACACTTATGGTTTGATGAATGTGCTGCTTGCTTTAATTGGTGTGAATATCGCTGATGCTTCTAAAAAAGTTTAGCATATCGTATTTTTTCTCTATTTAATGTATTCTTTTTTAGGCTTATTTCTTTAATATCTTTGCAAAATGGGATCATGTAATTTTAATAGCTGATTTCTGTAGTATTTGCATTAACAGTTCACCTATACATTATAATTTCATAGAGATTAAATACTCTCATGTAATTTAGTATTCTATCTTGCTTTTTATATGGTACTTATCTCATATTTAGACTGGTTGTAACTATGATTTTTTGTTAGAATTTTTTGATTTTTGATTAAATCTTTGTTTTAATGTTTGTAATTTTTTATCGGTATTTAATATATAACCCCATTTGGTTCCCCTATGTAATGTTTTTTATGAACTTCGATGTTTTTAATTCAAATATAGGTCCAATAATTAGTGATGGGCATCAACTTATGAACATGTTTCTAAATTGTCGAAATGATTTTAACCCTCTCATGTCATTTGTTGCCTATAGGCAACCTTGTATTCATGAGCCAATAAGTCCCGTTATTTTCATTTTTTTGATTTGCGGTTGTTTGCAACATACAGATATATATATTGTGCAAGCTATCAGTTTATTATTTTTGTGTTAGTTGTGCACGTGTTAATGAAGCAGCCTTTTTTCTAGAACGAAAGTGCTACAATTTTTTCGTGGTAAAAGTTTTTAAACAAAAAGTGTGTTGTAAAACTAAAGAAAAAATTTTATTTAAAAACAAAGTTTATACTATTGATAAATAGAGGTAAGACAATTATTAAAAGTAACTTAATCATGTGAAAAATGTGTTGTTTGTTTAAAATACTGTTTTGAAAGTGCTGTTGCAACATCCTGTAACTAACAAATTAGGACATCAAGGATATTGGATTTTTGCTCAGTTTATATTTGAACTAATATTAACACATATTTGTCCTCCAAGTTTTTTTTTGCCCAAGCCAATTTTATTGTGACATTAAAGGGTTAAGGTTGTTCATATGAACTGTTAAAGCATGAAACCCCGATATAATTCTTCTAAGTTTGATGAGATAAAAAACATTATAAGTAATTCTTCGATTGATATTTTTGCTATTTCAGAAACTTGGTTTAACCATATGCCATGATCGCACAACTTCTAAGGGTGGTGGCGTTGGTTTATATCTATCAACCTAAAATGGTTTTTAAAACATCAGTGGCTGGTATTGTGAGTCTTTGTTTTTGGAGCTTACCATAAGTAAGATTAAGTTGTAATTGGTGTAGTGTATTTGCCATATGGAAACTTGATATGCTTTGAAGAAAATCATTTCGATTTTTTTTCTAAATACTCTCAATACCATAATCGTTGGGGACTTTAATTGCAACTTATTCGTGTCCATGTGTGTTAAGGTGTTTTGCGAATACAAAAGGAAAAGGGAAGACTCCAACTTCGCAAAACACCTTAACACACATGGACACGAACCGAAGGAAATAGATGAATGTATGACAGTATTACACCCAAGTAAAAAGGACGATTTTTACACCACTAAAATTACTAAAGCACTCTTACAAACGAAAAACACCCACAGATGGTCACACTTACCTGTCCAATAATAAAAGACCCAAATATTAAACTATTTACCCCAATAAACATGACAGATATCAGGGAATCTACCTGCATAATACTATTTAAACGGACAAAAATTACCTAAACCCACCACCTTTTATTCTTAACACTATCTATTTTTAACACTATCTCTTCAGTTTTAATAAACACGTGGCTTGAAAATGATGTTATCACATCGACAGCGCTCGCCGAACATCCAAAGTACACAGCCAGTGACGACGGTTATTACCGAAAATTATAAAAACAATTCGTTTATTAAATAAAGCTTTTAACAAGAAGTTAAAAAAATATAAATTAAAAATAGAAGTTCAAAATAAAATAATAGGAGTATTTCAGTTTTGATATATAATTACTATTGAAGTCGTTAAAAAACCTTATGAATATTATTAGAAACTTTAAATATAATCAGTATTTGGTAGAATATCCTTTATTTTTTATTACAGCAGCACATCTACGAGGCATAGAGTCGATTAAATCCTGTCATCGCTTTAGGGGAATTTGATTCCACCCATCTTGTTCTGCAGACCTCAATTCAGCTGCATTTGACGGTTTTTGTTCCGCAACATATTTTTTAACATCCCCCCACAAATGATCTATGAGGTTCAAGTCTGGGGACTGACTGAGCAGGCCACGACATAACCTCCACGGTGTTGACCCGAAACCACTCCTTTGCCAATTTGCTTGTGTGTTTCGGGATTTGTTTTGTTGGAAGACCCACTTAAGTGGCATATTCCACTCTGCATATGACAACATAACCCTATCCAATATTTTCACGTATACTTTTTTGTCCATAATGCCTTTTATTTAATGTATTGGACCAACACCGTTGTATGAAAAGCATCCCCATATCATTGCTTTCGCGCCACAGTGTTTAACTGTCTTTCTTGTGTACTGGACTTCATTTTCTGTGTTCGGGGGACGTCGACCATACTGCCTGGATCCAGTTCCGCCAAACAAAACAAGTTTGCTTTCGTCAGTCCACAAAACATGTCTCCATTTTTCCTTTGGCCAACTGATGTGTTCTTGCCGCTGCTTGCTTCTTAGTTAGTAAGGGCACTTTTCGCGGACTTCGGGCGAATAGTTTGTTTTCTAGCAATCGCCTACGAATGATTACAACACTTACAGGAAGTTTAAGTTCCTTTTGAATTTTATTTGCTGACGCGGAAGGGTCGCTTTACAAAAGCGTACTATACGGCGGTCATCTAAACTCGATGTTTTACGCTTCCGACCGCGAGTCACGGGTTTTATTTCATATGACAAGCCATTTGCAATCATTTGATCAGAGCACTGTAGTATTTCTATAATTTCCCTACATTTTTTCCCTTGATTTCGAAGAACTCTAATCATTTCACGCTTTTCTTCGCTACAGTGCTTTCCACGTCCCACTGCTTCCAAATAAAATAATCACCCTTATTCTATTTGGCGTTGTCAACATCGTCGTCAATTTTGAGACAACATCAACTTAACACAACATTAATACTAATTTGGTATTCCCTAACAAACTAATGACGACGTTGACGATTTATCGATAATATAAAAAATAAAACACACATATCTAATATTTGAGTCAGTTGATTCAATTGGTTTTCTATTGTGTTAAGTAAGAGTCGTGGAAAATTCAAATTTTGTAAAAAAATAAAATACCTATAAACAACAAAATAAGCAAAACTATTAGAAACAATTAAAACAAATAGTCAAAGGGCCACTATTACAACTTGTCGTTAGTTAAAGGTAGGATTTTGTCTGCGTGATAAACAGCTTTGTATTATTATAAAAACTTCCAATTTTTATTGATATTATTAATAATAATAAGTAAAATATTAAAAAAATATTAAGTGAAGTTTTTATAATGCAAATACATTTATCGGTCCGACAAAATCCTGCCTTTACTAATTGCCTTTTTTCATTGGGATGAAATCTTTCCAACTCTTCCACTAAGAAGAACTTGATCATTTTAGTTTTTTCCATTTCTTTTTTGTTATTTTGTATATTTCTTATTTTGTTATTTTAAATATTGCTGTATACTTTTTCATGTTTTTTAAATTTTTCTTTGCACACAACACAACTCAACATCAAAAATGGCGACGACAAACTAAACGGCAACATCAACAGCAATTGTTCTTAGAAAATACCACACATATGGCGACAGTTATCGTTTAATGACAATATTGACAACGGGAATACCGATTTACAACAAACGAAGAAAAATGACGTTGTTTTGTGTTGACGTTGGCCAACAGAATAAGGGCGAATATTTTATGTAAAAACATTAAGTTACAACAATTTCGCATATGATTTTATTTACTTTTTATTTTACACACGATTTATTACTTTAATAACATTAATTTATTGTAAATCAAATTTACTCCTATTTTTTTGATTCACAAAATTCCTGGAAAAATAAACAAAACAATGGAAAAAATTACCGAAATAAAAGCAATAGCGATTTTTTTTTTTGTTTTTTTGTTTTGGTATTTTACATTCCATTGTAACAACTGTTAGCTTTTTGCATGTTTTTGAAGTTGACAGACTAACAAAATAACCTTATTAAAATATGGGCAACTATTACTCCTATCAGCTTGCTCGTGTTGTTCCCATACCAAGGTTAACATTGTTAATGGTCCAGAAGATCTTAGGCCTATTTCAATTTTGCCAGTCCTTTCAAAAACATTAGAACACTTGATTAAAGATAAAATTCTTAAAGTTACACATGCTAAAATCTATGAGTCTCAATATGCATTTCGTGATGGGTATAATACAACTTCTTCTTACAGAAATAATTAGAACCAGCTTTAATGATGACAAACTTAATGTGCTTGTATCCTTTGACATTTCGAAGGCCTTTGATAATTTGAATCACATTAAAATGATTGAGAAATTTGTTTTATACTTTAAGTTTTCCAAGTCTACCTGTAAACTTATATTTTTCTTCCTTACTGGACGGTCTCAATTTGTTTCAATGAACAGTTTGTGTTCTAGTGTGCAATCTCTTAATTCTGGTGTTCCTCAGGGTTCAGTCCTTGTCCCAATTTTATTCATTCTTTACATTGATGATCTACCAAAAAGAATTAATTCGAGTAAAAATCCTTTCTTTTTGCTGATGATGTTGTTTTATTTTTTGACACTCATCGTGATTTTTCAGATGACTTGCAGAGTAATATAAATTTTAGTCTTAAGTGTGTATCAGATTGGGCTAATGAAAATTGTCTATCTATCAATGTTTCCAAAACTAAAGCGATGACTTTTAACCCGTCAAATTGATTTTGTTGACCATTTTAGATGCTGTTTGCTGTGTTTTTTGTATAAAACATTTTTGAGTTGTTATTGTCTTTTGTCTTATTGATTCAATGGAGTTCTCATTTAATCAATTTGGCTTTTGATATAAGACTTTCTAGTTTTCTGTACAAAATTTGGGTAAAAGCCACTGATGAGCTATTTGAGCAGTAGTGAAATGGCCATATGCATATGCTTTCCCCGCAGTAATACATTTCATTTTTTAGTTTAGTTTAAAATAATAAATAGTTCATGAGAATATCATGAAATATTTATATTTGAAGGAACCAAGCACGAATAAAGTAAATGAAAATTTAAATTTTGTAAAAAAAAATAAATGTAAACAATAAAATAAGCAAAACTATTACAAACAATTAAAATAGTCTAAGGGCCATTATTACAACTTGCCGTTAGTTAAACGTAGGATTTTGTCTGCTTGATAAATAGCTTTGCTTTATTAAAACTCCCAATTTTTATTGTTATTCTTATTATTAATAATAATATATAATGGATAAAAAATACTAAAGTTTACATAATGCAAATCCCTTTATCGCTCCGACAAAAAATCCTGCCTTTAACTAACTGCTTTTTTTTCATTGGGATGGATTCTTTCTAGCTCTTTCACTAATTTTTCAAATTCGCAGAAGTTGGTAATTTAGTTTTATCCTTTTCTTTTTTGTTATTTTGTATTTTTCTTATTTTGTTATTTTAAATATTGCTGTATACTTTTTCATGTTTTTAAAATTTTTTTTGCACAACTCAACATTAAAAATGGCGACGACAAACTAAACGGCAACATTTAACGTTCTTAGAAAATACCAAACATATGTCGATTATTGACAATGTTGACAACGGGAATACCGATTTACAACAAACGAAGAAAAACGATGTCGTCTTTTGTTGACGACGCCAAACAAACTATGAGTGATTGTGTCTTAGGTGTTTGGATTGGAACCCCAAACTTAACAAGGTTATAACATATTACACAGTGTTTAGAAATTCCCTAAGATTTGGCCTCTTTGTGGTTTTCGTTGTAAATAATTTAAATAAAAATTACGTTAAATCTAATCAAAACTCAATTTTATTGTACAATTAATTAATTATTGAGATTTTAATACTTTATTTTTTATATGGTTTATTACAATTTTTGTTTGTTTTGAAATATCTCCAATGTTTCAGAATAAAAAACTAATTAAACCAAAGCGAAAACACAGAGCCAAAAAGGTGAATGCACCCATCATGCAATAAAATGACAAAAAAAATGAGCTACCTACTTCGCTGACTAAGCCATAATTTATATTTATCCTATATAAGGTTTTATGAGTCACTTTTTAACAATAAGTTCCGTTATTAAAAGCTAAGATATTGTAATCACCTTTCGGTTAGATTTTATCAAAAAGCTCCAAATAAGCTAAAGTTTTCGTTCAACTGTAGTTAAAAATGTACGCTCTAACGAATTATTTGCCCCACAAAATCCTAACTTGTGGTTTAATGCTTGTAATGTAAGTTATTTTCCCATTTCCAAATAGGTTTTCAAATCAATAATTTGACAACTATTCAGATTACTTCTAAAAAAAAACTTTTTTTTAGTATTAAACAAATTACTATTTTTACTATTTTACTATTTACCTGGATAATAATTATTGTTCTAACTATTTTAGTATATAGTCAAATGAACAGTTTTAAGTCTTAATTTTTAAGTCCTTCAAATTAGTTGGTAAATATGTATATGATGTTCAAAACGAACACAACCGCACAATGTAGATAGATATTAAAAAAAATCTTTACACATCCTAAATTCTGCATTTATCCTGCTGCTTGCTTTTTAAATTAGCTCAACAAAAAATAGAAAAAATGCAAGTAACTGCTATCATTACAGGCTTAAAAATGAATTTATCTAACGAGAAAGATTTTGTTAAAGTAACTTACCTTTTTGTAGTATTCGATGTACGAAATTTCTCCGTCTTTAGTTGCAAACTTTGAAGTTGGTGATGCTTTGAAGTCAACATCATCGACTCGGTAAGTTTTGTTATTATAATCAGTTAACACAACAGTTCCTTTATAAATTTTTTTTTTTGTTAATTTTCAATTTATGAAACAAATGTCAATAAACTTACCAACAACTTGTTGCTTAAAACCTGTTTGAAAATCTTGAAAATCTCGTGAACAATCAGATAAGATTTGGTAAAGAGTTTGAGTTCGCATAACTTTGTGAGTAATTTCAGCACACAATAAAATATCTCGTTCATGTTGCCTTATTGAGGTCTGATAGCCAGGCCATAGTTCCATTTTATAACTGTCTAAATTAACCTGTAGAAAAAAACGTAGTATTAATCAGATTATTCAGGCAGAAATGTATAATAAGACTTAAAATTTAATTAGTCAACATTGGTTTAGGTTTAATCAGTTAGCTAATAAAGTCTTTTTCGCTGTATTGTATCCATATGGTAGTCGTCTTACAACAACCACATTATTTTTACCTTTTACAACATCACAACATTCAAGATGTCTAGGTCAAAAAAAAAAATTTTTTTTCAATTTTATTCATTACATTTAATGTATTCATTTTCGAATCTTGTTGAAATATTGACATGTAAATATGCGGATATAATTTTTAGGTTTATCTTTTGTAATACGAGCAAATATCGCTCAATAACTGCAAAATAGTCATAAAAAAAAGAAACAGCAAATTTTGAGTTTAGTATGCAGAAATTTGAGCATTAAAATGATTTATATTGTGTATAAAATTCTCTCTGATAAATAAAAAATTTACTGCATGGGAGTAAAATGTGCCGATATTGCACTTGTTGTGACGCAATATATTTTAAAAACAACAACGACACATATCTTAATTGTTCAAGAGTTGTCAAGGGGTGATGATCTTTTTTCAAAAATATTGTACTATTTTGTATTTCGTATTAACAGCATTTTTCCGCTGTGACTATACTATTTAAAAATTTTAAATCGGTTTAATTTGTATATAAGAAAATGTGACTTTTTTTAAATTGTCAAAATAAGTGTTTTGTTTTATGAGATTGTGTTTGATGAAATACGAGTATTATTAAAAATCAATTTCGTACCAAAAGGAAATCTGTCATTATTTGAGATAAAAGTATTTGTTGTATTTTTAAGGTGATCGAAATAAATATCAGAACCAAATCTTATTCCCAAGTTAATCTTTATTTAAAATACAATTAATTATTAATACATACAATAGAACATACATAAAAGATTGTAATCACCGCGTATATACAATGCGTGTAGCTAATTAGACGTCTCGATTAAGTATACATTTAATTTTAAAAATGTTGTAAAAATTCAGATGGAGTACTTACTGGTACAGCAGGTGTGGATGCAATTTCAGAATCGCCGCGTGTTTCATTTGAAAAGAGTGATCGTTGCGGTGGTAAATTAAAACAATCAAACAAAATTTTGCGTTCCAGTGAATTATTAAAATCAGCATAACGTGGTCTCAGTTGGTTTGCGTGAGATCTAACAGCTGGGAACTCAGGCCTGTTTAAAATCTTTACTTCGTACATAATATTCCCAAGTGTTTTTTTTTTACAGTACCTGGCAACCACTCAACTTTGTGTTGTTTATATACCTTTGCGAATACACTTTGGCCACTACAGTATTTACGTTCTAAGGTACCATTACGTTTATCAAATTGCTTTTCCATTTCCTTGTTTCGCTGCAATAACCGGTCTTCTGGCTTTTTTAGAAGGTCAAGATTTATTATTAACTTCCTCCCCGCAAAAAGTTCTGCAGGCGTTTTGTTGCCCAAACTACGATTGGGTGTTGTGCGATAATGTTTCAGAAAAAGTTGCAAATTTTCACTTGATGTACCTGATCCTTTTCAAAGCACGTTTTAAGGTATCCACGAACTTTTCAGCCTGACCATTCGACTGAGGATATTAAAGTGGTGTAAATTTGTGTAAAATACCATTTCCTTGACAAAATTTAGAAAATTGATGACTGGAAAACTGAGTTCCATTATCACTCGCTAACAATTCAGGGTTTCCAAATAAAGATGTGAACTTGTGAATTTATAATAATCTTGGAAGTAATCGATTTTATTTGGCAAATTTGAGGCCATTTAGAAAAAGAGTCTACTATGACTAAATAATACACATTATCGATCGGACCAGCGATGTCTATATGTATTCTTTCCATTGGACGGTTTGCTAATGGCCATGAAGCAAGTGATCTTTTTGGTAATGTTTTTGCCACCGAAGCAGAATTAGAACATTTTTGTACATATTTCTTGATATCTTCATCTATAAAAGGCCAATAAACGTAACTACCAGCTTATGCTTTTGTTTTTTCAATCCCATGATGTCCTTTGTGTAGTTCTGTTAAAATACGTTTCCTAAAACAACTGGGTACAGTGATACGATTACCATACATAACACAACCATCCACAATACATAAACTATCTTTTCTTGCAAAATAACAATTTATCTCTGGCGATCTGTTAATGGGCCACTTACCAGATTTAAGATATTTTGTGATGCTTTGAAGAGTCGCATCCCTCTTTGTTGAGGCACAGATCATATTAAATGTTACTGGCAAAACATCTGCGATATCGCTAATAGCCATTTTAATATCATTTTCCATTTGGACACAAGTAATTACAGTGTCTTCATTCGGTTTTGGAACGTTGCAAATTAAACGTGATAAAATATCTGCTGCTCCAAATTAACGTGTTGAAACATATTGTAGATTAAAATCGTATGCCATGAGATGTAAAGCCCAGCGTTGTAAACGGTTCGCAGAATGTGCTGGAATTCCTTTTTTATTTCCGAAAATTGCAAGCAATGGCTTGTGGTCAGTTTGTAGCGTAAACCTTCGACCAAATATATATTTGTGAAATTTTAATACCGCAAAGACTAATGCTAAGCCTTCTTTTTCAATTTGAGAGTAATTTTTTTCAGCCGTGCTTTTTCACTTCCGTCCGGAAAAACGCGACATATGTATGCGCCTAGTCCAACATTGGAGGCATTAGCTGCTACTTTTATCGGAAGCTTTGGGTTGAAATGCGTTAGCAATAAATCAGATGACAACAGTTTTTTAAAACGTTCAAAATTACATTGACATAACTTAGGCCATTTCCATGTTGCATTTTTCTTAAGAAAATTGTCTAAAGGATCTCTAAGTTTCCTCATTTCCGGAATAAATTTCCCATAATAATTAATGGCTCCTAAAAAATACCTTAATGCGTAATATTTTTATGAGGTAGAAATTCCAAGATTTTTTTATTTTGTTTTTATCTGGATGAATGCCTTTATTTTCAAAGTAATAACCAAGATATGTGCAGGAATTTTTAAAAAATATGCACTTTGCAAAATTAACAGTAATGTTATATTTTTTTAAACGATTAAATACTTTCTTTTATATTTTCTTCACGAGTTGGAGTGGCTACAATTAGATCGTCCAGATATGGAAAAACTCCTGCCATACCAGCAATCATAGTTTCCATACACAGTTGAAACGCTCCTGGAGCTGACCTTACACCAGGGGCAAGTCGATTAAAAGTATAACTTTTTCGTTTGGTCATCGACTTCAATTTGCATGTAGGCGTTATATAAATCAATGATCGAAAACCAACAATTATTAAAATTGATAAAAATTTCATCTGGGAAGGGCAATGGAAACGTGTGCGGTTCCAGCTGGTCATTGAGGCCCGTGGAGTAATCACCACAGATGCGTAGATCCCCGGAAGCCTTTTTCACTACTACTATGGGTGCCGCCCATTCAGAAAAATTGGTTGGTGTGAAGATATCTTCATTTTCTAGCCTATTTAATTCTCTGTCAAGGTGCTCCTATACGGCATATGCAATTTGCCTTTTTGGACGAAAAACGGGTACAGCATGTGGTGTAAGTTGTAAGGGAACTTTAAATTGGTTACAGTTACCAATTCCATCACTAAAAACCTCTGGATATAAAGAACTCAAATCAGATTCTTTGATTATTTTTTTAACCTGAATTTGTTTACTAGACATGTAAGAACCCATAGAGGTTTGTTCCACAATTTAAATTGCTCCATCAAATCAGAACCGAAAGGATTTAAATTTGGATGTGAAGAACTAAAATGTTGCACTTACACGCTTGCTTGTTGATTACCACTGTAGGTTTAAATTGCCCAAGTATATCAATTTCGTTTGTAGAAGCGTCTCTTGGTTTTTACAGAGAGGTTTTTAGAGTTGGTCTACCAAGTTTAACCCAATTTTTTCTAGAGATGATGGTGACATCTGAACCTGAAAACTTTACGTTATTTATTAACAGACTAATAAATCGTCTATTTTTGAACACTGCATTTGCTGTATATACGCTTTTAACGGTTTTACGCGTTTTTTGAAATTAATTCTTTTATTTTAGTACCGCTGATTAGTCTTGAACGAACTTGGTGTAGAATTCTAAAAACACGAACAAAATCCATCTTTACGGCCGACCTTACTACATTGGGCACATCTGTGTTCGGTATAATCGCAATCCCGTACGAAATGCATCTTCCCGCATTGCCAGCAAGGGTGCCGTGGTTTCTGGCTATGGCTAGACTTTTGTGTTACTTTTGATTGCTTGGAATTTTTTATTAGTGTTAACATTTGGATTCTTATTTTCGTTTATTGAAATATCATTCTTAAGGCTATTAATGCGATCTATTTCAGCAATTAAATTATTTAGACTCAACGGTTTTTGTTCTGTTTCCAAATCAAGTAATGTTAAAAGTCTGGCTTTAATCTCTTGATCTTTCAAATTGGTAAGGCCATTAACAAAAATAAGACATTTAAAATTATCAATTGAAAATTTGTTTAGTAAAAAATTTTCGCAATGGCGGTTAACTTTTGCCGCGCAAGTGACTACATCTTCTTTTCTTTGTTTTCATTCGTTTAACATTTGACTTGAACACTGAATTGGCTTTCTTTTCTTCCAAAAAGATTCTTTAAATTTACACGTGTTTGTAAGAATGTAAAATTACGTGGTTGTTTTGGAAGTATAGCCTTTGTACTTGCAAAATACTTCATTGCTAACTTTTCTAAGCAATAACCTTACTTTTGCTGCATCATCCTGTTGATCCGCATCTACTTAGAACACGTCTTCATACCTTTCATACCATGTTGCAAAAATCTTATTCTCTTCGGGCTCATACACGAACTCCCGTATATTTTTAGCTAAAATGTCCATAAGTGCCTCCGGCGCTGTAGCACTTGCCGATGGTGTTGATGTTCCACTATAACCAGCAGTCGATGCATTTTGTGTTGCAGAGATAAGTCTTTCCATTAGTTGGTGTTGTTTCTCAATCGCTTCTTGTTGTCTCATAAGGAGTTGTCCAACTATTTGTTCCAAAGAAGTCATTTTGAAATTTCAATTGCCGCCAAAAAAAGAAAACAATTAGTTTTATCCTCGTCGCCAGTTGTTGTATTTTTGAGGTGGTCGAAATAAATATCAAAACCAAATCTTATTCCCAAGTTAATCTTTATTTAAAATACAATTAATTATTAATACATATGTACACTGGAACATACAAAAAAGATTATAATTACCGCGTATATCTAATGCATGTAGCTAATTAGAGGTCTCGATCAAGTATACATTTAATTTTAAAAAGGGCACAATTTATACATTAACAGAGTTACACATTTAAGTACAATAAAACATAGTTGCTTATTTGGGGATCCCAACAGAATCAATTATAATACAAAGCAACTCCTTATAACTCAAAATGATATTGTATTGCTGATGATGAAAAACTGCACAAATCAATTCAAATAAATTTTCAGATTTATTGAGATTAAAGAAGTTTATTGCATTTCTTTGACTAATCATTATGTAACTACACATCTTTAATGTCAGAATGTTCATCATCATTGGCGGAAGACTGTGACGACTCGACTGCAGATGCGACATACTTGCCAAGTTCTGAAAATACTACCAATGACTGTTTCCATAGCAATGACAAAGAAAATTTATTAAAACTAAAAAAGAAATGAAACCTTCGTGTTGCGAAAATTGGCGATATTAATGTTCCTAGAGTTTTAATGAGCATGAGAGAACAGAAATATATATATTACAAACAGTTTTTGAGAAACGACAAGAACTTGCTTTATCAAGTTTTAGAGAATGGCCAGAGAGGCAAACATGGAAACCAGAAAAAACTCGAGAAACACATGGCAGTATATTGATAAAATATCGAAAATCGGAAGCCATTATAAAAGGACAAAAACATCCATATTATTCATTGAGGGAAGTAAAACAATATCAAGTCTTTATCGAGACTATGTGGACATATGCAAAGAAAAAAGTCTGCAGTTTTGCGCATACTCTTCTTTTTACAGAGCATTTACAGAAGATTATAATATCTCCGTTTTCGTGTCAAAAAAAGATTTGTGTAAACAATGTAAGTCTTTCACTAACATGACGAAAGAAGAGAAATTAGCGAACAAAGCTGAATATGAAAACCACTTGAAGAGAAAAGATAAAAAAAATGTTATTGTTGAAGTGTGTAATTTGCAAGCGAAATAAAAGCGTTACGTTTTTTAGAAGTTTTTAAATTGTATGTTTTAAAAAAGGTCAAAATTCTTTAAAAATCTCGTGTTTAATAATGCATAACTCCCTTCCGTCAAACCACGTTAAGAATATATTTCTATGTGTTATGGCCCAAAACCTCCCCAACACACCTATATCCCATTATATGTGCGCTAGGTTACGCCCGCTTGCACCAGAGCAATTTTTCTTACCAAATTGTACTTTGTACAAAAAATATGAACACAAAAAAAAATTTTTTGCAGAGTTATTTTTGAATTATTGTAACTTTTTAACACAGAGGTAAAGCCAAAATTTTTCCAATCTCCTTGAAAGATGGCGTTTATAACTTTTGCAATGGAATCTAATAATATACAAATGCACTATATTGTACATATCGCATTTGCAAAATCTAAATATTCAATAAAATTTTGACTACCCATTAGAGTTGGTAATGGCAAATATATCATAAAACAATAACATAAAGAATAATAACACAATTAAAAAGGAAGTCTTAAATAAAATACCTAAATGCACTTATGGCATTTTTTTAAATGTAAGTTTTATTATCACATAGGTAAGGAAATGTAAGCTAATTCCTTGCTTAATTGAATAACACAATTTTGTACACAAAAGATGTGCGCACACACTGCATTGGATAGTCTGTACCTTGATTATTCTTAGGTACAACATGTTGGTAAATTATATAAATTATATATGAATGTTTTTTTGACCTTTTTAGTTAATTTTTGTTTTCTAATTTTTTAAGCACTAGGTCAGTTTATAAATAATAACAAATGTTTATTTATATTTTCAATATTTCGCCACACCTTTGGGTGGCATCATCAGGAAACAGGAAACAAAAATTAAATTTTCTTTTTTTTAAATAACAAATTTAAAATGAAATTATTTTTTCAAACAAAAAAAGAAAAATCAAAAACCAAACGACAAAAAACTCAAATATTTAAAATTTACATTCTTATAAATTTAAAACTCAAAAAACATTCAAGTAAAATAACTCAAAAATTTTAAACATTTATACCCTGTTCAGACATACGTTTTAATTGCGCAATAAAGGAATTTACGCAATTAAGTCCCTAATTGAATTTAATTTACCATATAAGAAATTAATTAAAAAAATTTTCAATTAGCACTTAATTAAGTCGATAATTGATTAGGTTTACTCTAACAACCCTTGTGAAGTGTGTTCAGTTAGAGATAATTTTAATTTAATTTAATTTTAAGTTTTCGAAAATTTTATGGAAATTTAAAGCTAGCGTGCAGTCAAAACTTGATCGTACAAACTGGAAGAGTTACATATTTCAAATAAAAACAAGCAAACTTTCTTTGAAAGCCGAACTTCTCTTCATTCTTCCAAATTTACCAACACAAATTTCTAATGTATAAATTAGGTCTGTTCAATAAATTTCCGGCAGAAACTAGCAACGATAGAATAAAATAAAAATTTACATCATTACTATTCCAAATAAAAAAAACGAAATAAACGCATTTTTGGAAAAAAAAAAAAAATAACAAAGTAAAACCAAACTTACCATAATAACAAAAAACCATAAAAAAAATTTGTATCTAACTAGGATGTCAGACGATCAAGTTTTCATTCAATTTTTAAAATTTCTCTCAATTTTTTACCAATACACTCTCACTTTAAAAACTTGCTGAGAATTTGCTTTAAAATTTTCGTTCAATTGAGTCTTTCAAATTTCATTCAAGGGAACAGCTGATTGAAGTTTTTTCCTTCAAATAAATATTTTTTGGTTTCTTTATGACATCTTGTTTAAAAACTTGCTTTGAAATTGCGTGCAGCCTACGTCACAGTTTTCAATTTTTGTGAATTTTGACAAGCAGTATGTGTAAATTTCTTGAAAGAGAATTGAACAAAAACTTGGCCGTGTGACTGCACTGTAAAACTGCAAAAAAAAAGCGGTGTTCGGTGCTTAAATCATTTTGTATTGCAACAGTTAGCATTTGCAAGAGCTTTGTCATCGATTGTGTGCAAATTGCCAAAAATTTTCTGTCTTTTTTGTAAAACTTTTAGTTTATTTTAATATATTTCTTTTGTTTATTGTTTTATTAACCTGGCGTTTACTTGTACATAGTTTCCTTAGCTTTCTTCTAACTATTATACAAACATTAGCTTCAATTCAAATATTTTGTATTTAAAACCGAAAACTATAAATGTTATGTGTATTTTTTGCTGTGTGGTTGTAAAAAATTTCAGCGTAGATATTCGGTTTTAAAATCGCCATATAAATTATGGCAAAAAGCCACAACGATGTGATGTAAATATTTTCGTGGAGAGTGCTAATAAGCACTTTCAGTTCAAAGTATTTAATATTCATTAATTTATTTTGTAAAACAGAACAAGAATCAGCTGTTTTGTTCTTGACAGTAACAAAAGTAGTAACAAATTTATTAACAATCACATCTTATACTCTTTCGCTGCTTCTTTTGAGGTACTGAAGTAAACACTTTCCAATAACAATTAGTAACAACTTCTTGTTATTGAACAGAACTATATTCTATTGTCAAATTTTAATTAAGTAAATTAAATTGGATATGTGTGAACACCAAAATTAATTACTCAATTAAAATTTTAATTGTATAAATTAAAACGTATGTCTGAACAGGGTATTACATTCTTATAAAAATTTAAAAAACAGAAAACATTTAAATTATTTAAAAATGTTAAAAAACTTAATTCAAATACATTAACATAAACTTTCACGATAGAAATGTTACAAGCAATCATATACTCTCAAACGTTAATTATTTTTTATGGACTAAATGTCTATAACATTGCGCAACATTATCAGTATCAGCCTTAAAGTTTATTCTTTTTGTTGCTGGTAGTTTAATTATTTTTAACATCTCTAACATATACCGACGCTTATAATTATTTTCTATATTTAAAACAGATGCATCTTCAAAGTTAGGATTATGATTAAATCTGGCACAATGGGAAGATAATGCAGTTTTTTGTGAATTATTAACGTCCCTGTATCTTTGATCAGACTTATGTCCAGCTATTCTAGTTTTTAGTTTATTTTTTGTCGTACCTACATATTCCTTATTACAATTCTCACTATCATTACCATTACAAGGTATTTTGTAAACTACATTTGACATGTCCCATTTTTTAATCTTATCTTTTGTTTTACTAAATAATCTATTTAAAGTATTATAAGTTTTGTATGCCATTTTATATTTATCCCCATCAAAAATTTTTGATTTTTCAATCCTTTCTGCTATTTCTGGTACATAAATTAAAGACTTATAAACTTTAGTTTCTGTAACATCTCTTGTATTATTTGCTCTTCTAAACCTTAACTGTTTAAACAAACTATTTATCACTCTCATTGGAAAATTATTATCAATTAATATATTTTTAACTTTATCTTTATTGCTTTTGTGAAATTCCTTATCACTTAGCTTAAGTACTTTTTCTATCAAATTTTTTCCCGTATTAATAATTATTCTTTTGTTATGCTTTGAATAATAATTAATAATTCTCCCGGAAGCTGTTGGCTTTTGGTACCAATCCATTTTTAGTTTATTCCCTCTCCTTATTACTAACGTATCTAAATAGGGTAATTTAAAATCATTTTCTATTTCTATTGTAAATTTTATACAACTATTGAAACTATTAAATGTTTCCAACATATTTTCAATACCAGATGCAGAAATAATACAAAACAAATCATCCACATATTTTGTCATTATTCTTGGTTTTATACTAATTTCATTAATGCACGTGTCTAATAATTTCTCCATAATAATATCTGCCACAACTGGGAAAGCTGGAGATCCCATTGGAAGTCCTTTTTGTTGCAAATATATGTTATCATTATATTGAAAGTATCTGTTATCTTCAATACAAAATTTTAAAATTCGTAAAAATAAACCTTTTTCCATTCTAGTATATTCCTGTATTATGTTCCATTTTTCTTCAATAATATTCACTGCCAAATCAACAGGTATACTTGGAAATAATGAGACTACATCAAAAGATACTAATTTTTCATCATTTAGAACATTTATGTTCCTTATCCTTTCTTTAAATTCAAACGAATTTTTAACATTATATTTTGAATTTTCTGTAATCTTTTTTAAAATCATGTAATATATTTACATAACTCATAAGATGGAGAATTTATAAAAGAACAAATCGGTCTTAAAGGAAAATCCTCCTTGTGAATTTTTGGTAACCCATACAATCTTGGAGCTGTAGAAACATTGGTTTTAAGCTTGTTTTTCTCTAAAATTGTAATAACTTTTTGTTTAAAAAGTTCTTCAACCAACACATTATTAACCTTCTGCAATTTGGTTGTTGGATCTTTGTTTGCTAACTTATAATTAGCAACATCCCCTACAATATTGTTAATTCTTAAAACATAATCACTCTTGTTTAAAGCTACTGTGGTGTTACCTTTATCAGCTTTTAAGATAAGTATATCCCTATTTCTTCTCAAAAAACTATCCGCCTTTTTTACGTTTTCTAACATAAATCTATCCCTGTTATTTAATTTTATCTTATAAACTGACCTAGTGCTTAAAAAATTAGAAAACAAAAATTATATAAATATTAAAAAAAAAATTGTTCCCGTATTAGCCTTAGTGTTCGCAAAACGAGATACGCATACTAATTGCCCAAAAATATACGAACACACAAATTCTATTTAACAAAAAAAAAAATTTTGAGTAAGCTTATATGTTTGACCTCTTGGTTATTTATGCAAGATTTTTTCCAATATAGAAACTGTCGCATCTATCACGGGTGTCGATTATGAGTTAATAAGACGATTCAAACTCTTATTAAAAGTCTTAGCATGCAGCAAAAAGATAAATGCAAAAAATTTTGGAGATAACGCCAATAAAAAACGTGCACTTCAATGGAAAATACTCTTGGAGATATATGTCTTCAACGGTTCATAAAATTTTGTATCATGGGAAAAAATCATTCAACATAACATGCTACCAATAGGAGATCTTTCTGATGAAGCGCAAGAAAAAAGAAACAATGACTACAGATTCTCTCGCGAATATAGCACAAGAAAAATGTCTAGATGTTTTACTAATGAAGACTTTATCACCATTTTGTTGTGTACTTCAGATCCATATATGTCCAACATTAGACATAAATGGAAAATATCTCTAGTCGAATTAGAAGAGGAGGCTAAACAACTATTAGAAGATGAAAATCAATGCTATTTAGAAGAAATTTTTACTAAAATTGCTTAATGTATAGTGGCTCTTTAATTTGAAAGTATACGTATGTATGTACGTAAAATAATGAATATTTATTTTATAAATTGCTATAGAAATATTTAAAAATAAAACTTCAACTAAAATAGGATTTTTCATCAAAACCTTTCGAAAATGTTAACTTTAAAAAAATTTTAAATTTTTTATTTCAAAAGGCTGTTTAAAAAAATCAATCTTATTTTCCCTTGTTGCTTGCTTTTAAGCGTTTCCTGACAAGATTTAGTTTGCAAAACTATTAATAATGATAATTTGTAACAATAAGAATAGGATATATGAAATTTTTTTTTTAATATTTCAACACTCTTTATTTATACTCAAATTTAATTAATAACGGTAACCAATATTAAACCTTTCGTAACTTTTTTTTCGCTCGACTTTTATGCTTTTTATCAAAAATTAAAGTTTAAAAGCCCACCTACGAAACAACAAAAAAAGGCCTTCTCGCCAAATGTACCCCTGTGCACCGTTCGGTATTTGGGCATAAAATCCATCATTCATAAACACCTAATTAAAGGTCATACCCAAAAGGAAGGCGATTCAGCACACTCCCTTATTGAGAGGGCAACTAAACGATTCCTTAGAAGTGGTCCTGTTTACACTACTGAATCGTTAAAATATTGCTAATTCAACAAAAGTCATCAAACTCATTTTTTTTAAACATCGTACGCTGATTAACAATTCAGGGAAGCAAAAATAACTAATTCAAAGAAAAAGCAGAATACGTGCATCAAATAAAGCAAAGCCATTACAAAATTGGCATTCCAATTAACAAAAGAAAGACATCAACAATTTAATTAAAAAGAATCTGATTCCAAGATTCCATCAAGAATTCTATAATAATCTATGATCAACAACATCTAATCATAGAAAGTACAAAAATTCAATATAAAAATAGAAAAGAAGAAATAAAACTACCTTTAGATTGCCATACACCTAAATAGTTTTGATCCGTTTAAGGTCACGATGGCATTATAATGCGGACATTGCTATACCATGGGTAATTCGGATATATAAAGCATGGATATATATATTTCGGAGCCGTATATTATTTACTCCGTGGTTTTCATTCCCAAGGGAAGGAAAACTGGAACGGATGATTGACCCCCATCTGAGGATGACAAATGAATACGAACCGACTCTCCGCCAGTCAACATGCTTTTCTTGATGTACAAGTGGCTTTCAATAGTGTAAAACCGTATACCATTACAATGGTTTTGGAGAGACTAAACGTAAGTCAGTCAATTATTAGCTTCGTATGGAATCTTTTGACCAATAGAGTCATTACTTCCAAGCGAGGAACCTTGCCAAAAACTTATTGCTAACAGAAATAGACTTCAAGAGGTCCAGGACTGTGGCATATGCGAATGTGCTGTAGTTGCAGTGTCAGGAAAGTACCGACACTATCGCAATGTCTGCAAGTGCTCAGAAAACGGATCTTGTCCTCTTTACACGAAGGAACAAAATTCTCATCTTGCCGATAACAATGAAGCTTAGATTACTGGATATGCCCCGGCTATTCTTGGTAATGTCGGCCCCGATTATGGTTCACAACAGTTGTTATTTTAATGTTGTAAATTGTGATTACGGTTTACAACACTTATCGGTAGTGTTGTAGTTGTAGTTTTTGTTGCCAACGTGAATTTACTGCGATTACCATTCACAACATTTTCAAGTATGTGATGTAAGAAATATCAAAAATTTAAAACTGATTATTACTGGTTGTCTTTTTGCCACAGCAAGTTGAAATTAAAAAATGGAGAAAAATTTGTAAGTAATTATTTTGTTTGTTTATTGCAAATATAAATTACGAACATAGAGCAAATGGAAATGCTCGTAGAGCTGATGACGCAAAATCCTGATAATAGCCGTGGCAAGCCCTCATTTGGATGTAATAAGCCCGAGTTTTTTTTAGAGCAGACGAATATTGAACTGGTGTCGATGGAAACGCAGGTTGACCCTTTAGAAGAGTCCGATGTACAGCAGTTGCAAATTTTGAGCCACCGTCAACAGGCGCTGTACACAACACCAAGCAGCGTACACCAAAAAGCCACATCCGATCAAAATCAGAAACGGTAACAGAGCGTTTAGCGTTATAAAAAACACAGCAAGGACCCAAGTGGAAGTTTTAAAAACATTAAAAAAGTTAGAAAAAATTCGTAAAAAAATTACGAAACAAATAAAAAAAAAAGTGCGAGCTAAGAAAGAAAAAGGCTAATTTACAAATGCAATTGATAAACACCATATTAGAACTGACACAAAAGAGACTGCAAATGTTATGTAAATGTGTTTGTAGTAAAAATGTTTTTAAATTAATGACACAGTAATATTTTTTAAATTATTTAATTTTTATAAAAAACTGTGCTATTTTTTCAATTATCCCGATTAAATAAATTACCGATATTAATTTTTGGTTTATTTAATATGTTTGTCAGAAGCTTCCTGAAGAGCTAAGTAAGCGGTAGCGAATTGGCCATCGAGACTTGCTTTGACCCTCAATAATCAATATCGGCAATTTATTTAATCGGGATAATTTGTAAAATAGCACAAAGTTTTTTATAAAAATGTTTTTGTTAATAGTTTTAAGAGTCGTGTGATATACTCCCTTGAAAATCGATCTTTAAATTCACTTTCATTTCATGCAGAACAAGAGGGATAAAATGACTTGTTTTGCTTTAAGAAACCAATGTGATTTCCAATGAATTGTTTTGGTGTCATTTATATTCTGACTTCTTATGCATAGCGAAGTCGATTGAGATGAGGCAATCAGATATAGTATCGAAAGAAGTGCTATCGAAAATCAGCATGATCGGTCCATGTCCTTTGAGGCAGCAGGCAAAACACCCACGTCTACCTCTAATTTTTTATGTCATTTGGAACAATAAAGTAACTCAAATCAAAAAATAAATATATGGGGCGATAGAGAATAAAAAATATGAAAAAAACTTGTAGTAAAACAAATTGGCACTCGCCTATATTTTCCTCTGCGATGGGCAGTCATCTTGTCGTGATGCAGAGGCTCAAGTGCAACGATCCATGTAGGCCGTGCTGGTAGGGACACCAACGCCAGAGGGGCTCATGGTGAGTGCGAAACTTAGAACTGCCCCCTTCAGTGTCTTACATCGTCTGCTTCACCAACGGAGCGGCTATCAGCTACCATGTACCAAGTGTTTTCCCTTTGAATGAGACTGGGCACTCTGTCAGGGTATGTCCGTATTCTTGGGCCAGCCTAGATCCGGTCCACTGTCCGAAACCCACGAGCGTCTGTTCACAACATTTCACTCCAAGCACTTCTAAAGCAGCCAAGATCCGCTACACGAAATCTGTCGGTTATAATTGGAGCGGACGCCAATGCATACCATGTCGTGTGGGGTAGCTCAGATTGTAATGCAAGGGGTGAGTCTCTATTCGATTTCATTCTTTGTAATAATTTAGACGTTGTGAACGTTGGATTAGAACCCACTCTTGTTGTAGTGAATAGAAAGGAGGTTCTTGACGTGACGCTAAGGTTTAATTAGGGCATGGAAGGTCTCTAGTGACTGCTCGTTCTCTGAACATAGGTATATTGAATTCGATATAGTAATTCAGGAACATGGGTTCATTCCCCGACTGGGAGCGGTAACGGTCCCTCCTCTCAGGTTGTCTTTCGAGTCCACCGAGAACAGAAAATCGGAGGGACATTAAATTGCGGTAAACGCATTGACTAATCCGTTTAAACGTGCGACTTCGGAATCTTGCAGAATGAATATCTGCCGAGGTAAGAGCAAACCACCTTGGTGGTGCTCGGATATTGCAGAGGCACGTAAAGCTTCCCGTAGGTTTTCAATGAGGCTAAGAGATCGGGAAACTGGTCAGCTTACAAGTCCTCAGTGAATAGATTTAAAAACATGGTAAGAAATGCGAAGCATAGGTCTTGAAGATCCTTCTGCAGTGGAGTGGAGGGTTCTTCCGAGATGAGTAGACTTCGCAAGATCCTATCGGCGACGCCCATTGTCCCTAGTTTCATTAAGAAACCATGTGGCAATTGGCCCATCGAAGGGCCTTTTTACCATGTTGCACAGGCTTCCCGCCGATCTCATGGCCAAATGCAGCTGTGGCATGGAGGCAGGGGACTGTGGCCATGCGGCCATTTTGGGTTGTTCCGCGGCTATTCCCGACAATATCGATTACCGCTCGCCCACCCCCATGTCTGATATTGGTTTCGTAGTATCAGCGTCGGGCACGTTAAACATGCTTCGTAGAGATGTGCTTGATGACTATACAGATGGAGTGAAGTCTGACACGGGGGTTGGGAGAGGCGTCTTTATTCATAGATTTCGGATCAGGATGAAGTTTAGGCTACAGAATCAATGTAGCGTGATTCAGGCTGAGATCTCAGCCATTAGAAGGGCGGCTTGCTGGATATACGGATCTGTACTGACAGCAAGGCCGCGATTAACTCCTTATCGGGTGTCCATACGACATCCAGATTAGTCCGTGATGCCGGACATCTCTGGACGAGATGACGAGACATTCCAACCTGGAACTATTTTGGATGCCGGCTCATTCGGGCATACCCGGGAACATAGTCGCGGACGAGCTCGCCAGATCTGGAATTCGGCTGAGAGATCGGGAGATAGATCCAGTGGTGGGAGGCCCGTTAAGCTGCTGTAGGGCTTTTCTGCAGGAACTCTTTAGAGGCGCGCAGACTAGATGGTCTGAAGAGGTCACCTGCACGGTCTCGAGGAAATTATGGCCTCAGTATGGTAGTAGTAGATCTGCAAATCTGCTGAGGTTTCCTCGAGGTCAGCTGGGTACACTGGTGGCTGTGCTGACAGGACACTGTGTCATTGGTACCCATGCTAGGAGACTGAATCTTCCGCACCATGGCTACTGTAGGAGTTGTCAGGATGAGGAAGAGGAGGAAACGTTGGAGCATCAAAGCTGCCATTTTCGGCAGTCCGAGACTGCATAGTTTTGCAGACTTATCGGTTTGCGATGTTGCAAGGATAAACTCGTTTATCCGGTCCTCGGGGTGGTTTGGATGTGGATCTTGATGATAGCGTAGGGACCTGAATTAATCCTTACACATCCTATTCGAGGTAACACAACGGGACCTTTAGGACCCAAGTTAGTCGGTTTCCTCACGCCGACAGCATGTGCAACCTAACCTAACCTACTGGGCTCTGAAATTTTCAATTTTTATAAAATATCAATATGGGTATCATTTTAAAGCTTTTGAAGAGATCTTTAAGGAAATACTAAAATTTTTTAAAAATGCTTAACCTTAAGGAAATACTAAAATTTTTTAAAAATGCATTTTAATGTAAAATTATATGTATCCAGTACAATTTTTTTTTTAATTTTTTATTCTGTCAGCCCAATATTAGCTTTTTTGATTGGAGTTACATCTTAAAATAGATTTATTTTCTAAAGAAAAGTAGCACTTCAGGCATGACCTATTTAGTTACTAGTAACCGTACTACATTCTTTAGGAAAGGGATAGATAAGAGATAGACAGGTGGTGAAAGCCATTTTATTATATAGCCATTTTATTATTTTACTATGCCGGCGAATATGCTATCAAGAAGTACCGACGAAAGAGGCTGCATGTTTTAATGTTAAATCTGATGATGTATTTATACCATAAAACGAACAAAAACAAAAACATTTTTATTTTTTGACTGCTGTAAGGATTGAACTTAGTGGTTGATTTTAGTCAACGTGCTTACCACCTTGACTACAGCAGCCTCATAGATGGTAAAGAGTATATAAGATTCGGCATAGCCGAATATAGCACTCTTGTTTTAAAATAATTTTAAATATGCTCGTGTATTTGTTTGTTTTATTTTTGACAGTTTTCCATATGAAGAGATGTCATTTTATGGATAATGTGTGCTGCAATTAAATACCACCCTGTGACATACTCAACATGTAGATGTTGTAAACCATAATCGAAAGAAATATAAATGTAATGTTGTAGCAAAAAAAAAACACAATATTTAAGTGTTGTGAACCATAATCGGTGCCATCGATTACCGCTCGCCCACCACCATGTCAGACATTGGATTCGTTGTATCAGTGTCGAGCACCCCAAGCATAATTCACACGGTTAGGCGTGTTTACCCTAATATTTAAGATCAGGCTGAAGTTCATGCTACAGAATGATAGTAGGAGAACTGCAAATTTGCTGAGGATTTCTCGAAGACAGCTGGGTACACTGGTTGCTGTGCTGACAGCAATAGGGAAGGAACTACAGTGATATAACTATTTAGCGTCCCTACGTAGTATTAAATCGACTAACGTGTTGGTGTTGAATATTATTAATTTTAATTTTTTATGAAATTAGGATTTGAACTGTGAATTGAAATTGGTTTTTGGCTTAAGTACGTTTTTTAATTTCTAAAAAATTTTTAGAATGAAAATGTATGCGGACGTTTCCCAAAGAAAAGAAGAAAAATTAGACACCAGCAGAATGTAATTCTGCATTTTCTGGATCAGATGTAGCGATCATCAGCCTTCTTGGTGTGTACATTGCGAACAACATATATTTAACCAACTAACTTCGTAAATAAGAATACGAGGAGTAATCATATCAATATTAATTTGATTAGGCGAAGTTTACACACAAACCAAAGTACTTCTTCACTGTTCTCTTTGTATTACGTCTTGTACATTTGTTTTTTGCTTTTGTTCTAACCATTGATTGGACACGAATGTAATTTTTATTTTTTAGTCATTCTTGTTTACTTACAACATTATAGATGCTGTTTTAGTATCATATTGGTTGTTATGTTGCGTGAATGAACCTGCGCTGTGCCGTGCGTTTCTATAATTAAATTTTTATTAAATTAGGATTTGAACTGTGGATATTATAAATGAATCGAGATTGATTTTGGCTTAAATTCATTTAATTTGATTTCTAAAAACCTTTGTTTAGAAAGAAAAATTAATTTACAAATGTATGGGAAAACAATTTAAGGGGAAATGGCTAACTCTTATGTAAATAAAAATTTTTCATTGCATCTAGCAATTAACCGAGTAAAAAATAACGATAAATACAATCTATCCATTGTGTTTACTAAATTTATCTGAAAATATTAGTTTAGCCTGATACCGTATATTGATACAGTTTATGTATAATAATTGTCTATTGAGTCTACTGATGCAGACCCACTCCAGAAAGAAGTCAACATTGAATTTCATTGCAAAGCTACTGAGTTTTAACACAAATGATATTTTGTTGACAGGGCATACAGACTGAAATTATGTTGCAGTTCATGTATTTTTTTTTTTTGTGTTTGTAATTAACACATCGACATATGCATATAATTTTTCCATTTATACACTTGCCAGAAAAACTATTCGTACACCTAGCGTCTTCAACTTTAATCATAAAAATAATAATCGTTTTTTTAATCGATTTGTTCAAAAAGTTGTAAAAAGTTTTGTTGTTCGATGTATTTGTTTTTTATAAGGCACTAACAATTTTATTATTTGACTTTCTTTTTACCGCTAAAATTACAAAATTATAGAGCTAATTCATCAGAAAAAGTATTCGTACAGATCAAATATTTGTTCATAAAATTTAATTATGATATATTTAAAATACTATTAATACGTGGAAGAACTTCTGGAAGAGGTTTTGGCATTGATTTTGCTAGTTTGGATGTTTCCTCCTGGCTTACTTTGTTCCATTCCTCCATAATAACGCTTTTTAGCATTTCCTTAGAAGTAATGTTATGTTTTCGGATCTTACGATCCAATAAATTCCACAAATGTTCTATAGGATTTAGATCCGGCGATTGTGGGGGGGAATGCAATTGATATTTTATGTTATAGAGTAACCGCAAGCCGAATGCTTGGGATCATAATCATGTTGGAACCAAAAGTCTGGTTCCAAATTCAGTTTGTCGGCGCTTTGCTGCAAATTTTGTTTCAGTATATTTAAACAGCCGTACTGGTCCATTGTGGATTCTATAAAAGTCAAATTTCCGACTCCTTTAGCTGCCATGCATCCCCACACCATAACACCACCTCCTCCATGCTTTACAGTTGGAACAAGATTTTTTTTTTATTAAGCGCTTTTCCATTTTTTCGCCAAACCATCTTTTTCCCCTTAATGCCAGAATTTGCTTTCATCAGAAAACAAGTCCTTTTCCAAAACTCGGAAGGCATTTTGATGTATTTGTTGGCAAATTCCATCCTTTTTTTTCTATTGATGTTCGATATGTACGGCTTCCTACGTGCTACATCATGATGATCAGCCTTTTTCAATATTTTGCACACGGTGTCTTCGTCGATGTCTTTATTAAAAGATTCTTTTATATTCTTACTGATTTGGGAAGCCGTAACTCTTGAATTTTGTTTTAACCGTGGCAAAACAGTTCGTATTTCCCTTTCGGTCAATTTTGATGGGCGGCCTGTGCGTTGTTTGGACAAGATAAAGCCGGTAGATTTGAAATTTTTAATGACGTATTGGATAGAAGAATGACTTCTTCCAACAGTCTTAGCAATTTCATGTATTTTTCTTCATTGCGCAATTTTATAATAATTTCCCGTTCAGCTGCACAAATTTCTTTTGTTTTAGAACTCATCTTGATTTATACTTGATTTGGACTTTGAAAATTTTACCACTGAGACAAATTAATTTGAATTAAGTAGAGCTTTTATTGTTCTGTTGCTTTTGGCACACTTTAGCTTAGTAAAAAATTCATGGTATTCCCAAAAATAAGAGTGTACGAATATTTTTTCTGGTAGTAAAACTTTACCACACTGCATTTTTTTATTGAAAAACTTTGCTGTGAAAGCATAAAGATTTAAAATTATGCTAAAATAAAAAGAAAACTATATGAAGAACAAATAATGTTAAATTTTGCACAAATCGTTTCCTATCACTTTTTTATAATTATTTAAAAATTAATTAAATGTTTCAGTGTACGAATAGTTATTCTGGCCAGTGTATATAAGTTTAAAATAAACGAAAAAAAAATATAGGCAACTTACTTTTGCAGCGGGATCAAAAAAGTTTCTTCCAACTAATTGCAACTGAAGACCTTCTATAGCACGACGTAAAATTAAATTTAGTACTTGAATTTGTTGTGCATCCGATACATCAACAATACCAACATGTTTAATTTTGATTTGTATTGTTTCTCCTTCTCGGTTCTTTGTTAAGAGTTCTTTTTGTCCACCTTCTGCTTGATCCATAAAAAAATTAGTACAGAAAAGCAACGTGCCATCAAATATATATCCACCAAATAGATCTTTATGGTGGGCTAAATAAGCTCGACGAAGGCGAATCATATCAACATCTGGACTAAAGTCCACTCTATACTGATGTATTGACCACTGTGGCTTTTTTAGTATACGAAAATAATTTGTTTGGACTGCCACTTTGTCACCAGTTTGTCCGCATTTTGTTGCAAGGTCTTGTGGACGAGAGTGAACGAGTTCGGCAATAACCCTTTTTCCACGAACAACACCGCGATTATCTTCTTTTCCAACGGCTGAAAGAAAAAGTTAAATTAAGTTATTACTGGTAGTGTGCCGACGCTTGGTTATAAGTACGCAACTATTTTTGATTTAAAAGTAAGAACTTTACAATTGCCTGTGGTTTCTTTTTGAAACTAATCTTATTTGCTTACGAAATAATTAAATATAAGCGTTTTTTAAATACTACTACTAGTCCACAACTTCCTAGTCTCCGTCACCCACTTTTTTTCATTCTCTTTTATACATAAAATCTTAATTTAAAACTTAAGTGTAAGCATTTTATAATTAGAAGTGCAATGTGTGACAATAATAATTAAAATCTACTGTTAGCAGTTTAAAGCAAATAATATGTGAATAAATTAAAGTATCAAGTTTAAAGAATTTACTGTCAGCAATTTAACAGACAGTAAACAAATAAATTAAACTATCGGGGGTCTCTGGACATTTGTTGTATTTTAAATTATTTACGAGGGTTTTTCTTAACAACACACAAAAAAGTTGTTCATATGGTAAATGTATTTTTAAGAAAAAATATTAAATGCATGTTTTTTGAGCCAAGCGCAAGGATTTTCTCCTCTTTGGTATAACAAACACCGGCTTCGTTGTTAACATTAAAAAAAAAAGATTGGTCCTCACTTGATTTTTTACTTTTGTTATTCTTTTCCCTTTTTAATTAAATTTTAAATAAAAAAGTATTGAAGTTACCTTTCGTATTATACCCATATTGTCTCATTCCGATATTTTCCATATTATAAATACAAATTTTGGAGGTCCGTAACTCCGGATCTAAGGGTCAGCCCTATATTTTTCACTTTACATTTTTTGCTCACAATTTCATTATTTCAGAACCTTTCTTAAATTTTCGTTCTGCATACGTAAACTAGATTTAAGCCCTTAAAAAATTTGCAGTCAATGGACCTGTTACCTTGCATCTTGTTGAGAAGAATGTCACTTTGAAATTTATTCACTGAATTTGCCCTAAAAAATTAGTTTTTATCAACAAAAAATTTTTATACCTATGCCCCTTATTGTGGTTGACAACTTTTAAAGTAATTTGGTCGTCTTTTATAAATTCGCACTGCAATTCTCAACTCAAATCATGGTTGACTATTTACTTGTGTTCACTGTTTTTTGTTGTTTTGTCATTCGCAACTGCACACAAGTTTAGTTGACAAAAACGATTAATATACACAACTGCATATTAGTAGTTGGGTTCTTGTACGTTACAGAGATCGTAACTAAAAAAAAAAAATTTTGTGCTTAACTTACAGTTTCTCAGCATTTAGTAGTATTAACAAAGCTTGGAAAATTACAACTAAAGCCCAGTTTGAGAGGCTTGTTCAGGGTATGGAAAAAATCTAGAGATTGCTCGTGGGAAACCAAAATGACCAAGAATCATTCCAAAAATGTATGGGAAGGATTAGCAGAGGCCCTCTGCAATGGACAGTCATCTTTCTCTGGATTTCACTCCAAGCACTTTCAAAGCAGCCAATGCCCGTGCCGCTAAGGCTAAAGCCCCTGTCTCGGGTGCTGTAAGTACAGTTAACCTAGTGCCGGCTGTGAGCAGCGGAATTGCGAACCAGATTTTGGTATCCAATGTCTCAACTCCCCCCGCCAGTAAGGGAACTGCGAATAAGTCTTCGGGTACCCAAGCTGTTCTCCAGCCGTAAAAGGCAAAACAAAACCCCCACGGCACGCCCCACCTGCCAGAAGGGCCAGCCGAGTCCCTTACCAAGGAGGAATCCACCTCCTTCAAATGGGCACGATTTCATTTAGCTGGGCTGCAGAAGCCCCCTTCCACATCTAAGGATGCGCCTAAACGCAAATATCTGGGAGGCCACTAAGTGTCCGAAGTACAAGTCGATTGACAGGAGTTCTAGCGAGGTTGCAAAGGGTAACCAAAGGTGATAATAGAGCTCATTCAGGGAGGAAATCCTGAGCTACCAACCAGTGATTGGAAAATAGCAAAGGTTTCCGATCCTGAAGGCTCATCCAGACGGATTATCGTCTTGTTGCGTCAGAAATAACTGGCGCCGCTCCGAGAGAGACGAGGAAGGATCTATTACGGCTTCGAAAGGATCCTCCTTCGTGTCTATCGAAGTGACGACCAAGAATAACCTGGCTCTGGAGGTTGATGATCCTACTTCGGAAGATGTGGTAAATGAGGAGACTGCTGGCCTGATCTCTGAAGAGGGCACTTTATCAAACTCTGAGTTTGTGGGTTAATTTTTTGAGAGAATGGACGAGGTAATTGCGAAGGCCGCCCTTTGGACTCAGATAGAGAAAACGCCAACGTCACAAACATATCCACAAACAAAAATGGTCAAGGTGACCTAAGTCAATCTTCACCACTCTAAAGCAGCTTCCACTGCACTGCTTCTCCGTATCTCAGAGAGCGAAGGAGTTTGTATTAGCCCAAGAACCATGGCTTTATTAATTTAGGCTTTGCGGGCTTGGTGCTAAACGCTTCAAGCTACTACATATGAATGGTCAAGGTAAGATCAGATCATGCATAGTGGCTAAAAGAAGCTTGAATATCTTCATTCTGAATGATTACAGTGATTAAGACATGGTAGCAGCTGCCTAGGAGGTAAACACTGGCACTGTCATAATTGTCTCCTGCTACATGGCACATGAGTTCGAAAACCCACCACCTATGATTCGCAGCGTAATTGAGATGGCAGCCAGAACGAATCTGGTGCGGACACCAACGCACACCATGTTGTGTTGGGTAGCGCGGACTCAAATGCAAGGCGTGAGTCTCTATTCCCCTCAGAACCAATTTTTGTTGTAGTAAATAGAAAGAAGGTTCTTGATGTGACGCTAAGCACTCAGGTTTGATTGGGGTATGGAAGGTCTCTAGTGACTTCTCGTTCTCTGATCACCAGTTATACAAAATCAGCGGGACACTGAAAATGCAGTGAACGCATTAACCAATGCGTTCGAACGTACGACTTCGTATATTGTAGGATTAATATCTGCCGGATCTGTGGAGCTCGGATATCGCGGAGGCACGCAAAACTTTCCGTAGGCTTTTCAATGAGGCTAAGAGATCGCGAAACTGGTCGGCTTATAAATCCTCAGTGAATAGGTTTAAAAATATGGCAAGGAATGCGAAACAGAGGTCCTGGAGATCCTTCGGCAGTGGAGTGGAGGGGTCTTCTGACACGAGTAGACTTCGCAGGATCCTATCGGCGTAGCCCATTGTCAATAGGAAACCATTAGACCTTGAGTGCACAGGAGACCTTAGAGGTTCTCATGGCAACCCATTTTCCTGGCTATACTCCCTTTAGGGGAGAAAGCTCAGCCATCCCTGAGTGCCACACATCAGTTCCCTTTCCTATAAATAGGATAAGACTCATGTGGGCTCTGAATAGCTTTGACCCGTTCAAATCAGCGAGTCTCGATGGCATTATAGCGGCTGATCTTTAGCACAATGCGGAAATTGTTATACCATGGGTGATTCGGATATACACAGCATGCATTGCATGGTCGTATAACCCGGAACCATGGACTTTTTTGACGTGGTCTTCATTTCCAAGGGAGGAAAGACAACACATACTGTGCCGAAAGACTTTAGACCTATAAGTCTATCCTCCTACCTTTTAAAAACATTGGAACGGATAATTGACCTACATCTAAGGACAATAATAAATCCGGACCGACTCTCCGCCTTTCAACATGCGTACATTAAGGGGAAATCAGTTGAGATGGCACTACACATGCTTGTGGGGTTTATAGACAAATCCCTAGAGCATAAGGAATATGAATTGGCGGCCTTTCTGGATATAGAGGGGGCTTTCAACAATGTGAAACCAGAGGCTATTACGATGACCCTGAATAGACTGAACGTAAATCGGTCGTTAATCAGCTTTGGATGGAATCTTTTGACCAATAGGGTCATTACTTCCAGTACGGGGCAAGCTACCATATATAGAGTAGCTAAGCGGGGTACACCACAAGGGGAGGTTTTATCACCCCTTCTCTGGAACCTCACCATGAACACATTGCTGACAGAAATGGACTCCAAGAGGTTCAGGAATATGGCATATTTGGATGACGTTGCGGTTGCTGTGTCAGGAAGATATTCTAATACGCTATCACGATTGCAATCGGCGCTAGGCTATGTTAGTAGGTGGTGTACCGAGAGCGGGCTTAGCGCGAACGCTCGGAAAAGGGAACTTGTGCTCTTTACGAGAAGAAACAAGAGTCCCACCTTTCCGCTACAACTTCTTAATGGGGTGGAGCTTGGGTAATCTGATAGGACGAAATATCTAGTTATCATGCTAGACTCCAAACTGTCAGGGAACCCAAATGTCAGATTTTGGGCAGAAAGGGCCTCAGTGGCTCTTTATGAGTTAAGAAAAGACTATAGGCAGAAGCTAGGGTTATACACCCCGGCACGGCGTATTGGCTTTTCAACACGATGATTAAACCCATACAAATGGGGTTCTCGTCTGGTGGCCCGCACTGGGCAGACTGAAAAACTGCAGTATACCTAATAGGGTTCTGTGTTCTTCGGCCTTGATAGTCACAGGTGCAATACGCACCACTCCATCGAAGGACCTTTTTACCATCCTGCATTGGCTACCGGCCGATCTCATGGCCAAACATGCGGCCACCTTGGGGTGAACTTCGGCTATTCCCGAGAACATTGATTATTGCTCGCCCACTCCCATGTCTGACATTGGATTCGCAGTATCATTGTCATGCACGTCAAATATGATTCGCATGGATCATCGGAGAGATATGCTTGATTTTTATACAGACGGTGGTCTGCTGGATGAAGTACCACGGATAGGATATCCGGATTTGTGTTGACAGCAAGGCCGTGATAAACTCCCTATTGGGTGTCTACACGACATCCAGATTGGTACGTGAATGCTGGACATCTCTAGACGAGATGGCGAGATGTGGAGGATTGTTTAATCAAATTTTACGAGAAAGTTTGATTGATAAACCTTGAAGTTTCTTTATAAAAATGACCCCTAAATACATAAGCATAAAATTATTAAAAATTATATATATATATGAAATTATTAGCTGATATAAAAGATTTTGTTGTTTATTTTATAGTTTTAATTATGGATTTGGTTTTAACATGCATATATGATTCCGGTTAGCGTGAATTTATGTCCGACTGTTAGCAATGGTTATGATTTAAACAGATACCTAAGTGGCAAGCAATCAAACCAACTGTCATATTCAAAGTATGACACCAGCATCTGTCAAATTCAATGAATTTGAAAATCTATTGGATTTATAATTATTTCATATATTTGGGGTAACAGAAACATGGCTAAACTCCCTGTAGCAGGCGGTGCTGCCAGAATATGTAACTATAACTTTATAAGAAATGACCGCCAAGGAGGAAGAGGAGGAGGCAGTTATGTCTCCCTTAATATTCAATATAAAGTGCTTAACTTTGAGTATTATTATGGTGAATGTGAGGTACTTTTTATAGAAACATGTGTTGATGGAATCACTATCCTCTTTGGTGTTGTGTATTTGCTGCATGGTAACCTCGAAATTTTTGAATCAACGTTATTTAATATGTTTTAGAAATATAACAAAATAGTAGTAGTTGGAGACTTCAGTAGTAATTTATTTGATCTGACTAAACAAATGAAATTTAGGTTGTTGTGTAATATGTCGTTGTGTTGTTGTTAAATATGTCGATATATCATAGCTTTGCGCCTACGTACTTTTGTATTCACCATGAATCTTCTTCGCTCTTGGATTTATTTATTTTGAGTGATTTATAGTTTTTAAAAAGTTCCGGTTTTTGAAAAGTTCCGATCACTCGTTAATTTTTTCTTGTCTTAATTTTAAATGCTTACCTAAGGCACGTTCTGAGTACCGTGAATACTTGGATATGCTACGTTCTTGTATTTCGGAATATGACTTTTTACCTTTCTATGCTACTAATAACGTAAATGATCAGCTTTCGTTGCTTGAATACTCCGAAATTTTGTCTTTTTCTGGCATACACTTAGCTGAATTGTACGTAGCATTTTCTAAAATCAAATCTAAAGCCTGCGGTATTGATGGAATACCACTGAAATTTTATAATATTGTTTTCCCATAGTTATCTGATCGAATTCTTTATCTTATCAATGGCATTCTAACCACATGAACTTTTCCTACACAATGGAAGCGTGCAAAAGTAATTCCAATACCAAAAGTAGGAAGCTCTTTTAATATAAGTAATCTAAGGCCTATTAGTATCCTACCAGTACTATCCAAAGTTTGCGAGCATGTTACGATGTCGCAAATAAGTTCTCACATTTCCAGTTTTTCCTTACTGAATGATAAACAAACTAGTTTCCGTAGAAACAGCAGCGTCATCTTTGACTCTGCTAGGAATTACCTAGGGATGAAATGAATAAGAACAATACCTCTTTTTTAGTTTCTTTGAATCTATCTAGGGCTTTCATCATGTTGATCATAAGAAAATCATACAGAAGCTTAGCACTGAGTTCAGGTTTTCCAGAACTGCATGCTTACTTGCATACTCGAACTTAAGTGACCGTCAACAATTTGTTTTATTAGATGGCAGGTAATCAAATGTGTAAACAGTTAATTCGGGAGTAGCTCAAGGATCTGTTCTTGCGCCTTTATTTTTTTCAATGTACCTCAATAATTTTTTTAGTATTATTGACTCACTTGTATGGTATATGCATATGCGGACGATACGAGTATACAGCTTAGCTTTTATTTCGTCACCACCAAAAGGGGTATGCAGATTGAAATTAATTGCAAGTTAAACGATGTTGAAATGTGGATGAGATCAAACAATTTTTTAATAAACCAAAAAAAAAAAAAAACAAGGAAAATGCGATTTAGTCCGCCATCTTCTAAGGAGGTACAGCTTCGATGTGTAATACTGAAATACAATATGATAGTAAAATGAAAATTTTGGGTGTCACATTGGATGATAAACTTAGCTATTCCGATTATATATGTAAATACAGTTGCTTTAAAAGTAAATTTTACTCTGCGACGGCTATAGTCACTTAAAGTATACCTGCCGGTTTATGTTAGGTGTAAAGTGGCACATGCGTTGCTAATGTCCCGGATTTTGTATTGCATGGATGTAGTTTCCTGTACCACATCACCAAGAATTAAACTCTTGGTAAATAAGATTATAAGATGTTTATTTCAGCTCAGGATCAGAAATCATGTTTCAATGTATGTCCAACGATTTCTCTTTCTTTTTTTTTAACTGTTAAACTTTTGATGAGCTTTTATGCTATTGTTAAAAACTTGAACCGTCTTGCCGTATAGGTTTTATACACTCTTCTAGGAATGTGCAAGTCTTTATTCCTAGGATAACTAATTAACTGTTTAAAAGATCTTTTCTTGTAACAACTGCATAATTTGAATAGGTTGCCAAGGGGCTTGAGGTCATTTAGTTTCTCGTCAGTAGTTTACCATAAGAAGTTAATAGAATATTTCATTTTATAAATAATATAATAACATAAATCCAATTGTATCTTATTATTAACAATTTCTTTTTTTATTGATCATTGCCATGTCGGTATTATATATGCAGTTTTCATAAAGGATTGTTTTAAATTGATGCCGTATATAATTTTTATAACTTTAAAAATTTATTCATATATATTTTACCATTGTAATATTTTTTGGCCTTGTTACAGCTTTTGTTATTACAAAATTTGAATAAATAAATAAAAATAATTGTAAGTTATATTTTGAATATTGTTACTTAGCCGTTGGTGGTTCTAGAGGGTCGGATTTAGAGCGAATTTTCCTCCTTGTACGAAGCACATCTATCTATTTTAGCTTCGTTTTCATCTTCATAAAGAAATCTACACATAACCATTTGAAATTGTTTGCCTTCAAATAAAACACGTTTTTCTTGTAATATATTTCATAACTTTTTACATGAACATACTTGTCTGGTTTCCTGTCAAACTGGATATTTGAAATTGGTAACGCCTTCACAATTTTAACTAAAAACAGTTGTGTTTCACAATACTACGAAACAATTTGGTTATGGGAATTTGGGACGACTTGTATACAACCAAACTGAGTTAAGTTGAGAAAAACAAAAACATAATTATTCACCCCTATCATGAATATATTTTCACTCGAAATTTTTTCCCTTTTCCCCAAATTGCAATCGTGAATAATTCACGTGAACAATTTTTCACTTAAACAAAAATTCCCCTTATCGGGATTGATTTTTTCCCTCGAAATTTTTTCCCTTTTCCCTTATATTTGTTGACTTAAATTTTTCTGGGGAACTGCATACATTATGCCAGTTTTTATATGTTTTAATTAGAATATTTACATCAATAACACATTTTTTTTAATTCAACATCAGTTAGTGCGGTGCAGACTGACATTATGCTCGAAAAGATGCAAAATAAAGAGATTTATCTATTGGTTATAAATTTATGAAGATTTTTTATTAAAAAAATATTTTTTAAATGATCCGACACAAAAATTTATTTTATTGAAATGGGTCAGTACCAATGTCTAGGCTATGTTAGGCAGGCAGCCGTGTTGCCACAGGCTACTTGGGTCCATTGATTGGAGCTTTTGTGTCTAAGGTAAATTCAAGGGTTTTTAAGCGTCTTGCACGTCACGGTCTTGAAATGAAATTGTTCTCTGTTGTAGTATCTCCTCATCTTGCAACAACACAATAGCGCCAATCATTTAAAATTTCTAAATTTTTCATAACTTTAAAAAAATTTCAATATTTTTTCCCTTATTAATATTTTCTTCTTTCTAATTTGTATTCAGTACGAATTGATAGCGGGAACAAACGCTCCCATGAAACTCACGATAGCAATTTTCCCGTCATGGGGAATGAAAATTTCATGGGAACAAAAATTTCACATTTTGTTCCCGATAGGGGTGATTATATATGAATTCCACGATCAAAATTAAAGTGAACAAAACAATGAAAAGGTTCCACATTTCAAGCAAAAAGAAAATATTCATGATAATGGGAATAATTTAGGCCACTTGAATTCGCAGATAGAATTAAAGAAACCTCAACCATGCGATCAAGGCATATTTGTTTTACTAGGTAGTGTCGTCCGCCCAGTTGGTTTGTGGTTAGAAATGTTAAAAGTTGATTGTATTTTACAACGTTTGTTTACGAAAAGCAAAATCACTAACAACAAGCATTTGCAAAACACAGCAGGCGTTTGTATTGAGAGCAATTATATTTTACTTCTCTTTCTCTTTTTGACATTTCCAACGCACAAAACAACAATAAAAAGCCATGTTGTTTTTGCCAATGTTGTATTTGTTGTAGAGCCGCTACTACCTAGTAGAATAAATATGCCTTGCGTGCGATTTTATTATGTGGTGCTTGCCTTCACTACTTTGTATTACAAAAACACACTTGAGTTTAAAGCTTAATACAAAAGGGTAAATAAAAATATTGTAATGTAAAGCAGTTACAATTAACTAAAGTGGTTAAATAAATTTAAAATTTTTAACATTATTAAAATAGTCTAAGACGGCTTTTCTAAAAAAGGATAAAAAATACATACCTCCCTGTGCTTCAACTACTGCAACATCACGATGTGTAGTGGCCCGACCCAAAGTAGCTGGTGCCGGAGGACGTTGCTGTGCTATTCCTGTAGGTGCGGCCATGACCGTACTTCCTCGACTTGTTCCACGTGCTCCACCAACATTTGGATTACCCCATGCAGAAGGAGCTGAACCTGCAGCTTCTGGTGCCGATAGTCCTCCTGGGGCTTGGGGCTAAAAAGAGAAATTAAAATGTGTATGAATATAGTTTTCTAAATTTTTGTTCAAGAAATTACACATACAGTCAAGGAATAAAGTCTTCATACATACCCAAAATTTTATATATTCGCCAAACAAAAAGTGTAAAATAACAATTTTGTGTACCAGACATATTTAATTCAATTTTAATTATGAAACAAAAACATTTTCATTCAACTCAAAAAATAACGATAAATACAGAAAAAACAAATTATAAAGTTGGAGAAAAGTGTTCATACAATGTAGTCTCTTCTGTTTTAATCATAATTTGCAACCTGTAATTATTCAAATACGGTTAGTTTTTTGCAATCGAAGTGGGCCCCCGTGAACTATCTTTTTTGGTATTTTTGTATTAAAATAGTTTTTGCCACTGTCCAATACATAATCAAAAAGTAAACTGGTTCCGTAGAGAATAAGGCAAGATCTGGACGACCGAAGAATCTTTCTAGGCGAGATGTCAGTTTTATTTTAAACTAGCAGAAAAGATCGAAAATATTACGGATAAGAAAGTTCATCCAAAAACGGTTTAAAGAGCGTTGCGAGCTAAAGGGTATGCAAGTAGAGTTCCCCGCAGAAAGCCTTTGATAACTGAAAAGAATCGAAGACTTCGCCTTGAATTTGCAAAAACTCACATTAACAAAGGCGCAGATTTTTGGAAAAAGGTATTGTTTACGGATGAAAGCATGATTAACTTGTTTGGAAATGACAGGCGTGGAAAAGTTTGGCGTAAAAAAAATACAGCACTTGAGCGAATATTGTGCCCACAGTGAAACCTAATGGTGGCAACGTAATGGTTTGGGGCGCCATTGCTGCATCTGGAGTGCGTCGGTTGGTGTTTATTGATGGTATTATGTACCGATACTAATATGTATAAACAATTTTTAGAATGCTAGTGTTACCAACAGAGAAACGTTAAAAGAAGCATTACAAAATAGCTGTCGCGAAATTACTCCTGACATGACCGAAAATCTTGTCGCTTCAATGCCGAGACGTCTGCAGGCAGTGATTGACGTTAACGGTGGGCCAACAAAATATTAACGCCTTAAAAAATAATCTACAACTACGAGTAACTACTTTTTGGAAGTCAAAAACGTTTTTCAGTTATGTATGAGCACTTTTGTCCATCTTTATAATTAGTTTTTTTCTGGATTTAGCGTTATTTTTTGAGTTGAATGAAAATGTGGGTTTTGTTTCATAATTAATACGGAATTAAATATGTCTGGTACACAAAATTATTTTTTTGCACTTTTTGTTTGGTGAATATATGAAATTTTGGGTATGTATCAAGACTTTAGTCCTTTACTGTATACAATTAAATGACATCGTAAAAGTTTTTAATATTAAATGAATTAAATTATTTGTTTCCCACTACTATTAACCCTTTTAGTGCCATACATATTTAAGCAATATTATGGAAATTTTTTATAGATACTTTATAAGAACAATAGAAATATTCACGTAAATCACAGTCAACACATGCGTTACTAAAGGCCGGGGCACATGAATGCGTCAAACGTTAACTTTACGTTGACGGAGACGTACTGAGTTTTACAACACTCATAAGAAAACATTCATTTTAACTTACTTGTTAGTTGAAAAAGTAACGTTTGACGGATTCTATGTGCCGCGACCTTTAGTGGACCGTCATGTATTTACTTTGATATTTGTGGCCCTCTCAGTGCCATTGCTAAAGTAATAGGAAGGCCGTCGTGATGTCGTATTGCATCTATTTAAGGCAAGAATCACCTACTTCCAGAGATGGGGATTAAGTACTGTCAACCAAAGAGGTCAAGTCGTCGGAGCGAGCTACCGAGACTGCTCATAAGCGTGCAGCACATGCGTTTAAATCTGAAGAAATGTGTGTTTGTTATATTAATTTCAAACAATGTTGGCAGTAATTCAGTTTACAATATAACTTATTATGAAATTGTTGTTAGTCAAACACAAGTAGTGCTAGCTATATTCAGGCTATGCCGAATTTTATATATTTAAATTTAGTTTAGTGAACTAACTCTAATCAAAAACAGATATTGGGGTGAGAGAGAATTAAAAAATAAGAATATTATTATTTTACCAGAGTTCAAAATTTTTCATTTAATTCGTGTTCAATCGATGATTGAAACAAAGCAAAAACAAATGTACAAGACGAAATACAGAGAGAACATTAAAGAAATACGTTGGTTTGTGTGTAAATTTCGTCTAACCAAATTAATGTTGATATGAATATTCTCGTATTCTTATTTATAAAGTTAGTTGGTTAAATAGATGGTGTTTATAAAATACACAACTAAGGTAGATAGATGCGAAGAATGCTGATGAAGGTCGTAGCGGTCCAGAAAGTGCAGCATTTCATTCTGCTAGCGTCTAATTTTTCTTGTTTTCTTTGGAAAACGTCCGCATACATTTGTAAAAATAAATTTTCTTTCTAAAAAAGATTTTTAGAAATTAAAAATAAATGAACTTAAGCCAAAACAATTTCTATTCATTTATAATATTCACAGTTGAAATAATAATTTAATAAAAATTAAATTAAAAGCACACAAGGCACAGCGAGCATTCATGTTTACTTTTGCATTCGTGTTCAATCGATGATTGAAACAAAGCAAAAACAAATGTACAAGACGAAATACAGAGAGAACAGTAAAGAAATACGTTGGTTTGTGTGTAAATTTCGTCTAACCAAATTAATGTTGATATGAATATTCTCGTATTCTTATTTACAAAGTTAGTTGGTTAAATAGATGATGTTTATAAAATACACAACTAAGGTAGATAGATGCGAAGAATGCTGATGAAGATGAAGGTCGTAGCGGTTCAGAAAGTACAGCATTTCATTCTGCTAGCGTCTAATTCTCATCGGCTCTTAAAGCGTTAAGCTTTTTTTCAATTTAGCATTTCCTGAAAGATTTCTTCAAAAGCTTTTAAATGATACCCATATTGATATCTATAAAAAATATGGTGCACAATCATACTTTTGTGTGAAAAGTTTAAGAGGCCCATAACTCGGGAAATATGGGCGAGCGATAATTTTTTCACTTGTTGGAGATGTCAACATTGGCGACATTTTTCAAAAAATTGTAGTCGCCCATTTGCTTGTAAGAAATGTGATAAAAAGCACCTACCTGTTGAATGTTCTTTTATTTATAATAGCGAAACTTTTCCGTTTTGTGTTAGTTATAGCAAAAACGGGCACACTTCCAATTATAAGGGTTGCCCAGCATATACAAATTTTTTGTTAATAAGAGAAAAATCTATGAAGGAAAGAAAATTTCGAAAAAGCGTAGCGGCTGACAATGTAGAAAAGGCATTGAATTCACGCAATTTCGTTACCACAAAGGGAACGTTTGCTAATGTCTAAAAAGGTTTTAAGGAGCCTTTGTTACAAAATCTACAGAAAAAACCTGCCATTATTTAAGAATTTTTAGAATTTGCTAAATTATTATGTGAACCTGAACCTATTACTCTAGAAAATAGGATAAAGTGTTTTTTAAAAAATTTTAAGGCTATGTCAGTGGATCGGGCTAAAGAGGAGTGCTTGAGTATAATGAATGACGTTCAAAATGTATATGGTCCGTAGATGTATGAATTTGTTGACTTTTAACGTAGGATCTCTTGTAAATATAAGCAGGAGAATTGAACTTCGCAAATTATTGAATCAATTTGATATTGATATAGCGTTTTTGCAAGAATTGCATGTATCAAGAAATGTACATATTTCTTCGGATAACTTTATAGTTTTAAAAGACGATAGCACACTAGGAGTGGGTTTGGCATTAAAAAAATCTATTTCGTATTCAAAGGTAGATATTTTAAATTTAAGGTTCCAAAATGTTTTGCGTTCGACAGAGCGTATCATAATGGTATTTTGTTTAAGTTGACTTCGATGGGTTTTTAAGCAGCTTTGGTAAAACTTTATAAGAGTTTCTTTGAAAATAGAAGGTTTTGCATTGAATTTAATAAAACTGTTTCACAGCTCGGATCTGTTACATGTGGAGTGCCACAAGGTTCAATTTTGGCGCCGCAATTATATAATATATTTATATCGGATTTCCCTCACACTTTTAATATTTCTCTAGGTATCCTTTCTGCAGATGATTGTCTTTTATATGCTCATGATGCATAACCATTAGTTGCTCTGCAGCGTGTATCCTCCCATCTAAATCACGTTTAATGATTTCTATTCGTTTTGGATATTAAAATTAATGTTTCAAAGAGTAATGCAATTTGCTTACTCATCTTAAATGCGGTGTGATCGCCACCGCAACAGCAATTAAGAAAGTTCATTGTTTATTATATTACGTTTTTGTTAGGGTTTTTTTAATTCACACAGGATAGAAATTTAAAAATTCTATTTCTTAAGGAAGTAGATTTTTAAAATTAATAAATAGGTATAAAAGAAATAATTATATTTAACAAAATAAAATATGTAAACTAAAAACTTTATTGCAATTTTTTATTTATGAGGTCTAATGAGATTCAGTCAATGCAATGTTACATCTGCGTATATACAGTTTTGTTTAAAACTAAAAAAAATAAGTATGTAATTTTCCTTTTATTCACGGATTCGAAAAATAAATTTATTTTATTTTTTATCATTTTGTTTTCCTAAATACCGTTAGTAGCACGTTTATGACAATAAGGCGCACAAACTGAAAATTATTTGTACATAAAAAACAGCAACAAATTAAGTATCTGCTTTAAATAGTGTATAAAAGTTGTGCCTTTAAGCGGTTTTTATTGCATTTTATTCATTAACCTTTAACTGACTAGGTGAATTTTTTTAACACTAAGCAAGACGTGGTAGTAAAATTAACACCAGAATATTTTTTATATAATTTTTGATGTTTATATTTTATAATAATTTTTTTCCTAGATTATTCTTGATTCAATACTTTTAAGCAATTCTCTTGAAAAAATAGAGAAATAATATTTTATATATAAAAAAAATATACTTTATTTCATAACCATATTTTACATAAATGAAATGTTATATAGAGAGGGTGTAAAATTTACTACCACATATGGAGTTAAATGTTAAATATGTGTTGTGCTTATAATGTTTGAGCAATAGATTTGATCAAATTTTGTTTTTTTTTTTTTTATTGTTTATAAATAGATCTGCATACAATGCAGAATTTCATAAAACGGAAGTAAAAAATTTTAGTAGGGTAAAAATGTGGCAACGCTGCTTACAAATAAAAAGAATTAAAAAATTCTCGCGTACGAGTATAGAAAATACTTAAAATTCTGATTGCGATATTTTTGAGACTCGTTTTTAGGCTCTTTGTTTTAAATATACCCAACGAAAAACACTTACAAGAATGGGTAAAATAAACACCGCAACTTTTTATTGCGGTGTTTAAAATACTCGAGTATGAAAAATATAGAGTAAGTATGCGGTATGGTATAATGGTACTACGCACGTCGTTATCGTTAAATATTTTAGTCAAAAAACAAATATATTATAAAAATCGGTATTACGTTTGACGCATTCGAATGCTAATTTGTTCAAATATTGTCGTTGAAATTTATGTGCACGACAAACAATTTTTTTCGTAAATTAAATTAAAAACGACCGCTAACAAAAGATAAGTTTACTTTTGATTTTTACATTATGCTTATTTTAATTTATTTTTTTCATGCTGTTTTTATACCTCCACAAAAAGTAGAAAAAGGGTAAGTTTGTCATTCTGGGTTTAATTTCTACAATATCCATTTCTGACCCCATAAAGTATATATTCTGACTTCTTAGGTTAGGTTAGGTTGTACAGGCCGTCGGCAAAAAGAAAGACCGACTCACTTGGGTCCCAAAGGTCCCATTGTGTTGCCTGGAAACAGGATGTGCAGAGATCAGATTGAGGTCCCTACGGCACCATCAAAAGATCCACATCCAAACCACCCTGAAGACCGGATAAACAAGTTTATCCTAGAAACATCGCAGACGGATAAGTCTGCAAGACCATGCAGTCTCGGACTGCCAAAAGTAGCCGCTCTATTCCCAGAAAGAGCCGGGCAGTGGCAGAGCAGATGCTCCACCGTTTCCTCCTCCTTCTCATCTTGACAACTTCTACAGTAGTACTGATGAGGAAGATTCAGTCTCCTAGCGTGAGCACCAATGACGCAGTGCCCTGTCAGCACGGCCACCAATGTGCCCAGCTGCCCCCGAGGAAACCTCAGTAGATTTGCGGTTCTCCTATTATCGTACTGAGGCCACAATGTCCTCGAGACCCTGCAGGTAACCTCCTCAGACCATCTAGACTGTGCAGTTCTGAGGAGTTCCTGCTGAAGTAAAGCTCTACAGCAGCTTAATGGGACTCCTACCAGTGGATCTGTCTCCCGGTCTCCCAACCGGGTTCCGAATCTGGCGAGTTCGTCCGCAATTATATTCCCGGGTACGCCCGAGTGAGCCGGTACCCAAAACAGTTCCAGGTTGGAATGTCTCGCCATCTCGTTAAGAGATGTCCGGCATTCACGTACCAATCTGGATGTCGTATAGACACCCGATAAGGAGTTAATCGCGGCCTTGCTGTCAGTACAGATCCGGATATCCTCTCCGTATATCCTGTGGTACCTCATCCAGCAAGCCGCCCTTCTGATGGCTGAAATCTCAGCCTGTACCACGCTACACTGATCCCGTAGCCTAAACTTCATTCTGATTTGAAATCTAGGAATGAAGACGCCAAACCCCCCCCCCGACCCCCGTGTCCGACTTTGACCCGTCAGTATAAACATCAAGCACATCCCCACGCATATTCGATGTGCCCGACGTTGATACCCCGAAACTAATATCAGACATGGGGGTGGGCGTGCAATAATCGATGTTGTCAGGGATGGCCGAGGAGCAGCCTAAAATGGTCGCATGTCCAAAGTCCCCTGACTTCCACGTCGCCGCTGCATTTAGTCTAACCGCCGAGTTCATAGCCAGCCGCTTGGCCATGAGATCGACCGGTAGCCAGTGCAGCATCGTAAAAAGGGCCTTCGATGGAGTGGTGCGCATTGCCCCGGTGACCATCAAGGCCAAAGTTCGCAATATTCTATTCAGCATACTGCAGTTCACAAGTTTGCCCAGTGCGGGCCACCATACAAGAACCCCATACATAAGTATGGGTTTTATGACCGTGTCAAAGAGCCAGTACGACGTCCTCGGGTTAATACCCCAGTGTTTGCCTACGGCCCTCCTACACACATACAAAGCCACTGAGGCCCTGTCCGCCCTAAAGCGGACATTTGGGGTCCACGACAGTTTGGAGTCCAGGATAATACCTAGATACTTCGCTCTGTCAGACAACCCAAGCTCCACTCCATTAAGGAGTGGTAGTGGAAAGGCCGGAATCTTGTTTCTTCTCGTGAAGAGCACAAGCTCCGTTTTCCGAGTGTTCACGCTAAGCCCACTCTCAGTACACCACCTACTGACGCAGCCTAGCGCCGTTTGTAGACGTTGCGATAGCGTGTCGAGATATTTTCCCGATACAGCAACCGCAACGTCATCCGCATATGCCACAGTCCTGAACCCCTTGCAGTCCATTTCCGTCAGTAATGCGTTCATGGCGAGGTTCCAGAGAAGGGGAGATAATACCCCCCCTTATGGTGTACCTCGCTTAGCTACCCTGTGTATGGTAGCTATCCCCATGCTGGAAGTAATGACCCTATTTGTCAGTAGATTCCATACAAAGCCTATAATCGACCGACTTACGTTCAGTCCCTCCAGGGCCACCGTGATGGCCTCTGGTTTCACATTGTTAAATGCCCCTTCTATGTCTAGAAAGGCAACCAATGTATATTCCTTATGCTCTAGGGATTTCTCTATGCATCCCACAAGCGTGTGTAGTGCCGTCTCAACAGATCTGCCCTTGACATACGCGTGTTGAGAGGCGGAGAGTCGGTCCGTATTAATGGTCCTTCTCAAGTGAAGGTCAATTATCCGTTCCAGAGTTTTCAAAAGGAAGGAGGATAGACTTATAGGTCTAAAGTCCTTCGGTTCAGTGTGCGAAGTCTTCCCTCCCTTGGGAATGAAGACAACAGAGCAACTTCTTATGCATAGCGAAGTCAATTGAGCGATGTCCGTCTGTCCGTCCGTGTTGGTGTTGAAATCAACTTTGCAAAAAAAAAATAATAAATATGTCAATCGATCAGATATAGAGTCGAAAGAGCTACTATTAGAAATCAGCATGATGGGTCCATGTCCTTCGAGGCAGCAGGCAAAACACCACGCCTACATCTAATTTTTTCATGTCATTTTGAATAATAAAGTAACTCCAACCAAAAAATAAATACAGTGGCTCACAGTCAAAGTGAGCCAGCATACATTTTCGAAAGAAATTATTAATATATGGTATAAAGAAAATATGATTGGAAAAAAAATTAAGGACTTTTATTAGTTAATTACTAAACTTTAAAAACGTAACATTTATTTCAGATAGGTACATAAGTATTAGAAAAAAAAAAACAACAAAAACTTAAAAGATAAGGAAATGTACATCCCACTAAAAGTGAGCCACTAAGGGTAAATGTCTTTAATATTTAATATTAATATTTTGTTGGACCACCTTTCGCTGAAATAACAGCCTGCAGATGCTTAGGATTCGATTCCAGTAAGTTTTGGGTGTATTCGGCAGGAATCGTGCTCCACTCTGATTGAAGAGCCTCGATGAGGTCTTTTTGTGACGAAATGGCATGTTTTCGTATATTTTGGTCCAAAAGTGCCCATAAATTTTCAATAATATTCAAATCAGGAGATTGTGGTGGAACTTCAAGAACATGTGGGCAATTATAAAGTAACCATTCTCTGGCAATATACGACTTATGTTTGGGATCGTTGTCTTGGTAAAAAAAATAGTCGTCTTCGATCCCCAATTTCTGAACACTCGGCTTGACATTTTGCTTTGAAATGTCTAGATACACAAATTTATTCATGATTCCCGAAATGTGTTGCAAATATCCGGTGCCACTTCCTGCCATGCAGCCCCAAACCATAACGGAGCCACCTCCATGCTTCATTTTTATTAGATATTTGCACTAATTTATAACCGCATACCCTTTGCCAAAAACTCATATCTTTTTTAATATACTGACGAGCAAACTCTAGGTGTTTTTTACGGTCTGTTTTGCTGATAAATGGCTTCTTTCTTGCTACTCTGCCATTATATCCGTGTTTTCTTAAAACTCTTCTTACTGTTTCAGGGTGTTGGATATCCAAATGAGTTTTGACCATTTCTGTCAGTTTTGGAGCGCTTAGCCGAGGATTTTTTTTAATTTCTCTTACTATAAAAGCTTAATTTCTTTCTGAAAATGCTTTTCTGGTACTTTTTTTCACTTTGTTTTCTATTCTACCTTCTCTCGTAAAACGGTGAATAATATGTTGCACAGTTCCACGGCTCTTATTCACAAAATTAGCAATATCTCTTTGAGATTTGCTTTCTTTGTATAGCTCAATTACTCTTTCTCTAATTTCAACACTGGTTTGTCGTCCCATCTTCACTGTTTGATTTTTTTTATTCAAATGATGCAGTAAAAATAAGACCGACGCAAAAATTTTTTATTAAAATAATATTTACCGTTATTTTACTAAGAACAAAAGAGTGTGGCTCATTTTGAGTGTGGGGTGAAGTTAACAACATATTTTGGTTTTTTCGTTGCTTTTATCTTTAATATCGAAAAATTGGGGGAAAATGCAATTAAATAGAGCTGCACTTATGGATTAACAAATTGAATAAGAAATAAATGGTGGGAAGATGGTATTTTAAAAATTATTTCAAAAACATTAGTAAAAAAAATGCTGGCTCACTTTGACTGTGAGCCACTGTATATAAGGATATAGCGAATTAAAAAATAAGAAAAAAAACATCTATTAAAAAATTTTAAAATTTTTTAAAATATCACTATGGGTATCATTTAAAAAATTTTGAAGAGGTCTTTAAGGAAATACAAAATTTTTTAAAAATGCTTAACCCATTAAGAGCCGATGGTATTTTTATGTAAAACTATATATATGCAGAACCACTTTTTTTAATTCTCTGTCACCCCAATATTTGCTTTTTTGAATGGAGTAACTTCACTAAACTAGATATACATAGATGGTGAAGGGTATATAAGATTTGGCATAGCCGAACTCTTTTTTAGGTATAAAAATAACAAACGTAAGCAGTTCAATCTGCTGGTTGAGCTTGTGGAGGAACATCAGACTTAGCTAGAGGCCTAAGTTCCAATGTCAATAAAATTGAAGCTAAAGAAGAGTGAAAAAATTATCAACAAAATTAAGCATTCAAACAAAACTGTATACTAAAGTTATGAAGACGTTAAAAGAAGTTAAAAGATTTAATAGAAAAAGTTAAATGTATATCAAAGAAAGAAACTAAAAAAAGAAGAGCATAAAAAACATCATCTAAAACTTACGTCCGATGAAATCGAATTAAAAAACGTAAAATAACATAACATATAATAAAACTGTAACGGAGTCATTTCTATACATGAAATATTTTTTAAAACATTTTGATATTGGTGTAGATAGTAATCGCTATAGCAAATACAAAACACCTATTTTTGGATTTTTTTGTGTCTGTGTTCACATCATGTAAAAAGTGCTGTATGGATTTGCACAACATTTTGTAAGGAGGTTCCTTAGAACCTTGATTCCAATATAGAATACATTTTTTTCATAAAAATAAGATATTTTGTATAGAAAAAAGAGATACAAGTGTAAGAGCACCTAATTTAATCTGTATAATCGTACAAAAACTGTTGTCTGCACATTTTATTTTTGTAAATGGAAAATTTTTTTATTTAAAAACCCATCTTTCTAAATTTGAATTTTAAGAAAATTCCAAATGAAATACAAAAGTTTCCAAATTGAATTAAGAGTAGTCGTTTTGTTTTTTATTGTTATTTTTAAGTGTTAATTTATCGCCTAAAATGCTACTGCAAAAATTTTTTATAAAAATTTTATGTTTTGGTCTATTACAAAATATTTTATTGCCGAAAATTTTAAATAGTACCAAAAAAACTAACTATCGACAGCGACTATTCTCGAATGTCGTTTTCGACAACCTTAATAAGGCCGATTATGCTTATTTTAATTAATTTTTTTGCATGCTGTTTTTCATTTTAAGTATAAAAGTAACAATCGTAAAACAGTTCAATCTGCTCGTGAAGCTTATGGAGGAACATCAGACTTAGTTAGAGGTTTTAGTTCCAATGTCAATAAAATTAAGGCTAAAGAAGAGTGAAAACATTAGCAACAAAACTTACCATTCAAATAGAACTGTATACTAAAGTTATGAAGTCGTTAAAAGAAATTGAAAGATTTTATAGAAAAGAAAATGAATATCAAGAAACTTAAAAAAAAGAAGAGCATAGAAAACATCAACTGAAGCTTACTGAAAGGCAGAGTGTGTTTTATTCTACACTAATTTCAAGTTTTTTCTTAATCTATACATATAATAAAACTGTAACTGTAACATTTTGATGTTGGTGTAGATAGTAATCGATATGAAATACAAAACACCTAGTTTTGGAATTTTTGTGCGTCTGCGTTCGCATCATGTAAAAACTACTGTATAGATTTCACAAAATTTTGTAAGGAAGTCCATTAGAACCTTGATTCCAATATAGAATACTTTTTTTTCCTAAAAATAAGTCATTTCGTAGAGAAAAAAAAAGATACAGTTGTCTGCACATTTTATTTTTGTAAATGGAAAGTTTTTTTTATTTAAAAACACATTTTTCTAAATTTGCATTTTAAGAAAATTACAAATAAGATACAAAAGTTAGCCGCTTAAATATCATTGAAAAGGTAATTTAAGCGGCTATCTAATTAAACACGAAAAAAGTAAAAAATAGGAAAATATGCTAGAGACCAAAATACGATTTTTTTCATTCAAACGTAACTTTACTTAAAATTATTAAGTTTAGTTTGAATACTTTACAAAAAAAAGTTATAAACAAAAAATATTAAGTGATAATTTTCGGGAAAACCCTTTGTTTCCGAGTTAAGGACCTCCACAGTTTTTACGTATAATGTGACATACCTATGTCCATCAAATACTCGATATATGCCATATTAAATATGAAAACTTTGGAAGCCCGTAACTCCAGAACTAATGGTTGGCGCCAAATTTTTCACTTAACATTTTTTGCTTAGAATTGCATTTTACATACCGTAGGCAACTTTTTTTCTTTTAAAACGGTGCCCGTAAACTGGACTTGTTCCAGACGAGGTTTTCTGATTTCAATGGCGATTTTCACAATTTTTTTTTATTAAAGATTTTCCTAGAATTAAAACCGAACACACCTGCTGGCATTGCTGTTTAATTGCATTTAGGCAAAAGTTTCATTTATTTTTATAATTTTTTCAAATAAATGGGAACTAAGTATGTTCTAGGCAATGAGAATTATTCATATCATAAATCAAATAATTAAAAAAACCGTGAATGTAGGGTAATAATAAAAATTGTCCTAGAAAGAAAACCGAACACACCTGCCGGCAACGCTATTTAAGGCTTAAATCTAGTTTACGGACGCAGCTTAAAAATTAAAAAAAAAGTTACCTACCGGGTGTAAAATTTAATTTTAAGCAAAAAATGTAAAGTGACAAATTTGGCGCTGACGCTTGGTTTCAGAGTTATGGGCCTCTAAAGTTTGTATGGACAATATGGAATATATCGAGTATTTTGTGGTGAAATGGGGCAATATTGGTATCATTGAAAAGGTAATTTAAATATCTATTCAATTTAAAAGGAAAACATTAAAAAAATACAACAAGAACAGGTAACGATCAAAAAAACAGCTTTTTCCATATAAACATGGAGTACCTACATATATTAAATAAATTAAGCTTAGTGACAGTACTACATGAAAAAAATAAAAAAAGCTTTAATAAGCGAAGCCGGTGTTGGTCATACCATAGAGAAAATCCTTGCGTCCGGCCGGAGGCCGGCTATGCGAAAAGTCTTTAGTAAGCGAAGCCGGTGTTGGTCATACCATAGAGGAGAAAATCCTTGCGCCCGGCCCAAGGCCGGCTATGCAAAAATTCTTTAGTAAGCGAAGCCGGTGTTGGTCATACCATAGAGGAGAAAATCCTTGCTCCCGGCCCCATTACACCACAAAATACTCGATATATTCCATATTGTCCGTATAAACTTTAGAGGCCCATAACTCGGAAACCAAGCGTCAGCGCCAAATTTGTCACTTTACATTTTTTGCTTAAAATTAAATTTTACACCCGGTAGGTAACTTTTTTTTAATTTTTAAGCTGCGTCCGTAAACTAGATTTGTTCCCTATTTAATTGCATTTAAGCAAAAGTTTTATTCATTTTCACAATTCTTTCAAATAAGAATGTGATGGGAACTATGTTCCAGGTAATGAGAATTATTCATATCATAATTCAAATTACGTTAAAAAAATCGTCAATGTAGGGTAAAAATTTCAGAAAAAAATTAAAGGAAACTAATCCATACATAAAATTGAACTGCAACAATTTTATACTGAACGGCGTTACCGTTGTATCTTCTAGTATTCAGTTTTATTGATTTTTTTGGATCAAATCAAGCAAAATATGCATTAAATTTTTTAGTCACTGGTAACATCATGATATAAAAATAGAAGGTAGTTCCACTCTCTCTTTTCGTCGCCATATTAACGTTCTGACGTTTGTGGGAATTATGAAAATTTGTGCTACCATATAAATTTGTAAGATCCCGGTTTTCTGTTTTGTTTTTTTTTTACTTATATGAAATTTTAAAAGAAAAAAAATCATAAACAAATTTTATTAAATAAATAAAACAAAAAGAACAAAATTTAGCAAAAATGTTGCCTTTTTACGGACTGCATTAGTAAAAGACGTTTCTGCAAGAATTCTGTAAGATTTTTCAAACTTCGAACAATTTGATTTGCCAAATGCATCTTCAGTTTGGTCGTTGCATTTTGGGAAAAATGACATTGTTTTGGACAAGAAAAATGTACTATTGGAAAAAGTGTTTTGCCAGACTACAAAAGGTAAAATATGGAATAAAATTTTTAATTTAAGTTTTGGCTTAAACAAGTACAGGTTTCGGTTTTATTTGTAAAGGTAAAATAATACTTTTTTTCAAAGTAACGTCTGAATTAATTAGGCAATGAAACAAAAGTAATAGATTTTCAAGATAACTTAATCGAGTTTTCACATATAGACGAAACATTAAGCCTCGAAAAATATAATATAATAAGTAAAATACTGGTTGGTGAAAAAAAAAAATGGAGGTAAATTACTTTATTTTGTTTTTCGGCAAAATTTACATTTTATCACTATCTAAAGGAACAACGGGAAAACGAGCATATAAATCTTTTAAATAAATAGGATAGGATGGATTGAAAACTTTTTGGGATATATTATTTTAAAATGCGGTTTAAGGAATTGAATTCTTAAACCTTTGAGGAAAGCGATCAAAACTATATATACGTGAACGTTATATCTGAGGGTGGCCTTTATATCAATATTTAACTTTTCTTAAAATTAATGGCACTGACTAATTAACTGGCCCCCATGTGCAAAACTTTAATGTTAGATACTAATATTGCCAAAATATTTTTTTTTTTTTTTTTTTTTGGAAGACAAATTTTTCGTATTCGCTTTTCGAACAGAAAGATGTAAATTGTGTAAAAAGATAAAAAAAGTGCTTGTTAATAACACTTATTATGTTGTCATTTATTGTTAATTTAAAAAAACTTGTACTAAGCTAATGCTAAGGACTTAAAAACTTATATAAATAATATTGATATCATTATAAAACGCTCTGAAACACAGTTTGCTTAATGAACTTATCAGGCATGTCACAGAACTCAATTCCGATCGGAAGTGGTTTCAATTCCAAAAATTAGTTCTATAGAAAAAAAAAGATTTTTCGGAATGAAACCACTTTTAAATTTCAAAGTGAACTTTACTTTCTTTGAAATTCTATTATTTGCGAATTTTAAATTTACTTATATACTACATTTAAATAAAAAGGTGGAGATTAAGCATTTTTTTTAAATAATCAAAATCGAATGGAATCTGAACAAGGTAAAACAAAATCGATCGGAATTGTTAATACAGAATTAAAACCATTCCGATCGGAATTTGTGACATGCCTGTATATTTAATTATTAATTACGTAAAAAGAAATATCAATCTTTGAAAATTTTATTAATTAAATTGCTTAATTCCATAAAAATCTCGCTCTACAATTGTATTTTTAATAAATTATGATAATAAGCAAATTTGTATAAATTGTATTTTATAGTCAAAGGATTTGTTTCTGTGTAATTTATACTTATAATAAATCGATTTGAGTTTTCTTTACATTTATTATACAAATTACACATATTTTGTTAATTAGTTCCAAAATAATTTTTTTTCTTATATATCTGTGGCAACGCAAATTGTGTTGTTTACAAAAAATATATTTCAAATAATTCCCGCAAACGTCACAAATTTTTGAAGTGGAACTACCTTCTATTTTTGTATCATGGGTAACATTGTTTGCTATAAACATTAAATGTATGTAAAAAGGTTGCTTTCATTTTTATTTTTCTATTAAGAATGTGATAGAAACATGATTATACGCAATGATGGTTATTTATGTCATCAATGATTATCAAACGATCGATGAAGTTAATGTCACTACTCCTACAGAGCTTGCATCAAAACCAACGTTAGACTAACGCACAATAATTTTAAGAATGAAACTTACATTACGATGTGTTAAATAATGCTAATGTACCGAATTCTTAAAAATTCACTTACCGTTTGGCCCGGCCGTCTTCCACGTCCTCCAGTACTTCCTGGAGGATTACCAGCTCCTGCTCTTCCACGTGCTCGACCAGCATTTCCAGATGGCTTATCCATATCGCTTCTTTATTCCTTTTCCAAAACAAGCATACAAATATAGTTGCAAATTAATTTTATACACTTTATTTCTAAAAATAACAATTCATTAAATTTTTTATTAATCTGATATTAACAAATTGCGGCGTCGGTATCAAATAACTGTCAACCAAACCATTAAACGCAGTAACATACCAAACTACTCCAAGGAAAACGCGGATGAGAAATTGCTATTAAACAGTGTTGTTATATTAGCGGATTTATCCGTAATTCAGGGATTTTATTTTTTAAATGGGGATACAAATCTCAGTTTGGGGATTGAGGAATTCTTTGAGGATATATTTTTCGTTTTGGGTATTGAGGGTTTTCACACAAGACTAATTTTTAATCCGACTTTTGTTCTTTCGTATTTACAATAGACTAATTTTGCTGGCATAAAATTGTGCACGTATACACAGCTTTGTGTGTGTTAGTATTTTCTTTGTTTATTTCACGTTTGCCTTTCGTTCGTTAAACACACAGACATAAATTGCGGAACATACTTGGCGGAAATATGGATGAAATAAGTGATCATGAATTGGCAATAATTTTAGGAGGAATTTCTTAACTTATTAACTTATGCCCCATTTTCAAAAGATTTCAATTAATATTTTATTCATATTTGACAAAAAGTTCGTTTTCAATTTTTCCCTGTAAAACACATATAAAAATTAACTCAAATCAACTTCAAACTTAATTTCCCTTGATAAAATATTATAAGAAAATGAAATTCAATCATAATAAAATCTCAATCAAGTACATAATATCATTTACTTCATATTCATCTTTACGCGTCGATGGCCAACTAAACACTTAAAATCGCTCTGCAAAAAAAACGAAGAACCATAAGTGTGTATGTGTTAGTTTTGTTCTGCTTGTGCGGGGTTGAAGCTGATTGAAAAATTGTGACAACCAAAAACCACTCTCTTCACCGAAAAAGCCTACAAACTGCGATTTTATGCCAGCACAATTAGTCCAGTGTGAAAACCCCCAGTTAGAGAAGTTTTTTGAGGATTTTTAAAAATTATGTTACTTTTTTGGTACCTATAATGGTATGGTAACAAAAGGCACTACTAAGACTCTCCGTAAATTAAAAAAATGACTGCCTTTTTTTGGCAATGAAAATCAAAATAAGAAATAAAATGCAATACTCGAATCTTTATTGATGATCTAGATACTGATAGATATGGAATACAAAACACCTAGTTTGGATTTCATAAAAAAAAGAGTACACTTATTTTTGTAGATGGCAAAATTGTAAAACTAATTACTAAGCTCTACAATTACAGCGGTATTCATAAAATATTTATATCGATTTCAAATCCATTTTAGGACAAATTTGAAATATTTAAAAAATTTGCTATATTTAAATTTTAAGGAAATTGGAAATCACACGCTGACGAAGTCGTGACCGTTGCTAGTATATAATATATATAACTTATACAAATACAATATTATATAAAACGTATGTTAATATATAAATTGAATTTAAAAACAAGTAGGAGTGCAATATTCGGCTATGTCGAATCTTGTATACCTTTTACAATATATGTAAATCTAGGTTAGTGAAGTAACTACAATCAAAAACGCAAATAAAAAATTAAATATAAAAATTAATAAAAAAATATTTTTGTACTGCATATACATGTATAGTTTTACATAAAAACGTCATTATATCTTAATGGGTTAAACATTTTTAAATAATTTTACTATTTCCTGAAAGATCTCTTCAAAACCTTAAAAATGATACCCATATTGATATGTTAAAAAATATGGTGCACAATCGTACTTTTCTATGAAAACTTCAGAGACGGAATAAATGGGCGAGGACCAATTTTCTCACTTGATGTTTTTTATTTTTCTAATTTCTATACATATGTTTTTTTGATTCTAGTTACTTCATTGTTCCAAATAATGTGGAAAAATTAGAGGCAGACGTGGTGGTTTCCCCGCTACCTCGAGGGCCGTGGTCCGATCTTGATGATTTTAAATAGCAATTCTTTCGACACTATTTCTGATCTAGTGCCTTGTCAAACTTGATTTCACTTCTCATACGAACGCAGAATATACATACATATCGCTGGTCTCATGAAGAAAGGGCCTAACTCGAATTTTTATGAAATTCAGTTTTTTCGTGATTCCATTACATTTCATGCAAATACCCCTCGTCACAAAATTTTAATACAATAGTATCAAAAATAACGATATTACAAGCAATTGAATTTCAAATATTACATTGTGATAAATACAGTTTCTGTTATGTTTTTACCTTCTCACAAGTATGCGAGTTAGGGCTTTTCTACATGAGACCAGCGATATACTCCTTATGGCGTTGAAAATGGATATTGTAGAAATTGCAAACCGAATAACAAAGTTAGATATACCCTTTTTTGCAGGGAAGGGTATAAAAGGAAGTATTATTTGTAGTGGGGATCTTTGAGCATAGTTAAAATTGTTTTTTGGGAATTTCTGGAAATAAAATTTATCTAATTCGGGTATACATAAAAATAGAGACTTGGGAACCCTACTATTAAATTCAAGCGAAATTCAATGTTGTCAACACCAACTTTTAGATTCATATTTTATTATATGCAAGGATGGACAATACATAGCAATTTAACTTTTTGCATAAGAAAAATAATGAATTGCAAGCGGCATGCGACAACAGCATTGCCTACATGAAAAATGGTTTGTTAACAAAAATACTCATACAAAATTTTTAACACGTTGCATTTAATTTAACTTGGCAATGCCATCAAAAGCGGCCGAGCAGCAATGTTGAATTTAATCAACTTTTCATTTGTGAAATCATGAGGAAGCCAAATTTAATTGATCCTTCTGTCATCATTTGGTAGTCTAATTGAAGTTGTACCAGTTGGTTTCTTTCTCCTGCATATAGCGTGAGTGTCGAGTGGAGTATAAGTTTGTTCATAGACTGACTCTTTATTCAAAACATTTTAATTGCTTACAAGCTAAACTTAAAAATATTTAAAATTAATTTTGCCTACGAAGCAGATTCACACGCTTTGAGAAAACATATATTGAATTACTTAATTTTATCAGCATAGTAAATTTGCTTGTCAAGCATGTTTGGCTTGTATTCAGGCCACCAAATGAGTTTAATCACTAATTTAGAAGTCATTTACTGCCATCCTTAAATTAGCGCGTAAAGCGTCAAATAACTGTCAAAATTTCTCATGTTCATACAAAATGTATGAAGCATCCCTAAATAGCACGGCGTCAACGCTTAGCAATTGGAAAATCCAATTTTGACAGTGCGTTAGGAAGTGAAGTTGGCTGCTTGTTGGTTCGTTTTGTTTTGGTATGGCTGAAAAGTAGTGACAATTAAGTTATTTTTAAGGCAATCTAGCGGTTTTATCCCTGTTTTTATTTTTATACAGCGGGTTTTATAGAATAAAATTAGTTAACATTACTGTTAAAGACACAAAGTTGAAGCTGTTATTTAGGGATGACATTCTAGCGCAAAAGTTATGAATTACATTGCTTTGCGTCTTACGGGCTAATTTAGGGATTACAGTTATAAATATAAACGTGCACTAGTATATCCAACAGTATGGCAAAAACAGATATATCATATACATACAGCGGTCAAAAAAAGTATTCGACATCTATATAAAATTTTATTTGTGTTTCAATAAAAAGAATTAGATTTTGTTTAGTGGTAAAACTCACATAAAATTTTATTTATTAAGGAACAAAGAATATAATTCAGTAAAAAATTAGATCTTTACAACTACTAAAACAAAAAAACATAATATTTACAACTTAAGCTAAAAAAACAGGAACAAAAATGTATTCGACATTTAAAAAACTATTATAAAATTAAACTCTTATTGACATTCTAGTAACGAGTTACTCTTCCTTTGCGCCGTATAACCTCTTTTAAACGTGCGGGCATAGACTTTACTAATGACATTGTATATCCTGGCTCAATTTTATACCATTCGTCCTGCAATATTGCCCTCATTTGGTTTTTATTTGTAAATGCACTAGATCTAATTTTTTTCTGTAGATGACCCCAAAGATTTGCAATTGGGTTAGGATCTGCAGATTGTGGCGGCGTTTTTATCAAATGCGGGCAGTTGTACAAAAGCCATAGTCTTGAATTCATTGCAGAATGTTTTGGATCATTATCTTGATGGAATTTAAATTTGCTGCAAGTCCTAATTCTTCTGCGCTCGGGCGCAAATTTTCCTTCAAAAGGTCAATATTTTTCAAATGATCCATTATTCCTTCAATGAATGACTAATTGCCAACTCCTGATGCCGCCATACATCCCCAGATCATAACACCATAACATATTTCTTTCCTTCAACTGTGTATTTGCTTTTATATATACTAGAACCTTACCATCACATCAAAAAAGATTATATTTGCTTTCGTCAGCAAAAATTACATTCATCCAGTACTCTTCTGGCTTATTTACATATTTTTTAGCAAACTCTAATCGCATAATTCGATTTTTTTGAGATATGAGGTTTTTCCTAGCTGATCGTGCCTGAAATTTGTGCTTTTTTAAAACATTTCTAATTGTTTGGGGAGTAACTTCAGTGCCTACGTATTCCTTGGTATTTTTGGCTAATGCTGATGTATTGACTCGGGGATTTTTTTTTGACTTCGCGCAGTATTTGTCGTTCATGTACCTCTGTAAGTTTCCGTGGACGACCACACCTGGGCTTATTTTCAACTGTTTTTGCAGCTTTGTGTTTTTTTATTATATAATGGACAGTAGTTCGTGGCCTTCCAACGATTTCTGAAATATAATTTTCCGATTTGCCTACTTAAAAATGATGGATTATTAAATTTCTTATTTCAATAGTGGTTTCTCGTCCTTTGCGCCCCATTTTTGTAACCACGTGAAACTAAAGGAAAACAATGCATGAAAAAAGCTTCGAACTAAACTCCTTACGGTATTAAAAATAACAACAACAAGCATAGTCAACATATTAACGCAAAGGCGAAAAAAAATGAGTGATGTCGAATACTTTTTTTGCTTTGCAATTTTAGCGTTTGTTATAAAATACGCTCAATTATCTCACATTCTCAAATATTATTAAGTTTTGTAACTTTTAATAAGAAATTACCTCCACTGTAAAAAAAAATTACAGCTAAATACTTTAAATTCTTGTCCGCATGTAACACAATAAATGATTTGTAAAAATAAGATTGCATGTCGAATACTTTTTTTGACCGCTGTATCAGTTACAACAGATACAAAAGAACGCATGAGTGTAGTTGATACTGTATGCTTACGCTTGTGCGTACTCACACTATGGATATAAACAGCGTTGCCGCTTTGGTCCAATCGGACCAAACTTGGTAGTTTTTCGTTTTTAAAAAACAGTTTGGTAGTTTGGTTGGTTTGTTGCATTTTTTTAAATTTTTGGTAGGTTTTCCTCCTGTAGCAAATTTTTAGCAATAGTAAATTTTTTACCTTAAAAATTCAGAACATAAAATAAAAAAATGTAACTTTGAATTAAATAAACAATAACCGTGAATAGTTTTACCACTGTTTTCAAAAACTGTTTTAGGTGTAATAAAAAACATCTCTGCTTTTTTGCATAAAGATGATTAAAGCTATAACCATCTCTGGTTTAAGAAACGCGAACAATATTATGAAATTGAAATTAACAATATTTTTGAGTGAAGTCTTATTTACAAGTGTTTGTGTTAAAAAAATTAACAGACAAAATGGAAAAGTAAGTAAACTTTTTTAATTGTATATATGTACCTATTAATTACATAAATATTTACTAATATTGCGTGTAAAGAAACAGTCAAAAAAAATTTAGAACCGAATGGTTAAGCGAATTTGATTGGCTCCAGGAAAGGGATGGGTGTTCATTCTGCATAATATGCTCTAAAACTATTTTAAATCATAATATCCATCTTAAAAATCACCAAAGGCAAATTTCCACCTCAACAATTACGGAAAAAAACCAAGTGAGTATAACAGAGTTTATGTGCAAGAAACGCATTTTTAAATTTTTGGTAGGCTGTGAACGATTTTGGTAGGATTTTTGAAAATTATTGGTAGGAAGTCAATTTCTTGTGTGGCAACGCTGGATATAAACCAGTGATGCGCAAAATATAAAATGTATTTGTATTGGTGAGAAATAAAAAGTTACACTATGAGAAAAGTTTTTTAATAAAAAAACGGTGTAAGTTAGTAATATTATAAAATATTGCACATAAGCATATAATATAAATTTAAAGTACATATTTTAAAATTAAGTCAAAAAATTTTAGTTTAAACAAAATTTAGCAGAATTACGTTATAAAATAACTTTCACCTCTTAACCGTAAAAAAATTTATTAATATAAAAAATGCTGTTACTTGGTAACATTATAAAATAGTGCACATAAGAAATTAAATTAAAGTTTAATTTAAATTCAAGTAAAAATTCTAATTCTTAAATATAAGAAAAGTTGCTTAGTGAAAAAAATATGTTACTTGGTAACAGTAAAAAACTAAAGTATTTTACATACAAGTAAAATTCTTATTAAAAAAATTATAATAAAAAAATCTCATAAAAATTATATATGAAATTTTCTCTTTTCGTGTTTTTTCTTTGCAATTTTGAATGCGCATAATATTTTTTAAGTTAACCGAGTTAACTCTGTTCCTTCGTACTTTGAAGTTCTAAATTTAATTTATTTAAAATAGCGGCTAAATCAGCTAAAATTGCAAGATCTAAGATAAATTCTTTTTTATTTCTTTAATATGAAATGTATTATGAAAAGTTCCAAAATGCCTTTTTAAAGTATCCTCTCTCTTTTTTTTAATGTTTTATAACATAAAAGGCATTGCATATCGTCAAAAGCATTTTCAATCGGAAAGTATTTTTGAAATGCCATACTTCGCTTTTTTGCTGTAAAAAATTAAATTTTTTTCTTTCAGTGTGTCAAAAGAAAAAATTCATACATCCGCGCACATGTGCATTCGTCGATGTTAAATCGAAGTAGAGTTTTGTAGTTCTTGAACGACCTAGTTCAATAGAACGACTCCATCAATTGAACTATATGGAGGCCCTTCTTACTGAGCTCTTGTGCTCAGTTACTGAGTGCCTTTTTTAGTTCATCATTATTTATATGAAAACAAATATAAAATACTTGAGTGAAACCTTAAAGCTTTTTTTGGTACAAATTAAGGAAAAATATCCTTTTGTAGTCAGAAAATATATTATTGTATTATTATTTTTACTTTTAAAGGTTTACAAAAATAAAGTCAAATAAAAGTGCACATATATTTAGGGCCAGTTTCACTATGTCGCAATCGTTCGTTCGTTCGCACAATTACATTCAAAACAAAAACAAATTCTAAAAAATTGTTTTTGTTTTAAATGTAATTATGCGAACGAACGAACGATTGCGACATCGTGAAACTGGCATTTAATCTTTAAATTGTTTTTCAGTTGCACAATTTTTCATTAGTATGTGTGAATATGTTTTTAATTTTTGATAAATTTATCTCAGGACACTAAAAATGTAGCGATTATCAACCATGTCAGTGGCAACCCAATTGAAAAGTATACGTTTGAATGCAACACTGCACGATTGCATGGCTGCTTTTAAGCTTGAAGTCAGCGGCAGTTTGAACAGCAGTTTTGACAGCTTGAGGTAAAATGCCGGAAACAAAAAAAGAAGATGGTCTTTTTCCGGTGAATGAGAAAAAAGAACGGACGTGTTCAGGAGGAGGCAAGAAAAAATCAGAAAAAGTGCCACTCATCAGCCCGAATAAGCGATCCCCCGCCATCCGAGCAGCTACAACAGCACCACCAACAGCAGTAGCTCCAACAATAGAAGCACCAACACCAGCAGATGCTCCAACAAAGTGGTTACAGCCGTAGCTCCAACAACGGCAGTAGTTTCCAACAATAGCCGCAGTAGCTCCAGCAGGAGTCATACCAGCAGCAGCTCCAACAACAGTGGCAGTAGCACTAGCAAAAGCAGCTCCAACAACAGTGGCAGTAGCACTAGCAAAAGTAGCTCCAACAACAGATAAGTACCACCTAAAATTGTATATTAGTTACACTAAGTCACTATTACATATGGGCTTGTAAAGAAAACAAAAATGTAAATTTTTTGACGTCAATTTAAATATATACTTACCCAGAAATGAAATCTTATTGTTAATCATCCAATATGTCTACCTAACTAAAAAGAAAATAAAATATAAAATTTTAGCCATCGAAACTTACCTGTAAAGAAAGTAAATTTTAAATGTTCTGGCTTCGTTTAAATATATGGGCCTGAAAAGGAAATAAAATATAAATTTTTGGCCATCGTTTTTTTTGCCTAAAAAGGAAATAAAATATAAATTTTTGGCCATCGTTTTTTTGCCTAAAAAGGAAATAAAATATGAATTTTCAGCCATCGTTTTTATATGAAAAGAGAATAAAATTGTAAATTCTATGACCTCGTTTTAAATATTTGCCTGAAAAGAAAACAAAATGTAATTTTTTAACTTCGATTTATATATATACTTACCCAAAAGTGAATCCATAGTTTTAATAATCCAATATGTCTATCGACCTAAAAGAAAATCTCAAAAATTCAGACTGTTATATATATAAATTTACCTGAAAAGAAAATAAAACATAAATTTTGAGATTTCAATAGACTTACCCAAAAAGGAATTCATAAACATAATGATTATATGCCGCTGTACAAATACACTTACCCAAAACAGAATCCTGAGCTTTAGTATGTCGATACATCCTAACCTAAAACATAATCATAGTTTTGATATTTACCGGAAAACTAGATAAGAATTTGTATGTTTCGATATTTACCTAAAAGCAAAATTATAATTTTTAATTTTTTTCGATTTACCTAAAAGCAAAATTATAATTTTTAATTTTTTTCGATTTACCTAAAAGCAAAATTATAATTTTTAATTTTTTTCGATCTACCTGAAAGCAAAGTTATAATTTTCAATCTTTCGATTTACTTACCTTAAAGAAAACCAAATATAAGTCATCGATTTGAGTATATGTACCCGATTAAGACCTAGAAAACATAATTGTTAATACTTTAAAATACTTACCTGATAACTAGACCATAATTTCAAATATGTATATATACCCACCTGAAAACAAAATAATAATTGTAATACTATGTATATAAACCCACCTGAAAACAAAATAATAATTGTAATACTATGTATATATACCCACCTGAAAACAAAATAATAATTGTAATAATACGTATATATACCTACCTGTAAACAGAATCATAATCTTAAATACTTGAAAGCATATTTATCTAAAAAGAGAACAAGAAACCTAACGATTTACTTAGAATTAATTTAGCAACACAACTTATATGTTTAAACCGATAAATTAGTGGCAGTAAAAAAGTATTCCGGTCATAAAAGCATCTAGGGCCCCAAAAATTAGCGCTAATTTAGGTCAGCCCCGGGGAAATGGGCACTCGTTCATAGGCAGAACAGAGTTATATATTTTCGATCCAATAATAACGTAACTAAAGTATCGGTTCCTTATCATTCATTAACTTAGTCAGATAGGTCCCTATGATAAGTATCCAAATATTTGTCATTATTTTTATATTAAGTAGACCTAAGAAATTTGTTAATATAAGAAAGTAACACTGTAACAAAACAACCATGAATTTGAAGTTGAACATTTTTGAAATATATCATAATTGAAATTTAAGAAAGTACATGTAAATGGCTGATTAAACTGAGAGGGTAGGTATGGGGTTGTGAATATTTTTGTTTAGGGGTAGCGAAAAATTGGAAACCAGGACACTTAAGCTACTATGGACAACAGCATCCAGCATGGATACTGAGGGAGGGCGTCCAAGGAGTTACACCACCAACAACCCGGATTTTTCTCTGAGTCTTCTCCGTCTTCTTTATATTCGCCCCGCTTTATTTTTTTAGATAAATGGTTTGGAAGAACACTGGTACATAGATTTAGCTGTACCATACACTGCTAGCTGCGACGAACACCCGCCCAAGCCCGACGAGCCTTAGCCGCGCGAGACAAAAGTTAGTTACCAGTGTGGCAGGTAGCGAGTGTAGTTTCTAGGGATGACCGCCTGTGGCCACCATCTCGGAGACGGGTAATTTTGTTCTTGAATTGTAATACCACGCATTGACCTAGAAACGTGACAGTTAATAATTAATGGCGCCCAACGTGGGGCACGAATTGAAGATTTTTTGTTTTATTGTCGAGTATTTGTCGTTCAATTGTAGGCTTGGATAGCTGGAAAAACGGTAAGACTATCTGGCGAGCTTCAGTTAACTTTTGTAAGTCATGGCTGATGGATAATCAGTGCATTAGCGACAGAGGTTATACTGAACAGAGTTACTTGAGAATAGTTAGTCTCAGAAGATTACGCTACAGAATCTCTGATAGCAACTTTCATCAAGATAGCGAGTCATTGGTTAAACAGCGTAAGTCCCGGATGTTTGTTTTGAACAAAGCCGCGTTGCGATGCTGGCCTTAATCAAGGGTAGTAAATATCCAGACTATAAGACCGACACAACTCAGAGGAAATATCCAACACTTTTATTTTTTTTTGAAATTCACAACCCATATACCTTCCAGTTAATCACGTAACTTTATTTATATACATACAACCAAATAATTATTTTAGTTTAGTTTTGTCGGAGGAGAAGCCTAGACTGAGGTAAGAAATTTAACGCTTAGTTACGCATTCAGACACGACATTTTCAGGTAGAACCCTTTTTAAGTTGTTTTGATTCAGTTATTAAAATATATCGAAAGTTTGGAGGTAGTACGAATTATTACCTATTTTTATGATCACATATTTTTCTTTATTCCTTTATTTAATTTTCTCTTATCTTTAATTTCGGCATAAATACTCACATAATTTGGAAAAAAAAAAAGAAAAAGAAACGAATAGAAAGAGATAAATTGAAATTCTATTTTATCTTGAATTTTGAAGTTTCGCAAATAATTTTTGGTTTAAGCATTTACATACAGATTTGATTTGAAATTAACGAGTTCGGTGGTATACATATCGGTAACATTTTAATTTTGATATTTTACATTTTTTTTGTTTTGGTCTTACACGACTGCAGGCAATGCAACTGGCTATCGTTTTATAGTTGGCCGGTGCAAATTTAATCTTGGTCCAGGAAATTTTTTTGTCGTATTTTCCGCTTGATATTGAACCAGGTAACGTCATGGGTAATAACAACGTTACTTTAGCTGAAATTTAAAACCATAGGTTGAGGTAAAATCATCGTTGACACAGAGTAAGTTGTAGGTAGGTGAGATTTTGAACCGGTAGCTTCATTTGGAAACTCTTTACATCGCGAGTAATATTGGTTATGGTAAAAACCCGAAGTGGGGCAACCACTAATGAGACTATGGATCCCAGTATCACCACTGTAGCGACCACAAGCACCACAGCGACTACCGCTTCAACGAGTCAGTTAGTATCATCCAGAATGCCAACATCCATACCAACGTTAGATCAGACCGTAGTAGAACCGGGACGGACACCAGCGAGGGAAGCAGAGGGAATCGACCGTAGCTCGGTTAGGCAGGGACATAGCGAAAGCTATGAGTTTTCTGGAAATCCAGCCAACTTATCCTCTGACACTTCAAGAACGTCTCCCGAGTATAGTAGCATAACTGCAAGGGAAGTCAGGAAAGAGTACGGGAATGCCAATGTATCAAACCACGGTTTGGACCAGCGTCAAGAGGCACAAAAAGTGGCCGAAACAGGTTTAAGACAGATAGAGATTTTGCGATCAGTGGACGCGAGGATAGAAGCATTGATACCCACTATAGTTCAGGCAACGATTAGAGCGATGTCCCAACAACCTGAAAATATTAACCAACATAGGAGTCCAAGGTCCAGATCTTCGGCACAGCCGGCTCGTTCTGGAAATAACGTACCAAGAGAGGTGACCCAACCAGGAAGACCGAATTTTCACAACTCAGAACATGGACCACCGTTTACGGCTATCAACAACAATGTACCACCATTTACCAATCCGTTAAATCAGAGGAACAGTCAGTCGGGGCAACAGTTTAGAAATATACTGCCACAGGTACATCAACCACCTTTTTGCCGGGTGTAAACCAACCAACACAGTGGAATCCACAACTGAACGGACATTGGAGCGAGAGGCCCAACAACATCGATGCCGCCCAGAGGACAGACAAATGGGGATTGAAGTTTGACGGAACCCCTAAAACACCGAGTGTGGAAGATTTTGTGTTCAGAGTAGAGACACTTCAGTCCGATTATGCTTGTTCTTGGATGGAGGTCATCCGTAGTTTTCACCATTTCCTTAGTGGACCAGCTTTAGATTGGCTGTGGGACTACAGGAGAATGAACAGTAACTTGAGTGATTGGCCCACGTTGAAAAAGGCTTTGATTAAGTATTTTCACAGATTTGAAAGTGACTTTGATATTCAGCGAAAGATATTAGACAGACGTCAACAACACCAAGAATCGTTCGATGAGTTTTGTAACGCCGTAATCCATTTGAGGAACCAGCAGACTAACCCGATTCGAGAGCAAGATTTGGTAGATATCATGAAAAGCAATTTAAAGCCAGCGATGTCGCAACTCCTCTTTGCGGTCAGACCATTTGGGCTAAGTCATTTTAGAACAGAAGGGAGACGGGCCGAAAATATGTTGAATAGTCAAAGAGCGATTAATACTAGATATGCGGGGAAACAAGTTCACGAATTAGGATTTGAACCGGAACCAGCAGAACGAAGGAGCGAACCAACAATTAATGCGGTGACTAAAGTTCGGCAACTGGTGTGTTGGAACTGTAAAGTGGAAGGACACACATTTATGGACTGTCCATCGGAAAGAAGACGGTTATTCTGTTTTAAATGTGGATATGACAATACCGTTACTCCAAAATGCCCGATTTGTCAGGGAAACAAGAACCCGAACAGCACTCGTCCTGGGTTGGAGGCTCGTTCGACGACAGGGGCAATCCAGCAACATCCTCAGCAACAGTAAAGGCAAGGGGCGAAGATTCGGTAGAGTGTTCTACCGAGTTAAAACTAGCTACACCAAATGAAATCGACAAGGTACCTCAAATTAAGATTCAAGCGAAGGAGAAGGCCCAGTTAGGCCGTGATGAGACCGTGGGTGAAGACAAAGCTACGTACGTACGAAAGACGTCACGAAAGATATTAAGAACCAGACAACGATATGTGCAAAGAAAACACCAGAGAAAGGAGATATCGGAAACTAAGTTAGTGGAAAATTCTGATAGTAGAATTTATGTTGCAATTGAAATCAAGGGAAACGAGATTCAAGGCTTGCTAGATAGCGGAGCCTCCGTGTCATGTTTAGGCGAAGGGTGTCTTGAGTTTGTCGAGAAAGCAAAGCTTATAATTTATCCATGCAGATCAACGATCGCAACAGCCGATGGCCGAAAAAATATGATAGTAGGACGCGTTAGAGCGCAAATACAATTTAATAAACGAAGCGATTGGATAGATTTTTACTTAGTGCCGACCTTAAGACATAAGTTATTTCTAGGCATTGACTTCATTAGGAAATTTGACTTATTACGGTTCGAAGTTAGTCACTTATCGACAAATATCAGCAAGACAGATGAAGAGCAAATCCATGAATTCCCGAAGAGGCACAGGCTATCTCCAGAGCGATGGCAGATTCTGGACAGTACTATCAAGAAGTTTCCGTCGTTCGCTAGTAAAGGACTGGGCAAGACACACCTAGAAATACACACAATAGACACAAGAGAGGCAGCCCCTATTAAAGAAAAACACTACCCCGTGTCGCCAGCAGTTCAGCAGTTGATGTATGCGGAACTGGACAGAATGATATCGCTGGGCGTAATTGAACCAAGCGAAAGCCCGTGGAGTAACAGGGTTACTTTCGTACAGAAAGGGGAAAAGGTGCGTATATGCCTGGATGCTCGTCGGCTTAATGACATTACCGTGAAAGATGCCTATCCGCTACCGCACATCGAAGGACTGTTGAGTCGTCTGGGGGATACACACTTTATTTCCAGCGTCGATCTGAAGGACGCGTTCTGGCAGATACCGCTAGCAGTCACCAGTAGAGAAAAGACGGCGTTCACGGTACCTGGAAGGCCTTTGTACCATTTCACTGTCATGCCATTTGGACTGTGCAATGCAGCTCAGCGGCTATGTCGGTTGATGGACAAAGTCATTCCAGCTCGCCTTCGCGAACGTGTTTTCGTCTACTTGGATGATTTGCTAGTGGTTTCTTCCAATTTTGCGGAACAGATCGAAATGCTTGGTGAAGTAGCCCAGTGCCTAGAAAAAGCAGGATTGACAATAAATGTCGAAAAGTCCAAGTTTTGTTGCAGCGAGTTAAAATATTTAGGTTATATTATCGGAGGCGGCACTTTAAAGCCAGACCCTGAAAAGATTGCGGCGATCCGAAATTTTAAGTATCCGACCACCCCAAAACAGGTACGCAGTTTTATAGGGACTACCGGTTGGTACAGAAGATTCATCCAAGATTATGCCACCATAACCTCCCCTATAACGGAAACACTAAAGAAAGGAAAAAAATTCGAATTTACCTCAGAAGCAAAGTTAGCCTTTGACAAGTTGATAAACTGTCTAATCACCACCCCGGTATTAACACACCCCGATTTTTCGAGAATTTTTTATATACAATGCGACGCTTCAGACGTGGGAATAGGGGCCGTAATTTTTCAAGAAGACCCGGAAGGAGGAGAACATCCGATCGCGTACTATTCGAGAAAGCTCACGGCTGCTCAAAAAAATTACTCGGTGACAGAGCGAGAATGCTTAGCAGTTGTATCAGCGATACAAAGATTTCGCCCTTATATTGAATTAATGCAGTTCGTAGTAATTACCGACCACTCCAGTCTGAAGTGGCTAATGACCCAAAAGGATTTAAGCGGTAGATTGGCACGCTGGAGTTTGCAGCTACAACCATTTACATTCGAAATAAAACACAGGAAAGGCTCGCAAAACGTCGTACCCGACGCGTTATCCCGTTATACCTTGAACGCATTGGAAAAGACCAAGATACCGTTAGTGGACTTAGATTCGCCTGAATTTCAGTCGGAAGATTACAAAGAACTAATCAAACTAGTTAGTGCAGAAAAATCCAGCCTGCCAGATGTTAGAGTAATTGACAATTTCGTGTATAAAAGGACAAATGCGAACTCAAGCGATGTCACACTAGAAGATCACACATGGAAGCTTTGGATCCCATCGGCGTTGACTAATACGGTAATCGAGAATGCTCACTGCCCCCCGGACTCCGCACACGGTGGAATTGCTAAAACTATTAAGAGAATCCGTGAATACCTTTATTGGCCGCACCTTAATAGTCAGGTAAGGGAGTTCATCAATCGTTGTGACACTTGCAAAGAGTGCAAACCGTCAAATCTGGTACTGAGGCCACCAATGGGGAAGGAAAGCGATGTCGTAAGACCATTCCAGAGAATCTACGTGGACTTTTTAGGACCCTATATCCGGTCTAAGCGAGGCAACTGCTATATTTTTGTCGTCCTTGATCATTTGACGAAGTTCGTTTTGTTAAAAGCCATGACGAAGGCAAACTCGCGTAATGTTGTTGACTTTCTTGTAAAGGAGGTATTTTATAAGTTCGGGTGTCCCGAAACTTTAGTGTCAGATAACGGACCGCAGTTTGTTAGCAAAGATTTTAGTGATCTGATGGGAGCCTTCGATATAAATCACTGCAAAACAGGAGTATACGCACCACAGGCCAATGCGTCGGAGCGGGTGAACCAAAGCATTTTAGCCGCAATTCGTTCATACCTGGGAAAGAATCATAACGAATGGGACCTGCATTTATGTGAGATAGAAGCTGCCCTTCGATCAGCAGTCCATTCAGCGATTGGGATGACCCCGTATTTTGCACTGTTTGGAACTAACATGATAACACACGCGTCAGCCTATAAGTTAGCGAGAAAACTTGACGCAATGGAGGAAGCAGAGATAAGATTTGAGAGCAGGCATGAGTACTTGGAGGTAGTTCGAGAAAAGCTAAGAGAGAACCTGCACAAAAGCTACACAACAAACGCTCAAAGATACAATCAGCGAGTTAGGACCACTAAGTTTCGAGTGGGTCAGGAAGTATTCCGCCGGAACTTCCAACTGTCTGATTTTTCAAAGCAAGTATCTGCAAAACTGTGTAGAAAATTTGTCAAGTGCCGAATAGCAAGAATAGTTGGAAATAGTCTCTATGAGCTAGAAACGCTGCAAGGAAAGCCGCTAGGAGTTTTTCACGCGAAGGATATAAAGGCGTAGGTAAGAAACCATCCTTTTATCATATTCGCAATCTTAATTGCGAATATGATAAAAACCAAAACACCGCAGAAAGAGTGTAGTGTAGCGATTATCAACCATGTCAGTGGCAACCCAATTGAAAAGTATACGTTTGAATGCAACACTGCACGATTGCATGGCTGCTTTTAAGCTTGAAGTCAGCGGCAGTTTGAACAGCAGTTTTGACAGCTTGAGGTAAAATGCCGGAAACAAAAAAAGAAGATGGTCTTTTTCCGGTGAATGAGAAAAAAGAACGGACGTGTTCAGGAGGAGGCAAGAAAAAATCAGAAAAAGTGCCACTCATCAGCCCGAATAAGCGATCCCCCGCCATCCGAGCAGCTACAACAGCACCACCAACAGCAGTAGCTCCAACAATAGAAGCACCAACACCAGCAGATGCTCCAACAAAGTGGTTACAGCCGTAGCTCCAACAACGGCAGTAGTTTCCAACAATAGCCGCAGTAGCTCCAGCAGGAGTCATACCAGCAGCAGCTCCAACAACAGTGGCAGTAGCACTAGCAAAAGCAGCTCCAACAACAGTGGCAGTAGCACTAGCAAAAGTAGCTCCAACAACAGATAAGTACCACCTAAAATTGTATATTAGTTACACTAAGTCACTATTACATATGGGCTTGTAAAGAAAACAAAAATGTAAATTTTTTGACGTCAATTTAAATATATACTTACCCAGAAATGAAATCTTATTGTTAATCATCCAATATGTCTACCTAACTAAAAAGAAAATAAAATATAAAATTTTAGCCATCGAAACTTACCTGTAAAGAAAGTAAATTTTAAATGTTCTGGCTTCGTTTAAATATATGGGCCTGAAAAGGAAATAAAATATAAATTTTTGGCCATCGTTTTTTTTGCCTAAAAAGGAAATAAAATATAAATTTTTGGCCATCGTTTTTTTGCCTAAAAAGGAAATAAAATATGAATTTTCAGCCATCGTTTTTATATGAAAAGAGAATAAAATTGTAAATTCTATGACCTCGTTTTAAATATTTGCCTGAAAAGAAAACAAAATGTAATTTTTTAACTTCGATTTATATATATACTTACCCAAAAGTGAATCCATAGTTTTAATAATCCAATATGTCTATCGACCTAAAAGAAAATCTCAAAAATTCAGACTGTTATATATATAAATTTACCTGAAAAGAAAATAAAACATAAATTTTGAGATTTCAATAGACTTACCCAAAAAGGAATTCATAAACATAATGATTATATGCCGCTGTACAAATACACTTACCCAAAACAGAATCCTGAGCTTTAGTATGTCGATACATCCTAACCTAAAACATAATCATAGTTTTGATATTTACCGGAAAACTAGATAAGAATTTGTATGTTTCGATATTTACCTAAAAGCAAAATTATAATTTTTAATTTTTTTCGATTTACCTAAAAGCAAAATTATAATTTTTAATTTTTTTCGATTTACCTAAAAGCAAAATTATAATTTTTAATTTTTTTCGATCTACCTGAAAGCAAAGTTATAATTTTCAATCTTTCGATTTACTTACCTTAAAGAAAACCAAATATAAGTCATCGATTTGAGTATATGTACCCGATTAAGACCTAGAAAACATAATTGTTAATACTTTAAAATACTTACCTGATAACTAGACCATAATTTCAAATATGTATATATACCCACCTGAAAACAAAATAATAATTGTAATACTATGTATATAAACCCACCTGAAAACAAAATAATAATTGTAATACTATGTATATATACCCACCTGAAAACAAAATAATAATTGTAATAATACGTATATATACCTACCTGTAAACAGAATCATAATCTTAAATACTTGAAAGCATATTTATCTAAAAAGAGAACAAGAAACCTAACGATTTACTTAGAATTAATTTAGCAACACAACTTATATGTTTAAACCGATAAATTAGTGGCAGTAAAAAAGTATTCCGGTCATAAAAGCATCTAGGGCCCCAAAAATTAGCGCTAATTTAGGTCAGCCCCGGGGAAATGGGCACTCGTTCATAGGCAGAACAGAGTTATATATTTTCGATCCAATAATAACGTAACTAAAGTATCGGTTCCTTATCATTCATTAACTTAGTCAGATAGGTCCCTATGATAAGTATCCAAATATTTGTCATTATTTTTATATTAAGTAGACCTAAGAAATTTGTTAATATAAGAAAGTAACACTGTAACAAAACAACCATGAATTTGAAGTTGAACATTTTTGAAATATATCATAATTGAAATTTAAGAAAGTACATGTAAATGGCTGATTAAACTGAGAGGGTAGGTATGGGGTTGTGAATATTTTTGTTTAGGGGTAGCGAAAAATTGGAAACCAGGACACTTAAGCTACTATGGACAACAGCATCCAGCATGGATACTGAGGGAGGGCGTCCAAGGAGTTACACCACCAACAACCCGGATTTTTCTCTGAGTCTTCTCCGTCTTCTTTATATTCGCCCCGCTTTATTTTTTTAGATAAATGGTTTGGAAGAACACTGGTACATAGATTTAGCTGTACCATACACTGCTAGCTGCGACGAACACCCGCCCAAGCCCGACGAGCCTTAGCCGCGCGAGACAAAAGTTAGTTACCAGTGTGGCAGGTAGCGAGTGTAGTTTCTAGGGATGACCGCCTGTGGCCACCATCTCGGAGACGGGTAATTTTGTTCTTGAATTGTAATACCACGCATTGACCTAGAAACGTGACAAAAATTGTTTGAGCTAAACAAATGAGTAATTGAGCTCACTAAGTGAGCTTTGAACTAAATAAACGAACTAGTTCGTTCTAGTGAGCTAAGCTAAAGGAACGCTCACTTTAAGGAGCTGATAAACCCAACTCTAAATCGAAGACTAAACAAAAGAGCATGTGTGTAAATTATTTTTCCACAATTGTGGTATGGCTTGCGCATCACTGATATAAACACATACAGTTGTTTATGGTTTTGCATAGAGCAAGGCACATTGATAATGCTACCCATACACGACATGTTTTTTTCATCTGACTTTTTAACTGTGTTAGTCATATGTAATTCTGCATGTGTGTCAAAATTGGTAATTTACAGAAGAATTTTAATATTTGGTCACAAACGTACATGTATAATTACGTCTGACATAATTATTATTTGTTTACAACAGCTCATCAAATTCGCTTTTTTCACTGTACAGATATCCAAGCCGTCCGGTTTCAAAATGGCTTGTAGTCGTCTTAAAATATTTTTGCCCGGTTACGGAATTACTGAAGACTTGTCAATTTTAATAATTTCATATCACTCTAAATATGAACAAGATCAGTTTGCAATAAATAATGGTACCACTGTTGCCGTTTGGTTGCACTTTTTATATTTTTTGTAACTTTTTAAGTAATAAAACTGAAAGAGTACTTGTTTCATTATTTGAGGTAAGAATCTCTTTTAACAAATCAACCTTTCTTAACATATAAATTCGATTTTAGTTTGAAATGAGCAAAAAAAAAATCTTTTCTGCAAATCAATTCGTGAGAAATCACAAAATGTTTCTTGATTCATGTTTAGAAACAGCAAGATGTTCCTCGCAACAATTATTTCCGACTGTGAAGTATTATAAGCTGCGTTTCGTGCAAAAAAACTAAGTATTCTGTTTAAATTTGCAAAAACATTGTTAGCAACTTTAGCTAATTCGCTTGAAAATTTTAACAACCGTACCAATACCCCGATTTTAAGTGCCGGACTATATGTTGAAGTTTTAAGCAAGTAAGGTTCAAATTTGTCTTTAATAACAGTATTTTTAAAATAATGAGTGTAGTAAAATCTATCGAAGCTAAATCTTTCAAAGAAAAAGTTAAAACGGATTTATTACAAAAATCGTATTTTAACTTATTTTATTGAATGTCGAGGTCATGCATTTCTCCATGCCGAAATATTAGTATGGAGTCCTAATTTTAATTCTCATGAGTATCACCGTTATAAAATTTTGTTTCATACGTTATTCTCTTTTTTATTTTATTTTCGTTTTGTTTTTGTTCAGTAAATTAATTTGCTGTCTTCTTATTTTTCCTAAAATATGGAATAAAACTATTTCTTATATTTTGTATAATGTAACTATTTTTAAGAAAAAGCGTAACTTTTTCCTGGCTATCTCTAGCAACACTGAATGATACAGAATTTACATAATTGTTATCAAATAGTTAAAAGCAATTTTAGATTTTGGTCATAAAAAAATTACCGTCAGCCGCTAATACTACCGCCAATGGTCAACCGCCGTTAATTTTTTTCATACGGCATAGGTTTTTGGCAATACTTTTTAGAATTAAAAAACAAGTGATGTCAGATGGTTTGTCAGATCAAAATAGAACACGTTCTAAACGAAAATTTGTCAGATGTATTTTACAGAAACAATGTTTCAACAGCCCTACACGACATGTATGTGTTTAATAGTGGGAATTTTGACATGTCAGATGTAAAAAACATGTCGTGGTATGGGCACCTTAAAGGTGACTGCATTAGCTTTTGCGTGTTTTTTGTTTTTGTAAATTTTGTTGAGCTGTCAAAAACGTCTGGCAATATGTGTGTATGGATTTGTGAAAAATAAGCAAGCAATTGAACACGTACATATAATACACGTGCACACACAATACACATACAATAAGAAAAGGAGCAACAATTTTGACAACACGCAAAGGAAAACAGCAAACATATGTTGATCGCATGATCTAATGCATTCACCTGTTCAATATTCCTTGGCATACAGTGAGAAAATAATCAGTTTTTTACTCTCAAATATCTGTTGTACCATGAGTATTTGGATATATCTGTTTATGAAACAGATATTTTAGATAATTGTGTGCTGCTTATGATAGAGGCAAGAACTAATAAGCAGTATTTTAACTTCGTAGTAATAACCCGAATTGTAATTATTATTGTTTAGCTTTAGTAATTAGTTTATATGATTTTAAATGTAGAATTACCAATATTTATAATATTAATGATAATTTTATCTTATAAAAACAAATGAAAAATTAATAAATTGTCTAATCGCGCGTTGAGTTATAAGGATAGAATTAATTTAATTAAAGAATTATATTATAGGTTTATTTAAAAAAATTAATTCCTTTTTGATAAAAACTAGTAAAGAGTTAAAATTAATATGTAAAAAAGGTTTCTTACATACATCTGTACATGCATATTTACATAAAAATAGAAGTTCCGAAAAATTTCAATAAAAAAAAAATTAGGGAAAACATTTACACTTCTAGAAATACATCCAGTAATAATATTGTCCCTTTTATATACATACTAGCTGAACCCGGTGTGCTTCGCTACCCCCTTGGGTTATATGGGCGAGGCCACGCCCCTTTGTCCACTCCCAACTTTATATAGTCAAGAATATCCTATTGCGAAAATTTAATGACGATTGATCCAGTAGTTAAGACTATATTACGATTTTTAATTTTTCTAAAAAGGGGCGGGGTCCCACCCACTTTTCTCCTGGTACGTATTCCTAATTATGCCAATACAATATGGTACATATCGTCGACGTAGGTCAAAAAATGGCCAAAATATGGCGATTTAAATTTTTGGGTTATATGGGCGGTGCCACGCCCCTTTGTCCAATTAAAACTTAATATAGCCTATTATTCCTTCCAGAGTCACAGTAACATGCTGTGAAAATTTCAGGAAGATCGGTCCAAGGGTTTGGCCTCCTATAAAGCACAAATAAACAGACAGACAGACATTCATTTTTATATATATATATATATAGATGTAAGTACATATAAAATAACGCAATTTTTATTTTTTATGCACTTAGAAGGATATTATTGTCATGTTATTTGTACATTCAAAATTTCTAAAATTTCTAACATGTACTAAAAAAACCTATTTTCTGCATTAAAAAAAAAGTCCCACAGCTGAAATAGAGAGTAAAATTTATTCGAAATTGAAAAGTGAAATTTTTATCACAAAAATCTGGTAAAATATGTACGTTTTAACATTAGGCACTGTAAGAATATATTTTTGTTTTCGAGTAAGTAATAAGATTTGCTAGCTGTGGTTTGCGCTAAATTTAGATATCAGACATCAAGTTTTATTCCTATCTCATTTAAATTTAATAAATTATTAAAATTTTCGAATGTACATTGATCAACGAAAGGGTTAAGGTTTATTTTTTATGCATAGTTCTTTTTAAGGTTTTGTTATTATAATTATATTTTTCATAAAAACAATTATTTTTTCCAATTGTAATTCCATTCAATTCTTAAGTGCTCAATTTGGCACAGTAGCTGGGAAGCCAGCTAGCTAAATAGCATCACCAGGGCAGGTCCCAACCCACAGCTGTTGCCCAGAGACAAATGAAAAAAAAGTAAGTATCACTAACAAAGCAAAATTTTAATCAAAACACAAAGAAACACTACAGAGGGAGAACGGGCTGTTGATGTTCCCCACTCGCCCACCCAACCTAGGACACCTGCTCCATCGAGATTTTCTGTCGACTTACCTTATATCACACAAACAGAATTAACAAACTTACATATTTATTAACACTAAAAAAATTAATACTAACGGTCACAAATATATGACTAAAATTAATGTTTGTAAAACCAAATAAAATGATAGAAAACAAAATATGTAAATTGACAAAAAAAAAAAAAAATATCACGATAAAACGGTACCTAAATTAAAATTTTATGATTTTTAACGAAAAACAGAAAAAACAACAGAAATGTAAAAAAAAACAAATTAACGCCTAAATATAATAGTTTACTTTTTGCTAACAGCGGGAAGAAATTTACATAACATAAAAAAACAAAGGAAATGAAATTATTCTAACAGCTGGTTACTAGCTATAAAACTACCTAAAAGAGCTCACTTATAAATATATAAAAAACCAACAGCAATTAATTTTTACAAATTTTACTACTCTTAAGGCCTCGTTATGCGAACGTTGATGTAAGAAAAACTTAACGTACGGTCGTTTATGTACTTATAGAAACTTTACAAATGTGACGAATGTCAATAAAATAAACAAAAACAAAACATTGTGCAGCACAATGTGTTTGTAATATTAATTTCAAAAGCCCGAAAAGAATTTAAAAATGGATATTGAGGATTAATTTACTGATGTCCATGAAATAAGTACAGTTGTTTTGCAAAAAAAAAACTATAAAGCCAAAATATTAAATTACAAAACCTAACACAATTTTCAATTTGCTGCAGCTGTTCAGAACAGTGGTGAGATTTGTGGCATAGTTACGGGCATGTAAATTTAGAAAAAGTACTAATTTCGCTTCGAAAAATATTTTACATTGCAATATGTGCAATGTATTGACAAATTTAATTATCTGTTTTAAAAAATATTATTATGTATTTAATGTAACTATTTATTTATTATACTTTTATTAAGCAAAATAATAAAAACTGATGAATGATACAATTATTATCAATACATAAAAAGTACCTAAAAAGGGCAAATGTGCCGCAATGGTACTTATCACATATAATTCCAGCACTATCTTACGAATGTCACGTAACAATGCCGTCAAAACCTATTTTATACAGGTTGAAGCGTTCCGGAAACGTGACAGTTAATTTCGGTAAGCGCTTGCATTGTTTTAGTATATTTAAAAATAAACGGCCGTTAGGTTAGCTTACGTGGACGTTCGCATAATTGTACCTTTACACTAAATTACTAATGATTAAAAAAAAATATTAGTCCTTGTTTTAAATTTGAATATTGAAATATGAAAAAGTAAAAAATGATCTTAATGAAATATAAAATATTTTCTATTTTTACAGAGCAAAAAATGCAATGGCCGACCCGGACTAAGCTTGGCTTGCAGATCCCACAAAAAAATGGCCGCCTGCAGATTCTGACCGGTAAGCTGTTGGTCATAAAAATGGCGGATACAATTAAATCTTAGAAACAATATCACTAGGTTACCTGTTTTCTTAATGCTGTTGTGATGTTCCCGGACACGTCTGCGGTTTTAAAAATACCAGAAAAATGATACCAGTCCAATGACTGCTCAAACACAAAACGACCATGGGATGACGCCCACCTGCCTCAATCGGGTCAACAGTAGGCTTGCTCGCGGTGAAATACTACCTGATCACATATATATCAATCACTATCAGATTTAAGCTCACCCATAAAAAAAACCCACCTTGTTACAATTTCCAGCACACTTAATCGACTTCAATATTTTTTTCTTTTAATTTGTTTAATAAATTATACAAAAATCCACGATAACAAGCACTGCTGATGTTTGATTAAAAAAAATGCCAATCAATAAAATTCTGGTTTTAAACAATTACTTCACTGGTTATAATTACTACACTGGTTATAGTTACAATGGCGATTTTTGCCCATATCACATCTATTTAAAACCTACCTATTTTCCAAAAATTAAACTAAACCTAACGAATCTTCCATTTATTTCTCTACCTTAAAAGCTTTTTCCATTTGTCAATTTTTTTCTGTTCACAACATGAGCATCGACATGTAAGTGCTATATTTCTGCTCATTTCATGAATGATAAAATAATTTTGGGCAAAAGAAAATATAACAACCCCATACCATCTGTTGGCAACTCCACTACGTAGTATTTTATAACAAAACAAACACACGTAGTGGTGTACATACGGACAAACCATAACAAAACGAACACACTCATAAACAACCACCACATCAACCAGAACAACAGAAAACTAAAACACTAATATTTAGTAAAAAAACGAACACCAAAGACATAAATAAGGGGATAAATTCCATTATATAACACTAAACCGACAAAAGGAGTATCCCCACCACAAATCACAAAAAAAACCAAGCAAACCCAAAAGCATGTCACCTGCAAGCTCCTAATAAAGAAAAACAAGACTTGCAAACAATGCGGACTACACTCGTCGCTACCCCTCGCCGTCACACATTCACTCGCCGGACAGCCAGCCCTTGAATTCCATGGAGAAAAATCAGCAGGTATTTAAGCAACTCCCCAATTCACGAATACTCTGTTCACAGTGACCATACCCAGGGTTCGTATCTGGCACACAGACAAAAAAAAATCGTCTACTAAGGTAAGTGCCAATGTAATTTTCCTACTGTGTCAGCCGGTGCTTCCTCTGCATTTTAAACTGTTCCTCGCTCCTGATCTGACCTGCAACAAAACTCCGGGGCTAGGTAGTTGACGCCCGTAGGACCGGTGTGCTGGGTTGGATTACGCATGAGCTGGCTCCCCGCCGGACGTGTCTATACCCCAACGTGGGGAATTCCCATGACCCTGTTGAGTCTCAAGCCGGGCAGTTGATAAATCGATATTCGCCTCGTCATTTTAAGTCTTTCGCCCTTCATTAGAGAATTTGGATTAGTTAACACATAACATACAAATAAAAGATCACAAACACAAAAAATGACATAAAATACTATTAGTGGGACGTTGCTAGTCAACACAAAAAAAAAAACTCAGTTAAACCTTGCAGATAGATTCAATTCTAGCTTCTTAACGGTTCTGCTTTCCGTTCTTCATCCAGGGTAAATATATGTAGGTTCGATTATACTGTCGGATTTACAACTATTTTTAACAATGCCAGTATAAACGAATAAAATACAACGATAAATACTTTATAATTACATAAAGCACTAACAAGACTTAAAATAATTACAATCTAAATAAATAATCGATTAACTACTAAATAATAAAATAAATAAGCAAATAAATAAAAAACACACATATGTATGCATATAAATAAATAATAAATAATTGCCAAATACATACACCCATATTCTGCGTTTCGATTCAGATCGAAATTTTCTCCGTTTGGCAACTTTGGTATTATGTTTCAGTTTCTATTCATTTCCATTTGTTTCTTCGATTGTGTGTATTCTGCATTACGATCGTAGATACGTTTTTCTAAGTTGTGTATGTGCTAACGGAAAATTTTTAATTATTGTTGGAGTTCTTTAAAAAAAGGGTAAAACTAAAAAAAAAAATGTAAGTATAGAATACAATAATTTTATTTTGTAACCATTTTTGTTTATTTTAAACCTTTAATTTATTAAAGTTATTAGTCATCTCGAATGGATTACAATTGTTTCTCATCCTCTGCCTTTCAATTCTTAACTCTGCATTCTGGAGTGCGTTGTTTTCCTCTTCAAACAATAGCGCCGCTGCTATTGATTCCATTTTGTTAAGAAAAATAAATTTTTTGGCCCGCAACGATGTAAAAGAATTAAAGTATCAACTCCGGTGCTGCTGGATTCTTCAAACTGATATTCTGATCACAAATTCCACTTACTCACATATGTATGTTCCGACACTTTTCTTCTTTTCTTATTTAATTGTTGTTCTTAACTTTATTTAATTATTGTTTTCACAAACTTTAGTTTTTATTTGTTTATGAATTTTATTTATTGCCTTTTTTCACTAATTTTAAAGTTTTATTACAAAATTGTTTATTTTTACTGCTTCTATCTCACACGTTTCACAACAAACAACTTATTTTAAACATACTCCGTTCTTCTTCTTTTTCTTTCGTTTAGGTTTTTTGTCAGAATACCTTTTTTCGATCCGAGCGTAACTGAGTGCGGGAACGTAATCGAAACGCAGAATAAGGGTGATAATTGAATAAACACATCACTACATAAATAAATAAATAAATTAAATCAATACATAAATAAATGAACACATAAATAAATAAATAAGTAAATACATAAAAATAGTTGTATAATCACAGACAGTATTATAAAAAAAAATTGATAATAGTATATGGGACGAGTATAAACATAAATCTATATTGCACTCTTATCCCTACACTATAGTTCTAACCTATATTGCCTTACCAAATAATATCACAGAAACTACACGGTCTAAGTCCAAGGTATCACAGAAACTTCTATTGCAGTTACTTTCAGATTTTTAAATCCTTCGAGTGATAAATACCAAGAGGTTTTCCCTGTAGAGACTCCAATTCATACGTATTGTTTCCGATTGGTTTCACTACACGGCATTTCAGGTATTTAGGACAAAATTTTGCGTTAATATTGTTTTTAAAATCTGAAAGTACAAAGTTTTTTCTGTAGATTTCTTGACCTGGGCTAAATTTAACTACACATGCTTTCCTATTGTATCCTTGTGCGCTTTGTTGGTAGGCATTTGCAAGATTGACTTTTATATTTTCCATAATCAATTCTAACCTGTCTGCGCACTCTAAATTAAAAATTTCATGGCCAGACATGGATCGCAGTTTCCGCGCCAGTTTATAATCAGAACCGTTTGAATATAGGTGATGACCAAAAAGCGCGAAAAAAGGTGTAAATCCGGTTGCTGCGTGTACTGAAGTTCTTAGAGCGCACTCTATCTCAGGCAAATACAAGTCCCACTCCTTATGGTCTTTCTCTAGGTAAGCTCGAATGGCTGTCAACACTGACTGGTTCACTCATTCCGCCGCATTTGATTGCGGCGAATAAACGGCGGTCTTTAAATGCGTGATTCCATAGGTTTCAATCATTTCTTTGAACAATGAGGATATGCATTGTTGGCCATTATCGCTGTGTAGAGTTTCTGGTACTCCGAACTTTTGAAAAACTTCCTGCGTCAAGAATCGTACAACATTTTTCGCTTTAGATTCTTTCATTGCGTTCAAAAATACAAATTTAGAAAAATGATCAACGGCAATGAAAATAAAGGCATTGCCTTGCTTGGACCTAGGGTATTTACCTAGAAAATCTACATATATTTTCTGACAGGGAATTTCCGTGCGAACTTCATCCCCTATAGTAGGCATTGTATGCTGATTTGTTGACTTTGATTCTTTGCAGGTACGACAGTTTCTTATATACTGTTGGACCTGTAAGGTCATTTTTGGCCAATAATAAAAACGCTTAAGCCAATAAAAACGCATTTTATGTCATTGTGGGCCTTTTCTATTAATACATGAGTAATCTCCTGGGGAATCCACAACTTCCAATTGCTTTCTTATGCATTGTATATTGTTTTTTAAATATCTTTGCATTCTCAAATTTTATATCTGGCAACTTCTCCTGATTTTTCTGTTCTGTTTTTAATGAGTTCTAAGTACTTGTCCGACTCAAAAGCAGTGGTTTCAAAATCAAAATAGCTGTCTTCATTGAGCTCGGCAATTTCTATTGGGATCCTTGAAAGCATGTTCGCTACGACGTTTTCCGCCCCTTTACAGTGCTCTATTTTGTAATTATAGGCCTGGAGTTGGAGTGACCACCTAGCAAGTCTGCCGCTCAGCTCTTTTAGGGACATAAGTCACTTCAAACTAGCGTGGTCAGTGATTACGTTTCACTGCCAATACTGCAGCGAGGCACTCTTTCTCTGCCACAGAGTAATTTATCTGACACGCCGTCAACTTTTGGAATTAAAACGCGATTGGGTTTTCCCTTCCCTGAACGTTTTTCTGGAACAAGACCGCCCCTATTCTCAACACAGACGCGTCGCACTGTATAAAGAATGGTTTTGAAAAATCGGGGTGACGTAGGACTAGTGCCGAGTTAACAAATATTTTAGGGTCTCAAAAGAATCAAGGGCCGCAGGGGTCATTACAAACTTTTTGCCCTTTTTAAGGGTGTCTATCAGGGCGCACTGTGGTCAATATGTTGAGATAGCGGCCAAAACTCCTTTTGGTTTTTGTTCTCCGATTTTAAAGTTATTAGACTCATATAAAAGTAGACAGTAGTTAACCTCGGGAGCCAAAAAATTAGAACTCTATTTCAAATATTTCACTGGGAACAGGGTGGTCCAAAATGGGCTTTTTCAGAATTTAGTAAATTTATGATATTTTTAGTTAATTTTTAAAGTTTAAATGATCATAACTTTTTTGTTTTTCAAGATTTTTGGACGAAATAAATTTTGTGTTGTAACTTAACTTATTTCCTATTACTTAACTTATTTTCTAGTACTGGTAAAATTGTAGCTCTACTGTTTTCAGAACAATTTAAATATTTTTTTTAAAAAAGGTCAAATTTCTCGGAAATTTCCTACTTCATAGAGCACAACTCCTGTGAGTCAAGTTGAGTCAAAACACATATTTACTATTTTATAGTCCTAACTCTCCCCTACATTCCTATATATACATGTCCATGCATCGAGACTGCACTTTTTGAGCTACAGCAATTTTTCTGTCCCATGGTAAGATATTCGGTACAAATGCACGTCATATTTTTTGAGAAGTTATTTGTATGTGAAAGTGCCTATTATGCATATACTTTGATGAAATTTTGTACAAGAGTTCTTATTGGCCCAAAAAATAATTCTGTTGAAATTAGGAGAAGTTGGCCCAAATTTGGACCTAGTCCACATAGAAGGGTGTATCAAAATTTTGACAAAAATGACAATAGAACTCTCAAATTATGTGGTGTCTGGCAATTCATTTGGAAAGGTAAAAAATGATTTTATTTCCATCTAATATTACATAACCTAAATACCTGAAAATTGAAAATAAATTTAAAACCAATGGAAATAACTGGTAAAACCAAGTACCTGTTATATTATTACCAGGACCTGTTAACTCTCAAATTATGTGGTATCTAGCAACTCATTTGGAAAAGGTAAAAAATGATTTTATTGCCATTTAATATTAAACAACTTTAATAGCTGAAAATTGCAAATAAATTTAAAACCAATGAAAATAACTGGTAAAACCAAGTACCTGTTATATTATGTTTCAAAGAGGAAAAAAAGATCATGTTGAAACTTCGAGCAATAGTATATTAATCCATGCATTCATTTTTTTCTTCATTATTGTTTAAACAATGGCTAAATTCAGTTATAGTGTTCTATCTGATATATATTTTCAACGGAAAGATGAAAACGACATTATTTTATATATAATGAATAATCCATTCTTCAAAATATGCGACAAACAAGAAATTAAAATTCATAACTTAAAAATAAAAAACTTTTTAAATACTTTAAGAAAACGGTACAATCAATGTTCCAGAAACAAGAAATTGTGTTACTCACACAACCAATAATGGCTAAGAAATAAACTTATTTTTAAAAAGCCATCAGCAACTACCACGGAAATTGGAAAAGGTGGTCGACCAGCAAAGCCAATTGATAATTGTAGTGAAAGATCATGAAGACGCAAGCTTAAACATATCAATGAAGAAGTTTCTTGTAGCATCATAAAGGATTCATTTCTGCATCAAATTCAACCATCGAAAACTAAAAAGAGTAAAATTGTTATCATTAAAAAAATAGTGGAAGCAAGCCCCAGACGCACAAAAAGGATTTTAGAAAGTATGCTGACACCAACTGAAGAAAATGAATTTACTCCAGAAGAAGCATTTGCACTATGTTTGGATTTGAAAATGACTAAAAACCAATATACAGAATTGTGGAAGCGAACCAATGAAAAAAATTGTGGAATTTTTCCATCATATCGAGATATAGTTTCTGCCAAAAAAGATTGCTTACCTTCACCAACTGCTATTAGTGTAACTTCAAGTTCAGCAGAAATAAAATTGCAGGATCTTCTTGAACACACTGCAGAACGATTATTAAAGACATTTGATGCTGACTATTTAAAGAAGTTTAAAAATTGCAGCATGACTTTAATTTCTAAATGGGGATGTGATGGGTCCTCTGGCCAGAAACAATACAAACAATGTAATGCGGAAAATTCATCAGATGGCAATTTATTCATGATTTCTTTCGTTCCATTACGTTTAACAAAAACTTATATTGGTTCAGAGCCGTCAACTAGTAGAGCTGCAGAGATAGATGTATGGAAGAATGAAATTCCCTCGTCAACAAAATTTTGTAGACCAATAAAGTTTGCTTACAAAAAAGAAACTAAAGATGTTATAACTGAAGAAGTTAGCAAAATAAGAGGTGAAATTAAAGAACTTCAACCAGTGATATTTGAATTTAATGACCAATGCATCGAAGTTAACTTTAAAATGTCACTTACAATGATCGATGGAAAAGCTGCACAAGCCAAAAAACATCAAGTCAATTGAGCCAACCACCAACACAAGACGATAGTTTTAATGAAGCATATGAATTTGGAATGTCACCTCTTCATGCTAGAATTCGTTTTATGGAGCATATTCTTAAATTGGGATACGATTTGGAATTTGGCCCGTTAGTCGAAACAGTGAGAAACAACAAAGAAAATTTGGAAAAAAGAAAGCAAAAAAAAAAGATATTCAAGAAAAATACCGTGAGATAGGCCTTATAATTGACCAGCCAAAGCAAGGAGAAGGAAATTCTAATGATGGAAACACAGCAAGGAGATTTTTTCCGATCCAGAAACTGCAGCTTCTATAACTGGAGTATTCCAAATCATATTAGAAGTTGTAGCATGTAGCAAAAAGATATATGCAAAAAAATTTTGTCAGTATGCTAATGAGACAGCAACCCTTTATAACCAAAAATATTCTTGGAGACATATGCCAACCACAGTTCACAAAATTTTGTTCCATGGGGAACAAATAATTCAGCACAATATGCTTCCAATTGGAGATCTCTCAGAAGAAGCGCAAGAAAAAAGGAACAAAGACTACAGATTCTTTCGCGAGCACAATACAAGAAAAATTTGCAGATATTGAACTAATGAAGATCTTATTAATATTTTGTTGTGCACATCAGACCCATATATGTCCAGTATTCGACAAAAATGGAAATCAACCTCATTAAAGTTAGATGAAGAAGCTAAACAACTACTGAAAAATGAAAATCAAAGCTATTTGGAAGAAATTTTTACTAATATTGTTTAATTGTTTAATTAATGCTAGTTTAGTAATTAATACTAGTTTAAAGATTATAAATTGTTTCTAAGTTTAGTATAAATTTTTATTAATACAATTAAATAAAATATATGTGCACTTTAAATCAGTAGTAAAAGTTTACTTAAAATTTTATCGATGTTATGTTCTGTATATAATATATCCAAATGGTATTGATATTGTTGGGAATTTCAGTGTTATTTTTCAGTTTAATCCTCACAAGAATTAGCTTTCTTCCAAAAAAACCAACCTTTGGCCTCTGTGCATATTGAGACCAAAATAAATGTCAAGGTCCAAATGTTGGCATTTTCTGACCAAAATTAAGTTTAGGAATAATAAATAAGTATTGGTTGTAAAATACGATTGAAGAAAATGAAAAATTATAAAAAAAGTACCTATTTAAAATGTCAAAATATTCAACTTTTACATGGAAACTCAACAAAAAATTAAAATGCATTTTTAACTCCACATTATTTACGTTCCTATCAGTCGATTTTTACGTTTGAACACGCAAATTAAAGCTTAAAGTCCCTCCTATTAAACAAAACAAATTGCGTAAAAAAATACCAATCCGGTCAAAAGTTATAGAGTTTTGACCGCTATCTTGCGAAATTGACCACTGTGCGGCGGTACCTAAGAAACTCCTAACTCCTCGCGCCGTTTTTGGCACAGATATTTTCTGAATCGCTATTACTTTGTCAGGGTCTGTTTTCAGCATGCATGAATGTAATGCGTCTGATCTATACGGCTTAATATGCCGTCGATGTTTTGTAAAGAATAGGCATCCTTGACCGTTACAGAATTTAGTTTACGGCCATCCAAACAGAATCTATTTTTCCCTGGTTTACGTACTACTGTCGTTCTGTTGGACCAGGGGCATTTGCTCTCCTCAATTACGTTTAATAAGAGCATATTGTCCAGCTCGGCATACACAATCTCCTGCGCTGCGGGGGAAATAGGATAATGTTTATCCTTGATCGGGTTTGTGCCCTCCACTTATTTAATGTCATGCTTTTCCAGAGATGTGCATCCTAAACCTCTCTCCTCGAATGTCGGAAACTTTTTTATAGTTGCTTCCAGCATTTCTTCTTGCCTAGGATCAAGTTCGTGCATCCTTACTCTATTATTTTCACCCCCTGCGAGTATCCTCGGCACAATTTCTAGGTCTAGTTCTGCTAAGTTCAGAATTTCAGGAGCTATTTTAAATGCCTGCCAAAAGATTATCCCTAAGTAGATTTCCTGCTGTAGATCTGGTCATAAATAAAAAGCAAGTGTGTGTTTTTCACCCTTATATTCAACATTGATTTCGGCTTTTCCTAACACGGCTATACACGCCCTTCACCTGTGCACCTACTTGCTCTACTAATTCTCGACAATTTTTCCATAGTATGCTTACTGACGCTCCTGAGTCTAGCAGCCCTTTAACTCATTTGCCGTTTAAACAGACTTCAGCGAATGGCCTAGGGTCAAATCCCTTCCCAAAAATATTTATCGCTTCGGCCAATACTTTGCGAGGAAGCTTTTTCTTCTTAAAAGCGTTTTTAATTTTAAGAATATATGCATATTTACGAGCTCCCGATGTTGACCGTTCATTAAGATGTTTATTATTACTTATTTTCGCTACATTTTTGGTTGTTGTTTTATTTGTTTGTATTATGTTAGATGTTCCATTAGCTTGGCCAGGGTTTTTAGAATCATCACCTATTCTATTCACTCCGAATTGACACAAGGCATTTCACTAAAAATTTACTCTTTCACTGTTTTGTAATTTTCCTCACGAACTTCTATCGGTAAATAATGGCAAATTTTGGACATATTAGGTTCGGAAATAGATTTATTTAGGTTTGTTTCGGGACAGGCTCGTTGGATCGTGGCGCCCCCGTTAAGGCCGCATTCCTCTTCAAGTTTTCCCGAGCCTGTAAGCACTTTGGACAGTTGGGAGTTATAGTATTGGGTCTACCATATTTATAACAAAATAAAGACCTTTGCTGAGACATGCACTCATTGAAACCGTGCCCTTTTTCCTGGCAGTTCCAGTATAATAAAATACTGTTACTGTTGCCACTTCAGCATATAAATCTTCATTCTCATTTTGCATAACATTCACCACCGCCTTACTGACATAACGTTTTGATCTGACCGGTTGTGCCAGTGTGTTTCGGGAATCTTTTCGCGGGAAGGTTCTTTCAGCCTCATCGGGTATATTATTCGAACAATACTCCCCCTAAGGTTCTGTTTCGCAATCCTAATCATTTCTCCCTCCGCAACAGGCATTTCTAATCTGGCTCTTAATAAATTCAAACTGTGGAAATAATCGTCTATAGATTCGCCAGGCATTTGCTTTTTTTCCACCAGCTCATGCATTCTTTCCCAATTTGATTTTATAGTATCTGTGTAATAACGCCAGACGTAATGTGTTCCAATCGCTTATTACCGTTATTTGCAAGAGAGCCCAGTACCATTGTGTAACCGTGCCTGTAACTAGTAATGGGAAATCTCTGAGTATCTCTTGCCAAGGTATCTGATACTGTCTTTGCATGTGTTCCAACTGGAAACTCCTTAACTGACAACTGTACCTCATTTCTGTATTTCTCGAATCGTAAAAGTTTTCGCATGAAGCAACTGAATTTTTAGAAAAACGATGTAAATTGAAACAAAAAATGGGTTTTCTCACACAAGTGTTTCTGTATCTTTAAAATGCGAGAACTATCTGGCATTTAAGTAATTTTCCAACAGTTATTGGAAGTATGCGAGAAAAAGTGTTTCTGTACCAATATTTTGTGAAAAGTTTTACGCAAGAACTGTCAAAACATCTCACATTTAAAAACAGTGCGAAAACGAGTAAGATTAAAAATATATTTTTAAATTTGTGTAAACATGGAGTCTAATTCAGACGAAACGGTAAAAAACAATTTAACTTAATAATAAAAAAGTATTATCAATAAGTATTCATGCATTTATTTATGTTTTCTATCTTTTTATTTACAAAATAGAAAATTTAATAAAATTTCGCCGATCATTCTCTTCATACATTTTTTTCGCTATATTATTTAAAACTAATGTACAAAACATTATAACTACTGATCCACTAAAACTATACTAAACATTTAATATGCAATTAATTATTATACTAATATTTTAATATTTGTTACTGAGATTGTTGCGGGAGAAGAATGTCGCAGATTTAATGTCACTTCAAATTGGAACTAGAAAATACTTACATATGTTAAAAATACTTTTTTTTTGGCAAAATAAACGAATGTGTACCTTTATATGACGCCCACAGTACATTAAATCTTGTATGTTAGCTAAATGATTGTTTATATTTCGTTCTGATTGCATTTGTTTAAATTTATTTGTATTTTCTCTACTGTTTTTGTGTCTTGATGCTTTTGCTGTTTGTTTTTTTTTTGTTTTTATATGTGGTGAAATCCTCCCTTAGTTTTGACAAAATATTCTTGCACGTCCGACTGTTTATTTGGTTTCCTCGTTGATGTTTGTGAGCTGCGTTCCTCCCTGTTTTTTATGTCTGAAAGTTTTACAGAAAAATTTAAAAGAATTCTTAATGCTATTATTAAAAATTAATTTTTTTCACCTACCGTGTGTTTTCCTCTTTGTTCAGTCTGCTGTCAGTTGTTTTTTTTTTGTAGGTATGCATGTGTGTGTATTTGTTTTTTTTTTTGTCTTATACGCATGATACAGTTGCCAGTACTGTGTATAATACGTACATATGTTTAGAACAGAGTAATGCCAGAACGAATAAAAGAAAAAAACGGAACTGTATTTTTTTTTCACTATAGTATAAAACACGGTGAGAGAAGTTGGTTAGTTTTGAAATTTTGAAATAATTATGAATGAAAAACTTTTCTTACTGTTAATTATGATACCCTGATAAAAGGAAAAGTCTTGGCAGCTAGATGAGAGTATTATTAATGAGAATTGGTATATTTATGGATATAGAGAAATTATTAAATAGATACTTGAATAACTAGAAAATAAAAAAGGAAATTAAATATTTTGCTAAAGTGAGGAAAATAGGAAAATTAAAATATTGTGATTTGGAGGGAAGATAGAAAGGTCCAGAAAGATCGACAAAAAGATGGACGGCTGGCAGGAAGAGATTTTTTGGAAAATGTTGGAAAATTCCTAAAACTCACCACTTAAGTTGGAAAATAATTAGGTTATAAAAGTAGGAAAATCAGAAGGAATAGCCAAAACGTTAAAGTATTTTTAAGTAGTGAGAGCAGAAGTGAGTGCGGCAAATAGCCTAAATAAATAATAAAAGAATTTAAAAAAAGTCAAAGGTTAGTTTTAAAAGAAGAAAATCAGTTCCTAAAGTAATATGTGTGTGATTTTTAGATTGTGAATTATAAACAACGATTAAGGTCTAATCCAGGATAAGGGTAGAGTCGTTGGAGTTTTTTTTTCCTAAAAAAAAAGTGAAAGAAAAACGTAAGAGAAATAATGTCCTATTATATTAATGCGTGGAAATTCTTAAAGTTTGTTTTGTGTATTCCCAAAATTTTGTAGCTGGCTAAAAGGTGTATGGTGTGTGAAAGTTGCAAGTTAGGTGGCCTAATATGTTCAGCCTAGGAAGCAGTGATAGGCCAAGGAGGATAAAACTTTCGACACCAAAATTATAGCCAGGTAATGCTTTTTCTTTTTTGTTATATTAAATTTCAATTAATACGTATGTTGGAAAAATTATTATTTCACACTTATGAACAAATGTGTGCCAAAAAAGAGGATATCAAAAAAAATTTAATTTGAAAAATTCATTCCCATTTATGGAAAAACTTATGCAGTTTTAAACAAAGAAATTTATATAAAAAAATCCTTAATATTTGTTTTTTTATAATTAGAGTCTATTAAATTTGTTATTAATTAATTCTTCGGTCATTTTATTATACTAGTTTTTAATAAGTTTGTCAGCTACTATATATATTGTGTTAATCAAAGTTTATTTATTCCTTTTATTAAGTATTCATTGAAAACGCCTAATAGAAGCCCGGTTTAATTGGAGTTTTTTTATATTATCTACTATAGCCCGTTAGAGGGCACACTTACATTTTTGTTTTATCCGAAAAAAAACAGGAAACGGAAAGGTGTTGATTTGTTTTATTTACAAGTAAAAGAAAATATCAACTCAAATTAGTTTTTTTTATTGCATAGAAGTCTTTAAAAATACTGCAGGAAATTCCTCTAGCCTTAGGGAGCTCCTTCAGGGTAGCAAGCAGGGTAGTAAAAGTGCATTGCAGACAGTAAAGCATTGTTTTGAGTTCTGAAAGGAAAGATAAATAAAACAAATTAAGGTTATTTCGTGTTACATTTATGAAAAGAAGGAATAAGTACGAGAATTAATAGTATTATTGTTTATTTGTTAACTTATTGTTGTATTGTTTAGAATTAATAGAAGTAAATTATTTTGTGTTTTAAATTTTAAAATTTGTATAGGTTTAAGTTTTGGTTATTTTAATAAAATATTTGATGTGAATATGTAAATTTGAAAATATTATGTTTTTGGCTTAATTTGAAGGGGAAAAGGCATGAAGGTAAGTTAAGGAAATTTAAATCTGACAGCATTTGGGTTTGCAGCATTTGGGTTTGCAAAATGGAAGTTCAACGTGGATAAGTGTTTTTGTGACAAGGTTGGGAGGGCCTCCTCGTGGGATTACACCTGCCACGAAGGTTACTATTTGTGTGAGCGTGTTGACGTGGTTTCAAGTTTTTTTGTGAGTTTTTGTTTATTTATTTTGTTGCGGTTTCTTTTTTGTATAGAAAATTTTTATGTACGGCGTACCCAATGGTGAGGGTTGTAACCTAGCTGGGATGTGCTTACTATAAGGAAAAAATGAGCTGGTCGGAAACCTCATTGGTCCCTACGGCCGTAACATAAATGGCGCCCAAACATAATAAGTGGATAACAGAGTAGTAGAGAAGACCTAGATACTACGGAGCGACAAAAGAATTTGATATACCTCCAATTTGAGAAATTGGGAATTCCTTAACTCTTCCAAATTGAGTATATCAGGCATGTAATGTTAGCGAAGCATGCGACAATAAAATAATTAATGTCTGTAATAGCCCAACGATGTAATCAACGACCTATGGGAATAATCGCTGTTTTCTTTGTAGCCCTTTTGAAGACAGGATAATTTTATAAAGGTTGTACTAAGAGGCTGTAATTTACCTATGGGAAATTGATAAAATCGACAAATACATTTTGAGAAAACGATAACAGTAGCTTAGAGAATTTAATTTTAAGAAAATGTCTAAATGTATTGTTGTCATTTTCTGTTTTTATGTCAGTTTTTGTTAGTTTCTGCCTATATGTTTTGAAATGTTAAAAAAATGCGAACTCTTTGATAGCCGCCTGTATGGAGGATTTTAGGAAATACAGGGTCTGTTGTATCAATGATCGCGTTTGAAAAACCGCTTATAATCTTATATCCGTGCAAGTGCCGGAATGAATGTATAACGGAATACACTTTAATAATCTTTACTTTTAGAATTGAATTACGTCACACAAATAGTCATAGAAAATGAAATAAACCTCTCCGATATCCTATAATTACCTTCATGCCAAACCCGGTTAAAGTAAAATTTAATATACACACATTTTTTGGAAAATAACAAAACTTATATGTTTTATGTTTGTGTTGTAAGAAATCTCACGTTTAGTTATTTGAGTTATTTTATTCAATTTATTTAGAACTCTTAATTTTTTTTTTTAAGTATTTTGATTTTAGTAATTTAATTTTTTATATTTTCATTGTGTTTTGGTAAATAAATTAAAAACCAAAACCGGGAAACAAAACAAATTGAATTTGTTTTTCCTTTAGTTAATTGGGTGGTGAATGTTAGAAAAAAAAAAAGAAAGAGTGTAGTAAAGTTTGAGTGGTTGTTTTTGAGCTGTAGGTTATGTCCCAAAGTGTAGGCGACAATAGATCTAGAAAGAGAGAAAGACAAGTCCAATTTGACTTAAAACAATAGCAATCAACAAGATCGAGCTTCAAATTGATGAGCGATATTGTTGAAAGAAAACAACAGCCTGGCGAAGGGATTGACGCGTTTTTTCTTTACAATGACCCAGATGCGATCGCGGCTTGAGATGTCAATGCCCGAAAGGGAGATGGTTAAGCTGATCAAGAAGAATCTTAGGGACGATCTTAAAACCCGTGTGTATCCAATCGCTGTGAACTCAGTAGTAGAATTAAGGCAAGAATGTATCGAGGCTGAGAAGATTTTTTGCAGGAAAGATCAAAAGAATATGTCATCATCTGCCCCAGGATCTCGTTACACTAGGCAAGTTAACGAAATTTGTGAAAAAACTAGTGATAAATTGGTTGAATTACCTGTGCCGTATGAAGAGGTGGCTGCTATAGGAGTGGAAAATTCTCAGAACCAATTCTTCAAAAATCCATTGATATGCTGGAATGGTCGCCAACATGGCCATATGTTTATGGATTGCCCGTCCCCAGAGAGGGCATTGTTTTGCTATAGATGCGGAAAACCAGACGTAAAATCGCCAAATTGCCCCAGTCGCCAATTAAAAAACTTCTCCAAGGGCGTGGTGACAGCAGGAAGCCAGCGTTCCATGGAGATCTTGCCTGCGAACCGTTCCTAAGACAGAAAGATAAACACAATTTAGTAAAAGTAGTAAAAAGTTTTAACGAATTTATTCGCCAAATGCGCCACAATTATACTCTGGAAGAAAGAAACGCGAATTATGTAAAGGTCAAAAATAGAATTTTTAATGAAGCGATAACAATAAAAAAATTAGACCGCATAAGGAAATTAAGAAATAAGTTTATAGAGAAAAGGAAAAAACGAAAACTAGTGATAGAATCTATTAAAACTGTGAATAAGTGTAACGATCCTCGTATTTTTGCTAATGTTGTCATAGGGGGCTATCGTATAAAAGGATTGTTAGACACAGGAGCTTCGGTTAGTTTACTTGGTAAGGGTTGCAGAGAATTAATCGATAAATTAGGTATTAGGATAAAGCCAATATTTTCCATAATTTCAACAGCAGATGGCAAGGAGCACAGATTATTGGGAACAGTCGAGATAGAAATTGAATATAAAAACAAAACAAATAAGATAGTATTCTATTTATGTCCAGATTTAGAACAAGAAACCTACCTAGGAGTTGATTTTTGGAAAATGTTTAATCTGGCCCCTGAAATATTCAAAGTGGAAGAATTAGACATGGAGAAAATACAAGAAGATTTTAAAACAACTGATCATAGGTCGCACCCTCATGAATTAAGTGAGGAACAACAACTGATATTAAATGAGGTAATTGAGTTATTCCCAGCATTTGAAAAAATTGGTTTAGGGTGTACATCTCTCGAGAAACATAACATAAAGCCGATAGATGGTGCGGTACCTTTTAAGGACCGTCACTACCCATTATCTCCAGCGGTACAGGAGATTGTTTATAGGGAAATTGATAATGTGCCTAAATTGAACGTAATAGAGGAGAGTGAGAGCCCTTGGTCGAATAGAACAACGGTGGTCAGAAAACCAGGTAAAATTAGATTCTGTCTTGACGCTAGAAAGCTAAATAAAATTACAATTAAAGATGCGTACCTTTTGCAGAAAATAGATGGTATTTTAGGCAAAATTGACGAGACTTATTTTATAAGCAGCGTCGATTTAAAATTTGCGTTTTGTCAGATTGAACTTGTGGAAGATTGTAGGCTCTTTACTGCGTTTACCGTAGCAGGTCGGCCACTCTACCAATTTCGCGTAATGCCATTTGGACTTTGCAACGCGGCACAGCGGCTTTGTCGATTAATGGACAAGGTTATACCGCAAAAACTGAAAGAAAATGTATTTATTTACCTTGACGATCTTTTAGTGATTTCTGACTGCTTTGAAAAACATTTGAAAATTTCAGAGCAGGTGGCTGACTGTTTAAGACAAGCGAATTTTACAATAGGCCTGCAGAAATCTCAATTTTGTTTCCAGCAGTTAAAATACTTAGGCTTTATTATTGGCGGGGATGCTTGAAGACAGATCCAGAAAAGTACGCGCTATAAAGGAAATTAGAGTACCAAAGTCTCCGCGTGAAGTGCGCAGCTTTTTAGGAACGGCCGGTTGGTACCGCCGTTTTATAAAAGACTTTGCGGCGATATCTGCTTCCTTAACAGATACCTTGAAAAAAGCAAAAAAATTTGAAATGACGTTTGAAGCAATAGAGGCTTTTGAAAACCTGAAGAAAGCTTTGACATCAGCTCCCGTTCTAAAGCATACAGATTTCAGCAAAAGGTTTTGGATCCAATGCGATGCTTGCGATTATGGAATCGGTGCGGTCTTGTATCAATTAAATGAAAACAAAGAAGAACATCCAATAGCTTTTTATAGCCAGAAACTAAACGCATGCCAGAGCAATTATAGTGTGACGGAAAAGGAATGTTTAGCGGCGGTAATGGCCGTTAAGAAATTCCGTCCCTATGTCGAAATGATGCCCTTCACTGTAGTGACAGACCACGCCAGCCTAAAGTGGCTAATGTCGTTGAAAGATTTGACAGGAAGATTGGCCCGTTGGTCACTACAGTTACAGGCGTATGATTTCGACATAGAGCACAGAAAAGGCTCTGACAATGTTGTGGCCGACATGCTTTCCCGTTCACAGGGGCGGAGTGTTAGTGTTAAAGAAGTTAATATAGAAGAGTTGTTCGATTTTGAGACAACTGAATTTCAGAGCGAAGAGTATTTAGATTTAATCCAGCATATAAACGAAAACAAAGATAGACTACCAGATTTAAAAGTCGAAGATGGTTATGTATTTAAAAGAGTAAACTGAGATCGTGGGGATAAGACAGAGTGCCTATGGAAAATATGGATTCCACCCAATATCACCCAAGCTGTTATAGAAAAAGCTCACTCGAGTTTAACGGCAGCGCATGGTGGATTTACAAAAACATTGGAGAAGCTAAGAAGGTTTTTTTATTAGCCAAAAATGCCTACTCAAGTAAAGGCGTACATCAAAAATTGTCAGATTTGCAAAGAGACTAAACCATCTGTTTATACTTGTTGTATTCACACTATTGTGAGCCGCCGGCACTTGCACCGTGACTCTTGTAATTTTGATAATATTATTGAACCGCCGGCACTTGAACCGTGATTCTTAGTTTTATCAAAGTAAATGAAAAGACGTGATTGATTGTCAATTTTTATTCTGAATCTTCTGCACAAATTTTCTTGCTTATATACATTTTAATTTTGTAAATAGTGTATAACAAGCAATAATATAAAATATGTTACAAACAAATTAATTAATTAATAAGCAAGAATGCAAAGTTCATTTAACTTAATAATAATAATAAATGTTCATTTAACTTTTTTAAATGTTCAGTTATGTTGAATCAGCAAGAATGCATTAATTGTAAACAAAATAAAAATAAAGGTTCATTTAACTTATTTTATATGTTGAGTTATGTTAAATCAGCAAGAATGCATTAATTGTAGAACAAATAAAAATAAAGGTTCATTTAACTTATTTTATATGTTGAGTTATGTTAAATCAGCAAGAATGCATTAATTGTAGAACAAATAAAAATAAAGGTTCATTTAACTTAATAATAAAATGTGTTTAGTAGACAAAATAAAAATAAAGGTTCATTTAACTTATTTTACAAACAAAAATATAAATAAAAAATAACTAATGTGTTGACATAAGTGTCAACATGCTCCCCCATGTTGACCAGTGGTCGATAATTCGTTGACGATCTTCATGTATGTAACGAGTCTGTGATAACTGGCGGTTGGTCTTCTTAACATTCGGTAGTTTGTTGTTGAAGAGTTGGATTGAAATTATTTTTGAAGTTTTTATATTTGAAGACGAAAATGACAATGGTTACTAATAATAACGCACCGGCTATGTATCCGATAATTAGTCCATGTGTAGTAAGATTGATTTCGTTAGCAGGGAGTGTGGCGTTAAAAATTTCAGCTAACTCTTGTTGCATTGCTTCAAGTTCATGTATTGAGGGTTTGAATTCCTTTGCGCTGAAGTTCATACTGGCGTATTGTTTTGTCCAACCAATTGCGGGTATGAAGAGAGTAGGTGATGTTTGTAATGAAGTTATAATTTTTTGACGACCTTGTATCGTAATAAGATCATTTTTAATAACGCACTCTGGACGCAAAGTAACTAACCCGCTGCCTTCTAATGTAATGTGTAGAATATCGTTGCCGCATACTGCATTCAATTTTATTGTATCTGTTGTAGCAAACATATATTGGTTTGAATGATATAGATGCTAAAAATTACATCTTGGTTTGGGTTGCTCATTCAGTAAATCTAGTTCGCATTTATGGACCATAGGATGACGTGTTGCTTGATATGTTGCTGGTATATTTGGGCAAATAAGATCGTTATCGCTCAAACCCAAACAAGCGTCAACTTCATGTTGTGACATTGGAAAGAATTCGTCCTTATGTAAGGTTATGGCGATAAATTTGGTTGATGTCTTGACGACTGTAAGTGTTTTATTTATTGTAGCAGTGATTGGAGTAATATGCATTAGCTGGAACTCTTGTGGTTGAGTAAGAGGTAGATCGATGCTGAATATTACGTGGTCTTGGGCAATGATCCCGTTGACCTTGATAAGCTTGTATACTTCGAGTAAGTTGTTTTGATGAATTGGTAACTGAAGGTGTGCTGGCAAATGATCCCTTATTTCCTTGATTTCTTCATTGAGCTGTTGAGGAGTGAGCAACAGAGGGTTAATTTTGTCATGGTGGCTATCAACAAGTACATCCATAATTGCGGAGTGAATTCGTTGTACACTATTAGTGACTATAAGCAGCTGCGTTGAAAGCATGAGCATTTGTTGTTCAACCTTGACATGATGGAGCATATTGCCGGTTTCTTCAAATTTAGCTTGCACGTCTAGTTGAGCTTTCTTGATAAAGTTGATAGTAGAGTCGATAACTGAAGTTTGATTTTTTAGAAGCCTTTCTAAGTATTCGTCATTTTTTGTTAGCTTCTTAATTGTCGTTGACATTTGGGCTTCATAATTTGAATCTAAAACGCCAAAGAGTGAGTAAGCGATATTTCCAACTACGTCGATTGCGCCTCTTTTCTTTCTTTTTATAGAGAATAGATCAAAGTCTGCCTGTAAGTCATCCCTGACGTGCTCGAAGTAGGTAAGCAACATTTTGCATGTCGTGTTGTTTATCGTAGTTTCACACAGACCTTGAAGCATCTTTGTCCCGTCATTTAAAATGTTTATTTGATGTTGATATGGTTCGAGATCAAAGTAGACTATCATCTTCCAGTTAACAGACATGAGTTTTACTAGGCTTATGTGTTCAAAATAGATACCAGGCTGGTTTTTAAACTTTGTTATGTTTATTTGGTTTCCAAGAACTATTGGAAAAAAGAATAATGCCAAGATGGAGAGCAGCAATGTTGAGTTTAAACGTGAACGTTTTGTTGGAATTTCTTCGGCGGTAAATGATCTGGATGCTTTACTTCTGCTTGTTGATGGTAATGCTGCTGAGTTTGATGTTTCCTCCAATTGGATTTTCTGCTCTTCGGAAGTTTCATGAAATAGAGGAGCCAATTTGTGGATCGGACGTTTAAATAATCCCCCTTTTGTCATTACATCGCACACCCTCACTAAACCATCATCTCCCTTATAAACCTTAATTATTCGTCCAAGTGGCCATTTTAGAACTGGAATGTTGTGTTCTTTAATTATTACCATAGTACCTTGTTGAATATCACTGATTGGGCCTTTCCATTTGCGTCGCTGTTGTAGTTCGTTAAGGTATTCTTTACTCCATCGTTCCCAAAAATTGTGCTTGAGTTGTGAGACAAGTTGTCATCTAATTTGTAAGCTACATTTAGGAATTTCTGACTGTACGTCAACGCTTGATGTTAATGGTTCACCAATGAGAAAATGACCCGGAGTAATAGCATTAAGATCATTGGCGTCTGATGAACTTGGAATGAGCGGGCGAGAGTTCAAAATAGCTTCAATTTCGGTTGTCACAGTTTCGAGCTCTTCGTATGTGAGTGACGCCGTTGAGACATTTTTTATTAACATATGCTTTGCAGACTTCACTGCTGCCTCCCATAGTCCCCCAAAGTGTGGTGACCTTGGTGGTATGAACTGAAAATTAATCCCCTTTGTGCTACAAGCCTTAATTATTGATTCTTGGGCTGGTTTTGCATAGACGACATCCTTAAGTTCGTTTAGTTTGTTTCGGGCACCAACAAAATTTGTTGCATTATCACAGTACAAAGTTTCGCAGTGGCCTCGCCTTGCTACAAACCTTTTCAATGCTCAAATAAAAGCCTCTGTTGTTAATTCAGTGACAAGTTCTTAATGCACAGCTTTCGTAGCAAAACAGCAAAAAACTGCAAGATATGCCTTTTGAGGTCGCTTCCCCCTTGTTTTAAAATGTACAAAAAATGGTCCACAATAATCTACTCCCGAATGAAGAAACGGTCGAGCTGGTTGTACCCGATGTTTCGGAAGATCTCCCATTATTTGAGTATACATGTTTGGCCTTGCTCTTGTGCATCGTACGCACCGTTGGACGACTGCTCTTGCAAGGCTTTTGCCTTTAATGGGCCAAAATCGCTGTCTAATTTGCGCTAGTAATGCTTGAGGGTCACAATGATAATGTTCCTTGTGTATTTTTTCCACAAGGAGTTTCACAAGCGGATCATTGCTCGGCAACATCATTTGATGAGTAGCATCGAACTGCTGTGTTGAGGAACTTAAACGTCCGCCCACTCTAATTATACCTTCTTCGTCCAAAAACGGAGTTAATGAGCTATAGCAATTTGTTTTGGGTACAAATTTATCTCTGATGAGTGCTGTCTTAATTTCATTGAAGTCGGATGCTTGTATTTGACGCACAATTACCTTTAGTGCTGCGTCAAGTTCCAGAGGCGAAAGCTGTGTATGTTCTGGTCGAGATTTCTTTGGCCGTCCACAGTTCCTCACAAACCGAAGAATATAACCGATGACCCTTTGGACATGTAAAAAGGAATTTTTTGATGGTATTGTGTAAGCCAATGCATTTTCTTCGGCTGCACCTTGGGTTGATAAAACAGTTGCTGTGTAGTTTTTATCACTTGTTGATTCTGGTTTAGCCATAACGTCTTAGGTTGATAGAGGAATAATGGCCCGTAGAGCCACATAGTACATGATGATAACTCACGGGGTTTTATGCCCCTTGATAAGATATCCGCAGGATTTTGTTTTGATGGCACATGTTACCATTGTTGTGGAATTGTTACCTGAAGAATTTTTAAAACACGATGAGCCACATATGCCGGTAATCTACCTGTTTGATTCTGTAGCCAGGAGAGCACGATTTGAGAGTCTGTCCAGCAAAATGATTTCTTATTTTCTACGCCCAGATCAGCTTTGACTCTTGCCATCAACTCAGCTGCCAAAAGTGCTGCGCATAGTTCAAGGCGTGGTATTGTTTGTGATTTTATAGGTGCTACGCGTGATTTTGAACATGAAAGATTGACCAATACTGTTTTGTCCTATTTTACTGTTCGGATATAAACTGCAGCACCATAAGCTCTTTCTGACGCATCTGAAAAGGCATGTATCTCAATATTTGCATCTCGGTTGCAGAATATATATCTCGGAAATGTAATGTTGTCCAAAGAGACTAGATCTTCCTTATAGCTTGACCATTCCTTTGCTATTTCCGTAGGAAGCTGCTCGTCCCACTCAAGTTTTGGTTGCCATGTTTTATGTAGTTGAATTTTTCCAGTTACTAATACTGGGCCAAGTAGCCCCAGAGGATCATATATGTGGGCCAAGTCGGAGCTCATGGTTCGCTTTGTTACATGTTTATGTTCTTGACTATTCACCCTTATGCAAAATACATCCGATTTTGGAAGCCATAAGAGCCCTAAAGTTTTGGTTGATTGCATTTCTTTGGAATCAAAGTTGAGATTAACTTCTTGATCTTCCGCTGCGATTTCACTCAATAAAGCCTTGTGATTTGAACACCATTTCTTGAGTTTCATTCCAGATTTACCTAAAATAGTTATTAATTGTTGTTGAATTATTAAAGCTTCAGGAATTGAATCGGCTCCTATTAGGCCATCATCAACATAAAAATCTTTTCGAAGAGATGATGCTCCATATGGGTATTGAGACTGGTATTCATCTGCAAGTTTTATTAGACAGCGCGTTGCCAGATATGGAGCAGCTCTAGTGCCGTATGTTACTGTGTTTAATTGGTATACGTTTATTGGTTGATCCTCGTTTTCTCTCCACAGGATTAGTTGTAGGTTTCGATCTTCCTGATTAACCCATATCTGCCGGTACATTTTTTCAATATCAGTTTTAAATGTATACTTGTGCATTCTAAAACGTAGAAATATTGAAAAAAGTTCACTCTGAACAGTAGGACCGTTGTACATTATATCGTTCAGAGACGCCCCCGATGAATTGTGTACTGATGCATCAAAAACGACTCTTAATTTTGTTGATGAACTTTCTGGTCGGAGAACGCAATGATGGGGTATGAAATAATATGGAGAGCTAATTTTGTCAAAATCTACTTTTGTCATGTGACCTAGCAATTCATATTCTCTCATGAATGAAACATATTGATCCTTCAGCGTAGGATTGGCCTTTAAGCGTCTTTCAATTGAGCTGAATCTTTTGTATGCTAATCCCTTTGATTCTGCCAACATTGTTGGATTGTTGTTCAATGGCAGCCTTACGATGAATCGGCCATCTTCTGCTCGGAGTGTTGTTTGAGCAAAGTGTGATTCACAACGCAGTTCGTCTTCAGTGAGCTTTGTTTGTTTGTCTGGTGCTTCCTCAGTTTCCCAGAATTGAGAAACTGCTGCTTCCAATTCCTTTGTTGTACATATTCCGCAGACTATATTTTTCGGATCCGATGATTCAACCTTACCAGCTGCTACCCACCCAAGGACTGTGTTTTGTAGTACTGGGAGATTGTCTGCCAATCTTATTTGTCCATCTATGAGTAGTTTAAAAATGGTGTCCGCTCCTAGTAAGCAATCGATTCGACCTGGGTTATTGAATTCTGGGTCCGCCAATCGAATATTTTGCGGAATTCCCCAGCCCTCTATGTTAAGGCTATGAACTGGCTGCTCGGATACAATTTTTGGCAAAATGTGAACATCTACTTCTGCAACATAATCATTCGTTGTTGATTTGAACTGAATACTTGTCTGATGGAGCATCTTCGTTTTGTTAAATCCAATGACCTCCACATTTAGGGACATTTGTCTGGCTCTGTCGCCAAGCCTTTTACACAAACGTTCCGTGATTAGGTTCACTTGTGACCCAAAGTCCAAGATGGCGCGGCATACGATATTTTGACCAGTTTCAGATGTTAGTTGTATGCGAGCAGTTCCAAGTAACACGTAATGGGGGTCCTTATTCGTGCGATTTGTTAGTAGGCTAATTTTTGTACCTATTTGATTTTGAGGTAATTCTACCTGTGAAGGAGTTGATGGCTGAGGAATTGACTTGTTTGGGAATGTGGCTTTGCTGTGCAATGTGTTAGACTTGGCACTGTGAAGTAATGTGTTGTGAGTTTTCATGCATTTGTTGCAATGCCGTGATTTGCATTCGTTTACTCGATGCCTGCGTTTAGACAGTTTACACAGAGCTGTAAGTCTCTTACCCACTTCCACCTTTGATTTATTTCAGCATTAATGAATTTTTTGCACGCGTAAATTTTATGTGCCTCTCCTTTGCATATTTTACATTTTTCTGCTGCGGTTACCGCCGCGCATGTACGTGTTGTTGCCCTGTCACCCTTTCCTCGCATCTCCAAAGATTGAAATCTTCGCTCCAAAAACCTCAGTAGCTCATCAATCCCGATTAGACGCCTATTATCCGTTAGACTTTGTTCGAATGCTGTTTGGGTTTCTTCATCCATTTTATGTAGCAAAATATGCACTAGAATAACATCCCAATGCTGTACTTGTATTTCTTGTGCTTTAAGACCCTGAATGCATTCTTTGGTAACATCGTGGAGTGATTTCAACGATGGTGCAGACTCCCGTTTGATGGATGGCTGAGACAGTAACTTGTTTAATAAAGTGGACACAAGAAGCCTTTTGTTATCATATCTGCTACTGATAAGTGAGCAGGCAGCAGCGTAATTTATTCCTGTTGCAGGCAAGTGTTTGATGAGATTTTTAGGTACTCCTTGCAACGAAGTTGTTAAATAGTGCATTTTTTTTGTATCGCTTATGGTTGTGTTGTGGACAAGTTCTGAAAAGATGTTCTTGAATTCCATCCATCGTTGGTAATTTCCATCAAAAATTGGCAATGTTATTTTTGGAAGTACTACATCGATGTCCCCTGGTGCGGCAGTCCGGTGAGGAGGGATTGGTGGATCCAAATGCATATGTTGTTGAAGTTCAATCACGGCTGCTTCTGCCCTTTCTTCAAGTTCATAAAACGTCTGTATGTTGTAGTCTTCGATTTGGTCATCCTCTGTTGATGCCCATAAAGCTGCATTATTGTTTGCAAGGTCCACCATGTATTTTTCAATGATACTTGCTTTGATGTTGTAATATGATGAGTGATGTTCCTGATGGCGTTCTGAAAAAACGTCATCAATATTTCGGTTGAGTGCTTTCATCAAAGCTCGCTGATTCCGAAGGATTTTTCGAATTTCAGCTGATGTCTGCGGCTGCTTGAACAATGGGCTTTTACGTTCACGTGACGCATGTGCCTCGTCGCCTAAATTCAATAGCTGCATTGATCCCTGCTCAAACAATTTGGTATGTTTGATGATGATTTGTGTTATTTGGTTGTAGTAGTCTGCCACCAGGTAGTCATCCTCGAGGGGCTTGTCCTTCATTCCAATGATCACCTCATGGTTTTTGTGGAAGTCCTCAGCTAGCTCCGTTAATGTTTCCAGTCTTCTTGCAAAATATGCTGGGGTTTTACGATCCTTGGGATCCTTCGAGAAGTTCCTTGCCAACGTATCGATCTGGTTTCCCAGTTGGCGCTGGATGCGTACTAGCTCCTCAAAGTCCATTTTTCGCGACTCCTGTTTTATGTAATTTTGGTCCTAAAATTTGACAAATACCACGTCGGGGTCACCAAATGTTTATACTTGTTGTATTCACACTATTGTGAGCCGCCGGCACTTGAACCGTGACTCTTGTAATTTTGATAATATTATTGAAACGCCGGCACTTGAACCGTGATTCTTAGTTTTATCAAAGAAAATGAAAAGACGTGATTGATTGTCAATTTTTATTCTGAATCTTCTGCACAAATTTTCTTGCTTATATACATTTTAATTTTGTAAATAGTGTATAACAAGCAATAATATAAAATATGTTACAAACAAATTAATTAATTAATAAGCAAGAATGCAAAGTTCATTTAACTTAATAATAATAATAAAGGTTCATTTAACTTATTTTAAATGTTTAGTTATGTTGAATCAGCAAGAATGCATTAATTGTAAACAAAATAAAAATAAAGGTTCATTTAACTTATTTTATATGTTGAGTTATGTTAAATCAGCAAGAATGCATTAATTGTAGAACAAATAAAAATAAAGATTCATTTAACTTATTTTACAAACAAAAATATAAATAAAAAATAACTAATGTGTTTACATAAGTGTCAACACCATCAAATCAAAATCTGCACCCAGAAATAGGTAGTCAGGTAATCACAGATCGACCATTTCAAAAATTGTATTTGGATTTTTTAGGCAAGTATCCCAGATCAAAAAGTGGTAATTCGTACATACTTATTGTGTTGGATCATTTCTCAAAATACACTTTTCTTAAAGCTATGAGAGAAGCAACCGCTGGAAATGTTGTAGAGTTTCTGACTCACGAAGTTTTTCACAAATTTGGTGTTCCCGAAATTATACACACAGATAATGGAGTTCAGCTTACGTCAAAAGCTTTTCTGAATCTACTCAGCACCTACAAAATACAACACATAAAAACTCCCATATACCAACCAAGTAGTAACGCGTCAGAGCGCGTTAATCAAAGTATTTTATCAGCAATACGAGCGTATTTAGCAGACGATCACAGAGATTGGGACCTGTATTTATCGGAAATTGACTGTGCTTTGCGAAATTCTTTTCACAGCGCTATAGGTTTCACACCTTTCTTTGCGTTGTTTGGCTACCATATGTTTTCTAGTGGAGCTGATTATAAATTGGCCAGAAAACTTGGATCAGTTTCTGATCACCGTATTCTAGCAAAGCCGAATGAAAAATTGGAGATTATAAGAAATGAGATAAAAGATAATATGACTAAAGCGTACGAGAAAAGCGCCGAAAGATATAACCGGAGAGCCCAAACAGTAAAATTTGTGCCTGGACAGGAGGTCTACCGTAGAAACATGGTACAAAGTAATTTCGGTAAAAACTTGAACGCGAAATTCTGTAGAAAGTTTCTTAAGTGTAGAGTGTCCCGACCTGTAGGCAATAACATGTACGAGCTCGAGACTTTAGACGGAAAAATAATTGGCATTTATCACACGAAAGATATTAAAGTATAAATTGCTTATCGAGTATTTCGATTTAAACATTGGGTTTATTTCGAAATTAACAAGTGCAATATTAGGATAAGATTAGTAAATATTTTTTTTAATTATACAACTATTTGTTGTGTTGTCCTAATATTTCATAGTCGTGGCAATTTACTTTAAAATCTGTGATATAAGTTTTAGTACCTGATAGTTTTAAGTTTCGAGTTAGTAAACGGGTAACTTACCTGTATTTTCATTTCCTTTTTGTGCAATATTAGTTCGTAAGTAGATCCTGACATTCATATATGATGTTATTGTCTGCTGTGATGTCCGTTTTTTTTAGTATTGTAAGTCTTATGCAATAATCCAGTGTGATATTTTAATAAATACTTTTGGTACTTTCGAGAAAAATCTGAAAGCATAAAATTTTACACAAAGTAAACTCTTATATTATATACGAGTAGCAGGAATACTTCCCGTTGAAAATTAAATTTTATAGCTTTTGGGTTGATGACATTGTAAACAGTAGTAAACATATTATTTTCTAGATTATTTTTTTTTTATTATAGGAAAATAGTTTAGAGAAGCTTTTCCATCCCTGGAGCAGCCAAAACCCATTGGGGAAGGTAATAGAGGCATTGCCCAATATAAAGAAAAGATCTGAAACGATTTAAGGAAAGTTTAGGATATAATATTATTCTACTTGTAATGAAAGAGATTTTTTTTAACGATAGTTTTTAATGAAAGATGATGAATTTGTTTTTTTTTAACTTTTGCCTAAAACTTGGTGTTTTTGGGCTTTCGATTTTATATATAGCACTCTAAGTGCCCAATTGGTAAGAAAACCAATTACATGATTTATTTTAAATGATCTTTTGTTTATGGGTAGCCACTATGGCTTTTCTTTCATGAGAAAAGTTTTAAAGTTGGCTATGGCTCGAGAGCGATGGGGATGATGTTTCCGACGCTGGTGTGGAACTGAAACCAAAGGTAAAACGGATTTCCGGTATGATAAATACAAGGTTTTAATGCACGAAGTGCTGTAATAGGGAAAAGAAAAGTGACTTCTTTGAGATCTTCTAATCTTCACGCAGAGTTCGCCCGGCTTAAATTTGGTAGTAGCATGAGACTGTCTCAGGGTGTGAGAGTTCCCCACGTTGGGCACATAGAAATACGTGTAATTTAATTACTTATTCCGCACACCGTTTCCTACTACGTATACTCGAAGGACACGGAGTTTTGTTGCGGGAGAAGAATGTCGCAGATTTAATGTCACTTCAAATTGGAACTAGAAAATACTTACATATGTTAAAAATACTTTTTTTTGGCAAAATAAACGAATGTGTACCTTTATATGACGCCCACAGTACATTAAATCTTGTATGTTAGCTAAATGATTGTTTATATTTCGTTCTGATTGCATTTGTTTAAATTTATTTGTATTTTCTCTACTGTTTTTGTGTCTTGATGCTTTTGCTGTTCGTTTTTTTTTTGTTTTGTTTTTATATGTGGTGAAATCCTCCCTTAGTTTTGACAAAATATTCTTGCACGTCCGGCTGTTTATTTGGTTTCCTCGTTGATGTTTGTGAGCTGCGTTCCTCCCTGTTTTTTATGTCTGAAAGTTTTATAGAAAAATTTAAAAGAATTCTTAATGCTATTATTAAAAATTAATTTTTTTCACCTACCGTGTGTTTTCCTCTTTGTTCAGTCTGCTGTCAGTTGTTTTTTTTTGTAGGTATGCATGTGTGTGTATTTGTTTTTTTTTTGTCTTATACGCATGATACAGTTGCCAGTACTGTGTATAATACGTACATATGTTTAGAACAGAGTAATGCCAGAACGAATAAAAGAAAAAAACGGAACTGTATTTTTTTTTCACTATAGTATAAAACACGGTGAGAGAAGTTGGTTAGTTTTGAAATTTTGAAATAATTATGAATGAAAAACTTTTCTTACTGTTAATTATGATACCCTGATAAATGGAAAAGTTTTGACAGCTAGATGAGAGTATTATTAATGAGAATTGGTATATTTATGGATATAGAGAAATTATTAAATAGATACTTGAATAACTAGAAAATAAAAAAGGAAATTAAATATTTTGCTAAAGTGAAGAAAATAGGAAAATTAAAATATTGTGATTTGGAGGGAAGATAGAAAGGTCCAGAAAGATCGACAAAAAGATGGACGGCTGGCGGGAAGAGATTTTTTTTGGAACATATTGGAAAATTCCTAAAACTCACCACTTAAGTTGGAAAATAATTAGGTTATAAAAGTAGGAAAATCAGAAGGAATAGCCAAAACGTTAAAGTATTTTTAAGTAGTGAGAGCAAAAGTGAGTGCGGCAAATAGCCTAAATAAAAAAATAAAAGAATTTAAAAAAAGTCAAAGGTTAGTTTGAAAAGAAGAAAATCAGTTCCTAAAGTAATATGTGTGTGATTTTTAGATTGTGAATTTTAAACAACGATTAAGGTCTAATCCAGGACAAGGGTAGAGTCGTTGGAGTTTTTTTGTCCTAAAGAAAAAGTGAAAGAAAAAATTAAGAGAAATAATGTCCTATATGTAAATGCGTGGAAATTCTTAAAGTTTGTTTTGTGTATTCCCAAAATTTTGTAGCTGGCTAAAAGGTGTATGGTGTGTGAAAGTTGCAAGTTAGGTGGCCTAATATGTTCAGCCTAGGAAGCAGTAGATAGGCCAAGGAGGATAAAACTTTCGACACCAAAATTATAGCCAGGTAATGCTTTTTCTTTTTTGTTATATTAAATTATTATTTCACACTTATGAACAAATGTTTGCCAAAAAAGAGGATATAAAAAACATTTAATTTGAAAAATTCATTCCCATTTATGGAAAAAGTTATGCAGTTTTAAACAAAGAAATTTATATAAAAAATCCTTAATATATGTTTTTTATAATTAGAGTCTATTAAATTTGTTATTAGTTAATTATTCGGTCATTTTATTATACTAGTTTTTAATAAGTTTGTCAGCTACTATATATATTGTGTTAATCAAAGTTTATTTATTCCTTTTATTAAGTATTTATTGAAAACGCCTAAAAGAAGCCCGGTTTAATTGGAGTTTTTTTTATTATATCTACTACAGCGTGTTAGAGGGCATACTTACATTTTTTGTTTTATCCGAAAAAAAAAACAGGAAACGGAAAGGTGTTGATTTGTTTTATTTACAAGTAAAAGAAAATATCATTACTCAACTCAAATTAGTTTTTTTTTGTATAGTCTTCAAAAATACTGCAGGAAATTCCTTTAGCCTTCTGGAGCTCCTTCAGGGTAGCAAGAGGGTAGTAAAAGTGCATTGCAGACAGTAAAGCATTGTTTTGAGTTCTGAAAGGAAAGATAAATAAAACAAATTAAGGTTATTTCGTGTTACATTTATGAAAAGAAGGAATAAGTACGAGAATTAATAGTATTATTGTTTATTTGTTAACTTATTGTTGTATTGTTTAGAATTAATAGAAGTAAATTATTTTGTGTTTTAAATTTTAAAATTTGTATAGGTTTAAGTTTTGGTTATTTTAATAAAATATTTGATGTGAATATGTAAATTTGAAAATATTATGTTTTTGGCTTAATTTGAAGGGGAAAAGGCATGAAGGTAAGTTAAGGAAATTTAAATCTGACAGCATTTGGGTTTGCAGCATTTGGGTTTGCAAAATGGAAGTTCAACGTGGATAAGTGTTTTTGTGACAAGGTTGGGAGGGCCTCCTCGTGGGATTACACCTGCCACGAAGGTTACTATTTGTGTGAGCGTGTTGACGTGGTTTCAAGTTTTTTTGTGAGTTTTTGTTTATTTATTTTGTTGCGGTTTCTTTTTTGTATAGAAAATTTTTATGTGCGGCGTACCCAATAGGAAGGGTTGGAACCTAGCTGGGATGTGCTTACTATAAGGAAAAAATAAGCTGGTCGGAAACCTCATTGGTCCCTACGGCCGTAACAAGATGCAAACAAACAAAATTTAAAAAAAGTAATAAAAAAAATAAAAACCACTACTAATAATTACAACAAATAAATCACAGCTAAAATAAATAATAATAATAAATAATCAAATAATAAATAAAATGAATGATAAAATACTAAATAAAATAAATAATATATAAATAATCACAATAAAAAAGCTAAAAAAAAATACTAAAATATACTAAAAAATTAACGACAATAAAAGGTAAAAGCCAAGATAAAAAATTGAAATAAAATTCGTGTAATATTAAATAAATAAAATTAAAAAAAAATAAAAATTTATAAAACTGCTATATATATATATATATATATAACAGAAGAAAAACGATGCAAATTGTAACAAACACCATATATTTATGAAATTAACGAATAACACTTGTACCAACAGATCACTAAATTTTGTAAGTATTTATCATTTTTCCGGGTGCTTTTTTTTTTGGTGATGCACGAGTAAGTTTCGTAAGGTTGCGTGTGAGTAACAAATTAAATGAGTGCTCCTTATAGGCCTCTTGAATTGTTCCATAAGTTAATTTACCCAATCAAAAATGTCCTTTGAACTTGTGAGTAATTATACTTACAAGTGTGAAGTATCTCAAGAAAAAACAGGCTTCCGTTGTCTTTCACAGAGCCGCGTCATCAGTTTAATCCATTTAAAGTCCACTGTGCCTAGATCTGTCCCAAAAATACAACAGACCTCTAGAAAAATTCCCAGAGCGGCTACCTTGAGTCTGCATCTTGCACAATTTACTTTTGCTGAAACTAACACTAAAAAGAAACAAAACTAGATATTTCAATCTTCCCGATGGGATGTTATCCTTTAAACTCCCACGCTACCTGATGAAATGTCCTATATACTAAGGCGATGATGTACAGCGCTGAGTCTGTCAAGAGGTTTTAGCATCGCACTACAAACACCTTAGCTGTGCTAGGTTTTGCGGACTATCGATTGGCTATCAACATTTTAGCAGATGTTGAATACCCTAGCATTCCCTACGGCAGACATTCATCTCTTGAACTTTTGCACAAATTTTTTAATCTATTTTAGGTACATATATCCAGGTGTAATGTATACCAATCAATCATCACTCATATTGGGCGCCATATTGTTACGTGCTCAATTTGGCAAACCAGCTGTGAAGCCAGCTAGCTAAATAGCATCGCCAGGGCAGGTCCCAACCCACAAATAAAAAAAAACAAGTATCACTAACAAAGCAAAATTTAAATCAAAACACAAAGAAACACTACAGAGGGAGAACGGGCTGTTGATGTTCCCCACTCGCCCATCTAACCTAGGACACCTGCTCCATCGACGTTTTTAAAGGCTCCCCATATCCACACACAAACACTTACTCTGTCGACTTACCTTACATCACACAAACCTCACCCTGAAAGAAATAAAATTAACACTCACACATTTTTGGTTGACAGAATTAACAAACTCACATATTATTTAACACTAAAAAAACTTTATACTAACGGTCACAAATATATAACTAAAATTAATGTTTGTAAAAAAACATAATAATAGAAAAATGGGTTTTATAAAACCAAATAAAATAGATAGAAAACAAAATATGAAAATTAAAAAAAAAAAAAATATCACAATAAAACGGTGCCTAAATTAAAATTTTATGATTTTTAACGTAAAACAGACAAAAAACGGAAATGTAAAAAAAAAAAAAATTAACGCCTAAATATAATAGTTTCTTTTTTGCTAACAGCGGGAAGAAATTTACATAACATAAAAAAACAAAGGAAATGAAGTTATTCTAACAGCTGGTTACTTCCTATAAAACACTACCTAAAAGAGCTCACTTAGGTGGTTTTGGCAACACCAAAATTCAAAAGTGTATTCGCACCAAATTAACTTCCTAAGACTTTTCTGTTACTTTTCCTTCCTGAACAAACAAATACGAAAACTATAGGCAAAAAAAAAAGACTACTAAAAAACACAATTAAAATTTAGGTACTAACAGTAAATAATAGCCGAAATATATAAAAGACCAACAACAATTAATTTTTACAAATTTTACTACTCTTACACTAAATTACTAATGATTAAAAAAAAATATTAGCCCTTGTTTAAAATTTGAATATTGAAATATGAAAAAGTAAAAAATGATCTTAATGAAACATAAAATATTTTCTATTTTTGCAGAGCAAAAAATGCAATGGCCGACCCGGACTAAGCTAGGCTTGCAGATTCCACAAAAAAATGGCCGCCTGCAGATTCTGACCGGTAAGCTGTTGGTCATAAAAATGGCGGATACAATTAATTCTTAGAAACAATATCACTAGGTTACCTGTTTTCTTAATGCTGTTGCGATGTTCCCGGACACGTCTGCGGTTTTAAAAATACCAGAAAAATGATACCAGTCCAATGACTGCTAAAAAACACAAAACGACCATGGGATGACGCCCACCTGCCTTAATCCGGTCAACAGTAGGCTTGCTCGCGGTGAAATAATACCTGATCACATATATATATATATATATATATATATATCGCACTTGATCAACAATAGGGTATTAACTCAAAATTTTAGAAATATCACTTTTTTCAAGAAATCAGCTTACAACATCAATATCTACCTACTGTAAAAATTTCAACGTATTCCGTTTACTCTTTCATCTCGAAAACCACTTTTGAGACCATATTCATGATAATGTAGTGATTACCTTTATTTCAACAAAAAGGTATTATTTCGAGTTAATACAAAAGTTGAAATAGGTATGAGTCGTATATTTTCATAAAAAATGTATTATTTTGATTTGAGCCTTTATTTATGTTAAAAATAATCAAACTGTTTTATTCCTATTTGGTTGTATTTCGAGTTACTACCTTTTTGTTGAAAAAAAATATTTTTAAATTTTATTAAAATTTCAACTAAAGCGTCATAATTCAAAATAATACCAAAAAAATATCGATAAATTTCAAAAAAATGGTGTTAACTCAAAAAATTGATTTTTTTTGCAATGATTGGTAAAATTTAAAACAAAAACAATGTATATATATTTTCAAATGGAATTTGCTTCCTATGGTATATTTGAATTTTTAAATTCTGTTAAAATTTGGCCACAAACAGTTTTTTGACTCTACTGAAAATATTAAAATTTTGAGTTAATACCCTCTTGTTGATCAAGTGCGATATATATATATATATATATACACTCATAAACAACCACCACATCAACCAGAACAACAGAAAACTAAAACACTAATATTTAGTAAAAAAAACGAACACCAAAGACATAAGTAAGGGGATAAATTCCATTATATAAAACCAAACCGATAAAAGGAGTATCCCCACCACAAATCACAAAAAAAAACCAAGCAAACCCACAAAGCATGTCACCTGTAAGCTCCTAATAAAGAAAAACAAGACTTGCAAACAATGCGGACTACACTCGTCGCTACCTCTCGCCGTCACACATTCACTCGCCGGACAGCCAGCCCTTGAATTCCATGGAGAAACATCAACAGGTATTTAAGCAACTCCCCAATTCACAAATATTCTTTTCACAGTGACCATACCCAGAGTTCGTATCTGGCACGCAGACAAAAAAATCGTCTGCTACGGTAAGTGTTGAGGTAGCTAAAGTTTTCCAGTGGCAGATCTTGTAGCACTAAAAGGTTGTGGAGGAGAAGGGTTATATGGTTTCCTGTGTCTCTTTTGCTGCGATATATTCTTGTATATTTATATATATATTTTTTTTTTAATATGTTCATATAGGGTTTTATTTGCCTATTCTTGTTGATGGTGTTTAAGTCAGTGTTTTTAATTTTTATAGTGCCTTGTTTAAAAAAATTTTGTCTCGGATGAAGTAAAACAGCTGTTAAACTCTGCTATAATTGTTATTGTGATTGTGGAACAGACGGTTTTACCGTCGCTAGTAAATAAGTTTTTTTTAGTATTGCCATACATTTGATGGGTGCCAAGAAAATCAAGAAAGAGAAAAACTGAAAGAAAAAATTTTCTCTTTATAAAAAAAGGCACGGATGTCCACCATGGACTGCAGTAACAAAAATGTCCAAGGCTAAATTCCGAGGGACATTGACTCTGTTTACTTGTGTGTTAAATGTTTTATTTCACATATCGGTTTTTCGTTTTTTTTTTTATAGTTTGTGTCGGTATGAGTTTTCTGTTAGAATAGGGTAATATTTAAACAAAGGCTGTCGGTAGACAATTTAATATGATAGTGACAGTTAAAAAGTGTCCGCCAAAGAGGAAAGTTTAAAAAAAAATTGTCCAGTGAAAGTAAACGTTTTATTTGTATAATTCAAAAGGGTAAAAAAACCACTAATTGAAATATTATTTATTTGTAAAATAGAAATCGTTGCTATCTATCGAGAAAAGGAAGAAAGAACCCGACGTGTTGCTTTAAGTTGAGTAGCCCTGGACCATGGTATTTAATAATATTTATATCTTTGTTTTATTTTGGCGCATTGATGAAAAACAAATCAGTGTCATATTAAAAGAAAAAAACTTAGAGTCATCTGGCGGAGAATAGATTTTTAGTTGCATTCCACTTTGTGGATTACAAGCTAAAGAAGTGAAGGCGAGAACCCGAATATACTATTGTTAGAATACTTCGAAAAGTTAAATTATAGGAAAATGGTAATAGGGTAGAATAAGTTCGTAAAACTTAATTTTATGTTATAGGTATATGTATATATTTTTTCAATTTTAATAGATTAAAGTATAGTTTATTTTATGTAAAAGGATAAACTTCAAAAAAAAAGAAAAGATAAGGTAAAAGTTAGAAGAAAAGGCTTGGGTTAATGGGCCATCAGATAAAACCGCCGTAAGAGAGCCCTTTTAAGGTAGGGACAAAAAAATAAAATCAATTAGAAAAAAAAAATAAGTAAATTACATAAATATCTATTTTTTTGCGCGTAGTTAATCCTTAAATATTTTTTTTTTTTACTTCTTTAATCTGTGTAGTAGTTTTTGTTTATTTAGAATAAGTTTTAATATATAAAATGTATAGTTGTTTCAAATTTGTTAGAACCAAATTTTTAAATTAACTACATAAAAAAAAATATTATAAAAATGGAGATAATTTATATAAAGATAGTAAAGGGGAAACCACTATCGAGGTGGAGAATGTCAAAGATTTCAAAAATCGAAAACCGTTCGTAAAAAAAAGAAAGAATATAAACTTTCTAATCGAATTTAAAATTCCAGGATAGTTATATATATATATATATATATATATATATATATATATATATATATATATATATATATATATATATATATATATATATATATATATATATATATATATATATATAAGGAGTAAAAAAAACAAGAGAAAAGAAACTTTGAAGAATAACGAGACTAGAATAAATATTAGTTTAAGATTTTTAATTTGTTATAAGTATTTATTGTATATACCTTAATTTGTCTTATACTGTTTTTTTAGGATATATGTATGTTTAAGTGTGTTTGTTTAGTTTAAGTTTAATTGTTAATAAACTATGTGATTGTATTGGAAAATAGAATATATAGTTATAAGTGCTTTCGAGCACGTGCAGTTAAAAGGGTTTTACCAGATCTCAACATAAACAAGTCCCCTGGTCCGGATGGAATTCCAGCACTGGTCTTGAAGCAGTGCTCTTCGACGTTATCGCGTCCATTAGCAAAACCTTTCAACATTTTATACCATGTTGGCGAGTTTCCATCATGTTGGAAGATTGCTAATGTAACACCGATCCCCAAAAAGGGAGAGGCTAGCAACCCTAAAAATTACCGCCCATTCGCAATTTGCTCTGCACTATCCAAAGTTATGGAGAGTATGCTCAATTTTCATCTTGTGAGGTATCTGGAGTCCAACAGCTTACTTAGTGACCGGCAGTACGGCTTCCGTAGGGGACGCTCTACGGGTGACTTACTGGCCTTCCTTTCGGAAAAGTGGTGTCAATCCATTCACCATTTCGGCGAAAGTAAGGTGGTGGCTCTAGATATTTCTAAGGCGTTTTATAGAGTGTGGCATGGTGCGCTCATTTTAAAACTTATTGCTTTTGGTGTCGGTAATAGTTTCTCTCGACTTATATCGAGCTTTCTCAGGGATCGCACTATACGAGTTGTTATAGATGGGATCGCATCAAACGAGTTCAAGGTAAATTCAGGGGTACCGCAAGGTTCCGTTCTTTCCCCTACCCTATTTCTTATTTTTCTCAATGACCTTCTACGTCAGACTTCCAACCCTATCTATTCTTTCGCAGATGACAGTAGCATATGCCATTCATTTTCTTTTCGCAATACACCAAGCCTTCAGGAAATTGGGGCTATGCGAAAGCACATGGATGATACCCCTAATCGCGACCTTTTGGTAATCTCCGAATGGGGCCTTGCGAAGGAATCAGAAGCTCTCGATATTCTTGGCATGAAAATTCAATTTGATGTTCGTTGGAACCAGCATATTTTTCATGTCGCAAAAGAAGCATTCAAGTGCCTAGGTTTTTTGAAACGGTGTAAGAAATACTTCACTCCATCTGACCTCCTTACTATCTATATCACCTTTATCAGACCGAAAATGGAATACAACTCTCATGTGTGAGCCGGTGCTTCAAAGTCTATTTTGGAGTTACTCGACCGCGTGCAGGAGAGAGCGAAGAAGCTCATCGGTGACAGTAGGGTATCCAGCTCTATTGACTCACTGGAGCATCGACGCAATGTGGGGTGTGTTTCACTGTTTTATCGTTACTACAACGGAATGTGCTCTTATGAAATCAGGGAACTTGCTCCTGAAAACCGTAATTTCGTACGCGCAACGCGTTCTGCATCAAGAGCGCATTCCTTTGTGGTCGAGTGGCCAGTGAATCGCACTATGCATTACAGAGAGAATTCGTTTTTTAGCCGAACAGTTCGTATGTGGAATAAACTCCCCGCAGAGGTCTTTCCTGCCATTTTCAATGTGCAAAGATTCAAATCAAATGTCCACAAGCACTACTCCCTTTATCCCCCTTCCCACAACCTAATTTCCTAGTTCAGGTACAATGCATTGCATAAGTAGGGGTCATCCCCTGAGTGCTGGTCCTAATTAAAAAAAAAAAAAATAAGGGATTTTGGCACAGTGGGTCGAGCTGAAAAATGTGGCCAAGTGAGAAGATTTGGTAAAAAAAAATTGAAGTGTAATATTATAAAAGGTGTCATTCCAAATTATGTTGTTGACTACGGTTGGGATTGTTGCGTTTCTGGGAGTTTCACCTTTCCCTTGTTCTGTTCAGTCTAGTGTAATTTTTAATAATGTTAGTTAGGTTTTGTTGTTCGGTCCTTTGGTTAGGTGTTTGCGGGTTGAGTTATAATTAAAATAAAATTATTAGCATGATATCGCTTTTTCATTATTTCAACTAATGCCAATGAAATTTTAATAGTATTGAAAATATATTTTTATTTTCGCTAAAAATATTTAAATATTCATACTTCATTTTTTAATTGATTTTTTATTATTTTATTTATTTATTAAAAACAGTTTGGATTCAAAAGGTATTTTAAAAGAAACTTAACACAAAAATATATTTTAATTGATTTTAAATTATCAGGCTTTTCGTGTTTTTAAATATAGAAACATGCATACGTATATTTATTTAGTTATTGTATCCTTAGAACTGTTGTAATCGCTGGTAAAAGTTATTAATAATAGTATTTTTAATACAATTATACGCATTAGATTCATAAATTTTTGTTAAAGAATTCAGTTTTATATATTAAACTTCAATAAAACATAACACTGTCCAACAAATTAAGACTTTTTGAATGGAATAGAATAGCAACCCCACAATTCTGAAAGAGTATGTTGAGTAGATCATTTTTGTAGAACAAACTTATGGTCCAGCACGTCTGAGTTTTTTTTTTTTACAGTGGGTCAAAGTTTTCATTTTTTGGTCGAAGGGAGCATTATACTGTATGAAAAAAATGCTGTAAGTTAATGTCTGAGAGAATTCTTATGGTCTGAGTTATATTGTGGAATTGTATGAGTATTATTTTTGTGGAAGATCTTAACCCTCTAACTGGTCCCTTTATGGGTCAATTTGACCCTTTTTTCGAGAAAATAAAAAAATATCCTTTAAAAAAGGATATTTAAGGATTAAAATATTGTACGAAAATGTTTGCCGGAAAATTTCAGTGGGGGTCACCAAAGACACCATTGTTGTACAAAAAGCTTTTTACGATTAATTGGCAAAATTACATGGCAACTTCTATAAGAATTTTATAATTTTGTTTTAATAGTGGTTTATTTAGTATGTAAATATTTACTTTTTTTCTTCAAATTTTCGAGTAAAAGGGAATTAGGAAATAGCAGTAGTATGACAATGGATTAAAGATTAAACTTAATATGTTTTCCTGCATTTAGCTTGACGTGAATGTTCCGATGGGTCAAGGTTTCTGTGCAAGCCCCATACGTATTCAGCAAGCATTACACTTTGGGATTTCTCTTTGAATCTTTCTTCCAATACCTTTATATCCTGATGAAACCTTTCACCGTGTTCATCTGAAACCGCTCCAAGGTTTTCTTTAAAAAAATTAAGATGAGAGTGCAGAAAATGCAGCTTTACTGACATCTTAACGCCAATATTGTTAAAACCGATTAGCATGCATTCAATATTTTCTGCATAGTTTTGTGCTTTTGAGTTTCCAAGGAATTCTGATATAACCAACTGCATAAAGTCAAATGCTGTCTTTTGTATATCTGACAGATGACCATAAAATTCTTCATCTTGTAATAATTTTCTTATATCGGGTCCAACGAGCATTCCTAGAAAAGGTAATTTACATTAAATGAAATAAATTATTTCTTAAAACCGTATTTTACCTTCTTTTGATTTTGCTGCAGATAATCTGAGGAAAATTATTTAAATGCGTTTGAAAGCATTTCCTTGTGTATTTAAGCTTTTAATAAAAATTTTCACCACGCCCAACTTAATATGCAGCGGTGGAAGTATGATCTTATCTTTTGGGACAAGGGATTCATGGATTACATATAAATTACCAATAATATTTTCTTTACGTTCTTCGAAATATTTAATATGATAATGGCTGCTGGTAGCACTTGAATACCATTTACAAAGAAAGCACATATATTTTGTGTATCCTGTTTGCATTCCAGTCAATATTGCAATCATTTTGAAGTCTGCGCATACTTCCCATTTATATTTATAGTATTCAATTTTATTTAAAAGATTTGAAATATTTGCGTATGTTTCCTCCTTTTTTGTGGAATACGCAACCGGTATTGATAGATGCTGATTTCCATTGTGCAGTAAAACTGCTTTTAAGCTGTGTTTTGAACTATCTATAAATATTGTATTATTAATTTTAATTAATATCACACCCGATTTGTAAGTCCCAGCTGACTAGACGCGAGAACTCAGTGTTTGGCCAGGCCGAACTTGACGCTGTTTTTACCTGTTTTGTATATGTTGGTGTATAATTTTACTAATTAAGCGTCAAGAGCTTTTTTTACAACAATGGTGTCTTTAGTGACCCCCACTGAAATTTTCCGGTAAATATTTTCGTACAATATTTTAATCCTTAAATGTCCTTTTTTAAAGGATATTTTTTGATTTTCTCGAAAAAAGGGTCAAATTGACCCATAAAGGGACCAGTTAGAGGGTTAAGATCTTCCACAAAAATAATCCTCATACAATTTCACAATATAACTCAGACCATAAGAATTCTCTCAGACATTAACTTACAGCATTTTTTTCATACAGTATAATGCTCGCTTCGACCAAAAAATGAAAACTTTGACCCACTGTAAAAAAAAAACTCAGACGTGCTGGACCATAAGTTTGTTCTACAAAAATGATCTACTCAACAAACCCTTTCAGAATTGTAGGGTCGCTATTCTGTTCCAAAAATGCTGTTGGACAGTGGTCCGCTTAAGTGTTGTCCCAGCCAACACATTATTATTTCAGGGAAAGGTTCCAACCCGAATGTTCGACAAATAAGTGTATACATCTCTAGATACTGTCTCTAGAGCAGATAGAAATTTAAAATAAATAAATCTAATATTTTACTTTTTAAAATTTCGCCAATGGAATGTTTGACAGTGGCTCTATGTGTTGCAAATCCAACCATGTTCTCCTTATAGTCACGTCATTGTCGATAAAATATTTAACAATTAATTTGTGTAAGCTTAAAGCGTCTACCAAGCCGAAAAAAAACAGGTTTGAAAATCTTTGCAGACCCGAACTGTAACGCATAAAGAATTTCTATTTGAAAGGTCGGTTTTTAACCTAATTTTTAATGATAATAATAATAAGGAGTAGAACTGGGGATATTACAAATGAACTGAAATTGATTTTTTCAAATAGCGAACAACGATACGCCCAAAGTGAGAAAGAGGCGTTGGCCATAACATGGACTATAACAAATAAATTTAAAGATTTTTAACGGGAATAAAATTTCACATCGAAACCGACCATAAACCATTTATTTCAATCTTCACCGTAAAACACCTTGATGATTTAACACTGAGTCTTCAGAAGTTTAGAATGAAACTATTGTTATGAATATACGATTGAACATACACCAAGGAAACAGTCGCTGCCGATGCTTTATCTCGATCACCTGTCAAAACTTCCGAAAAGGACGATGAAGATATTAAGACTTTTGTTAACAACAAAAATTTCATCCGAGGCAAAAGCTTTTTATAACGATCGTTAAAAATTGCTGTTAACAATGGACTTCTGATGTGCGGAAATAGAATGGTAATACCAACAGCAATGCGACCAGAGGTTTTGAAACGCGTCCATGGCGGACACTTGGGTATAAACAAATGCAAGGCAAGAGCACGACAGTCAATATAGTGGCCTGGTTGTATGGAGAGCGTTGAAAATTTAATAAAAAAGAGTGCCGAATTTGTATTGAAAATGCTTCTTTAAGGGTAAGAATTTTTTAGTTGCATGTGACTATTATTCCCGCTATGCGAAACTCATGGAGTTAGAGCGACAAACTGCGAAATGTGTTTTAGAAAAACTTAAGTAAATTTTTGCCAGATATGGCATCCCTGAAGAAGAACGTTTAGACAACGGGCCACAATTCTCCCAAATTATTACATCTGTGAGAGTGGGAATTCAGACATACCACGTTCAGCCCATACTTCCCACAAAGCAATGGTTTAGCTGAGTCGGCAGTGAAAACAGTAAAACAGCTATTTAAGAAAAACACAGATCCGTACATGGCCTTGTTGGAGTATAGAACTACACCGTTATCAACTGGGTTCAGCCCTTCAGAGCTGCTAATGGGAAGAAAACTTCGGTCAAAACTACTTCTAGTAAACATTCAGCTACAACCCAAGTGGCCAAAAACAGGCGATATACTTGAAAATGAAGAAAATAGACTAAAACATCAAGCCGATAATTATAACAAAAGCCATGGTATTTATCAACGTCAGAGTCTCGAGAAAAATTCTGATGTTTTTATTCGCGATTTGAAACAATAGGAAAAAGTAGAGTCAGAAGCAAAAACTCCGAGATCATACTGGGTACGAACTGATAGTGGCCTATATAGACGAAATTCCTTTCACCACAACAAGCAAAACGAGAGCAATCGAACAAACAAAAATATCCAGTTACGCAGATAATCAATCAGAAGATCAGTGGATGAGAATAGGAATGTAGAGGCACACACAATTAATACATCACCAACGTTGCCTCCAACTCGGGACCTGAAACACAAGTTGAGTCTGCAGTAAATACATCTGCCGTCTCTCAACCGGAACCTAAAACCATCAGATTAGGGCGTATTGTTAAGACCCCGGCTCGTGTGAAATCCTATGTAAAGGAGTTTGATTAAAACAACTTTACTAAAAACACACAATGTATTTTTATTTTCATTTATTTTGGTTTAATTAGCTGCATCTTGAATTGATTACACTTTGTATTTCTATTTTTATATTAATTAACTTTATTTTACATCAACTACACTTTGTGTACATATGAAACTATACACTATGTTCATATATATATTATATACCATATTATATATTAAAATATGTATATATTATGTATTACTTATTTGGAAAGGGGAGATGTGTGGCATCGCTATTATTACAGTGATAGAGGTGCCAACATACTGGAACAAGTTAATAAAAGTTAGTTATGAATTAGAGGATAACTGAAAAAGAACGTGTTTTATTGTACCAACAACACACCTTGTGTTTGTTTTTATTTTTTTCCAATTAGGATTTGAACCATAGATCTTATAAATGAATAAAAATTTACTTTATTTTCGGCTTTTTGGTTAATTTTTAATTTAGTTTCTAAACATCTTTAACAAGAAAAATTATTTACAAATGCATGCAGAAGTTATCCAAAGAAAAATTAGACGCTATGCAGAATGAAATGCAGCCACATCCTTCATCATCATTATTCCCATCTATCTACCTTATGTTAACTAATTAACTACTACTACTAACCAATTAATCTTTATATTAATTTGGTGAGACGAAGTCCACACAAAACTTAAAGCATATCTTTCTCGTTCTCTTTGTAACTCGTCTTGTACATTTGTTTTGCTGCGGTGTTTTTGTTTCAAAACTAAATTACAACTTTTGAATTGTTAAGGTACAAAAACTTATCAACTATTTATACTACTGAATTAAATGTTGGACATTGTTAAGTACAATAAACGTATGACCTATTTAGTTTGACTAGAAGTAATTATGCTGACTCAAATGTGACAATTTCTTCACTTATCAGCTTTAATGCTTTTAGCAAATTACGATTTATATATAGCCCATTTTAATTATTTTAACTTAACTAAAATATATATTCTACGAGGGTTAGTCACATATCCCTCCCCCCTTAATGGAAAAGATTCCATCCTCTGCTTTCTTGGTATGGTGTCTTGGTGGTTTAATGTGAATTTACAATTATCGTTAGATATTTCATGGCTAGTAAATGGCAGGAAACTAGTATGTTTTGTACTGGAACCGGTTGTCTAAAGTACTGCGAGCGTTTACATCGAGTTGGGTACCAGCAAACAATTAAGGAACTGGCAGAATCTTCTGGAAAAGTTTGAAAGCATTGTGGATAGACATTGATATAACCAACATGATGAATTACTACTGTTTCAAAATCAAACGGAATGGATAGCGTCATATCATATGAAAAAAACATCATTCTTCGTTGTTCAGTATCTTTTGATAGATTTTGCTCTGGCTATTATTCTTTAGTCATCCTTGCCTTGTTTAAGTTGTGGTCATTAGAGTGACCATTTCACCCTTTCAAGGTTGACCCTTTGACGGTAAACAACCCTTTTTTGAGATGATCCTATCCCTTTTTCTTTCCAACGATACGGTTGTGCCGGCGGTCTTAGGTAGCTTAAGCTGACGTAGTCATGTGAACTTAAGACCATCACACCATACCTTTATGCCGGGAAACTGCATAGAGGACTCTTGTTGTTCCAATTTATTTTTGGTGTTTAATTAAGAATAAGTTTATCATAAATTTGTGAATAAAATAGGCTTAATGTCATTTGTTTTTTCCTTTTTTCTTTAAAGAAAAGAAAAATGATTTTTTTATTTGGAACAATAGTTTTCTTTAAAATATTGTTACGAAAAGTACTTCCACTAATAGTGTTGTATAGAATACTACCATTATTAGCTAACAAAAGTTGAGCAACCTCGATGGTTGCGTTGGTAGATGTGCTTGCTGCACAATAGAAGATCGTGATTTCGAGCCCACCTTCGGACATGCGTAAAAGGGAAAATAATAATTGTTATAATGCAATTAAAAATTAAGAAGCAGCAGTACAAACCTCCCGGAAAGGAAAAAACAATTATTGTGTGAAGCCATGGCAGATAATTTAGCGGAGACGTATAATTTAATATAAGAGTAACAGATAATTGTCAAGACGCCCTTTATAATAAAAAGTAAGAACGGTAGCGGTTAGCGCAGGGAAGTGTAACAGCATAACAAAAGTGTATGTCAGACGTGTGTTGTGGCTATTGGATTAAAGGGGATGACTGGCTTGAATAGAAGGAATAGTGGAGATGTCTGTGGATGGTTGAGGTTACTAAACAAAGCATCGATTGAGTAGTTCATGTCTCGTCGGAGTAACACAGTAGTGTAGCGTGGATGGCGTTTGTAATAATAACGCATGTTTAGTAAGTACGAGACCATGGGATTCACAAGACCGGTAGAATCAAGGAGTAAGCCAGAGAAAGCCATAAAGTACGAATACAGTATTTAATAAAAAGAGCCACCGTAGTATTTTCATTAAAAGAATCCGTACGTTTGTCTACAAAGGAAAAAACGTAGCAATATGTATATATCCTTATTGTAAGCGAAAATTATTATCAATATTTTTAATTTTTCATTTGTCAATTTTCCATTTTTTTTATAAATTTTTAAGTATTATTTTTTATCAATCTTTAAGTATTAAATAATTATTTTGCTTTACATTTTTAATTATTTCACATTTTTTTTTTTACAAAAAAATGTGAAATGTGTTCTATATACGAGGGCTGCTCTATATATTTCTGGCCTAACAGTGAAAATGTGAATATTTATAATCAAAAATGGTTTTATTGTTTTTCAAAGTATTCTCCAGCATGATTTATACACTTTTGCATGCGCTCAAACCAGTTGTCGAAGCACTTTTTCCACTCCGATTGAGACACCTCTAAAACATGGTTTTTGAACACTTCAACAGCTTCTTCTGGCGACGAAAATCGTTGATCACGCTTTTTTTTTCTTGATGTGCGGAAACAAGAAAAAGTCATTAGGTGCCAAGTCAGGGCTGTACGGCGGATGACCCATTAACTCGACGTTTTGGCCGGTCAAAAACGCTCTGGTTTGAGCCGATGTGTGAGAGCTCGCATTGTCATGGTGAACAATAATTCGTCTTCTCCTGTTGGTTTTTCGAATTTCTCCGATGACTTCAGGCAAACAAATTGTAGTGTACCACTCAGAAGTGACCGTCCTACGTTGCACAAGCGGAACAGTCGCCACATGACCAGTTTTGCCGAAGAAACAGGCGACCATTTGCTTCGAAGCGCTTCTTCCACGAACAACTTTCGTTGGATTTTGCTCGTCTTTGAAGACCCACACGGTAGATTGTTGTTTCGTTTCGGGCTCATACGCATAGATCCATGATTCATCACCTGTGACGATCTTATAAACGTCTTTTGAAGCACGGCAATCGTATTTTTGCAACATTTCTTAGAACCAATCGATACGAGCCTCTTTTTGAGCGACTTTCAAATTGTGCGGGATCCAACGAGAACAAACCTTTTTTACGGCCAGGTGTTCATGCAGTATCGAATGTATGCTGGTGGAAGAAATGTCCAAGGATGTCTCTATCTCTCGGTATGTCGCATGTCGATCTTGCATTATAAGTTCACGCACGGCATTAATGTTCACTGGCACAACAGCCGTTTTTGGACGACCTTCACGGAATTCGTCTTTGAGCGAGCTTCGGCCACGATTAAATTTATTATACCAATTTTTTACAGTGCTATAGGATGGTGCTTCATGGCCATACAAAGATTTAAGTTCATCAATGCACTCTTGTGTGATAATCCACGTCGAAAGTTGTGAAAAATGATGGCACGAAAATGTTCACGAGTTAATTCCATTTTTTTCTATATTAATTTTTTCAAGTCACTGTAAACAACACAAATAATGGTCGTACGTCAAAACGTTTTGAGTACGATTATGCTTAAAAATGACAAACTTTCCAATGGTAATATCAGATTGCACTTGGCAGCACTCAGTGTTGCGAGGCCAGAAATATATATAGCAGCCCTCGTATGTATATAAAAATAAGTTGCATTGTGTTAGTAATTAAAGTTCTCATGAATGCGTGACCCGATTTTGTTTTTCCAAAGTTCGTATTAAAGGTGACGTCAATACCAAGGTTTTTTGTGTACGAACGGTCTTTGTATGGGTATTTAGTTATAGCCATTTAAGTGAACACTGCATTTGATTTGAAATATTTGAGTTACTCGTAATATTTTGAAAAAATGAAATACAACTAGTTTTTTAAATTCATTGCAATTCTATTTTAGTCAAACGATTAATTAAATTTATATACTTACCTATTACAAATCACGTCTTTGGGGATCTATGAAATAAATCCATATATATATATATATATATATATATTAATATATTTAAATTTTTTTATATTAGAAGTATATCCCGGGAGTGACTGCGAATATAACACATCGAATGATTCATCTGCAATAGGTAAGTTTATAGACACTTTTTTATATAATTTATTTTAAGTATCGCTTCAACTTTTAGAACTATTTCCGGGCAGTTGCAGCGAATATAATCCGTCAAAGAAATAAAGATATATGATGAAACTAGGAAGAGAAGAAAAGAAAATAAAATTGTTATTGAAGAAATACCAAAAGCATACTTATCCGGATTTCCTATAACGGAAGAAAAACGAAAAAATCTTTTGTATATGTGTGTTGAAAATATAATTCCAAAATTTTACCAAGATTTCTACAGACAACTAAATGGTTTTAATGGAAAAGAATATGTAGTCGTATCAGATAATGACGACTAAATAATCCAATACAATGTTATACTGAATTAATTCTGTTTCTGTTATCTTTATTCTTATAATTATTTTTAAGTAACCTTGAATTTATGTTATAACTATTTTTTGTTTGAACTGAATTATTATACATATTTAATTTTCTTTTTTGTTTTACGAATAAAATTAATTTAAAAAGAAAATAATAGTTTTTTTATATACATTTTAACTAAAAATATATAAAAATAAAATTTCCTAAGATTTTTGTCCAAACTAAAATATAATATGTATACTTAGGTGATTAACTTAAAAACAATAGACCTATCAAAAACATGCTAAGTACACTTAGACCAATAGCCAATGTTTTCACCGTGCTAAAACATTTTATATCATTTTTAGCTATGACCCAATGAAAGTTTGTAAATTCAAAAAATACTACAAAAATTCTTATCGAATTCTACTAAAAACAGTGAACGAACAAATGACGTATCTTATATAGTTTATGAGATATCGCGTGAAAACTTTGGGAGCTCGTAACTTAAAACTCACATTTTTGACTTAGAATGTTATAGAATGGAGGCGTCGAATTCAAAAATATTCAATTATTTTAAATAAAGCAATAAAAACAATAATGCAACTGAAAATAATAAAAGGCTGTTACAAAATAAAAATTATTTAAAAAAATAACAAATCAAATTAGTAAAAAATATAACTCAATAATAACAAAAACATGTGTATATAATAATCAATAATATAAACAACATAACCATATAATAATGTAACAAATTAAATACAGAATGTTTTAATTTGCCGATTTTGATCAATTGCTTAGAAAATTCTTTTTATTCAAGAAAACGTAGAAGAGGCACGTAACGCATAGGAAAATTAAATAAATTATTGTTTATGAGCTTAGAGAGAAGAATTAAATATAAACAGGGTGATTAATTAAAAAATGGCTTTATTTATTAGTAATACCCTGTTCAGACATACGTTTTAATTTAGACAATTAAAATTTAAATTGAATAAATAATTTTGGTGTTCACACATATACAATTTAATTTACTCAATTAAAATTGGACAGTAGAATATAGTTCTGTTCAATAACAAGAAGTTGTTACTCATTGTTATTGGAAAGTGTTTACTTCAGTACTTAAAAAGAAACAGCGAAAGAGTAAAAAAGAGTATAAGATGTAAATGTTAATAAATTTGTTACTACTTTTGTTACTGGCAAGAACAGAACAGCTGATTCTTGTTCTGTTTTACAAAATAAGTTAATAAATATTAAATACCTTGAATTGAAGTGTTTATTACACTTCCCACGAAAATATTTACATCACATCGTTGCTAGACTAAAATGGTGTGGCTTTTTTGCCATAATTTATATGGCGATTTCAAACCCGAATATCTACAACTAAAATTTTTTACAACCACACAGCACAAAACATGCATAATATTTATAGTTTTCGGTTTTAAATACAAAATATTTTGAATTAAAGCTAACGTTTGTATAATAGTTAGAAGAAATCTGAGAAAACTATGTACAAGTAAACGCCAGTATAAGAAAACAATAAACAAAAGAAATAGAATAAAATAAACTAAAAGTTTTACAAAAGGGACGGAACAATTTTGGCAATTTTGAAAAGTATTCGAAAAAAGGTGCTCACAATCGATGACAAAGCTCCTGCAAATGCTAACTGTTGCAATACAAAATGCTTTTTATTTTACTCTATCGTTGCTAGTTTCTGCCGAAAATTTATTGAACAGACCTAATTTTTGCATTAGAAATTTGTGTTTGTAAATTTGGAAGAATGTAGAGAAGTTCGGCTTTAAAAGAAAGTTTGCTTGTTTTTATTTGAAATATGGAACTCTTCCAGTCACTACGATCAAGATCTGACTACACGCTAGCTTTGAATCTCCATTAAATTTAAAAAAATTTCATTTAATTTGAAAATATTTTATTTTTCATTTTTATGGCATTTAGTTTTGTCATTTTACAAAATTTTCTCTCACTGAACACACTTCACAAGGGTTGTATGAGGAAACTTATTCAATTAATTTCTCAATAAGGTACTAATTGAAAAATTTATTAATTAATTTCTTATATGGTAAATTAAATTCAATTAGGTACTTAATTGTGTAAATTCCTTTATTGCGCAATTAAAACGTATGTCTGAACAGGGTATAACGCAAAGATACTTTATTCTAAAATTTGGTTCTTTTAGCTTAGCATTGAAGAATTGAAAAGTAAAATATATCCTGATTCGTACAAGTACATTTAATAAATCCTCGTGTTTTAAACAATCGCAACACAAAAATGGTTGTATTTTAACTAGTTCATTAAAAATAATTCGTTGCAGACCGATTCGATGGCAATACATATTAAATATTTCAAATTTATCTTCTAACTTACGTAGGTAATCTATAAACAGTTGTGGCGGCTGCACCAGGTTACATTTGTTGAATTGCTTTTCAAAGGTAACAAGAAATTCATTTGTAATGGGTTTACCATTGAAGTAGGGTAGCGGTAGCTTGCACTTGTGCATTTTATAAAGTTGTAAGTAAAAATATCCACAGACGTAAACAAAGGCACTTTAGTTTAAAAATTCCTGTGCTTCAAAAGACGGTGTATCCCTATCCATATCAGTCGCTAAAGTATGAGATGACGGATTTGGTAATGAATTAAAATCTTCCTATACCTGATGACTTCTACTACTATTCTCTGAAAATGCCTTATCTAGTATAGAAAAATCAACTATAGCGTCATCTGGGGAAACCTTTTCACAGTTTCCATTGACAACAGTGTTAATGAAATTAAGGCCGAATCTTTTTTGGTAACTCACAATAAACATTTTGGATGTAATGGAGTGGGCGAACCCAAATCCCTTGCGCACTTTCCCAAAGAAATGCTCGAGGTGATCCTGTGTCATTCTGCGTGTTTTAAGCTGTTTAAAGCCTTCTTTTTTAAGATAGCACCAAAGAGACTTTAAGGCCGAAATATTCAGTTGCCACCCATTAATAAATTTAAAAGAGTTTGTGATATTGACACTCCTCTAATCAAGTACTTTGAAAGTTTTCAAAATCTTTGTGGGGTCTCTTAAAATTTGTAACTGTTCAGTAGAACAGCAAAAAGAAGTGCAATCAGTACGGGAGTTGAAAATATCAAATAAATCATAAACAAATTTTAAATACTCGGATGCATTTAGAAAATTTGGGGCTTTTGAAGTTTCTACTTTCCCTGATTGATAAAGGACTCGCATCGCGGTAGAAACGGCATTACTTAATATTTGCGCCGCTAAGCTTACGCGCATGCGTTGAAAATTATTGGGATTAATATGCTCTTTAGTTAGCTTTGGAGCGCACCTTAGTTTATTTGCAGAATCTAATTCGAAAAAAATAAGTTATATCGAGCCATGAAACGAGTTTATTATTAGCAGACAGTTTCGGGCACATTTTAAAAGATGGGGACTATCATGCATAAAAAATATTTTCCTATCATTAACTTCAAAATAGGGCTTTTCAATTTTGACGCCAGCTATTTTTGCAAAATTTTAAGAATTTGAGCCTTGGTCACAAAAAAATTGACAAGGGTTCAAGCCTATTGCTTGCAGTTTTGAAATTGCCTCATAAATATACTTTTTTAACACAGAACTCTGACAGCTACCATGTATTAGGAAATATGAAACTGGTTGCGACCAACTTTCTTCACCCATTCCATGTACCATTATAACTAAAGCGGTAGTTACTAAGCGGTTTGAACGATTTTCATCGCCGAAATCCTCTAGACCAATAATCTTATCCTTTTTACTGTCATAACCAAGATATGATTTTATCGACATCTCATCACAAGATATACTAACGAACTTATCATTCTTATTAAAGTTTTGAGAACGCGTTTTAATCGCCTCAAAATTACAATCTAAATTTCCGGGTGCCTTTGGCCATTCCTCTACGAATCTTTGTAAGGTTCTTATTTGCGGCCAATCAAATAGCGGTGCCAAATGCCGATAAACAACTGGTGACACAAGTAACACTCCTAAAGAAATTAACTTAGTCGCCTGATCATAACGACGAGTCTTAGCATCTCGGTTATGGTTTTTCAAACTATTATTGAGGCAGACTTGCATTGTCATCGAAATTTTCAAAGACAAATCATTTCTTTTGTATAACTCCGACTCCAAGTTTGACAGTTTGTCCTGGCACTTGTGTAGTTCAGATGTCAACCTAACATTGGCAGCCTTTAACCTATTCTTCATCCGTCTTTCTGCTAAGTATAACGTACGGAAATGGTCCACTGCAACTCGCAGTGATTTTAAATTTTCATTAATGTGTGCAGAGCCTTCTGCAAGTAACGGTTTTTGACCTGCTATACAGTCCTGTGTGTAATTGTTACCAGAATCTTCTAGTAACAAAACTCTGTCATCTTGGTTGGGGTAAATGTCCATTTTTGAAGAGCCTTCTGCTACAAGGCTCTGCAGTCTTGGTCCTCTATGTCGACATCTTCTACTATGTCCTCTAACAATTTATTTAAGTCAGGTTGTAATTCAACATCTGAACTATGACCAGTCCCTAATGTCTAATTAAAACTTGGAGGAGTTAAATTCTCCGTGAAGGAATTACTAACATCTGAATTTAATTTTTTACTTTCATTATATGGTAAAGAATAGCGGTTAGTTTTATTATTATAGAGATTATTAGAAGATGTGACACCTAAAAGCTCCAGCCACTGCGCACGTCTAGAAAAAAAGGAGATATTTTCAAGTTCAGCGTTCAAGTGATACAAAATAAACAGACAGACAAACACACAAGGTTGAATAATTAACGAAACTAACGAACGGACAGACATTGATGATCATAATACCATCGTATGGAATCTTATTTGATTCCAACACACACACGCGCGTATCAGAGCGAACAATATGAAAAGATTTACTTACCTTTTAGAATCCCTTGGGAAGATGTGGAGCTTCTCTCCTGGTGGACATTCTTTTATGCATTTTATATTCTTAAAATTAAAAAAATGTAAACTTTTAATAAAAAGACAAATTTTAAATTTTGTATGTTGCATACTTACATGTTGTTTGCCAATTTAATGTAGTTTTCTAAACAATTAACAAAAATAGAATTAGAAATACACACAAATATAAATATTAAAATGTACTTACCTTAAATATAATTGGATTTTGCTCCAAAAAAAAAAAACATATAAATATTACTTTTGTTTAATTTTATTAATTTTCATAAAACCCACCCTTATTAAAACATTTAATTTTTTCTTGCGCCAGAAACACAAATCAAAACAAAATTGGACTCGATAGGATGTCAAGAAAGAGATGCATAGAAAAAACGAGACGATTATAGTCTCGTGAGACCTCTGTATACTCGATGCTACAAGTTTGGGTAAAAGAGAGCTTTTGAGAGAGTAAAATTCTTGCTCTTTCTGCACGAAACAGCCCAAGCTTTTTCTTTGGGTAGAATGTAACTTCGTTCCCGTACTTTTTGGGTAAAGTTTCGTAAAATGAGAGTAAACATAAATTATTTTTAATTGAAGGCATAAATGCCCAAAAGTACGGGAACACAAAAAACTAAACTTCTATTCAAAAACAAGATGTCAAACAAAATGTACATGCAGTTGTTCATAGTAAACATAAAAACACAAATGTTGTGTATGTTTTTAAATTTATTTTATTATTTTTAGATAAGCCTGTAAATAACACTTTTTGTAGACATTTCGTGCATTAAAGATAGATTTTCTATTTGCTACAGTTTACTTTTCAACCAGCTGATTGTTTTTGAGTTACGGACCCCTAAAATTTTTATATAAAATTTGCAAGATTTAAAATATTCTTAGGGGGAATGGGCTAATATGGGTATTGGTAAGCTGTTTAAATAAGCTATCTGAATTCTTAAAAAACTATGTTACTCTGTTACAAACCAGTTAAATGTCATTTAGGTTTTTCGAATATTTTAAAAATTAAACTAAATTTTAGTTTTTTGTAACAAAAATATTTTGGTATACATACTGTACAAACCCGCTAATTTGTGTAATCAATAATACACTTTAAATACGTTAAATAGTGACCGTTTATTTAAAACTTCTGGTTTCTTATTATATCGGTTTCTATCTACCTACATATATCTATATTTTTCCGACCTGTCAATCACAATTCAATGCTGATGTTGATCTTCTTGACGGCGTTGTTATATTGGCAGCTTATGCAGGTTGCCACATCCCTCCAATGTTTTTCAGATGAAGCTTTAGGGTCTGGCAACCTGAATTATCAGCGCGATTATAAGGTGATGTCGATTTGGGTGAAGATGTCAAAACATTAGCAGATGAAGCGGGCAAATCCTCGGTATCAGGAGCTATTATTTGAGTCTTTTGACTTTCTGTTTCCTTAGGTGAAGACTCTACAGGAACTTTCTTTAAATGACAAACATTTATTCGCAGTGTTTTTCCATCAGCTGTTATCTCTGCTATATTACCATCTCTGGCTGTTACAACATACAACAGTTAACTTGTGTGGAAAAATTACGTTCTTTACCAATAACTTGTCACCAACCGCTACGTCTGACTCCTTTGCCCCTCTCTTTTTATCAGCTCGCATTTTCTCTTTATGTTTAAGCAAACAATCTTGATCTTTTTCAGCAGAGTTCATTGCTGCTTCCTTCATGTCTTCAATTCCAGGAATTTTATCTCTGATTACCCGATTAAACATACACTGAGTTCGCGCAACACCTGTTGTGCCATGTGGAGTGAACAATTTTTTTTTTTTTATATAAAATTTGCAAGATTTAAAATATTCTTAGGGGGAATGGGCTAATATGGATATTGGTAAGCTGTTTAAATAAGCTATCTAAATTCTTAAAAAACTATGTTACTCCGTTACAAACCAGTTAAATGTCATTTAGGTTTTTAATATTATCTTTTCGAATATTTTAAGCTTGTTAAACTAAATTTGAGTTTTTTGTAACAAAAATATTTTGGTATACATACTGTACAAACCCGCTAATATGTATAATCAATAATACACTTTAAATACGTTAAATAGTGACCGTTTATTTAAAACTTCTGGTTTCTTATTATTTTTCCGTCCTGTCAATCACAATTCAATGCTGATGTTGATCTTCTTGACGGCGTTATTATATTGGCAGCTTATGCAGGTCGCCAAACATACATACATGCATATGTACATACAGCTACTCACACTTAAAAGTGAGACACAGAGAAACACTTAATACTTGGTTGACTTTCCTTTGCTGACAAACAGAGCTTGAAGACGTCACGGTATACTTTCCACCAAATGTTTACAAAAATCGGGTTCGGTATTATATTACTCTTCTGTTACTGCTTCCTTCAATGCGGCAATTATTTTTGGCCTCCGATTAGATACCCTTTTTTATAAATCTGCCCACATATGTTTAATTACATTCAAATGTGGAGACTACCGAAAAGCCAATTGCGTTCATTCCTAGATTTATGTTTAGGATCACTGTCTTGGTAAAACACGCAGTTGTCTTTTATGCCCAGGCAATCGGCACTTTCCCCAACGATTTCTTTAAAAATGTTTATATAACACTTAGAACCCATAGTTCCGTTAAAAATGTATTTTCCCAACTCTAGCCGCTGACATACAACCTCATATCATAAGCGACCCACCACAATATTTAACTGTTTTTTAATGCTCTTGTCTAGTAATTCATTACGAGGTTTTGTCCTACCGAATCTTTTTTCCATCTGGTACAAAGAGTTATTTTTGTTTCGCTTGTAAAAATAACCTAAGAAGATAATATAAGCATCGAAAAAATTAACAACAAGTACTTACCTTCCTGAAAAGCTAAGTAAGCAGTAGCGAAATGGACATCGAGACATGCTTTCACCCTCAACAATCAATATCGGTGATTTTAGTAATTAATTGGGATAATATAAAAAAGCACGAAAAATGATTTCTTTTTGAAAATTAATAATTATAATAAAAAATTCCCGTTGTTTAATTTAAAAGTACTTCCCTTTGACCAAAATGAGTACCTTTATTTGCATGCTCTTGAGCGAAAGCGTATTTCAGTTTTTGATTTTTGTCTGATATTAATGGCTTTCGTTGGCAAGACCTTCTATGTAAATTATTGCTTCTAAAGAATTGGCGGATTGTTTAAGCACTAACACTACGCTTTTTATAATTTATAAAATAAAAGGAAATTGATATATGTTTTCGTATATATATATATATATTAAAAATATTAACATAAAACATTTTAATTTAATAATTGATGTGTCTACTTTGACTGTGAGTAGCTGTAACTACATATATATTAAAGATCTGCAAAAATGTTGTGAAAGTTTTATGTTCTAGTACACACTACTTCTAAACACAGAATTTCAGTGTAAATATAAATATCAAAACAAGCATAACAAAACACGGCTCTCGCTAAAACGAATAAATAAACATGCAAAAAGTTTCTCTTTACAGCTTTGTTAGTGCTTGTGTTTTAAAACAAAGTAGAACATCAAAACAAAAGGCGACAATGAAGTAAAGAAACGGTAAATCATAGTAGAAACATCGAGTGCACTAGACCAAGGCGAATCAATTACCGTGTCTTTAAAAAATATATTTTAGTCTTACTTGCACAATATGAACTCAGTTTATCATAAATAGGTGAATTTTCAAAGACCCAACTATCATGGCAAGACCCAGAATGTCCACTGAAGACGTTTATGAGTTTTTTATTTTCATTACAAATCGCTAGCATACAAACCGTTGTATTTCCTATCAATATAATCATCTTTTGAAGTATTAGGAGGATCGATAACTATGTGGGTACCATCAATACAACCTGAAATTATTAACACTTTTCCATTAATATTATTTTAAAATTTACCTATTGCTTTGCAAAATTTACATATATATGATGATCTTTTATGATCTGCGGATCTACTTTAAGTAATTGATTTAAAATTACTTCTTCTTCGTCTTCACTTTCTGCAGATGATTTCCATTAATTCCATTATCATATTCAACAATATACCTTTATTTTGGCAAGGATTGGAACTAGAAGCTGTTGTTCCTGAAGCTCTCGGCAATTCATGAATCTCCTGACTGCTGCGTTTGTTTGTGCTGGCTTCACATCTCTAACTACAGTTTTTAACAATGAACGCAAATTTAACTTTTACTTATTCTACCATTGTTTATATAAAGTAATAATCTATTTTTATTTTAATTTAAAATATTTTTACAAATAAAATTAAACGTTTGTTTTGTTTTTTTATTATGTTGCAAACTTTTTGCAATTATTTCACAAATAAAACTTTTTTGTTTACTTTTTAATTGGTAAGAAAAAGCAGTCAAAACATTTGGGGGGTAATTCTCGCATTCGTGATCGAAATAAAACTTGCATCGAAATTATTTTAACAATTTTCTAATGATGTTACTCGATACGAAACGAATCGAATTTTTAGTTCAGTATTGTAAAGAACTTAAATAAATATGATTTACAACACTGAATAAAATTAAGAAAATTGTAAACAAAGAACAACTGTCTATAAAAAGTTATAAGATTTTAAACAAGTTAAAAGCAGTAAAGCGGTTAAATTAAAAACTGATTTGCATTTTTTTCTATTCGTCATCTTCTGATTCCGTCGAAATTGAAAACATTGACTTCCTTAGAAAAAGAATACGAAATTTAACTGATCCCTTAAGTTTGACAAACAATGAGTAAGTTAAGTATGTTTTAAAAAAGGTACGTATATTATGTTAAATAAGTTTTGTTTTAGGTTAAAAAAACGTTTCAGGCTCACAAAAGAAGCATTTAAATATGCACTTGGAGAATTTGAGTTTGAGGGGAAATCTTTCTACAGCGGTTCGCCCAAAAATTCAATTGGCAGAAACTCCATCGCACATATTAAAATAGCTTTATTTATTAATCAAATAATATTTTGAACATATATATTAAAAAAAAATAAAAGAAAAACCTCTATTAAAAAATTTATATTTATTAAAACCAAAAAAATTATAAAAGTTTTATTTACATAAGGATTTAGGTCAAGGATTGCTAATTTTATTTTTCATTGCATTTCAATACCCATATTAAAACTCTCTTTCTTCGAATTTGCAACTCTATTTCTTTAATTTGTTTGTTTAAGTATTGCTCCTCTTCCTTAATTTTTAGGCTTTTCTTTTTCATTTCAATTAAATGTATATTCAGTTAAACATTCTTTTGTTTTAATTCAAGGTCTTTATTTCTATAAGGGAACCTAATCTTTTTAGCATCTCCTTCTGGTAGTTCTCGGTAGTCGTCATATTTCTTTTTAACAAAGTAGTTTTGTGTTTTTTATGTCTCAATGTATTATTTTTCTTTTTTCTGGCACTGATTCTTCTAAATCATCATCTTCTGTACATGAGGAGTGGTTACTGTCTAAGACTAAAGACGAAGAAGCGCATGGCAAGTCATTATTGTGATCTTCAGGCACTAAGTTCATCACCTAAAGGTCTTAGATTTGACGCTAACTCTGTTTTTGTTTTTAAAACTGATCCAAAGCTTTGCACAGCCTTCAGACCCTCAACAGCGATAGAAGTGGCCAGCAGCAGCCAAGATTTGTTCCTCTGCTCGAGTGAACATTTTTTCTCATGCGGGCCACCACCAGTTCTTTTCTTCGAAGATTTATTAAAAGAAAACTTCGTTTTTACAATTTATTTTTGATCAGCGTATATCCAAACAACAAAATCATTACTAAAAGTAAAACAAAAAACATGTTCACATCTTTTATTGGTGGACAAGAAGCACTAAGTTTCGCGGCTAGTGGCTCCCAAAGTTGAATAACCCTCGCATTCCCTTGCGAACAATTCGGTTAAAGTATTTGCCAAATCTGTATGCTTTGCCGTAAAATTTCCAAGGATCTCTTTTTGAGAAAATTTATTTTTGTTAACTTTGACGTAGAAATGTAACAATTTACTTTAAGAAAATTTTAAATTTATGTTTTCTTTTCTGTTCACCTTTGTACTTTGAAACGTTATCTCGAAAGATATTTTGCTAACGAGTTTATACTCGCAAGGTTGCATTCGAAATGTAGCTCGTTATCGAACGCCATCATTAGAAATTTCAGTACTTGATACTCGATATCGAATGAGAGAATCCCAAAAGTTAAAAAACTCGCACGTTCGAATATAATTTCGCTCGTAAACGGATGCGAGAATCAGCCCCTGTTCTATCTTGCAATATTTTACTGAACAAAATTTTTCCAGCAAGATTTTGCAAGTTCTCAGTTATTCAAATGTCAATTTTCTGACTCTCTTTCTCTCAATTTAAATAAATTTTCTTGCTAGAGAAAGTAAACGAACAACATCCAGCAACATTTTGCACAATTTGTTACATATCACGTAAACAAACAGACTAAATATAAACTCGTGTTGCCATTTGATTGAATGTGATATTCAAAATTATTGTTGAGTTTATTTGTAATGCTTAATATTGTAATTTTAATTTATATTAAGTACCTGTTGTTTTAATGTAACTGAACAACACCAAAAATAATGTAGGTTTTGTAATATTTAATGTAAAAAGTGGCTTTTCATATAATGTTTTTCGAATTAAATAGATTTTCCGTGAAGAAGTCAACAAAACATGTGAAAAATGTAATTGAAATATTGTTTTATTTACATTTAAGAAGATAGGCCCAATTAGCTTATATGGAAAATACAATAATAAAGTAACATTGGCCAAAAAAAACAGAGGAGAAAAATGCTGTATTTTTCTTGATGATATGAAATTATGATGAAAATGTCCTTAATGGAGTTATCAAACAGGAGCACCAAAGAAATAATTATCGTTGCATAAATAAGAATTTCGAACAGCTTAAAAGAAGAATATATTACCCAAAACTTAAAATAAGAATACAGCAATTTATAACCAATTGTCATAACTGTAATGTAGAAAAATATGACCGCAATTTAATAACACAAAAATTCAAAATTACTAACAGCTGACAAACATGTTCTAGTTGTACACATAGACGTTTTTAATTGCTTAGAAAGAACTTTGTTTTTAACAATTATTGACAAGTTTTCTAAGTTTGCTCAGGAAGTAAGGATTCGGTTGGATAAGATCTTGGGTGGAACTCGAAAGCGCATTAATTCAGTATATGAGTATTGTAGGCATTATTAGGAAAATCATAACTCTGACAATGGGTTAGGTTTCAAAGCGTTGCCATTGACCGAATTTTTAAGGCAAAATAATATTGAAATTAATTTATTTCAAGTAATAATCACACATCTAATACAGATGTGCCAACAACTTCATAATACTATGAATAAACATATTCGTCTACACTAATAGAGATAGTGATAGCGGTGAGGAAAAAATTTATAATGGTAAATTGTAAATGATCTTTAAATTTTTATTTTGAATTATTTGAATTTTTTTCTTGTGAGAATTTGCGCAGTCCTTCCAGATAACACAGGCATATGTAAGAATTGGTTTAATACATAGGTTGTAAAGAAGACATTTGTTTCTAATATTTAGTTTTGATTTTCTATTAAAAAGAGGGTACAGAGCACGACCACAACGAATTGCTCTATTGCAAATATTATCTATGTACCTTAGTTTTTTATCGAGTGTTACGCCTAAGTATTTAATGGAATTTGAAAACGGTATCTCTGTCCTGTTTATAAAAAGTTTAATTGTAGGAATTCTTTTCGGAGATTTATTAAACGGAAAAAGTATCGCCTGAGTTTTTTTCGTTATTAATTTTAATTTTCCAATTGGTAAAATATTCGTTGGCATGAATAAGAACCTTTTGCATACGCTTGACAATTGCGTTCGATACTTTTCCATAAGAAATAAATGCACTATCATCGGCATAAAATGCCACATTATTTCCACTTGGTACTTTGTAATCCGAGATGCAAAGGTTGTAAAGAAGCGGAGATATCACAGAGCCTTGCGGTACTCCCGCTAAGATACGTTTTTCTTCTGATAGAGCTCAGACAACATCAACTACAAATGACCTACCATTTAGAAAGCTTTCGATTATTCTTATCAAATATGATGGAAATTTCATTTCGTGGAGCTTAAAAATCAATCCTTTATGCCAAATTGAATCGAAAGCTTTTTCTATGTCGAGAAAAACTACTCCAGTTGAGTACCTATTTTTATTTGATTTTAGCATATTCAACACTCGTTTTAACTGATGAGTGGTAAAGTGTTGAGGTCTGAATCCATATTGACAGCTATGGAGAAGATTGTTTTCATCTGTTTAGTTCCAGAGTCTATGTAATATAATTCTTTCTAGAATTTTATCTAGCGAACTTAACAAACTGATTGGCCTATAGCTAGTTGTTAATTTAGGATCTTTGCCACTCTTTCGCTTTTTTAAAACTCTTTGGAAAATAGCAATTTTGTATACAAAAATTATAGAATTTGACCAGAAAGTTGTAAGCTGAGCTAGAGAGTTTCTTTAGTACCAAATTGGTTATTTGATCTAATCCCGGAGCTTTCGAATTTTTTAACTTTTTAATAACAGATACAGCTCATACGAGTAACTAGTTAAAATGGTTATGTCATCGTTAAGAGATACCGTCGACAGATATCGTCGGTAATTAAATTAGCAACTAAATTGACCTTGTCCTCAATGGAACTGGTGAAATTGGTTGAAGTGGTATGAGCTCTAACAAACTGATCAGCAATTGCATTTGCTATATCAAGTTTATCCGTGACTTTACGGTTATCAACTACTAGTCTTTCTATTACACTACTTATTTCTTATACGTTTAGCAATCTTCCAAAAATGTTTATTCCCTACTGGTAATTTAGATAAAATGTTTTCCTATTGTTCATTTCTAGAATTAGATATTTGAATTTCAATAAGTTTATCTAGTTCTCTTATCATAGCTTGGAACATTGTTCTTCTAGAGCTATCATTACAGCGTTGAAATTTTCTCCTATACATGTTTCTCAGTGAGATCATTTTCTTACATTGCTCAGAAATCTGAAAATTTTTTATTTTTCTAGCTCGATTTGGTATAGTTGAGCAAATTGAATAAGATATTAAGTCCGTAAATTCCAGAAGTGACTGCTCTACATTAAAAAGCGATATCTCATTGCTAATGGCTGGATAGGAATTAATTTTTGAATTAACCTCGTTTCTAAATAATTCCCAATTGGCATTAAAGTCTGGAAAGAGCTTTACATATTCAATAACGGGTTCATTAATAAAAAATGTAATTGGAACGTGATCAGAGTTTAATTTGTTTGGATGGGTTTTTAGATCTGAGAACAAAAGTGTGGAATTTGAGAAAAGAAGAACAATTGTAGATAGTCGTCGGAATTGCATATTCTGGGGAAATCGTGTAGGACTAGAGGGGTAGTAAATATAATAGTTTGACAAATTTTGTGTGTCATATAATATTTGGCCTGCTCTATCTGTGGTTTCCCAGTTCCAACTTCTGAAGTGGGAATTGAAATCTCCTAAAATGAAGAAGTCACATTTGGACGAAGTTAATGCATTAAGATCTCCACTAAAATCTCCAGAGCAACCTGGACAATAGGCAGATATGAATAGTACCTTTCTATTACAGATGTTCATGGAAATACAGACATTTTCAAAAATTTTAGTGTTGAGTGACTTTTCCAACTTATGTTCTAATGAAGATCTTACTACAATTGCTACTCCGCCGCCGTGAGAGATTCTATCGTTTCTGTATACTATATATCCAGGCAATTTAAAACTATGATTAGGATTCAATACAGTTTTCTCTTAAAAATATGTGAAGCTAAGCTGACTGACTGAAGTTTGTAATTCCTTGACAATTCCAGTGCATTACATGAAGGCTGACATTAATAGAGTTAGACGGAATATTTAAGCATATGCATAATAACAGTAAGCTGTTCCATCTTCGAAGTACATCTTTGAAGGTCTGAGACGGCTCTGGAAAAAATTTCAAACAACTCATCGATACTGAAGATATCTTTTGTGTTATGTGTATGGCGCGGTGTCCTCACTGCTTCAGCATAGCTCCTGGCAGTAAATGTTGGGCTATTTTCATTCGGCACAGTATTCGAGGATTCAATATTTTGGATGGAATTTGGGACTTGGTCAAAAAGAAGTGATTTTGTTGAGGATGATTTCTTTTGTTGATATTTTCACGCATGATTAGGTATTCTTTACGGCTAGGGCACGGAGGATCATCTGCTCTATGATGAATATTTCTTAAATTTTTCTTGACACAATTAAAGCACTTGAATGAAGCCGATTCTGCTGTTTTGTTAATTTGGCATATGGAAAAATCATGCTCACCACCACAAGCAATGCAGTTATTATTGCGGAAACAATTTTTTAAACCATGGCCATACATGGCGCACTTGGTACATTGAGTAGGGCCTTTCTTGCTTTTCAAAGGGTTTCTCCAGTAGATTACGATATTACACAAACGCCTTATTTTCATAATCTGTGTTTTAGATGTTAAGGTGCGATCAAATTCAAGAACATACAATGCGTCATCAGCAGAAGAACATGTAGTTTGTATTTCTTTTATACTATGTACAGTTACATTGAATTCAATTTTGAGTGCATCCTCAATTTCTTTTGGGTCCAATTGGGGAAGGCCATATAAGAACAATTTAAACAACTTAAAGTCTTTACAATCATGGGTATAATATTTAAAATTTGCGGCAGATAATTTCTTTTTTGCGACGTCATAATTTGTCATAGAGGATGAAATTATCTTAGTACCAATTGACATTCTTTTAAACTCGAAATCTGTTCCTATTAATTTGAAAACTTGTATAAATCCATGACATGGATCAACTACTATAGGAGGAATCACAATTTTATGTTCCTTTATTCCAGCTTCGTCACCTTCACTATAAGTGTCATCGTCATCGTTAAGATTTTGTAAAATTTTAAAACGATTTTCATTAGAAGTTAGTTTCATTTTTGGGGTACTTCCCCAACTCTTTTTTCTTTTTAAAGCACTCATTTATAAAAACACACAATATTTCTTTGATTTGCTTCGATCTGTTTCAATCACTTGTATATTAAAATACTCAGTAAATTTATTTATGAATGGCAATTGTTGTTGTCTATAACGGTTGATTTTATATATTCAATTTTAGTAATATGTACGTCTGTTCGCTATCACTGACTGCATAAGACTGTTATTTAAAGATTTAACTAGATTTATTTCCACAAGAATTGGAACAATATTAATAATACTTTATGATAAAAAACTTTGCTTGTTAAAATATAAAATATAGGTCTGTTTCTTTACTCTTCTTTGCATCTTCGTGTTTTCTTTCTTTAAAATTAGGTAAATGAGAGCGGTTTTGAGAGAATAAAGTTCTTCTTCTTGCACGAAACAGCCCAAACTTTTTCTTCGTGCAAGTAATTTAAACTTGTGCAGCAGCCTTAAAGAATAAACAAACTACAAAATAAATTATTATTTATTTTTGCAGATTTCTTGAAATTAATTTTTGTTATTAAAAAAGGTCAAAATATTTTGAGTTTTTTTTTTTTTGTGTTTAAAATTTAAATTTTGTGTTTCCGTACTGTTCTATAATTTTGTCTCTTTATGAGAGAAAACAATACTAGCTCTCATTTTCACGAACTTTACCCAAAAACAGACTTTATATAAGTATGTACATTTATACATAGCTATGAATTAGTTTCAATATTTTGTAAAAGTAGAAATATGTTTTGTTAGTTTATAATTAGATTTCATTGAAAACATTTGAAAATATTTAATAAAATTATTTATATATATAAAATAGTAGTTTCAATATAACTTTAAACAACAAAATTGCTTAAGTCACATTCGATCGGCTCAAGAGCGCTCTAATTACGAGCCCGCTTCTGAATAATTCTGACTTCTACAGACATTTTTACGTTCAGTGCGTCAGATGTAGGCCTTGGGACTGTTCTTTTAAGATTCTGATTTTGAGGGAGAACACCTTATTGCCTATTTCTCTCACAAGCTGACACCGGCGTAGAAGAATTATTCGCTTATTGAGCGTGAACGCCTGTCAGTCGTTTTGGCGATTAAGAAGTTTAGACCCTATATAAAGCTTGCATATGTCATTTTCCGTAATAACCAATCACAGTAGCCTTAAGCGGTTTATGTCATATACATCTTCAATCATAGGATTTCCAAATTGAGCAAAAGCAGAGTAGACGAAATGCTATCCCCAATACTTTATCGCGGTATGGCTTGGAGGAAGCCTCAGCAGATGTAGATGGGCTCGCGGACTTAAGTTCCGATACTTTTAAGTCTACAGATTACTTAGAAATTGTTTTTACTATAGAAACAAACCCTGAGCAGTTGTCCGACTTCAAGCTGTTGATGGCTTTTTCTATAAAAGGGTACGGCCCTGTGAAGGGGTGGCTATAAATGAGGATTTCTCATGGAAGCTATAGATTCCTCATGAACTGACGAAAACTATAATAAAAATGTCTGCGAAATTTGTAAAGAGAAGAAACCGTTGTGCGTCAGATTAAGGCCTACTATAGGAGCCAGATCGGTTAGTGGACGTCCGTTTCAATGAATCTTCGTTGATTTTATTAGCTCTTAACCACGATCCACCTGAAAAAAAATCGTATAAAAAAAGTGTATTGAAATTTTTAATATCCGAAGTTTTTCATAAATTGGGAACCCTTGAAACAGTTGCTTCAGACAACGGTAAGCAATTTGCAAGCAGGGAGTTCGCCGATTTAATAAAAATTTTCGGTGTAAAACACAGTCCAATGCATCCGAGCGGATCAGTCAGAGTGAGACAAACATTTGTCCGAAATCGATTTTCACTTAGATCGCCAGTACAGACTTGTACCTACGGAATGAAAAGACGTACAACATTCTTTGCCGAGTCGTTAAGTTTTTCCCGCGACAAGAAGTTTACCGGCGCAATTTTCAGCAAAGTGATTTTCAAAGCGGTCGGTTAAAGTCTCTATGAGGTACAAGATTTGAAAAGGCAAATCTTTAGGAGTGTTTTACGGAAAAGAGTTAAAGCAATAATTCTTTTTTGTTAGACTGCCGCGAGACAGAAACCTCACTTTATTTAATTTGGTATATAAAGCTTAATATTTACGTTTTCTCGCAGGGAGTGTTGGTTGAGGTATTTTACTATAAACAATGCCTTCGTTAGCTCATTTAGTCAAGTGATATTAAACCTCAATTGGAATAGCTGCCTTCTGTGAATAAATATTTATTTTGCCCAACTGAAGCTTACATTTCTAAGCTGATTACATACATATATACTCGTCATCACTCTTACAGTGCAACCCTTTCGTCACTCTGGGGAACTATGCCATTAAGGGCTAAAGGTTGTTAGCCACCTAAAGTGATGACATTCCTCTGAGTCCGTTCTTACAGCGAGTCTATGCAAAAGATATTTATTAACGTTCCAATGTTGCGAGCAGAAATTGCTGTTCACAGTGGCAGTATTAATTCTTACTGATAATAGCATTACTGGCTGTTGCGCGAATTTATAGTTTAATACAACTGTATAGTTTTTAAGCACGTCCTTTTGGTTGCAATCGTAAAGTTCAACAAAGCCAAGAAAACACGGAATCCTACTGAATATAGTTATCGTAGTTATGTATATATTAAAACTATGACTTACCGGAAGACTTCTGTTTGTTGCTCAGCCATTCTAGATTAATTTAGAAAAAGTCTTGTTGCTCTTTTTCTATTTTTCTTAATTTCTATTTGTTTTAATTTTCTATTCCTTTTAAATACAATTGCTGATTATTTTATGTTCTCGGTTCACTTACTTGGTTTAATTAATAGGTCTGTCTGCGTACACATATTTTGCATAATTTTCTGCAAAATGTTGCAAAATCTTGCAAAATGTTGTCTGCGTACTCCAAATTTGTTTCAGCGAGAGAGCCAAAAAGAGAATTTTTTGACAGTTGGCAGTTAGAGAACTTGCAAAATGTTACTGGAGAAATTTCTTCTTGCAAGATTTTGCAACTAGTTTAAACAGCTGTTTTTATTTACTTTTTGAATGAAATAATTTTTGTGAAAAAAATAAAAATTGAAATTTAACAATGGCATAGGTAAGTAGTTAGAATTGTGTTGATTTTTAATGTTTATAATAAATTATAATAAACAAAACAATTTTAAGTATTCTACAAAATAGATGCATAGGCAATGATATATTTTCCAGTCTAAAGCCTTTTCTTATGAAGCCAAAAGAAAGAAGTTGTGTAAAGCTGTATGTGGAAGAAATAGTGCCCAATTACTGCAAAGAGGAATTTCGAAGACATTTCCGGATATCGAGGTTACTGTTTAAAATCCTATGCGATCGGTTTTCAATTTAATTTTGCGTAAATCTTTTGCTTTGTTATTTCAATTGTTTACACACCGATCAGCTGTTTTCTTGCAAGATTTTACTGGATGCTGTCTGCGTACTTTTTGATATATTTTCAGCCGACAGAGTAAAATTGGTCTTACTCTCCCAAAAAAATTTACTGAGTATTAGCTACTGGAAAAGTACCCAGACAGACCTAATTTAAGGTGGCCTGTGATAGTTCCTTCGCCCAGGGCTCACTGAATTCTATCCGTCCCTTAGAAAGAACACAAAGTAAATTTAGTTTTACTATGCTTTTTCTTTTATAAATACATTCATATATGAAGGTATAAGAGAACATTTAAAAAAAGCTTCACTTCTCTTTAAAAATTTTCAGGTTATTATTATTTCGTTTTATTTATTATTTTTTTTTTTTTTTTTTTTGATTTAAGGAAATATCTCTCTCGTAGTTTTGCATCAGGGGATACTTTGCGCCAAAGAACTTTGGTGGTTTTAGTCCCTGTCTGTCCGGTAATTAATTCCACGCAACTGATTATAATACTTTTCGGTCAGTTCCCTTCCTAGCCGCATAAGTCACTTTACTGAAATCTGTAGAGAAAAAATAATAAAAGTTAGGGATTTAGTGAAAACCATAATTTATATTTTTTTTTGTTAAAATATAAAAGGGGAACAGCATACTTACATAAAACTCTTAAGTTGTACTGTTTTCAAAGGTAAATTTCAAAAGTTTGCTCTAAAATCAAAAATCTTTGGTTTTATTTCTCACGACAAGATGATATGACACCTTTTTTATGTTCCTTTTTAACAGATCGGACATTTTTTTATTGCCATTATTTTAGCGTAACTATTTCTAATTAAGATTCCAATTTTTATTTATATACTTAGAATTATCCACTACGGCGCGATACGTTACGTTGGTTTTATGATTGCTGTGCATATTCTAATTCACTTACCTGATTTTCCAGAGAATCCGATAAAGTTTTTCTCCTAAAGCCAGAGTAGAAATGTTTACAATCAAGAAAGGAGTCAACATAATCAGTGCGAACGTTTGGAAACATTTACTTACTTACTTTTATTAATCGCCTGTGGGCCATCCACATCCACTAATATACATACATACATATATAGCATTTTTGCTAAAGAACAAAAAAAAAAGCAACTGGGAAAATAATAATCGTTTATTAAGGCGAGATTCTGGTCGTTTACATTTGTATACCTTTCACCAAAAAAAGTCAGATACAGTGTCGAAAGAGGTGCTATTGGAAATCAGCATGACCATTCCATGTCCTTCGAGGCAGCAGGCTAAACACCACGCCTACCTCTAATTTTTTCATGTCACTTGGAACAATAAAGTAACTCCAATAAAAAAATATATATATATGGGGCGATAGAGAATTAAAAAATAATAAAAAACCTCAAGTAAACGGGTATCATTTTAAATCTTTTAAAGAGATCTTTAAGGAAATACTACAATTTTTTAAAAATGCTCAACCCATTATTAGCCGATGGCATTTTATGTTAAATTATATACGTGCAGTACCAAATCTTTTTTTGTTTTTTTAATCTCTGTCACCACAATATTTGCTTTTTTGATTGGAGTTACTTCACTAAACTAGATTTACATAGATGGTGAAGGGTATATATGATTCGGCATATCCTACCACCACAAAAAAAAGTTGCGGTGTTTTTTTTACCCATTCTTGTATGTTTTTTGTTGTGGGTATATTTAAAACAAAGAGCCTAAAAACGAGTCTTAAAAATATCGCAATCAGAATTTTAAGTATTTTCTATACTCGTACGAGAATTTTTTAATTATCTTTATTTGTAAGCAGGGTTGCCACATTTTTACCCTATTAAAGTTTTTTACTGCCGTTTTATGAAATTCTGCATTGTATGCAGATCTAATTATTTATTGCACAGATTATAACCAGATAACTCACGAAAAATTCAGTGTGGCCAGATTCCAGCTTTCGTTAGAGAGGGATAGTAACAGTTCTTGCATTTTTTATATTACTACCTCTTTCTGATTATAGCTGGAATTTGACATTTTATTTGTTTATAAAAATTTGTAAAGAAAATTTGGCGCAGATATAAAATATAATTATCTTTGCGCCAAATATTGTGCCCACATAATAAATATTATTTATCATTGATTGTGCCATTAAAGTAATAAATTGTATTGAGTGTGTTTGATCTGTGCTTTTAAAATAATAATAAAAAATAAGGGTTGAAAAATCAACCACATCAAGAAAACAAAAAAAATCTAACAAGAAAGATGTAAGTTGAATAAAGTTGTTTTTTTAGTTTCAGTTTTAATGAAATTATTTGGTTTTTTTCAGGAGTCGCCGCTGCATAATGGGTTGTGCGATGGTGATTTTTACAGAAATTTACCTGCAAATGGATACGACTTGTTTGGCTGGTGGATTGTGGCAGACATCTAAACAAATTGGTAAGTAGTGGCTGAAAATAAGAAGTGAATTAGTTTTTTTTAACAGAATGTGCTTTTTACAGAAACTTACCTGCAAATGGAAACTGGTGGATTGTTGGCAGACATCGAAACAATGGTAAGTAGTGGCTGAAAATAAGAAGTGAATTAGTTTTTTTTATTAACAGAATGTACTTTTTACAGAAACTTACCTGCAAATGGAAACTACTTGTTTGGCTGGTGGATTTTTGGCAGACATCGAAACAATGGTAAGTAGTGGCTGAAAATAAGAAGTGAATTAGTTTTTTTATTATTGGCAGACCTGTGAACCTACAGAAGAAAATGTGGCATTAAGTTTATATTATTAATATGCGGAAACTGGTAAGTATTATTTAAAAATAAAATATGTATTATTATTTTTTTTTATACAGGCACTTACATATAAAAACAAGCCCTTTTTAGGGCTCCAAATCCCTTTAAAAAGAGATAAAGTGAAACTTTAAAAAAGCCCTTCTGAGGGCTACAATATAATATAGAGACAAAAAGAAAATGCTATAGATTTTTAAGTTTCTTTACTTGCAGGCACTTACCAGCATTTTGATAATTTTGCTGAAAATTTTACAGCCACTTACCTGTACGTGGAATTTATTTTTTTGTCAGGTAAATAAATGGCAAAACTGCGCGCAAACTGGTAAGTATTTGCTAGAAATAAAATATATAGTGTATTTTCAAAATGTTGTTCAAAACTTTATTTTTATCTCTTTTTAAAAATATTTTGAGCCCTGAAAAGGGCTTTTAAAGCTTGCTTGGCTGATGGAAAATTAGCTGTGTCGCCCCAGAATTGTAAGTGCTAACTGAAAAGAGAAAGTAAATTAGTTTAGTAAGGATTAATGTCAGACATCTGGCCAAATTGTCAAGTAGCGCTAGAAATAAAATGTGTAATTTTATCTGTTTACTTACAGGCTCTTACCCTTCGGCCGGGCGCAAGGGTTTTCTCCTCTATGGTATGACCAACACAGGCTTCGCTTACTAAAGACTTTTTGCATAGACGGCCTTCGGCCGGGCGCAAGGATTTTCTCCTCTATGGTATGACCAACACCGGCTTCGCTTACTAAAGACTTTTTGCATAGACGGCCTTCGGCCGGGCGCAAGGGTTTTCTCCTCTATAGTATGACCAACACAGGCTTCGCTTACTAAAGACTTTTTGCATAGACGGCCTTCGGCCGGGCGCAAGGATTTTCTCCTCTATGGTATGACCAACACCGGCTTCGCTTACTAAAGACTTTTCGCATAGCCGGCCTTCGGCCGGGCGCAAGGATTTTCTCCTCTATGGTATAACCAACACCGGCTGCGTCCGTAAACTAGATTTAAGCCAAAAGTGCCTAATGTTTGTTTTTCATTATCATGACGACAATGTCTTATAGTATTCACAGTACGAGGATGATAGCGCGCATAAAGAAAATCAGCCCATGCATCGACATTTTCCACTAGGTTATAATCTTTTTCTTCAATACTTGCTTCAGGTTTAATTAGATCTAATTGAAAATTATTTTTTCTTCTCTTTTTCCATTTTTGCGGGTCCTAAAATACAATAAATTTAGCATAAACACGTTTAATTGCCAATTTTTTACTTACCAATAAAACCACGCAAGCTGTTTTGGTTTTTGTTTGTGGAGCCTCCGATGGAATTGTAGTACAATCTGAAATAAGGGAAAACAATATTTTTTTAGTTGTTCCTATACACTATAATATTATAAAAACATTTTATAATTTTTTTTATTAATTTCTTTCACTAAAACTTATACTTTTTTCACTTTTTCTTAAAAAACTATATTTTTACCACAATTTTGTTATACATTTTTTTGGTTGATTAAATACAAACATATGTTTGCAATAGGTATGTGTAGCGGTTTCTTCCAACTCATTGCTTTAAGCGTTTTTGAATATTTTTTTATTCACTTAAACGAAAGCCGGAAGAAAATATGATAACCCACTTTTTTAAACGTCACTAGTGAGTTATCTGATTTAATCTGTGATTTATTGCTTAAACAATATAAGCAGAAAAACAGGCAACAACCGTTTTCGTACGTATGAAATACAACACATATTTAATGAATAAAATGCAATAAAAACCGCATAAAGGCACATCTTTTTTACACTATTTAAAGCAGGTATACTTATTTTGTTGCTGTTTTTTATGTACAAATATTTTCAGTTTATGCGCCTTGTTGTTATAAACATGCTACTAACAGTATTTAGGAAAACAAAATGATAAAAAATAAAATAAATTTATTTGTCGAATCCATGAATAAAAGGAAAATTACTTAATTTTTTTAGTTTTAAACAATAGTTATATACGCAGATGTAATATTGCATTGACTGAATCTCATTAGACCTCATAAATAATAAATTGCAATAAAGTTTTTAGTTTAAAAACTATTCTTGAGTTATTAGTAAACTTTTGTTGTGTTTTTAATAAATGAAAAAAAAATGGCGAATGTTACGGGTTCTATTCAATTTATTTTCTGTTACATATTAAATAAACTTTCATAATTTCAAAGAAGTATGTATGTTAGCTAATTTAGATATTGTGTTTGATTTAATAATTCTGATCTGATAACTCTGTTTTTCTCACACTTCACACGTTAAAATCTCTCTCTTGGTGTTTGCTGTAAGTATGAGTACGAATAAAGTAAAGCTAGCATCGTAAACATTTTACTTGAGTATGCTAGACACTTAAACTCATCAATACTCAAATGAAATGGGTATAGTAAATACTTGCATAAAAGAAATACAGTGGCGATCACACCGCAACCGCATTTAAGATGAGTATACTTAGAGTATTAAAAATAGACACTCGCAGTTCTCTGGTTCTTACTACCTTGACTACAGCAGCCTCATAATCCTCGTATTAAGTAACGTTAAAAATGTGTTTGGTATTAAAGTATTATTCAATTAAATGTTTTTGTCCTACGTGTATTAACGTGTATTACTGCAAATGTTAGCAGTAGGGTCAACCAGAACGTCCAATGAGCTGAAAGTATTTTTAGCACTGATTAATTGATCCTTATTATATTTGTGATTATAATTTTTGTAATGTTTATCATCAAGTTTTTCTAGAGTAACTTTTTCAAATATTGCGTCTGTTTTTTGAGCCCTAAAATCTTTTTAAAATTTTTCATTTGCTGGTTTATCTTTCCGGTTTTCATTGAGATATTCTAAAGTTCTTTCCTTTCGCTGCACTAGTATGTCCGCTACATTTGTATTTTCCTCTGGGTCAGATTAAAAATGTATTTCTGAAGGCATTCTTCTAGTCAATAAATGAATAATATTATTATGCATAAAATTAGTTTGTATAGGTAAATCTATGGTAGAAGCAATATCGCAATGTTCTTCTCTTGTTTTTAAAATTCTTATATGTTCATTTAAGTTACTATGAAATCTTTCTATGTCCGAACTTCCGGTGTGTCTGTATGGTGTGGTAAAGTGTACGTCAATTTTTTGTTTTTCTGTAATTCTTCAATTTCACAATATATAACTATATTTTCTACCTCCTCTATTAATTTTAGTATTTTTTTCAAGACGGTAGCATAATCCGAATTTTTATAATTTTTTATTAAATTGCACTTTTTCTTCATATATGTAAGTCTTCTTGCTGTCTTTAAGCAGTTGCTTATTTGCAAATTGTAAAGGACTTTCTCTTACTGGAATGTGATCTATCCTATCGTTCTGTAGCTATGTACAGTTGGTATCGGATAGCTTACTCTTTCTTTATTTTTTCTTCCAATGCTTTTTGGCTGATTAGTTGCCTTATCGACAACTCTAAAATTTATAGCCAATTTCACAGTAACGAAAGAATATTTTCTTTCGTATTCTAAGCGAAAGAAAACTTATTTGAGTTTCACAATCTTACTCCTATGCGAACGATGGCTCGAACGACAACTCGAAAGAAAACGTAAGTGTTTTCTGTGTAAAGAAGGTGTTGTAAACACTGCGAACGCAAATGTCAAAATCGGTCACTTGCTATTTTATGTTCGTGTAAATAATAACATTATAAAAAACAATACTTTTGTATTAAAAATTAACTTAAAATTATAAATTAATAATGGATAACAAATGGTAAGTGTAAAAATAAATACAATAATTGATTTCATTTTAAATGGAAATTGTTTTTATTGCAGTTTTAAGAAATCAACAATGCAGCAACTGCGAACACTGGTGCAGTATATGGAAGAAAACCCTGAATTAGCCAGGGGAGCTACAGTGTTTGGTTCAACAAAGCTTGCAGTAGATGAAAAGTGGAAGAAGTTGTCCAGCAACTTAAATTTACTCGGACCTCCTACGCGTACTATTGGAGAATGGAAAAAGGTATTGCATTTATTTGCAACTAATTGAAGTTATATTTAAAATATTTTATTTATAGTCTTGGGCAGATTTAAAGTCACGGACTAAAAAGAAAATAGCCGACAACCAAAAGAGTCTAAGGGAAACGGGTGGTGGCCTCTATCGTTACTCCAGTTTAACAGAATTGGAAGTAATTATTGACAGAACGCTATTAGTGTCGTCAGCTGCAGCACCTAGTGGTCCAGTGTTTGGCTGTGAGACCCAGTCGATTGACGATTGTTTTGTGACATTGGTGGAGTCATCAGCAAGGTGCAGCAAAACTATTGCTGTGATTACACCAACTAGGACGGAAAGTTTTATTGAGAAGCCAGTGTCATCTAAGAATGTCCAACAAGTGCACGAGAAGACGCAGGAGACCGCCAGTAGTACAAAACTACCCAGACATTTTTTGAGTGATAGCGATAATGAACTTCCAGCTACCCACTAAGCAAAAAAAAAAGTAAAATAGCTGACGAACAACTACCACTAATACGTCGACAGTTGAGGATAGCTGAGCGAAACGCTATAACAGCAACGGACCAAGCGAATGCCTTGAAAAGGATGGCTCTTGCCGCTGAGGTGCAAGCTGAAGCAGCAAAAATTAATGCGGATGCTGCTAAGATACAAGCCGAGGCAGCAAAGAGAATGGCTGATGCTGCTGACGTGCAAGCCGAAGCGGCAAAAAGAAGTGCCACTGCTAATGAGTCAACAGCAGCAATAATAAAAGAAGCGTTAAGTAATAGCAATATAAAATGTTTTTTAGAAAATTACTTTAATAAAAATTAAACCTTTAAATTTTTAAAAGCCGCTGAAATGAAGAAGTGTACATAAATAATAAAACGTGCTATTTAATTTTTAAAATATTTTTTTAAGTTCATATTATTATAAGTTATTATTTAATATTTTAATACGTTAATTTATATTTTTTCATTTAAATATATCATTTAAATATACATTTTGAAATCATTTACGAGTTTTTTACAAGTTTTTTTTTCTTATGATTAACATTAGGTTAATTCAGAAAGTATAAAAAGGTAAGTATTAAATTTATAAAAACAAAATTAACCGAAACTTTAGTTAATGTAAGTATTAAAATATTGGTAAGGAAAATTAAGCCAAATATTAAATATTTGAAAGTATAAAAAATTGTAATTTAAGTATATCCAACTAGCATAAAAATATATAAATATATTTATGTACATAAAAATATATAAATATTGATGATTATGAATTATTTTAATTATGTCTAACTTAGCTTGGACAAATATATTAAAATTAATGTAATAAAAAATAAGTTTTTTTTCTTAATAATAAAATTTTTATAAATTCAAAGCAATATTTCTTCTTATACCTTTTGCACCCAATTCTTCTTCTCGTAACATTTCAAATTCTTCATTGGGGTTCTCTTCCTCCGCTTCAATTGTTGGTTCTGGACATTTATAAAAAATACATATGTTGTGAAGTGCACAGCATGCGTTTATTACTTGCGTTGCCTTCTTAGTATTGTAATGAAGTCCTCGAGACCCTATGATGGAGCGGAACCTATTTTTTAGGGCTCCAAAGCACTAAGGATACAGAGGTGAAACCCTTGGCACATGAAAAACAATATAATCAGATTTTCTGCAGGTTCTCAAGAAAGAGACAAATATAGTTCTATATTGTTATGAACAAGGAATAATAAACAAAACAAAAACTATATATTTTACAAGAAAACATACAGCACAAAAAAGTTTTGCCACAAAAAAATATTGTTTATTCTCGTAAATAAAGAAATCATTTATGAAGTATTTTTAATTTGTAAAAAATGTGATATGCTGTGGTCTTACAAGATAAAAGAAGTGAAAAAGTTTCTAAATCTGCAGTGTTTTTTTAATGCAGAAATTGTGATCTGTGGCAGAAATGCAGTGTCATTTTTTGTGGACGTGCTAAAATTAAAAACTATAACTTTTTTCGTCGATTGATTAATATATGTATAACATATAAATATCACTTTTTTTTAATTTTATAAATTTTCATAAAACCCACCCTTATTTTTTCCAGTGATGCCAATTTTTACAATATTATTTATTATATTATGCTAATATCCCATAACATTTTTAAATACAAATGAAATTTATTCGTTGGTTGGAAAAGCAGGTATCTATACGTATTTCGCCGGTTTCTTAAGCCAGCTCATCAGGAAACCTTTAGCCAATTAAGCAATTTTGGAGAATAGCATTAAGTTAAATTAAGAAACTATTTTGTAAACATTTTTTCAGTTGATAATTAAACTCAATAAAGTAAAGTTCTACTTGCGGAAGCAACGACAACTTTTAAAAAAAAATAAAATAATTAATAAATTTGTAATTGGCGCCCGAGCAGAGACCAACGCGTCTTTAAATAAATAGTCTCAAATGAAAAAGTAGGACTTCGCGTTTTTCGGTAAAAAGTGAAAAAAAGCCTGAACATCAAAAAGTAAGGCAAGGTGCTTTACCAAAAAAAGAAAATAACAATAAAAGCCTGAACATCAAAAAGTAAGTCAAAGTGTTTAAAACATAAAGGAAATAACAATAAAAGCCTGAACATTAAAAAATAAAACGAAGTGCTTAATCCAAAAGCGAAATGACAATAAAATAAAGCCTGAACACCAAAAAGTAAGGCAAAGTGTCAAATCCAGAAGGGAAAATTATAATAAGTCCTGAACAGAAAAAAGTAAAGCAAAGTGTTAATTCCAAAGTGTCAATACATCAAAAATTAAAAACAGTGAATATAAAGACAGGAACACTGGTCATTCGTAATGGAAAAAGGACCCAAGTACATCAAGGAAAAGGATAACTCCTGATACGTTTAACACCTCAGATCTCCAGCGTTGGCAAAAAAAAAATGTTATTTTTAAGCTATCTGTAAGTAAAACTTATCTTTAACTCTAAGAAATTTTAAAAAAGGAAATTTTTGTTAAAATAATTTATTATAAAGTAGAGAAAGCAATATTTTGAAAAATGAACGAATTATAAAAAGAATTTAAAAGAATAGTAAAGGATTGGAAAATTAAAGAAAGACAAAAAAATTTTAATAATAAATAAATACAAAAATAAATTAAAAGCGAAATAAATATAAAAGAAATAATAAGAAAGAAATAAAAGAACGAATTTTAAAAAAATATTTACTTACTTTAAGTAAAAGGAAAAATAAGAAAATATTTTAGCAACCTTGAGGAAAAAGATAAAAAATTTTTTTAATTAATTAAGAATTTCTAAAATGTAAACAAAACTTTGCATAAGGGGGAACTTGTTGCGATTCTTACGAGACCCCCCAACAACTGAAAAAAAAGAAATACTATTGGGAAATTTTTAAAATAATTAAAAATTTTAATAAGTTAAAGATTTTGTTCGACTTAAGGTCAAATCAAAATATTAAAATTGAAAAACAAAAAAAAAATTTTATAAGTAATATACTGCAAATAAAGAAAAGATTTAAACAAGAAAAAATTGGAAATAACAAAAGAAGTAAGGATTCAAAATCATAAAAAATAAAGCTTTGAACAAAAATAACTTTTCTTGAAAGAAATCTTTTAAATAATTTTTTTCCTTACTTTCAATTTAAAAGATTCATGATAATAAAGGGATAAGAGGAGAGTTAAGTCTGTTTCCTTAAATTATTAAGATGTTTAGGATATAAAAAAATTATTATTAATTTAAAACTTTTAAAATGAGTCAGGAAGAGCAAATTGCCGCGACCTTGTCGAGACTAAATTTATCCTCATCTACTTCAGCGTCCACTTCATCATCACTATCTGTATTTACTGGTAACCAAAAAAAAAAAGAACTTTTAGATTTAATTTCGACAACAGTCTCTTCTATTTTAAAACCTGCAGCAGAACAGGAGGAAGAGCTTAGCATAGATTTTCGAAATGTTGATGCATCAGATCGGGTGCCTGATGTTGTTAAATGTCTCAGAGAATTCTCAGGGAAACCCGGAGAGTTCAATTCTTGGAGGAAGTCGGTAGACAGAATACTCCAAATGTATGGGCAGAACAAAAATACGCCGAAATATTTTTCTATTCTCCCTACGATTCGTCACAAAATTATAGGCGAAGCGGATGCGGCTCTTGAGTCGTACCGAACACCCCTAAATTGGGAGAAAATAAAAAAGTGCCTAATGATGCACTATTCAGACAAAAAGGGCATCGCTACATTAGAGTATCAAATGACAACCCTAACTCAACGCGGAAATTCAGTCCAAGAATTTTATCAACAACATCTTTCGTTGATACTCGATAAGATTGATTGCCTGGAATTGGGAGAAGATGCTTTGTCTGCAATGACATCGACGTACAGAAGTAAGGCTCTCGATACATTCATTAGGGGTCTTAATGGCAATTTGCCAAGCCTCCTTATAGAACGATACATGCCAATAGTGCCAGCAACTTAAAACAAAATACTAAATACACTCCACAGTATCGTTCGTTTCGACCATTTTATCCGGAACTCACAAATCCACATAGGCCTTCATTCAGAACTGGTATATTTTACCATAATGGTCAATTTCAATTTAATCAGAATCCAAACAGATTTAATCAACCGAATAATTTACATTTTCCTTCATTTGGACAGTCAAGGCCATTCCAACAGTACTTTAACAGTTTTAGCCAACCCCAAGCAACTCAACCAGATTATAATACGTACAGAAACAACAATCCTAATCCATTTCAAAAACCAACTCCAATGGAGGTAGATAACTCTCAACAATTTAGACAAAATAACACACAACAAAATTTTAAACGTTCGTTTCCAAGTCAAATGACGTATCCTCCAAATAAGATACAGCCTAATTTCCACTTAGGAACAGAGTACCCTATCGAAAGCGATGAAATACATGACTTTCGGTACAATAATGATATGACGTATAACCAACCAGGAAATTTTTCACGCGACAAAGAAGTCACCACCCATATAAGTCCTCACAGAGAAGATAACATGGCGGAGGGTAACGACCACATTAATTTTTTAGACTAACGCCTTCTTCTCTTTCATATATGGAATATGTTACGCGAAGAGGAGATAAAATTAACTTTCTAATAGATACAGGCTCAAATAAGAATTACATACAATCAACTCGTATAAGGAATCCATTAAAAAATGAAAAACCGTTCAAAGTTAGTTCTGTAGCGGGTGACATAGATATGACACATCATACTTTTATTGATATATTTGGACCACAAAAAGAAAAACTTAAATTCTATATTTTACCTACATTAACTTCTTTCCACGGGATAATAGGTAATGATACACTAAAGGCCCTTAAGGCAACTATTCATACTGGTCAAAAGTTCATGACCATATTCCCCAATATAAAAATTCCTTTAAGACAAAAAATATCACAAGAAGTCAATCAAGTAGAACTGCAAGTACCATATCTAATTCAAAGCCAACATGTAAGATTAAAAAACATAATAGCGGAATGCCCCAATTTATTCTCGGATCCAGACGAGAAATTAACATTTACTACTCTAGTAAAAGGTGAGATACGTACTACCACAGATACCCCAGTCTATTCAAAGCCATATCCATATCCGATGGCACTTAAAGGAGAAGTCGAACGTCAAATAGAAGAACTTCTCGATAATAGAATAATAAGAAAATCTAAGTCTCCTTATAACTCCCCAGTCTGGATAGTCTACAAAAAGACGGATGATTCTATCGAAAAAAAAAAAATACCGCATGGTTATCGACTATCGAAAATTAAATAATCCGGAAATAAACGAGGTACTTTCCTACCTCGGTGAAAATACACTTTTTAAAGTTATTGACCTTAAGAGTGGGTTTCATCAAATACCCTTACGTGAGTCAGATATTGAGAAAACTGCTTTCTCTGTAAATAACGGGAAGTACGAATTCCTACGACTTCCTTTTGGACTTAAAAACGGCAAACGGTGTTATGAAGAACATCTACAAAATTTAGAAGTCGTGTTCAAAACTCTAGAACACGTCAAAATGAAAGTTCAAATAGACAAGTGCAAGTTTCTTAAAGACGAAGTCGAATTTTTAGGGTTTATTGTAAGAGCGGAAGGAATCAAAGCAAACTCGCATAAAGTAGACTCAATTGCGAAAATGCCAGTTCCAAAAAATCTAAAAGAGCTTCGATCATTCCTCGGAATGGCTGGTTATTATCGTAGGTTCATTAAAGACTACGATAAAATGGCAAAACCACTCACAAATATGCTGAGAGGTGAATGTGGCAACATTTCTAAGAACGCATCTAGAAATAAATTAATTTCTTTGAATCAAGAAGCTTTGGAATCATAAAAAAAATAAAGAATATTTTAATATCAAGAGATGTAGTACTTTCGCATCCAAACTTCAATAAGGACTTTGAGCTCACAACTGACGCATCCGATTTTGCTATCGGTGCCGTTTTATCGCAAGAAAATAAACCAATTACGTTCATATCCAGAACTTTCAATAAAACTGAGGAAGGATATGCAACAAACGAAAAGGAAATGCTAGTTATTATATGGTCGCTAAATTCTCTCAGAAATTATCTGTTCGGTTCAAAAAATCTAAATTTACACAGACCATCAGCCACTCACTTATGCATTAAGTTCTAAAAATACAAATTCAAAAATGAAACGATGGAAATCAATTTTGGAGGAGTATAACTATGAGCTAAAGTATAAGTCTGGATATGCTAACTTAGTAGCAGACGCGCTATTATTGAACGCCAGTTCAAGCAAATGCTCTTACATCCACCGTCCATAGTGATGAACGTTCTTCACACGGCCTAATACCATGTGCTGAAGTTCCAATCAATGTTTTTAAAAATAAGATATTCCTTAAACGATCCGACACCTCATCATATCAATTTAAGATTATATTTCCTACGGTTCACAGACACATCATTACCGAACCAACATATACTGAACAAAAGCTTATTTCACTCTTAAAGAGAGTTATAAACGGAATACACACAGAAGAAAGAATACTAGGTATGATACAACACTTTAGTAATTATAAAACCCGTTATACCCAGAAAATTGTCGACGACATTATAAATGAACAAGAACAAGAAAACATAATTCTAGAAAGTCATCTGCGAGCTCATAGGAACGCAATAGAAAATAAAGCACAAATATTGGAAAAAGGATATTTCCCAGGCATGCTCAGTAAAATAAAAAATATAATAGCAAATTGTACAACCTGTAAGGAAAATAAATATAAAGCCACGCTAATCGGTCAAAATTGGGCGAGACCCCAGTACCAACTTTCCCAGGCCACACAGTGCACTTAGACATCTTCCTTACGGAAGGAAAGATAGTTTTAACAGCTCTCGATAAATTCACCAAATATGCCCAAACTAGGATTCTAAAAAGCAGATCAATCGAAGATGTTAGGAGACCACTAAGCGATATAATATTTTCTTTCGGTGTTTCCAAATTCATTATTATAACGAGCCATCCCTAAACTCAGCCTCAATAAAATTTAGTAATTTAGTAATAAAGATTTCCTTACAGCCAATAAAGAGAAAATAAAGACTACACTGCTGAAAAATGACTTTCCAATCAGAACAATAAACAAATTAATTCTTAACGTAATAAAGGGCAAAAACGTATCACAAGTTGACAAAAGTAGAATAAGAGAAGAACCGAGAAAGATGTACAAATCATGTGACTATATTCCTGGCTTTTCTGAGAGATTTAAAAATTCCGATATTTATGACAAAAAGAAGTATATATTAGCGATGAAAACAACAAACATGACAAAAAAGTTTTTTAACAACATAAAATCCAGACTAGATAAGTTGGAAAAGTCTAACTTAGTATATGAAATTAAATGCAATGGTGACGACGCAGACATATGCCAAAAGGTATATGTTGGCACAACTAAATCAAAACTAAAGACAAGATTAACATCGCATAAATCCGACTAAAATACAAACAAACCTCTTAACCAAAAAACTGCTTTAGCTGCCCACTGTACGATAACTGGACACAAGCCAAACTTTGAGAATGTTAAAATTCTAGTAGGAGAAACAAACACAACAAAGCGATACATGCAAGAGATGCTTCATATAATAAACACCCCCACAGAAAAGAGAATAAATTACAAAACAGACGTTGACAATTGCGCTCACATATATCGTTACACAATTGGTAAACATAGAAACAATAAACAAATAAAAAACATAAAAACAAAAACAGTCAGTGACAAAGTGTAAGCATAAACAAACGGACGACGCTAAAAAGAATTAATGTAATTGTAATTTAATTGTTATTTTTATTATTGTAACGATGAAAGTCAGGACCTTCGTTTTCACCTGCACAACAACTGTATTAGTATGAATTATTATTATGAGTTATTATAATGAATTATTATTATGAATTACGCATTTATTTTGTGAAACATATTAGTATTATAAGTTTATTATTAGGAATTAATTCAAGTACTTGTTTGAAATCAACGGTCGGGAGATGCGTGTCGCCACCTATGTGACCGCTTTATCAAAAACAGTCAGCTGTGAAGTAAATAAAAACATCACAGCTGTCCTTGAGTCAGATACACAAGCAAGTTGCATGTGTGGGTGACTGTATATGTACGATGAAACGGGTATAAAAGGCAGAACAAAAGATAAAATCGGGCAGTTAGCAAGCAGCTTGCCTGCCGGTAAGAAGTGTTTGGTGAGGAATTGTATAATTCCCCAATTTATTTCTTGCTAACAGCTCGAGTTGAAAATTGCTGGAAGGAACAATACCAAAGAAGCGTTACTTCTACCGGTGTTGGCTCGACCATGCGATTGATTCTGGAGAGGAATTGTAAATTCCCTAGAATCACTTCACGTGGCCGAGAGCTCCCAGCAATCTCTGCGCTTATTAAGTATATTGCTCGCTACGTAAGCTACCTGCGCCGCCGCTGAGTGGGTCACCGTCGTCTGTGGGTCATCGCTGCCTGTTTGGCTGCCGCCTGTGCCATTGCCGCCCAGTTGTGCCGCTTCCTGTTTGAGTGCTACCTGCGCCATCGCTGCTCAAGCGCTACCTGCGCCGCCGCTGAGTGGGTCATCGCTGCCTGTTTGGCTGCCGCCTGTGCCATTGACACCCAGTTGTGCTGCTGCCTGATTGAGCGCTACCTGCGCCATCGATGTCGAAGCGCTACCTGCGCCATCGCTGTCCGTGCCATTGCCGACCGGTAGCGTCGCCGTTTGTTCAAGCGCTACCTGCGCCATCGCTGTTTGCGTCGCTGCCCGTGCCATTGTCGCCCTGTAGCGTCGCCGTGGGTTTAAGCGCTAACTGCGCCATTGCCGTTTGCGTCGCCTTCTCCCCTGTCACCAAATACGCTACGCTGCCCGTTAGCAGGGCTGCCAGCTTCACGCCCTGCGCCATTTAACACCGGCCCCAAGGCCCGTAGGTTTTGCTGACTGTTTTTCCGCAGCTCGCTTACTCCAACCGCTATTGACATTCATTGGTGGTTTCGTTCCCGACCGTTAGTTAGCCGTCGCTATAGCCTTAAGAATTAGGAAAATAAAACATAAAGTGAAGTTTTATAACGTTGTTCGAACAAGAAGTGTTTCATTTCTTTTCCGTCCTAGGACGATAAATAAAATTGCAACGACCCTGGACTCCGCTGCAGCTATCCCAGCAACCAGCGTAGAACGTGTCGTTACATTGGCGCCCGAGCAGGGACACTATAAGTGTCTTAAGTAAAAAAAAAAAGGAAACGAAACATAGAAAAAAAGTTGCGATGTTGCGAACGTCTTGGGCATACTCGCTTCGAAAGGAGGAATTGGTGAAATACCTCAGCCAGTATGAGAAAGATCTCGCTGGTACCGTCGAAGATTTGCGGAAACGATTTGCGAAATTTCTCGCAGCCGAACACGAGGAAGATCAAATGAGGAAGCTGCTCGTACTGCAAAGCAGACATGAAGGCACTCTTAAGGTCCCACCATCGGCAGAAGCTGGACACCACCTAACATCATCCCCAATTAAATCAGACCTAATATTGCACACTGAGTATACGGAGGCCGCCGATAAACGATCCGAGCCAGCCGATCAATCTAAGAGCGTGGCCACCATACCGGCACCGGCGTCATATCGCGGCGACGATAGACATATTGACGAGATCGAGATAGTAAGGAAATGGGGTTTGAAGTATACAGGAGGTAAAGACCCATTGGAATTCATGGAGCGAATCGAGGAGCTCGCCGAAATGTACCACGTCCAAATGGATCACCTGCCACACATGATGCCAGAAGTACTACGTGACCGAGCCCTGATTTGGTTGCGAAACAATAATCGACAATGGAAACAGTGGGCACAGTTCAAGAAGGATTTTTTGCAGTTTTTCCTTCCGCCACGCTATTTCGACAAACTGGAGGATGAAATTCACAAGCGCACTCAACGCCCCAAAGAGGCCTTCAAAGACTACCTGCTGGCACTACAAAGTTTGATGCGGCCAACTAAAATGTCAGAGCAACAAAAGCTCGAAAGGATATTCCGTAACTCCCAACCCGACTACCAGTTGTACATCCGGCGGAAGGATTTTACAACGCTCGCCGAGCTGCTTCAACTAGCGGACGAGCTGGAAGGAATTCCATCTACCTCACACCCACATCGAGGGGAGTTTCACCGAATGATGCGCGGAAAACAGAAAAAACGAAGGAAGTCTGATGGTGGACACGTCGGGGAGGAGAAGGGTCAAACGTCTTTAGAGTGGGAAGACGAAAACTTAAAAGCAGTTGTACAAATAGAAGGACAGCGCATCCATACGCTCGTCGACACGGGAGCTACCAAAAGTTTTATCTCCCCGACACCGCTTGTCTAATTCGGTCAAGCGAATTCCGGTAAACATCAAAGTGTTTCTTGCGGATGGATCGGAAAAACTTATAACCGATTCAGTGCGGCTGCAAGTCTCACTCGGAAACATGACCAGGCCATGTCAGTTTCTGATCATGCAGGAGGCGCTGGAGGACCTCGTCCTGGGATTGGACGCGCTCCGGATGTTCAAGGCCAGGTTCAGTTGTGCTGGTCTAACTGCACGCTGCGGGCCAAAGTCTACAAGAACTCCGATGAATTCGCCCAGAAATCAGTCCCATTGCGAACCACCACTTAGCGCATATCAACTACGTCGCCGCCAACCACCGCCATGTCCACCTAAACGAGAAGTCAACTACCGGATGTTACATGAGGTAAACCTTCCAACATACGCATCGCCGGTACAAGATGATGAAATTTTTCAAGTGAACCCGAAGATACCCATAGTGGATTTTGTTGACCAAGTCAACGCCCCACCTGCCCCAGCGGGGCCTTCCGATCCCACCCGTAAATCACAAGGAAACGTGGGATACTATGACCCTACCGTCAGGGAAATCCGACGAACCTATCGCGGCGCTAAAGATCGCACCGTCGATTTGCGTTCTTCGACGGCCGTCAGAGGGCGGTCTGTTATCAATGAATGGACATCACCCACGCCACACCGACTATTCCAAATGGTAAGCCAAGATATAGCATTGCCAGCAAATTCAATATTGTCCTCGGACTCCACGACGGGGTCATCAACTTCCTTAACCTCTTCATCAGGGCGATCCTTACCACCGATTCCCAAAGTGACTACATCAGTAGGGACTGGGGATCCGCCTACACCCGAGCAGGAAGCCGTCAAGGGGACTTTGCAAAACCCAAGAGAGATTGTCCTGCCTGAGGCACTGCAGGAGGAAATCCGGAAGCTCATCAAAATACGGGTAAGACACCATTAACTCCGCCAGTTGCGTAGCTGTGAAGGACGGCTGTTCCGAATCACCATCGCCCGAAGTGGTAAGCTCCGTATCATCCAGATCCCATGATTACCAGGAGAAGAGGGCCTGTGAACGGGGGAAGGCAGTGTAACGATGAAAGTCAGGACCTTCGTTTTCACCTGCACTACAACTGTATTAGTATGAATTATTATTATGAGTTATTATAATGAATTATTATTATGAATTATGCATTTATTTTGTGAAACATATTAGTATTATAAGTTTATTATTAGGAATTAATTTAAGTCGCGGACCGCGTTATCAAAAACAGTCAGCTGTTAAGTAAATAAAAACATCACAGCTGTCATTGAGTCAGATACACAAGCAAGTTGCATGTGTGGGTGACTGTATGTGTACGATGAAACGGGTATAAAAGGCAGAACAAAAGATAAAATCGGGCAGTTAGCAAGCAGCTTGCCTGCCGGTAAGAAGTGTTTGGTGAGGAATTGTATAATTCCCCAATTTATTTCTTGCTAACAGCTCGAGTTGAAAATTGCTGGAAGGAACAACACCACAGAAGCGTTACTTCTACCGGTGTTGGCTCGACCCTGCGATTGATTCTGGAGAGGAATTGTAAATTCCCTAGAATCACTTCACGTGGCCGAGAGCTCCCAGCAATCTCTGCGCTTATTAAGTATATTGCTCGCACTACGTAAGCTACCTGCGCCGCCGCTGAGTGGGTCACCGTCGTCTGTGGGTCATCGCTGCCTGTTTGGCTGCCGCCTGTGCCATTGCCGCCCAGTTGTGCCGCTCCCTGTTTGAGTGCTACCTGCGCCATCGCTGCTCAAGCGCTACCTGCGCAATCGCTGTCGAAGCGCTACCTGCGCCATTGCTGTTTGCGCCGCTGCCCATGCCATTGCCGCTGGTAGCGTCGCCGATTGTTCACGCGACCTGCGCCATCGCTGCCCAAGCGCTACCTGCGCCGCCGCTGAGTGGGTCAACGTCGTCTGTGGGTCATCGCTGCCTGTTTGGCTGCCGCCTGTGCCATTGCCGCCCAGTTGTGCCGCTGCCAGTTTGAGCGCTACCTGCGCCATCGCTGTTTGCGCCGCTGTCCGTGATATTGCCGCCCGGTAGCATCGCCGTTTGTTCAAGCGCTACCTGCGTCATCGCTGTTTGCGTCGCTGCCCGTGCCATTGCCGCCCGGTAGCGTCGCCGTGGCTTTAAGCGCTACCTGCGCCATTGCCGTTTGTGTCGCCTTCTCCCCTGTCACCAAATACGCTACGCTGCCCGTTAGCAGGGCTGCCAGCTTCACGCCCTGCGCCATTTAACACCGGCCCCAAGGCCCGTAGGTTTTGCTGACTGTTTTTCCGCAGCTCGCTTACTCCAACCGCTATTGACATTCATTGGTGGTTTCGTTCCCGACCGTTAGTTAGCCGTCGCTATAGCCTTAAGAATTAGGAGAATAAAACATAAAGTGAAGTTTTATAACAAGAAGTGTTTCATTTCTTTTCCGTCCTAGGACGATAAATAAAATTGCAACGACCCTGGACTCCGCTGCAGCTATCCCAGCAACCAGCGTAGAACGTGTCGTTACAGTATTATTTTGTTATTTGTTTGATTTGAGCATAAACATTTTTTGTATATATTTTAGTCATTATTTCCCTGAAGATGACCAACAAGGTCGAAATATTGGAATAATAAAAATAAATAAAAACAACAAAGTTATTTTGTTTTTAATTTATTAACAAAGAGGACCTCAAGCCGAACATTTCAATTCAACTTAAAAGTAAAAAAAGGTCTAACAACAAACAACTTATTTAATAAATAATTTTGTTTTGAAAAAATATAGCTTTGCGTGAATAGTTTTGTTTACTTTTAACATATGCAAATAAAAATTCCAAAAAATTGCGTCATTTTTGCTTAAAATTATTAATACACTTATTAAGTAGTGCGAATCAAAACGACAATAATTACAGCAATAAAGTACTCAATATCATTGTGTAGTGTATGGGTACCTTAAAGTTAGATTGCCACAAACATAGCAAAATATATTTGGAGAATTCTTACAAATCCTTGACATTTTGCAATCTAAAACAAAGCTAAACTGTAATTAGCCTATAATTTCGTTTCTTCATTACAATGTTTAAAATGCATGTATAAAATGTTCACTGAGCAATTTTTTGTTGATGCTTTTATAGTGTATACAACTTCATTCTTATTTTATTTTACAGCTGACAAGACTTGAACTTTTGGTTTCACATTTAGTTTTCGTATGACAATTTATGAACGAATAATCCGACTTTATAAAAAAATACTGATCAATTACAAAGAAACTTTGAATTCCAAGCACTATACAAAACACCCTTTTCCTTTATTTCAATTACCTGCCTGCTAAGCTAACGCAATACTATCGCCATATTGGGTACCAACGGTAAATTGTTAATCGATTTTCATTAATTATATAATATATTATTCCAAGGTATTTAGCTCTCAGAAAAATGTGCAAAATAAAAAATATTTGCTTTTTCTTTTTTTATTGCATTTTTGTACTTAAAAACTAAACAAATTTTGTAAGAAAAAAATTGTTCCCCTCTTAAATTTTTTAATAATTCCAAAACGATAAAATATAGAAAAATAAAGAACTAAATTAACTATAATTTTGTTACATCTTTGGTTTTTGATGAAAATCGGATGAGTCGTTCTCAAGTTAAGGCAGAATTAGTCTTTACTGTTCCGTGACGAATCAGCTGATCAGTTTTTGTTAAATAGAAAATGTGGTTTGTCATTACTTTGACGTTCTGTTTTGTTCCGTTCGAATCAGTAGAAAATGGAATTCAACGTTAAGTTACTTGAAAGTTGTTTGAGAGTGTGTGTGCAAAATGTAAACAAACCTATTTTTGTTTTTGTAATTGTAGTTTGTTTTGTTGTGTTGTGTATGGTGTTTTCGTTGTTTATTATAAACAGCTGCATTCTTGTTACAGAAAAACTAATCACAATAATTTAAAAAGCAGAACGGCCGTGCCGCAGAAGTAAAGACTAATGAGGCCTTTAGACTAAAATATGTTTCCGAACGTGACTAATTTAAAGGCAATTTTTTTTCTAATAGAAAACAATGTTGCCAATGTGTAGTTTCTATTACATTCTTAATAAAATAAAAAAACCAACAACGATGATAGTAAAAAAGAAAAAATAAGATTAAGACTGCTAAGCGTAATCATAATAACTTGAATGTAATGTTCATTACTCTCAAGCTGAAAGTCAATACATGCGTTTAATGCGTACAAGCTTTATATGCGTCTTTTAAGAAAGTAGAAACAATGTAAATATATGTGATAAGTTACACAGCACAAAGCGTAGAAAGCATGAACGCGCAGAACGCAAGGAGTTCGTTTACTTTTCTACGCTTCGTAAGCACCATGAAAAAATGTCAGCTGTCTTTTATAGCTAAGGTGGTAAATTATATTTTATTGTCAATGGTATCGATAAATATTGTTGTGTTCATGATTACTGTATTTTTTTTTTTTTTTTTTTTTTTTTGTTTTAAAGAGCCTTTTAAAAAAAAACTTTTTTTGTAAAGTTTAACAATAAATTCGGAAAAAAATATGTTAATATTAATAATTTACAACAACTCTTTCATCAACAAAACTAGTGTTTTCGCTATCGATTACTTTTACGTACTGAGTTTCATCCCTAAAGGCCTCGTTACTCTCACGTAAACGTACACGTTGCGGATCAGCTGATCCGTTTTCCTTACCTAGGTTATATGTAAATAGTGTCGTAAACGTGACGTTGCGTTGCGGACGAACCTGATAAAATTGAAAAATTTTTACGTTTTTACGAATCAGCTGATACAGATATTTGGGTATTTTCATAAGCAATGCTGCCAAAAAACTTTTAAATGGAACTTTTTTAGCGGATTTTACTTCATGTTTTTTTAATAAAAGTTGATATACGTATATGACAAATGGAAAGAAAGTCGAATACTTACTTTTATACTATTGTAATATAATATAATAATATAATATAATCTATCTTCTATCTATCTATAAAAAATGGTGTAAAAAATGTATAGTAATTCATAAAATGAGAACGGCTAGGTCGATTTCTGTAAAATTTTTTGTAAGTTATTCGTTTTTTCGAGGAGAAGGTTTTTACGAAAGAAAATTTTGGAAAATCCTTCCGGAAAAGTCGGAAATTTTTGTACGAAATTTAGTGTGAAATTATTCGTTAATGGCTTTCCAAATGAATTGTGTTGTATTATTACTCCAAAGTTTGTCTGAAGGTTTAAAATTGGAGCGAGGCGAAGTTCGCCGGGTGTGCTAGTATAATATAATGTATATTATGTGGGAGAATAATTCTGTGAGAATAATTATGTTATAATAAGTATAAAAAATAATAATGATAATAATAAGAAGAATTATATAAATGATATTTATATATACCTATACATAATTATGAAATAAGCGTTTTTATCGTAACACATTGGTTAACAACATTGTTTTAATCAACCCTCCTTAAAAATCAAACAATTCATTTTTAACTTTTTAAATTTAAACAATGGACGACGAGAAGTTAATTATTTTAGTTCAAGCGAAGGAATTTTTGTATAATAAATTCCATCAATTTTATATATTCACAATTTTTGTGTTTAATGTGTAATAGGAAATACTTTGTGTTAAAGATGAGTTGAGTATAAAGAGATGGACATCGCTATGGGACCGCTACGCAAGGGAGAAGAGGTTGAACACCACTCCATCTGGAAGTGCATTTAAATACAGACCCTAATGGCAGCTTTTTAACGCGATGGAGTTCCTAGCTCCACACATAACACCATAGTTTCCATATTTAGAAAAACTTTTTTATGATAGCCACTTTTGAGCCTATCTCTATTAATAGGACGAACAATCCATCGGCGTACTCGACGTTTTCTTTTTATGTTTTTATACACAACACACAAATAACAAAAACTTAAATTAATAAAAAGTCCTTTTTTTAATCATCGCAATTACCATAAATATTTTGTTTATTTTTTTCACAATTCAAAAACACATGGTACGTTTACGTTTTGACAGTAACTACCAAACGTTGAAGCCGTCCGCAACGTTTACGTGTCCGTAACATTTACGTCGGAGTAACGAGGCATTAATGTGTTTATTTATTTTATAAAGTTTTTAATACAAATGCAAAAACCGTTCCCTTTTTTTCTGAAGATTTTCATAGGTCCTTTTTACACAAAATATTTTGTGCAAAAACTCAATATATACCATAAATTCTTTAAACATTTCACTTTCCATTTTAACCAAAAATGATTTCTTTAGATAAAAATATTTACACTACAGCTGATCGAAACAAAAACTTGGCACATAAAAAGCGTTGTGTGTAACTTGACGTCTAAGAAGTGTAGAAAGCGTAAAAATTGTGAAAAGCGTGTACGCATAGAACGCGTTTAATGGACTTTCAGCTTAAAAAACGTGTACGCATAGACCGCGTTCTATGGACTTCATAGATGTGGTACTGTGATTACTTTACCGACGGGGTCAACATTATAGAGGTACTGTTTATATGTATGTGAACTAACTTCATGTTTTTGAATTGCAAAATAAATTAACAATAACTGTAGTGTATGTGCACTTATGCGCAACACTGTAATAATAGGTATATGCTCGTAGACATATGAGCAAGACTGTATGCAACATAAAACCAAAAATACAAATTGTTCAAATAAAAATTAATCAAAAGAAATTTATGTATGGTCAGCAGAAAATGCAAGTTCAATGTAAAGTATATTTTTGTTGATCGTGAGAATTTGGATGGTAACCAAATACCATTTTTGTTTATAAATTATTTTATTCGATATACAGCAATATTGTGAAAATGGTGACCACTACAAAATTGTACTATATAAGCCGCTATTTTTATTTAATAAAAACAGAATTAATTTGCAATTCAAATAGGCTTGTTAATTCTCACAAAAAGGGCATTTTGATGCTCGGAAGCAAAACGGCAGAAGTGCTCAGTAATACTTACCTTGAAACTAAACTATAACACTGAACATATTACATGGCGATCCTGGCAAATTTTGAAAAGGATCCTGCCAAATTTTGAAAAGGATCCTGGTCCTTAAAAAGATCCATTAATACACATACTGAATGACTTCACAGAAGGAAATAAACGACATTTTTGAAAAATGGGAGGAATACGTTCCTTAACCAATCAATAACAAGAAGACAGACACATCCACCCCCACATACATTCCAAGACCAAAAAACGTCGGATCTAAGCCTTTGACCATCGAGGAATACAGGAAAAGGCAAAAGAAAAAGACGACATCAACCATCATCGAAAAAGAAATAAAATTATCAAACTCCAATAAGAGAGGTGAAAGAAAAAGACGCTTTCAGGCCGAGTGCAAATTGAGACAAAATATAATACAAATAAGTCAAGGAAAACAGAAACAAATACTAATAGAAGAACTTAAAAAATTAAAATCCGAAGGATGGAAGAAATTCTAAGTGACACGTTTGAACTAACAGAAGAAGTTAGACTCAAGACAATATTAAAAAACATAGAACAATCAATGGGCATAAACGACGCGAAAATAGAAGGCAATGCAAATGCATACGCCATTAATGACAACAAAATTACAATTAGCCAGGAAATAATAATAGTACTTTTAATTATCTTAGTTTTATTTGAATTGTGGAAATTAACAAAAAATTACATAAAAAAGGAAATTGTTAGTAATAGGGTACAAAATGTATAATATAAGATGAATTAAATAAAATATTTTATATAAATGGAATGTAAATGGAAGAAATAAACAGGGAAGTGCAGAAAATAATTACAAATGCAAAAAATCAGGTAGTAGAAAATACACCAAAGAAACTATTATACAAAAAATAAAATTAATTAAAAAACTTAGTAAAAAATACGGTAAATTAATTGCGATTCTACCAAAAATAGAAAGATAAACAAAAATTAATCAATTCAAAGAATTAAAGCCGAAAGCATTGGATAGTATTATATGAAACAGTAAAGAATTCTCTAGTGAAGAAAAATTAGAATTAAAATCAATGTCTAACAAAAACACATTAGAAACAAACATGTCTAATTTCAACAGTAAACAGGCATCGGATATGATCCCGACATTTAGGGATGAAACGATACGAGTAAATACAAGTAAATATCGATACTTTCCCCTCGATACCAAGTACTTTTAGCATCGATACTTTACCACCGAGTACCAAGTAGGTATCGGTAAAAAATACTCGTTGCATATTGACTTAAAGTTAATATTGAAGGTGACTCCATTACAGTCTTTATGAAATGTGCATAAATTAGTTATCTTTGGTAAAACGGTTAAAAATTAATAGGCCAGAACTTGTATAGAGTTTTTGATACTTTGTTATGGAAATATTGAGTCTAACTTGTGTTTTATAAGTGCCAAGAGGGTCTCTAAATCTTTAAAAAATTTCTTCAACTGCAGCAATATTCAATTTTAGATACAGAGTTATGGCATTTTGAAATTAAAAATTTACAATAAACTTCAAAAAATATACATTTTTTTAAAGTCGATCAAGAAATAAATATAGAAAACAACTTTCTTGTAAAATAAACGTATCAGTTATATTTAAAACTGTCTTGTTCAGTTCAGTTTAAAATTTTGTGCAAAAACCAATTTTGTATATGTTTTTCCTCTTTAAATTTTTAATTCATACATCGATATTTTCTTTATTAAAACTTTTGTTGTTGTCAAAGCCATATCTCATTTAATTTTAACAATTTTGATTTTTTGTCTTATTGCCTTTTCTTGAGGCACCTTTACCCTCTGATTTTTAATTCTAAAATTAATATATATCAATTATTGTAAAACCCCTTAATTTATAATTAAAAGTTTTTATACTTCTTATTATACGAAACAAAGTAGTGGACATTCTGTCTGAAATTCAGGTATCTAAAACTCAACGGGCCAAAAATACGACCATATAGAACAAATTACATTAATTTTGAGAACACCCTTTAATTTATAAATTTTGGTATAGCGGACTTAGCAAAACAGGTCCCTTGTAAGTTTCAGCTGTGTGTCTATAACGGTTGTGAGGTTCGGCCACATACACTAAATTACCTCAACCATTGGGACACCTATTTATTTCCAAAACCAAATTTTAAACTTGTTGTTGTAGCGAAGTTAGTAATACAGGTTTTTTGTAAATTTCAATCGTCTATCTACAATTGTTTAAAATTATGGCCATATACATAATTAAATGTACTATTGGAGCACCCTTTAATTTTAATACTATAACTACCATATCAATCGACATTATGTCAAATTTGCAAGCGTTTGTCTTACTATATAAGTAAATCTACATCAATTATGGGACACCATTTAATTTTTAGATTTATTTTTGTATAACATTTAATTTGAATCTTTGCACATTGAAAGTGGCAGGAAAGACCGCTGGGGGGAGTTTATTCCACATACGAACTATTCGGCTAAAAAACGAATTCTCTCTGTAATGCGTAGTGCGATTCACTGGCCAATCGACCACAAAGGAATGCGCTCTTGATGCAAAACGCGTTGCGCGTACGAAATTACGGTTTTCAGGAACAAGTTCCCTGATTTCATAAGACCACATTCCGTTGTAGTAACGATAAAACAGTGAAACACATCCCACATTGCGTCGATGCTCCAGTGAGTCAATAGTGCGAATTTTTTCTCTGTGTATGCACACACTTGTCTCCATCGGCCTGATATTTTCACCTTATGTGAGACCCAGGTATCTGAGGAAGCTGATCCACAGGATTGTCATTTACCTGGGTACTCTTTTCTACCCTTTTTTAGTCTACATCGGGGTCTTGCCAGCAATCACTAGGCATGAACGATCCTGAATTTAATTGTCTTTGGGTTAAATTCAAAGTCTGGTCACACTTCTTACATTTCGGGTTTTTATACAGAAGCCCAAACGCGGGAAGGGCTTCGATTCCGATTTTGTTATTGGGAGCCATAGTAATATGCAGTCATTTTAAATTTTACAGAATCGCTCTTTACAGTTCATAATACACGTAAAAAATATGTATGTTTTTTTTTTTTAATTATGAACTGTTTTTTAAACGGGACCAATCTTTAACCACAATCTATCATATTACTAAAAATTTTCAAAATCGGTTAAGAAATGACTGAGTTCTGCAGGCACAAACATAAAAAAGCAATATTCGGTCGAATTGTATAACCTCCTTCTTTTTTTGAAGTCGGTTAAAAATCAGAGGCGCCTCAAGAAAAGGCATCGACAGCAACAAAAGTTTTAATAAAGAAAATATGGATGAATAAAAAATTTAAGGAGGAAAAACATTTACAAAATTGATTTTTGAATATAGACAGCATTGATTTTTTTCACAAAATAAAAAAAAATATGTGTCAATCGATCAGATATAGTGTCGGAAGAGGTTCTATTGGAAACTAGCATGATCGGTCCATGTCCTTCAAGGCAGCAGGCAAAACACCACGCCTACCTCTAATTTTTTCATATCATTTGGAATAAGAAAGTAACTCCACTCAAAAATAATAATACAAGGGACGATAGAGAATTAAAAAATAAGAAAAAAAGAAAAAATATCAAGTGAAAAAATTGCGGCTCACTCATATTTTCCGAGTCATGGGGCTATGAAATTTTCAAATTTTTTAAAATATTAATATGGGTATCATTTTTAAGCTTTTAAAGAGCGTTTTAAGGGAATTTCAAAATGTTTTTAAAATGCTTAATCCATTAAGAGCCGATGGCATTTTTATGCAAAATTATAGACATGCAGTACCAATTTTTTTTTAATTCTCTGCCACCTCAATATTTCCTGTTTTGATTGAAGTCACTTCACTAAACTAAATTTATGTAGCTGGTGAAGGGTATAAAAGATTCGGCATTGATAAAATATTAATGTTTTGCTTTTAATATCAATTAAAAAATTTTAGAAAACTTTTCAGCACATATTTCACTTTCAGCTTCATAACCGATATGTATGTATGTTAACAATATCCTTAAAGTACAAAATATTAAGACAATATATGTTTTTTATTTTTGAGAAATTTCCAAAAAATAATATCTAAGTACTCGTATTCTTTTTTAGTAAATTTTTAAACAGTTATAATAAAATGTGTTTGGTGGAGGAAACAAGATATATATGATCTAAAAAGACGCACTTTGAAAATTTTTCTTGAATTTGAATTTTTCTTGAATGCTTTTAAGAATAAATAACAAAAATTTTAAATAACTTTTATTTATAGAAGAGAAACCTTCTTAAATGTTACGTAGTTTTTCTATATTGGAGGCATTTTTTTCTTCTAACTGTGTACAAACAAAAAAGTGTTGCAAAATTCATCATTGCTCCATTGTTCTTCTTGCGACAGACTCAAAATACAACCATCTAAGCTGAAAATCAAACAAAAAGTGCCATATAACAAAAAAGGTGGAAAAAAGGGTAAAATATATCAAAAAGTGGCAGATTTAGCTATTTTTAAAAAGCGGTCAATAATTCGAGAAAATAGCAATTTGCTACTTTAGTAGCAAAAACGGTCACGCTGCATTACAGTGCAGTTACACGGTCAAGTTTTTGTTCAATTCTCTTTCAAGACATTTTCACGTACTGCTTGTCAAAATTCACAAAAATTGAAAGCTGTGACGTAGGTTACATGCAATTTCAAAGCAAGTTTTTAAGCAAGATGTCGTCAAGAAAACAAATAAATTTATTTGGAGGAAAAAACTTCAAGCAGCTGTTTTCTTGAATGTAATTTGAAACAATCAATTGAACGAAAACTTGAAAGCAAATTCTCACCAAATTTTTAAAGTATGATTGTATTGGTAAAAAAAATTAAAGAAACTTTAAAACTTGATCGTCTGACACCCAAGTTTGACCAGCGATATGTATTTTTATTTTTCTTTGCCTTAATTTTATGAAATAGCCGGTCGATACGAGTAGGTATCGATACTTTTTGATCGATATTGAGTACGTATCGATATTTTTCGATCGATACTGTATCGAGTAAAAATATCGATACCCTAGTGGTATCGTTCTATCCCTACCGACATTTGATGGAAACATTTTTATCAATGGTGACACTAGTTTATGATGACTTCAGTGTGCAAGGAAAAAATCATTTAATAAAATATGTAATAGCAATGAAAATGAACGATAGGGATAGAGATATTCTAGCAATAGAACAAACACCAACAACATTGGACGAATTAAAAGCCTCTTTGACTAAAAACTTCAAATCTACAAAGACAGCAAACAGCATTCATTTTGAACTCAAAAATACTAGGCAAAAGGGTAATGTATTAAACTATAAAGAAAAAATGAATTCATTTATTGCAGAGTTAACAATAGGTCAAATATCAGAACTGGGAGAAAATAGAAATGAAACTTAATGAAAGACTATCATTAGAAATTTTTCAGGAAGGTCTGTATGAGCAGATACGTATAGCAGTTATAGCAGCCCAACCAAAGACTTTATCCCAAGCTTACGAAATTGCTGGTGCACAAGAAAGATCATTACACCTATCAGATACATTTAAAACCCTACAAATAAATAGAAATAATAATCAAAATATAGAAATTAGGAGCAACAATAATTCAAGACAAAAAAAATTTTTATAGTCAAAACAGTCGCAACAATAATAACAATAACAGATACAATAATCGCAACAGAATCGACAGAAACTATAAAAACAACAATAATAGAAATTTTAACATTTACAACAGGAATCCAAATAACACCAACAGTAGATACAATACAAATAACGCTCACAACATAAATAATAGGAACACCTACAACAATAATAACCATTCATATCAAAGAAACAATAACCATATAATAAATTACTATACACAAACTATAAGTGCTTACATAAATGAAGACAGTATCACAAATTCCGATAGAAACTAATGAAAAACATTTAAGAAGCGTTACTATACCACCAAGAAGTGAAAAAATATTAAAAATCAATATTGAAATGACGAAGATAGCGTAGTATCCAGCAAAGAAATAAAAAAAGGAGTTTTCGTTGCAAACACGATAATACCTAAATATGGTAATCGCCACATTAAAATTTTGAATACACTAGAAACACCCATACGATTGTCAGATCTTAAAATGGCTACAATACCCTTACAATACTATAACATTTATAGAATCAATCATTTGGACAACAAACGTTATTCAGAAAATAGATTTCAGGAATTACTAAAAACAAATAAATTCTAAGACTTTGTCGACGAAAAGCAGAAAGCTTTATACGACATATTAAAATAATACCAAGAAATATTTCATTTAGAAGGAGAATCCTTAACCACTAGCAATTTTACAAACAAAATATAGAACTAAACGATAATACCCCAGTTTACATAAAAAAATACCGTTTACCACATTCACAGTTAAATGAAATAGACAGACAAGTACAGAAACTACTACAAGACAATATAATAGAGCCATCAATTAGTCCATACAACTCTCCTTTATTATTAGTTCCTAAAAAAGGACAAGATAACATAAAGAAATGGCGTTTAGTTGTAAATTACAGACGTTTAAATGACAAAATAGTAAACGACAAATTCCCCCTAACAAGACTAGAAGACTTTTAATTTTCACAAAAAACTTCGTGCTATTTTTTATTTAATTATCCCGATTATATTAATTACCGATATTGATTATTGGGGGTCAAAACACGTCTCGATGGCCATTTCGTTACCGCTTACATAACTCTTCAGGAAACTTCTGACAAACGTTTTAAATTAACTAGAGACTTTTGTCCAAACAATAAAGCAAAGAAAAAAATCAAAGTTTAGACAAACTAAGACGAGCAAAATTTTTTTCAACTCTGGATATGACAAGTTCGTTTCATCAGATAGAACTAAATGCAAATTCAAGAGCAGTTACAGCATTTTCCACTAACAGCGGTTACTACCAATACAATAGACTACCCTTTGTGCTAAAAATATCATCAAACAGTTTTCAGAGAATGCTTACCATAGCATTATCTGGTTTGGAATCTGAAGCATTCCTAAACACCACAATGAAAATCTCATAAGAGTATTTGAAAGATTAAAACAGTACAATTTAAAACTAAATGCTGAAAAATGTTGCTTCTTAAAACCAGAATTCCTATATTTAGGACATCTTATTTCAAAAGACGGTACAAGAACCGACCCAGCAAAATATGAAATTATTGAACAGTATCCTATTCCAAAGAATTCTGATGAAGTCAGAAGATTCAGTTTTTGCAGTTCTATGCTTAAGCGATGTTACCAAATGACTGTCTTTTTCTATATTGCTCAAAAATTTAATAAGTTTAGTTAAGGGCAACACTGTAAAAATTGGTTTATAAAACATCATAAAATTCTCTCACTTGCTACAAAAGAGTTATAATGTAAGCACGTGATAAGTTACGGAGATTATCCAAAAGAGAAAACAATAAAAAAGTCAGCTACAATGCTCTTAATGTAAACTGGCTCTTAGTGGTATGTATATAGTTTTATATCACTTTTTACAAATAAGCGTTTTTATCGTAGTATATTGGTTACAAACACTGGTTAAGGAAACCTTCCTTCAAAAATCAAACCAATTTATTAAAACTTTTTTTGCGCAAAATAAATTACATATTTGTTTACATACGTATGTACAGAACACATAACAAAAACCTAAATTATTACAAAAGTCTTTTTGGTAATTATCATCTGTGAAGTGTTATTGATAATTTATTTTGCAATTCAAAAACATAAAGTAAGTTCACATACATATAAACAGTACCTGTATAATGTTGACCCCGTCGGTAAAGTAATCACAGTACCACATCTATGAAGCTGAAAGCCCATAGAACGCGATCTATGCGTACACGTTTTTTAAGCTGAAAGTCCATTAAACGCGTTCTATGCGTACACGCTTTTCACAGTTTTTACGCTTTCTACACTTCTTAGACGTCAAGTTACACACAACGCTTTTTATGTGCCAAGTTTTTGTTTCGATCAGCTGTAGTGTAAATATTTTTATCTAAAGAAATCATTTTTGGTTAAAATGGAAAGTGAAATGTTTAAAGAATTTATGGTATATACTGAGTTTTTGCAAAAAAATTTTGTGTAAAAAGGATCTATGAAAATCTTCAGAAGAAAAGGAAATCGTTTTTGCATTTGTATTAAAAACTTTATAAAATAAATAAACACATTAGGGATGAAACTCAGTACGTAAAAGTAATCGATAGCGAAAACACTAGTTTTGTTGATGAAAGTGTTGTTGTAAATTATTAATATTAACATATTTTTTCCGAATTTATTGTTAAACTTTACAAAAAAAAAAAATTTTTTTTAAAAGGCTCTTTAAAACAAAAAATACAGTAATCATTAACACAACAATATTTATCGATACCATTGACAATAAAATATAATTTACCACCCTTAGCTATAAAAAACAGCTGACATTTTTTCATGGTGCTTACGAAGCGTAGAAAAGTAAACGAACTCCTTGCGTCTGCGCGTTCATGCTTTCTACGCTTTGTGCTGTGTAACTTATCACATATATTTACATTGTTTCTACTTTCTTAAAAGACGCATATAAAGCTTGTACGCATTAAACGCATGTATTGACTTTCAGCTTGAGAGTAATGAACATTACATTCAAGTTATTATGATTACGCTTAGCAGTCTTAATCTTATTTTTTCTTTTTTACTATCATCGTTGTTGGTTTTTTTATTTTATTAAGAATGTAATAGAAACTACACATTGGCAACATTGTTTTCTATTAGAAAAAAAATTGCCTTTAAATTAGTCACGTTCGGAAACATATTTTAGTCTAAAGGCCTCATTAGTCTTTACTTCTGCGGCACGGCCGTTCTGCTTTTTAAATTATTGTGATTAGTTTTTCTGTAACAAGAATGCAGCTGTTTATAATAAACAACGAAAACACCATACACAACACAACAAAACAAACTACAATTACAAAAACAAAAATAGGTTTGTTTACATTTTGCACACACACTCTCAAACAACTTTCAAGTAACTTAACGTTGAATTCCATTTTCTACTGATTCGAACGGAACAAAACAGAACGTCAAAGTAATGACAAACCACATTTTCTATTTAACAGAAACTGATCAGCTGATTCGTCACGGAACAGTAAAGACTAATTCTGCCTTAACTCGAGAACGACTCATCCGATTTTCATCAAAAACCAAAGATGTAACAAAATTATAGTTAATTTAGTTCTTTATTTTTCTATATTTTATCGTTTTGGAATTATTAAAAAATTTAAGAGGGGAACAATTTTTTTCTTACAAAATTTGTTTAGTTTTTAAGTACAAAAATGCAATAAAAAAAGAAAAAGCAAATATTTTTTATTTTGCACATTTTTCTGAGAGCTAAATACCTTGGAATAATATATTATATAATTAATGAAAATCGATTAACAATTTACCGTTGGTACCCAATATGGCGATAGTATTGCGTTAGCTTAGCAGGCAGGTAATTGAAATAAAGGAAAAGGGTGTTTTGTATAGTGCTTGGAATTCAAAGTTTCTTTGTAATTGATCAGTATTTTTTTATAAAGTCGGATTATTCGTTCATAAATTGTCATACGAAAACTAAATGTGAAACCAAAAGTTCAAGTCTTGTCAGCTGTAAAATAAAATAAGAATGAAGTTGTATACACTATAAAAGCATCAACAAAAAAGTGCTCAGTGAACATTTTATACATGCATTTTAAACATTGTAATGAAGAAACGAAATTATAGTCTAATTACAGTTTAGCTTTGTTTTAGATTGCAAAATGTCAAGGATTTGTAAGAATTCTCCAAATATATTTTGCTATGTTTGTGGCAATCTAACTTTAAGGTACCCATACACTACACAATGATATTGAGTACTTTATTGCTGTAATTATTGTCGTTTTGTTTCACACTACTTAATAAGTGTATTAATAATTTTAAGCAAAAATGACGCAATTTTTTGGAATTTTTATATGCATATGTTAAAAGTAAACAAAACTATTCACGCAAAGCTATATTTTTTCAAAACAAAATTATTTATTAAATAAGTTGTTTGTTGTTAGACCTTTTTTTACTTTTAAGTTGAATTGAAATGTTCGGCTTGAGGTCCTCTTTGTTAATAAATTAAAAACAAAATAACTTTATTGTTTTTATTTATTTTTATCATTCCAATATTTCGTTAAACTTTACAAAAAAAAAAAATTTTTTTTAAAAGGCTCTTTAAAACAAAAAATACAGTAATCATTAACACAACAATATTTATCGATACCATTGACAATAAAATATAATTTACCACCCTTAGCTATAAAAAACAGCTGACATTTTTTCATGGTGCTTACGAAGCGTAGAAAAGTAAACGAACTCCTTGCGTCTGCGCGTTCATGCTTTCTACGCTTTGTGCTGTGTAACTTATCACATATATTTACATTGTTTCTACTTTCTTAAAAGACGCATATAAAGCTTGTACGCATTAAACGCATGTATTGACTTTCAGCTTGAGAGTAATGAACATTACATTCAAGTTATTATGATTACGCTTAGCAGTCTTAATCTTATTTTTTCTTTTTTACTATCATCGTTGTTGGTTTTTTTATTTTATTAAGAATGTAATAGAAACTACACATTGGCAACATTGTTTTCTATTAGAAAAAAATTGCCTTTAAATTAGTCACGTTCGGAAACATATTTTAGTCTAAAGGCCTCATTAGTCTTTACTTCTGCGGCACGGCCGTTCTGCTTTTTAAATTATTGTGATTAGTTTTTCTGTAACAAGAATGCAGCTGTTTATAATAAACAACGAAAACACCATACACAACACAACAAAACAAACTACAATTACAAAAACAAAAATAGGTTTGTTTACATTTTGCACACACACTCTCAAACAACTTTCAAGTAACTTAACGTTGAATTCCATTTTCTACTGATTCGAACGGAACAAAACAGAACGTCAAAGTAATGACAAACCACATTTTCTATTTAACAAAAACTGATCAGCTGATTCGTCACGGAACAGTAAAGACTAATTCTGCCTTAACTCGAGAACGACTCATCCGATTTTCATCAAAAACCAAAGATGTAACAAAATTATAGTTAATTTAGTTCTTTATTTTTCTATATTTTATCGTTTTGGAATTATTAAAAAATTTAAGAGGGGAACAATTTTTTTCTTACAAAATTTGTTTAGTTTTTAAGTACAAAAATGCAATAAAAAAAGAAAAAGCAAATATTTTTTATTTTGCACATTTTTCTGAGAGCTAAATACCTTGGAATAATATATTATATAATTAATGAAAATCGATTAACAATTTACCGTTGGTACCCAATATGGCGATAGTATTGCGTTAGCTTAGCAGGCAGGTAATTGAAATAAAGGAAAAGGGTGTTTTGTATAGTGCTTGGAATTCAAAGTTTCTTTGTAATTGATCAGTATTTTTTTATAAAGTCGGATTATTCGTTCATAAATTGTCATACGAAAACTAAATGTGAAACCAAAAGTTCAAGTCTTGTCAGCTGTAAAATAAAATAAGAATGAAGTTGTATACACTATAAAAGCATCAACAAAAAATTGCTCAGTGAACATTTTATACATGCATTTTAAACATTGTAATGAAGAAACGAAATTATAGGCTAATTACAGTTTAGCTTTGTTTTAGATTGCAAAATGTCAAGGATTTGTAAGAATTCTCCAAATATATTTTGCTATGTTTGTGGCAATCTAACTTTAAGGTACCCATACACTACACAATGATATTGAGTACTTTATTGCTGTAATTATTGTCGTTTTGATTCGCACTACTTAATAAGTGTATTAATAATTTTAAGCAAAAATGACGCAATTTTTTGGAATTTTTATTTGCATATGTTAAAAGTAAACAAAACTATTCACGCAAAGCTATATTTTTTCAAAACAAAATTATTTATTAAATAAGTTGTTTGTTGTTAGACCTTTTTTTACTTTTAAGTTGAATTGAAATGTTCGGCTTGAGGTCCTCTTTGTTAATAAATTAAAAACAAAATAACTTTGTTGTTTTTATTTATTTTTATTATTCCAATATTTCGACCAACTTTGTTGGTCATCTTCAGGGAAATAATGACTAAAATATATACAAAAAATGTTTATGCTCAAATCAAACAAATAACAAAATAATACTGTAACGACACGTTCTACGCTGGTTGCTGGGATAGCTGCAGCGGAGTCCAGGGTCGTTGCAATTTTATTTATCGTCCTAGGACGGAAAAGAAATGAAACACTTCTTGTTATAAAACTTCACTTTATGTTTTATTCTCCTAATTCTTAAGGCTATAGCGACGGCTAACTAACGGTCGGGAACGAAACCACCAATGAATGTCAATAGCGGTTGGAGTAAGCGAGCTGCGGAAAAACAGTCAGCAAAACCTACGGACCTTGGGGCCGGTGTTAAATGGCGCAGGGCGTGAAGCTGGCAGCCCTGCTAACGGGCAGCGTAGCGTATTTGGTGACAGGGGAGAAGGCGACACAAACGGCAATGGCGCAGGTAGCGCTTAAAGCCACGGCGACGCTACCGGGCGGCAATGGCACGGGCAGCGACGCAAACAGCGATGACGCAGGTAGCGCTTGAACAAACGGCGATGCTACCGGGCGGCAATATCACGGACAGCGGCGCAAAAAGCATTGGCGCAGGTAGCGCTTCGACAGCGATGGCGCAGGTAGCGCTCAAACTGGCAGCGGCACAACTGGGCGGCAATGGCACAGGCGGCAGCCAAACAGGCAGCGATGACCCACAGACGACGGTGACCCACTCAGCGGCGGCGCAGGTAGCTTACGTAGCGAGCAATATACTTAATAAGCGCAGAGATTGCTGGGAGCTCTCGGCCACGTGAAGTGATTCTAGGGAATTTACAATTCCTCTCCAGAATCAATCGCGTGGTCGAGCCAACACCGGTAGAAGTAACGCTTCTGTGGTGTTGTTCCTTCCAGCAATTTTCAACTCGAGCTGTTAGCAAGAAATAAATTGGGGAATTATACAATTCCTCACCAAACACTTCTTACCGGCAGGCAAGCTGCTTGCTAACTGCACTAAGCATACAGAGGCGACACGAGAATATAGTCATCTCTTTTTTTCTATGCATCTCTTTCTTGACATCCTATCGACTTCAATTTTGTTTTGTAGTAGTCGATAGGATGTCAAGAAAGAGATGACTATATTCTCGTGTCGCCTCTGTATACTCGGTGCTAACTGCCCGATTTTATCTTTTGTTCTGCCTTTTATACCAGTTTCATCGTACATATACAGTCACCAACACATGCAACTTGCTTGTGTATCTGACTCAATGACAGCTGTGATGCTTTTATTTACTTGACAGCTGACTGTTTTTGATAAAGCGGTCACATAGGTGGCGACACGCATCTCCCGACCGTTGATTTCAAACAAGTACTTAAATTAATTCCTAATAATAAACTTATAATACTAATATGTTTCACAAAATAAATGCATAATTCATAATAATAATTCATTATAATAACTCATAATAATAATTCATACTAATACAGTTGTTGTGCAGGTGAAAACGAAGGTCCTGACTTTCATCGTTACAATACAATAATAAAAATAACAATTAAATTACAATTACATTAATTCTTTTTAGCGTCGTCCGTTTGTTTATGCTTACACTTTGTCACTGACTGTTTTTGTTTTTATGTTTTTTATTTGTTTATTGTTTCTATGTTTACTAATTGTGTAACGATATATGTGAGCGCAATTGTCAACGTCTGTTTTGTATCGAATAGAGATAAAAATTGGCTACCAAAAATATGTTTTAATTGGATACCAAAAATATGTTTTATTTTCTGATATGTAGATGTGTGCTTTCTATTGATTTTACTGACTTTCTAACCAAAATTATAACATGCAGCGTAATGTATATAACATTATGTATTTTATATGCTATTTTTCCATACAAATTTATTTTTTATCCTTAAAGAGAATAAAAAGTGATTAATAAATTAAGCAAAAGTGAAAAATAAACAATATTACAAATAAATAATAACAAAAGTTTTGACTTTCTCAACAGAGTATGAATTTTAAATTGATCTCAACAAAAATTGCTTTATTTTTTAAATTCTATTTGTTTTGCTTGTTTTATTATACTCGTAATATTAATAATAATAATTTATTGTTATATAATTGTGAAGTAGTTATTTTGTTAAAAACAAGAAAAAATTAAAAATAAAACAAAAGCTTTAAATGTTAATTCTTTGTTTTTCATGAACATCAGTTTTTTATTGTTTTTAATTCCATAATAAGAATTTAAAGAATTAATTTAAAGCTGAATCTAGACCCAAATTTTTAATTTATTTAAAATTAGTTTTTTAGTTGTTTTAAATTATTTGTAAACTGTTAGTGGATATGTATGAATCTACATTTATTTAAAGTAAAATTTCAATTCTTTTTATTTATTTTATTATATTGTTACTTATTATTTATTTTTTAATAACTTATAATGCATACATACATAAATAAATTATACCAAATGACAACAATTTAGTTATGTATAAGAATTTATGCAATTTAAATCCTTTAATAATTATTTTCACTGATAAATAATTTTTGAAGTACTCATATTTCATAAGAGAAAGAATGTAATACTTATGATTTATTAATTAAATTTATTAGCTCATTTAATAAAAACCACGTTGTTACTTTATATATATATATATATATATATATATATACAGTAGGTGTGTTCATTTACTTTACTAGTAAAAATTTGCAACAAGAAAGTAACAAGAAATTTTTCAAAATTACTCTCAAAAATGTGAAAAAGTAAAGGGCGGTTTACATGATCACAGAAGTCTTACGACATGTCAAATTTTTGTGCAGAATAGTACCAGTGGGATCGTCTAAACTAAATAAGTAATGAATCTGCACAAATTGAGAGAAAATACGGATGAAAATTTGACAGTCGTATGGCTCTCTTTGTTTTTTGGAAATTTTCAAAAGACAAGTACGAAGCATTAGATCAGGGATGTATTTTCTGCAAACAGCTATTTTAGTTTTGGTGTGTTTTACCCATACCAATTGTGTAAACTCAAAAATAATCTGTCGTAAGATTTTTACTCTCAGTTTTAAAATACGGATGGAATTTGATAATATTTTCTCTTGGATTTTACGTACGTAAAGTCGTACCGTCTAAACCCCCCTTAAATGAACACTTTACTAGCTAAAATTTGCAAGTTATAATAGTGTTGTAATGTATAGATAAATATGAGTACTCAATAGCTACCCCTATATTTTTTTGGAAAAATTATACATACTTATATGTATATTATTATAAAAATGATGTGATTATGGTCAGTTATATTCAGCATTGTCGTGACTGGCGTTTTTCGAGTACGTCTTGTAATAGAATAATGAAAAGTTTAGCAATTTTATTTAATCCACTACCTGATGTAGTCGAAATACGCTATATACGATAAAGGTGATTAACTACTTTTGCATAAAATAATGAATAAAATATCTGTTTTTAATTAGTTTAAACGTTATAACAGCCTGCCTGCACATAGAATTTTTATTTAAAATATCGGCAATAACGACAGAATAAGGTCGCAGAAATATTTATTTCAAACTTTGTGATTTATTTTCCAAGCGATTTTCATAAAATGGTGTTTTTAATGCGTGGTAGAATAATCATGCGTTAATAGATATTATTATTTTGACACCCATTGTGTTATTATTATTATAATTATATAATATTAAGTAGTTTGTTATGTGATTTTATGAAGAAATATTTATATAAATAAACACTAATAAGAAACTACATTAAGACGCAAACAAGTGTGAGTTGAAAAGGAGAATTTTTGTTCGTTATTGTCTAACGTTAATCCTCCGCCTTTGTAATCGTTTCCAAACTATAATAATAAACAGCCGGCGATAAACGGGTTAAATATATTAAAGAAAACAAATTTAAGCAATTTTCATTTTCATTGTATTAAAAGCTTTATCCAAAATAAAAAATCAGAAACAGTAGAAATGTAATTTAATAAATTATGTGTTAATTTAAATTTATTTGCAAATATATATTTGAACTAATTGAATTATTTGCTTGCTTAGTGTAAATTTCCTTCGAGTAACTACCTACTCATAATATTTACAACACTAAGATTAACAGCCGGTCTGTGAAAATTAAAGAAAAAATTTCAATTCAATTCAATTTCATTAGACATCTTATTTTGCTTCTGTTGTTCCTTAAATACACAAAAATAAATTTATCTTTTTAATACTTTTTATCGTTTTAAAAGTTTACATTTACTTACAATTTCTTAAATTTTCCAAAATATTTTCATTTTCGACTTAATTTTAAATACTATAATTAATTAGAAACGGAAGATAGTGATCAGGAGGAAATAGATAGTGAGACAGAAATAGAGCAAGGGAAAATCAACTTGCATGCGACAAACAGAGAAACCCAAATAGGAGCAAAAATGGATGTTACCAAATTCATTGACTTAACGTCAAAAATTTTGCCAGAATTCGATGGAAGATTTGAAAATCTTCAGAAATTTTTGGATGCACTGATACTTCTAAATAGCGTAAAGGAGACTCACGAACAATTAGCGGTGCAACTAATACACACTAAAATTAGTGGAAATACGCGGACGCAAATAAATGGCCTCAACACTATTGTTGAGATCATAAATAAACTTAAGGCAAATATAAAGGGTGATTCACCTGAAATTATTACTTCAAAATTAATGGCTTCACGCTAATTGGGTAAGAGCACCATGGTTTACGCCCAAGAATTTGAAAACTTATGTAAAGCCCTAAACACGGCTTATATTGCTGACGGTCTGTCCGAAGAAACCGCGAGCAAATATGCGTTGCAAGCTGCAGTTAAATCAGTAGTTAAAAATGTAAATTCAGGCAGAACTAAACTTATCATAGAAGCGGGTACATTTACGAATGTAGAGCAGGTAGTAACCAAATTACTTAGCTCACAGCCTGAACAAAATCCAGCAAATTTATTGCACTTTACCCCAAACCAAAGCCAGGGATATCGCAACCGATTCCCAAACCGGTATGGAGACAACAAATATCATTACAATCGAGGTAGTCATAATTACCGGCACTATGCAAATAACCGTTCCAATAATAATCGCACACGCAACAATAATAACTATTTCCGCGGCAATAACAATTACAATAATAGCCGTAATTACGCTCATAACTACAACACACGCAATAACAACAGACCTCCTATTTCTAACAGAAATGTTCGCATAATTAATAGTGACGAACAGGGAAACGACAACGACCCCAGCAGCACCCATCTGGGGGAGAACTAAATTACAATAGTAGTACAAACGATAGCATTAGATCCGCAGTTCTAAATAATGGTAAAATTTATCACCTAAACCTAAACTTATCAAGCTATTGCTCAATTAGAAACACACTAAGCAATGATATCAATACATTTCTAATAGACACTGGTGCAAGCGTATCGGTGGTAAAATATAGTTGCATCAGAACACAAGAAAATATAGATCCTTCATATAAAAGCAAGCTTACGGGCATAGGCGATAACCCAGTCTATACAAAAGGAAAAATTATAGGGCATTTGATTAAAGAAGATGCTCTCTTCAAACATGATTTTCATATCGTTGATGACAACTTCCCAATACCCAATGATGCAATCCTGGGACTTGACTTTATTACAAAATTTAATTGCGTCCTTGATTTTTGTGCGAGTAGACAATTGCTGGTCCTAAGACCGAATGACCATCCAAATGAAATAATCTTCGACTTGAGGAATCAACCTTCTTCGGAGTATCAATACCGGCACGAAGTGAGGTAATTAGAAGATTGACTGTAGGGGCAAAGGATAATTATGTGTTTATCCCCAACCAGGAAATAGCTCCCGGAATATTTATTGCTAACACTATTACCTCCAATAAATCATCTTATGCACGTCTTCTTAACACTACAGATAGGAATGCATTCATTTCTAACACAAAAATCACAACAGAAAATTTGAAGAATTACCATATAGTGCACAACCCGGTAAACCGAAATATGAACAGTGAAACAAGAAAAAGGAGAGTTTTGGAAAAATTACAAGAAAACTTCCCTACTTTCGCACATGACAATTTAACCAATCTGTGTTCAGAATACACAGATGTTTTCGGTCTGGAGTCTGAAAAAATATCATGCAATAATTTTTATGAACAGAAACTTAGGTTAAAGGATGATACACCAGTATACATAAAGAACTATAGAATCCTGGAAATCCAAAAATCGGAGATAAATAGCCAGGTGCAAAAACTTATCAATGATGATATAGTAGAACCCTCCATGTCGGAATTTAACAGTCCGATATTGCTCGTTCCGAAAAAAACTCTTCCAAATAGTACCGAAAAAAGATGGCGACTCGTCATTGATTACAGACAGGTTAACAAAAAGCTGATAGCTGACAAATTCCCTCTTCCCAGAATTGACGATATTTTGGATCAACTAGGAAGGGCCAAGTATTTTTCTTGTCTTGACCTAATGTCGGGTTTTCATCAAATAGTGCTAGAAGATAACTCTAGAGATATTACATCTTTTTCAACCAACACTGGTTCCTTCAGATTTAAGAGATTACCATACGGACTTAAAATTGCACCTAATTCTTTTCAACGTATGATGTCATTGGCCTTTGCTGGGCTAAAACCATCTCAAGCATTTCTATATATGAACGACCTGGTTGTCCTTGGATGCTCAGGAAATCATATGCTTAAGAACCTTAAAGATATTTTTGATATATGCAGAAAATTCAATTTGAAGCTACATCCTGACAAGTGTATATTTTTCAAACATCAGGTGACCTTTTTGGGTCACAAGTGTACTGACAAGGGCATTTGCCCGGACGATGGAAAATTTGAAACAATAAAAAATTACCCTACACCCAGAAACGCCGATGATGCAAGAAGATTTATTGCCTTCTGTAACTATTACCGAAGATTCATATAAAACTTTGCGGAACACTCAATTCATCTCACAAGATTAACAAGGAAAAATACGCAATTTATTTGGTCAGAAGAATGTGAAAATGCATTTCAATATCTCAAGAATTCTCTACTATCGCCACAAATACTGCAATATCCAAACTATCAAAAGCAATTTTGCATAACAACGGATGCAAGCAAAAACGCCTGTGGAGCCATCCTTAGCCAGGACTACAATGGTATTCAATTGCCCGTGGCATTCGCCTCCAGAGCTTTTACGAAAGGTGAATCTAACAAATCAGTGATTGAACAGGAACTGACAGCTATACACTGGGCCATAAATTTCTTTAGGCCTTATGTCTACGGAAGAAAATTCCTAGTAAGAAGTGACCATAGACCGTTGGTATACTTATTTTCAATGAAAAATCCCTCATCTAAACTCACGCGAATGAGATTAGACCTCGAGGAATATGATTTCTCTATAGAATATATACAGGGAAAACAAAACTGCGGAGCAGATGCTCTATCACGTATGAACTTCAGTGACATTAAAAATATGGGTAAAAACATTAATATATTAAAAGTCACTATACAAAATAAAAACAAAACTAATAATAATACTAATATAAATGATACGGATACTAATAACACTACTCAAACAATCCCTAAACCACGTGTATATGAAACTATTAACCAAAATGACGTGAGAAAATTAGTTCGTTTAAAGTTTACAACAAAATTAGATGCATTTAGGTGTTCACTAATAAAAGGTACACGTGTTTTAACAAAAATCGCGATGGATGACCTTATTATTAATGGAAGGATTGATTTAGATCAATTTCTGCCAAGGCTCGATAGCTAATAATGAGGGCATTCAAAAGTTGCAACTATCGCTAGGAGATATAATATTTAAAAATACTCGAGTAAATGAATTCAAAGAGATTGCGAACAATAAACTACAAAAATTAGAGATAGCGCTAACCCCAAGAGTAAGTGTAATAACAAATGAAGCAGAAAAACAGGAAATAATAAAGGTAAACCATGATGATCCACTGCTTGGTGGCCACCCAGGGATCAATAGATTATTAAAAAAACTAAGAAGAAACTATTACTGGAAGAATATGACCACACAGGTAGCAAAATACGTTAAAAATTGCGTACACTGTCAATTAAACAAAATACGTCCTAAATATAGGGAGAATATGGCTATAACACCAACCTCAGCCAAACCTTTCGATATAGTCATTGTAGACACGATAGGCCCAATGAATATGCCATAACCATACTATGTGACCTATCAAAATATCTAATACCCGTTCCTATACCCGATAAATCTGCAAAAACCATAGCAAAGGCTATGTTTATGAATTGTATATTAAAATTCGGGCCCATGAAAACTCTGCTTACAGATATGGGCACGGAATATAAAAATTAAGTACTTGCCGAACTTTGCAAATTGATTAGAATAGAGCAACTACACTCTACGGCATATCACCACGAAACCTTAGGTGCAGTTGAGCGATCTCATAGAACGCTAAACGAGTACCTGAGAACTTACTTATCATCAGACAGAACAGATTGGGACGAATGGGTACCTTTCTTTGAATTCGCTTACAACACAACCGCGTCATCAGTACATGGTTACTGTCCATTTGAACTGGTGTTTGGTAAACCACCCACACAGCTCAACTTTCTTTTAAAGGGGGTGGTGGACCCAATATACAACATTGAAGCTTATGATAGAGAGGTTAAATATAGACTACAATTGGCACATGAAAGAGCCAGACTATTAATTGAGAAAACTAAGAATAGACAAAAGGAAAGATATGACAAAACGGCACACCCACAAGACATACAAATAAATGACATGGTTTTGGTGGAGAACTCACCTGGCCACAAATTAGATCACTTATACATAGGGCCTTTTCAGGTCGTAGAAATAAAAGATAAAAATGTAGTAATAAGATTAAAGAATAACAAAACTTCCACTATTCATAAGAACAGAATAAAAATATTTCACAAAAATTAAATATTAATATTCCAGTATAAAATTAGGCGGATCCCCTAAAATTTTACTTTTAGTTAATTATTATAAAAATTAAAATTTAATACAAAAGAATGTATTAAAAGTATTTATAATTCATATAACTGACCTATAGTAACAAAAAAAAAATAAATATATAAAATATAACCATATATCTGTATATGAAAAAAAAAATGTAGTATAAACAAATGTGTGTCAATGTACTTCTTATTATTAAAACAAAAATATCAAGTAACACAAAACAAATAAATGTATGTCAATACACTTTAAATTAACAAAATTCAACGTTATTATAATTAAACTAAGAAAAAATAATTAAACTAAGAAAAAAAAAGAACACAACGGAGCATTCAATTATTTCGTTGGAAATTGTTAGGAATGATCTTGCAGTTGTCTGCATAATAGCAAGATCATTCTTTTGCAAAGGGGAGGTGTTATGTATGCATGAGTATATACACATACCACGCTATTCTTTCGCCTTAATATATCATATGTCAATAAATGCTTAAAGTGCATTGCCCCACATGACGAGCAATCTATTTAATCAAAATACTCTATTAAATGAGTTCTAGTATTCTCGTCTTTCAAATTGTTTGTATTCCTTTCCTATGAATTGCTAGTAAGCTAGCAATTGGTAGCGGAGGATTAATTTCAGAATGACCTACATGTGTGGCATTCTGTTAACGCCAGACGTTTATGTACATGACTCATGTATGCATTACGTCTCCCAATCAAATATAAGCTTAAGTTAAAATAATGTTAAGATTAGTATTAAGACAGTAGTGAACTAATAAAGCATATATATTTTAAACCATTAATGACAACGCTTTTCAATTAAATTAAAAATAAAAACATTACAGACCATTTTTAAATGAAGAACACCGTAAGGCACGATTAAAGTTCGCTAAAATGTACGAAAATTTCACGATTGATGATTGGAAGAAAGTTACATGGTCGGGTGAAACTAAGATTAATAGGGTGGGGTCAGATGGACGCAAATGGACATTGGTTGATAGACGTAGCGGTGTACAAGATCGCAACATTTGTCAAACTGTGAAATTCGGGGGTGGATCACTAATGGTTTGGGGATGTTTTCGTGGTAATGAGCTCGGTGTGCTTCGGCGTATCAATGGTATTATGCGTGCCACAGACTATATTGACATACTGGAGGACTCTTATCTCCCAAGTCTGGATATATTCGGTCTCGAACCGGGCCAAAGCGATATATTTATGCAGGATAACGACCCGAAACACACCGCAAAAATAACCAAAAAATGGTATTTAGATAACGGTATTAAACTGCTCGAATGGCCTCCCCAGTCCCCAGATTTGAACCCAATTGAGCACCTGTGGGCGATTTTAAAACGAAAGATATTCGCTGAAAAGTGTGCTCCAAGAAACGTGGATGAATTGTGGGAGAGAGCCCTACTAGCATGGCAAAATATAAGCCCAAAATATTTAGAAAACCTTATAAACAGTATGCTACAAAGAATCAAAGCTGTAAAAAAATCCTGTGGAGGTCATACAAAATATTGAGTTAGTAATTAATCTCCCTTTAAAACCAAGGGAGAAAAGTGTTCACATACCTTTTGTATTAATATGTATTATTTTGGATTAAATAAAATAAGTTGCTTTAATTTAGATATTCTTTTAGTTAGTAAACTCTATTACTCTATTAAAATGTATTACCATATATATATATTTAGTTATTTGCCATCTAACTTTTTTTTAAGTAAGTCGAAATCTAAAAGTGAAACCTTTATATTAAAAACGGCTTGTTTAAGATTGCAATAAGGTTCATAATTTAATCAATCGCACTCAAAACAAGAAGAAGTAAAATCTAATCTCATTAATAGGGATATTTTCCATTTGAGTGAGCTCAGTCAGGGGAAGTTATCTTTTACACAGGAAGTGCCTGTTTAGTGTGTAATTTTTGTTTGTTTTGTCCGGAGGAAATAGATGTAATTGTGAATCGTAGGCAAGTCTGTAACAGCTGTTAGGAATAAAATTATTATTATTATTTGTGAATTATACTATCGTTTATTTGTATTAGTTTCAAAATCATTTTTCTTTTGGTTTGTGAAAATAATTTAATAGGAAAAAGAGTATATTTTGTTAAAAGAATTATTTTTATTTAATCTTATTTCTTTTTTTTTTTTTAATGTATAATGTATTGAAATAGATAACGAGATAATGGCTTAAATTAATTATATGGATTGCTGGTGAGTGGTGAGTTTCACGGTTTGGTTTGAGATGTCATTAATTAGGGACATACAGGTGACCAAGGTAGGGTAGGGCGGCTGGAGATCTCCATCTTTCTCCCATTTCAGATCATGTTGCGTTTGTGTATGTAGTTAAAGTTTTTTTATATGTTCATTTATTTGTTTGGGGTTCGTGGACTAAAATGAGGGAGGGAATACACCCGAGAAGAAGCCGTAGTGAGCTAGGCAGAGTTTCATTATAGTGCCAACAAACGGAAACGTAACAACATATGTACTATCAGAAAAATGTGCTTTTAAATATGTATTGTAAAGTTCTGTAAACAGTTAAAAAATGTTCATTTACAAAAATAAAATTTGCTGACAACTTTTTTAGGACCATTATACCAGTAAAATTGGATGCTTTCACATTTGTATCTCTATTTTCTCTACTAGATGACTTATTTTACGAAAAAAAAAATGTTCTATATTTGTCTAAGGGACCTCCTCACAAAATTTAATTCAAATCCATTCAGCAGTTTTTATGTGATGCAAACACAGACAGACGGACGAACATACAGACAGACAAAAATTACAATAATAGGTGTTTTGTAGAATACTATCTACACTAACATCAAAATTTAAATATATATATATATCATGTACAGATTTTTTATATGAACATGTACAGATATATAAATATTATTATGGTTATTGTGTAAGGGTTCGATATTCTTTTGTTCGCCCTCGAAAAAGCCGACAAATAATCGATGAAACGTTAGGTAAAATTGTAATTAAATTGATTTTTTAATTACTGGACAATTTTAGGCCTAAATAGCTTAATAATAAAATCTCAATCTACTATTATTTTCGTTATGTATTGTGATTAATTGTAAAGAGAACGGTAAAAGTTAGATACGTCGGAATTCTTCGTATATCTCTACAACTATCATATACATTTTTTTGTATAATATGTAGTTAATAACAAATTGTATACCAAAAAGTGTACGCTTAATAACCTTTGATGAGCAATCTTAGCTTTGATTTTTATTCTTTATTTATCAATTTCTATTTTCTAATTGTTTTTAACCTAATCAGTTAAAAATAAATAAAATTGTTTGTAGATATAAATATGTAAATATTTATATGGATAAACATTAAGATTTTTGTATACAATGTATACATTATAAATTTTTGAAATAATTTTAACAATTTTTGTTTTTGTATATTGTTGTTCTTATTGGAGTTCAACAATGAATGTTATTTTCTTATTTTATAAAATTTCCTTGGATAGATTGTAAATAAAACGAATAAAAAAATTCTATTTTATGTTTAATGTATTGTCGGCTCTGTTCTGTAAAACGAATCGTTTTAAAAAACGAGGGATTTTTCAAAACCAAAGAAATTACTATTTGGTGTTCTGCAAATCACTCGTTTTGGCATTATTCGAAATTAAGTTCGAACTTTTACTTAAATGACAAAGTCAGCTGTTGATTAAAAAAGTAAACAAATTTATTATTTTAAGGCAAGAATTGAAAATGCCCGGAGCATTTGTATTAAGTTAAAACTATAAATAATATAAATAAACTGTGATCGCTATATTAAAAATTTTCAGAAATTTTGTGATTTGGTGTAAATTTTTTTTAAATTAGATTTGTTAAAACTGAACTTTTATTGTTTACTGTTGTTATAATTTTCGGTAATAACCGTCGTCACTGGCTGTGTACTTTGGATGTTCGGCGAGCGCTTTCGATGTGATAACATCATTTTCAAGCCGCGTTTTTGTTTAAACTGAAGAGATAGTGTAAAAAATAGATAGTGTAAAGAATAAAAGGTGGTGGGTTTAGGTAATTTTTGTCCGTTTAAATAGTATTATGCAGGTAGATTGCCTGATATCTGTCTTGTTTATTGGGGTAAATAGTTAATATTTGGGTCTTTTATTATTGGATAGGTAAGTGTGACCGTCTGTGGGTGTTTTTCGTTTGTAAGAGTGTTTTAGTAATTTTAGTGGTGTAAAAATCGTGTCAGAGGTTGTGTTTACCTGTTCGTTAATAATGTCTCTGTTAAACGTTCGTGTTTTGTAAATTTCCATGTTTTCAAGAATGTCTAGTCTTCGTCCTTTTTTACTTGGGTGTATTACTGTCATACATTCATCTATTTCCTTTGGCTCGTGTCCATGTGTGTTAAGGTGTTTTGCGAAATTGGAGTCTTCCCTTTTCCTTTTGTATGATCGTATGTGTTCTGTAAACCTTGTTTTTAATGTTCGTCCAGTTTGTCCGATGTATGTATGGTTGCAAGTACAAGTAAGTCTGTATACTCCGCTGGTGCTAAATTTATCCGTTGTTTCTATTGATGTCTTAAGATTGTTACGTAGAGTGTTGCTTGTTTTTAATGTTGTGTGTAAACCTTCTTTTCGGAAAAGGTTGGTTAATCTATATATTTCTGGTCCTGTGTAAGTAAAGATGTGTCGTCGTGTTGTGTCGATAGTTTCCTTGTCTTCTTTCTTCTTGTTTTTGTTGTTGTATTGTCTGAGTAGTTTGTCGATGGTTGTGTGGTTGTATCCGTTATTTTTAGCTATAGTGTAAATTGTATCGAGTTCTTTGTTGTATTTATCTGGAGCGAGTGGGACTATTTTAAGTCTGTGAATCATGTGTCTAAACGCTGCGAGTTTATGTTGAGTTGGATGGTTTGAGGAGCTGTGGATAGTTGTGTCTGTCATGGTTGGTTTTCTATAAATGTCAAAGTTTAATGTATCAATTCCTCGTATTATTGATATGTCAAGATAATGTAAAGTTCTGTTTTGCTCTTTTTCCATTGTGTATGTGATTTTATTGTGTATTATGTTTAAGTCTATAAGAATTTGTTCGGCGTTGTCTCTTTCTAGGATGCATATAATGTCATCTACGTATCTGTAGTAATGGGTTATTTTATGTTTTTCCATCAGTTTTTTGATGTGTAGTTGTTCTAAGTGTTGCATGAAAATCTCTGTGAAGATTGCGGATGTTGGGTTTCCCATGCCGAGTCCATCAGGTAGTTTATAGAAGTTATTGTTGAATCTAAAGTAGTTTTGTTTTAATATCGTCTTTGCAATATCCATTATTTCGTTGATATATTGATTGTCGTATATGTTGGAAAGTATGTTACGTAGGATAGTCAAAGTTTCGTGTGTGGGTATTGATGTATATAGATCCTTTATGTCGAAGGAAACGAGTCTCGTATTATCAGTGATTTTGATGTCTTTAATTTTGTTTATGAGGTCTTGTGTATTTCGTAACATGTATGTGTTCTGCAAATTTATTTTCTCTTTTAAGAATGTGGCAAGGTGTTTGGCCAAGTTATATGTAGGCGCAGGTTTGTAATTTACTACAGGTCTGATTGGAATATTTTCTTTATGAATTTTAGGTTGTGCTCTGAGTGTAGGGGGTCCTGGGTTCATGTTCATGAATATGTATAACTTTCCGTCAGTGAACGTTTTGCAGCGTTTTAGTAGGCTTCGTATTTCCTTTTGGAATGAATCGGTTGGGTCATTCTTGAATTTTGTGCATTTTACTTGCTGAATGAATTGTTGTGTTTTCTCTATATAGTCTTTCTTGTGCATTATTACAGTTGTGTTCCCCTTGTCTGCTTTAGTAAGTAATAGATTATTATTCCGAAGTTTTGCTTTTATCTGTCTAGTAGTTTTTTGTTCGTCAGGATTAGTTTTAGATGAAGTGTGTTCTCTTATTGTTTTTTCAAGTACATCGGCTATCTTGTGTCTCATGTGTTCTTGTCGGTCAGTTGGTAAGTGTGTAATAGTAGCTTCGGCGTCTACGATTTGGGTTTCAATTGTTTTTTCTATTTTGTCAAAAGGTAGATTATGTTTTAGTCCCTTCTCTATTAGTTTTGTTTCATTGTCGCTGAATTCTATGTTTGTCAGGTTTTTCACTCGTGGGTAAAATTCTGAGTTTGTACGTTTTTCAGTCTGTTTTGTGAGTTTTGTAAATTTTCTTTCCATCCGCTTGTATTTGTCAGTCATCTGATTTTGTATCCTTTCATGTAAGTTGTGTAAAAATGTGGGAAATAAATGGTAAAGATTATGTCTTGTTAATAAGTCTGTTACTTTTATTGTTTATTTGTGTTTACAAAAGATACTTCGTATGAGCGTTTAAAACTTTAACCAAAAAAAGTATTTTTATTCATGCACCTAATTTTCATCAAGCTTGAGGCAAGAATATGAAGCAATTTAAGAGTTTTTTTAAACTAACTTTTTTATAATATAAATTATATTAAAATGTATTTAATTTAACTATAATTAATAATAAAGACCTTAAATTTTTTATTCCAATGGTTCTTTATTTGTGTTTTCAGTCATTTTTAAGAATCAAAATGGCATTCGATTTACTTTCAACCAGGTTTGTTTACTCGATTTCAAAACGAGTAAAATTGTGCGAATTCGGTTTAGAGAACTCCAAGAAAATGTGAATTCGTTTTAGAACGAGAAACTTACTCAGATTCGTCTTACAGAACAGGGCCGTACATTTTTCAACACAAATTTACTCAAATTTAGTCATTTTATCCTTCGGATTTAAAAGTACGATTTTTAATAACAGTAATATAAGTATTAAGCCCAATACATACATATATTTTTTATGTGTAATGTTATAATAACAAAGTAGTAAAATAATAATAATAATATTAAAATACCAAAAGTAATAATAATAATTGCAATAATACTGATAATAAATAATACAAATGTACGAGTTCCCCATCGCGACCAGATAATTTATTATTTTTGGTATTAGCTTTAAAAGTAATTCGCCTTGCCAAATCCGGTTGAATCGTAAAACAGTTGTATTACATATGTATCAGAGAACTGCACGAGTACACCGCAACTCATGAGTACACCGCATACTTACTCTATACATACTCTATACTTTTCATACTCGAGTATTACAAACACCGCAATAAAAAGTTGCGGTGTTTATTTTACCCATTCTTGTAAAAACGAGTATCAAAAATATCCCAATCAGAATTTTAAGTATTTTTTATACTCGTACGCCAGAATTTTTTAATTCTCTTTATTTGTAAGCAACGTTGCCACATTTTTATCCTATTAAAGTTTTTTACTGCCGTTTTATGAAATACTGCATTGTATGCAGATCTATTTATAAACAATAAAAAAAACAAAATTTGATCAAATCTATTGCTTAAACATTATAAGCAGAAAAACAGACTACAACCGTTTTCATAGGTATGAAATACAACACATATTAAATTAATAAAATACAATAAAAACCACTGAAAGGCACAGCTTTTGTACACTATTTAAAGCAGGTATACTTATTTTATTGCTGCTTTTTATGTACAAATATTTTCAGTTTATGCGCCTTGTTGTCATAAAAGTGCTACTAGCGGTATTTAGGAAAACAAAATGATAAAATAAATCCGTGAATAAAAGGAAAATTACTTAATTTTTTTAGTTTTAACAAAACTGTATATACGCAGATGTAATATTGCATTGACTGAATAGACATAGACCTCATAAATAATAATAAATAAAATAAAGTTTTTAGTTTACATATTTTATTTTGTTAAATATAATTATTGCTTTTATACCTATTTATTTATTTTAAAAATCTATTTGCTTAAAGAATAGAATTTTTAAATTTCTATTCTGTGTAACTTTAAAAAAAACCCTAACAAAAACGTAATATAATAAACAATGAACTATTCTTGAGTTATTAGTAAACTTTTTTTGTGTTTTTAATAAATGAAAATATGGCGAATTTTACGGGTTCTATTAAATTTATTTTCTGTTATATATTAAATAAACTTTCATAATTTCAAAGAAGTATGTATGTTAGCTAATTTAGACATTGGCGACTTTTGATATTGTGTTTGATTTAATAATTCTGATCTGATAACTCTGTTTTCCTCTCACTACATACGTTAAAATCTCTCTCTTGGTGTTTGTTGTGAGCAGCGTTGCCACACAAGAAATTGACTTCCTACCAATAATTTTCAAAAATCCTACCAAAATCGTTCACAGCCTACCAAAAATTTTAAAAATGCGTTTCTTGCACATAAACTCTGTTATACTCACTTGGTTTTTCTCCGTAATTGTTGAGGTGGAAATTTATCTTTTGGTGATTTTTAAGATGGATGTTATGATTTCAAATAGTTTTAGAGCATACTATGCAGAATGAACACCCATCCCTTTCCTGGAGCCAATCAAATTCGCTCAACCATTCGGTTCTAAATTTTTTTTTACTGTTTCTTTACATGCAATATTAGTAAATATTTATGTAATTAATAGGTACATATATACAATTAAAAAAGTTTACTTACTTTTCCATTTTGTCTGTTAATTTTTTTAATACAAACACTTGTAAATAAGCCTTTAATCAAAAATATTGTTAACTTCAATTTCATAATATTGTTCGCGTTTCTTAAACCAGAGATGGCTACAGCTTTAATCATCTTTACGCAAAAAAGCAGAGATGTTTTTATTACACCTAAAACAGTGGTAAAACTATTCACAGTTATTGTTCATTTAATTCAAAGTTACATTTTTTTAATTCATGTTCTGAATTTTTAAGGTAAAAAATTTACTATTGCTAAAAAATTGCTACAGGAGGAAAACCTACCAAAAATTTAAAAAAATGCAACAAACCAACCAAACTACCAAACTGTTTTTTAAAAACGAAAAACTACCAAGTTTGGTCCGATTGGACCAAAGCGGCAACGCTGGTTGTGAGTATGAGTACGAATAAAGTAAAGCCAGCATCGCAAACATTTTACTTGAGTATGGTAGACACTTATACTCAAATGGAATGGGTATAGTAAATACTCGCACTTAATGCTATAAACACTATCAAAGGCTACCGACCATCGACTACCGACTACAAAAGTAGCTGGCTACAAAAATAGCCAAGATGCCAGCTACTTAATTTTTTTAACGACCATCGACCACTAACTACAAAAATAAACATCTGTTTTGACATATATGTATGTATTTAAGTTAACCACAACAAAACAAACTTGATTTTTTTAAGTGAATTTGTGTAAAAAAAAATTTAAATGTCTCAAGAAAATTTAATTAACTTTATAAATACTATTGCTAAAATAGTGGAAACAAAGACTTCAGTGTATGAAGTGTCCACGTCCATATTTGCATGTAAATTGAACTAAACATTTACATTAAACAATATAATAAATGTATATAAACAGTAAAAATTACTATTATATACTTATCAATTTCAATAAAAAACCCAAAAAATAAATATAAATGAAACAAATTAGAAATTTATGAAAAAAGAACTAAATGGAAAATTTCACAAACAAAAAGTAAATGAAAAATGTATTTTTTTTTTTGAAATCTTAATTTAATAATGGCAGGGGTATATAACTACAGCGCCAGGGTATCCCACAAGTATTTTGATATTACTAGTCTCTCCAGGAACTGCACATCAACATATACCTTCGTATAGGAAGTGGAAAATCCTGTTGAATAAAAACTGTGCGCGTTGCGACTTCCATTATAACTTCACTTTTTTTAAAAAAATCTTCTCGCGCGCAGATGTTCCCCCTTCGAGATAAAGTAATAAACTGATGAAAAATGTAAACAAATTAACAGATGATTATTATTTTTCAATGGTGCCACTATAAAAGTTTTTCGCGTTTTTAATAGCGATATTTATTGTATTGCGTTTTTAAAAACACCATTTCATGCATTTATTGTATTGGCAACACTAATCTGTTTTTTGTAGCCAAGAAAAATAGAAATTATCCTAAGTTGGCTACGGGCTACAAAAGTAGCCGTGTAGTCGGTAGTCGTGTAGCTGCTAAATATTTATTCTCATAAGCACGCATGTATTCTATTTTTGACATCTTGTAGTCGATGGTCGGTGAACATGATTATGTTTATTGCATAAGAAATGCGGTGGCGATCACACCGCAACCGCATTTAAGATGAGTATACTTAGAGTATTAAAAACAGACACTCTTGCAGTTCTCTGATATGTATATAAGTAATTTTGATGTTTGTAAATCGATTCGCCTTGAATACACACACCAAAGACAATTGTATTTAACTTTTTAAATTTATTATGATTGATTTTTTTAAAACTACTGCAACAGAAACGAAAGAGAATCTGAGATAATTATAAAACTTGTTTCCCTTGTTTGAGATTAAATCAAGTTTGATGTCTATTGGAATATCAACACATATTATCAAGGCATATTGAACAGGTTAATGCATTCATGCAGTAAACAAATGTTTTCTGTTTTACTTTGCGAGTTGTCAAAATTGTTACTCTTTTTCTTATTGTATGTTGGAAATGTCAAAAGTTTTTGTATTTTCCTTTGTTTGTTTACGAATTTCAAGAAACACTAACAACAAGCGTTTGCGAGACAAAGCAAGCATGCGTATTGAGAGCAATAATCTTTTTTTCCCTTTGTGTTTTTGACGTTTCCAACGCACAAAACAACAATAAAAAGGCATGATGTTTTTGTCAATGTTGTATTTGTTGTATTACCGCTACTACCTAGTAAAATGAATATGCCTTGTATGTGTATATTGTGAATTGTGTGTGCATGTGTATTTTATTTATGTGTTCATTTGCTTGCTTATTTTTCACAAAATCATACACACATATTGCTAGACGTTTTTGGCAGCTTAACAAGATTGTACAAAAACAATATACACGCAAAAGCTTATGCAGTCACCTGTATCAATGTGCATTGCATATTATCATTAAGTTTTTCCCAGCTGTAGACACAGTGTAAGGTGTAGTTGTCCTTTTTGAGGGAACCAATGGCAATCTGGTAATATCTTCAATATAAACAGTGCACGAACTCCCTTATAAAAAATATAAAAATTACAAGCAACTCAATTTCTATGCTCTGTGACAATCTCTAAACAAGAGAAAAGTTTCAATTAAATATAACGATGGATATGGTTGTACAGGAACCAAAAAATATTCCCCGTAAGTTGCAAAGAAGTATGAAACGTAATTAGTTAAGTAATACGTATTATGCCTGACAAAATATATCTTCTATATGTACATATGCGTTTCTCGTCTATTTTTATTTTTAAAGTCGAGTTGGCTGGTGCGGCTCAACCTCTTAAACGAGTAAAACAATTATCCGATATACAAGTATGGTTACGTTCGCAGGCGTATTACGATTTAGTAGGATTTATCAACGGCATCAGCACAGCTGTTCAAGGCAAAAAGCTTAGTGATGAAATTTACGTTTCACCTACAATGAAAATGTTACTAGAGATATTTACAAAATTGGATGGTCTTATTGATGAAACACCACCAACTGAACAACCACAGCGATTTGGAAACAAAGCCTTTCGATATTGGTCTCGACGAATGAATCATGTAATTCGTGAAATGTCATGTTTATCATTGTAACCTTCATGTCCAAAAATTTTCCTTTTATAGGATATATTTCAAATTTTGCAAAAAAGTATTCCGGCTGATAAATGTCATTTGGTTACTGAATTGGGCTTTTATTTGTCCGAGTCATTTGGGAACTCTGTGCGTATTGATTACGGGACTGGCCATGAGCTCTCGTTTATGTTTTTTTTGTGTGCGTTATTTAAAGCAAAAATTTTAAAAGAAGAGGATAATGTTGCCTGCGCATTGAGACTGTTTAATGCCTATCTAACGTTTGTACGACGTCTTCAGAAAACTTATCGATTAGAGCCGGCTGGAAGTCAGGGTGTTTGGTCGCTTGATGATTATCAATTTGTACCATTTATTTGGGGAAGTGCACAGCTTTCATGTAAGATTTTATTTAAAATTTTATATTTGTGTATGTATATGTTTTATATTTGCAATTATTTACTCAGTTGAAAGTCCTTTTCCACCAGGCAAATTTCTGGATAACGATGTTATTAATTCGTTTAAAAACGAATATATATTTATAGGTTGCATTGACTTTATACAACAGGTATGCTAAAGTAACTTAATCTCTCCTTTAAAATTATGTAAGTTCGTATTTATATTTGAGGTTAAAACGGGTCATTTTTCGGAACATTCATACCAGCTTTGGAGTATATCTGCCGTGCCGTCATGGTCCAAAATAAATGCTGGTCTGGTAAAAATGTACCAAAAAGAGGTGAGTGAAAGTAAGCTTGCTGTTGTTAGTAATGGAAACATTGATTTCGGTAAATTAGAGAAAAAAAGTTATGGAACGAAATCTTTTGTAGTAAACGAAAGAAAAATATTTTGAACCTTAAAATTATTGAGCTAATATCCCGAATAAATTTTTAAAACCACCGGTTTTGATATTGAATGTGAAAGCACGTCTCGATGGCCATTTCGCTATTGCTCACTATGGTCTTCAGAAACTTCTCGCAAACATCTTTAAACAAACTAAATATTTTTTTCAAAACAATAGACAAAAATCAAGTTAAGTGAAGCTTGACCAATCAAAATAAAAAATTACCCAGGGTTATAGTTAATATAAAATAATAAGAAAATGTTAAATAAAAAAATTGGTGGTCGCCCTTATTTTCCGAGTTATGGTCCTCTTAACTTTTTATATAAGATTGCGAGTGTGCACTACATTTTAAAAAAATTTGGGTTAATATGGGTATCATTTAAAAGCTTTTGGAATTATCTATCAGGAGGTACTAAAATTTAAAAAAAAAATAATCTATTAGCAACCACTGACTTTATTTGATAGAAACATGTGTTTGGAACGTAGAAAATCTTAAGCAAACAAAGCCGGTTTGGTTATACCATAGAGGAGAAAATCCTTGTGCCCGGTTGATGGCCGGTTATACAAAAAAGCTTTAGTAGAAAATCCTTGCGCCTGGCCAAAGGCCTGCTATACAGGAAAACTTTATTTATTTATTCAAAATGTAATATAAAAGCCCTACTGGGCCAATTAATTAATATTACACAGTAAAACTAAAGCCTTAAGAACTACTTATGTATGAATACATAATATTTTTAAATTAAAATTTTTAAATAAATTTGACTTCAAATGAACATTGTTTTAAACTGTATTTATATATCTAAATAACATAGGATTTAAATCATACAAATATCGTGAATATCATTGGTTCCCCTCTAAAAAGAAGATTCTAAAGAAGCACATGTCAGTAAAAGATCCCAAAAACACATCGCAACTGATAAATACAACTGCATGAATACAGAACATATAATAGTATGAAGTGCTTAAAACCTTTAGAATTCAGAAAAAGTAATTCATTAATAAGACGGCCTTTAAAACTATAAGTTGTTTAGATAGAAAAGTAGCTTGCTTTGAAATCCATTATTGAAGTGAGAAAAAGTCGAAGAAGAATTCCCATGACGAGCTATTCTCACTAATAAAGATTTCTCAAACTGGCAGTTATATATTCTTGGAATGAAAAGCTGAGGGTTTTTAGTAGAATTTAGAACAAAGTTAAGCTTTTTATGGACATGTAAAAAAATAATAAATTGCGCAATAAAAGAAATGAGCACCTCAGAAAACGTTTTATATAATCAGATATATGATCCCTTCTAGCGACGCCATATACATACCTAACTATCATCTTCACAATGCGTTTTAACCTAGTTATAACAAGTATGGCAGCTCCGGAAAAAACTTGGATACTATATAGAATCTGGGGCATCAGAAAAGCATGAGCCACTTAACACGAATAGGAAAATATATATATGTTAGTAGAATAAAGTCGTCGCAAGAAACATAAGGCTTTAGCCATGTTTCCAAAACCGCAATTATTTCAAGATTGTTTTTAACAACTACTACAAAACTCATCAAATTTAGTATTGTTTACGCAGGGTTTAAAAGCCCAACAATAATGTGCATAAAATAACGTAAGCAAACTTAAACAACTGTGCAAATACATTAAATTATATGTGGTAAACTATATTGTACATAAGATAACTTTTCGTCAAGTTTCGTTAAATGTCATTTCTTTAAGCAAGGTACGAAACTGATCGCACTTTCCGTACCGAAACAGCTGATTGTGCTTTGTGTTATACATTCATTAAGAAAATTGTAATTAAGGCCTACATTTCATTTCATTTCATTTATTCAAACAATATGTAATAAATAGCCTCAGAGGCCATAATACACTTATATTACATAACAGCAATAAAACCTAAGTGATAAAGAATATCATAATACAATTATAGAATATAATTACCAGCTCCCCAGCTGAAAATAATCTAAACGATAGCAATTTTTAGTTTTTAATTAATAGAAAATGTTGAAAAAAAAGAAACATTTTTGTTGCCGTTGCATTTTTAGTATGGTTGGCCACAAACACAAAACAGAAAATAACTTGTAATATTTTTTATGAAAATTTATCTTAGAACATAAACAAAAAATATAAATGTGTATGTGAATGTTATTAAATATATAAAATATCTTCTTTAAAGCCTTTTCGTTTTAAAATTTTGTTTGGCTTAAGTCTAGCATAGTGAAGCTTGAAACATTACACAGAGTGATAGAGAATTAAAAAATTTTAAATAAAAAAATTGGCGGTCGCACTTATTTTTCGAGTTATTGGCAAAAGTACGAATTAAACATAAATGTACAACTGTGGCAAATAAGTCACTAAATTTATGTAAGTAGATTGTAATCACCTACATTTCTTTAATATCGTACCTAAGCATTTAACAGGCTTTTCGTTGGATTTTTGACATAAGCTAAAGCTAGCTTAAGTACATTATAGTTGGGCCTTAAGACTTTGACAATTTATATGCCGAACTTTCAGTTTTGTGAGAAAGATGACCAATTATGTTTTATAAACCAATCATTGCTTGTATTGGGACCTTCGGTGTTATAATCAGGAGGCATAGAAGTTTAGGTAAAGATTTAATACGTAGTTTTTTAAGTTAATTATAAAATTTTCAAAATTACAATTGGATTGAAAAATCATTAATTAAAAAAAAACTAATCAAAAAAATGTTACCCACAGTGTTATAAACTAAAGCAATGAAGTACCGATTGAAAACTGAAACGTTTTATAGTAACTAAGTACTGAAAAAATAACCCAAGCTTAAGATATACTTAGTTCTTACACATAGAAAAACAAATTCATATTTCAACAATTAAAGTTTACTTTAATACAGTAATACATTTCATTTTTTAGTTTAGAAAAAAAAAATATATTTCATGAGAATATCATGAAATATTTATATTTGAAGGAATCAAGCACAATTAAAGTAAATTATTATAAAAAAGATTCCAAATAATAAATTTTCTTATTAAAGTATTTGTGTGTGCACGTTGCTTCTTTATAAAAATTGTTTTACAATTTTTATTTTTTCATTAAATCTTTCTTCAGTCTTTGTCGGGCATTCGCCGTAGAAACATTATTTTTTCTCATTCCGAGTGGCTGTGTATTTTTTTTGTCAATAGTTTATTGAAAAAAAAAGAGAAAAAAGTTAAAACCTAAAATTATAATCTTTTAAACTTTTTGAAACAGTTTTACATTTGTTTGTGTTTTTTGGAGAATTTAAAACAAAAAAGTTATAGTTTAATCTGATCCTATAATGTTTTACAAGTTGAACGAGGGCTCAATTTTATAAGCAAGGAACGTTTGGAATTCACTGAAATGAGAAGTGGCGACCTTTTAATCAACGTACAAAATAGGAAAATAGCTGAACTGTATATAAAGGCGAACTATATTGATTCCATTCCAGTTAAAATAGTCCCTCACAAAACTCTTAATACTACCCAAGGTCGTATTTTTCCCAGGAAAATCATTGACATTTCCGAAGAAGAACTTCTAGATTCGTTTAAATCTCAGAAAGTTGCTGAAGTGCGTAAAATGACTAAGCTTGATGGAAAAGATTTTAAACCAACTGGTGCAGCAATTATAACTTTTGATTTGATTTTTTATTATTATTATTATTTATTAGTAGTATTTTTTTAATACTTTTTTATATAACTTTACATGTTCTTTTACAAATTACATCAGCTCTGGTTAAATTACATATTGATATATCGTCCTGAAACCCTTAAGCTCGGATGGGAGAGAGTTATCGTCGAAGAATATATTCCAAATCCAATGAAGTGCCGTAATTGTCAAAAATTAGGTCACACCACAAAACGATGCCGGAATATTGAAATTTGTAAGGAATGTGGAGAACCGTTACCTCATGAACTATGTACTAGGAAGTACTGTGTTAGTTGCCAATTAGAGAGCCATCCATCAAATTATAAGAATTGTCCACCTTTTTGGAAGTATAAATCAATTACCTGCGAATTTCAAGAAGATGTACAAACCGTGAAGCATGGGAAATTTTCAATGGGAAAACAAAAATTGTGCAAACGTTGCATACGTTTTGAGTGATAAACCGGCAGCAACAACGATAAAATCGAACAATAAGAAAGGTGATTATTTACATTATACAAGAAAACAAAAGGAAAATTTAAATTTCATATTGAAAAATAATAGTAAAGCACTAGTTTCTCCTTCCAATGACAACACAAGTTCTTCTGATTCATTATAAGAGACAACAATTTTAACTCAACTTCACTGCAAACTACAACAACAGGTGTTTTTGTACATTATTTATCTCAAGATAACCAAGAAACAGTTCAAAAGTGTGAACTTTCTAAATTATACCTCAAAACACAAAACGAAACGGTTAACACAAGTAGTAATTTTGAAACGATTAAGGATACTATTTCCATTGATGAACAATTTTTTTGTGATGGCAACACATCAGTTAACCGTAACTTTTCTTCTTGTTTAAACAACGATTTACATCTTACTGAAGATATTATTATTGATGATATAGAGATGCAAATTTTTCTCCTACATCGGAGTTACAGTTAGGAGCAAAAATGTAACATGATAGCCGGCGTTCGGAAACAATGCTTAGTATTTCCTATGAGGAAGCAAATACCAAAAGTTTTTTTGATTATTATTATATATCGGTTTGTCCAAAAAAATTAATACTTACATGCAATATTCTAGTATGGCAAGGATGGACAGTAGGGGTACCACAACAAATATCAGAAAATGTTACACTTTTGCACCCTGTTAAATTTTAATGCATTTAATAATTCAAACAAATACAATATCTGAATCATTCTGTAATCTACCGTTATTTATCAATTTTTCAATTATCTCACACGTCTTCTTAAAATGGAGCCATATAAAATCAATGAAATTATTAATTTATTGCAAAAAAAATGAATCGGTAAGACAAATTGCAAAAAAGTATAAAATAAGTCATATGACCGTGCAAAGAATTAAAAAAATGTATGGAATATGTGCTCAATCGCCGCGTATTGGACGGCCAAGAAAAATAGATGATCGCACTGGTCGACACCTCGCAAAATTGGTAACATGCGAAAATCCTGTCACCCCAGCTGAAGCACTAAAAACTCTTCAAATTGATGCAAGTCGCTGGACAGCTCAACGGTGTTTATAAAGATTGGGTCCTAAGGCCGCTGAAAAAAAGAAAAAACCATTTCTAACAAAAAAAAAAAAATATTCTTTGCCGGAAGGAATTTGTAAATTCGTATAAAAATTGGACATACGGCGACTGGAGTCAGGTACTGTAAATTACTTTTTAAATTTTTTTATTTTTCAGGTGATTTGGTCTGATGAAACGAAAATTAACCGTTTTGAGTCAGATAGGCGCTCGTGGTACTGTAGTAAGGACCCAAACACCATAACCTCAAATCAGGTCCGACAAACAATGAAACACGGTGGTGGTTCAATAATGGTTTGGGGTTGTATCACGAAAAATGGAGTGGGTCCTCTTGTTAAAATTGATGGTATTATGAAAAAGGAACAATATCTTTCAATTTTGCAAAATAATTTACCAGCTGCTATTGGAAAAACGGGTCTTTCTCCTGAAAATGTTGTGTTTCAGCAAGATAACGACCCAAAATACACGGCTAAAATAGTAAAAACTTGGCTACAAAGTCAACCATTTTCTGTTTTAAAATGGCCCCCGCAGTCACCGGATATGAATCCGATTGAAAACTTTTGGAGTTACATCAAAACAAAGTTAGCCAAGTATCCGGAACCTTCAAATGCTGTTAACGAGTTATGGAGCCGTGTGAAAGACTATTGGGAGTCTACTCCGAACGAGATGGTGGCTAATTTTTGCAATAGTATGCCCAACCGACTAAAAGAGCTTGAAAAAGTAAAAGGCTTGTGCACCAAATATTAAAAACTCAAACGTCGCGCTTTAATTACCATACAAATATTGCTGGGTGCAAAAGTGTAACTTTTGACTAAATCTGGTTACATACGCATTTTGTTTTACAAATTTGTAATATAAAAAATTGTGTTTGTGTTATATTTTGCAGAAAGTTTAATAAATAAAATAAGTTAAGATAATTTAGTTGTGTGTCTTTTTATTTTGAAATTATCGAGCTTTATTTCAGAACATAATAACTCATGTTACATTTTTGCTCCTAACTGTATATAAAAATTTTCCTGAGATGAACGTTATAATTACACCTAAGACCTTAAAGAAAATTAAAATTACAATAAAAGGACAGCTTGATAAAATTGAACGGAATTTTCACAACAAGATCTTGAATTTGGAAATATCGCAAACAAATGTTGATATAAAAGTAATCGGGAGGAAACTTTATCATTTGAGATTAGGTATACAAAATTTTGTGACAACGGCTGACTTTGAAGCATTCACAAAAACGCAAACTGAAAGGGCAAAATACTTAACATCAAATATAAAAGAAAGACAGGTTAAAAAAAAAATTTGGGTTTTAATTTTAACGAAAGCTGGTTTGAAAACAGAACAGACATAGAGATATCGTGGGAAAGCAGATGGTTATTGTCTTTGGGAAAAAAGTTTGCATTGCCTATAAATCGACGTAGTTTTTCACCTCTGCAGATAATAACCGACGCAGAACAATGCATCCAAAAACTAGGTGACGATAATGATGAGAACGAAAAAGTGGTGGCGAGGACAAAACTCGCAAACAAAATCTCCCTATTTAAGAGAAACTTAAAGAATACTACCAAGGAGAGATTTATTCTTACGGTTTTTGAGAGAACTGAAAAATTTTTGAAAAAACATAAGAACATGGTTGTGACACATTCAGACAAAGGCAATAAAACAGTCGCAATGTATAAAAATGAATATGACAACAAAATGGAAAAACTACTAGACGATAAAAGCACGTATAGGATAAATAGAACAGACCCCACCACTAAGTTAATTAAGATAAATAACAACATTGTAACAGATTTGTACAAAAACGAACATATAGACTACAGGCAAAAACGTATACTTACCTGCTCTTATGCAAATGCGCCAAGAATTTATGGGCTAACAAAGATACACAAAGACAATGTTCCCTTAAGACCTGTAGTATCATCGGTTAAAGTCCCCTGTTATCAACTCAGCAAACACATAGGACGAATACTAAAGAGTATAGTATCGGAAAAATATAATATAAAAAGCTCAATAGAATTTAAAAATCAATTAAAAAATGTAACCCTGGTTCCGAACGATACCTTAGTTTCATTTGATGTTGTCTCATTATTTACAAATATTCCAATTCACACAGCTATCAAAAATATTATGGAAAAATGGAGCATTATAAGGAACAACACAACCATACCGCGTTCTAAGTTTCTAGACATTCTTAAATTTTGCCTATATGACAACAACTATTTTATGTACAACAACAATATTTATAATCAAATATTCGGTATGCCTATGGGAAACCCTCTCTCACCCACTATTGCGAACATTGTTCTGGATAACTTATTGGACGAAGCATTGGCTGAACTAAATAACAAAAATATCAAAATAAAATACGTTACAAAATACGTAGACGACTTTTTAGCTGTAATTAACATTAACGACAAGGATGAGATTCTGAACACACTAAATAGATATCATCCGAAAATTAAGTTTACAATTGAAACGGAAAAAGAAAACAAAATTGCATTTCTTGATACAATATTACATAGAAAAAACAACAGAATAATTATGGATTGGTATACAAAAGATATATCATCAGGCCGAATCATAAATTACAACACTACACAACCAAAATCACAAATAATAAATACAGCAAGGAATTTTATAAATAGAGTGCTTGAAATAAGTGACCCACAATTCCATAGTAAAAATATTAAAAAAATTATAAAAATATTAAAAGACAATAGCTTTCCCATATTCTTAATTAATTTATTACTAAAAACCCATAAACATAAACAAAATATCAACAATGACAATCACAACAAGAAAGAAGAACAATTTTACAGCATAAAATATGTACCTGGCCTGACCGACAATAATAACATAAAAAACATAATAAACAAAAGTACCATTAACATGGCATATAAACCAAACAGAACATTAAGTACTATTTTTACAAATACAAAAACCCCAATCGACAAATTACAACAAAATAATGTAGTATATGCAATCCCATGCAAAGGTAATAATAACAACAGCTGTAATCTTGTTTACATTGGTACAACAAAAAGAAGTTTGGAAACGAGAATGTATGAACACAAAGCAGACATAAATAAAAACAAAGAAAGCACTGCATTATCAAAGCACATAACACAAACAAAACATGTACCAGATTCTGACAACATAAAAATATTAAACAAGGAAAGTAATGAAAGAAAACGATACACAACAGAAAGTTTACGAATACAAGAAAAAATAAACAGAACTATGAACAAAAAGGAAGATACAGACAATTTAAGCGCGATATACAGTGTTGTCATTAGAAACAAATAAAATCTAAAAAAATTTTCGTTAAAGTTTAAAAATCGGGAACAATAACTATCTAAAATCATTAAAATCATGTCTACATTATAAGTAAAATGTAAGTTTTTACCATATGTTAAGATAATAATTGTAATATACTGATGTTTTTTAAATAAATGTTAAAAAATAGACAAATCCCCTGAAGAAGTGAACAAAAAATTCACGAAACGTCGGGAGAAAATATGTAATAAAAAATGCATTTTTATTGACATGGAGAATGTTAGGCCCAACAAGCTTAAAATTGAAACAAAAAAACATTGAATTTAATTGGCCAAAAAAACAAACAACAAAATGAAAATTAAAAAGGCTAAAACTAGTGGTAAGAATGACGAATAATTTTTTTTATTAATATTGAACTTAATATTTTACATTGGAACATTCAAGGCAGTGAAACAAACTCATATTACGAGGTAAAATATTACGAGCAAAAATCGGCATCTACTGCACATACCTGGTTATAAAGTTTATCACCACAATAAGTATTTTTTGTACTCAAAGGCTGGTATTGCTAACAACAACAAAGTTAGTCAACATATCTTATCTACTGGTTATCTGCTTTTTCTAAAAATAATAATCCATTGCAATACAGAAATCCATATTGCAAATATATATAAAGAATGTGACTTAAGTTTATCTACTTCTATGGTCAACAACATCTTACCGGCCAATGGCGTCCATCAACTCTTGATGCGTGACTTAAATTCGCCTATGCCTGAAGTTGGTGACCATTTCCCTATTAAAATCACCAATGATTTTGTAAACGTTAAAAAACTTTTTCCAGCACGATTTTATGGCACCAAAGCAAATTGGTCACTCTTTGCTCAGAAAGTTGTCCATGTGAGTAAAGTGTTTCCAGTAGCTTCCAATATAAATAAAGAAGCTGCCCAAATTAAACGCATTAACAGAAAATCGGCTAATGAAAGCATACCGCTTACCACAGAACCCAAAGACAATAACACTCCTATTTGGTTTAATTCCTTTATTTCGAAGCTTATTAGGTCCCGACAGATAGCTTGGAGAGTTTTTAAAAGGTGTCGCAATCGCACGAACTGTTTAGAATGTAGAAGAATGTGCGCGAAGGTTAAAAGAGAGTGAAAATTGGCCAAAAAGCGTACTTGGGAAAATTTTTTGAACTCCTTAAAACCACAAATGGATGTCCGTTACCTATGGAGAAAAATTAATAATTTAAGGTCTAAAAGGATTAATAATTTGCCTCCTATATTTATGAACAATAATACCTACTCGCACCCGGAAACAATTGCACAAAAATTTGCTGAATATTGGACATCTATTAGTTCTGAAATCTTTCTCAACATGGTGTTGAACACAATATTCTGGCCTATGAAATAACTATTTTTGAACTTGACAGCATTATGAGGACGTTAAAAGGTTCTACACCGGCACGAGATAAGATAACTTATTTGATGATTAAAAATTCTCCAAAGTAGTTAAAATATCGCCTGTGTAATTTGTATAACAACATTTTGGCTAAAGAAGTGTTTCCCCAAGATTAAAAGACAGCAGTTTTAGTTCCTATTCCTAAATCTGGAAAGGATCCTGGTAGCTTAGAGGGATATCGTCCTATATCTTGGTTACCAGTTTTATCCAAAATTTTGGAAAAAATTTTGGCCAAAAGGTTCTGGAGAGTAACAAAGTTATTTGTTTCGAATTTCCAACACGCTTTTTTGGTTGTATCAGAAGATATAGAAAAAGCTTTTGACAAAGTTGTGTCGTTTTTTGTAGTTCAAGAGATGAATAAGTGGGGTGTACATAATAACATAATGGAACTTACTAAATCGTTTCTTTCTAATTGCATGGTTACTGTTAGAGTTGATGGCTATTTCTCAGAAAGTAAAGCAATTGATAATGGGGTTCCGGAAGGATCACAATTATCTGTTCTTTTATTCATTATTTATGCTAACTCTCTGGCAAAGGCTGTTGAAAATTATCCTGGATTTTACTAGATTGGAATTTCTGCAGATAATATTTTTGCGATTGCTTCAGGAGATAATAATGATGTTCGCCTGAATTTGAAAAATTTTGATATAGTTGTTCACAAGTGGGCAAAGGATACAGGTGCTATTATTCCGATTGAGAAGGCGGAGGTTTTTCATGTGTGTAGAAAACGATATTTAATACCATAAACATCAGAGACATCGATATTATTGTTGCTGACCAAATGAGAGTGTCAGGCTTATTGTTCACTAGGAATTTTTTGTGGAACATATATGTGAAATATCTTTTATCGAAGTTGAGCAAAATTAATAACCTGCTTAAACTAATTTGCTTACGAAATAAAGGGCCACATTTTAATGCTGCACTTGAGATATGTCGATCTCTGGTTACCGGTGTTTTGCTTCATGGAATCACTGTTTACGGATGGACTTCAAAGAAAAACCTTAAAATGCTAAACAGTGCCATGAATAACTGTTACAGAACTGCATCTAGCTTACTAAGATCAACGCATTTGGAACAACTTCGTCTTGAGGCTGGTTACCAAAACTTTAAATATATTTTGGAAAAGAGTTCTGTCGGAATGGCATCGAGAGGTATAACACTTCCATCAGATGGACTGCATGAAATTTTTTGGAAACATCTACAGTCCCATGACATTTGTTACCCTTCGTCTATCATAAATATTGTCATACTACTTAAGAGGCATAACCTTTTTTTACCAACTAAACCTAATGGAACGTCTTTGATAGTTAACGTTGCTTTGACGGATTCAAGCTTAAGTTTTTATAACAAAAACCACATAAATAGCTTTGTTTTTAGGAAAAGTCTTAAGGAAAAAATTGAATATTTTCGTCCTGAAATGATTATTTTAACGGATGGTTCCTTTAATAATGGCTTAAATACATACTCAGTGGTCAAGCAACTTGGACTAGGATGTTTTGAGGTGATTTTCAAAGCTCGTCTGCCTGACAATGTGGGTGTTTTTGTTGCTGAATTGGGGGCTGTCAAAGCTGCCATAGCTTTTACAAGTGAGAAGAAGGTAAAAAAAATTATTTACACTGACAGTCTCAGTGCTATAAAAACGTTAGAAAAAAACCCTAAGGGGACTTACAGCTCCATCATTAAGTTGTCCAGTGTTAGTCCTGAAGTATCAATTTTATGGGTCCCATCACATATTGCTATTGAAGGTAACGAGTATGCGGACAGAGTAGCCAAAAGTGTTCTAGTTCTTTCGGAAATAACTGACATTCCATGTACGCCGAAAGTAATTTTTAATCAGTTTCGAAGTATCCAAAAACAACTTTATGCTACATGGCCAAGACCCACATATAACTCTAACTTTTCTAGATCCGTGTTCAAACGTAAAAATCGACTGATAGGAACGTAAGTAATGTGGAGTTAAAAATGCGTTTTAATTTTTTGTTGAGTTTCCATGTAAAAGTTGAATATTTTGACATTTTAAATATGTATTTTTTTTATAATTTCTTATTTTCTTCAATCGTATTTTACAACTAATACTTATTTATTATTCCTAAACTTAATTTTGGTCAGAAAATGCCAACATTTGGCCCCTGACATTTATTTAGTCTCAATATTCACAGGGGCCAAAGGTTGGTTTTTTTTTGGAAGAAAGCTAATTCTTGTGGGGATTAAAATGAAAAATAACACTGAAATTCCCAACAATATCAATACCATTTGGATATATTATATACAGAACACAACATCGATAAAATTTTAAGTAAACTTTTACTATTGATTTAAAGTGCACATATATTTTATTTAAATGTGTTAATAAAAATTGATTGAAAAATTAGCTTCTTCATCTAGCTCTAATGAGGTTGATTTCCATTTTTGTCGAATACTGGACATATATGGGTCTGATGTGTACAACAAAATATTAATAAGATCTTCATTAATACAATATCTGGAAATCTTTCTTGTATTGTGCTCGCGAAAGAATCTGTAGTCTTTGTTCCTTTTTTCTTCCGCTTCTTCTGAGAGATCTCCAACTGGAAGCATATTGTGCTGAATAATTTGTTCCCCATGGAACAAAATTTTGTGAACTGTGGTTGGCATATGTCTCCAAGAATATTTTTGGTTATAAAGGGTTGCTGTCTCATTAGCATACTGACCAAATTTTTTTGCATCTATCTTTTTGCTACATGCTATAACTTCTAATATGATTTGGAATCGCCGTATTAAATCATAATCTACTCCAGTTATAGAAGCTGCAGTTTCTGGATCGGAAAAAAATCTTGCTGTGTTTCCGTCATTAGAATTTCCTTCTCCTTGCTTTGGCTGGTCAATTATAAGGCCTATCTCACGGTATTTTTCTTGAATATCTTTTTTTTTTTGCTTTCTTTTTTCCAATTTTTTTTTGTTTTTTCTCACTGTTTCGCCTAACGGGCCAAATTCCAAATCGTATCCCAATTTAAGAAAATGCTCCATAAAACGAATTCTAGCATGAAGAGGTGATATTCTAAATTCATATGCTTCATTAAAACTATCGTCTTGTGTTGGTGGTTGGCTCAATTGACTTGATGTTTTTTGGCATATGGTGCAGTTTGACGAAGACTTTGTTTCAGTTAAAGCTTGTGCAACTTTTCCATCGATCATTGTAAGTGACATTTTAAAGTTAACTTCGATGCATTGGTTATTAAATTCGAATATCACTGGTTGAAGTTCTTTAATTTCATCTCTTATTTTGCCAACTTCTTCAGTTATGACATCTTTAGTTTCTTTTTTGTAAGCAAACTTTATTGGTCTACAAAATTTTGTTGACGATGGAATTTCATTCTTCCATACATCTATCTCTGCAGCTCTACTAGTTGACCGCTCTGAACCAATATAAGTTTTTGTTAAAGGTAATGGAACGAAAGAAATCATGAATAAATTGGCATCTGATGAATTTTCCGCATTACATTGTTTGTATTGTTTCTGGCCAGACCCATCACATCCCCATTTAGAAATTAAAGTCATGCTGCAATTTTTAAACTTCTTTAAATAGTCAGCATCAAATGTCTTTAATAATCGTTCTGCAGTGTGTTCAAGAAGATAGGTTAGGTTAGGTTAGGTTGTACAGGCCGTCGGCAAAAAGAAAGACCGACTCACTTGGGTCCCAAAGGTCCCATTGTGTTGCCTGGAAACAGGATGTGCAGAGATCAGATTGAGGTCCCTACGGCACCATCAAAAGATCCACATCCAAACCACCCTGAAGACCGGATAAACAAGTTTATCCTAGAAACATCGCAGACGGATAAGTCTGCAAGACCATGCAGTCTCAGACTGCCAAAAATAGCCGCTCTATTCCCAGAAAGAGCCGGGCAGTGGCAGAGCAGATGCTCCACCGTTTCCTCCTCCTCCTCATCTTGACAACTTCTACAGTAGTCATGATGAGGAAGATTCAGTCTCCTAGCGTGAGCACCAATGACGCAGTGCCCTGTCAGCACGGCCACCAGTGTGCCCAGCTGCCCCCGAGGAAACCTCAGTAGATTTGCGGTTCTCCTATTATCGTACTGAGGCCACAATGTCCTCGACACCCTGCAGGTAACCTCCTCAGACCCTCTAGACTGTGCAGCTCTGAGGAGTTCCTGCTGAAGTAAAGCTCTACAGCAGCTTAATAGAACTCCTACCAGTGGATCTGTCTCCCGGTCTCCCAACCGGGTTCCCAATCTGGCGAGTTCGTCCGCAATTATATTCCCGGGTACGCCCGAGTGAGCCGGTACCTAAAACAGTTCCAGGCTGGAATGTCTCGCCATCTCGTTAAGAGTTGTCTGGCATTCACGTACCAATCTGGATGTCGTATAGACACCCGATAAGGAGTTAATCGCGGCCTTGCTGTCAGTACAGATCCGGATATCCTCCCCGTATATCCTGTGGTACCTCATCCAGCAAGCCGCCCTTCTGATGGCTGAAATCTCAGCCTGTACCACGCTACACTGATCCCGTAGCCTAAACTTCATTCTGATTTGAAATCTAGGAATGAAGACGCCCCCCCCCCCCCCCCCCGACCCCCGTGTCCGACTTTGACCCGTCAGTATAAACATCAAGCACATCCCCACGCATATTCGATGTGCCCGATGTTGATACCCCGAAACTAATATCAGACATGGGGGTGGGCGTGCAATAATCGATGTTGTCAGGGATGGCCGAGGAGCAGCCTAAAATGGTCGCATGTCCAAAGTCCCCTGACTTCCACGTCGCCGCTGCATTTAGTCTAACCGCCGAGTTCATAGCCAGCCGCTTGGCCATGAGATCGACCGGTAGCCAGTGCAGCATCGTAAAAAGGGCCTTCGATGGAGTGGTGCGCATTGCCCCGGTGACCATCAAGGCCGAAGTTCGCAATATTCTATTCAGCATACTGCAGTTCACAAGTTTGCCCAGTGCGGGCCACCATACAAGAACCCCATACATGAGTATGGGTTTTATGACCGTGTTAAAGAGCCAGTACGACGTCCTCGGGTTAATACCCCAGTGTTTGCCTACGGCCCTCCTACACACATACAAAGCCACTGAGGCCCTGTCCGCTCTAAAGCGGACATTTGGGGTCCACGACAGTTTGGAGTCCAGGTTGATACCTAGATACTTCTCTCTGTCAGACAACCCAAGCTCCACTGCATTAAAGAGTGGTAGTGGAAAGGCCGGAATCTTGTTTCTTCTTGTGAAGAGCACAAGCTTCGTTTTCCGAGCGTTCGCGTTAAGCCCACTCTCAGTATACCACCTACTGACGCAGCCTAGCGCCGTTTGTAGACGTTGCGATAGCGTGTCGAGATATTTTCCCGATACAGCAACCGCAACGTCATCCGCATATGCCACAGTCCTGAACCCCTTGCAGTCCATTTCCGTCAGTAATGCGTTCGTGGCGAGGTTACAGAGAAGGGGAGATAATACCCCCCTTGTGGTGTACCTCGCTTAGCTACCCTGTGTATGGTAGCTATCCCCATGCTGGAAGTAATGACCCTATTTGTCAATAGATTCCATACAAAGCCTATAATCGACAGACTTACGTTCAGTCCCTCCAGGGCCACCGTGATGGCCTCTGGTTTCACATTGTTAAATGCCCCTTCTATATCTAGAAAGGCAACCAATGTATATTCCTTATGCTCTAGGGATTTCTCTATGCATCCCACAAGCGTGTGTAGTGCCGTCTCAACAGATCTGCCCTTGACATACGCGTGTTGAGAGGCGGAGAGTCGGTCCGTATTAATCGTCCTTCTCAAGTGAAGGTCAATTATCCGTTCCAGAGTTTTCAAAAGGAAGGAGGATAAACTTATAGGTCTAAAGTCCTTCGGTTCAGTGTGCGAAGTCTTCCCTCCCTTGGGAATGAAGACAACAGAGCAAAAAGTCCACGGTTCAGGGATATCCGACCATGTAATACATGCTGTGTATATCGGAATTAACCATGGTATAACAATATCCGCATTATGCTGCAAATCAGCCGGTATAATGCCGTCAGGACCGGCTGATTTAAACGGGTCAAAACAACCCAAGGCCCACATAAGTCCCTCCCTATTTATAGGAAAGGGAACTGATGCCCGGCAGTCAAAAGGGGCTGAGTCTTCTCCCCTGAAGGGAGCACAGCCCGGAAAGTGAGTCTCCATGAGAACCTCAAGGGTCTCTTGTGCACTCAGAGTCCAATTGCCACATGGTTTCTTAATGAAACTAGGGACAATGGGCGTTGCCGATAGAATCTTACGAAGTCTGCTCGTCTCGGAGGAACCCTCCACTCCACTGCAGAAGGATCTCCAAGACCTTTGCTTCGCATTTCTTACCATATTCTTGAACCTATTCACTGAGGACTTGTAAGCAGACCAGTTTCCTGATCTCTTAGCCTCATTGAAGAGCCTACGGGAGGCTTTCCGTGCCTCCACAATATCCGAGTTCCACCAAGGTGGTCTGCTCTTACCACGGCAGATATTTAATCTGCAAGATTCCGAAGTCGCGCTCAAACGCATTGGTTAATGCATTCACCGCGGTTTCAATGTCCCGCCGATTTTCTATTCTCGGTGGACTCGAAAGAAAATCGGAAAGGAGAGACCGTTGCCGCTCCCAATCCGTTTTCCTTCTGTTTCGTCGGGGAATAACCCCATATACCCGAATCACTACATCGAATTCAATATACCTATGATCAGAGAACGAGCAGTCACTAGAGACCCTCCATGCCCTAATCAAATCTGAATGCTTAGTACTAACTAGCGTAACGTCAAGAACCTCCCTTCTATTCACTACAACAAAAGTGGGCTCTGACCCAACGTTTACAACGTCTAAATTATTACAAAGAATGAAATCAAACAGACACTCCCCCTTGCATTGGAATCCGAGCTGCCCCACACGACATGGTGTGCATTGGCATCTGCCCCGACAATAACCGGCAGGTTCCGTGTGGCTGCCATCTTAACTACTTTGCAAAGCATTGGCGGTGGTGCTTCGCATTCGTGCGCCATATAGCTGGAGACTGCTATAACAGTTCCGCCATTTGTCTCCCAGGCAGCTGCTACCGTATCTTCATCACTGTAATCAGAGAGAATGAAGATATTCAAATTGCTCTTAGCCACTATGCATGATCTGATCTTACCTGGACCATTCATATATAGCAGCTTGAAGCCTCTAACACCAAGCCCGCAAAACTTGCCCCGATGGAGCCAGGGTTCTTGGGCTAATACAACCTCCTCCCCTCTCTCTGAGATGCGGAGAAGTAGTGCAGCGGAAGCTGCTTTAGAGTGGTGAAGGTTTACTTGAGTCACCTTCACCATCCCTGTTTGCGGATACGATTGTGACGTTGGCGTCGTCTTGGTCCGAGACCAAGAGGGCGTCCTCGTCAACTGCCTCGTCCATTCCCTCGAAGAATTCACCCACAAACTCAGAGTTTGATAGGGTGCCTTCCTCGGAGATCAGACTGGCAGTCTCATCATTTGCCACACTTTCCGGTGTAGGTTCATCACCCTCCGGGGTCAGGTTACCCTTGTCGTCGCCTCGATAGACACGAAGAAGGATCGTTTCGAAACCGTAATAGATCCTTCCTCGTCTCTCCCGAAGCGGCGCCCACGATTCCTGACTCAGCAGGACAACAATCCGTCTGGATGCACCTTCAGGTTCAGAAACCTTCGCTACCTTCCAGTCACTGGTTGGTAGTTCAGGATTTCCTCCCCGAATGAGCTCCATTATATCCTTAGGTTCAGCAGGTTCGTCCGGTATACGTGCCGTGGCTCTAGGCCTGCGGGGTATTTCTTCAAGAGGTACCACGTCAAGCTTCGCTCCTTCCCATAGGCCTTCCAAAAGAGCGACGGCCTGCTTTAACAGCATAGCCGAACGCTCGTTTGAACATGCCATGAGTTTGACACGTCCACGAAACCAACCTGCATCGTCACATTGAGGAAAGGGTCCTGGGTTGTCTTTGATGACCCTCCAGAACACTCCCATCAACTTCTTGCGGACCACCTCCCAGTTAGCGTGGGAGATGGAACTATCTGCGTCATTTCTGTTAATGACGGCGCGTATCAGGTTGCCCTTTGCAACCTCGCTAAAGCTCCTGTCCATTGACTTATGCTTTGGACGCTTTGTAGCGGGCTGCTGACTCTGCGCTTGAGCCTCCTCCTCAGATCTTTGCCGTTTAGGCACATCCGTAGATGTAGAAGGGGGCTTTTGCAGCCCAGCCAGATAAAATCTCGCCCATTTCAACGAGGTGGATTCCTCTTTTGTGAGGGACTCAGATGGCTTTTTGCCCAGCTGATCCACACGTTTCTCGGCAGCACGCCGTTTTAAAAAGGCCCTTCTGGCAGGTGGGGCGTGCCGTGGGGGAGTAGTTTTGCCTTTTACGGCTGGAGGCACAGCTTGGGAACCCGAAATCTTGTTCGCAGTTACCTTACTGGCGGGGGGAGGTGAGACAATGGAACCCGAAATCTGGTTCGCAGTTCCACTGCTCACAACCGGCACTGGATTTTAGCCTTGGCGGCACGGACCTTGGCTGCTTTGGAAGTGCTTGGAGTGAAATCCAGAGGCACTTCGCTGCCTTTTTGTGCACCATTTTGTGCAGTCTGTACGCATTTGGATGACCCTGGTTTCCCAGAGTCTCCTCCCCCTCATTTCCAGTGACACCAGTAGTTTGCAGACCAGTCAGGCCTGGCGTTCCAACCTGACTAGCCCGGATCACAGTAGCATTCGATTCACCGCGGCCTGAAATCGCCACCGCGGGAATAGGGTCTCCGGAGATTATTAAGCCCCCGACCGGATACTTGGGGCATTTGTTATTCTTTTTCATTTCATGGGGGTGGAGTGTTGTTGCATTTTATACATACTGCCATGTATTTTAGACGCTGCCTAGTGTGGACTAGGCAGACCACTAAGCCGCACCAATATGGTGAACAGACGCTCGTGGATTTCGGACAGTGGACCGTGGATCTAGCTGACCCAGAGAAACGGACGTACCCTGACAGAATGCCCAGTCTCATTGAAAGGGGAAACATTCGGTACAGGGTAGCTGATAGCCGCCCCATTGGGGAAACAGACGCTATCAGGCACTGAAGGGGGGGGGGGGCAGTTCTTAGTTTCGTACTCACCATGAGCCCCTCTGGCATGGGTATCCCTACCAGCACGGCCTGCACGGATCACTGCACTTCAGCCTCTGCATCACGTCAAGATGACTGCCCATCGCAGAAGTTCAAGAAGATCCTGCAATTTTATTTCTGCTGAACTTGAAGTTACACTAATAGCAGTTGGTGAAGGTAAGCAATCTTTTTTGGCAGAAACTATATCTCGATATGATGGAAAAATTCCACAATTTTTTTCATTGGTTCGCTTCCGCAATTCTGTATATTTCAGATCCAAATCCAAAAATAGTGCAAATGCTTCTTCTGGAGTAAATTTTTTTTCTTCAGTTGGTGTTGGCATACTTTCTAAAATCCTTTTTGTGCGTCTGGGGCTTGCTTCCACTATTTTTTTGATGATAGCAATTTTACTCTTTTTAGTTTTCGATGGTAGAATTTGATGCAGAAATGAATCCTTTATGATGCTACAAGAAACTTCTTCATTGATATGTTTAAGTTTGCGTCTTCGTGATCTTTCACTACAATTATCAATTGGCTTTGCTGGTCGACCACCTTTTCCAGTTTCCGTGGTAGTTACTGATGGCTTTTTAAAAATAAGTTTATTTCTTAGCCATTCTTGGTTGCGTGAGTAAAACAATTTCTTGTTTCTGGAACAATGATTGTACCGTTTTTTTAAAGTATTTAAAAAGTTTTTTATTTTTAAGTTATGAATTTTAATTTCTTGTTTGTCGCATATTTTGAATAATGGATTATTCATTATATGTAAAATAATGTCGTTTTCATCTTTCCGTTCAAAATATATATCAGATAGAACACTATAACTGAATTTAGCAATTGTTTAAACAATAATAAAGAAAAGAATGAATGCATGGATTAATATACTATTGCTCGAAGTTTCCATATGATATTTTTTTCCTCTTTGAGACATAATATAACAGGTACTTGGTTTTACCAGTTATTTCCATTGGTTTTAAATTTATTTGCAATTTTCAGGTATTTAAGTTATGTAATATTAGATGGCAATAAAATCATTTTTTACCTTTTCCAAATGAATTGCCAGATACCACATAATTGACAGTTCTATTGTCATTTTTGTCAAAATTTTGATACACCCTTCTATGTGGACTAGGTCCAAATATGGTCCAACTTCTCCTTATCTTAACAGAATTATTTTTTGGGTCAATAAGAACGCTTGTACAAAATTTCATCAAAATATATGCATAATAGCCACTTTCACATACAAATAACTTCTCAAAAAATATGACGTGCATTTGTACCGAATATCTTACCATGGGTCAGAAAAATTGCTGTAGCTCAAAAAGTGCAGTCCCGATGCATGGACATGTATATATAGGAATGTAGGGGAGAGTTAGGACTACAAAATAGTAAATTTGTGTTTTGACTCAGCTTGACTCACAGGAGTTGTGCTCTATGAAGTAGGAAATTTCCGAGAAATTTGACCTTTTTTTTTTAAAAAAATATTTAAATTGTTCTGAAAGCAGTAGAGCTTCAATTTTTTACCAGTAATAGGAAATAAGTTAAATTACATAACAAATCCAAAAATCTTGAAACACAAAAAAGTTATGATCATTTAAACTTTAAAAATTAACTAAAAATATCATAAATTTACTAAATTCTGAAAAAGCCCATTTTGGACCATCCTGTTCTCAGTGAAATAGTTGAAATAGAGTTCTAATTTTTTGGCTCCCGAGGTTTACTACTGTCTACTTTCATATGAGTATAATAACTTTAAAATTGGAGAACAAAAACCAAAAGGAGTTTTGGCCGCTATCTCAAAATATTGACCAATTTATTTTGGCGGTTATGACAATAAATTAATAGTGATTCTGAAAAACACCAACATAATCTATGTGTATTACTTTCCGGTTCCTCTCAAGAATATAAGCTCGCCTTAGGGGGACTTGATTTTATGCAACCGTTCGATATCTGCATCAATACGTTTCTTCGAGCTAATTGTTTCATCTATGTGACCCCTAAACGTGTTTGATGAAATTCACTTAATGCTGTCTGTTGTAAAGTGTGCGATATTACAACACGCTAACCCCTAAATAAAATTCCATTATTGATGGTGAACATTGTATCCTCCATCATTTTCATCTTAGTTTTAAAAATTTTGAAATTTAATGTCGAATTGGCGATTTGTTAAATTGTTGCTTCCATAGCTGATTCACTTCCTTGCTGATGTTTTTGTCTGGTGAATGTTGAAAATTGATTGGAGCTCGTGACAAATAGTCCGCATTGGCATTATCGATCGATGGCGCTATGAACAAGAAATTTCATGTTCATTATTCGTTCTTTAAACTGCCAATTTTCGACAATCTAACGTTTGCTTCTCACTGAAATCCCAAACATACTTTAGAAAACATTTACATAAAAAAAAATATTCTAAAAAGAAATCAAATAAGTTTTATGTAAGTATTTAATGGTTTTTCTCAGCAAAGCGTTCATTTAAATGCTTAGGACGAAACAACTCAGAATGTGCAATGTTGTTTAAATTCAATTGACTAATTTATTTTTTTTTTCTAATATATAGGTAAGATTTTGCATTATTTTTTCAAAAAGAGCAGAACAAAAACCTTTTTCTTTGTGGCACTTGAAACGTATGTTGCATTTTTATAACAGGTAGTTTCTCTTTCCCAATACTAGGGATAATATTAAATAATTTTTAAACAAAAAATAACACATCTAAATTTGTTTAACCCTTTCGCAGATTTACGTATATACATACGTGTGTAGGTAGATAAAAGGATACTAAGAAACAAACCTTGTAAAGTAATAATTTCATAGAAAAAAATGTACTTGTTCAAAAATAATGTTCTTGTTGTCGGCGTACATTTCTATTTATGTATTTTTTTACTTAATGATTTGCTGACACTTATAAAATTCATACCACTGTAAATACGCATTGCACATTTTCTGCGCTTGGATCTTTTTGCTCTTTGCGTAGAAAAAGGCGCATAGAGAAAAAGACGCAATAGAAAATGCGCATTATGTGCGCCGCTCTTTTTTTTCTACCCTTCATAACTCTTAAGCCCTACGCTTTATAATCGATTCCGTGTTTGTTTCTTGATTGATTGTTATCTGATACTTTATCATTATTTCCGTGTTTTCCCTTTCTGGTTAAAATTTTGTTTGTTTCTGTCATTGACTGGGTCGCATTATTTGCAAGTTCTTTTGAGTCCATCTTGGCTGCTTCTATGGCGATAGCTTTCGATACGATATCGAAAAAATCTGCAACGTTAAATTGTAATACCTGCTCGCGAACACTGTTCTCTCTTATACCCCGTATAAATTGTGCCCGTAGGAAAATATCAGTAACTGATCTTTTACGCTGGCAGAAAAATTCAAAGTAGCTTATGTTCGGTCTTAAATCTGCACCATAATCGGCAATCGATTGGTTATCCCTTTGATAACATGACAAAAACTTATGTTGTGTTACCAACACATTCCGTTTTGGTGATAAATAGGTCTGTAAAAGATCCACCAATTCTTCGTAATTAAGTGTATTTAAATTTTTGGGTGCAGCCAAAGAAGTGACCGTATTATACATTTTCGCCCAAATAGAATTTAGCAATAGTTTCGAACAATATTACTTCTCCGTGAAAACGTTCTTCATTCGTGCATAATTTTCAAATCTTTTTCTGTACATGACAAACGATTCCTTTGAGTTGTCCAGCATTTTAAATTTAGGTACCAAGGCATGATTGATGCGAGGCGCTCACTTTCTCTAGAATTTTCTATTTTCTTTTGCATCTCCATGAATTGCGAAAATTGAATGGCGTCCATTTTGAAAAAAGAAGAAAAAAGATTAAAAAACAGAATTTGAATATTTGATATATTCGATTTATTTGCCGCTTTTAAAAAATTGATAAATTTGTTGATATTGAAAACCTGAAGACTTCGATGCAATTATTTATTCTCCTCGTCGCTAAATTATTGTGTACTTTTAATGATTATCGCATTAAGTTCTTTCAATAATATAGTATTTGGAACGCACGTCTTTTAAAGTTAAATTGAGACTGTTTTTTTAAATTCATTCGCCCAAAAGATTTGCTTAAAAACATAGGTGATTATAAAAGGTATGATATACAGTGTTGTTTAATAAGTATGTATAAAACTATTTTTAACCGACTTCAAAAAAAGAAGGAGGTTATACAATTCGGCTGAATGTTGCTTTTTTTATATTTGTGCCTGCAGAACTAAGACATTTCTGCACCGATTTTGAAAATTTTTAGTAATATGATAGATTGTGCTTACAGATTGGTTCGGTTTTAAGAATAGCTCATAATCTTAAAAATTAAAGGGTGTCCCCATACAATATACATATTTTTTACGTGTATTATGAATTGTAAAGGGCACTTAAAATGACTGCGTATTACTATAGCCTCCAAAAACAAAAATTTATACAAAAATAAATATCAAAAGTCGCTAATGTCAAAATTAGCTAACATACATACTTCCTTGTAGTTATGTAAGTCTATATAATATATTGCAGAAAATAAATTAAATAGAACCCGTAAAATTCGCCAATTTTTTTTATTTATTAAAATCACAACAAAAGTTTACTAATAGCACAAAAAAGATTATTGTTTATTATATTAGCCCAATTCACAATGTTGTGCAAATGGTCTTGCATCATAGCATTTGCAAAATTGTGTAGCATATTTTACTCATTACTATATGTTTTGTTAGTGTAGACTAAAAATATGCTACACAAATTTGCAAAATGATGCAAAACCATTTGCACAAGATTATGAATTGGGCTATTATGATTTTTTTAAACCTTTTTTGGTTACCGTCCTTTTTTAACCGACTTAAAAAAAGAAGGAGGTTATACAATTCGGCTGAATGTTGCTTTTTTATATTTGTGCCTCCAGAACTCAGAACTCAGTCATTTCTGATCAGATTTTGAAAATTTTCGGTAATATGATAGATTATGCTTACAGATTGGTCTAGTTTTAAAAACAGCTCATAATCTTAAAAATTAAAGGGTGTCCATATACAACATACATATTTTTAACGTGTATTATGAATTGCAAAGGGCACTTCTGTAAAATTTAAAATGACTGCGTACGAGGGCTGCTCTATATATTTCTGGCCTAATAGTAAAAATGCGAATATTTATAATCAAAAATGGTTTTATTGTTTTTCAAAGTATTCTCCAGCATGATTTATACACTTTTGCATGCGCTCAAGCCAGTTGTCGAAGCACTTTTTCCACTCCGATTGAGACACCTCTAAAACATGGTTTTTGAACACTTCAACAGCTTCTTCTGGCGACGAAAATCGTTGACCACGCATTTTTTTCTTGATGTGCGGAAACAAGAAGAAGTCATTAGGTGCCAAGTCAGGACTGTACAGCGGATGACCCATTAATTCGACGTTTTGGCCGGTCAAAAACGCTCTGGTTTGAGCCGAAGTGTAAGTGCTCGCATTGTCATGCACTGTCTTCTCTTGTTGGTTTTTCGAATTTCTCCGATGACTTCAGGCAAACAAATTGTAGTGTATCACTCAGAAGTGACCGTCCTACCAGTTTTGCCAAAGAAACAGGCGACCATTTGCTTCGAAGTGCTTCTTCCACGAACAACTTTCGTTGGATTTTGCTCGTCTTTGAAGACCCACACGGTCGATTGTTGTTTCGTTTCGGGCTCATACGCATAGATCCATGATTCGTCACCTGTGACGATCTTATAAACGTCTTTTGAAGCACCGCAATCGTATTTTTGCAACATTTCTTTGCACCAATCGACACCAGCCTTTTTTTGAGCGACTTTCAAATTGTGCGGGATCCAACGAGAACAAACCTTTTTTACGGCCAGGTGTTCATGCAATATCGAATGTATGCTGGTGGAAGAAATGTCCAAGGATGTTTCTATCTCTCGGTATGTCGCGTGTCGATCTTGCATTATGAGTTCACGCACGGCATCAATGTTCTCTGGCACAACAGCCGTTTTTGGACGACCTTCACGGAATTCGTCTTTGAGCGAGCTTCGGCCCCGATTAAATTCATTATACCAATTTTTCACAGTGCTATAGGATGGTGCTTCATCGCCATACAAAGATTAAAGGTCATCAATGCACTCTTGTCATATATATTTCTGGCTGCTATATATATTTCTGGCCTGGCAACACTGAGTGCTGCCAAGTGCAATCTGACATTTCCATTGGAAAGTTTGTCATTTTTAAGCATAATCGTACTCGAAACGTTTTGACGTATGACCATTATTTGTGTTGTTAACAGTGACTTGAAAAAATTAATATATAAAAAATGGAATTGACTCGTGAACATTTTCGTGCCATCATTTTTCACAACTTTCGACGTGTATTATCACGACAAGAGTGCATTGATGAACTTAAATCTTTGTATGGCGATGAAGCACCATCCTATAGCACTGTGAAAAATTGGTGTAATGAATTTAATCGTGGCCGAAGCTCGCTCAAAGACGAATTCCGTGAAGGTCGTCCAAAAACGGCTGTTGTGCCAGTGAACATTGATGCCGTGCGTGAACTTATAATGCAAGATCGACATGCGACATACCGAGAGATAGAGACATCCTTGGATATTTCTTCCACCAGCATACATTCGATACTGCATGAACACCTGGCCGTAAAAAAGGTTTGTTCTCGTTGGATCCCGCACAATTTGAAAGTCGCTCAAAAAAAGGCTCGTGTCGATTGGTGCAAAGAAATGTTGCAAAAATACGATTGCGGTGCTTCAAAAGACGTTTATTAGATCGTCACAGGTGACGAATCATGGATCTATACGTATGAGCCCGAAACGAAACAACATTCGACCGTGTGGGTCTTCAAAGACGAGCAAAATCCAATGAAAGTTGTTCGTGGAAGAAGCACTTCGAAGCAAATGGTCGCCTATTTCTTCGGCAAAACTGGTCATGTGGCGACTGTTCCGCTTGAGCAACGTAGGATGGTCACTTCTGAGTGGTACACTACAATTTGTTTGCCTGAAGTCATCGGAGAAATTCGAAAAACCAACAAGAGAAGACGAATCATTGTTCACCATGACAATGCGAGCTCTCACACATCGGCTCAAACCAGAGCGTTTTGGACCGGCCAAAACGTCGAATTAATGGGTCATCCGCCGTACAGCCCTGACTTGGCACCTAATGACTCATCTTGTTTCCGCACATCAAGAAAAAAATGCGTGGTGAACGATTTTCGTCGCCAGAAGAAGCTGTTGAAGTGTTCAAAAACCATGTTTTAGAGGTGTCTCAATCGGAGTGGAAAAAGTGCTTCGACAACTGGTTTGAGCGCATGCAAAAGTGTATAAATCATCCTGGAAATTACTTTGAAAAACAATTAAACCATTTTTGATTATAAATATTGGCATTTTCACTTTTAGGCCAGAAATATATAGAGCAGCCCTCGTATTGCTAAGTCCGCTATAACAAGTACAAAATTTGGATTTGGAAGTTGAAGGGTGTTCCAATAGTTAATGTAATTTTGTGTATGTGACCAAACTTTTGAACCATTATAGACAGAACGCTGAAACTTAAAAGTGACCTGTATTGCTAAATCCGCTATATCAACGAAATTATAATTTTAATTTAGAAATTAAAGGTTTGAAAACGATTTTTTTTTATAAAACTTGCTCACTCATGAACAACTCAAACTATCTTAATGAAATTTTACAGAAGCAAAGAAGAGGTGTTTCTCAGTGAATCTAAGAATGGTCGGTCCCCTAGGGTCATGGGGGGCTTCTGGGTAGGCCACCACAGTTGTCTACCTCGGACATATAAATTTTTTAAAATGTTTATGTTTATTTTTAACTTGAATGTTATAAATTTTTCAAAATAATTAGACCTTGAAAATATCTATTACAAGTTTTGGTTATCTCTTTTAGTTTGGGAGAAAATTGGCTTACATTTTTTTTAATTTTAGTCGAACTTAACTTAGTATTTTTGGCGTAGTTCGCTTATTAATTATCGGATTATTGCTTTAAGACAGTGATGGGCAACCTTTTTGTAATGTGGGCCAAAATTGAAAAACCAAACTTAAACGGGCCATTAACATAGGTTTTGTATGTAAATGCAAATTATGTTTTCAGAAAACAGTGTTTTGATAGCGCTTTTTTCAAAAGTTACAAGTTAAGAATTTTCTCTATAAAGAGATAGTTCGCTACCCAACGGTGTGTCGAAATACGAAAAACAACATAAAAACAATATATTTTTATTTTACAGAAACTGACCTAGTGCTAGAACAATGAGAGAATAAATTATAAAGGTCAAATAAACTATATTTTTATTGGTAAATAATTCTAGGGAATTTTCCGAAATTATTTGGAATTTAGATTATTTATTAATAGCAATAGTTTCTTGAACTCACACATTCCTGTAATTGCATTTTAGGCTGTGTAAATGGAAACGTAAATGGCAATATTTTAATAAGAAAAGCTAATGAACTTTATATGAGCTCGTGTAAGGGAAAATAGTGAGACACTAAGTTATATTGGTTGGAGTTATAAGTATATTCAGGGGCATCATAACTCCCCGCCGTTAGCTTGAGGCTCCGATGAAATTTGTAGGATTGACATTTTTCTTTTAAAATGTATAATAGTTAAGATAATTACTGCTATAGGCCCCGATTATGGTTCACAACACTTAAATGTTGAGTTGTCTCGGCTACAACACAACATATATATTTGTTTCGATTATGGTTTACAACATCTACATGTTGAGTATGTCACAGGGTTAGCAGCATAAATTATTAATAAAATTACAATTACATCTCTTCATATAGAAAACTGTCAAAAATAAAACAATTTAATAAATACACGCGCATAATTAAAATTATTTTAAAATAATGGAGATAAGTGTCGATTTATTTTTTGATGATGATGAAGATAATGATGAAACATACATGTTGCGTATGAGAAGGACAATCTGGGACTGCTCAAATCCCTTGGAACTACCAAATACTGAGTATGTACAATTTCTTTAAATGGCAAAAATTTTAGTAACATATTTTTTAGTTTCATTAAATTTTTTTCGCATAAACAAAGATGGTGATGAACGCAAACCATGACTCCTTTGTGTGGAATATAGTGCAAATCGCAAACGCAAATCGTGGTATGAAATGCTTTAAATGTAATACCTTTGGGCATATATCAAGAAATTGCTCTAAGTATTCAATTGTTAAACCAGAAGCCTTAAAGAATAGTAATGTTTCTAACGTAAATATAATATCAAATCCAAGAGATGACCCTATCGTGATGGTTCCTGTCAATTTAAAGCATTAATAGATACAGGTAGTTGCGTAAATTTAATGAAAAATAAAGTATACAATGATATTGGAAAACCAAGATTTATTGAAACATCTCGGAAATTTACTGGGATTGGTCAGAAGGAAGTTGCTCCGGTTGGACTTTTTGAAACCGTAATTCGAGTTAATGCCGAAAGTTATGAAGTTGAATTTTATATAATGCCTGACAATAATATGAACTACGATGGTATTCTTGGAAGGGAGTTTCTAAAATTATGCGAATTGCACATGGTTAATGGAGATTTATTTTTGAAGCAAATGCCTCAAGAAAAATCTCAAAGTTCTGCTAATTCATTTCTTGATAAAATTAATATTATAGAAAATGTCATTGATTTAGATGTAGATGATAAATTTAAAGATATTGTTTATAAAATGTACAATGACTACATTCCGAAAACATGTCTAAACTGTCCAGTAAAAACTCAGCTTATCTTAAATGATGAAACGCCTATTTATCAAAAACCAAGAAGATTAGCACCTTTAGAAACAAAAGTCGTGTCCGACCAAATTGAAGAATGGTTGAAAAATGATATCATAATACCTTGCGAGTCAGAGTTTTCAAGTCCAGTTGTGGTTGTCAGAAAAAAAGATGGAGGCTATCGTTTATGTGTGGACTATCGTAAACTTAACAAGGTAGTACAAAAAGATAGATTTCCTATGCAAAGAATTGATGATCAAATTGATAAGCTGGTAAATGCAAAAATATTTTCTACAATTGATATGAAAAATGGGTTTTTTCATGTTCCAATGCATGAAGATAGTATGAAGTATACTGCCTTTTCAACTCCTGATGGACAATATATGTTCAAAAAAACTCCATTTGGTTTATGTAATTCGCCATCGAGTTTTAACAGATTTGTATATCACGTTTTTTCAGATCTTATTAAAGGAAAAGTAGTCATTCAATATGTAGATGACATAATTGTACCTTCGGAAGATTACGAAAATGGTTTGTTTCGACTTAAACAAGTTTTGGAAGTCGCAGCTAACAATGGTTTGGAAATAAATTGGAAAAAATGCCATTTTTTAAAAACAAAAGTAGAGTATCTTGGATATACAATTTCTGATTCACATTTTTATCCATCTGAAGTTAAAATGGAAGCCGTGAAAAATTTTCCAATGCCTACAAACGAAAAACAATTGCAGAGCTTTCTTGGATTGACGGGATACTTTCGAAAGTTTGTAAAGGACTATGGTATTATTGTTGCGCCTCTTACAAAACTTCTTAAAAAGGGTGTATTAAAAATAATATTTAACAAAGAACAATTAATAGCATTTGAATTAGTGAAACAAAAACTATTAAATAAGCCTGTGTTGCAAATTTATGATCCTTTGGCAATAACAGAACTGCATACCGATGGAAGTAAGGTAGGCCTAGGTGCTATATTATTGCAGCGACAATACGAAGGTGAATTTCATCCTGTTTACTATTGGAGTAAGTCCACTACAGAGGCCGAGAAGAATTATCACTCCTACGAGTTAGAGGTGTTGGCTATTGTAGAATCAGTAAAAAAGCTAAGACCCTATTTGCTTGGTGTTAAGTTTAAAATTATAACGGACTGTGCAGCTTTTCAAAAAACTGTAAATAAAAAAGATATACCACCAAGGGTAAAAAGATGGACATTATATCTGGAGGAATACGATTATGTTATAGAGCATAGGAAAGGAGAAAGAATGAAGCATGTTGATGCACTTAGTCGAAATCCAATTAATGTAATTGAATCAAGTTTAAGAGCATTTATAAAAAAAACAATGTGAAGACGAAAAAATAATTGCATTGAAAAAAGTTTTGGAAAAAGAGCCTTCTAATAACTACTTTGTGTGTGATGATATCTTAATGAAGAACGAAAACAACAGAGATGTTTTTGTAGTTCCTGAATCTCTACAGAGAGATATAATTAAAAGATGTCATGAAAAAGGACATTTTGGTGTTCAAAAAACTATCGATATATTACAAAAGGAATATTTTATTGATGAATTAAAACTGAAAGTAGATCAAGTGATTCAAAGTTGTGTTGAGTGCATAATTATGAATCGTAAACGTGGTAAGCAAGAGGGTTTTTTGTATCCAATACCCAAAGATGATTTACCGTTAGTTACGTTACACATGGATCATTTGGGTCCAATAAGTACGACTTTTAAAGGATACAAATATTTATTTGTAATAGTTGATGGGTTTTCGAAGTTCACTTGGATTTATCCTGTTAAAACAACATCAGCTAAAGAAGTTATAGATCGGTTTGATCAATTGGCCAAAACTTTTGGACATCCGCAAAGAGTTGTGACAAAGGATCAGGATTTACATCGTATGATTTTCAACAATTTTGTCTTTCAAAAGATATAAAACATTTGCTGACAACCACTGGTGTACCTAGAGGAAATGGACAAGTTGAGCGTATTAATGCTGTGATTATTTCAGTATTATCAAAACTTTCAATAAATGACCCAACCGAATGGTACAAATATGTTGATAAAGTCCAAAGATGCATAAATTCTACTTATCACCGAGTTATCAATAAATCACCACATGAAGTTCTTACAGGAGTTCCCATGAAAACAGAATATGACATAAGGGTAAACGAAATTATTCGTGAAGAACTTGTAGAAGAATTTTGTGATAAACGTGAGGAACAGCGTGTTATTATTCGAAATGATATATATAAGGCTCAAGAAGTACAAAAAAGACAATACGACAAAAACAGAAAAGGAGCATATAATTATAAAATTGGAGATATAGTGGCAATCAAGAGAACGCAGTTTGGGAACAATTTAAAACTAAAGAATAAATTTTTAGGACCATATTTGGTTACTACTGTTAAAGGTAATGACAGATATGATGTAAAAAAAATTGGGGATTGCGAAGGACCTCAGAATACTTCAACTTCTTGCGATCTAATGAAATTATGGGGTATATAATCGGGGACCGATTGAAGTCAGGATTGGCCGTGTCGATATATACTTTGTGATGTTCTACATATAAACTTATTTTAATTATTTATGAAGTAACTTTGAAATTGTTGAATATGAATGTTCAAATTTTTGAAATAAATAATATTCATTCTTGGTGAAACTGCTGATAACCAAAGACAAAAACGTTTCTAACTTTACATATATATGTTTTTAGGTGGTGCTGGATATCCATTAAAGTCATATTTAATAACGCCATACCGAAGTGCTGACGAAGGATCGCAAGAAAGTCGTTATAATTCGATCCATGCAAAAGTAAAAAATCAGATTTGGATGTTTGCTCTCTGCGAGAGGTTTGCACTACAGTCCTAAAAAAGCGCCTGAAAATAATAATGTCTAACTAACTTTACCAACTTTATTGGAATTAAAAATAAACAAAACTTTTCTTTATTAAAAACTAAAAATATTTATTTAATGAGTAAATACATAATCTATATACATATATAAAATCTAGATATATCAAAATGGTGTAAAAAATGTATAGTAATTTATAAAACGAGAACAGCTAAGCCGATTTCTGAAAAATTTTTTGTCGGTTGTTCGAATTTTTGAGGAGTAGGTTCTTCCGGAATAAAATTTTGGATAAATTTAAAGATATTGTTTATAAAATGTACAATGACTACATTCCGAAAACATGTCTAAACTGTCCAGTAAAAACTCAGCTTATCTTAAATGATGAAACGCCTATTTATCAAAAACCAAGAAGATTAGCACCTTTAGAAACAAAAGTCGTGTCCGACCAAATTGAAGAATGGTTGAAATTTGATATCATAATACCTTGCGAGTCAGAGTTTTCAAGTCCAGTTGTGGTTGTCAGAAAAAAAGATGGAGGCTATCGTTTATGTGTGGACTATCGTAAACTTAACAAGGTAGTACAAAAAGATAGATTTCCTATGCAAAGAATTGATGATCAAATTGATAAGCTGGTAAATGCAAAAATATTTTCTACAATTGATATGAAAAATGGGTTTTTTCATGTTCCAATGCATGAAGATAGTATGAAGTATACTGCCTTTTCAACTCCTGATGGACAATATATGTTCAAAAAAACTCCATTTGGTTTATGTAATTCGCCATCGAGTTTTAACAGATTTGTATATCACGTTTTTTCAGATCTTATTAAAGGAAAAGTAGTCATTCAATATGTAGATGACATAATTGTACCTTCGGAAGATTACGAAAATGGTTTGTTTCGACTTAAACAAGTTTTGGAAGTCGCAGCTAACAATGGTTTGGAAATAAATTGGAAAAAATGCCATTTTTTAAAAACAAAAGTAGAGTATCTTGGATATACAATTTCTGATTCACATTTTTATCCATCTGAAGTTAAAATGGAAGCCGTGAAAAATTTTCCAATGCCTACAAACGAAAAACAATTGCAGAGCTTTCTTGGATTGACGGGATACTTTCGAAAGTTTGTAAAGGACTATGGTATTATTGTTGCGCCTCTTACAAAACTTCTTAAAAAGGGTGTATTAAAAATAATATTTAACAAAGAACAATTAATAGCATTTGAATTAGTGAAACAAAAACTATTAAATAAGCCTGTGTTGCAAATTTATGATCCTTTGGCAATAACAGAACTGCATACCGATGGAAGTAAGGTAGGCCTAGGTGCTATATTATTGCAGCGACAATACGAAGGTGAATTTCATCCTGTTTACTATTGGAGTAAGTCCACTACAGAGGCCGAGAAGAATTATCACTCCTACGAGTTAGAGGTGTTGGCTATTGTAGAATCAGTAAAAAAGCTAAGACCCTATTTGCTTGGTGTTAAGTTTAAAATTATAACGGACTGTGCAGCTTTTCAAAAAACTGTAAATAAAAAAGATATACCACCAAGGGTAAAAAGATGGACATTATATCTGGAGGAATACGATTATGTTATAGAGCATAGGAAAGGAGAAAGAATGAAGCATGTTGATGCACTTAGTCGAAATCCAATTAATGTAATTGAATCAAGTTTAAGAGCATTTATAAAAAAAACAATGTGAAGACGAAAAAATAATTGCATTGAAAAAAGTTTTGGAAAAAGAGCCTTCTAATAACTACTTTGTGTGTGATGATATCTTAATGAAGAACGAAAACAACAGAGATGTTTTTGTAGTTCCTGAATCTCTACAGAGAGATATAATTAAAAGATGTCATGAAAAAGGACATTTTGGTGTTCAAAAAACTATCGATATATTACAAAAGGAATATTTTATTGATGAATTAAAACTGAAAGTAGATCAAGTGATTCAAAGTTGTGTTGAGTGCATAATTATGAATCGTAAACGTGGTAAGCAAGAGGGTTTTTTGTATCCAATACCCAAAGATGATTTACCGTTAGTAACGTTACACATGGATCATTTGGGTCCAATAAGTACGACTTTTAAAGGATACAAATATTTATTTGTAATAGTTGATGGGTTTTCGAAGTTCACTTGGATTTATCCTGTTAAAACAACATCAGCTAAAGAAGTTATAGATCGGTTTGATCAATTGGCCAAAACTTTTGGACATCCGCAAAGAGTTGTGACTGATAAAGGATCAGGATTTACATCGTATGATTTTCAACAATTTTGTCTTTCAAAAGATATAAAACATTTGCTGACAACCACTGGTGTACCTAGAGGAAATGGACAAGTTGAGCGTATTAATGCTGTGATTATTTCAGTATTATCAAAACTTTCAATAAATGACCCAACCGAATGGTACAAATATGTTGATAAAGTCCAAAGATGCATAAATTCTACTTATCACCGAGTTATCAATAAATCACCACATGAAGTTCTTACAGGAGTTCCCATGAAAACAGAATATGACATAAGGGTAAACGAAATTATTCGTGAAGAACTTGTAGAAGAATTTTGTGATAAACGTGAGGAACAGCGTGTTATTATTCGAAATGATATATATAAGGCTCAAGAAGTACAAAAAAGACAATACGACAAAAACAGAAAAGGAGCATATAATTATAAAATTGGAGATATAGTGGCAATCAAGAGAACGCAGTTTGGGAACAATTTAAAACTAAAGAATAAATTTTTAGGACCATATTTGGTTACTACTGTTAAAGGTAATGACAGATATGATGTAAAAAAAATTGGGGATTGCGAAGGACCTCAGAATACTTCAACTTCTTGCGATCTAATGAAATTATGGGGTATATAATCGGGGACCGATTGAAGTCAGGATTGGCCGTGTCGATATATACTTTGTGATGTTCTACATATAAACTTATTTTAATTATTTATGAAGTAACTTTGAAATTGTTGAATATGAATGTTCAAATTTTTGAAATAAATAATATTCATTCTTGGTGAAACTGCTGATAAGCAAAGACAAAAACGTTTCTAACTTTACATATATATGTTTTTAGGTGGTGCTGGATATCCATTAAAGTCATATTTAATAACGCCATACCGAAGTGCTGACGAAGGATCGCAAGAAAGTCGTTATAATTCGATCCATGCAAAAGTAAAAAATCAGATTTGGATGTTTGCTCTCTGCGAGAGGTTTGCACTACAGTCCTAAAAAAGCGCCTGAAAATAATAATGTCTAACTAACTTTACCAACTTTATTGGAATTAAAAATAAACAAAACTTTTCTTTATTAAAAACTAAAAATATTTATTTAATGAGTAAATACATAATCTATATACATATATAAAATCTAGATATATCAAAATGGTGTAAAAAATGTATAGTAATTTATAAAACGAGAACAGCTAAGCCGATTTCTGAAAAATTTTTTGTCGGTTGTTCGAATTTTTGAGGAGTAGGTTCTTCCGGAATAAAATTTTGGAAAGTCCCTCCGGAAAAGTCGGAAAATTAAAAAATCTTAAATTGATTTTTTTGTATGAAATTTTGTGCGAAATTATTCCCCAATGGCTTTACAAATGAAAAAATTGAAAGTTCTTCATGTAAAATATGGAACATTTCGGAAAATACGAAATGCGGAAAATTGGAAATAAAATAAATATTTGTAGTGTTATTATTCTAAAGTTTGTCTGAAGGCTTAAAATTGGGGCGAGGCGAAGTTTGGCGGGTCGCTAGTTTTATATAATTATATAAAATTAATTAATTAATTACGTACTCTTTGTCATTTGCCGTTTTTGCTATTTACTTTTGTGTTAAACTGATCCCATTTGTCCTTTAACTGCATTTAATTGCATCCAAATGAGGGCTTGCCACGGCCAGTATCAGGATTTTGCATCATCAGCTCTACCAGCATTTCTATCAGCCCAATTATTAATATTCTCACGGAATTTCTTTTCCACGGGAAAACATTTTCTCGAGAAAAGATTCCTCCAATTATGAATTCCGTGGGAATAAAATTATAAAAAGTGGCATCATCGTAATTTTAAGGCAGTTTTTCTTTTGGTTATTTTCATATAATTTTTATTTTATAATTCATAGTACCTACTTTTTTCACCTAAATTTTTTTCCCTTTCCGCAGTCATTCAAAAGGGGAAAGAATTTATAACTGGAGAAAAGGGAAAAGTAAAAGAACTCGCACAGAATTTTGGTTTATAATTGGGCTGTTCGTAATATTTTGTTCGTAATATTTCTGAAATATAGTAATTATACATATTCGCAATAAACAAAAAAATATTTAATTTATTTAAACAACGGGAATTTTTTTTAATTATAATTATTTTCAAAAAATCTTTTTTTGTGCTATTTTTCCGATTAATTATTTAAATCACCGATATTGATTATTGAGCGTCAAAGCACGTCTCGATGGCCATTTCGTTATCGCTTTCTTAACTCTTCAGGAAACTTCTGACAAACATTTAAGCTCTACTGATTCATCAGTCGTGCGTATATGTCAATCCCTCATAAATGAAAATGAACTGCGTAACCAAATATTGTATAAATTTTGGGTTTTTGCATGAGGTTGTTACAAAATTGGAAACAAAAAATCTTTCATTGATTTCCCAAGTAAATACAGTTATGGACGCTGTAAGAAAAATTAAAGATGTTCCAGGGGATATAGGAGACAAAGTAAATACTAAATTTCAATCAGTTTTATTTAAAAATAAAGGATTTTCAATATTAAAAAATATTGCTGATATTTTGGGTGGAAAGCCGAATTGTGAATACGATCGTATAAAGTATACTTCGGAACATTTTCTCAATTTCAAATATGCTCCTTTAACATCTGTAGATGTAGAAAGAACTTTTTCTATGTATAAGAATGTGCTGACCCCAAATAGACAGTGTTTTCTGTTCGAAAATCTATCACAGCAATTTTTAATTTACTGTAACGTTTTAATGAATAAAATGCAAAAAAAAAAAAAAAACAAAAAATCTAAACTGCTTTTTTTCTATTCTAACTGCTTATTTGCATGTTCTTAAAGGCTTTTTTTAATAGCTTAAAGGCCCAACTATAATGTGCATATACTAGCTTATGCCAACTTAAACAACTGTGCAAATATATTAAATTATATGTGGTAAACTATAATGTACATAAGATAACTTTTCGTCAAGTTTCGTTAAATTTCAATTCTTTATGCAAGGTACGAAACTGATCGCACTTTCCGTACGGAAACAGCTGATTGTGCTTTGTGTTATACATTGAGAAAGAAAAATTTTATTTAAGACCTAAATTGTTAAATTTTTTAGTTTTTAGTTCAATAGAAAATGTAGAAAAAATAACATTTTTCTTTATGGCCAATTTTTTACAATTATAATATATTTAAATTAAATTTGTATTTATACACACATATGTATACGATATAAGCGATGAACATCGTTGCATTTTGTAGTGCGGTTGGCTACAAACACAAAACAGAAAATAACTTGTAATAATTTTTTTTTACTTTTTCTCAGAACATGAACCAAAATATGTAAATGTGTATGTATGTATTTTATGTATGTATGTGTATTGTATGTTATTAAATATATAAAATATCTTCTTTAAAGCCTTTTCGTTCTAAAAGCTTGTTTATTTATATAGAAATTATTTTTGGCAAAAGTACGAATTAAATATAAATGTGCAACTGTGGCAAATAAGTACATTGTAGCCACATAAATTTCTTTGATAAGTTACCTAAGCATTTGACAGGCTTTTCGTTGGATATTTGACATAAGCTAAAGCTAGCTTATGCACATTATAGTTGGGCCTTAAAACAGTTTTTTTAGTGCTTGTTTTTGGTTGCCCTAATCATAACATTGGAATCATCCATGCCTACGGCCACTTAAATATAGCTGTCGAAGTCGTTGATTAGGTCCAGTTCGGTTTTTATGGGAATGTCTGAAGGAATAATACCAAGCTTGCTGAAAAATATTACTTGTCCGATATTATCTATATGATCTTGCAAGAAGGGAGATATCATTGTTTATTTGATATATATGTGATATAAATGTGATTTCATCTTCTAGCGTTGCTATTTTATTCTGTGGGAAGTTCTTGAAATTATTAAGCTACTTTTCTATCCAAACTTGTTTCTGATTTATATGATTCATTATATTGTGTATTTCAGCAGTCATCATATTATTGAAGTACGTAAGATTGTCCGTTCTTTCGGTCAGAATCCTTTGGTTTATGTATAATGACTTAAAAAATTCGTTGATTTGGTTCTCACCGTCACTATCCATCTGGCTATAACTTTCAATCCTTTTTCCAGCTCTAAATAGTATGGTGAGGTATTCTACTTTTGCTTTCAGTAAAAGGAAGTTTTTATTTGTCGTATCTAGTAAAGTCCTAGCTTCAGTGGTGGTTTTATTTAAAGTATGGATGTTTTTCAGTATTAAGTCTAAAGGTTCTTTATATTATGTTGTGTTGACAATATGGATTATTTTACTGTAATGCTCTTATGATTTTTACTTCCTCTGTTTTTATTGGTAGGTATCCATTATTGTTAGTTAAATCCTGAATGTCAATTGATTGGGAGGTAGCACTTGCGAGAAATGTCAATATTAATATCCAAGTCATCATCTGAAAGACAGTTGGTAAATTGTTCAATAGTTGTTAGGGTTGTCTCTATCCTGGTACTTTTTCTTAAGTTTTATAGCATTTATGTCTCGTCTTTTTAGTTTGTAAATGGTCGTTGTCAATTTTATTAGCGTCTAATTTTCTGTACTTTCTATGATTTTTTCCTGTGGGTTACTATCGTACTTTTCTAAAATACAGGTCTCGCAATTGTTAATAAATTTTTTTATTTTTAGTTTTAGACTGGGATTATAAAATTTCGTTTTAAACTCTTCATATACTGCTTAATTACCCTTATGTTTATTATTTAAATGCTCCGATTTAATAACAATTTCTTGTCGTCTTCCATGTCCTCGAATAATGTTTTGCTATCGCACTCCGTAATTTAATTATATGTAGTTTTAAATATCTCGTAAAATGAGTCGTCTATTTTTATAACATTAATTTGAGTTGGATTAAAATGTTTTTTAATTAAAGTTACTACCGTTGCATGGTCCAAGTCTTTAAAATGGAAAGTCCTTCTAGTATTTTGGAATATTTTTCTAATGTGTATTCTTGCAGATCCTGAAGTGATTTTCGATACGATAATTTGGTTTTTGTGAAAGTTAATTAACTTGCAACCTCTCTAACTCCGTTAGTAGTTTCTATTGTATTTACTTGGGCGGTATTAGTTGTTATACGGGATAAGGCTTCGGCGTTTCCATTAATAATTCTCTGTTTTTAGACGATATCATAATCCTACTCTTTCAGTTTGAGTCTCCACCTTATCAACTTCGAATTAGGCTTCTTTATTGAAAATAATCATTGCAATGGTTGGCGGTCAGTTTGAATAGTGTACTTTCTGCCAAACAGGTATGGCCGAAAATAAGTAACAGCCCATATTACCGCTAGGAGCTCTCTCTTAATCGTGCTATAGTTTATTTCATTTTCGTTAAGCGTTCTGCTAGCGTAGCAGATTATACGGTTATCCTGAGAAAGCACAGCTCCTAATGCGAAGTTACTTGCATTAGTATTTACCACGAACTTTTTGTTAAAATCTGGATAAACTAAAATTGGTTTAATAATAAGGGTAGCTTTAATGTATTAAAACTTTTTAAATACTCAGGATCGTTTGTATTTTATTTAACATCCTATTTACCGTACTTTGCCATAGGTTTTGCGATCTTTGCGTAATTTATGAACTTGCGGCAATATCCGATGAGTCCCAAAAATTGTTTGATCTCCCAAGGAGTTTTGGTAATGGGTAGTTAGCTACAAATTCTACTTTCTTATCGTTTGGTTTTATTCTTTTCCGTGTTACTATATCCCCGAGTAATTCTGTTTCTTTTTTCAAGAACTCGCATTTATCTGGTGGGATTATTAGGTTGGCCTACTTAATTTAGCTCAATACTAATCTAATAGAATTCAGATGTTCTTCAAATGACGTAGAATAAGTTACTACGTCATCTAGGTAAACAAGTAATTCTTTCCTAATAAATCGCCCAACACAACATTTATTAAGCGTTGGAATGTGACTGGTGCTGTTTCAAAGCCGAAAGACATTCTTAAGAATTCGTAATGGCCTCCCCCCAAGGAGAATGCTGTTTTATACACATCTCTCGTCTGTTTCGACCTGTAGTGCGATTCACTACTCTTTTTTTAACGATTATCGGCTTGTTAAATTAACTTAACAACGAACTTGTCGAGTTTGCTATTCAGTAACACTTTTAACAATATTCTCAATTGTTAAAATCCAGTTCATAAAGTTAGCAAGCTGTTTATCGTTAAGAAAGCGACTATAGTTTTTGCGTTGTTAAATCTGACTAAAAAAAAGTTGAAAAAAAGTTATATCTAAGTTTGTCATTCCGTAGTGTCGAAAGAGGTGCTATTGTAAATCAGCATGATCGGTTCATGTCCTTCGAGGCAGCAGGCAAAGCACCACACCTACCTCTTATTTTTTCATGTCATTTGGGACAATAAAGTAACTCCAATAAAAAAATAAATATATGGGGCGATGGAGAATTACAAAATAAGAAAAAAACATTAAGTAAATAAATTGGCGCTCGCCCAAATTTTCCGAGTTACGGGGCTCTGAAATTTTCAAATTTTTTAAAATATCAATATGGGTATCATTTAAAAGCTATTAAAGGAAATCCTTAATCCATGAAGAGCCGATGGCATTTTTATGTAAAATTATATATAAGCAGTACTTATTTGTTTTTTAATTCTCTGTCACCCCAATACTTGCTTTTTTGATTGGAGTGGAGTTAGTAATACAGGTTCTTTGTAAATTTCAATCGTCTGTCTACAACTGTTTAAAAGTATGGCCATATACCAATTTAAATGAACTATTGGTGCACCCTTTAGTTTATAATTTTAAATATTTTCAGCTGTTACTATAACGGCCATAGCTATCGACATTGCGTCAAATTGCAAGCGTTTGTCTCTATAACGGTTCAAAAGATAGGCCTATATAAGTAAATTTACAGTAATTATGGTACACCCTTTAATTTCTAAATTCAAATTATAACCTCGCTAATTTAGCGGATTAACAATACAGGTCCCTTGTTTGGTCACATACACAAGGTTACATTAACTACTGAAACACCCTTTAACTTCCAAATCCATATTTTATACTTGTTGTTATAGCGGACTTACCAATACAGGTTCGTTGTAAATTCCAAGCGTCTGTCTATAACTGTTAAAAAGTATGGCAATATACCTCAAATTAAATGTACTATTGGCGCACCCTTTAATTTATAATTTGTAATATTAATATTTGTTACTATAACGGACATAGCAATCGACCTTCTGTCCAATTTGCAAGCGCCTGTCTATAACGGTTCAAAAGATAGGCTCGTATAAGTAAATCTTCATCAATTACGGGACACCCTTTATTTTCTAAATTTAAATTATAAACTCTTGATATAGCGGATTTAGCAATACAGGTCTCTTAGGTTTCAGCGTTCTGCCTATATCGGTTCAAAAGTTTGGTCACATACACAAAATTACATTAACTATTGGAACACCCTTTAACTTCCAAATCCAAATTTTATACTTGTTGTTATAGCGGGCTTAGCAATACAGGCTCGTTGTAAATGTCAAGCGTCTGCCTACAACTGTTCAAAAGTATGGCCGTATACATCAAATTTAATGAACTATTGGCGCACCCTTTAATTTATAATTTGTAATATTAATACTTGTTACTATAACGGCCATAGCAATCGACATTCTGTCCAATTTGCAAGCGTTTGCCAATAACGGTTCAAAAGATAGGCCCATATAAGAAAATTTACATCAATTATGGGGCACCCTTTAATTTTAAGATTTATTTTTGTATAATTTTTTGTTTTTGGAAATTATTCATTTTTACTACGAATTCTATAGTCTTGTTCTTAGTACCAATAATTTGGTGTTTTACCATCAATTAAGAAGCAATAAAACAATAAAAAACTCACAACTAAACATCCCATACCTAAAACATAAGCAAAACGCATTTACGCTTAACAACAAAAAAATAATGCAGGCTACAATGAAGATAGTAATAAAACAGTTAAAAATTCACAAATAAACATTCCCCTTCACAAGTAAAATTCCGTACCTAAAACATTAGCAAAACGCATTTACCATTAAACAACAAAAAATAAGGCAAGCATCAATGAAGAGAGTAATAAAACAATAACAAATACACTACTAAACATCCCATACCTAAATTATAAGCAAAGCACATCTACTGCTTTAAAAAACCACAACAACAAATAACACATGCAAATTAAAGCAGAAAAACAATTGGACAATCAAAAAACCCAAATGAAAGTAATTATTTTATGCTAATAGTAAACATAAAAAATTCCTTCCTTAGGTATAATTGCAATAATGTTAAAGATAAGCAAATTATTACCCTAATCCTTACTTTTTAAATCACTAATTATTGCATATTTTTATTAACGACCCTCGCTTGAATTTACAAGGAACTTAAATGACAAAACACAATACCCAAATAAAATTAATTATTTTATGATACCAGTAAACATAAAAAATTCCTTCCTTAGGTATAATTGCAATAATCCTTACTTAATATAACACCACTTATTGCACATTATTTTATTGAATTTGCAAGGAACTCTACTACTTACCAATATTCAAAAACAATCTGCAATGTTATACTTAAATTTTAACTTAAAAAACCTTCAATTAAAAATGTTATTATATTTGCCGTCCGTACACGCATATATTTTTGCTTCTTTTTTCCAACCACGAAGTTATTTTAATTTTACCGTGTTCTTTTTTTTCAACCACCAAGTTATTTTCATTTTCCAATGTAGTCTTCTTTTAACTTCGAAGTTATTTTCAATGTACTATTTTTTCAACCACCAAGTTATTTTACTTTTTCATTGTGCACTTTTCAACCACGAAGTTATTTTACTTTTTCATTGTGCACTTTTTTCAACCACCAAGTTATTTTACTTTTTCATTGTGCGCTTTTTTCAACCACGAAGTTATTGTACTTTTTCATTGTGCTCTTTTTTCAACCACGAAGTTATTTTACTTTTTCAATGAATTTTTTTTCGGAACGCGTGCTAAAAGTAGAGTACGCGTTCGCAAACAATAGCTTTAATGGAACATTCGCGTTCGAGTGCACAAAAAAATATTTTAATAGAACACCTTCGTGGTTGTGTTCGGAAAATTTAAAAATTTAGTAACACACATAATTGTTATGAAAAGAAAAATATGTTCGGGTTGGTTTTGAACAGAACATTGTGTGTTCGATGAGTGTACTTTCTGAACTCTGGTTTTTTGCGACAGTAACAAATATAGAATTTTTGGAAAATTTTATTTTAGATGAAGTTTTAATCTGGCTTTATACATTAGATCTTCCAGGGAATGTAAACCAGATTTAGCTATATATATGTCTTTGATACGATTTATGTTTGATTTTTGTGTGCTGCCTGTGAGAAAAAAAGCATATTTAATCTTAGTTAAGGTATTTATATGAATGTACCTTTTTTGCTAGATTAAAAGCCGATAAATAATGATAATAATGATTTCTTCAGGAGTAATTTTCTTAAAATAAAACACCTAGTATTTTTATTTGTTTGACATTTTCAACGATAGTGTTCTCAATACTAAATCGATGCTTATTAATGTCACAAAGTTTTTTTTGCTACAAATATGAAATTTTACATTTAGTGTTACATTTAGAATTACTTTTTTGCAAAAAAAAAATATATAAATCATCAGCATAAATACCATAAACGATATTGAAAAAAGTATGACCGATAGTGGTGCACCCTGTAGAACGCCATTGTATTATTGATAAGTAGAAGGGTACACTCCCAGTTATACTTACTCAAATTCTACGATGTGTCAGTTAAGACCAAACATAATTATGAACTGTATTTTTCTGATAAGCTTATTGGACCTATCTTCTATAATGTAAAGAAATCAATATTTTAATTACATATTTTCCGACGTTTCCTCAATTTTTTGTTGACCTTATCAACGGGAATAGTAAATAAAGTGTTATTAAATTAAATTAAAACATCAAGTATTTAACATAAAGCAACATTACAGTAATTTGAAAATTTTAGCACATAAACACAACTTAATATCACAGTTTATTAAATTGCAACAATATAGCAAGAATTTTTATGTCCGGATCTTTTTAGGAACTTTATGTCAACTTTCCACTCGTTTTTAATGAAGAGAATTATGTGTGCCCCGACTCTATCGAAATCAATTAAAAGCATAAAAATTTTATTATATAGTGGAAGGGCTCTTATCTGTTTAAAGAGGAGCATCTGGAACTCGCCTACCAGATTTAAAAGCAACTTAATTTGTTCTAATAAGACCTTCTTTTTCCGTAAACCATAACAAGCGATTTACAATAATGTTAATAGCAGTTTGCTCAGACAGAAAAGCAAAGAGATAGACCGATATGATTTAATTTCAAGTAAGTTAACGTTAGTTTTGAAAATGTGTTGACGCACTGTGGTTAATATTTTGAGATAGTGGCCAAACTCCTTTTGGTTTTTGTTCTCCGATTTTAAAGTTATTAGACTCATATGAAAGTAGACAGTAGTAAACCTCGGGAGCAAAAAAATTAGAACTCTATTTCAACTATTTTACTGAGAACAGGGTGGTCCTAAATGGGCTTTTTCAGTATTTAGTAAATTTATGATATTTTTAGTTAATTTTTAAAGTTTAAATGATCATAACTCTTTTGTTTTTCAAGATTTTTGGACGAAATAAATTTTGTGTTGTAACTTAACTTATTTCCTATTACTGGTAAAAAAAAAAAAATTAAAAAAAGGTCAAATTTCTCGGAAATTTCCTACTTCATAGAGCACAACTCCTGTGATTCAAGCTGAGACAAAACACAAATTTACTATTTTGTAGTCCTAACTCTCCCCTACATGTCCATGCATCGGGATGGCACTTTTTGAGCTACAGCAATTTTTCTGACCCAAGGTAAGATATTCGGTACAAATGCACGTCATATTTTTTGAGAAGTTATTTGTATGGGAAAGTGACTATTTTGCATATATTTTGATGAAATTTTGTACAAGAGTTCTTATTGACCCAAAAAATAATTCTGTTGAAATTAGGAGAAGTTGGCCCATATTTGGACCTAGTCCACATAGAAGGGTGTATCAAAATTTTGACAAAAATGACAATAGAACTGTCAATTATGTGGTATCTGGCAATTCATTTGGAAAAGGTAAAAAATGATTTTATTGCCATCTAATATTACATAACTTAAATACCTGAAAATTGCAAATAAATTTAAAACCAATGGAAATAACTGGTAAAACCAAGTACCTGTTATATTATGTCTCAAAGAGGAAAAAAATATCATATGGAAACTTCGAGCAATAGTATATTAATCCATGCATTCATTCTTTTCTTTATTATTTTTTAAACAATTGCTAAATTCAGTTATAGTGTTCTATCTGATATATATTTTGAACGGAAAGATGAAAACGACATTATTTTACATATAATGAATAATCCATTATTCAAAATATGCGACAAACAAGAAATTAAAATTCATAACTTAAAAATAAAAAACTTTTTAAATACTTTAAAAAAACGGTACAATCATTGTTCCAGAAACAAGAAATTGTTTTACTCACGCAACCAAGAATGGCTAAGAAATAAACTTATTTTTAAAAAGCCATCAGTAACTACCACGGAAACTGGAAAAGGTGGTCGACCAGCAAAGCCAATTGATAATTGTAGTGAAAGATTACGAAGACGCAAACTTAAACATATCAATGAAGAAGTTTCTTGTAGCATCATAAAGGATTCATTTCTGCATCAAATTCTACCATCGAAAACTAAAAGGAGTAAAATTGCTATCATTAAAAAAATAGTGGAAGCAAGCCCCAGCCGCACAAAAAGGATTTTAGAAAGTATGCCAACACCAACTGAAGAAAAAAAATTTACTCCAGAAGAAGCATTTGCACTATTTTTGGATTTGGATCTGAAATATACAGAATTGCGGAAGCGAACCAAGGAAAAAAATTGTGGAATTTTTCCATCATATCGAGATATAGTTTCTGCCAAAAAAGATTGCTTACCTTCACCAACTGCTATTAGTGTAACTTCAAGTTCAGCAGAAATAAAATTGCAGGATCTTCTTGAACACACTGCAGAACGATTATTAAAGACATTTGATGCTGACTATTTAAAGAAGTTTAAAAATTGCAGCATGACTTTAATTTCTAAATGGGGATGTGATGGGTCCTCTGGCCAGAAACAATACAAACAATGTAATGCGGAAAATTCATCAGATGCCAATTTATTCATGATTTCTTTCCTTCCATTACGTTTAACAAAAACTTACATTGGTTCAGAGCCGTCAACTAGTAGAGCTGCAGAGATAGATATATGGAAGAATGAAATTCCCTCGTCAACAAAATTTTGTAGACCAATAAAGTTTGGTTACAAAAAAGAAACTAAAGATGTCATAACTGAAGAAGTTGGCAAAACAAGAGATGAAATTAAAGAACTTCAACCAGTGATATTTGAATTTAATCACCAATGCATCGAAGTTAACTTTAAAATGTCACTTACAATGATCGATGGAAAAGTTGCACAAGCTTTAACTGAAACAAAGTCTTCGTCAAACTGCACCATATGCCAAAAAACATCAAGTCAATTGAGCCAACCACCAACACAAGACGATAGTTTTAATGAAGCATATGAATTTAGAATATCACCTCTTCATGCTAGAATTCGTTTTATGGAGCATATTCTTAAATTGGGATACGATTTGGAATTTGGCCCGTTAGTCGAAACAGTGAGAAACAACAAAGAAAATTTGGAAAAAAGAAACCAAAAAAATAAAGATATTCAAGAAAAATACCGTGAGAAAGCCTTATAATTGACCAGCCAAAGCAAGGAGAAGGAAATTCTAATGACGGAAACACAGCAAGGAGATTTTTTTTCCGATCCAGAAACTGCAGCTTCTATAACTGGAGTAGATTATGATTTAATACGACGATGTCAAATCATATTAGAAGTTATAGCATGTAGCAAAAAGATAGATGCAAAAAAATTTGGTCAGTATGCTAATGAGACAGCAATCCTTTATAACCAAAAATATTCTTGGAGACATATGCCAACCACAGTTCACAAAATTTTGTTCCATGGGGAACAAATTATTCAGCACAGTATGCTTCCAATTGGAGATCTCTCAGAAGAAGCGGAAGAAAAAAGGAACAAAAACTACAGATTCTTTCGCGAGCACAATACAAGAAAAATTTCCAGATATTGTATTAATGAAGATCTTATTAATATTTTGTTGTACACATCAGACCCATATACGTCCAGTATTCCACAAAAATGGAAATCAACCTCATTAGAGTTAGATGAAGAAGCTAAACAACTACTGCAAAATGAAAATCAAAGCTATTTGGAAGAAATTTTTACTAATATTGTTTAATTAAAACTAGTTTAAAGATTATAATTTGTTTCTAATTTTAGTATCAATTTTGATTAATACATTTAAATAAAATATATGTGCACTTTAAATCAATAGTAAAAGTTTACTTAAAATTTTATCGATGTTGTGTTCTGTATATAATATATCCAAATGGTATTGATTTTGTTGGGAATTTCAGTGTTATTTTTCAGTTTAATCCTCACAAGAATTAGCTTTTTTCCAAAAAAAACCAACCTTTAGCCCCTGTGAATATTGAGACTAAATAAATGTCAAGGACCAAATGTTAGCATTTTCTGACTAAAATTAAGTTTAGGAATAATAAATAAGTATTGGTTGTAACATACGATTGAAGAAAATAAGAAATTATAAAAAAAATACATATATAAAATGTCAAAATATTCAACTTTTACATGAAAATTAAACAAAAAATTGAAATGCATTTTTAACTCCACATTACTTACGTTCCTATCAGTCGATTTTTACGTTTGAACACGCAAATTGAAGCTTTAAGTCCCTCCTATTGAACAAAACAAATTGCGTAAAAAAATACCAATCCGGTCAAAAGTTATAGAGTTTTGACCGCTATCTCGCGAAATTGACCACTGTATGACGGTTGCTGTTCTTTACTGCTGTTTTTAACTTCAAATATATTATTATAAAGTACAAGCAATCGTCTCCTTATGATTTAAGATTCATTTGCTTAATCATTTCGTATGAAAGCGCTTTTTTGTATTTTTATTTTTTGCAATATAAATAATATAACAAATTTGAAGAAAAAAAGTTTTCACGATCACCATGTTACTAGACTCCAAAAATACATATGTATGTATGTGTTTCAAGTTTTTAGATCGGACATCTCCTTAAAAATATAAGATAATACAATTTAATACATTTAATTTATAAATAACTTGTAATAATTACTGAAGCCGACAATATTTTTCACATAGGCCTTATACTTAGTCTTCCATATTTTTAAATTAATAAGGCACAGACTGGTAAGTTTCCAGTTTCTAAGCGTCAAAATTCGATTAAGTATTTTTTGCAAATATAGTGGCAGCATTTTAGGGTCATTTATAATTTAATATATCGGATGACCAAGGGAGAAGAAAAAGGTTTCCAAAGTTTTGTGTTTGGTTATTTATATATAGATTTAATTAATATTTCACATTAACCCTCTAGTACCCAAATTTTTCGTCCGCATTTCGCAACTTTATAAATTTAAACGATCGTGTTAGCTACCCAAAATGCCACTATAAGTTAAAAATATGAGTTAAAAATATATAATAATATATAAAAAACAATTTTTTTGGACCTCTCCGAATTATACAAAATGCAAAAAAAAAACAACGGTATTTGGAAAGCAAATAAGTGAGTAACGAATTTAACCCGTCTACAGGCGGTCTTGGGTACTAGAGGGATAAAAAGAAAATTAAACAAGAAACCTTAACGAAAGTGTTATAAGATAATTGATTATCGAATTATTCGATTGATCAAAAAAAAAAAAAAAAAAAAAAAACAAAAAAATGTTTCAGTAGCTACTGCAAGTTTAGTTAAGTATACCTGTTGTTATTCAGTTTTTATAAAAAAAAAATCTGGCAACTAGAAAGATAATATTTTTGCCTTTTACTGCTTGTTCTACATTTTAAAGTTAGAAAAACATTAACAAGTTTAATTCAAATATTTACATAATTTGTTTTTATTTTTAGATTTTATCAAAGTTTCCAATTATTCAACATGTTTATTTTGGAAATTTAATGTCGTTTGATAGCGTCAAACCTGGTACAACTATAGCAAGTGCACGTTTAGGCTTTTTACATCCTGCATTTGTTACAGAAGCAAAAAACACAACAATGGAAAGTAACACAAAACCTGATGAAAAGGTTATTGAAGCGACGATTTCTTCTGAGCCAGATACCTTAAAAAATAAGCAAAAGGAAATGAAAAATGCTGAGCCTAGTCCATAGACCAGGGATGATATGTTTATACTTTTCGTTATATACATTATGGGCTCAACATAAATCTTATAACGATGTAACGATTATGTTTTCGTTTTGTTTACTTTTTGATTTTTAATAATAATAATAAAAATAATAATAAAAAGGCTGGTCCAAAAAATTGAGGTTTGGATAAGTTAAAAACTCTTATAGTTTCTACAATATCTCGAAAAATTCCACTTCTTCATTCCAATCAGGAAAAACCATGAGCAGTGAAAAAGGGTAAGCCTTTTATTGAAGATGAAATATAGCAAATTAAATTTAAATATAATAAAATAAGAAACATATGAGGTTTAACAGCCAGTGACGACGGTATTTACGAAAAGGTATGACAACAATATAAGGTTACATTTGAGAAAGGTGCACTTCTAAGCGGTATCGGCTAACTACAAATTGAGATATTTGTAAGAATTTATATAAGTTTTATGTTTGTACCATGTATTGTAACATGTAAAAATTTACTTACCATATCTTGGTGCTATTATTGTCATACTTCAGTTAAATTGATCAAATAAAAGTATTTCAAAAAATGTTTCCAAATTGGTGATTTGGAAAAAACAGCTTTCGTAATTCAAATTCAAAACTAGTTATCGCTAATATAATATACTGCTTAGGAATTACATATCGCCAAGCATTGTTGAAAGCTTTCTAAAATTTTTGAAATCATTCTTAGAATAATGTACTGCAGAAATCAGCGCAATATTTATTATCAGCAACAAGTAACGTAAAGTCAAAACGAAATCTAAAGCTCTATTATCATCCATTCTACGCAAGGCATAACTTGTTATATTACCAAACGAGTTAAATTTACATATTGCTAATTATATCGAAAGAAAACCTAAGCGAAAGAGAAACACACAGATAAGCAAAGCGATAAGCGAATAGAGAGCCACAAACAAAAACAATTTGGATGTGTTAGGTTCGTTATAGCTCGTTCGGTTAGGGCATAGCCTTATCTTCGCTTACTTTTACGTTTGTAACTCAAACCAATTACTGTCCATTTATATCATCGTCTCAAACAGCTTATCAGTGTTCCAGTTTCAGAAACTTCCTTGCGAAAATAAATCACAAGCTATTTTGCCAAAAAAGGGCCATCAATCTTTGATAGAAAAAAATTTCTTAAGTAATATATAAAAATTTTGTATTTTTTGAGAGCTTACTGTATGCATGTGTGTACATTTAAACCAAATTCCTTATATAATTGATTATCCTTGTGGAAGATTTAGGTCCCTCAATTTGACATATTTTACATCGAAATTTTTATTTTAGCCTGTATGTTATGGGAATAGTGAGATTTGCTTTATGGTAATGTTGCAAATTTCTTGCCTTTTGATTTTAGTTGACTAATTATAGAAATTTTATTGCATTCTAAATATTTTAACTTTATTTTTAAATTTTTACTATAATTTTTCGAATTTTTCGGAGATCAGCAACAAATAATTTTAATAAAATATTTTTCTTATGTACACATATGAAAACAGGTGACGCAATTTCTTAACACTTTGCACTCGAGGGCTCCGCTATGGAGACAATGCAAATAATTTTAAGTTCATAACATAAGGACAAAAACAAATCGTAATAACTTCATTTATTCTGTTAACAAATTACAAATGAAATCTGTTCAGGAAAGTTTTGTTTATGTAACGGTAAAAATTATATAATTAATTAATTAAAAAATTAATTAAAAAAGATTTAAAATGACTTTTCTTTTTATGCGCATATCATTTACTTATATGTGAATATGGTTTTTCTATTAAAATTGATACGAGTTGCTGGTAGTATGAGTGAAAAAAAGCTTCGAGTGCAAAGGGTTAATATGATTTTTCTATCTCACTTTTATAAATTTATGTTATGAAAAATAAAAGTAGTGTAAAAACTCTGTAAAAAAATTCTTGCAAAAGAAAACCGTTCTCAGTCAGTTTATACTTCTTATAATAACACAAAAATAGTATAAACACTTTTAAATTAGACATAATGTAATTTTCAAGTGTTTATATATAACGGTTCAAAAGATACGGCCATATAGGACAAATAAAATTAATTTTAAGAATACCCTTTAATTCCTTAATCCAAATTATAAACTTGTTGTTTAAGCGGACTTAGAAATACAGGTCCCTTGTAAGTTTCAGCCGTCTGTCTATAACGGTTCAGAAGTTTGGCCACATACATTAAATTACATAAACATTGGGACACCCTTTTATTTCCAAATTCACACTCATAAAAAAAAAAACATTCAGTCGAATTGATAACCTCATTTAGCAACAAGTATACATTGAAAAAGGGTAACCAAGAGGCATTTCTAAATTTAACAACTTTAGATAAAAGTGAGCTTTTTCAGTTATTTTTTTATTTATGAAAATTCCACAAAAGTATTTTTTATTTTGTTAAAAGTATTATTTTCTATACAATAAATTGTCTAAAAGATAAAGTAAATCCTTTAATTCTTTGTTATTAGAAGGCGAAGAACCTCATAAATAATCCAAAACTTTTTCATTGATGAGAGCACGGGATCGAAAGATAACAATAAGCTATAGAAAATGACATCATTTCGTGTCAGTCTAAAACATTTTGAAGAACCGAACAATTAAATGTAATTGTAATCGCTGTTTCTTGGTTCTTGGGCTTCTGCTAATTCTTCAAGAAGAAGAAGATTATACTTTATGAACTGTGTGCGTTATGTTTCTCCATGAATGTATGTGTATTCTCCAAAGTAAAATGAATTAATTTTAGTTTTGCTATTAATTGCCATTGAAACTACGCTAACCATTCTAAGCAATTTCTTGCCAATGCCGGTTATGTTTGAAGTTGTTTCAAAATCCTAAAAAAACTTTTATTACAGTATTTCCATTGTTAATGTTTGCCCCACTACAAAGAAGTTCATCGACTATTTACCTCGTTTGTGCTCTAAACACTTTTTTTCAGAAGCTCTTTGAGCTTTTAGTTTGTCATTGTTTTTTGTTTTTTTTTTATTACATTTTCTGTTATACTACTGTGGGCAATACTGAGCAAATGCTCAAAAACACATTCTACCATGAAGGGAAGAGATTCTGAAAGATAGAGCTTTTTCGTTGACAATTTTTTTTTTTGTATCTGAGAATTCCGACTTCTTATCACATATGAAACTTTAAAAAGAAAAACTCTATCAATCATTGTTAAACTAAGTTGAAAGGATAATTTAACATAATATTACGAGGGCTGCTATATATATTTCTGGCCTGGCAACACTGAGTGCTGCCAAGTGCAATCTGACATTTCCATTGGAAAGTTTGTCATTTTTAAGCATAATCGTACTCAAAACGTTTTGACGTACGACCATTATTTGTGTTGTTTACAGTGACTTGAAAAACTAATATAGAAAAAAATGGAATTAACTCGTAAACATTTTCGTGCCATCATTTTTCACAACTTTCGACGTGGATTATCACGACAAGAGTGCATTGATGAACTTAAATCTTTGTATGGAGATGAAGCACCATCCTATAGCACTGTGAAAAATTGGTATAATGAATTTAATCGTGGCCGAAGCTCGCTCAAAGACGAATTCCGTGAAGGTCGTCCAAAAACGGCTGTTGTGCCAGAGAACATTGATGCCGTGCGTGAACTCATAATGCAAGATAGACATGCGACATACCGAGAGATAGACACATCCTTGGACATTTCTTCCACCAGCATACATTCGATACTGCATGAACACCTGGCCGTAAAAAAGGTATGTTCTCGTTGCATCCCGCACAAATTGAAAGTCGCTCAAAACAAGGCTCGTGTCGATTGGTGCAAAGAAATGTTGCAAAAATACGATTGCGATGCTTCAAAAGACGTTTATAAGATCGTTACAGGTGACGAATCATGGATCTATGCGTATGAGCCCGAAACGAAACAACAATCGACCGTGTGGGTCTTCAAAGACGAGCAAAATCCAATGAAAGTTGTTCGTGGAAGAAGCACTTCGAAGCAAATGGTCGCCTATTTCTTCGGCAAAACTGGTCATGTGGCGACTGTTCCGCTTGAGCAACGTAGGATGGTCACTTCTGAGTGGTACACTACAATTTGTTTGCCTGAAGTCATCGGAGAAATTCGAAAAACCAACAAGAGAAGACGAATCATTGTTCACCATGACAATGCGAGCTCTCACACATCGGCTCAAACCAGAGCGTTTTTGACCGGCCAAAACGTCGAATTAATGGGTCATCCGCCGTACAGCCCTGACTTGGCACCTAATGACTTGTTCTTGTTTCCGCACATCAAGAAAAAAATGCGTGGTCAACGATTTTCGTCGCCAGAAGAAGCTGTTGAAGTGTTCAAAAACCATGTTTTAGAGGTGTCTCAATCGGGGTGGAAAAAGTGCTTCGACAACTGGTTTGAGCGCATGCAAAAGTGTATAAATCATGCTGGAGAATACTTTGAAAAACAATAAAACCATTTTTGATTATAAATATTCGCATTTTCACTATTCGGCCAGAAATATATAGAGCAGCCCTCGTATTAAGTTAAGATACTGGTTCACTGAGGGAAAAATCTAATCTAATCGGACTTAAATCAAGTCGGAAACGTCATAAAAGTCTGTTAAGCTTGATAATTCTAAAATCAAGCCAAAAATCTTATTTTTAGAACGTTAATTCTTAGGTTGGTTTTTAAGCCGGTATGTTCTTAATTTAAGAATAAATATCTTGTTTTAAGAATTATGCATTCTTAAAGTAAGATTAATGTGGGCTTATTTTAGGTCTGATTCAAGCATAGTTTAAGAATGTTTATTCTTATTTCAAGAACGTTCCCTCTTAATTTCATGCTTTTCGAAATTCGAATGTATTTAATCCCATAAACCCAGCAAACAAAACAAAAGATTTTTAATTGTATTTTTATCTTGCTGTAATTTTATTCAAATGAATAAATGAAATATACAAAATTGATATACTTTTGTGTTTATAATTCTATTTATATGTTCTTAAGTCTAATAAATGATTTACCACTATTTATGAGTTCCATATATTTATAATATATACTCGTACATTCTGTTTTTAAATATTTTCTTGGTTCAATTTCATATTACTAAAAATGATTATTTAAGCCTTTTACCTTAATTCTATAACACACAACATTAATATTTGTTTTATTTGAAAGAGATCATGTATGATGTTCGTAATTGCTAGGAAATATTTAGGTTCATAAAGTGTACTCTTATAAATCATTTCTTCAATCATATCTACATTAGCAAAATTTATATCTGGTAATGAAATTATTAAAAAAATAAATTACATTGTCTTAAATCAACAGTTTTTGAAGATATATAACTTAAAACAGGTTCTAATGAGTTCTATCAATCTAATAAAATATGCATTTTTATTTAAATTAGTTGTTAGTGAGAAAATTTCAAATAGAAGTAATATTTGCAGATTGAATATCAAAAAAATTAAAAAAAAATTTTTGTATGAAAAGCCATGGTAATTGACAAGCATCGGGATGCTTTAAAATAAATACTTTAAAAATTTTAAAGCACACGTCTAAACATTCTACATAAAAATCAATTTCGTATAACGTCTTATCAAAATAAACATAAAAACCTTTTATATCCACATCTGATAATCCTTCTACCAAAAAAAAAGCTTGTACAGTCAATTTAGCTGAGTAGTATTTGGTGTGTATTTCATTAATTTGCTGCTGGTAATTATTAATTGATGTCAACCTTAGTGCAAAACTTTCCTATACATCGACAATAGTTGCCTTTTTGTTTAGTTTCCCTGAAGAATTTCGAAATCGAGTTAGGGAAGGCATTACAGCGTTAAGTAATATGGTCAATATGTAGTCCTGGGCATCTGAAAAATAAAAAAAATAAATACAGAAAATTATATTAAGTCTTATTTTCATTCTTCTTATTTATATTGGTTCTTACCTTCGTTTTCAGTTAACTTTGCGTTATTAAGTTGTTGCCTACAAAAATCATTACGGTTATGGTTTTCATAATACTGAATTAATTTTACTTTAAAATCTTCCCTTTTTGAGTATAGTAATTGTGTTTTAAATGGATACAATAACCAAAGTCGACTTTGATCTAAAATTATTTTTAATATTAGAAAATTATGAAAAAAAAATTGCTACACAAATATTTAGCAATCCGGGTGCTCTTCAATCTTACATTTTAGGCCAAGAATAAAAAATTCAGTGGTTTCCATTTCGTTTAAATCCTGTTGACGCAACTTAAAAGTTAATATCCATTTTTCGCAGACATCATTCCAGTCAGAACTATCTATGCTTAAGATTGTTTTAAACGCTATAAGTGTTGATTTGTTGGTCTCAGTTAAGATTTCAGTGTTAAATAGTAAGGTTTCAATTCAAGAATCTTTATCAGAGTAATTTTTTCCAATTTATCAATAAGTCTCCGTTTTTTTATCTTCTATTTTTGTATTTAGCGTACAGCTTACCGCTTGGACTTTTGCGCCCTTATCTTGGTATAAAATAGTAATTCTTAGATAAAGGAATATTTGTTAATATACTTTGTACAGTGAAATAGTATACGTCCTACCACTACAGTTTTTTAATTAGGAAAAATACTCACAATTTCATTTATTAACACAATAAAGTCTTTTGCATGGAGCGTGATATTGTTGCTGATTACTTCTTCTACTATGATGTTTATCAATTAATTTCTGTGCTGGTGTGTTAACTTTTGGTTTTGATTGTAAAATTCAAGATGATGATGATGATTCATTTAAAATAATCCTCAAATCTTTAATCAATAATTTTCCACAGACTGACAGATTTACAGACAAAGAGTTTAAGGAAGTGTTTTTTGGAGTTTTCACAGTTTCCAGCCAGTCTTCCAATTTCGATGGCATTACCTACTATAGTCTATTCCAAAGTATAATACATGTTTATGTTTATAAATATTTTATAATTGTAGTGTCTCTTAAAACATTTCTACCTGTTCCTTTTCCAGACAAATAACTTTTCAGGAATTTCCGTGCGTAGCCTAACGGAAGAATAGCTTCCTTCAAGTCTCTTTACGCATATACTTTAAGCTCCTATAGGTTACTTCAACAGCTAAATAATATCGCAATAATAAATGATGTGTAGACAGGTTCCAAGTCGAATTCTTTTAAAAGTTTTCTCAAATTAACCCCTTCTTGGTTTCCGGCAGAATACTAAAATTGTTCTTTTTCAACTTTTAAAAGCACAAACTGACTATAATTAGTTGATGGGAATCCACAGATTTCCTTTTAAAATGATTGGAGATCATACCACGATTAACGTTCAACGGTTTCTTCTCCAGAGTATTAAAACTGTTTTCTTCGGCCGGAATAACTGCTTCAATAGCTACAGTCATCCAATGTTTAAAATTTGAGTATTTTTTTTATTTTCACCTTAACACGCTGAAAAAAACTCTCAACTAAAGAAGTCAACGCATACAAAAGTGTTTTTTTAATTTAAAATCCTTTCGGCTAAAATTAAGAATTTTATGCTTGTTTTAAGTATTTTTAGATTTAAAAAAATTTTTTTTTCTTAATGTAATCTCAAATCAAGAATTTTATTCTTAAACTAGGATTTTTATTCTTATTTTAAGATTGCAATCTTTTTTTAAGACCGTAATTCTTAATTTTATCTTCATTTTAGTGTTTTGCAGGCTTAATTTTTACAAAATTTCAGATTTCTAAAAACAAGCCCGACACAGCTTGATTTTATCCCGCAGTTTTTCTCTTAGTGTTCCAATAAGTAGTTATTATTATTACATTTAAATTTGGTTTTTCCCAAAAAAAAAAACTGACTTTCAAAATAGAGGAGAATTTACATAAAAATGTAAGTATATTAATAATAAAAATTAATTAGAAAATTAAAATTATTTTTGTAGGTCAAAAACAACAAATAAAATGCAAATGCATCATTTGTTGATGCTTATGGAAGCCAATTCTGATATTGCCTGCAGTTTTTTTAAAGGCAACAAGGATGCCCTTATTCGGTTTTGGCAGATCGCCGAAACTTAACTTAACTCTCTGGGGCCTTCTACAAAATGTACTGCTGAGTGGAAAAAGGTATTATACTAATATTCTTACAACAAAAAATAAATATCTTATTTCCTTCTCCCAATTATAGGTGTGGGCAGACCAGAAGAAGTATGTGCGGCAAAAGGCTGCCCAAAATTTAAGAAATAAAATAAGCACTGGAGGTGGGCCAAACAAAGAGCAAAAATTATCACCTTTTGAAGAGGCAATTTACAACCTCATTGGCATGAAGGCTTCTGTCGAGGGTGTGCCAGCGAAATCCTTTGGTGTGAGTCCGCCAAATCGGAAAGAAAAGATAGCAGAAGCTCCGCAAAACACATTTTTTTTGGATGATTTAGCAGTTACAGTGGAGGAAAAAGAATGCGACACCGAAAATATAGACTATGTGACTCCAGCAAAAAAATTAAAAAAAATACAATTTGCCAAAATTAATTGAATAAAACAACACATGATGCACTGCAAGCCGAGCTTGTAGTAAAAAAGGAACTCTTGCATACCATAAAATTAGTGGCTGAGAACCAAAAAGAGTAAGAACAATGTACAAGAAGAATTTACCGATCGTTAGATAAATTAAATGACCAGCAAGAGAAACACTTCAAGGAAATGGAAAGGATAAAAAGTGAAGAACTACAAGAAGTACGGCGCTACAATGCATTTATAGAAAAGTTAAGGGTAAGAGAAGTGGAATATAAGCTTGAAAAAGCCAGGGGGGTTATTATGTAATTCGATTCGAATCGAAAAGGTATTCGAAAAGAATTTCCGATTCGAAAACAAAATTGTATTATATAGTACGTTCGAAAAGGTTACACAGTTGCATTTAAATATTTAAGGGTAAAACCTAGTAATGCCAATGTTCAGAATGTCAGAAACTTGGCTGTACTCTGCTTTTCTCTTTTTAAACGTCAAAATTGCTTTGAAAATATCTAAATAAAATTCCAACAAATTTGTGCTAAATTTATAGCACAAGGATATAAAAGTTAACAAATGGATTGTGTTTCGTTATGGGAAAGTGATGAAGAAACTAACATAACTTCAGAAAGAATACAAAGAAAGTTAATAAGAGATACATCAAATATTATGAATCTCACTGAATACTCGTAAGAAATTTATTTGAAACAAGTAATAAAATATCATATCATGTACAAAACTACTTTTAGTTTCATCAAGAATTTTCGTCTTAACAAAGGCGCATTCATGTATGTACTTAATTCTATAAACTACGACTTAAAAGCACCTCAAAGATCTAGCGCCGTGCCTCCAATGCTGAAATTGGCAGCGACGTTAAAGTGTCTGGCACAAGGTGGTTACCAGCACCAAATCGGCCAAGATCGTTTATTAGGAATGTCTCAATCGTATATTTCCGTTTGTCTATCGGAAGTATGTGAAGTAATTGAAAAAAATCTTTGTCCCAAGCATATTGTTTTAGAAATGACCGAAGAGAAAAAAATGGAAGCAAAAAGATTTTTTTATAATAAATGTGCAATACCGGGAATAATAGGTGCAATAGATGGAACTCACATTCAAATAATAAGACCAAGAAACAATGAACACTTATATTTCAACAGAAAACTTAAACATAGTATAAACGCTATGGCGGTAAGTTAAATGCCTATGCATGTGTACGTATATGCCTAATTATTTATATTATTTCTATACTTTCTTAAGATTTGTGATCATGAAATGTATATAAGAGCTATAAATGGACGTTTTGGAGGAGCTTGTCATGACTCTCATATCTGGAATTTATCTGAAGAGAGGCAAAATTTAAAAGAAAACTTTCAACTTGGAGATACTGGAACCAGAATAATTGGTAAAATTCGCATATTATTTTGTTTAACTTTTATAAACGAGTAATTAACTTTTTTCAGGCGATTCAGGTTATCCGTTGGAACCATGGATTTTGACGCCTTACAGAAATGCATCTGAATCTCCTGAATCATTTTTCAATGATCAACATTCCAAAGGAAGGTCTATTATAGAAAGGACATTTGGTATTCTAAAAGCGCGTTTCCGTTGTCTTTTATCAGCAAGAGAACTACATTACTCCCCAGAAAAAGCAGTTCAAATTCTTAACGTCTGCTGTTTATTACATAATATTTGTTTATTGTATAATGTAGACAGTGAAAGTTTGCAAATTGAGAATAGTACTATTACATCTTCTGTTAGCAGTAGCACTGAAAGTAATTTGGAAAGTAATTTTTTTAATATAGCAAAACGTATAAGAAATGAAATAAGGGATAATATGATAAATTAATAAATACAAAAATTAAAAAAAATCAATTTTTTATTTCATTAACAAATAAGAAGTGTATCGTATCAAAAACTTGTAATTCATTAAGATTAGCATTTATCTATCTACCTAATAAAAAAAAATATTCTAAAGCTAAGTTAAAATTTTAGTAAAAGTATTTAATTATGACCGTATTTTTTGCACTCTAATTCAAACATTTTTTGCTTGAGCTCCAGTTGTGCAACTTTACGCTTCGTTTTTTCTATTTCATTTTTCTTCAAAAATTCAAACTTTTCTCTTTTTAACTTGTAAATGCGTTCATTCAAATCGCTTTTACGTTTTAAATATTTGTTATTGGTTGAAAGATTCTTATTAATTTCCTTCATCTCTGTTAGGCAACTTCTTTGATTTTCCTCTAATTTATTCAACAGTTGTATTGAACTTTCTTGATACTTAATTTGGTTTTCAACTTGCTTTTGTAATAGCATGTCCTTGCTTGAAGAATTGCTACAGGTACGTCTACGTGGAGTAGTGACATTTAAATCTTTTGAGCTTTGTTCATTAGAATTTGCCATACTGTCATTGCAAGATATATCAATACTTTCTTGAATTATATAGTTATCCTCAATATTATTTTCTGTATTGTGCGTAGACGTTTTAATATTTGTGTATGCCCCAAACCTTGATGCACCATTAATTCCTTCAACATATTCATCGATTGAAAGCAATTCAGCAGTTTGTTGCTCCAGCGCTGTTAATGAACAGTAATTGCTTGGCCCTCCTCCAGTTCCTGAAAGGCTACTTTTATTGCGACGGGACTTCACTTTAATATGCTGTTTGTAATCCGCCCATACCTGTGATTTTAAACATAAAAATTTTTGTACATATTGAGATGTAAACACTTCAAATTTTTCAATTACATACTTTTTTCCACTTTTCTATTTCATGTGTAGGTGGGCCTGCAGCATTTAAATCTTGAGCTAGTTTTTGCCACAATTCCCTTGACTTACTTCTGGCGTTTGAAGCATTTAAATGGCCTTTTGCTAAATCAGAATGCCGCGTCATAAATTCTACCAATATTTCATATTGTCTAGGCTTTGTGTAAACACTTTTTTTGGCGTATCCCTTGCACAAACCGAAACAGAATTTTTATTTATTTACTTAATAATATACATTTATACTTACATTATTATTTCTTTATATTTCCGCAATGAAAATGGCATTCGAATGAATAAATGCGTTAGAAACAAATTTGACACTTATTTTCGTACTACATAGTTGCAGTTTCGAAAGGGATTTTTTTAATACGAAAGGGGGTAAAAAAAATCGCGTATGCAAATAATTTTTTACGAAAGTTCGAAAAGAAATTTCCGAAAATCGTACTGTCTAATGCAATTTTTCCGAATTCGTATATTTTTCGATTCGAATCGAATTACATAATAACCCCCCAGACTACAACTAGAGAGTTAGTTCTAGACGAAAATTAGAGAAATTGTGATGCCAGTTAATTTTATTTATTGTTTGCTTTTAAAATTGAAAAAATGAATTGTTATCTTTTTTTGTTTTGTACATGGAATATAATTTTTTTTTTGTTTATTTTTTAACGTTTAAATAAAATACAAAAAATCTAGTATCATGTTGAAAATTGTTTAAAGATTGTTGAAAATTGTTTAAAGATTGTGTGAAATAGCGGTTCTAACAGCTTGAGCAGCAGACAGGTATTGATTCGACGAAGTTGGTGGTGTTACGTCCTCTTCTGGCATAATAAACTCTACGTATTCGCTGGGTGTATCCTTCACTTTGTTACATTTCTAAAAAATTCTGTCTTTAAACAATATCTTTAAACTTTTGTGAGGAAAAAAGTTTTTAAAAGTTAAAAACACAATACAGCTTTGTTTTGTTTATTAATGCTGCCCCTTTTTCGCTTTTTTATTCCTCCGAATTTCATGGGTGGAGAAATTTTTTCTCGAGAATTATATTTTCCTTGGGGAAAAATTCCGTGAGAATATTTGTGATTGGGCTGTATATGCGAAAAGTCGATACATTTTAAAAATATATTTTTCATGTTTTAGAAAGCGATATGATCTTTACGTTATAAAGTTTACTCCACAACTCAAAATGTGTCGTTCTTATTGGCTAACAAGGTTTCGAAACATGAAATGAAAAAAACGACTTATTCTCCTAAAACGTGGAAAGTACAAGACATAGAATGAACGAATACACATTATAAAGAAAGAAATGGCGAACAATTTTGTGTGATTAACTCCAAAATTTGAAATTTTGAGTTATGGCGTTCTTGAAGTAAATAAGCGATATACATATATACCTTATGTGATCGGAAATTACAAACGGAATGACAAACTTAGATAAATAAAAACCACCGGAATATTAAATTAAGTAAACTTTAAAAATAAGGTTCTAATATTCTGAATAAATTATTAAAACTACCGGTATTTACTATTGAGAGTGAAAGCTCTTCGGGAAAGTTTTTTTTTTTTACTTTTTCATCACATATAATATGAAGAGCTTGTTTAATTACTCATTTATTAACTGCACCTTTCATATTGATTTTTAAAAATATTTTTACGGATTTCACTTTAATTGGTTCCACTTCTCATACACATATGTACTTTGTTTCCAAAAAATTTTCAATGTTTACGTTACACAAACAAGAGATCGCTACACAACAAACTACCAAATGATAATAAGTTGATTGCTCAAAAACTTACAAAAATAAATTGCATAGGTATAGAATATTGATCTCTTATATCTCACAATTTTGAGTCTACCATGAGTGAAACTATTCAAATTAATGATAAACAAAATTATTAATGTTTGTTCTCTATAGTTTCCTAAAGTTAGGTTTTCAAGGTCAAGCTTAAATAAAAAAGACTATTTATTTAACATACTATTTTCCGACGTTTCGTTGGCGGTTTTTTCCAACATCATCAGGGAAATTTTTTTTATTAAATATATATTCTTTCTCGTCAAATTAACATTATTTTTATAACAGTTTTGTTTTGTAAAAGTTGAACAATACTACACAAAACTTAAATTAATCAAAAAGAATGTAAAATAAACTTAAAATAATATACAGTAGTATACAGTAAAAAATTTTTTTTAGCTTTGTTGATCACAGTTGTTTTTATACTTAATGTCATTTAGTTTGACTCAAGGAACATTTATTTTACTGGATAGTTCCGTCCGTCCAGCTGGTTTGTAGTTGGAAATGTCAAACGAAATACAAATCGCTTTGTTTGTTTACGAATCAATCAACTAGCAATCAACTAGGTTTGAGAAAAACACTTCGAAGTGTTTCCATTGAGCTCAAGTGTTTTGTAAATTCGAATTAATGACGTAACACTGACATATTTTTGCGTAAAAGAAAAAAAAAACGATGTTATTTTTGTAAGAAATCGTTTTTATTGTTAAATTAATTTTTGTTTTTATATATTTTTCTTTTTATAGTTTTTAAACACTTTTTTTAACAAAAAATATTATTGCTTTCAAACATTTAAAAGTATTTGTCACTTTTTCGATAAAAAACATCCAATATGAACAGATAACTCGGAGTTGAACTTGAATATCTTAAGACACACCACAGTGTTGCAAAGGCAAAATTAGTTAGAAAAAATAAATTTTCGACATGATTTGAAACAAATCAAGTGATTTAATTGGTTTTTGTAGCATTTAAAATGTATGGAAAATCAAGTAGCAAAGCAATGGAAACGCACTTTAAAACTTCAGGAGCAAACAAATTTTATAAATAAAATAGAATATGCTGCTCTTATAAACTTTTCGGGATGTATTATTTAAAAAATGAAATGAGGAAAGAAATCAAAATTATACATACGTAAACGTTTTTAAAAGGCAAACAAGAAATTTATAGAAGAAGTAGAAAAACTATATTTAACTTTTCTTAAAATGAATGTTGCTGATGTATTTACTCTCCCATACGCAAAATTTGTTGTGCAATTGTAATTCAATATTAGATAGTAATTATTATTATTTTGGGAAAAACATTTTTTCGTATTCGCTTTTCACATGTTAAAATAAATATAATTCTTTGCAATTTTAATAAGCTCCTTTAATTCTGCAATTGCATTTTTAATAAGTTATGATAATAAGCAAATTTTTATAAATTGTCTCATAGAGTCAAAGGATGTATTTCTGTGTAAATTTGAATATAATTTATATTTATGTTTATTTATTATACAAATTACACATATTTTGTTAAATAGTTCTAAAATATTTTTTTCTTATTTATATTTTTGGCAACCCAAATTTTATTGTTTACAAAAAATATATTTCAAATGATTCCGATTAATGTCAGAATTGAAGTGGAACTACCTTCTATTTTTATATCATGATAAAAAGCCATGTTGTTTTTGTAATGTTGTATTTGTTGTAGAGCCGCTACTAACAAGTATAATAAATGTACCTTCCCTGCAAACATTTTCAATCGCCGAATCTTCGCCCGCGAATCGCCGGCAAGTTGTCTACAATCGCGTGCGAGCCAAAAATTACCTTCAATCGATTCACTAAAACGCTCGCTTGTGTGCCTGTTGTGATTTGCGAATAGAGATCCGCCGGCGATTCACAATTAACGACTCGCAGGCAAATCACAAATAGCGACTCGCCGGCGATTCACAATTAACGGCTCGCAGGCGAATCACAAATAGAGATCCGCAGGTGATTCGCAAATACTGCATTTAAATTACGATTTCTCGTTATTAACATTTTTAGCAATAGATTACTTTTACACACCACACCTTTCACTGATCACTACTTATTTATTTATTTCTTTTTGGTATTTTATATTTTCGATGTATTCTTATTGTCTTTTTAACAGACCCTTCACAGATGACTTGTCCAACTGAAATGAAAATTTTGCTAATTGCTCTTGAAACCAAATATTTATTTTCCCGTTACCTTTAGAAAACAACAAGAAATAAAAAATTCCATCGAAAGTTATGAAAAAACACAGATGACTCAACTCAAATGGATAAAGAATGCAAAAATACGTTGTTAGAAATATTTCCCTTTACCAGTGTACGCTCGCGTATTCATCGCTGAGTTGTAAGGCATAGGCGATGGCACGCGATTCATATCGTAAACTTAATCAAATTTGTTTTCAGATTTAAGTGCTTTTAGAACAAAAAATTACTTACGTGTGTACGTTCGCGTATTAGTTGTAAGGCATAGGCGATTGTAAGCGATTTCTATTCCCTGAGCAGAATCGCGTAATCATCGCCAAACAAACCATTGCCAAAAATCTAAAAAATGTTTGCAGGGTTGGTTCGACATGTGCGTTGTTCGGTTATGTTAAATGTGTGTAATTTATAAAAAATATGTAAAGAAAAATTACGCAATAAAAATTAAATTGGTCAAATTAAAATGAAAAGTTCTTTGCAGCTGGAAGTAGATTTATGTTAGCAAATTGATTAATAATAAATTTTAACGCAAAATATTTTTTTTATCTCTATATCGTATTTCGCATTACAATTTCAAAGGTTCTTAAAATTTGAATTAAACCTTTTTTCTTTAAACCTTTTTATTACCTTAAAACATACGGTTTTGATACTACAGAATTTCGTTGCTTGTAAGAGTTATATATTCGATGCTTTAAAAAGACACCCTTTTTACACTTCTAACAGACATATATTCGACACTACCAGAATATTCAATTTTAATCCTTCTTGGAGACGCTAAATAGCTTCCCAATAGTTGTGCCACAGTAGTGATTCGTTCCATCTTGACTGAGGATACTAATTAGAACAGATTCGGGGAAATGATATACGATGACTTTTTCGATAAAAAAAATTGTTGCAGGAATAGTATATACAAAGGTATTTATGTATTTATTTTATTATCTTTTCTTGGATGATTTCGTTTCAAAGGAGAAACGTACTTTGCAAAAGTTTGTGGAACAATTTGACTAAGTCGGCAAATATACATAAGTCCAGATTTAAAAGTGTATTTTTTAAGGATTCTAGAACTTTAATATTAACAGTATTAGTTATTTTAAATTGTTATCCTAAAATACCTTATTATTCACCCTTATTGTGTTTGGCGTTTTTGCGACGAAAGCCGGGCATTTTTGAAAAATAGAACCGTAATTGGTGAAAAACGTCAATGAATACGACACTTCAAAATCTATTACAAAAACGACATATATATGCAACCGTGTTTGGCGTATTTATCTGTCAAAAGTACAAAAAGTTGTCGTTTAAATATTTGCTCACGACATTATTCAAATTAATTTAAAAAAATAAGTTCAATGGAAGGAAATAAAATGTAAGTGCACAAAAAATAAAATTAATAAGGCATATTCCATGGAAGTAATAGTAAATGAAGTCAACTTTTTGATTTTGTTCTTATATATGTAATTATGGTTTAAATTTTAGCATTAAAATCACAACTGCAGCGCAATTTGCCAAATTAGTAGAAGTAATGGAACAGAAACCTTATTTGGCAAAAGGCTTCCACAAAGGTGTGAAGGCCATAAATATTTAAGAAGAGTGGAACGCAGTTTCCGAAGATTTGAATTGTCTTGGTCCCCCATCCCGTTCCGGAGAGGGATGGATGAAGGTGTGGGCCGATTTTAAATTTAAATTGAAAAAAAACTCGCTCATTATAAAGCGGAAAGTTATGCTACAGGTGGCGGACCTTACAAAAAATTTGTTTTTTCAGCAGTTGAAGACGCAGCAATCAATTTATGGAACATGCATATGCTTGTCCAACATAAAGACGCATTTGGACTTAAAAGACCGCAAGCTATTTCTCCAGACCCCGAGCCAAATTTAGCTGCTAATTCTATCAGTATTGAAGAAATTAAAGAACCATATACACCAACTCCACAAAAAAAGTCCAGGAAAACCAACAACGACGGAAAAGTAACGTTATTACAAGAACAGGTAAAACTACAAAGAGAACTATGCTTGGAGCTGAAAAATAAACTGTCCGAAATAGAACGATACACCAGAAGAACTTGTAAAGCCAAAGAAGAGAAATTACATTAATATAAAGCGGAACTAAAAAGAAAAGACGAACACAGAAAAGCTATTTTAGAAATTCGGAATGCTGAACTCGAAATAAAAAAAAAAGAAAAATCGAATTAGAAGAGCTAAAAGTTGGAATGAATTAATTTTTCTTTTCTTTATATGAATATGTACATATATTTTAATTATTTTTAGTTTAAGTTTTAAAAGAAAACCAACTCTAAGTTAAACTTTATGTATGAATTACTTTTAGTTTCGGTGCAAAATAAACAGTAAATTCACAAAAACTTTTATTATTTGAATTGAAATTTTATTTTATCTACTTTTTTTCATTTATTTATAAACATTTGATTGACACTTCTTTAACAGGCTGTTTCATACTCATTTCATTTAATGTAATCTTTTGCAATATCATTCAATTACAAAATTGTGCTTGTCGAAAGTTTTAGACGGTAACATAAGATTTTAAATTCGACAGCAACTACGACAGCTGTCGTTTTTCAACTACGCCAAACACAATAAGGGTGATTATATTACGTTTAAAAATTTAAAACCAAATTTTATTAAAAACTGTTAAGATACAGATACCAAACTTCTAAATTATAGTGGCCATTACAGACATTTCTGTAACTAGCGGCACACATATCATGCTAAATATTTTTTCTTTTCCTTGCTTATCATAAAAACAATTTCTATATTCCCCTTGTTTATTGATGTTTAATAAAATTTTTCTTATTACTTGTTTTTATTGCCAAAGAATTCAAAAGCTTCCTTAAATAAAATTTCTTCAGTGTGCCAAAAAGTTTTTTTTTTTTTTTTATTGAAAATCAAAATAAATTAAAGCTTTCCTTAGTACCTCTCAACGATTTGTTGTGTTTAAATGTCTTGCTTGTTCCCGGTTAAAATTTAAAAATGTGAATTTATTTTCTTATTTACTTAAGTCAATATATTAAAAATAAACAAATGCAAGTGAAAGTATTTTAAGACGCAAAATAGAAAAATACTTGTGTTATACTTTTAAATATAAAATAAAAGAAAAAACTGTTAAATTGTTGTAAAAATTAATGAAAAATATAAAACAAATAAACTAAAAATACTGATTTTAGATGATGTAATAAATGTTTTAATATAAAGCACATGATCCATTGAACTTGAAAGTTTTTTGGCATAAAAGCTTCTCCTCTTGTAGATAAAAGAGCCAAATGGACAGCCAGCCATTTGTTGCGTTTAATAACAATGTGAAAGAAAATAACTTTTTTTATGAAATACAAACAATATACCGAAAGCTTATAATGATCGACAGCACAGAGGAAAGAATGAAAGACGAAAACAAAAGCAGAAAAGATCAAGAAGTTTTAAAGAAAATTGTTCCAAAGTGTATTATTGTGTAAACAAAATTTTTATAAAATTTAAGGAGATCTGGCAAACAAAATAATGGCTAAAAAGTGTTGCGTGCGGTCACTGAGCGACAGCTCTTTGGGTGAATTAGCGAATCTGATTGTATCGACACTGGGTTATGCAAAATATGCCGCAGACGTTGATCTCGACATCAATATTGTTATGGTTGAAATAAATCAATATCTGGATATGGCTGGTGCGACATCAAACATTTATCAAGATTTGTTGCGAGTTATTCTTAGTTCGGATTACTTGGATGCTAGCATGCGTTTAACATGTTTACAAATGTTATTAAATTGTGGTGTGTCATTTCTGGTGACAGAGGTCTTTCCATTTTCATATTATGAAAAGATATTACAAGTAATTGCTGCGCAAGGAGCAGGGCTACGAGTTCTTAATTTGAAAGGGATATGGGTCAAGGATGAACATATGCACTACATGTTTGAAATTATCAAAAAATGTCAATATCTAACAAAACTCTTCGTGCCCTATATTGCAAACGATGATTTGCTTCAAGTGATCTCTAAACATTGCGAGCGTCTTCAAGTGTTGGACATATCTGGTGAAACGGACATAACCGAAATTGGAATTGAATATCTTAGCAAGGGCTTGTGTTCTCAACGTTTAACTGTCATCGATGTTGGAATGCCAGGCGAAGAAAATATTTGTTATTCTGATATATCCCTCATTTTGGAAAATTGCCCAAATGTTGAAACTTTATCAACATATTCATTCGTTGGACCTGCCCTTAAGTTCATTTATGATAATGTCGACAGAAACTTTACTTGCAAATTGAAATATGTTCACGACACAGGATCTGACGAGGAAACTGTAAAACTCATTGTCAAGACGTGTCCCAAACTTGAATCACTATACTTAGATACTCCTAAGCTGGGATGTTTAAGGGCGCTTTCTAGTACTTATTTGCGAAAACTTAAAATTTATAAATTTTCCTCAATTGAATTGCTAAAACTACTGGAAAATATGGGCAGAAATTTAGTACATCTTACAATGATAAAAAGCAATGGTGATTTGGACCTTAATCAATTAGCTCGAACGTGTCCAGGACTAATTGACTTAGATTGCTATATGATGGATGGTTTAGTTTATGCCAATTCAAATCATTGCCGCTTTACCTGCTTAGAAGGACTTGAAATGTTAAGCAGTCCCATGTCGAATATAGCCCTGAAAGCGCTTATATGTAACAACAAACAACTTAAAAGATTGGCAGTCGATAATGTATCATTTAGTGACGAAGATATTGTAAGGTATATTATCCACTTATTTAGTATATCTATTAATTTACATTTAAATAAAACTATAGATGGATTGCTAACCGCAGTATATTAAAACCGATGGCTGGTAAAACGAGAGACATTTGTAAATGTGAAATTATTTGTTATTTTGCATTTTTTGGTACGCTATTACAAGTTTCAAGTAAAGTTATGATTTAGTAGAATTTTTATATATGAGCTGGTTTTTTTTAACGGTTAAGATATTTAACGAATAAATTTCATTTTGAAATTATAATTACTTAATTATTTGAAATAATCAGGTATGTTCTGAAATCCACACGAAATTTTCACTTCAAATTTTTCAAAGCATTGTTGCTGTAAAATGATTTTTTACAAAAACAATGCCTTGAAAAATTTGAAGTGAAAATTTCGTGTGGAATTCAGAACATGCCTTTATAATCGATTTTTGTACCTCCACATAGACTTATACCACTTTCAAAAATAAAATTGCTGAAGAAAGCAAAACAGGAGCGAATTTAAGTCCATATTTTTATGGACATAAGCTTTACTAAAATAAATTTTTATGGAAAAAGCAACAGTTAAGAGTTTACTTCAGTTATGTAAAAAATATAAAAATACAAATTACTTCGTCTTTAAATAAGAAAAGGATCTTTCATATTTAGTTTTCTTTTACTTTAGGATATTGAAGTATTTATGGTAAATATGCGGTATATAAGGTGTTAAACTTATCATGTCGTTATATTTCTCTCTTGTTACGCTTCATGAAGTTTTATTAAGTTGTAACATATTAGTTTTGCTGAGTTTTTTTCGTCTTCCTTTTTTTCAAAACAAGCAGTTTGAAATTTCTGTCCTAATTTTTTCTGTTTAATATTGTCTCTTCTAGAGATTAAGTTAAGACAAATTGTTCTCTTTTCATTTTCTAAAAAAGTGAAGCTGTTTTTTTTGGCAAGCCTTTATAGCATTATAATAATCTTGCTGTTTCTGTGGTGTAAGGGGTATTGTAAATACACCTATACACAAACAAACTTAACATAGAATAATAAGTGACACCTGTATGTGATTACATGAAATATTACACACATTATATTAAATGTCATTTAAGTAATTGTCATTTTCGTTTCCTTTAGAATGAACACTTTTCTTAACACCTGAAAAAAAAGGTTAAAAAAGAATTTCCTGATGTTAAGTAAATAAAACACAGTTTCGTTTATCTGGTGATGTTCTATTGAAATTGTGATTGCAACTATGGAGAGAAGGAGTCTATACCTCATTAAAATTACCGCTAACTTAGTTTTTTTAAGAAGTAGAGTTACACCACTTAAAAAAAACCAGTTCATATACATAATTAGATTTTGGTTAGGAGTTATGTGAAAAGCACTAAATTTTTTGAGTGATTCCTATACAAATTTTCTAGACGAGTCGCTCGCTTGTAATACAGAAACCGCACATTAATCGCACAGATTCACAAAATACACACAAATAATAACTACATTAAAAACTTAAGACCGATTTTGCTTTTATCTACTTTGGTTTGACGTGACAATATATATTTCTAAATACCCATTTCATAACGATAAATGAATTAAAATTGATTTAGGCTTAGGTTTATCTTTTTTAATTTGTAAAAACCTTTTTTTATAATTTTCAACGAGGTCACTTTTGTACATGATATATTTTCTAAAATTTTTATGTTGGTGTAAATAGTAATCAATATGGAATACAAAAAACATGTTTTTGGAATTTTTATCTGTCTGTGTTCGTATCACGTAAAAACTACTTGATGGATTTGAACAAAATTTTATGAAGTGGTCTCTTAGAATCTTGATTTCAATGTAGAATGCTTTTTTTCGTAAAAATAAGTCATTGCGTGGATAAAAATAGAGATACAAGTCTAAAATCACCCAATTTTACCGGAATAAAGGTACTAAAATAGTTGTCTGCCCATTTTATTTTTGTAAATGGAAAATTTTAAACACACATATTTTTCTAAATTTGAATTTTAAGAAAATTAGAAATGACACGCAGACGCTAGTTATAAATAAAATATAAGAACTAAAAAGCTATACTGGATATTAAAACTTGGTCGCAGCAACTGTTAAGAAAGTTTATCTGACGGATTTGCGTCTTTACTAAAATTTATTCTGTTAATTGGGAGATACAACTAAACTAATTCAGCACATTTCTGCTAATACCCAAATGTTGATGTGAAATGTATTTAGAACAAATTTGTATGCAAAATTTGTTATAAAATATACTTGAAGGATTAACCCAAGTATTACGCCTGAACTACGAGGAATAAATAGCTTTAAGTCTACTCAAAAACGAAATATTTCCACCCTAATTCTAAATATTCCCAGGGAATTACTTAATTTCTTCCCGGAATAAAATTCCTCTATTCTAAACAAACGGGTAGAAAACTATTTTGGAATTGAATTTCGAATTTCTGAAGTCAGTTGTTTTGACTTAAAATGTGTAAAGCATTTTTATGGAAAACAAATATACACTAACAGATATTAAAACAAAAAAGAAATAAACATAATTCTTGCAAAAAAAAACCGACTTCAAAACAGATTTCATCTATCTGCCTATAACAGCTCAAGTGTATGGCCACATAAATTAGATTACATTAACTATTGGGACACCTTTATATCTACAAACTTTATACTTTTTCAACTGTTCAATAGTTTGGCAATATACATCAAATTGCAGCAACTATAGGGTCACTCTTTAATTTCCAAATTCAATTTAAATACTTGCTGTTGTAGTAGATTTAGCAATCAGGTTCTGTATAAATTTTAACCGTCTGTCTGTAACGGTTCAACATTTTGCCCATATACATCAGATTATATCAACTTTTCAATTTATAATATAACATTTTTATACTTCTTATTATACCAAATAAAGTAGTGGACATTCTGTCTAAAATTAAGGTGTTTGTATACAACGGTTCAAAAAATACGGCCATATAGAACAAATTACATTAATTTTGGGAAACCCTTTAATTTCTAAATTCAAATTCTTCTTGTTATAGCGGACTTAGGAAAACATGCCCCTTGTAAATTTCAGCTGTCTGTATATAACGGTTCAAAAGTCCGGCCACATACACTATATTATATCAACTATTGGGACACCCGTTTATTTCCAAATCTAAATTTTATACTTGTTGTAGAGGAGTTAGTAATACAGGTTCTTTGTACATTTCAATCGTCTGTCTACAACTGTTTAAAAGTATGGCCATATTATGGCCAAATTAAATGAAATATTGGTGCACCTTTTGATTTATAATTTTAAATATTATCAGCTGTTACTATAACGGCATAGCAATCGACATTGCGTCAAATTTCTTAATTTCTAAATTCAAATTATAAACTTGTTGGTATAGCGGATTTAGCAATACAGGTCGCTTTTAAGTTTCAGCGTTCTGTCTATAACGGTTTAAAAGTTTAATCACATACATCAAATTTAATGAACTATTAGCGCAACCTACCAATACAGGTTTGTTGTAAATTACAAGCGTCTGTCTACAACTGCTAAAAAGTATTGCAATATGCATTAAATTAAATGAACTATTGGCGCACCCTTTAATTTATAATTCTTAATATTAATACTTGTTATTATAACGGCCATAGCAATCGACATTCTGTCCAATTTGCAGGCGTTTGTCTATAACGGTTCAAAAGATAGGCTCATATAACCAAATTTACATCAATTATGGGGGCACCCTTTAATTTTTAGATTTATTTTTGTATAATTTTTTTGTTTTTGGTGCCTATAGTAATACGCAGGCATTTTAAATCTTACAGAAGTGCCCCTTACAATTCATAATACACGTACAAAATATGTATGTTGTATGGGGACACCATTTAATTTTTAAGATTATGAACTGTTTACCAAAAATTTTCAAAATTGGATCAGAAATGACTGAGTTCTGGAAGCACAAATATAAAAAAAGCAACATTCAGCCGAATAGTATAACCTCCTTCTTTTTTCGAAGTCGGGTAAAATTAAAAGTATTTTATACAAAAATTTTATTAAAAGGATTTAAAAATACCAGTAAAACAAAATAAATAAAACTTTAAAAAAGAACACTGAAAAACTAAAAAACACAATTAACTCTATTCTATAGGCAGAAAAATAATAATAATTTGATTCATTTTCACTCCACTTTATCACATTTTCATGGTATATGCCTAATATTTACATATATTTTAAATTTTCCAGTTCCAAAATCTCCGGTTTTTTTTAATTGTCCTAAGTGTTTTCCATTTCAAGATTATGCCGCTATTGCTCCTTTAATTCGTCTTTCTTAAGTCACAAAGCTGGTCTATGGAACGATAAACCTTTTTTGTGGCTTGAAGCTGCTGGTTCATCGTTTCCAAATTATTTCTTCTTGGAGCCTTTTTCATTTTTTTTCGCTGGTAGTGGCTTAGATAAGTCCTTATAGCTTTCCTTAGGGTTTATATCGTCGTTCGCGTAAAGCTCTGGTGGCAATTCTGCTCCAATATTTTCTTCTGTTCGCTTATTTTGTTTTAAAAAGAACAAGACAATCCGAAATTACACTCCGAAACACCTTTTGTTGGTGGCCCTGTTGAGTTCAACTCTGCCTCCAAATTGCGCCAAAACAGGTTTAATTCGTCCTTACTTCCTTTGAACATTCCACCAGCAATATCTGGGTGGGCTTGCATTTGGTTCAAGAGACCCTCCAATTGATTTTTTTTTGTTGTTTTGGACCTGAAAATAAGAAATTCATTAATATTTATGTGTTAAAAACTGCTAAGATATTTTTTTTTCAACATAAATTCAATTCAATTCAACTTTAATTTTTAAATACAACTCCCTTGCAATATTTTGGCGTAATGATTCATAATATCTACTTTTTTCCCGGTAAAAGATTCCCATTTTCGAAGTTCATTTAGAATAACGGAAAAGGGAAAAATTTCCCGGGGAATTTTCATTTAGAATAGGGAAAAATTCCTAGGGAATTGTCATTCATAATCGAGATGTATATATCTTGCACTTTCTGAATTCCTTAAAAAAATAAAAAATAAAATTAATACTTACATTGGCAATAATTAAATGAGAATGAGTAATATAGATCCTTGAAGTAGTGCTTAATAATAATAAAAAAAGAGAGTGCTTTATTCGGCTATACCAAATCTAATATACCCTTCATCATTAATGCAATTCTAGCTTAGTGAAGTAACTCCAATCAAAAACAAATTTTGAGGTGACAAAGAATTAAAAAATAACAACAACAAAAATAAGTTCTATATATAATTTTACACAAAAATAGCATCGGCTTTTAATGGGTTAAGCATTTTTGAAAAATTTTAGTATTTCCTTAAAGATCTCTTCAAAAGCTTTTAAATGATACCCATATTGATATTCTTTTTAATCATAAACCAAGGTCATACAAAAATACGCTTCTCTTTGAAATCTGAATGAGAACAACTGACATATATATATATATATATATATATATATATATATATATATATATATATATATATATATATATATATATATATATATATATATATATATATATATATATATAAGAAATGGAAATTAGAAACCAATATTAATAAATAAAATCACAAATATAATAGTTTAAGAGTGCAAAATAAAGATAAAACTGCTATAAAAATTTTTTGTAATTTAGTAACTACATAAAAAACATATTTTTATATTTCTATATTTCGCCACACCGTTGGTTGGCATCAGCAAACAGAAAAACATATTAATGTAATATTTTTTCAAAAGCAACAAATTGAAATAAGTTTGTGTAAAGGTACGGTCACATATGACAAACATTTGCTTAAAATTTGTTTGCTCTTGTTTGGCCTAAGTTTTTTCAAAACAATACAAAATTTGTTTTGTGGTCACACTACGCACATTTATTTGCCTATTTTTATTTGTTGAAACAGCTATGAAGTAATATCAAATAAAATACAGGCAAACATGTTTTATGTGCGGTCACATTTAACATAATATTTGCCTTAAAAATATATTTGATGAAACCGAAAAAAAACATAAATTTATTTGCTCACAAACTGCTGCGCATGGGATGTCTTCACTGCCATTCAATTTCTTCGGCATTATTTCAAAGTTATTGCAAAGAAAACGTGTAAAATATTATTAAATGCTAATTACAAATGATGAAAAATAGTTGCTACTCTTAAATATTTAATTGCAGTACAATATACATAAGTTCAAAACAAACAAACAAACAATAACCATTTGTAGTCGGAGCAAAAATATACAACTGTCGAAAAATTTTTTCCATCTAGGCAGACTCTGGGCGCATCTTTTTAAAAGTCCCAAATGAAGTTTTTATTCTCTTCCTATAATATACTTTTCCTATACCTTGTACAACAAATTAAATCCCAGTTTTTAATATAAAAATAAAATATCCACCGCTGATAGCCATAAACTATAAAAGTTGGTCATATAATGGTGGCTAATATTATATTAATGCACCCGCATGTATTATTTATAGACATTCCATTAAAATAACTATTACTCATAATGGCAATGTGAGAAGAAAGTTTATAATGAATAACTCCCATGTATGAAAGTTCCAAATAAACAAAGCCAAGCAACAATATAAAATTTTTCATATTCTATGCTATAAAGAAGCTCCAAAAGGTGTTCTAAGGAAGAAGCACAATAAGAGGATGAAGCTAAATAGGAATTAGATTCCACTTCTTAACAATAAATTTTAATATTTATTCATTACATATTTTTTATTAAAATTTCTAAAAACTTTAAATTTATTTAATATATTTTTCAAACTACAGCTGTTTATTTGTTTACTTGATATAAGTGTAGACAAATAATATGTTGAAATAAAAAGTGGCTTAAATTAAAAAGCCAATTTCACAAAGAATTAAACTACAAATATGCAAAATTTTTATTGGGATACAAAGTTCTACAATTTTTAAGAAATTTTAATGTTTCAGATTTCGGGAAATAGGGGAAAAACTCTTGTACATGTAGTTTTTAAAAATTTTTACATTATAACATACCGTCAAACGAATATATTTATATTAAAAAAAAATCTGTTTACATTAATTGCAAAAATAATCTTTCAGCTTAGTACTTATAGAACATATATCTTTTGATTGCAAATCGAAACTTATGCAGGAACAGTTTAAGCTCTATTCCTACGCTTCGAGTAGGGCGGAGGAATTATTTTAATTTTGTTCTGCACATAGCCGACTTTTTTCGTCTCTTTAAGCAGTTAAAATGCGTGGGCACTGTGCAAATCTTAATTAAAGTTTAATTTATGTTGGTTAAATTTAAGCGTGTTTAATTCTTGTTTAATATAAATTAATCGATATTGATTCTTAAAGTGAAAGCATGTTGCTTGTTGTCATATAAAACTTCATTTAAAAGTTATCTATAAGCTTTTTAAAACAAAATGCATCTCAATCTTATCATAGGTTTATGTGCAGATATATAACAGTATATAATACAACTTTAACTTAACTTTAATTTAACGGCAACGCAAATTTTCAAGTATATAATTTCTTGCGACTTTACTTTAAACTAATACTTAACTAAAAATTTATAAAAGAATATTTAATAATCCCCAATGCCACATCTTTTTTACATACAACTTTGAAACTTTTCACCATTCTGAGGCGAAAATGTCGAAATATGCCAAATTATATATAAAATACTTTGATGATATTTAACTCGAAAAATATGTGGCCCGACAACTTTTTTAATTTACTATTTCTTCCGAAAATTGCACTTTATTATTTTTTATCTATAATTTTATTTTTAATTGCTTACAGTATTTTGTTTTTATTTAATACACATATCGCACTTGATCAACAAGAGGGTATTAACTCAAAATTTTAAAATTTTCAGTAGAGTCAAAAAACTGTTTGTGGCCACATTTTAACAGAATTTAAAAATTCAAATATACTATAGGAAGCAAATTCCATTCAAAAATATATTTACATCGTTTTTCCTAGAAATCTGTGCAAGTATTGCAAAAAAAAATCAACTTTTTGAGTTAACACTGTTTTTCTGAAATTTTTCGATCATAAATGAAACAAATTTTATCAACAAGACAATATCAACTCAAAATAAAACTAAACTGAAAAGAGACTCAACTCAAAATAATACCTTTTTTATGAAAATTTACGAATCAGTTCCATGTTAACTTTTGTATTAACTCGAAATAATACCTTTTTGTTGAAACAAAGGTAATCACTACATTATCATGAATATGGTCTCAAAAGTGGTTTTCGAGATGAAAGAGTAAAAGGAATACGTTAAAATTTTTACAGTAGATAGATATTGATGTTGTTAGCTGATTTCTTGAAAAAAGAGATATTTTAAAAATTTTGAGTTAATACAGCGAGTTTTTCCGAAACCTAATAATTTAATTTAAATACTGGGCAACATTGTTGATACAGCTGTTATTTGTCTCTGTTTGTTCTTACAAAAACTTTGTAAGAACAAATATTTATTTGCCGTCGAGTGGTCACACTATGTTCACATTAGAAACATTTTTGTTTACTGGCAAATAATTTTATTTGCCCAAAATCAGCTGATATGTTATTTGCTTCTAATAAATATTTTGTGGTCAGACTACGGCAAATAAATATTTGCCGATTTCAGTCAAATGTTTGACTAATGTGACCGTACCTTAACAAAGTCAAAAATTAAAAAACCAAAAGACAATAATTCTTGCGAAAAAAAAACCGACTTCAAGACAGATTTTTGCAAAATTTCAACTCTTTGTCTAAAACTGTTCAACTGTTTGGTCATATATAAGGCATATTGAACAGGTGAATGCATTAACTCATGCTCAACAAAATTTTACAAAAACAAAATACACGCAAAAGCTAATGCAGTCACCTGTATTAATGTGCCTTGGTCATATACTTGCATCGAACTTATAAAGATACACGTTACGTTTTCTTGTACTTGTTACGAGTATTGTTGGCATAGTAATAATCGCTTTTTTAGGATTTAAAGACTATCTATAAAGGTAGAACAGATAATGTGATATAGATCAAATTTCATTAACTATATGGGCACTCTTTAATTTCTTTTAATTTCTTTGTGTAGCCGACACAGTATACATAGTATAGTATACATTCTATATAAACAACCAGTGTCTCTATAACGGTTCATATACAAGAAGCTTCAACAGCTATGAGGTTACCTTTTTTACACTTATTATTGCTTGTAGAGTAAATCAAAATTGGCTTAAATTCTAAGTTTAAACTGTTCAAAAGATTGGCCATCTACATCAAAATACATCAACAATGAGGACATTCTTTAATTTTTTTTTGCAAATTTCAGCGGTCAAATTGTAAGCTTGTTGTTATAGCGGACAAAGCAATACAGGTTCCTTGTCTGTCTGTTCATAACGATTCAAAATTAAATCAACTAATGGGGTAATCTTTAATTTCCAAATCCGAATTTTATACCTGTTGTTATAGCGGACAAAGTAAAACCGATTCTATGTGAATTTCAACCGCCAGTCTTCAACTTTTCAAAAGAATACACAGAATAAAATGTTAACATTTAAGTACACATATCTATATTCTATATTCATTGGACACTTTTAAAGTCAGGGAAGTTTATTGACTTTTTACGGTTTTGAGAACTTTGCAATCACCCCTATCATGAATATATTTTCACTCGAAATTTTTTCCCTTTTCCCCAAATTGCAATCATAAATAATTCACGGGAATAATTTTGCACTTAAACAAAAATTCCTCTTATCGGGATTGATTTTTTCCCTCGGAATTTTTTACTTTTTTTATTTGTTCACTTAAAATTTGCTGGAGAACTGCATACATTATGCCAGTTTTTATATGTATGTTTTAATTAGAATATTTATATCAATAACACATTTTTTTAATTCACTGATATTGCAGTGCAGATTGACATTATGCTCGTCAAGATGCAAAACAAAGAGATCTATCTATTGGTTCTAAATTTATGAAGATTTTTTTTAATAATAATATTTTTTAAATAATCAGATACAAAAAGTTATTTTATTGAAATGGGTCAGTAGCAATGTCTAGGGTAGGTTAGGCAGGCAGCCGTGTTGCCACAGCCCACTTATATTCATTGACTGGACCTTTTGTGTCTAGGGTAACTTCAAGGGCTTTTAAGCGTCTTGCACGCCACGTTGTTGAAATAAAATTGTTCTCTGTTGTAGTATCTCCTCCTCTTGCAACAACACAATAGCACTAATTATTAACATTTCTAAAATTTTTATACATAACTAAATTTGGAATATTTTTTCCCTATTTATATTTTGTTCTTTCTAATTTGTATTCAGTACGAATTGATAGCGGGAACAAACGTTCCCATGAAACTCATGACAGCAATTTTCCCTTAATGGGGAATAAAAATATCATGGGAACAAAAATTTCAGATTTTGTTCATAAAAGTAGGGATGAATAAATTTTTTGTCGCAAAACGAGTAAAGATTTTGTATTGATTTTATCCCATGAAAAACTATTGCCCCAATTGTCGTTCTCGACTCAGTTTGGTTGTATACAAGTCGACCCGATTTTCACACTACCAAATTATTTTGTAGTATTATGAAACACAACTGTTTTAGTTGTGAAGGCGTTACCAACTTCAAATATTCAGTTTGACGGAAAAGCATACAAATTCATGTAAAAAGTTAGAAAAATATATTACAAGAATAAAGTGTTTTAATCGATATAGGTGTAGATTTTTTGTGAAGATTAAAACGAAGCTAATATAGATGTGCTACTCAGTGTTACCATTTTAGCTCTTTTTTCTTTGTTTTAGCTCCAGAAATTTGCATCTAGCACTTAGCTCTTTTTTTAGCACCTTTTTGAAAAATATTTAGCCCTCTTTAACTCTTTTTTATGTTATAAAAATATGTATTATTTATTTGTTTAAAAATAATTACGTCAATTAAAATAGTGATTATGAAAACAATAATCTGCTAGCGCAGAAGTATTACTAAAACATGGTATATATATAGAAAATTTATGCAGTGTAAAGAGTTGAGCTATATTGTGCTGAAAAGTTATAAGCTTCATACAAATTTGTATACTTACATCACTTTTTTAAGTTTTAAGATTTAGCGTGTCTTTTGTAAAATAAATGGAAGCAGCAGAAAGGTTAGTACAAGATATGTTCATATATAAAAATATAAAACTTCTACATATATTTAGATATATTAAAAGGGTTGAGACAGGGGCTGATGAAGTATATACTTAGCAATGACTCAGAAAATACTTTACCTAGTGGCAACAAGAGTTAAGAAGTTATATGCACTATGGAAATATGTACATAGTTTATGATGGTATTGAAGGATAATCCCATCGCCAACAATTCCTCTTCAATAGCAATTTGCTATTGATGAGGAACTTAAATATGCGTTAACTAAATACTCTTTAATTATTATGAAAAATCTGGTTTAATGACGCAAGAATTTTGGAAAGATATTAGATACAGCTTACAAAAATTAAATAAAAGTTGCCACAATTTTAAAATAACAAATGATCTAATTAAAATATATGATAGAAATATTTATAATTATAACGAAAGTCATATGTTTTCGGAATCCTTAGAGAAGGATGAATACTTACCTGAAGATATACCTGAATTTGAATTGTGATTTAAACTTGTAATAAGTTATAAAATAACACTTTAGATGATTTATATAGTGATAATAAATATATTTTTTAAGAATGTTTATGCCTTATGAAATAGTGACGGGTATATACTATATAGATTGTACACTCGGAAATGTTTTTCTTTATTTTTGTTTTATGTAGCTTTAAAAATTTTTTATGTTCCTGAAGAATTTTTTGTTAAATAAATTGTTTTGTTTTCTTAATTACGTATACTGTTTTATTTTTAGGGTAAATTATTAAGAAAAAATATTAAAATAAATTTAGCTCTATTCTTTAGCACTTTTCCAAATATTTTAGCCCTTTTTAGCTTCTTTCTGAAGATGATTTAGCTCCATTAATTTTTAAGATGTAGTCACACTGGTGCTACGTACAAATAGGAAAATTCCCTATAAGTCCGACCCTCTTGAACTACCAACGGCAAAGTAAAAATATAAATATAATATAAAATATATACAATTACAGTAAGAATTTTTTTCTAGATTTATTTAATTGCTCCGCATATCCTTTCCATAAATCTTTCCAATGATTCTTGGCCATTTTGGTTTCCCACGAGCAATCTCTGGATTTTTTTCCATACGCTGAACAAGTCTCTCAACTTGTAAACTTCAATTGAGAACGACAATCAGGGCTGCCGTTTTTGGTTATTTCTAACCAAAAGTGGTTATTTTTTTCTTTAATGTGGAGATGTGAATATTTTTCTCATTTTGGTTATTTTTTCTCCAAAATAATAGTACACATGTACATATTTTTTATGTTATACTTTTAAAGCTTTTATATTCTTCAATTTTTCGAATTGCTACCAAGACAACTGAAAATAAAACAGCTGTGACTAAAATCGCTAGTGCAGCCACCTGTTATGAATTCGCCTTTATTGCTACTCACTTGCTTATAATACTTTTCTTTTCCAACACTGTCAACAGCTTTTAATTTTACTAAATGTAAAATTTCACTTCAAAATGCAATGAACTTTTAATAAGTAAATCTATGGTCTCAAACTATTATACTGTGAACTGCAAGTTTTGTTTACTTTGTTCTAAACAAACTTTTATTTTTTTAACATACGTGTACAATCGTTACTTATTACATACACACATATGTAGGTAAAAGAATTTTATTTTTGTTATTATTATTATTATTAACTGAATTTAAATCCAATAAGTTACATTATAAATATGTATCCATTTTTAATGTTATTTAATAAAAATACTACATATTGAAATTTGGTTATTTTTTTTCTCATTTGGTAACTTTTAAAGCAAATTTTGGTTGTAAAAATTTTTTGGTTGTGGCAGCACTGACGACAATTTTTTTCTTACAATCTCTCCATTTTTCTAGATATACATCCCTATCGTGAACAGTTTTTCCCTCGAAATATTTTCCCTTTTCCCTAAATTGCAATCGTGAACAATTTTCTCATGAAATGTGTTCCCTTATTGTGATATGTAATTCAGTGGGAAATTATTCCCATTAAAAAATTCGCCATATCGAACGACTTTTTAAAAGTTATTTTCTCCTTTTTTGTATTAGTTCGTTCACTTTGCTTTCTCTAGGGAATAGGATGAAAATGTAATTTCCTTTTTTTAATATTTAGATTATTGAAAGTTATTTTTCATACATATGTATATAACTGTGGTATTAGGTATGGATAGACCAAAAAAGTCTGGTCAACAGCTGCCGCTAATTTAAAAAGCCAACGAGCAACAGGAGGTGGCCCATACCAAACTAAAAGTTTGTTTGTTAGCGAGCAGTGTATTTATGAACTCAAAGAAATAAAAGAGTCATATATATTTATATTTATTTATTGGAGGATTGAAGGCTTCTCGCAAAGCGCGACGAGCTTTTCTCTGTTGCAGTATCACCACCTCTTGCAGCAACACAATGCAGCACTCCTTAACATTTCTAAATATGTATAATTAAAAAAAAAAATTTTCTAATATTTTTTCCCCATTTATATTTTCTAATTTGTATTCATTACAATTGATAGCGGAAACAAACGTTCCCATGAAATTCACGATAGCAATTTTCCTTTCATTGGGAATAAAAATTTCATGGCAGCTACCGGGAGAGGACCCCATAATCAAATTTGCATTTCTAGTAGAGACGATGCTATTGGGAAAATATGTGGATTATATAACATTGTCGACGGAATCGAAGTAAACACTTCATATGGAATTGAGACAATTTAAAAAAGTTCATGGTGGATGAAACAAATTGTTTCGTGGAGATACAAAAAAGTTTGGTGACACTGCAGAACACCATTCAAGGTAAAGGTACAATTATGCGAACGTCCACGTAAGCTAACCTAACGGCCGTTTGTTTTTAAATATACTAAAACAATGCAAACGCTTACCGAAATTAACTGTCACGTTTCCGGAACGCTTCAACCTGTATAAAATAGGTGTTGACGGCATTGTTACGTGACATTCGTAAGATAGTGCTGGAATTATATGTGATAAGTACCATTGCGGCACATTTGCCCTTTTTAGGTACTTTTTAAGTATTGATAATAATTGTATCATTCATCAGTTTTTATTATTTTGCTTAATAAAAGTATAATAAATAAATAGTTACATTAAATACATAATAATATTTTTTAAAACAGATAATTAAATTTGTCAATACATTGCACATATTGCAATGTAAAATATTTTTCGAAGCTAAATTAGTACTTTTTCTAAATTTACATGTACGGAACAGTGCCCGTAACTATGCCACAAATCTCAACACTGCTCTGAACAGCTGCAGCAAATTGAAAATTGGGTTAGGTTTTGTAATTTAATATTTTGGCTTTATAGTTTTTTTTTTTTTGCAAAACAATTGTACTTATTTCATGGACATCAGTAAATTAATCCTCAATATCCATTTTTAAATTCTTTTCGGGCTTTTGAAATTAATATTACAAACACATTGTGCTGCGCAATGTTTTGTTTTTGTTTATTTTATTGACATTCGTCACATTTGTAAAGTTTCTATAAGTACATAAACGACCGTACGTTAAAATACGTTAAGTTTTTCTTACATCAACGTTCGCATAACGAGGCCTTAACACAAAAACTTAAATTAATACAAGACGTATCTACAAGGCCTTGGACCGGATGTCTGAATGCTTTAAGGAACAGGTAAATGCCACAAACAAACAAACTGAAGAACTTGCCAAGAAAAATATTGAAATTGTAAGACATCATCAGCAGTTCGAAAAAGTTACCTACGAAAACAATGTTTTAAAGCAAAAGGTGTTGGAAATTCAAAAAGAACAATTGAAACTTTACAAAACTTGATTTCTTTTTTTATTGTAATACATATGTATGTATGTATAAATAAGTTTAGTTTTAAAAAAATGTTAAATTAAAAATTATTTTATAGGCTTTGAGCTATATTGTACCGATTCCTTGTGGCCTCCATATTTATTGTATTTTCCACTTCAACTTTCTCGGTATCAACAATTTCTCTTTTAAAGTTATCTGTCATTAAAGGTTGTTCTATTTTGTAAAAATTACACATGTTGTATGAAGCAGAACAAATATTTGTTATTTTAACAACCTTTGTCGGTTTATACCATAAAAATCTAGATAAGCACCTGGATCTGCTTTTAAGAACTCCTATTGTTCTCTCTATGATATTTCTTCCTGCTGTATGGGCTTTGTTAAATTTGTATTCAGGTGAGTCCGGACAAGGATTCCTATAAGTCGTCAAAACAAAAGGCGCTAATGCTCAGGTTCCATACAAATGAATCACGGCTTGATCCCGGACATGTTGCATCTACTGCCACAATATTTATTTTATAATCACAGATCTAAAATCAGTTAAAAATTATTTTTAGTGCGTAAAAAAGCTATTTTTTTCACTTACAATCATGGCGTTGATGCTGTAATACCCCTTGTGGATACTATCTATGCAGCCCAGGACGCCGGGAATTCCATATTTATCAAAAAATGTTTTTTTTTTTTAATTCAAAAATCATGTAGATCAGTTAGTAGTTTTATGTAGTGGTTACACAATACCTGCTCTAGAATAACCAGCATACGACTTAATGATTTTGAAAATGTTGTGCGATGTAGAGCGATGAAAGTGTCATTGCCCACTGCTCGCTGAAAACTCCCTTCAGGAAAAAATCTTAGTGTTGCTGCCAAGTGAATAGCTGCAGGGATCGTTGTAGATGCTAAATTTGGGTCAATCTTCTCAAGAATCCATGAAAAACCTTCTTTGTTAATGTGAAAACATTCTAAAAAACTATTTTTTTTCATTAGTAAAACTTTGTACATATGTAAGTATATAAATTTCAAACTTACATTTTTTCCGTCTAATATTTTCGTTATTGTTTTCCTCATTAATGGAAATTATATACATATGCATTTAAAACAAAAGCCATTTTATTTTCAAGCTTACTATTTTTAGAAAAAATTTAAATAGCAATTGTGAACAAAATCTCAGAGTTGCATTTCTAAGGGAATTTCGTGGAAGGGAAACAAATATGAAAAATGAAATAGATACGATTTACATCACACATCCAATAAGTTCTTTCGCTTTTAAACTTCGATTTCATTTTAAAACGAATCGGTTTCCATCACATACCTGTACCTCGTTTCTGTATTTCTCGAATCGTAAAAGTTTTCGCATGAAACAACTGAATTTTTAGAAAAACGATGTAAATTGAAACAAAAAATGGGTTTTCTCACAAAAGTGTTTCTGTATCTTTAAAATGCGAGAACTATATGTCATTTAAGTTATTTTCCAACAGTTATTGGAAGTATGCGAGAAAAAGTGTTTCTGTACCAATATTTTGTGAAAAGTTTTACGCAAGAACTGTCAAAACAACTCACGAAAACAAGCAAGATTAAAAATATATTTTTAAATTTGTGTAAACATGGAGTCTAATTCAGACGAAAAGGTAAAAAGCAATTTAACTTAATAATAAAAAAATATTATCAATAAGTATTCATGCATTTATTTATGTTTTATATCTTATTATTTACAAAATAGAAAATTTAATAATATTTCACCGATCATTCTGTTCAGCTATTATTAAGGCCGCACTATACATTTTTTCGCTATATTATTTAGAACTTATTTTATTTATTAACTTTTATATTGTTTGATAATATATTTCTTTATTTTGACGTTTTGATTTTTTTTTGGACACTAGTACTGGAATTATTCCAGTAAAAACAGAATCAATGTTGTCTGTTTTCGCATTAAGAACCAGAAACACTCTTTACTCGCAAATCGAGAAACGATGAAATTTTTTGTTTCACACTTGAAACGAGGTACTGGTTGTATGTGAATAAAGAATGCTTTAGAAGTGAATTAGGGCTAATTTCGGATGTACCGAAAACTGGGCTTGGAAAAACCAACGATGGTAACATTAACATTATTAATTATGTAATATCAAGTGGTCACAAAATCAATTTGCCATAGCTTGCAGATTATTGCTAAACACTGTAAAACTTAACGTTACTCTATATGAGTGGCGTCCTATGACACCTACAATGCACAAGATTTTAATACATGGAATTTGGCTGTTATCAGAAGAGCCTGCCTCAGATTTGGAAGAAGAAAAACAATGCCACTCACTCATCATCATCGTTAAGCAAAAAAGATTTTTTTTTTAATGAAATTTATTGTTACTTTTATAAATCAGTTATTATGAATAAATAAATTAGTTTCAAATGACATAAATCTATAAAGTAACAAATTATTAAAATTTACATTAAATTAAGCCACGGGAAAATTAAATTAATAAATTTGTTAAAAATGACGAGCTATTTCTTATCCCGATTAATTTGTTACATGGCCGATATTAATTATGCAGGGTGAAAGCACGTCTCGATGGCTATTTTGCTACCATCTATGTAAATCTAGTTTAGTGACGTAACTCTAACCAAAAAAGAAAATATCTGTGGTACTTTATATATATATATATAATTTTACATAAAAATGCCATCGGCTCTTAATGGTTTTTCCTTAAAGATCTCTTCAAAAGCTTTAAAATGATACCATATTGATATTTCAAAAAATTTTAAAATATCAGTGTCCCGTAACTAGGGAAAAATGGTTGAGCGCCAACTTTTTCACCTGATGTCATTTGGAACAATAAAGTAACTCAAATCAAAAAAATAAATATTGGGCTGACAGAGAATTAAAAAATAACAGCAGTATGCATAACAAGAATTTAGCATGAGGCTAACATAAGTGACGAAATTAAGCAGAGTCTCTGCAAGGCTCTCCACACAATTTGATATCAAAAGTAGTTGCAACCATCTACAATAATTTTAAATCAGAAGTCGTACGGCAAAACACACTGAGAGCCTTATCAATTTTTCCACTTATGCCAAACTTATTCTAAGTTTTTGTTATGCATACGGCTGTAAGAAAATAATTAAGAAGTGCATATATACAATTTTACATAAAAATGCCATCGGCTCTTAATGGGTTAAATTTTTTTAAATTTTAATATTTCCTTATAGATCACTTCAATGGCTTTTAAATGATACCCATGTTGATATTTAAAAGAAATTTGAAAATTTCAAAGCCCCGTAACTCGGAAAATATGGGCGAGAGGCAATTTGTTCACTTGATGTTTTTCCTTATTTTTTAATTTTATATCGCCCCATGTATTTATTTCTTTGATTGGAGTTATTTTGTTGTTCCAAATGACATTAAAATATTAGAGGTAGGCGTGGTGTTTTGCTTGCTGCCTCGAAGAACATGCATCGATCATGCTGATTTCCAATAGCACCTCTTTCGACACTATATCTCATCGGTGGAATTATTTGTTTTCATTGTGAAATCGGTCATGGATAATGTAGAAGTTACGCACGGAATGACAAACTTAGATATACCCTTTTTTCCACTTTTTGTGGTGAGGGGTACATAAATAATAAAAAAAAAATTCAGTGGGATATTTCGCTGCCCACAAAACGGGGTGGGGCGAAAATGGTATTTAGAAAGTCCTTGGTCAAAGTGTAGGTTTTTGAAATTTCGCTAACTTTAATAGTTGCAATTCCTAAACAAATGTATCGGAAACTTCAGAGGTAGGAATAAGAACTTTTTTTACTTTCAAGCATTAACACCACATGAGCATAGGACAAGTTTCTGTCAAGTTTCATTGACAATAGGTGAGTGCAATAATTTTTTTGAGGCAATTTAAACAAAAAACAAAAGTAATTTTCGGCTGGATTACCAAAATGCCCCTATTGGTATGGTCGTATACAACATCCTTTAATTTATAGTATTATAACGGCCATTGTAAAAGAAATTATGCTCAATTTTTAGCCGTTTGACTATAAAGGTTAAAAGATAGGTCCAAATAGGTTAGTTTATAATACATGTTAAGCCATGTATGTTGTATGGAGACACCCTTTAATTTTTAACATTATGAAATATTTTTAAACCGGAACCAATCTAAAAGCATAACATTTCAAATAAAGAAAAAATTTTTAAAATCGGTTCCGAAATGACCGAGTTCTGCAAGCACAAACATAGAAAAAAGCGCAATATTCAGACAAATATACAAATTACTGTGTAAATTAGCGTGGTATTTTGCCGGCTCTCTTGAAGGACATGGACTAATCTTGCTAATTTTCAATAACAAAATTTTCGAAACTATGTCTGATCGGTTGGCGTATTTAAATTTTCCCTAGCTCATCTAGTTGATTTCAACACGAACACAGACGGACATCGCTTAATCGACTTTGCTATGCATAAGAACTCGTAATATATATATACGTTATGGGGTCAGAAATGGATATTGTTGAATTGAAAACGGAATGACAAACTTAGATATACAGGGGTGTCATAGAAACCAATATTGGTTTTGCTAATTGTCGGTTTTGAAAACCAATATTGGTTTCATTTGGTGTCACGAAACCAAGTTGGTTTTGTTAATTTCGAATGTAAATAAAACCAATATCGAAACAGCTGTTGTTTACATTTTTATTATTTTTTATTTTAGAAAATTGACAAAATATATTTTTTCATTAAAATATCAGTTTAAAGTGTTTTTTGCGAAAATTATTAATATCAAATAATTAAACGGTGATAAGTACTTATAAATAAAATAAAATGACATCAGCAGTTGTAGCATTTTTGTTGTTGGAAGATGAACGCTCAGAAATTCGATTTCTTAGAGATCACAGCAATCCACTTGAACTGCCGGAGACATCGTAAGTACATTTTTTTTACTGTGCGCTAATATTAAAAACTGCTTTAAAGTTTTGTAGCTAATTATCGTTTAAACAAGGAATCTTTTCGTATGGTGCTTGACAGTATTGAAGGACACTTGACGCGTTGTAAAATTCTTCCGGTTTTACAACTTGCTGCTTCTTTACGATTTTTAGCAGAGGGATCTTATCAGAGATCAGTCGGAAACAATTTAAGCATAAGCCTAGGTAGAAGCACTATATCACTATATCGTGAAGCCTTTTGCTAATTCCGGATATTTTTCCATAAATTCCATGATTATGGTATTTTTTGTATTATTATTATGTTTTCCCCTAGAAAATAAAAAGATAAATGCAAAAATTTTTGTTTTCATAAAGCAAATATTAAATTAAATTAATTTACTTGCATTTCTTAAAAATATCCCGCTGCAAAAAAATAAAAACGAAAGTGCGCCAAAATGAATGAATGAAAACTGACAGCTGTTAGCTGCTTGGTTTATTTCCAATAAAAAACCGATAACATTGGTTTCTGTGACACCTAAAACCGACACTAATTCTAGTTCGAATATAAAACCAATAACATTGGTTTCTATGACACCAAAGCATTTTTTCTTGTCGGTTTTAAAACCAATTCTGACAATATTGGTTTCTATGACAACCCTGATACCCTTTTCCACCTGTTGTAAAGTGTATAACAAGTAAGAGTGCTATTTTCGGCAAGGCAATATCTTTAATACCATTACTGTATATGTATAACAAAGTACGACATCTATTGTTGTATTCTTGCAGATGATTTTCTGTACTAAATACTAAGTAGTACTTAGTACAACATCTACAGGAATACAAAATACTAAAAAGTACAGACAACACCCTGCAGAAAAACAAACGAAAGTTGAAAAAAGATTTTGAAAAATAAGGTGCAGGCGTGCAGTCTTACCCGCTGCCTCGAGGGACATGAACCGATCTTGCTGATTTTCAGTAGCAGAATTATCAAAACTACGTCTAATCGATTGGCGTATTTTATTTTTTTCTAGCTCATCTAGGGCCTTGGCAAAGTTGATTTCTTCGTTGACTTCGCTAAGCATAAGAACACAGAATAAACATACTTTATGGGATCGGAAATGGATACTGTTGACATTACAAGCGGAATGACAAACTTGGATATACCCTTTTTCCTCCTGTGTTTAAAACCTAAGCAAATAGCTCTCGCAAAATCAAAACACCAGTATGTAAATGTTGATGTGTCATTTCATTTATGTAGTGAAACGATCACCAGGAATATACCTCAGCTTGAATTCGAAAATCTACTTAAAACACTTAACGAGAAAGAGTCCACTGATGTAATTGGCGCAGTTTGAATTTGTCACAAATTTTAAAATTTTCAAATTGGAAATAGAATATGATTTACTACATAGGAAGACTAATCGATCTGACATTACTGTTTGTGGAATTCCAGTATTAGATATTTTAAAAGAAAATATGTACCAATTGTTGCCAATTTTGTAAGAAGTACATACATATAGATACATATTAACTTCTTAAGCCCGTTTCACACTATAATATTGAGTATTAAGACTTGTCACATCCTAAGTATTATGAAAAAGTGTAATAGTGGGAAAGCAAATATAAAGTACATACATGTATGCACTGTTGCCAGAAGTGCAGATTTATCTGCATTTTGCAGATTTAAGCCTTTCAAATTGACAGAAAGAAACCAGATTTGAAGAATTTTGGCCTGAAATCGAAGATTTTTTAAAATCTGTGTGTGACTTCTATGACGTTGACTAAACGTCCGCATACATTTGTAAAATAATAATCTTCCTAAAAAAGCTTTTCAGAAATTAAAAAAAAAATAACTTAAACCAAAATCGATTTTCATTCATTTATAATATTCACAGTTCAGCTCCTAATTTTCATAAAAAAAATTAAATTAAAAAACGACCTTTCAAATAAAAAATCCTTTATGCATGATATTTCGGGTCTGCATAGATTTTAAAATCCGTTTTTTTTTGCTTGGTAAAAGTAGACCAACGCGACTCTTTTAGCTTACACAAATTAATTGTTAAATATTTTATAGAAAATGACGTTGATTATAAAGAGAACATGGTTGGATTTGCAGCAAATGGAGCTGCTGTCGTGACAGACATAAAGCATTCCCAAATTAAAAAAAGTCAAATATCGGATTTACATATTTATTATAAAATTAATAACTATGTCACTCACTGGTATTATGTTCTTCATAGCTCAAATTTTTATCTGCTATGGAGACGCTAGTAGGAGATGTATGAACCAATTTGATAAAAAATTAATTTTATTAGATATTGTTACGAATATAAGATCTGGCAACCCCTGTTGTTGTTATCCGTATGAGAGTGGCGAATATGTTAATTCAGCTAATGGTGTGTGTATATAATAAAAACCACAATTTGCTAACAAAAGCTGAGCAGCCTCAATGGCTGCGTTGGTAGAGGTGCGTACTGCAAAACAGGAGTTCGATACCGCATTCGGACATGCGTGAAACGAAAAAATAATAATTGTTATAATGCAATTAAAATTAATAAACAGCAGTACAAACCTCCCGAGGCGCAAGAGACAATTATTGTGTGAAGCCATGGCAGATAATTTAGTGAAGACGTCCAACTTAATATAAGAGCTACAGATAATTGTCAAGAAGCCCTTTACAATAAAAAGTAAGAACGGTAGCGGTTGCGCAGGGAAGTGTAACAGTATAACAACAAAGTGTATGGCAGACGTGTGTTGTGGCTGTTGGATAAAAGGGGAAACTGGCTTAGTTAAAAAGAATATTGGAGATGTCTGTGGATGGTTAAGGTTACTAAACAAGGCATCGAGTAGTTCATGTCTCGCCGGAGTAACACAGTAGTGTAGCGTGGATGGCTGCGTTTGTAGTAATAACGCATGTTTAGTAAACACGGGACCAAGGGTTCACAAGACCGGTAGGATTAAGAAGTATAGCCAGAGAAAGCCATAAAGTAAAAGAATACAGAAATTATAATGAGCCACAGTGGTATTTGCAATTAAAAGAATCCGTACGTTTGTTATAAAAAGGGAAAAACATAACAATATTAATCCCAAAAAGATTTTACACCTATCCCAAACGCGTTAGCTTTTCCTAGACTCGGTTGAAGTCGCTTATTAGAATTATATTAGTGCTTAAAAATTTATTATTCATTTGCTGTTAATATCAATCAAATCGACAATGCCAAATTCATATTAAATAACCCTTATCATGCTAATAAAATATATTTATCTTTCATGGTATTGTTAATAATTTTAATGAATTGTTTCAAAGCGAAGCGACACAGATTTGCATTTTATATAATCAGATGCATGGCGAAATAATACAAGTGAACGCATGGGCGAAAAAGCTCATCAGCTGTATACGTTGTAGTTGTCAAGCCATAATAAAATTATCTACGAAAATTGTCAAAAATAAAATATATGTCAAAAAAAACTAAAAAAAAATGAATTTCTTTTTATTAATAATAAAATATATTAATTCCTGATAAGAAAATAAAAAAATGATTTAAATAATAAACCAAGCCTCGCGGCCAACACCTGTAATGCAAATAACAAAAAAAATTTATACATATTATACAGTTAAACCTCGACTATCTGGCTCTCGTGGGACCGGCGCCAGTACGGATAATCGAAAAACACGGTTACTAGAGGTTATATCAAAATATGTACAGTAGCTCCAAGCGAAACTCGTACACTTTAGACTAATTTTTTAAATATCTTACAATATTAAGTAAGTAGCTCCTAACAAATAAAACTGTATTTATTTTATTAGTTCATTTTATAACAAATTTAACAAAACATAAAAACTTTAAATTATTATTCAATAAAATTTTTTTTAATAAAAACAATAAAAATAATAGAAATTTCTGTGACAAAGCCAAACTCGTACACCACATTTTAATCAAATATTATTTTGGTGGTTTTAAATACTAATATTTGGTGTGCATGCCTTTATTTTTTATCACCATTTTCAATCTGTTTGGCATACTGCGCACAAGGTTTTCACAAAAACTTGGTTCAATTTTGCCACATTCGTCCTTATTAAGCCATCCTTAGAACTTATTGTATGACTGCGAATTTTACGATCGAGATAACTCCACAAATTTTCGATTGGGTTTATGTCTGGACTCTGGGCTAGTGTATCCATAACATTATAAAGTAGTCATGATCGCACATTGTAAGCCTTATGCTTAGGGTTGTTGTATTGGTAAAAATAAGAGTTTTCACCAAGACAAAGTTTCTGCTTACAAACTGGCAAATTTTCTTTTAAAATTTTCAGATACATATGCTGATCCATGGTACCATCGATAAAGTGTAAAACACCGGGCCCAGATGCAGAAAATGATCCCCAAACCATTACTGACCCACCAAGGTGCTTAACTGTTGGTTTCATGTTTTTGGCAAGCAACTTCTCATTGGATTTTCTCCATACATAAGGTCTTCCATCTGAACCAAACAAGTTGAATTTACTTTCATCTGTGAATAATACCTGCTTCCAAAATGAAAAATCCTTTGTTTCATGTTCCTTGGCGAATCGTAACCTTGTCTATTGATTTCTCTTATTAATCAGTTTAACTCTTGTCCTTATACCATTGAAATTAGCCCTTTTTAATATGTTTCTTATGGTCTGTTGGCAGCATTTTTTTCTTAAGTCTTTTTCAACAATTTCTATGAATTTCGGAGCCCTTAAAAATGGGTTCTTTTTTATTTGACGTTAAATATATTGCTTGTCTCCAGCAGAGAAAACTTTGTAATTTGCACTTTTCTTCTTGTTCGCAATCATCTCTTCCATTTTACACCTTTTTATAACATGTTGATCGGCTTCTATTAACTATTTCAGATATTTCTCGCATCGATTTATTATTATTATGATGTTGAATTATTAATTTTCTTACTTCAACAGAAGTGTGTCCTCTCTGTCTACCCATTTTGTTCTCCTTTGTAACTCTTTCAAACAAAAGCTCAAATAAATGACAATAAAAAAGGTCATAATGGGGAAAGTCCCTATTTTTAAATTATTTTTACGAAATATCCCGAAGTTAGATGCAAACTAAAAGAATGTTGCTAAATTAAATATGGCTGTACGAGTTTGGCTTTGGCGTCGAAAGTTGCCACTTTTTAAAATATTTATCTGTATTTTAATAAATAAAGGAGTATTCAAAATTTTGTTTCTGATATTAAATTAAGTACATAGTTTTGTACTAAAATTAAGTAAATTTATTTTATTAGCCTATTTAGTTTTAGATATATAACATAAAGAAATTTGTTTTCATAGGTGTACGAGTTTCGCTTGGAGCTACTGTATGTATACATAAACAGCAACTTAACAGATATGTTTTTGTCGCAGTCATGAATCAAAGTAATTTTGTATTTAATTAAAGAACTTTTCTTGCTCTTTTTGGTAATTTACTATTTGAAGAAACCATCATTCCACAGCAGGTCTGCTAACATCTTTCACTCACTAAATGAATAAAAGCGCAAATATATTCTTATGTGTGGATACAAAAACTTAAAAAGGGGAAACACCGGATTTATTTTAACACAATTAAAACAATATAAATGATGCACGAATAATAAATGTGAAGCACGGATAATAGAAAAAATACTAGAACCTCATGCCGGTTAATAGATGTAACCGATTAATAGAGGACTGTTTAGTCAAGGTTTAACTGTAATTTACTAGGGTGTCAGACGATCAAGTTTTCATTCAATTTTTAAAATTTTTCTCATTTTTTTTAGCAATACACTCTCACTTTAAAAACTTGCTGAGAATTTGCTTTCAAATTTTCGTTCAATTGAGTCTTTCAAATTTTCATTCAAGAGAACAGCTGATTAAAGTTTTTTCCTTCAAATTAATTTTTTTTTGGTTTCTTTCCGACATCTTGCTTAAAAACTTACTTTGAATTTGCGTGCAGCCTACGTCACAGCTTTCAATTTTTGTGAATTTTGACAAGCAGCATGTGTAAATTTCTTGAAAGAGAATTGAACAAAAACTTGACCGTGTGACTGCACTGTTACTTTTGTTTATTTTTTTAATTTCATATTTTGTTTTTTAACAATTGTTTTTGACAACATGTGTACCTAGATTTTGTAGCAACAAAATCTGTGTTGTTTTTTGTGTTGTTGCATGTTGTAGCCGTGCCAGTGTTGCCAAAACGGCGGTTTTCCCGCTAGAACTAGTGGTTTTTTGCTATTAAAAGCGGAAAGTTAGAAAAAACCCGCTAATTGGTTTTTTCAGTTGGGAAAATTTTAGTTGGCGGGTTTTTAGCGTTATTTAAGCTAGCGTTATTTTTGCTAGTTACAAAGTAAACTAAACTATGTAATTGTAACCTTTTATATAAATATATAGATTATGCGTCTCTACCTTGTTTTTTTAAACTGTTAAAACAATTAATCCAAAGGTAAATAACGAAATATATTTTAATTGGGCCAATAAAAACCTTTTTTAACTAATGGAAACTGTCATTTCAGATTACCAGAAAATCGAAACTTTTTAGGAAAAACTGATAAATTCTCAGTAAATAACGTATTTATAACAAAAAAAAAAAAGAGGATGCCTCTCAATAATATAAATGCTATAAAATGGAATCATCTAATGGATACTACATATTTTTGGTACGAAGTTTTTGAAAATCATAATTCGGCTGGAAATAAAATTTTTAAAGAGCTAGCTGACTGCAAGGGGTTCAAGACTGTGGGATATGCGGATGACGTCGCGGTCGCAGTATCAGGAAAGTATCCTGACACGCTATCGCAATGTCTGCAATCGGCGCTTGGTTGCGTCAGTAGGTGGTGTACCGAGAGCGGGCTTAGCGCGAACGCTCGGAAAACGGAGCTTGTGCTCTTCACGAGAAGAAACAAGATTCCAAATTTTCCGCTACCACTCCTAAATGGAGTGGAGCTTGGGTTATCCGACAGGGCAAAGTATCTGGTTGTCATCCTGGACTCAAAACTGTCGTGGACCCCCAATGTCCGGTTTCGGGCGGATAGGGCCTCAGTGGCTTTGTATGTGTGTAGAAAGGCCATGGGTAGACACTGGGGCATAAATCCCAACACGTCATACTGGCTCTTTAACACGGTCATAAAACCCATACTCATGTATGGGGTTCTTGTATGGTGGCCCGCACTGGGCAAACTTGTGAACTGCAGTATGCTGAATAGAATATTGCGAACTTCGGCCTTGATGGTCACCAGGGCAATGCGCACCACTCCATCGAAGGCCCTTTTTACGATGCTGCATTGGCTACCAGTCGATCTCATGGCCAAGCGGCTGGCTATGAACTCGGCGGTTAGACTAAATGCAGCGGCGACGTGGAAGTCAGGGGACTTTGGACATGCGACCATTTTAGGCTGCTCCTCGGCCATCCCTGACAACATTGATTATTGCACGCCCACCCCCATGTCTGATATTGGTTTCGGGGTATCAACGTCGGGCACATCGAATATGCGTGGGGATGTGCTTGATGTTTATACTGACGGGTCAAAGTTGGACACGGGGGTCGGGGGGGGGCGTCTTCATTCCTAGATTTCGAATCAGAATGAAGTTTAGGCTACGGGATCAGTGTAGCGTGGTACAGGCTGAGATTTCAGCCATCAGAAGGGCGGCTTGCTGGATGAGGTACCACAGGATATACGGAGAGGATATCCGGATCTGTACTGACAGCAAGGCCGCGATTAACTCCTTATCGGGTGTCTATACGACATCCAGATTGGTACGTAAATGCCGGACATCTCTTAACGAGATGGCGAGACATTCCAACCTGGAACTGTTTTGGGTACCGGCTCACTCGGGCGTACCCGGGAATATAATTGCGGACGAACTCGCCAGATCGGGAACCCGGTTGGCAGACCGGGAGACAGATCCACTGGTAGGAGTCCCACTAAGCTGCTGTAGAGCTTTACTTCAGCAGGAACTCCTCAGAGCCGCACAGTCTAGATGGTCTGAGGAGGTTACCTGCAGGGTCTCGAGGACATTGTGGCCTCAGTACGATAATAGGAGAACCGCAAATCTACTGAGGTTTCCTCGGGGCTAGCTGGGCATACTGGTGGCGGTGCTGACGGGGCACTGTGTCATTGGTACCCATGCTAGGAGATTGAATCTTCCGCATCATGACTACTGTAGAAGCTGTCAAGATGAGGAAGAGGAAGAAACGGTAGAGCATCTGCTCTGCCACTGCCCAGCTCTTTCTGAAAATAGAGCGGCCATCTTCGGCAGTCCGAGACTGCATGGCCTTGCAGACTTATCTGTCCGGTCCTCGGGGTGGTTTGGATTGGGATCTTTGACGGTGCCGTAATGGCCTGAATCTGATCCCCTGCAAATCCTGTTTCCAGGCAACACAACGGGACGTTTGGGACCCAAGTGGGTCGGTCTTATGCCGACGGCCTGTGCAACCTAACCTAACCTAAAACCTAGCTGAGTTTGCCTTGCGATTATTATGCATGCCATGGTCTAATGCAAGAAAAGAAAATTTAATTTTTGTTTCCTGTTTCCTGATGATGCCACCCAAAGGTGTGGCGAAATATTGAAAATATAAATAAACATTTGTTATTATTTATAAACTGACCTAGTGCTTAAAAAATTAGAAAACAAAAATTAACTAAAAAAGGTCAAAAAAACATTCATATATTGCTCAAGAAATTTTTTTGCGGTTTATGTCAGCGTTTTTTTCGACTAGTAAGCGGTTTCTAACGTTTTTTAAAGTAATATCTAGCCGAAATTGGTTCAATAGTTTTGGCAACACTGAGCCGTGCAGTCACCTGTATTAATTCGCCTTGATCAGATGACAAAATAAACAAAAAGCAAATATCTAGACATTCATGGAGCTGAAATAGTCTTATGCTCAAAATTTATATTGAATTATTGAATTTTATAATATAATAAAATCGCTAGGCGTACTAGCCCAAAGTTAATAATAAATGGTGAAACAAAATCAGTTTTAGACTTAGCTTAAAATTTTCCAAAGATTTTTTTAAGAAAATAAACACAGGACTTGGAGTTAAGAGAGTAAAGGTATACTAAATGAAATACAAAAGAATAGTTAATTTCTGGAAAAAAGTATTCTAAATAAGACGTACTGGTTCTGATTCTGTTTTTCCAACTCTTTCAGCATTCGTCCAAAATATAAAGTCTTTGCCATATTCATCGGCAAGTGTTGAGAGAATATTTAATCGAGTAAATTTAAATAAAACAAAATTTCGCAATCGCTTAGAAAATGAATCTTAAGTAGGAATATTGCTTACAAAAAATTATTTAAAACTTAAAAACTTTTAATGTTTCGACACACTTCTGTCTACATATGTATTTGCTAAAAATGATGTCATCTGATATTCATGAACAAAACTTAGACAAAAAATATTAATTCATTTTTATATAAAGTTTACAACATGTAGCATAATTTATTTATTCTGTAGATTACCAGAAAATCGAAACTTTTTAGGAAAAACTGATAAATTCTCAGTAAATAACGTATTTATAACAAAAAAAAAAAGAGGATGCCTCTCAATAATATAAATGCTATAAAATGGAATCATCTAATGGATACTACATATTTTTGGTACGAAGTTTTTGAAAATCATAATTCGGCTGGAAATAAAATTTTTAAAGAGCTAGCTGACTGCAAGGGGTTCAAGACTGTGGGATATGCGGATGACGTCGCGGTCGCAGTATCAGGAAAGTATCCTGACACGCTATCGCAATGTCTGCAATCGGCGCTTGGTTGCGTCAGTAGGTGGTGTACCGAGAGCGGGCTTAGCGCGAACGCTCGGAAAACGGAGCTTGTGCTCTTCACGAGAAGAAACAAGATTCCAAATTTTCCGCTACCACTCCTAAATGGAGTGGAGCTTGGGTTATCCGACAGGGCAAAGTATCTGGGTGTCATCCTGGACTCAAAACTGTCGTGGACCCCCAATGTCCGGTTTCGGGCGGATAGGGCCTCAGTGGCTTTGTATGTGTGTAGAAAGGCCATGGGTAGACACTGGGGCATAAATCCCAACACGTCATACTGGCTCTTTAACACGGTCATAAAACCCATACTCATGTATGGGGTTCTTGTATGGTGGCCCGCACTGGGCAAACTTGTGAACTGCAGTATGCTGAATAGAATATTGCGAACTTCGGCCTTGATGGTCACCGGGGCAATGCGCACCACTCCATCGAAGGCCCTTTTTACGATGCTGCATTGGCTACCAGTCGATCTCATGGCCAAGCGGCTGGCTATGAACTCGGCGGTTAGACTAAATGCAGCGGCGACGTGGAAGTCAGGGGACTTTGGACATGCGACCATTTTAGGCTGCTCCTCGGCCATCCCTGACAACATTGATTATTGCACGCCCACCCCCATGTCTGATATTGGTTTCGGGGTATCAACGTCGGGCACATCGAATATGCGTGGGGATGTGCTTGATGTTTATACTGACGGGTCAAAGTTGGACACGGGGGTCGGGGGGGGCGTTTTCATTCCTAGATTTCGAATCAGAATGAAGTTTAGGCTACGGGATCAGTGTAGCGTGGTACAGGCTGAGATTTCAGCCATCAGAAGGGCGGCTTGCTGGATGAGGTACCACAGGATATACGGAGAGGATATCCGGATCTGTACTGACAGCAAGGCCGCGATTAACTCCTTATCGGGTGTCTATACGACATCCAGATTGGTACGTAAATGCCGGACATCTCTTAACGAGATGGCGAGACATTCCAACCTGGAACTGTTTTGGGTACCGGCTCACTCGGGCGTACCCGGGAATATAATTGCGGACGAACTCGCCAGATCGGGAACCCGGTTGGCAGACCGGGAGACAGATCCACTGGTAGGAGTCCCACTAAGCTGCTGTAGAGCTTTACTTCAGCAGGAACTCCTCAGAGCCGCACAGTCTAGATGGTCTGAGGAGGTTACCTGCAGGGTCTCGAGGACATTGTGGCCTCAGTACGATAATAGGAGAACCGCAAATCTACTGAGGTTTCCTCGGGGGCAGCTGGGCATACTGGTGGCGGTGCTGACGGGGCACTGTGTCATTGGTACCCATGCTAGGAGATTGAATCTTCCGCATCATGACTACTGTAGAAGCTGTCAAGATGAGGAAGAGGAAGAAACGGTAGAGCATCTGCTCTGCCACTGCCCAGCTCTTTCTGAAAATAGAGCGGCCATCTTCGGCAGTCCGAGACTGCATGGCCTTGCAGACTTATCTGTCCGGTCCTCGGGGTGGTTTGGATTGGGATCTTTGACGGTGCCGTAATGGCCTGAATCTGATCCCCTGCAAATCCTGTTTCCAGGCAACACAACGGGACGTTTGGGACCCAAGTGGGTCGGTCTTATGCCGACGGCCTGTGCAACCTAACCTAACCTAAAACCTAGCTGAGTTTGCCTTGCGATTATTATGCATGCCATGGTCTAATGCAGAAGTGCAACGAGTTTTTAATCAACTTAATAGAGCTAAATCAAAGCTCAGAAATCGATTGCAAACCATTATGGTTGATGCTGTTTTAACCCTTAAGTATGTCAATTCCTCATTTTTTTTATTTTCCTCTTACTTAATTACTTTAGGACATGGTCTCCGTCTGCATAACAGATACTGCTATGTAAACTTAATCGGAACCTCTTATTTTTATTCCAGTTCTCAAAACGAAACTAATATGTATAGATAATCAAAATCTTAACTAGAGATTTTCATATTCATAAAAAATAATAAAAGTTTATTTTATAAATACGACAGTTAGTATTTAAAAACAGTATTAAATAAGTAAGAGTGCTATTTTCGGTTATGCCGAATCTTATATAACCTTCACCATAAAAGTTCAGTTTACTGAAGTAACTCCAATAAAAAAAAAAACAAATATTGCGGTTACAGAGAATTTAAAAATAAAAAATTATACTGCATATGTATATATTATTTTACATAAAAATGCCATCGGCTATTACTAGGTTAAACATCTCTTCAAAAGCTTTAAAATTATATCTATATTAATATTTAAAAAAATTGGAAAATTTCAGAGCCGCGTAACTCGGAAAATATGGGTGAGCGCCATTTTTCAGGTAATGTTTCTTTCTTACTTTTTAAATCTCTATCACCCCATATATTTATTTTTTTGATTGGAGTTACTTTATTGCTCCAAATGACATGAACAAATTAGAGGTAGGCGTGGTGTTTTGCCTGCTGCCTCGAAGGACATGGACCGATCATGATGATTTCCAATAGCACCTCTTTTGACACTATATCTGATTTATTGACATATTTATTTTTTTGTAAAACCAAGTTTGCCTCGGTGAAGGGTATAAAAATAAATTGCTCAAGAAATTTTTGTTTTCTAATTTTTTAAGCACTAGGTCAGTTTATAAATAATAACAAATGTTTATTTATATTTTCAATATTTCGCCACACCTTTGGGTGGCATCATCAGGAAACAGGAAACAAAAATTAAATTTTCTTTTTTTTAAAATAACAAATTTAAAATGAAATTATTTTTTCATTTTAAATTTGTTATTTAAAAAAAAAAAAAAAGAAAATTTAATTTTTGTTTCCTGTTTCCTGATGATGCCACCCAAAGGTGTGGCGAAATATTGAAAATATAAATAAACATTTGTTATTATTTATAAGCTGACCTAGTGCTTAAAAAATTAGAAAACAAAAATTAACTAAAAAAGGTCAAAAAAACATTCATATATTGCTCAAGAAATTTTTTTGCGGTTTATGTCAGCGTTTTTTTCGACTAGTAAGCGGTTTCTAACGTTTTTTAAAGTAATATCTAGCCGAAATTGGTTCAATAGTTTTGGCAACACTGAGCCGTGCAGTCACCTGTATTAATTCGCCTTGATCAGATGACAAAATAAACAAAAAGCAAATATCTAGACATTCATGGAGCTGAAATAGTCTTATGCTCAAAATTTATATTGAATTATTGAATTTTATAATATAATAAAATCGCTAGGCGTACTAGCCCAAAGTTAATAATAAATGGTGAAACAAAATCAGTTTTAGACTTAGCTTAAAATTTTCCAAAGATTTTTTTAAGAAAATAAACACAGGACTTGGAGTTAAGAGAGTAAAGGTATACTAAATGAAATACAAAAGAATAGTTAATTTCTGGAAAAAAGTATTCTAAATAAGACGTACTGGTTCTGATTCTGTTTTTCCAACTCTTTCAGCATTCGTCCAAAATATAAAGTCTTTGCCATATTCATCGGCAAGTGTTGAGAGAATATTTAATCGAGTAAATTTAAATAAAACAAAATTTCGCAAGCGCTTAGAAAATGAATCTTAAGTAGGAATATTGCTTACAAAAAATTATTTAAAACTTAAAAACTTTTAATGTTTCGACACACTTCTGTCTACATATGTATTTGCTAAAAATGATGTCATCTGATATTCATGAACAAAACTTAGACAAAAAATATTAATTCATTTTTATATAAAGTTTACAACATGTAGCATAATTTATTTATTCTGTAAACAAATACATTTTCTTTTAAGTAATAAATATTCGGATATATTGTAAAGAAATAAATTGAAAAATGCATTTGAAGATTTATTGAAGATTTTTAAAATAAAGGGCAGATTTCGCAGATTTTTTTCGCGAAATATTGTTGGATTTCACAGACTTTACACAAAAAAGTTCTGGCACCACTGCATGTATGTCAAATAATACGGAAAGGAATTTGTGATCCCATAGTAAAAATTAATTTTAAACATGTTTCTAAACATTTTATTTTATTAGGATTGTTTTAAAGCTCATAACAAAGCCAACTTTTAAATGAGCATTCCGAAAAAAGACTCTTAAAAGGCCTCACCCAAGCATGCCAGAGAACTGCACGAGTACACCGCAACCATGAGTACACCGCATACTTACTCTATACATACTCTATACTTTTCATACTCGAGTATTACAAACACCGCAATAAAAAGTTGCGGTGTTTATTTTACCCATTCTTGTAAAAACGAGTATTAATAAAAATATCCCAATCAGAATTTTAAGTATTTTTTATACTCGTACGCCAGAATTTTTTAATTCTCTTTATTTGTAAGCAACGTTGCCACATTTTTACCCTATTAAAGTTTTTTACTGCCGTTTTATGAAATACTGCATTGTATGCAGATCTATTTATAAACAATAAAAAAAACAAAATTTGATCAAATCTATTGCTTAAACATTCTAAGCAGAAAAACAGACAACAACCGTTTTCATAGGTATGAAATACTACACATATTAAATTAATAAAATGCAATAAAAACCGCTGAAAGGCACAGCTTTTGTAGACTATTTAAAGCAGGTATACTTATTTTGTTGCTGTTTTTTTTATATTTATTTTTACAAATATTTTCAGTTTATGCTTCTTGTTGTCATAAATGTGCTACTAACGGTATTTAGTAAAACAAAACGGTAAAAAATAAAATAAATTTATTTTTCGAATCCGTGAATAAAAGGAAAAAAACTTATTTTTTTTAGTTTTAAACAAAACTGTATATTCGCAGATGTAATATTGCATTGACTGAATCTCATTAGACCTCATAAATAATAAATTGCAATAAAGTTTTTAGTTACATATTTTATTTTGTTAACTATAATTAATGTTTTTATACCTATTTATTAATTATTAAAATCAATTCGCTTAAAGAATAGAATTTTTAAATTTCTATCCTGTGTGACTTAAAAAAACCCTAACAAAAACGTAATATAATAAACAATGAACTATTCTTGAGTTATTAGTAAACTTTTGTTGTGTTTATTTTCATTTATATATCAAATTTTACGGGTTCTATTTAATTTATTTTATTATTATTATTTATTTATTAAATAAACTTTCATAATTTCAAAAAAGTATGTATGTTAGCTAATTTAGACATTGGCGACTTTTGATATTGTGTTTGATTTGATAATTCTAATCTGATAACTCTGTTTTCCTCTCACTACACACGTTAAAATCTCTCTCTTGGTGTTTGTTGTGAGTATGAGTACGGATAAAGTAAAGCCAGCATCGCAAACATTTTACTTGAGTATGCTAGACACTTATACTCAAATAGATGGGTATAGTAAATACTCGCACAAAAGAAATGCGGAGGCGATCACACCGCAACCGCATTTAAGATGAGTATACTTAAAGTATTAAAAACAGACACTCTTGCAGTTCTCTGAAGCATGCCTTAAAATGGCTCACGCCATGACTCCTATATGACACTTACATACGTCTATTTTCGGAGCTTCAAATAGAAAAGCTTATTTAGAGACAAAAACAAGCTAAGAAAAAAGAGTATTTTCTGAAATAAATTAAGGGTTATTTATGTTGAACCAGTTTAGTAGAAAAAAGCCCCCGTTTCTGAAGGTTTTCTGGTGGCATATGATTGTTTTTTGTACTCTTTATAAGCGTAAAGCTCTAGCAAATAAGTTAGTAAAGTTTCCTTTCTGATTCACATCGTTTGCTGGAAATTTTAATTTTACTTGAAGTCAGGACTACCAGAAAATTTTGATTAGAAATCGGCAAATTTGTACAAAAAAAAATCGGCTTTATCGGTATAAAGTATCAAATAATTTATGATTTTTAAAAATTAACAAGATTTATGGGTTGTGTATTTCAGTTGGCTCACTTTAAAACATTCTGTTTATACTATAAACAATTTTAAAAATATATAAAGAGGTTAAATATTTTTGATTTGGTTCGTTTAAATTTTTATTCCACAAAAAGTGGAAAAAGGGTATAACTACTTTTGTCATTCCGTACGAAATTTCTACAAAATCCATTCCCGACTTCATAAAGTATATGTATTCTGACTTCTTATGCATAGCGAAGTCGATTGAGCGATGTCCGTCAAGTGCTTCGACAAACTTGATTATATATATCGATCGATTAGATATAGTGTCGAAAGAGGTGGTATTGGAAATCAGCACGTTCGGTCCATGTCCTTCGAGGCAGCAGGCAAAACACAACGGCTACCTTTAATTTTTTTCATGTTATTTGGATTAATTAAGTAACTCCAATTAAAAAAAAACAAATATATGGGTTGAAAGAGAATTAAACAATTAGAAAAACATACTCGTATCAAGTGAAAAAATTGGCGTGAGTAACGGGGCTCTAAAAATATAAAATGGGTATCATTTTAAAGCTTTTGAAGACATCTTTAACGAAATTAAATTTTTTTGTAAAAATGCTTAACACATTAAGAGCCGATGTCATTTATATGTAAAATTATATATACAGTACCAATTTTTTTTTAATTCAAAATTCTTTGTTACCCCAATATTTGCTTTTTCGATTGGAGTTACTTCACTAAACTAGATTTATATAGATGGTGAAGGGTATATAAGATTCGGCATAGTCGAATAAAGCACTATTACTTGTTTATAATTGATTTTGCTACATCGATTTGATCAACAGTAGTAAATTAAAGTAAATTTTTAAGGACTCATACAAATCTAGTTTTAAAACAACTAATGCTTCTGCGCCAGCCATCTGGTTTGACTTGGGTACAGTAATTTTTTAGTTTTATTTCTAGTAATTTCTGATTTTTTAGAAATTGATGAAGATTTTCTGAGCTATTTGATACGTAATTTTAAATATCTCTAAGTAGTGTTTTAGAGTCGGAAGGTAATGCAAGTGAGTGCAAAATACATTTCATAATAAATAGATCTAGAATATAGTTTTTGTTAAGTTTTGATTTATTTGTACCTGTCATAACGGCAGCACCTAATCCTATCATATTGAAGTTGTAGTTCTCGTGATTTTGTGTAATATAGTCAACATTAACTTGTACAAACACTTGGTATAACATTGATTTACGTTTATCAATCGGAAGAAATAGTCCTTCATTTTAAATTTTCCACATATTCGTACAACCAAACACTATGACTTGGTGATGTATGGATCGGTTGATTCATTCACTCTAGTGAGAACTTTTTATAGTTTAAGAACTGTTTTTTCCAACGTTTTTATAAGAGCAAAAAGCCTAATTTTTTCCCCTTAGTAAAAGTGCTGACTTATTAACAGTTTTTCCTTTATAATGTTACAAGTTTGTTGTCCAAAATTAATATAATATTCTAAAACAAACAAAGTTACCTTGTTACATTGTTTATCAAAAATCGGCGAATATGGCAGGCCTGCTTGAAGTGTGATTGTGTAGCAATAAATCACACAATTCTTATTATATTTCTTATTTACAAAACCTAAAGAAAATCTTAAGACTTGTATAATAGTGTGCATTAAAGACGTGCACAGATATATCTGTTTATATCAGTTTTTGTGTGTCTACTCTAATGAGTGCGTATAGATAAGTACTTTTGTGTTTCTGATCACTGTTGCCAGAAGTGCAGATTTATCTGCATTTTGCAGATTATGGCCTCTCAATTTGCCAAAATTAGATTTGAAGATTTTTGGTCTAAAATCGCAGATTTTTTTTTATGATTTGTGTGGCAACTTCTATTAAGTTGACTAATTTTTATTGTTTTCTTTGCAAAACGTCCGTTGTAAAATATTTAATCTTTCTTAAAAAAATATTAAGAAATTAAAAAAATGAATTTAAACTAAAAACAATTTTAATTTATTTATTATAAATCACAGTTCAACTCCTGATTTTCATAAAAAAATTATATTAAAAACGACCTTTCAAATAAAAAATCCTCATGCATAGATTTTAAAATCTATAGAAGTATTCCAATGCGACGCCTTAAACATAAAAATACATACAAATGTGTTTTATGACAAATTTTTCATACAAATTTTTTCTAAAATATGTTTCAAATCTGTTTTGATTTTGTATGAATACGGCAGTAAATATTTTATCGACAATGACGTTGACTATAAGCAGAACATAGATAAATTTGCAGCAGATGAACCTGCTGTCATGACAGGCAAAAACATTCCCTTGCCCAAATTTTAAAAAGTAAAATATCAGATTTATTTTTTATAAAATGCATATGTCACTTACTGGTATTATGTTCGTCGTATGCACAACTTAAACTTCTATGTGCTGTGGAGACGCTTGCTAGAGATGAATACAATTTTTGTGGAACAGTTCAAAATATTATAACCAATTTGATAAAATACAAAATTTATTAGATTTTAAACCTAAAAAGATTTTACACCCATTCCAAAGGCGTTGGCATTCCGTATAGTCGGTTGTAAGTCCCTTATTAGAATTATATTGTTTAAAAAATTATTTTTTCGTATCAATCAAATCGAAACTACAATATTCATATTTTAAAACCTTAATGATACTTATAAAATATATTTATCTTTCTAAAGTACTTTTAGTAAAATACTCCAAAGCGAAGCGACAAGAGCCCTTCAAATTTTTTTAACTATAAAAGCACATACCTAGGCACTCATGCAGCTGAAATAATTTTAAGCACAAGTCCTGATCAGTGCGATATAAACAAATCTTACCTAAAAATTGTCCAAAGATTTTTTAAAGAAAATAAAAAAGAGGACTTGAACTTTAAGTTTAGAGATTTAAAAGTATTAGATTTTAAAGATTAACTAAATGAAAAATAAATGACTTTAGTTAATTTCTGCAAAAACTATTCGAGAGAATATTTAGTAAAGAAAAAATGCATTTGAAGATTTATTGTAGATTTTTTAAATAAAGTGCAGATTTTTTTGCGAAATATTGTTGCATTTCGCAGATTTCACACATAAAACTTCTGGCAACACTGTTTCTGATATATGCTATAAACACATTCGAGACAGCAGCTACCGACTGCAAAATCTCAGAATTAGAATGCATGTGTTTATATGAGAATGATTAATTTGTTGACAGCAAGGCAACAAGGCGGCAGGTTGTTGTCTGGGCTGAATTTGCCGCTGCAGTCAAATTAAACTAATTTCTATTTTTGTTGGCGACAATAAACATTTAAGTGATGTCAGTACTATAAGACATGTAAAATAATACGTGATTAAAATCTCTTATTATGAAAAACGAAAAGAACAATAAAAATATAAAATAAAAATTATTTATTTAAAGATTTAAGTGTAAATCTATAATAAAACTGTAACAGGATAATTTCAGTACATGAAATATTTAAGGAAAATAGTGTTGCTAGTGAAGACAATAATTGATTTGGAATACAAAATATCTATTTACTGAATTCTTATCTGTCTCACATAAGTGCTGCTGGATAGATTTGAGTAAAATTTTCTGAGGAGATCTTTTAGAACCTTGGTTCAAACATGGATTTTTTTTCGTAGAAAAATAGAGAAACCAATGTAAAATCACCCAATTTTACCGGTATAATTGTACTTAAACAGTTGTCAGCACATTTAAGTTTTGTATATAGAAGAATTTTAACACTTTTAACATACTTTTCAATAATTGCTTAAAACATATTTTTCAAATTTTAAATTTAAATAAAAAAAACTAGAAATGCCACACCGACGAATTAAAAATACTACAATTGTCATGGCGAAAGTGCACGAAGAATAATTGTAAAAATTTCAGAGGAATGTCTTAAGATGTACATAAAACTAAAATTCCTTTTTTGTGTGGACAACATTTAGTTAAAAATTTACTTCTGTTCTTAGTGCTTGCTGGTTGAAGTACTTATATTAATTTCAATTGTCGTATGGGATATCTGTAAATACATAACAAGATTGGTTTTAAAAGATATCAAAAACTGTTGTTTTTAGTATTTTTTATTTTAGTGGACAAGAAACTACGTGACACACACTACTGTACTTATTATTGCTTCTGAGAAATACTTCTATATATTTTCAATATTAAAGACAATCCAAACGAATTATTCTACTCTTTAAATAGCCTCTAACAAAATAGTTAAAACATTTTTTTAATTATAAATCGGAGCTGCTTCTTTAAAAATCGCTTAAATAATATCACTGAAATACAGTTAATTCGTATTTTTATTATGTAGCTGCTGCCTTCGAAATAATAATGTAGCTGCATACAAGGCGACAAATGTTGCTAGCGTCATTTGCTGTCGTGTGTTCGTGTATCTTGCTGTGGCGAATGTGTTTAGAGCAGTGATGCGCAAGCCATACCACAATTGTGGAAAAATAATTTACACACATTCTTTCCGTGCACATGTGCGCGGATGTATGAATTTTTTCTTTTGACACACTGAAAGAAAAAATTTTTAATTTTTTACAGCAAAAAAGCGAAGTATGGCATTTCAAAAATACTTTAGGATTGAAAATGCTTTTGGCGGTATGCAATGCCTTTAATGTTATAAAACATTAAAAAAAAGAGAGACGATATTTTAAAAAGGCATTTTGGAACTTTTCATAATACATTTAATATTAAAGAAATAAAAATGAATTCATCTTAGATCTTGCAATTTTAACTGATTTAGCCGATATTTAAAATAAATTGAATTTAGAACTTCGAAGTACGAAGGAACAAAGTTAACTCGGTTAACTTAAATAATATTATGCTCATTTGAAATTGCAAAAAAAACATGAAAATAGAAAATTTCATATATAATTTTTATGAGATTTTTTTAATAAGAATTTTCACTTTAGTTTTTTACTGTTACCAAATAGCATATTTTTTCACTAAATAACTTTTCTTCATTTAAGAATTAGAATTTTTACTTGATTTTAAATTAAACTTTAATTTAATTGCCTATGTGCACTATCTTATAATGTTACCAAGTAACAGCATTTTTTTCATTAATCAATTTTTTTCGTTTAAGAGATGAAAATTATTTTATAACATAATTCTGCTAACTTTTGTTTAAACTAAAATTTTTTAACTTAAATTGAAAATACTTTAAATTTATATTATTTGCTTATGTGCAGTATTTTATAATATTACTAACACCGTTTTTTTATTAAACAACTTTTCTCATAGTGTAACTTTACATTTCTCACCAATACAAATACATTTTATATTTTGCGCATCACTGGTTTAGAGCAATAAGTTGATATTGTTACTTTTTCTCTTTGGATGGATACGAATGAGTAAAGAGAGAATGAGAGTAACTGCCATCCCTAAATTAGCGCGTAAAGCGCAAGATAACTGTCAAAATTTCTCATGTTCATACAAAATGTATGAAGCATCCCTAAATAGCACGGCGTGAACGCTTAGCAATTGGAAAATCCAATTTTGACAGTGCGTTAGGAAGTGAAGTTGGCTGCTTGTTGGTTTGTTTTGTTTTGTTATGGCTGAAAAGTAGTGACAATTTAGTTATTTTTAAGGCAATCTAGCGGTTTTATCTCTGTTTTTATTTTTATACAGCGGGTTTTATAAAATAAAATTAGTTAACATTACTGTTAAAGACACAAAGTTGACGCTGTTATTTAGGGATGACATTCTAGCGCAAAAGCTATGAATTTCATTGCTTTGCGTCTTACGCGCTAATTTAGGGATGGCAGTAACATATCTGTTCTCCTATGTTTTGCACAAACGGGTATAAACAGATATTGATGGTTGTACCATAAGTACTTATTGTGTGCTGCGAAGTAATATCCATTCATACGTACATATGCATTGGTTTATTAAAATTAAAAAATAAAATTATTGTTTCTAAACATCATCAATATTTTTAACTGTTTTATTGTGTTTTATTGAAGTTGAATATACAAAACAGAATTCTTTAACAAAAATTTATGAATCTAATGCGTATAATTGTATTTAAATTACTTTTATGTTTTTTTTTAACAACTTCTACCAACAATTACAACAGTTCTAAGGATACAATAACTAAATAAATATATGTATGCATGTTTCTACATTTAGAGAGACGAAAAGCCTGATCATTTAAAATCGATTAAAAAATATTTTTATGTTAAGTTTGCTTTAAAATACCTTTTGAATCCAAATTATTTTTAAAATTTTAAAATGAAGTATGAATATTTAAACATTTTTAGCAAAAATAAAAATAAATTTTGAAATAATGAAATAGGAAAAAAATAACTACGATATCATGCTAATAATTTTATTTTAATTATAATTAATTTAATAATGGTAATGAAATGGAATTACAAACTTAACCCTTGCGTTGATGGATATGCATTCAAAAATTTTAATAGGAATAAAACTTGACGTCTGATATCTGAATTTAATTCAAACCCCAGCTAGCAAATCTTATTACTTACTTGAAAACTAAATATATTCTTATAGTGCCTAATGTTAAAACGTACATATTTCACCAGAATTTTGTGATAAAAATGTCACTTTAAAATATTGTTTTAATATGCTTTATGGCGTTTACTTAGTGTACAAAGAAAAGAAAACGTATGTTTTAATGCCATTTAACTAATTATCGATCAAACTTTTTTATAAAATTACCGCTAGTGAAAATATTAACAACATCATAAGCATTTATGAAATTGTCAACGAGTTAGTCCATCTAATTAATTGCTCCCATTTATAGTAAGAAACTTGAATTTTTTAACAATTTATTTTTTAATCAATTCATTATATATTCTAATTAGTGGTTGACAGCCACTTATTTACGCACACTAGTAAGAGATATACTATACTGTTATATTTTATATTTACCGTTGTTAAGCTGACTATCCTTTGGTAAGCAGTTATAACGAGCTTGTCCATTGCACTCTTTTATTTTTATTCTTTAAAACTTTTCAATAATTTTTTAATTTCGAATAATTTTTACTCTCTATTTATTTAAGCTGTAGGACTTTTCTTTAATGCAGAAAAGAGCTTTTTTTTTTAGTAAATGTTAGAAATTTTAGAAATTTTTAATGCACAAATAACATAACTATAATATCCTTCTAAGTGCATAGAAAATAAAAATTGCGTTATTTAATACGTACATATATAAAAGGGACAATATTATTACTGGGTGTATTCTAGAAATGTAAATGTTTTTCCTATTTTTTTTTTATTGAAATTTTTGGAACTCCTATTTTTATGTACATATGTTTGTGCAGATGTATGTAATAAACCTTTTTTTATATATTAATTTGAACTATTTACTAGTTTTTATCAAAGAGGAATTAATATTTTTAAATAAACATACAATAAAATTTCTTAATTGAATTAATTCTATCCTTATAAGTCAACGCGCAACTAGACAACAATTTATTAATTTTTCATTTGTTTTTATAAAATAAAATTATCATTAATATGATAAATATTGCTAATAATACCTTTAAAATAATATAAACTAATTACTAAAGCTAAACAATAATAATTACAATTCAGGTTATTACTACAAAGTTAAAATGCTGCTTACTAGCATGAATCAAGATTCATGGCTTACTAGTTCTCGCCTCTATCATAAGCAGCACACAAGTATCAAAAATATATGCTTCATAAACAGATATATCCAAATACTCATGGTACAACAGATATTTGAGAGTAAAAAACTGATAATTTTTTCACTCTATGCCAACGGTTCTCAAATGGGGGTCCGCGGACCCCTTGGGGTCCGTATGAAAATTCCAAGGGGTCCGCGAAGAGCTAAACAAATATTGTTAATATTAATAAGATTTTGTAATATGGCTTTTGTATAATTAACGTAAAACGTTTGTTTTGTGTAGACATGTAATTACACGCTGATTAAAGACGCTGATTTTGTTTTAAGAGTAAAATAAAACATTAACATTTTAAAAATGAGTTCTAAAAGATGGCTTTATAATGAAGATTATATTAAATATGGCTTTACATATTTAAAAAATATAACGAGGTATCACCTCAATGTGTAATTTGCTATAAAACTCTTTCTAACGAAAGCATGAAACCATCCAAGATGAAACGACACCTAACCGCAAATCATCCGGAACTAAAAGACAAGAAAAGGGATTTTTTTATTGCCAAACTGAGTTCTCTAAAAAAGTTAGGTTGGACTCAACTGAAAATTTTTGTTTAGAAAAAGAATGGGCCGTGGAAGCTTCCTACGAAATTGCAATGCACATTGCAAGAAACAAAAAGCCGCATACGTTGAGGAAACGTTGATTAAGCAGTGTATAGCAGCTGTTGGCAGAATTATGCTTGATGAACAAAGCAATGACAAAATAAAGAAAGTAATGCTGTCCAATGATACTATTAAGGGAAGAATTGATAATATGGCTGCGGACATCAAAAGAATATGGCTGCGCTCCAGTGTGATGAAACTACCGACATTTCTGATGCAAGCCAGCTTTTATTTTATAGTAAATATAATTCAGAAGGAATAATCTGACAGGAATTTTTATGAAGTTTCTTCACACAACGTCAAAAGGCAAGGATGTTTTCAACGTGCTTTCTAAATTTTTAACACAAAATGGCATTGTCTTAAAAAAAATTGCTGGAATTTGCACCGATGGTACACCATCTATGATAGGTTGTCGTTCTGGATTTTTGAAATTGGTCAAATTACAGAATCCAGACATAATTGGGTTTCATTGTATAATTCATCGACAAGCTCTAGCAGCGAGAACATTGCCAGAAGAATTTCCCTCCAAACCGCAATTGATGTTGTAAATTTTGTAAAACCAAGTGCCTTAAGAACACTACTATTTGAATCTTTGTGCCTGGATCTCAGTTCTGACTACACAAAACTATTGTTTCATACAGAAGCTCGCTGGTTGTCGAAAGGAAACATGATTAAACGATTGTATAATTTAAAATCTGATGTAGAAATTTTTCTTTTGAGTGCAAAGAATGATATTCTGCATAAAAGGTTAACCGATTTTATTTTATTTTGCATATCTAACAGATTTTTTGAAGCATTAAACAATCTGAACTTAAAATTACAAGGAAAAATCATTAATATTTTGACATCATATGAATTAATTAAGGCCTTTATGGAAAAAATTTCCTTATGGAAAAGTCATATAGCAATTCCAAATTTTTGCTCATTTCCATTATTAAATGAAGCCATAAATACATACGACCTACAACACATTAATTTGAAATCTTTGATAAAACACATTTGGATATGCTTTATGATGAGTTTTATAGGTACTTCCCAGAAATAAAAACAGAGTCGTGGCAAAATAATTTACTAAGAAATCCTTTCAATACTAGTGTTGATAAAATACCAGAAATATTGCAGGAAGAATTCATTGAGCTAAAATCTGATTCATGTCCAGAATTTGATTTTAAATCAATTGATATAGAATCATTTTTTTTAAATACTTGCCCTATTCTCAAGCCCCCTAGTACGCGCTAAGTGCTAACAAAATACAACGGTGCTAGCTGTGTTGTTGGTAATTTTCATGCAAACATGCGATACAACACTTAGTACTTTTTTTCATATGTTTTTCAAACGTTGTATTTGTTTAAATGTTTTATGTTTAAATGAATTATTATTTTTGTGTTTATGTGTGAATTATATTAAATTAAATTGAATTAAAAGATATTTTTATTAGTTTTATTTATTTAATTTATTGATTTGACTGATTTATTAGAAAGTTGAAGTTGAAAGTTGCCAATATAAAAACTGTTCTTTAAGATTTAATATTGCTTTAATGACTCGATTTCTAATATTTTGTATGGTACCGCCATCAAATATACCAAAAAGAGATGCTACCTTACGGACACAAGCACCATTTCCTGAAGATCCCAAGTAGTAAAGTACAATTTTAAGCTGCAAGTCAATGCGTAGTTGGAGCCTTTCGCCAATTGTGTGAAAACATCGTCATTTTTTATAAGGTTGAATATAGAGGCAAATTCCTCTGGCCGTAGTCGTATCATATGAGGAAATCTGTTTTCATCAAAATATCTTAAAACCCGATTATGCCATAATGATGATTTTGGTAGCCCTAAATGTATAATTCTGCGACTGGAGAGCAAGTACATTAGGTTCATCCTAAAAATGTCTTGAATTTCATCCTCACACAAAAAATTCATTAATTTACTTTTTTCTGTTTTCTCCCCCATTTGGCTTATAAATAACAAATGATGAATAGCACTTTTCTTCTTCTTATTTACTTTTTGACGCATGAAGTACAATGTACAATGGCACACTGATACAATGGTTGTTCACAAAGAAGTAAACAAAAGGTAGTATGCAATACTACCTACACCTTAGCAGAGCTTGTGAATACGGCAACTATAAAACTTATCCAAATGTAGCATCTGAACCGTTAAAACTGTTAATACAATTTTCCTCAACGTACTTGTGTGAAACAAGCTTCTCTGTCATTTTATCAATTAAAACTAAAAACCGATCACGATTGGATGGAGAAAATGATTTGAGATGTGCATTATTAGAAATATCTCCTAATTTCAAAGAGCTAATAAAGCAAAAAAAAGAAAAGAAATGTCGAAATGATTGATGTTTATTTTTTGAGTTTTCTTTTGGCTTAAAAAAAATTTTTATCTTACATACATACGTACATACATACGTAAATGAAACTACCCAGTTAGCATTTTTTTGAATTATTGATCATATTCGAGTCTTTTTTGACTCTTCTACACGATTAAAATAATCGTTTATGCGCTCGTTTTAGAATCGAAAATGATTGTTTTGTCGGTAGAAAATGGTACCCTAGCCGCGACTCTTCTAAAGGAGCCCCTTATGTCTCGCGTTTTCGACTCATTTTTGATACTGATTTTAATCGTACTTATAATCAAATACGATACTTTTTCGAGTCAATTTTTGATCATATTGCTACCCATATGCGAGTCTTTTTGGAACCATATTATACGAACATTTCTAATTATATTTTTTCAAAATGAAACATTGCAAAAACGTTATGCTTACTTTTTATTACATGGTCTTGACGAGCCATTGATTTATTCAAACATTGTGCGCACATTAAAATGGCTTGTATAGACCATCGTTGTCGATGTCATGTCGTGTTCAAACAGCGAGAAAATGAAGTATTAACATCGCCAAGTTTCCTCCACGCAGACAAACATGAACAAATGTTTGTAACCTACTCTGCTGACGTTTTGTTCATGTGCGAACCAATCAATTGCTCGTCAAGACGTATTGTTACATTTGTTAGCATGTTATTCCTAATTTTCTTAAAATTCAAATTAAAAAAAAATGAATTTTAAAAAAATTAAAAAAAATGTATTTTACATTTGTGTCTCTATTTTTTAAGAAGTCACATACATATGTATTTTTTACGAAAATTAAAAATAAAATATGTATTTGAATCATTCTTTCATCCTTAGGCTGCGTTTAATATGTCTCTACAATAATTCTAAAAACAGTCGAATTTCAAGCATTTGCTTTTTTTACTTTTTGTTTTTTAAACAAGTCGCTTTGTTTGCGTTTGTCGGAATTATATTCGAGTCTTTTTTAAACGCGTTACTGAATAATCAGTTTTAAGTCATTTTGGGTAGTCTTAAAAGACTCACTTTGGTAATTTTTGTAATAACAATCTTCCAAATGCTAGCTGGGAATAGATATATATTTTCCAGTTTTTGTTTTTTTTTTTTGTTTAGTCATATATGCATGTACATATGTATATGTGTGATTCATTTTCGATTTCCACAACAAATGTAAGTATGTAGATATGTATGTATTTTTTAATAAATTATTTTAAATATATCATGCTCGTGTTTTTATTCAAATACTACATACCTTTGTGTCACATATATTGCGGTAGGCCGCACTACTATTAAAATTTCTGAAGGGGGCCCCAAAGAAAGAGCTTGTGAGAACCCCTGCTCTATGCAATACCATAAACAACTGTATGTGTTTATATCCATAGTGTGAGTACGCACAAGCGAAAGCATACAATATCAACTACTCTCATGCGTTCTTTTGTATCTGTTTTACTTGTTATGTATATGATATATCAGTTTTTGCCATACTGTTGGATATACTAGTGCACGTCTTTAGTGTGCATTAGCTTTTGTTTATAAATAATAGACGAGCTATTTAAGTCAAGTTTAATAATGAAAAATTAAACAGAAAATTTTAAAAATAGGGATGTAGCAGATTCGAAACTACATCTCATGTTATGGATGAAATAGCAAAATTTTTCTTGGATGAAAATCATACACGTATGTAGTGTAAATTGCGTTTTGTATGTCCTAACCTGAAAAGAAATAACATAATAAATGACTTTATACCAATAAGTGGTATAAAGCAATCACAATTCTCAAGGGTGGATTAGATAAAGAGCTATACAGCCCGAAAATTATTCAATATGCTAATAAACAAATAATAAAGGAAGATTTATTTATATGATGTCAATCGAATTTTTTGTTGCATTATGTGAAATATTCTATCTACGTATGTATGTATGTATGTATGCATAGAAAAAATTGATGCAAGTGTGTTGTGACTTTATAACTCAAGAACGGTCAAACCGAATTCGATTAAATTTTTAGGGTTTGTTATAGATGGTTTATCTAAAGTTTGCACGAAATTAGCGAATGTGACTTTGTCCCTATAAAAAACAACAAGACCTGAATTTTTGTACAAGAAACTTCCTTATTAATGTGCATTGTTTAAAGATAAACTGTTTCGAGTAGGATAGTAGGCGTGGTACCTCCCATACAAAGTGAGAAGTTTTTGTCGTTAACTAGGGAAGTGTGAGATGAAGGGTTTTCAAATTTCATACTTACTTTCGTAGTTACTTTCATATCAGCGTGCAAAATTAAATAAGAAACTGGCTGGATTGGGTCAGCGGAGTGCAGCCAAAATAGATAGTTTAATATAAAAAAAAACTAAATATCTGCTAGGCTCCATTAAAAAGAATTTAAGAAAAACTAAACTGCAATTTAGTATTATTCATTATTTCTTTTTACTAATTTATTGATATTAAATTTTCTTATTAAAATAGCCAAAATACTTTGAGTTTTTATCTTGTGTTTCCGTACTATTAGATAATGTTGTCTCTTTGTGAGAAACACCAATGCTTGATTTTATTTTACCGAACTATACCCAAAAAGTAAGGAAACCAGTGTTGCCGTTTGGTTACATTTTTTGTAACTTTTAAAGGCTCCACGTAATATGTATAATTTTTTTATATTTGGCCAAATTTTCGTAACTTTTGCTACAGACACGAAATAAAGTAATATTACTGAACAAATTTTTGTTTTAGAATTCGAAGTAAGAACCTCTCTGACAGCTGTTTCTTTAACATAACAATTCGATTTTAATAACAAAGGTTACACACTTGCAATGCTATTAAAATCCAACTTAAAAAATTGGTTCGAAATAAACAAAATATAACGTTGTTAAAGTTGTACTCTCTGCAATTAGTGAGAAATCACGAAATGTTTCTTGTTTCATGTTAGAAACAGAAAAAGGTTTCTAGCAACAATTTATCCCAACTGGCAAATTATATGAGCTTCACTTATTTCGTGCGAAAACTAGCACTCTGTTCAAACCTGCGAAAATTGTTAGCAACTTTAGTTATTTGGGTCCGCTAGCTAGTGGACCGTACCAATACCTCGATTTAGATTATATTACGAAATCTGATATCATTAAAAAAAGGAATATAATATTTTTATTTATTTACAATCTATACATTTAGTTAATAAGTAAATTTGATGTAAGAATGGGGAAAAGTGAAAAAGTTTTTTGCTTTACACCTCTAATAACAACTATCTTCTATAAAAATTTTACATAACATTAACATAAGATTATAGAAATATTTAAGTAAAAAAATAAACAAATAAATTCAGTTACTATGTGAGTACAAACAAAGAAATTAATTCCTAATTGGCAAATCCAGGATATGATATCTTTTAAACTATTGCTAATGGGTTGAAATAGTGATTAAGTCTCTCTTTATATTATTTTAACAACTATGTTATTTGTTTATTTTTGTTCCTGTAGTTTTTAAAATTAAAAAGGATTGGGTTTTTTGCACCTTTTGTGCCCGTAGAATAAATGCTCGAAAAGAGTCTAACATAAAGCAACATATTAATAACAATAACAATAACAAAAACAACTACAAACTAGCTGCACCTCGTCAAGAAAGTCATCAAAAGCTTATTACGGAGTCTCCTACCACAAACTGTCTCAATGCAATTAACGAAGATATCTGCAAATTCCAATATACAAATAAAAAAAATAAGTCATCCGATCCAGAGAAATGCTAATTTAATTTTTTTAAATGCTTAACCCATTAAGAGCCGATGACATATGTAGTACATAATTTTATTGCTTATTTTTTAGTTCTCTGTCACCCCAATATTTGCTTTTTTTGTTGGAGTTATTTCACGCGGAGTTTCATTCTTTTTATAACCAACTATTCAAGTATGATTGGTTTACTCGATATTTTTACAGTTTTTTTATTTGAAAAACTACTGCACAGAATTAAAACAGCTGCAAATGATTCATGCAACAAATTTCTTCTTTTATTGTGTTCTTCTAATAAGTGTTTCTTCTTTTTATTACTTTCATCTTTGAAACCAGGGATTTTGTTTTAATAGGTGATTTCGTTTTTTGTTTTCTTTTTTCTAATACAGCAAGTAAATAGTTTTTAAAAGAATATGCAAATAAATCATATTTGCGTACTCTTAAACGCGGCAAACTCATGTGTGCGTACGTACCTATTCCTGGCGGTTTCCTTATTAATGATGCCCTACTTATCCTAAATTTTAATAAAATTTAGTTTTTATTTTATTAATAACAATTTTCGGGAATTGTACTTTTATTTTTTTTTGTGTGTTTACTGAATATCCCAGAACATATAGAAGATATTAAGTCAAGTCAGGTTTTTATGGCATTAAAGACCAATATGTACGTAACTAAAATCAGTAAAAATTTGGCAAACAAATACATGATTAAAATATTATTTTTTATGTACATAAAAAATATTCTTCTCGAAACTTGTAATGTTCTCTTCAATCTCTTCTCCAGACCCCATCTATGCGCAGGATGTCTACAAAATTTGGGCAATTACTGGAAATCAATCGATCTAGAATAGCGAGTGATAAAAAGAATGAAAATCTGCATGCAAATTTTTTACAGAGTCGATAATTTGGATTTTTGTTAAACAAAGTCGCGAATTCGAACAATGATGCTGACTGTAGGGTGCTTCACCTTAATTCCATAAAAAAAACATTCTACGGATTACCTAAAGCTTAATCTTGAAGAAATAGTTAAAAAATTTATGAATTTACTAAAAACCATTAAAAATCTACTTCAAAACCTGAAAGTACTTTTTGACCAAAATTTCACATTTTTTTTAACTTTTTAAGAAATTTCAAATTAAATTTTTTTTTATTTATTATAACTATTATTAATTCATTTAAAATATTTACAATAATTACGTTTTTCGAGATCTTACTTAATTAAGTATTGCAACAAATATGAACTTAAGTTATTGTGTAAAAATATCTTAAATTTAGTATTTACATTAACGCAGTGTTAGGAAAAAAAATATAGGGAAAAACCTAGTAAGGATTTAAAGAAATTCTGAATTAATGCTTCTATCAGCTTAATTGCTGAAGTTGAAGAAAAAAAATTAATATTACAAAGTCCTTATTATATCATAATTTGAACTTCAAATCTTTGTGTTAAATTAGATATTACTGATTTAAGCAAAACTTGTTGAAAATTTTGATGCAGTCTACTTGTTGAGTATCTTCTGGGTAAATTAAAAATGATTTTTAAATTTTTATTCTGGATTATTTGCAACTTCTTTAGATAGGTCTTTTCACATCTATTTGAACAAATCTGACATATTTGTCATAACAGGCCGTATGCACATTTTATACAGTAAGATTTTGTTTTTATAATTCAAAGTTGATTTTCGATTTAATAATAGGAAAAGGGCTCTTCCAAATTTAATTGCCTTTTCACAGGTTCTTAGAACATGATGTCTGAAAGTCAGTTTTTTATCTAATTCTATTCCAAGATATTTAATGGTATCAAGGAGATGAATTTCAACTTCTTCCATAGATTGAGATTGGTATTGAGAGTATTCTTTTCGGTGATTTATTGAAGGAAAATATTTTTGTTTTGAGTTTTATTTTCATTTATTTTAATTTTCCATTTTTTTAAATATTTTTTAGCATATAAAAGACCTTTTTTCATTCTTTTGACTATAGCGTTTGAAACTTTACCTGTTGTTATGATGGCAGTGTCGTCTGCCTATAGTGCAACTGAGTGATCTTTGAATATTTCAAAATCCGATGTATATATTGAGTACAAAACAGGTGATAACACCGAGCCCTGAGGAACTACCGGAGGGATATTGCGCTGGGTGTGGTATTCAGTATCAATATTCACTACAAAGGATCTCTCATTCAGAAAACTTTGTACCATCTTTTGTATGTAAATTGGATAATCAAACTTATGGAGTTTAAAAATTAAGCCATTGTGCCATATAGAATCAATAGCTTTTTCTAAGTGTAACAGCACTATTCCAGTACTTTTTCGGTTACTTTTGTTATTTGAAATAAAGTTTACAATTCTCTTTACTTGGTGCACAGTTGAATGTTCTTTTCGAAAAACAAATTGTTCTTTTTGTATTATACTATTAGTTTCGGTGTATTCATTTATTCTCTGTAAAACGATTTTTTCGAATACTTTATCTAAGCAATTCAGCATGCTTATAGGACGATAACTTTTATGTGATTTTGCGTCCTTTCCCTGTTTTAAAATTGGGACTACTTTGGCTGATTTAAAAATTTTGGGGAAATAAGCTTTTGTCAAACACCAGTTGAAAATTTTAGTAATTAGTGTGTAAAAAGTATTTATCATATTTTTCAATACAATGGGCTTTATTCCATCCAATCCAGGTGCTTTTGAGTTTTTCAGTGTACCTATGAAGAATTTTATTTCTTCCACTGACGTCAAGTTTTGCTGCATGTCATCTGTGATACTTTGAGCATTCAACCAGTCTATGTGTTTTTCTACCATATTATCTACTGGGGAAGTCATATTGCATGTCGTTCTGCGACAATTTTCGAAAACTTCCGAAATTATTTAAGCTTTTTCTTTATTGTTATGTTTTACAACGCCGTCTATTGTTAAACTACAAACGCTTTTTTTATTGCCTTTAATTGCTTTCGTCAACATCCAAAACCTTTTATTACCTGTTGACAGCTTTTGTGTATATTGGTACCGGCTGTTATTGTTTATGTTCAAATTTATTAGTGTGTGGTGTTTTAACCCTTTGCACTCGAGGGCTCCGGAGCGGAGCCATTTAAAATTTATCTTCAAACTCGAGGGCTCCGCTATGGAGACAATGCAAATAATTTTCAGTTCATAACATAAGGACAAAAACAAATCGTAATAACTTCATTTATTCTGTTAACAAATTACAAATGAAATCTGTTCAGGAAAGTTTTGTTTATGTAACGGTAAAAAAAACTGTTACTTTTCGCTTAACATAGGAAAACTGAAGCATATTATATGGTTTTTCTATTAAAATTGATTCGAGTTGCTGGTATTATGAGTGAAAAAAAGCTTCGAGTGCAAAGGGTTAATAAGCAAGTAATTATGTTTCTGTCTGAGTAATTATTTGAACGTTGAAGTTTTCCTCTAAATTTATTTCTTTGCGAAATTAAAAATAAAGTTTGACTGGAAAGCTTTCTACGCCAGACTTGTGAATTACCAAGTGGAATTTGTTTAGATGCTTCTTGTACTATGTAAGTAATTTTTAAAAGTGTTTCTTCCACATTTGAGTTCGATAATTCAATAACGTGGATGTTATTTTTTCTAAACTCATTATCTATCCATTTTCCTATTTCTTTCCAATTAGCTTTATGATAAAGTGGAATTTTAATGGAGTGTCAAAGAACCAAATATTGTGCAAGTCACTGCTACATGATCTGAATTTAGAATTTCTGGGTGTGTTTCCAGTTGTGAAAAATCTAAGTTGGAATTGGTGAGAAGAAGATCAACAACAGATGGACGTGTCGGACTTGACGACTGACCTAAACGAGTGAATGAATTTGGAGAATATATATAGTAACGAGAGGTCATTTGACTGAAAAGTTTGTTGCCTGCCGTGTTATTTTTACAACAGTTCCATTTTGTATGGTGAGCATTTAAATCTCCGAATATAAAATAATCAATTGTAGCTGTGGTTAAAATGTATATATCATTAATAAAGTCATTTGTATAATTTGGACAATAAACAGAAGTAAATCTTATTGGTCTATTATTTATGGTAACTATTATAGATACATTTTCGACTTTTGCTGTTGGATATTTTGAAATGGGTTCATGGGGAATAGAGTTTTTGATTGCAATCAAAACCCCTCCACCATGTGTAGTACGGTCTTCACTATAGACCTTAAAGTTTCTTAATTTGAAATTGTGAATAGCTTTGAGGAATGTTTTATATATGCAAACTATGTCTATTTGTTTTTGATGTAACACAAGTTCAAGTTCTATTATCGGGGCTGGAGTCGTTATGCCCTGGGCATTCCAATGCATAACATTTAGGCTCCATATAACCTTTTTATATAACATATCAAGCACTCTCATTTTATCGTACTTGGTTTTGCATTTTTCTAATGCGTCTAAGGCTTCGAAATAAATATCTATAATTTGTTCTTTTGACAAATTCTCGTCTTGTTGAGTTCTTTGTTTTGAACCAGCAACTGAGGCATAAGAAACATTACTTTGACGTTTACCTGATACTTTTTGAGAAGATGGCATCTCGTAACCCCTTGCCTCATATCTTCTGATCAAATAGAAATAATGTCGTCATGAGGTACTTGTCGTACTGGTCGCCTGCTATTAGTAGTTCTATGTCGGATCTGTAAATATTCCTTTCTTGAAGGACAGTGAGGATCGTCAGCGCGGTGATTAACATTTTTTATTTTTTTTAATGCAATTGAAACATTTGTAAATAACAGGACCGTCTTCTGTTGTTTTATTTAGTTGGCAGTTTGAGTAATAATGGGCTCCACCGCACCCTATACAGGCTTCAGCTCTATAACAATTTGAAGATCCATGATCATACATAGCACATTTAGAGCTTTGAGTAGGACCTCTTGACCTACGTTGGGGACTTGTCCAGTGTACTACAATACCGTAAACATATTTTATCTTAATAACTGAATTCGGTTGAACTCCACAATATATAATGCATCGTCAGTGTTTGAGCGCGTAGTTGTTATTTCTTTTACGTTGACCAATTCTATGTTGAATGCATCTTTTAATTCACTTTTCAAGATTTCCACGCTAATTTGTGGTAAACCGAACAGCGTAAGCTTAAAACTTTTATTGTCTTTTATAGGATGAGTGAAAAACTTCATCTGGGCAATCTTTAGTTTATTTACAGTTTCATCATACTCAGCTTTCGAGTTCGGTATTAATTTAGTTCCAATGGAAATTCTTTTATATTTACATATTTTACCAATAAGATTTATAACCTCAGTAAATTTATAACAATTGTCAACCACAACTTCGACTTCACTTTCAACGATTGAACCATCATCGTCTCCTAAATCAGAGAGCATCTGGAACCGATTATTACTAACAGATCTCTGCATTTTAAATCGAGGATTATTTCTCTTAATATTTTTACGTTTTGAAGACATTATTAATGAATTCACAAAGAAACATTTAATGTAATTGAAGTTTTTTATGAAAAATTAAACAGCTGATTTAAAAACACTTTTGAATGCTTTCAATAACAGCATGCGACTGTGAAATTAAAAAAATTAAAAAATTATTACCTAATGAAGTCAAAGAAAAAACTTTTTTACAAGATATTTCTTATAGTATTAGCTTTCTAAGTCTGTTTTTAAAGTAGTTATATCTTGTATTTAAAGAAACTACAGGTGAAAAAACAAAAAAATAAAGGCCAAGGTAAAAATTTTGTGCTTTAAATTTAAAAGTTAATTTCTCTAAAAGTATAAAAGATACCATGCAAATTTTAAGCAATGTTTTAAATCGGCTCACTTTCGATCAAGTTATAAGCTATTAAACATTTTTCAAATTCGAGGTTGCCTACTTTGACGCTTTTTTGTGGTACTACCTTCTACTGAAATATTACAATACATTTTTTTTAATTATTCGCGACCCTAGAGCAGAGAAAGAAAAAAACTGCTTTGCTTAAAACGTACTCTTTATTTTACACCAACATTTGTTGCGGTTAAAACTAAACTAACATTTCCCTAACCACGCCACCAGAAAAAACCGCACTCTCCTTTTGACAAAACTATTGTTAGTGAGATACCACCGACAATAAATCCTTGCGCTGTGGTAAATCGGCTTACGTAACTAAGTATAAGCGAAGCACCAGCAACCAGCGGAATACCACCAATAATCCAGGGCTAAGCCAATATTTACTCGCTCAGTGTATCAATTTGTTGACGGTAGGGTACCTCCGAATACAAACAGTTCTTAGCGTGGCAATTCGCTGGTAAGTCTGTAGTACGGGTTAAACAGAGCAGTTAGTGGGGCACCACCGAATATAATTGACTTCGCCTTTAGCGACAATTACCTAAATACACGCTCGTTATAGTATTTGTCAAACACAGTAATCAGCGGGACATCACCAACAAGCTCTTATGCGCTTACTACTTGCTAATTATGGTAAATGTTAAATAAAGTAATCAGCGGGACACCACCAAGCAACTTTTTTTAGTTTTACTCTTTAACTCTAGGTAGTAAATTATTAACAGTGAGACACCACCGAATATAATTGTCTTACCTACTCGAGCTCTGCATAAAGACTCCATTCTAAAACATATGACCACTCCTTTAATTGATTTTCTGCTGTGGTTAACAGTTGTGGTACTTGGACATATAGATGGCATTGCTTTAAACTACGAACCGTTAAATTAAAATTAAGTTATATACAGTATACATATTGCTTATAATACTAAATAGTTCAAAGGGACAAACAATGTTTTATTATTATAATAATAGTAGTAAAATTAATAATTATTAATAGTTATATTAATAACAAAAATATAAATAATAAACATAGTATTAATAATAATAATAATAACACAAATAATAATTATGCCACGTAAATCATCATGGAGTAAATCATCATGGGGGTCCATATTCCACTGTTGCCGAAAAAAAATGCGAACACCGACTTTTGTCATCACAATAGTTTAGAAGTTCAATACTTTTAATCCTTTTTTTTTTGTATTTTACGCCACTGTGCGTCGTCTCGCATTGCCACCGACAAACAAAATAAGGGTGATTATATATTGTGTTGAGAAGGTATGTTGAAATTAAAATAACACAATTTTTATTTTATATCTATAAGTAGTGGCAAACCACACAAATTGTGTGTATTCTGAATTTCATTTATTTATTTACTTTCCATCTTTATAATTTAACAGTTGTTGGTTAATTGGTGATTAATAAAGTTCCTACGTTTATGAAACGATTGATTTCAACCAAAAATATTTCAGAAAAAAAAATCTAAAGAATTTCAGTTTTTGGGCAATAGGATTCAAAATCTTGGCCACAGGTGGAAAATGGTACGTCTAAGTTTGTCATTCTGTTTTTAATTTGTATAATATCCTTTTCCGCCCTATAAAGTATATATATATTCTTAGTTCTTATGCATAGCGATGTCCGTCTGTCCGTCCGTGTTCGGGTTGAAATCAACTTTTCCAAGGCAATAGATGAGCTAGAATTAATTTAAATACGCTAATCAATCAGACTTAGTTTTGAAAAATTTTCTATTGAATATCAGCAGTTTCGTTCCATGTCCTTTCAGGTAACGGGCAAAGCACCACATCTGCCTCTAATTTTTCCATCTTTTTTCAACTTTCGTTTGTATTCCTGCAGGTGGTTGTGATTTCTACTTTCTCTTAATATTTGTTCACCACTTTATACAATGATTCTGTTTTCTACTTATTCACCTCATTTATACTAGCTAAGACAACAATCTAAAGCGAAACTTAATTTTTCGACGCTTTTTTTCGAACATAAAAACTTAAAGGTAAAGAATTTCTTATACCGATGGTACATATAAGGTGGTGGGTATATAATACTCTCTTACATGTTGTCAGTTTGTTTCAACTTTGCAATAGATGTCATAACTAAAAAACAGTTTTTTTTTAAACACAGTTTTTCCTTTTATTATTTTCATAAAATTTATGTGTCTTTTTTCTTTCTTAACTTACACCACTTTGAAAACAAACACGACTGATAATAAAAGAAATTTTATTTAATTCTTATTTATTTTAATAATTATTTTTATACATATTTTCAGCATTTTTATTGAACATGACTTTAATAAACTTGAGGATGTTTGGTTTACTCTAGCACCAAATTTAACAGTGCAATCAATTGAGGTAAGATTAAAAAAAAATTTTTTTTATTTGCTAGAGGTATTTTATTTGCTGATATTTAAATTTTACTGTTCTCTTTCAATTTATCAATTTATCACAATTAATAACGAACTTAAACAAAAAAAAAAGGAAAAAAAACAGAAAAATCAATATTTCAACTACAAAAAATTTTCAAATAAAACACAATATGAAAATCACATTGAATAGATTATTTTAATATTTTTAATTAGAAGAAAAATGCACATTCATGAAGGTAAAAGTCCACATTCATATTAAATAGCTTAGATGGCAACTATGAAAAATATGACCAAGGACAATAATAATAATAAGACTATAGGCGCTTCCATATATTGAAGTTTCTATAGTAAATTTTTCTGCGGATTTTTTAGAAATCCACCTTTGTTTTTAAATGAGTGAACTCAACTCATTGGAGAGTAAATTCGTAATTAATAACAAAATAAACGTGCGCCAAGATAGCGTCGAAGAAATAGCGTCGATTTTGGGAATTAAAAACCGGGAAAAAAACCGGGAAGTAAAATTCCCCGGGATCGGGTATTTTGAATTAAAAAATAATACTTGAATAAATTTTGGCGTCTAGAAGAAAAAAAATTTATTTATATTGTAAATAAATAAACAAAACATTTGTGTATTTAGAAAATAATTATAAAAAAGCGTTTTTAATGATCACAAAAACCGTTGCTGACTTTTCCCTTGGAAACTATTATACTCTCACCCCAAACGGCAATACATTATTAAAATAGAGACATTAATGAACAAAAATTGCCAACCGTGCAACAATTCCGCCGAGCCGTTTTCGAGAAAAGTGGCTTCATCCTGAGTGGGCACAAAAAGCGTTGCTAATGTTTTCCATGGAAACTATAACACTGTCGCCAAAAATGGCTATACACTATTAAAATAGAGACATTAATGAACAAAAATCGCCAACCGTGCAACAATTCCGCCGAGCCGTTTTCGAGAAAAGTGGCTTTATCCTGAGTGGGCACAAAAAGCGTTGCTAATGTTTTCCATGGAAACTATAACACTGTCGCCCATAAAGGCCATACATTATTAAAATATTAATAATTCATATTCATTAAGCAACGCTTTTTTGGCCCACTCAGGATGAAGCCACTTTTATCGAAAACGGCTCGGCGGAATTGTTGCACGGTTGGCAATTTTTGTTCATTAATGTCTCTATTTTAGTAGTGTGTAGCCATTTTTGGCGACAGTGTTATAGTTTCCATGGAAAACATTAGCAACGCTTTTTGTGCCCACTCAGGATGAAGCCACTTTTATCGAAAACGGCTCGGCGGAATTGTTGCACGGTTGGCAATTTTTGTTCATTAATGTCTCTATTTTAGTAGTGTATAGCCATTTTTGGCGACAGTTTATAGTTTCCATGGAAAACATTAGCAACGCTTTTTGTGCCCACTCAGGATGAAGCCACTTTTCTCGAAAACGGCTCGGCGGAATTGTTGCACGGTTGGCAATTTTTGTTCATTAATGTCTCTATTTTAATAGTGTATAGCCATTTTTGGCGACAGTGTTATAGTTTCCATGGAAAACATTAGCAACGCTTTTTGTGCCCACTCAGGATGAAGCCACTTTTCTCGAAAACGGCTCGGCGGAATTGTTGCACGGTTAGCAGTTTTTGTTCATTAATGTCTCTATTTTAATAGCGTATATCCATTTTTGGCGACAGTGTTATAGTTTCCATGGAAAACATTAGCAACGCTTTTTGTGCCCACTCAGGATGAAGCCACTTTTATCGAAAACGGCTCGGCGGAATTGTTGCACGGTTGGCAATTTTTGTTCATTAATGTCTCTATTTTAGTAGTGTATAGCCATTTTTGGCGACAGTTTATAGTTTCCATGGAAAACATTAGCAACGCTTTTTGTGCCCACTCAGGATGAAGCCACTTTTCTCGAAAACGGCTCGGCGGAATTGTTGCACGGTTAGCAGTTTTTGTTCATTAATGTCTCTATTTTAATAGCGTATATCCATTTTTGGCGACAGTGTTATAGTTTCCATGGAAAACATTAGCAACGCTTTTTGTGCCCACTCAGGATGAAGCCACTTTTATCGAAAACGGCTCGGCGGAATTGTTGCACGGTTGGCAATTTTTGTTCATTAATGTCTCTATTTTAGTAGTGTATAGCCATTTTTGGCGACAGTTTATAGTTTCCATGGAAAACATTAGCAACGCTTTTTGTGCCCACTCAGGATGAAGCCACTTTTCTCGAAAACGGCTCGGCGGAATTGTTGCACGGTTGGCGATTTTTGTTCATTAATGTCTCTATTTTAATAGTGTATAGCCATTTTTGGCGACAGTGTTATAGTTTCCATGGAAAACATTAGCAACGCTTTTTGTGCCCACTCAGGATGAAGCCACTTTTATCGAAAACGGCTCGGCGGAATTGTTGCACGGTTGGCAATTTTTGTTCATTAATGTCTCTATTTTAGTAGTGTATAGCCATTTTTGGCGACAGTTTATAGTTTCCATGGAAAACATTAGCAACGCTTTTTGTGCCCACTCAGGATGAAGCCACTTTTCTCGAAAACGGCTCGGCGGAATTGTTGCACGGTTGGCGATTTTTGTTCATTAATGTCTCTATTTTAATAGTGTATAGCCATTTTTGGCGACAGTGTTATAGTTTCCATGGAAAACATTAGCAACGCTTTTTGTGCCCACTCAGGATGAAGCCACTTTTCTCGAAAACGGCTCGGCGGAATTGTTGCACGGTTAGCAATTTTTGTTCATTAATGTCTCTATTTTAATAGCGTATAGCCATTTTTGGCGACAGTGTTATAGTTTCCATGGAAAACATTAGCAACGCTTTTTCTGCCCACTCAGGATGAAGCCACTTTTATCGAAAACGGCTCGGCGGAATTGTTGCACGGTTGGCAATTTTTGTTCATTAATGTCTCTATTTTAGTAGTATATAGCCATTTTTGGCGACAGTTTATAGTTTCCATGGAAAACATTAGCAACGCTTTTTGTGCCCACTCAGGATGAAGCCACTTTTCTCGAAAACGGCTCGGCGGAATTGTTGCACGGTTGGCGATTTTTGTTCATTAATGTCTCTATTTTAATAGTGTATAGCCATTTTTGGCGACAGTGTTATAGTTTCCATGGAAAACATTAGCAACGCTTTTTTGGCCCACTCAGGATGAAGCCACTTTTATCGAAAACGGCTCGGCGGAATTGTTGCACGGTTGGCAATTTTTGTTCATTAATGTCTCTATTTTAGTAGTGTATAGCCATTTTTGGCGACAGTTTATAGTTTCCATGGAAAACATTAGCAACGCTTTTTGTGCCCACTCAGGATGAAGCCACTTTTCTCGAAAACGGCTCGGCGGAATTGTTGCACGGTTGGCGATTTTTGTTCATTAATGTCTCTATTTTAATAGTGTATAGCCATTTTTGGCGACAGTGTTATAGTTTCCATGGAAAACATTAGCAACGCTTTTTGTGCCCACTCAGGATGAAGCCACTTTTATCGAAAACGGCTCGGCGGAATTGTTGCACGGTTGGCAATTTTTGTTCATTAATGTCTCTATTTTAGTAGTGTATAGCCATTTTTGGCGACAGTTTATAGTTTCCATGGAAAACATTAGCAACGCTTTTTGTGCCCACTCAGGATGAAGCCACTTTTCTCGAAAACGGCTCGGCGGAATTGTTGCACGGTTGGCGATTTTTGTTCATTAATGTCTCTATTTTAATAGTGTATAGCCATTTTTGGCGACAGTGTTATAGTTTCCATGGAAAACATTAGCAACGCTTTTTGTGCCCACTCAGGATGAAGCCACTTTTCTCGAAAACGGCTCGGCGGAATTGTTGCACGGTTAGCAATTTTTGTTCATTAATGTCTCTATTTTAATAGCGTATAGCCATTTTTGGCGACAGTGTTATAGTTTCCATGGAAAACATTAGCAACGCTTTTTCTGCCCACTCAGGATGAAGCCACTTTTATCGAAAACGGCTCGGCGGAATTGTTGCACGGTTGGCAATTTTTGTTCATTAATGTCTCTATTTTAGTAGTATATAGCCATTTTTGGCGACAGTTTATAGTTTCCATGGAAAACATTAGCAACGCTTTTTGTGCCCACTCAGGATGAAGCCACTTTTCTCGAAAACGGCTCGGCGGAATTGTTGCACGGTTGGCGATTTTTGTTCATTAATGTCTCTATTTTAATAGTGTATAGCCATTTTTGGCGACAGTGTTATAGTTTCCATGGAAAACATTAGCAACGCTTTTTGTGCCCACTCAGAATGAAGCCACTTTTCTCGAAAACGGCTCGGCGGAATTGTTGCACGGTTGGCCATTTTTGTTCATTAATGTCTCTATTTTAATAATGTATTGCCGTTTGGGGTGAGAGTATAATAGTTTCCAAGGGAAAAGTCAGCAACGGTTTTTGTGATCATTAAAAACGCTTTTTTATAATTATTTTCTAAATACACAAATGTTTTGTTTATTTATTTATAATATAAATCAATTTTTCTTCTTCTAGACGCCAAAATTTATTCAAATATTATTTTTTAATTCAAAATACCCGATCCCGGGGAATTTTACTTCCCGGTTTTTAATTCCCAAAATCGACGCTATTTCTTCGACGCTATCTTGGCGCACGTACAAAATAAAATAAAGTTCTCTCCCAGATGACTTAAGGGTTTTCTATCTCAGTAAAAACGGGCCATTTTTATATCTCTGCTTTTGTGTGCAAACAAACGGACTTCAATTACAGTACATAGTGTTTGATGGGTTTTTCGTGTTCGTATTATAATTTGAACACATTTTATTTTCAAACCAAATTGCTCAACTCTGTTGCAGTAGGGAAATTAAACACATTTTGTTATAAGTTAAACATCATACTGTTGTTATATTTTTCGGTGAAAGTCGTCGTTTGTGGCTGTATACCTGGTAAGTTTGGCGAGCGCTTTCGATGTGATAACATCACTTTTAAGCCACGTTTATGTTTTCAGCGAAAAATATAACAACAACATTTTGTTATTGTACGAAAGAAATTTAAGATTTAAGATCCCGTTATTACCGAAAAACTTTCGTGCAGATTTAAATTTAATTAAATTCAGATAATTAATGAAAAAAATTATTATAGGTACGAACATTTGTTTAAGCATTAAGTTTCCTTCATGTCGAATTTAACTGGAGGTATCCCCAATTCAAAATATTACTACAAAATAATCAAACAAAATTATAATCATAGATAGACATCTTTCAATTTATAAATAAGATTATTACCAATTGATGTTTTCGTGAAAACTTGCACAAAATTTTATATAGCCACATGTTTATGGATGGATGTTATGGATGAATATTAATTTGATGCAGTCAGTAAAATCTATTAAAATCAATGAATGAATAAAATTAGCGTATCGGTAATAAAACATTTTGCATCAGCAGTCTTTTACAAACAACCAGGGGGATATTATCCTAAGCTAAGGAAATGCTACAGGAAAATTTTAAATTAATTTCCATTTTGACCCAGCATTGTATTTTCATGTGTGCGCCAAAGTTGGACATTGTAAAAACCCTTCTGCCCATTAATTCAATATCGAAATGGCTAAGCTGGTATCTTCAAAAATATATCGATTTAGCACCGTAACAAATTGTGCAACAGACGATGCAATATTTTTGCCACTGCAGTTTTAACACATTTTAGAAGAAAATAACTAGTCTTTCGATGTCTGTAAGATTCACATGAAACTTTTCCAATAACTTTTTTGCAGAAACAGAGCAATTAAAAACACAATAAGATTTATTACTAACCAGTGCATAGAGTTTACTAATAACTCAAATTATTCTGTCTGGTGTGACGAGAATAATGCTTGTCAAAAAAACAAGTTGAAAATTCTAAATTTGCTTATGCACACTTATACTGCTAAGAAAGCATTGCTAATGGGAGACTCATAAGTGCAAACCAACAAAAACCAGAATTTTAAAGCATCTGTAATTTATTATATTTGACAAATATCTATCTACACCAACGTTCACTTGTGTAATCATAAAAAACTTGTATATTCAAAGTTGTTATTCGATTATCCGTGATGGTTGGGACCAGAGGCCCGACTGTATTTGCATTAAAACATAATTAATGCTTCTGATTCCTCGTATGCAAACTAGAGAATTGTCCGTTCTCATGTTTATTATGTATAATGTATGAATTTAAAGTTAATAAAAAAATTATGCCATCACGGATAATAGCGGTAATCTCAGTTAATCGGAGCAAACAATTTAAAAGCATTGCAAACAAAACACAATAGACTGATCTGTGGCCATCACGGGTAATCGGAGTTACTGCTTAACCGGAACACCGATAGTCCAGGACCGACTGTATCTAAAAGAAAACTGCCTGCCTGATTTGGGCTTGATGAACATGTGGTATCAACAAGATGATGCCACATCGCATACAGCCAGGATTACGGTGGAATTGATGCAAAACATCTTTTCGCAACAAGTCATTTTAATAAATGGTGGCATTGATTCGCCTCCACGGTCGCCTGATTTTACTGACCCGAACTACTTTTTATGGGGATATCTGAGAAGCAAGGTTTATGCAAACAAACAAGAAACGCTGGAGCAACTCAAACAATATATTCGTGATGAAATTAATTAAATGTGCGAACTAACAAATAATCTTGAGTACATAGAATATCCTCTAATGTGGCCATGGCTAAACTGTTTCTGTATTTCATTATATTTAAGTTTACTTTTAACCCTTAACGGTCCCGAGATATTTCAGGTTTACTTTCCACCAAGTCCAAGCTATTTTCTATAGCAAGAGGAAATGCGGGCTTAACATGCTTAAAACAATTATAGAGAAGAAAATTTTTATATTTTAGTGAAAATTTCTTAATACATATCCAAAAATGATTTAAATTTTATATTGTTTTAGAGTATGGTACTTTGTGAAGCAATCTCCAACATGTATTCCCGGTTTATGGGTGCAAGTATCACAATAAAATTTTGTTTCTCGTCTTCCGCATGACACCTTTCGGTTCGAGTAGGCAATGCAGTCTTTTTTAGGTTCACTGAGAATGATGTGAAGTTTTCCATCGAGTAGCTGAAGACCTTGTTCTGCATTAGCGCGTCCTCGAGGTGTTTCGAAAATACTAAAGTCATCTACTATCTAATGTGAAACTGAATGTGTACAGAATCTAGGAATTAGTAGAACATACTTCAAGACCCCAGAAGATGAGTTTTCGCCACCATTTAAGGGATTTCCTTAGAGAACAATAATATATAATATTATAATTTATATTATAATTAAGAAAATAATATTATAATTAAGAAACAATTAACGGAAGAGCAATCAAACATTTTTAAGTTAAAGCTTAAAAATATAAACCCGGGACCTACTGCTCACCAACAGGTTTATCGAATTATAGGATATAAAAAATAGGCATCTTAAAAATCCTTCTGTGGATAGTGTAATTATTGAAGATGATTCATTAAAATTAAATAAATTAAAGGAACATTTTGTAAAAATTTATACAAAATCTAGTCCTGGCCGTGATTATTCAGTACTTTTTGAAACCATCAATTTTACTCTTAATAATTTGCCGGATAATAAACACTTGTTTTCACAACGTTTTTCGGCTATCAATCACAACATTGTGAAAGTTTCACTTCTTTAAATGAAGTTTTAGCACATTCTAAAGATATCAATAATAAAAAATATTGTGGCTTAGACAATATTTCTAATTATGTAATTGAAAAGCTACCAACTAAGGCTTTTAAATATCTTACAATTGTTTTCAACAAATGCTTGAATAATTCATATTTTCCAATACCTTGGAAAACATCGAAGATTGTACCAATCCAAAAGAAACTAAACTCTATTGATGTAAACAATATACACCCCATCTAATTACTTTCTAATTTAGGTAAAATATTTAAAAAAACTATTCAGGAAAAAATGAGCATGGAAGTAGATTTATCATACATTCCAAAATTGCAGTTTGGATTTAAAAATGGACACTCTACAGTTGACGCTTTATCTAAATTTCAGAATGATGTAATTTCCAATCTCCGTCGGCAATATTGTACTATTGCTTTTTCATTAGATGTGGAAAAAGCATTTGATCATGCATTTTATGCAGGAATTATTTACAAAATGACTCAAATAGGATTTAGCGCTCCTACTGGTTAACTGTTTCAGAGTTTCTTTTTTAAGAGGACCTTTTGTGTTCAATTTAATGGTAAATTATCAAATTTTGAAAGTATTAGTTGTGGTGTGCCTCATGGTTCCATACTAGCACCACATTTTTACAATATATTTAAGGTTGATTTTCCTCATGTCATACCAAATTCTACTGCTCTGTTGTACACTGATAATTCTGTTCATTATTCCCATAATGAATCACCCACTGAAGCCTTAAGGCAAGTCTCTAATCATCTTAGGGTGGTAAGATGTTTTTATGATGATTGGGGGGTAAAAATAAATACCTCTTAATCTAAAGCTATTTGTCTTCGCAATGCCTCTGGAAAATGTAAATATTATGTTGTACCTGAAAGTAAAAGACTAAAACTTTTACTGGACGGAATAGAAATTCCCTTTACTACAAATTTAAAATACTTTGAATTAATTTTAACAATCTTATGAAGTTTAATAGTCATGCCAGAAATGTATTAAGTAAATCTTATAAAATATTAGGATCATTTGCAAAGCTTCTGTATAATCAAAGTTTACCGAAGAAAACTAAACTTTTATTATACAAAACAAGTATAAGGACATGTTTTCTTTATGGCTTTCCGATATAGCTTAGTATTTGGCCGATTATAATTAAAGAAATGGAAATACTAGAGCGGAAAGTTTTAAAATATTGTATAGGAAAGAACTACAAATCAATCAATAAACGATATTCTAATCGATATGTTTATAGTCAGTCAAAAGTTACTCCAATTGGTCTCTATATTTGTGACATTTTAAAAAGGTTTGTTTCTAGACTTTCGCTTCATGATAATGACTATATTAGCAACATTTTTAATCAACAAAAAGATTTCAATTAGACTAATACAAATTACCTTTCACCTGTGAGTTTTATCAATGAAGAACCGCCTAATTTTAATATAAATCTAAACACTTGCTATAGTTTTTTTTTTTTACAAAAAGTACACCTGTACCTCGTTTCTGTATTTCTCGCATCGTAAAAGTTTTCGCATGAAACAAGTGAATTTTTAGAATAACGATGTAAATTGAAACAAAAAATGGGTTTTCTCACACAAGTGTTTCTGTATCTTTAAAATGCGAGAACTATATGTCATTTAAGTTATTTTCTAACAGTTATTGGAAGTATGCGAGAAAAAGTGTTTCTGTACCAATATTTTGTGAAAAGTTTTACGCAAGAACTGTCAAAATAACTCACATTTCAAAACAGCGCGAGAACAAGTAAGATTTAAAATATATTTTTAAATTTGTGTAAACATGGAGTCTAAATCAGCCGAAAGGTAAAAAGCAATTTAAATTAATAATAAATAAGTATTATCAATAAGTATTTATGCATTTATTTATGTTTTATATCTTTTTATTTAGAAAATAGAAAGAATTTCCAAACAGCAAAAGCTAATTGATTACATGTCCTCCACACTGTATTATACATTTTTTTCGCTATATTATTTAAAACTTATTTTATTTATTAACTCTTTTCTACACTTTCACTATTTTTCTATATTGGTTGATAATTTATTTCTTTATTTTGACGTTTTGTTTTTATTTGACACTAGTACTGGAATTATTCCAGTAAAAACAGAATCAGTGCTGTCTGTTTTCGCATTAAGAACCAGAAACACTTTTTACTCGCAAATCGAGAAACGATGAAATTTTTGGTTTCACTCTTGATGTGAAAACTTTTACGATGCGAGAAATACAGAAACGAGGTACTGGTACTCACAGAGGATAGTACTATTTTGTGATTTTTCGTTTATTTGATTTTTTCATTTTTGTAGTATTTAGTATGTAATTTTTGTTTCATTTAGAATTAAGTTTATTCATAGAGATTATCTCTCGCCTCCGGAGTAAGGGCGTATTTTGTAATATTTTATTTTTATTTTATTTCAATAAAAAAGCTTGGTGCTGACATACATTATTGTTAATTAAGATAATACATTATAGTCTAAAGTTATTCTTTTGTTTTATGTTGTTCCTATTCCTCTTACTATTTATAAGAAAAAGGCTCAATAAATATTAAATTAAATATTGTTGCAAATGACGAAAAAATTAATGGTAGGCGTGGGGTTTTGCCTGTTGCTTCGAAGGTCATGGACCGATCATGGTGATTTCCAATAGCACCTCTTTCGACACTATATCTGATCGATTGACAATGGATATTCGCCAATGGATATTGTAGGAATTACACAATGTATGACAAACTTAGATAAACTCTTTTTCAACTTTTTGTGGTAAAGGGTATAAAAAAATAAAAACGTATGAAAAAAATTCATACCGATAATCTGTTTTACTTTTTCTTTGAAATTTTAAGCTTCGATAGAATTTACTACACTAATTGTTTTAAAAATACCGCTGTTAAAGACAAATTTGAGCATTATTTGCATAAAATTTTAACATAAAATTACTGACAATTTTTCTGTAATATAATCCGGCACTTGCTGAAGGAAATTAAGACTTTCTTCTAAATCGAGATATCAAATCAATTTTTAAGTTCATGAGTATCGTCGGGCTAAAATTTTTGTTCATACATTTTTATATATATTTTTTTTTTATATTTTCCTCTTGTTGAGACAATGAATTTATTTCCTTGTTATTTTCTTTGAAATATGAAATAAAATTCTGAATTATATTTACGTAAATTACATTCATTTACTATTTAATTAAGGAAAATTTCAAAATGTAACTTTTAATGAAAAAATTTAACTTTTTTGAAGGTAAAGCGTAACATTTTCCTGTCTTTCCCTGGCAACACTTATAAGAATATGCGGACAGACATATTAACCTGTTTAGTGTGATGATGAGCGAAGTAAACAGAAAAAAGAGTTATTAGATCAAAATTATTAAATCAAACTCAATATCAAAAGTCGCTAATGTCAAAATTAGCTAACATACATACTTCCTTGAAGTTATGTAAGTTTATATAATATATTGCAGAAAATAAATTAAATAGAACCCGTAAAATTCGCCAATTTTTTTTATTTATTAAAATCACAACAAAAGTTTACTAATAGCACAAAAAAGATTATTGTTTCTTATATTAGCCCAGTTCACAATGTTGTGCAAATGGTCTTGCATCATAGCATTTGCAAAATTGTGTAGCATATTGTTACGTTTATTTAAATTTATAAACGTTTTATTTATGAGTTCTTTATTTGCAAAATAATTAAACACACAACTTTTAGAGTTTTAATTAAATTACACTTTATTTAATCAATTATTTGACGATTTAACTATTCGCGATTAATAACACACGCTGGCAACTTAAGTTGTTGTACCACAAGATCTTAACTAGATGACGCTCACAATACGAATGAATCAACACGTATTGGCGTTCCTTTTATATACCCTATTTTTAGGCGTTCTTGAATGTTCGAGAATTTCTACCGCCATCTATTGCGTAGTTGAAAATGCTGCGTTGCCACTTTTATCTCAGACACATTAGTGAGCATTATTATTTACTTCTAGAACCTTCAATCATTATATAAAAATACATGTTGTGTATTTTTATTTAGTTGTTATACAATGCAGGTGTGTGTATGTTTGTGTATTGTGTTTGTTTAGTCATCGCTTTGTGTTAGTTGTTTTTGTTTTGCAATAAAGATGTTTTATAGAAACTTCTAGCTTTGAAAACAAACACAATAGGCCATTTCGTTTTACTCTCTTGGCCTCAACTATTTTTAACATCTTTTTATGATTTAAATAAGCATCTTTGTAACACTGCCGCCCACTTAAGCCTTTTCGTCCCGAATAGGCTCAACATTTCCTCTGCCATATTTAGCCAACCGCTCCAGGTGGACCACCTTCATTTTGGACCTCGGATTATGATATCTCTGAATCCGGTAAACCACGTCATTCAATTTCTTTATCACCTTGTACGGTCCCTCCCAGTGGGTTTGCAGTTTAGGGGATAATCCTTTCTTGCGTTGCGGGTTAAATAGTAGAACCATTTGTCCTTCGGTAAATCCCTCCGTATTTGCTGCTCGATCATATCTGGCTTTCATCTTATCGCTGGTCATTTTAATGCGGTTACGTACAAACTCATGAAGCTCATGTAGTTCTTCTTGTGCCTGCAGAACGTTTTCATTGTTTTCGTGCACTTGTCCAGGTTTAACACCAAATTCTAAATCTGCTGGCAGTTTTAGTTCTGTCCCAAACAAGATTTTTGCTGGACTACGTGAGGTTGAATCGTGTACAGCTGACCGGTACGCCAGTAGAAATTTGGGTATATGCTCATCCCAATCCTTTTGGTGTGAACTGACCACTTTTCTTAGATATTCTTCTAGGGTACGATTGAATCTTTCCACCATGCCATCAGACTGTGGATGCAGTGGTGTCGTCCTCGTCTTTTTGATACCATAAACGTCGCACATCTCTTTAAATATAGTCGATTCAAAATTTCGTCCCTGGTCTGAATGTAGTTCTAGTGGAACACCATATCGACATACCCAATTGTTCACAAGGGCGTCTACCACTGTTTTGGATTCCTGGTTTGGAATGGCATACACTTCAGGCCATTTGCTAAAATAATCCATTACCACTAGTACATATCGGTTTCCAGCATCACTGACAGGGAATGGACCTGTGATATCAATAGCTATCCGCTCAAAGGGTGCACCTGCGTTGTACTGTTGAAGTTTGCCACGACTTTTTCTTACAGGACCCTTGGCCTTTATGCACTCTTCGCAATTAGCTATCCAATCGGCCACGTATTGTTGGCAGCCTACCCAGTAAAATCTCTGCTTTATCTTTTCCAGAGTTTTTGTTATACCCATATGGCTGCCGCTGGGACCATTATGGAACTGCTTTAGTATCTCATTTCTCTTAGACATTGGCACGACAATTAAGTCCGTTGTAGTTTTGCCATCTGTACTTTCCCTTGATAGATATAAGCAGCCATCTTTCACTTTCAGGCTATTCCACTGAGCCCAGTACGACTTGGCTAGTTGGCTCTCTGCCGATGTTTCATTATGATTCGGTCTCCTGTTTTTCTGCTTAGCTAATATAATTTTTGCCAGAATTGGGTCATCTTTCTGGGCCTTCGACCAGTCCTCGCTTAACCCAATTTGGGTGAGCCGCACATTAATGATGCTTTCCTTTTTCTTGATATTTGTGCAGTGCTTGCTCTCAACATTGCATGGTCGTCTTGAAACGTCATCAGCGTTATTGTGTTTTCCGCTTTTTCTACGCAAAATGCCAACGTCATTGTTTTTGGTCTTTTTCGCCCGTTTATTCTCTATAGCTGGCGAAGCCGATCTTGATCTTCTCCTTGTGGATATACAGTTGCGCTGAAAATGCCCGGCCTTACCGCATTTAAAGCATTTAGCGCGAGAATTACATTTTACCTCCTTCATTATCTGTTTGATTAACTCTTTTATCTCGCTTCTATTGTCTTTGTGGTTATACGTGCAAATATCAGGACATCGCACCCTGAACACATGTGACTTCGAGATGGCTTTTGCGGTCTCCTGGGCTAGCGCATATGAGATGGTTTCTGCAAAAGATGATTTTTGCGTAGCACAAAAAGCATATTTAATATCTGGATCCCGTATGCCATTTACAAATGCTTCAATCTTAAACTGATCCAGAAACGGGTGATCTTCGCCTGAGTAAGTCAGCTGCACCAAACGTTCAATTTCCATGGCGAAGTCTTGCAGCGTCTCATTTGCCTTCTGCACCCTGCCTCGTAACTCCATTCTGTAGAGTTCTCTTTTGTGCTCGTCACCATACTTGCGTTGTAAAGCTGCCATTATCTCCTCATAATTATTTCTGCAACCAGCTGGCAACCATTCAAGTATCTGTGCTGCTGTTCCCTTTAAGGCCAGAATTAGCTCAATAGCTTTTTCTTCATTGTTCCATCTATTTTTGCTGGCCACTGTTTCGAACTGGAACTTAAAAACATTAAAAGCTGCGCTGCCGTCAAAGCTCGGGGTGTTAATCTTGCTGCCATGCTCAGAGACAACTTTCACCGGTCCCTCTCGAATTTGAAGTTCGCCAATCTGCACTTTTAATTCATGTAATTCTTCATTCACTTCTCTCTTTAGGCCGCACAGTTTTTCATCAAACTCGCTGACCCTCTGTTCTACGATGTTCACTCGTTTGTCGAAGGCTTCTGATATTTCTTCAAATTTTTCGTTTACCTTCGACAATAGCCTTTCCCCGTTGACTCTGGAGCTTTCTTGAAATGTTTCTTGAAGTTTCAGGTTGTTTTCTTCCATTTTCTTCATTATAGCGGCAAACATTGAATTTAAGTCTACAACGCTATTTGTTGCTGGGGCACATACTTCAATCTCTTCCTTTTCGTCTTTTTCTCCAAATTCGTATGTGCCAATATCGATACCACGCTGCTTAAATTCATCTATTAACCGCTTTTGCAATTCCGCTTTATTGCCCGCTGTCGGCAGATCTAACTTGCTCAGCTCCATTTTTAGCTGCTCAACTTTTAGCTCGTCAAATTTCATTTCAACTATTTATTTATTATTTTGCAATCCCACTTCTGACACCAGTTGTTACGTTTATTTAAATTTATAAACGTTTTATTTATGAGTTCTTTATTTGCAAAATAATTAAACACACAACTTTTAGAGTTTTAATTAAATTACACTTTATTTAATCAATTATTTGACGATTTAACTATTCGCGATTAATAACACACGCTGGCAACTTAAGTTGTTGTACCACAAGATCTTAACTAGATGACGCTCACAATACGAATGAATCAACACGTATTGGCGTTCCTTTTATATACCCTATTTTTAGGCGTTCTTGAATGTTCGAGAATTTCTACCGCCATCTATTGCGTAGTTGAAAATGCTGCGTTGCCACTTTTATCTCAGACACATTAGTGAGCATTATTATTTACTTATAGAACCTTCAATCATTATATAAAAATACATGTTGTGTATTTTTATTTAGTTGTTATACAATGCAGGTGTGTGTATGTTTGTGTATTGTGTTTGTTTAGTCATCGCTTTGTGTTAGTTGTTTTTGTTTTGCAATAAAGATGTTTTATAGAAACTTCTAGCTTTGAAAACAAACACAATAGGCCATTTCGTTTTACTCTCTTGGCCTCAACTATTTTTAACATCTTTTTATGATTTAAATAAGCATCTTTGTAACAATATTTTACTCATTACTATATGTTTTGTTAGTGTAGACTAAAAATATGCTACACAAATTTGCAAAATGATGCAAAACCATTTGCACAAGATTATGAATTGGGCTATTATGATTTTTTTAAACCTTTTTTGGTTACCGTCCTTTTTTAACCGACTTAAAAAAAGAAGGAGGTTATACAATTCGGCTGAATGTTGCTTTTTTATATTTGTGCCTCCAGAACTCAGTGATTTCTGATCCGATTTTGAAAAGTTTTGGTAATATTATAGATTATGCTTACAGATTTTTTTTTTGTTTTTTTTTTTTTTGTTTAAAGAGAAGTAGCACTTCAGGCATTAATGCCTACTTAGTTTTTTTTTTAACCGTGCTACATTCTTTAGGAAAGGGATAGATGAGAGAGAAGACAGGTGGTGAAAGGAGATAGATATAGCCATTTTATTAATTATTTTACTTCGCCGGCGAATATGCTATGAAGAAGTACCGACGAAGGAGACTGCATGTTTTTATGTTAATTCTGCTTATGTATTTATACCATTAAACAGAAAAAAACATTTTTATTTTTTTTGACTGCCGCAAGGGTTGAAACCCAGGTCAGCCAGATTTGTAGTCAACGTGCTTACCACCTAGACTACAGCAGCCTCTTGGTTCGGTTTTAAGAACAGCTCATAATCTTAAAAATTAAAGGGTGTCCCCATACAATATACATATTTTTTACGTGTATTATAAATTGTAAAGGGCACTTAAAATGACTGCGTATTACTATAGCCTCCAAAAACAAAAATTTATACAAAAATAAATTTAAAAATTAAAGGGTGTCCCCATATTGATGTAAATTTACTTATATGGGCCTATCTTTTGAACCGTTATAGACAAACGCTTGCAAATTGGACAGAATGTCGATTGCTGTGGCCGTTATAGTAACAAGTATTAATATTACAAATTAAAGGGTGCGTCAATAGTTCATTAAATTTTATGTATATTTTCTATACACTTAGAAGGATATTATAGTTATGTTATTTGTGCATTCAAAATTTCTAAAATTTCTAACATGTACTAAAAAAAATCTTTTCTGCATTAAAGAAAAGTCCTACAGCTTAAAAAAATAGAGAGTAAAATTTATTCGAAATTAAAAAATTATTAAAAAGTTTTATAGAAAAAAATAAAAGAGCTCGTTGTAATTGCTTACCAAAGGATAGTCAGCTTAACAACGGGAAATATAAATTATAACAGTATAGTATATCTCTTACTAGTGTGCGTAAATAAGTGGCTGTCAACCACTAATTAGAATATATAATGAATTGATTGAAAAATAAATTTTTAAAAAATGCAAGTTTCTTACTACAAATGGGAGCAATTAATTAATGGAGTAACTCGTTGACAATTTTATAAATGCTAATGATTTTGTTAGCATTGTCACTATTTTCACTAGCGGTAATTTTATGAAAAAGTTTGATCGATAATTAGTTAAATGGCTTTAAAACATAACATCATCTAACGTTGCTTCTTTTCTTTGTACACTAATTAAACGCCATAAAGCATAATAAAGCAATATTTTAAAATGTCATAAGTATTTATCGCAAAAATCTGGAGAAATATGTACGTTTTAACATTAGGCACTATAAGAAAATATTTTGTTTTCGAGTAAGAAATAAGATCTGCTAGCTGGGGTTTTAATTAAATTTAGATATCAGACATCAAGTTTTATTCCTATTTCGTTTAAATTTAATAAATTATTAAAATTTTCGAATGCATATCCGTCAACGCAAGGGTTTATTTTTTATGCATAGATCTTTTTAAGGTTTTGCTATTATAATTTTATTTTTCATAAAAACAATTATTTTTTTCCAGTTGTAATTCCTTTTCATTACCATTATTAAAACAATTATAATTAAAATAAAAGTATTAGTATGATATCGTAGTTATTTTTTTCCTATTTCATTATTTCAACTAATGCCAATGAAATTTTAATGGTAATAAAAAATTTATTTTTATTTTTGCTAAAAATATTTAAATATTTATACTTCATTTAAAAATTTTAAAATTAATTTGGATTCAAAAGGCATTTTAAAACAAACCTAGCATAAAAATATTTTTTAATTGTTTTCAAATTATCAGGATCTTCGTCTCTCTAAATATAGAAACATGCATACATATATTTATTTAGTTATTGTATCCTTAGAACTGTTGTAATTGTTGTAAAAGTTGTTAAAAAAAAAACATAATAGTAATTTTATTCGCATTAGATTCATAAATTTTTGTTAAAGGATTCATTTTTTATATTCAACTTCAATAAAACACAATAAAACAATTAAAAATATTGATCATGTTTAGAAACAATAATTTTATTTTTTAATTTTAATAAACCAATGCATATGTACGTATGAATGGACATTGATTCGCAGCATACAATAAGTACTTATGGTATAACCATCAATATCTGTTTATATCCGTTTGTGTGAAACATAGGAGAACAGATATGTTACTCGCATTCTCTCTTTACTCATTCGAATCCATCCAAAGAGAAAAAGTAACAATATCAACTTATATCAGAAACACAAAAGGACTCATCTATACGCACTCATAATGCTATAAACACAATCATGTCCACCGACCATCGACTACAAGATATCAAAAATAGAATACATGCGTGCCTATGAGAATAATTCTTTTAGCCGCTATACGATTACCGACTACACGGCTACTTTTGTAGCCTGTAGCCAACTTAGGCTAATATCTATTTTTCTTGGCTACAAAAAACAGATTAGTGCTGCCAATACAATAAATGCATGAAATGGTGGTTTTAAAAACGCAATACATTAAATATCGCTATTAAAAACGCGAAAAACTTTTATAGTGGCACCATTGAAAAATAATAATCATCTGTTCATTTGTTTACATTTTTCATTTACTTTTTATTTGGCGCATTTTTCATTTACTTTTTATTTGTCAAATTTTTCATTTAGTTCTTTTTTCATAAATTTCTAATTTGTTTCATTTATATTAATTTTTGGGTTTTTTATTGAAATTGGTAAGTATATAATAGTCAGTTTTACTGTTTATATGTATTTATTATATTTTTTTATTGTAAATGTTTAGTTCAATTTACATGCAAATATGGACGTGGACACTTCATACACTGAAGTCGTTGTTTCCACTATTTTAGCAATAGTACTTATAAAGTTAATTAAATTTTCTTGAGACATTTGAAATTTTTTTTCACACAAATTCACTTAAAAATATCAAGCTTGTTTTGTTTTGCTGAACTTTAATACACATGTCAAAACAGATGTTTATTTTTTGTAATTAGCTGGCGATTTGGCAATTTTTGTAGCCAGCTACTTTTGTAGTCGGTAGTCGATGGTCGGTAGCCTACGATTGTGTTTATAGCATAAGAGTAGACACACAAAAACTGATATAAACAGATATATCTGTGCACGCATTCAAACAATTTCAAACTTTGACATTTAGCATGTGCGGCGAAAACTAATAAATTCGCCATTGTGGCCATCTGGTGTTATTTCGCCATGCTCTAAGCTATATGAGCGAATGCTGCACGCTGCATTTAAGACTACATTAAATATACCTTCAGTAAAAAGTAGTTAAAAATAATTTTCTTTTTCAGATCTTGATGGAAAGATGCCCTGAATTGCAGTCCGTTGGCCAGCTAAGTGGATGGTCCCTAACACCTGACGATCTCGCACTTATACGAGGAATTTTAAAAAGCGGAAACTCTAGTCTTGTACTTACACCAAATGGTTTTTTTCCTTAATATCAATGTCTCTAGATTTTTATTCTATTTTTCCTAGGCGACAACTATTTTTCACGAACACTAATATAACTCCATTCTCTACTAAACCTTTCTGCTTTATTGAGTTTTTAGTGGGACTAAAGATCATTCAATAATTTTTATTTCACTTTCAGCGTCTTCAGTGATTTAAATTAAAAACAAGTACCTAATACCGGTACGTAGTGTAAACCTCCTTCTGTACGGACGGGAGGAATCCGGAATTCAATAATACCTCGACAAATAAGCCAACAAATTATGAATTAAAAAATATATGTATGTATGTTTATACACAGTTTATATTATTTTATAAAATAAATGTTTGTGTTTTGAGATTTGTAATTATTACTGGACTAATGATCTTCGATATAATTATGTTTGTTGTTTTCCCTTACTATATTTTAAATAAAGACACAACTTCAATTCCAGTTTTTATTTAAGTATTTATCAAGGCGCATCTATAAGGTGTTGTCATCGGCGAATTGTTACAACAAAGCAACTTTTTGGTACGAGTCCGTGTCAAAAATCAGTGGTTGAGGCGAATAAAATTTTAATTTGCTTTGAAAAATATAAAGCAAACAGTCAAAAAATTTAAAACAAAAATAACGAAATAAAAAAAAAAATAAACAACACAAAATTTAAGGAAACAAATATAAATGTGTTTTTTATAATTTTTTTTTAATTTTTAATAAAAATAAAATGTCAACAAAGAAATAAAATTACATGTTGTGGGACTATCTTAATACTAGAACCAAAAACACATTTTTGTTGGAATAATTTCAAAATTTTTTTTTTGTTTTTATAAATACGTACTTATATACACTCCGGATCAGTTGATTAGAACCACTTAAAAATACATATAAATTTACTTTTTGCATAGCAACACTGTATTTCTTTCCATAGTTTTAAATTTTTTCCGAGCACAGTTTGCCCAATTTCATGCGCAATGTCCTGATAGGTCTTAGTGGAAAGTAGTTTTTTTCTAGTAGTTTTTTTCTAGTAGTTTCATGTTTAAATTAAAGGCGACTACATAATTGGAAATAATTTAAAAAGCGAAAAGTGGCATCAAAGTGGGTCATATTAAGGGAACATTTTTTTTTTTTGTGGAAAAACAGTTGCCTTAAACTTTAACCTTATTATTGTTATTTTTGGAATTTAAAAATAATTCTTTTTCCGATGGTAGTAAAATTTAGCTCTGTACAGAAAGAAATGGCGTACTAAAAAAGGAAACTTAAGTGGTTCTAATCATTTGATCGAGAGTGTATGTACATATGTATATAAACAAATAAAGAAAATACAAAAAACGAAAAAAAAACCGAATTGAAAAAAAAAAACAAAACAAACTTTGACGTTATTTCGAACAGTACTTCATGCTGATGATACCACCTGGTTATCAATTCGCCTTGGTATTTATTTATTAAAAAAAATAACTAAACTTGCCGTTTCGGCTGTCAAAACCCGTTTTCTTTTTAAATTTACATTTTTAGAAATATCTACTACTGCCGTATTCATAAAATATTAAAATACATTTGAAATGTATTTTAAGACAAATTTGTATTTGTCGTTAGTTAAAAGTACTTTTTGGCAAAGGAAATGAAATACTTGGGGATATTTTTAGCTATTTTTTGTAATTTTTTTACGATAACGTGCAGACTGCAAATAGATTGGTAAAAACTCTGTTGATATGTTTAATTGAATTTTATAATCAACAAAATATATTTTTTATAATAAAAACTAACAAATGATATTTATTGCTAAAGCCTGTCTTCAACAACTGTCTAGAAAGTTTTCCTGACCGATCAATCAAACTTACTTAGCAAAATGCTGCTAAATGTCAAAATTATGTTATCTATAATGTATACAACACTTTTTTGTGCATATTTATTGTCGGCAATATGTGTGGCAATAACTGCCAACCAATTTTCGTTAGGCCCCTTTCAGATTAGGCAAGTTTACTTGCGCAAGTATAATTTTCCTTTTTATTTATTTTCTTTAAATTTTCTTACGCTCGAATTTTCTTAATTTGTTGACGTTTTGTTTCATTAACAAATATAAAATTTTCTTAACACAAAATTAGACAACACACCGAAGAAGAAATAAAAGACCTTATCTCTCACACCCACAAACACAAGACTTGCGCAAGTAAACTTGCCTAATCTGAAAGAGGCCTTAGCAATTATTCCGAACATAGCACGTCAAATTCGGTTGTCATTTGTAGTTTGATTAAAAAGTAAGACTGCTTAAACAAAATTCAGTAATCATTATACCCTTCACCACAAAAAGTGGAAAAAGGGTATAACTAAGTTTGTAATTCCGCTTATAATTTCTAAAATATCCATTTCCGACCCGATAAAGTATATATATTCTGAGTTCTTACGCATAGCGAAGTCGATTGACCGATGTCCGTCTGTCCATCCGTCTAAGTGCTAAAATCAAGATTGCCAAGGCACCATAACAGATAGTTAATATTTAAATATGCCAATCGATCAGGCATAGTGTCGAAATAAGTGCACGATCGGTCCATATCCTTCGAGGCAGTGGGCAAAACACCACGTCTACCACTAATTTTTCCATATTATTTGGAAAAATGAAGTACCTCCATTAAAACAAACAAATATATGGGGCGATAGAGAATTAAAGAATTTTTAATTTTTTAATTTAATTTTTCTTGTTTTATTTGCAAAACGTCCGCATACATTTGTAAATAAATTTTCTTTCTAAAAATGTTTAGAAATTAAATTAAAAAGATCCAAAAAGACGAAAATAAGTAAATTTTCACTCAAAAATAATTTTGATATATTTTCTTTAATTCTAAGTGATCGGTTTTCCCAAATATATATGCAAAATGACAGAAATTAGGAAAGAAAGCAATCGAGGGAAAATAGAGTGTCGTAGTGCTTATTAACAGCAAATTCGGTTTTCATACTCCTATATTTATGCACTCCTACATTTATGCAAATTTGTAAAATATGTAAATATGTTTATGCAAATATGTAAATTTTAAAGGCCAGGATTCACTACCATAATCAGTCGTACGATCTGTCAAAACTTTTATGTTTGCTCATAAAGTATGATAATGTCTAAAAGAGTATGTGTGTGACAGAGTTTTTCATGAATCTGTACGATTTTATAATCTTTTGAAATAATTCCTAAGATAGTTTTCTCTATGCGATCAGTGTTATTTTTTTGCATCTTTTTTGTATAATAGTGTGGCACCTACGACGCCATTTTGAAACGATTTTTAAAGTGTGACAGAATTCTGCCAGATTGTTGTGTACGTACGATTGTGTATAATAGTGAATCCTGTCCTTAACTTGTGAATTAAATGTCAAATGCTTAAAAATTTTGATTTGTCATAAGAGAAAATGTAGCACAAACGCTAAATAAAAAGGAGGTTATCAATTCTTAATTTTTAAAGGGTTTCCCATACAACTTACCTGTTTTTACGTGTATTATGAACAGCAAAGGCCGATACTTTAAAATTAATAAAACTATAGATCCCAATAGCACAAATTAAATCTTAAAATTAAAGGGTGTTCCCATAGGTGACCTAAATTGACCTATGTAATTAGTAAATTTTGTAGGTAGAGGGTTGAAATTTACTAACTGTATTGCTAATAGCATTCTAACACGGTAAAATGAAGTACTTGCTACGCTCTCTGAATCATGATTGCGAATCATACCGTGTATACGACACCTACAAACGTGGTTCGTTTTGAAACTTTGTTTTTAGTCAAACATATGCAAATAGTTTCGTAATACTATATTTTCACGGAGCCTAATATTCTTGCTTCGCTCTCTCATTAATGATTCATAGTCCAATCATGTGCAAATCAACTTGATTCGCTATATAAAATCTTGAGAGTGAAGCATATTATTTTAAGACGATTCTACTACGATTGTTACTTGGAAGCATGAAAAGTTTTTGTGTTCTCTAATTTTTATCGCAAGTTTATCTGAACTAGCTTTATATATATATGTAATAGGCTTCTTACATTGACTAACATCTCGGCGAAACGCATGGAAGATGTAGAAAATGTGAGACATTCGTTTACATAGTCAACATATAACATCTACCATCAACTCAGCTGTCAAAAACATATAAATAAACGACAAATAATTTTTTATAGTAAAAATAAGATTTAAAAAAAAGGATTTCGAGGACACATTAATAATAGGACTAATTTAATTTAAAAAAAATGGAAGAAATCCTTGAAGAAGATAAAGAAGAATTTTTGTGTCCCAAATAATGTGACGAATTTTTTAAAGAAAGCTTTCGTATCGAACGAGGACATTTTTCTTTATTGATGCAAAAGCAAGAAGTTTTAAGAAAAAGGGACACCTCTTGACCCCATTCGATGTGAAGGCTCGTTTTTTTCACTAAAGGTTCTCATAAACATGCAGTATAATAGTGCAATAATACAATACATTGCCAATGTGTATATTATATTTGTACTTTGACCAATATATAGAACAAAATCAAGTCTTTTGATTTAAATTGCACAAAAAACAATATTTTGTAATGTGTTGACAATATTTCACAATAAACAGTATTTAAATTATTTAGTGCCGAATTGTTTCATAATTTTATTAAAAAATGATTTTAATATTTTTGATTAGTTTAGTCGACCTTTTTTAATGTTCTTCAGGTCAGTTGTTAATTAAAGACAAATAAAAATATGTTTTGATTTTTATTTTTTTATTTTATTTTTCCGATATTTCGATCAACTTCGTTGATCATCTTCAGGGATCTAAAAATATTTATATAATTTAAAACACAATTAACACTCAAATAAAGAAATTAACAATAACAACAAAGTATTTTAACAAAATAATAATAAATGTAGTTCCTTACAAATATAATAAAAAGTAATTTTCACATCACACTTATTCTTTCTCACTGTAGATTATCGACTGAAAAGCTTATATTAATAAAAGCTTTTTATTTTATTTTTACTTTTGCTCTATGCTTATTTATTATATGTCTATATATTTGTGCACATCTCTCTGTGTCAATCTTATAATTTAGTCTTTTTTCTATCGGTACATCAATTATGTGTAACATCTCCAGTGTGTATCTCTTTTTGTAATTGTCTTCTCTTGTCAATACTTTAATGTCTTTAAAGCAGTGATGCGCAAAATATAAAATGTATTTGTATTGGTGAGAAATATAAAGTTACACTATGAGAAAAGTTGTTTAATAAAAAAACGATGTTAGTTAGTAATTTTAGTGTAAACAAAATTTAGCAGAATTATGTTATAAAATAATTTTCATCTCTTTAACGTAAAAAAATTGAATAATGAAAAAATGCTGTTACTTGGTAATATAAAATTGTGCACATAAGCAATTAAATTAAAGTTTAATTTAAATTCAAGTACAAATTCTAATTCTTAAATGTAAGAAAAGTTGCTTAGTGAAAAAATGTGTTACTTGGTAACAGTGAAATGATAAAGTATTTTAAAGTCAAAATTCTAATTAAAAAAATTATAATATAAAAATCTCATACAAATTATATATGAAATTTTCCATTTTCATGTTTTTTTTTTTTTTGCAATTTCGAATGAGCATAATACTTTTTAAGTTAACCGAGTTAACTTTGTTCCTTCGTTCCTTTGAAGTTCTAAATTCAGTTTATTTCAAATAGCGGCTAAATCAATTAAAATTGCAAAATTAAAGTAAATTCTTTTTTATTTCTTTAATATTAAATGTATTATGAAAAGTTCCAAAATGCCTTTTTAAATTATCCTCTCCCTTTTTTTTAATGTTTTATAACATAAAAGGCGTTGCATACCGCCAAAAGCATTTTCAATCCTAAAGTATTTTTGAAATGCCATACTTCGCTTTTTTGCTGTATAAACTTAAAAATTTTTTCTTTCAGTGTGTCAAAAGAAAAAATTCATACATCCGCGCACATGTGCATTCGTCGATGTTAAATCGACGACTAAACAAAAGAGCATAAGAATGTGTGTAAATTATTTTTCCACAATTGTGGTATGGCTTGCGCATCACTGCTTTAAAGTCCGGCTTGTGTCCCGTTGAAGCACAGTGGGCTGCAAGTGCTGTTGTGAAGCCATCCTTGTCTTTAGTTTGGTTTTTGTGGTGCCAACATATACCTTCTGGCATATATTAGACCCGTCTCCATTGCAGTTAATCTCATAGACTATATTGGATTTTTCTTCTTTTTCTAATTTTGCCTTAGTCTTACTGAATAATTTATTTGTAGTATTAATAGTTTTAAAGGCTAATTGGTTTTTTTCTTTATTGTAAATGTCCGACTGCTTTAATCTCTCTGAGAAGCCAGGAACGTATACCATGGATTTGTATACCGCTAGAGGCTTATCAATTTCCTTATTTTCAGTATGTCCTTTTTTCTTTATGTGCTTCAACAAATCGTTAATAGTTTTGATAGGGAAATCATTTTTCATTAAGATATTTTTAATTTCGTCAATGTTTTTAGAGTGAAAAGACCGATCACTGATGCTTAAGATTCTGCTGATAAAGTTAAGAGCGGTGTTTATAATAATATTTCTGGGGTGTTTGGAATAAAAATTAATTAATCGTCCTGATGCCATAGGTTTTTGGTACCAATCTACTTTCAGTTTGGCTGACCTACAGCCAAAATAAAGTTACTGAAAAAAAAAATGATTTTATAATTTGCTTTGTTTGTGTGTGAATGGTTGGTTTTGTTTACTTTTAACACATGCTTAAAAATAATTACAGCAATAAAGTACTCAATATTATTGTGTAGTGTATGGGTACCTTTACGTTTATTTAAATTATAAACGTTTTATTTATGAGTTCTTAATTTGCAAAATAATTACACACACAACTTTTAGAGTTTTAATTAAATTACACTTTGTTTAATCAATTATTTGACGATTTAACTTTTCGCGATTAATAATACACGCTGGCAACTTTAATTGTTGTACCACAAGATCTTAACTAGATGACGCTCACAATCCGAATGAATCATTACGTATTGGCGTTGCTTTTATATACCCTATTTTTAGGCGTTCTTGAATATTCGAGAATTTCTACCGCCATCTGCTACGTAACTGAAAATGCTGCGTTGCCATTTTTATCTCAGACACAATAGTGAGCATTGTTATTTACTTCTAGAACCTTCAATCATTATTTAAAAATACATGTTGTGTATTTTTATTTAGTTGTTATACAATGCAGGTGCGTGTATGTTTGTGTATTGTGTTTGTTTACTCATCGCTTTGTGTTAGTTGTTTTTGTTTTGTAATAACCCAGTTAGCATTTTTTTGAATTTTTGATCATATTCGAGTCTTTTTTGACTCCTCAACACGATTAAAATAATCGTTTATGCGCTCGTTTTAGAGTCGAAAATGAATGTTTTGTCGGTAGAAAATGGTACCCTAGCCGCGACTCTTCTGACTCGCGTTTTCGACTGATTTTCGATACTGTTTTCAATCGTACTTATAATTAAATACGATACTTTTTCGAGTCAATTTTTGATCATATTACTAGCCGTATGCGAGTCTTCTTCGAAACATATTATACGAATATTTCTTATTATATTTTCCCAAAATTAAACATTGCAAACTCAGTTTTGCTTATTGTTTATTACACGCTGTCTTGACGAACCATTGATTTCTTCAAACATTGAACAATTTCATGTGCGCACATTAAAATGGCTTGTGTAGACCATCGTTGTCGATGTCATGTCGTTTTCAAACAACGAGAAATCGAAGCATTAACATCGCAAAGTTTCCTCCACGCAGACAAACATGAACAAATGTTTGAAACCTATTATGCTGACGTTTTGTTCATGTGCTAACCAATCAATTGCTCGTCAAGACGTAGTGTTAAATTCGGTTGCATGTTATTCGTAATTTTCTTAAAATTCAAATAAATTAATTTTAAAAAAATTTATTTTACATTTGTGTCTCTATTTTCTTTACGAAGTGACATAAAAATAAAATATGTATTTGAATCATTTTTTCATCGTTAGACTGCGTTTTATATGTCTCTAAAAAATTCTAAAAGCAGTCGAATTTCAAGCATTTGCTTTTTGTACTTTTTGTTTTTAAGCAAGTCGCTTTCTTTGCGTTTGTCGGAATGATATTCGAGTCTCTTTTAAAACGCACAACTGATTAATCAGTTTTAAGTCATCTTGGGTAGTCTTAAATGACTCACTTTGGTGATTTTTGTAAAAACAATCTTCCAAATGCTAACTGGGAAAGATGTTTCGTAGAAACTTCTAGCTTTGAAAACAAACACAATAGGCCATTTCGTTTCACTTTCTTGGTCTCAATTATTACTAAATCTTTTTATGATTTTAATAAAGAATTTTTGTAACAATATATTAGTTTATTTATATTGCAATTTGAAAACAAAACATCGTTCGAAAATATTTATACTTTCAATGCCATTTTATCAGTGATGCCAACAGAATACCAGAACAGCAAATTACTGGAAAAAAATAGCAAAATAAATCCGAATTGACCATAATAACAAACAATCATAAAAATAAATATTTATCTAAAACAGAAAAAGGGGTGTTCGATGCGTAAAGCATTTTGTATTGCAACAGTTAGCATTTGCAAGAGCTTTGTCATCGATTGTGAGCATCTTTTTTGAATATTTTGCAAAATTGCCAAAATTTTTCTGTTTTTTTTTTTTGATTGGAAAACTTTTAACTTATTTTACTCTATTTCTTTTGTTCATTGTTTTATTATCCTGGCGTTTACTTTATATAGTTTTCTCAGATTTCTTCTAACTATTATACAAACGTTAGTTTCAATTCAAAATATTTTGTATTTAAAACCGAAAACTATAAACATTATGCATGTTTTGTGCTGTGTGGTTGCAAAAAATTTTAGCTGTAAATATTCGGTTTTGAAATCGCCATACAATTTATGGCAAAAAAGCCACACCATTTTAGTCTAGCAACGATGTGATGTAAATATTTTCGTGGGAAGTGCTAATAAACACTTCAATTCAAAGTATTTAATATTTATTAACTTATTTTGTAAAACAGAACAAGAATCAGCTGTTCTTGCCAGAAACAAAAGTAGTAACAAATTTATTGACAATCACATCTTATACTCTTTTTTACTCTTTTGCTGCTTCTTTTTAAGTACTGAAGTAAGCACTTTCCAATAACAATTAAACAAGTTCTGTTTTAGAAGAGAGCATAACACAGCTCACCTTTTAGTAAGAATACGTAACTTAGTGCAAACCAACTTTGAGTCTCAAAAGTCATCGGGTATGGTGCTACTAGATGTCAAAGCAGCTTTTGACTCGGTATAGCATGAGGGATTAATATATAAAATGATTCCTCTTAACTTTCCTACGGAGCTAATTAAAACAATACAATCGTTTTTAATAAATCGTACTTTCCGAGTACATATAGGATCATATTCTTCTAGGAATTTTCAAATATCAGCAGGTTGCCACAAGGCTCATGTTTATCTCCAATATTATATAATATATACACTGCAGACTTTCCTACTTTAGATTACTGTACAATGTCAATTTTCGCTGATGACACGGCAATTATATGCTCTGATAATCTTGCGAATGACGTTATAAATAAACTGCAAAGAGCCCTGGAAGAAATAATACGCTATTTCAACAGGTGGAAAATTATAATAAACGGTACCAAAGGCATTATATTTTACTAGGAAGCGTAAAGAATGCCCCCAAGTTAGTATAAACATACAACAAATGTCAGTCCAGTGGGAGGAAAACGTGAAGTACCTTGGTGTAGTTCTAGACACCAGGTTAAAATTTAAAGACCACATATATCTTATACCTACTTATAAATAGAAATTCCAAACTTAATATTGCCAACAAGAAACTTATCCTAAAAACAATTTTCCATGCAGTAATGTTTTATGCTGCGCCAGTATGGACTAACATAGCTAAATGTCACATAAAGAAACTTTAAATTTCACAAAACAAACTACTAAAATTATAGTTTAACTTACCATGGTTTTTTTCAACTACACGTCTTCACGCACTAGCAGATGTAGAACTAGTGGATTCTAAAATAAATAGACTCTTAGAGAATTTTAAACGCCGCTGTACTTACTCGGAATTTATTCACATCAATGAACTTGCATCATTTTAATTAGATTTAACTAGAGTACGTTTTATTTAAAGACAAAAAAAAAGTTCAAATAGGTTTTAGAAAATTTTTTCCTCCCACATCCTGTATATATGCATTATATATTCTAATTTACAAAAATTTTTATGTTGAAAAAGATAAACTCTTGAACTCGTCATGTATAAAATATTGTAAACTAAAATGTAAATACTATTGTTGTAAATAAATTGAATTGAATTAAACAAGTTCTTGTTATTGAACAGAACTATAATCTACTGCCAAATTTTAATTAAGTAAATTGAATTGGATTGAATTAGTCTTAAGACTTGAATTTTTGATTTTAAGTACAATTTTTATTGTAACAAAGACGTAATTTTAACATTATTACAAAGAAACGCGGTTTAATTCAACGAAATAATTCTTTGAAATACTACAGACTGATATGTAGAAACAAAGGCAATTTTCTTTGAAATCTGCTATAGAAATGTTTTAAAAAATTAAAATTTTTCTGCAAAATAAAATATTTAATAAGACCAAACAGCATTTTTATACAATTTTTTTTATTTCACTTTAATGTAATAAAAATAAAAAATAGTTCATATACAGCATAACTTAAATAATTAAAATCTAACAACTTTTTCACACGATAAGTATAATATTAATTCCTGACGTGGGTATCTGAATAATTCAATATTTTTAATATGAAAAGAGCTATATGCATTTATAATTTTTTGTGCCTGATTTTTCCAAAAATACTGTATTCATTTCTTGAACCACCAAAAATAAGTTGTTATGGGTTTCATAAAATATTAATAAAATTTTCATAATAATATCGTTTTCACACTTTACATAAAAACTTTGCTCAAATAAAGCTCCGTTATATGTTACACTTTTAACTTTGAAGCCTCTTAATAAAACAGTCGTTAGATTTTTATAAAAATCGTACTTTGATAAATCAGATTCTGATATTGATTTGAAATTACAAGCATCTTTTTGAACAAAATTTTGTTCTATTAAGTTACTAGAAAATTGTAGGCTGTGTTTAATGGCTAAGGTGCAAGGTAAATTTACTCTAGAACTTATGACATGGCTTTGTCGCTTTCATATTTGGTGTTTGCTCTCGAAACGAAAGGTCGATAGCGCTTACCAATGTTGAAACTTTACATCTATTGCCGTCTAAATAAATGAAAAATTCTTTTAAATTTTCAATTGTGTCACCTATGGCTATTATTTTGGGTTGTACTCTTACTTTTTCATAAATTGCGACTTCCCGTAATTCTTCCAGTTTTTGTTGTATGTTGTTGATGTTATTTAAATGGATAATCATGTCGTGTTGGGCATCGGAAATTAATGGCTTACATGTATTGGTCAAACGTGGAGGCAAAATAACAGCATGAAGCAAATAAAAGAGATAAAAATGAATTGAATCTGCAAAAAAAAAATATAAAACAAAAAATTACATAAAATGTCTATTGGTTTTTAAAAACTATGAAGAATATCGGTTTGTTTGCCTACGCACCTGTTTGCAGGGTTTAATATTCAGCATCAACAAAAATTTTTTTGACTGGCGACTGAACTGTAAATAGTTTGAGTATTCATTTTCAACTCTTTGACTGCTTGAAATAGTTAAACTGAGCACACACACAACTAAAAACCAACTGAATTTAGTCTACTATTTTTAGGAGCAAAACGAACACACAGCGACTGAGTTTTGAGTTTGTAAGTTAACAGTACGCAACTGAGAAGCTAGTTTGTGTGCGTTAAGCAGACGTAGTTATGTTTTTCTAGTAACGCAACACAACTGAAAATGTGTGTGGATAATTTGACTGAATAGTTTGATTGTGTGTTTGTACACAGTTTTTTAACAAATAGATATGTGTATTATCATTGTTGGTATACATAGAAAATAATTTCATTTCTTACTGTTTGTATGAAAGTTTGATTGCAAATGTCTTGTTACACGCACGTGTAAATAATTATGAAAGAATAGATTTTCTGCATTTTTTAATTGTTTAAAAATTAAAATGGTTCTACACAATTAAAATAATTTTACTTTATTAATGTACTTACATGCGGTTGTCAGAATTGAACTTAAAATTTATTTTTGGTTTACATGATTTTGTTTTCAACTTAGAACTTTATTAATAAATTAACCTTAAACTTAGTAAATTACTATAAAACTTAAAATGTATTAATAAAACATAGCTATTCATATTAAATCGTCAATAATTTCATCGAGAAGTATAGAATTAAGTTTAGCCAATAAAATATTTTCCAGATTTTCTTCACCTAACCGATTTCTGCAGTCTGTCAAAATTAGCTTCAGCGACGAAAAAGCTCTTTCTACTGAAACCTGAAAATTAAGGTACAATTAGACTTTTAAACATTAATAAAAAAATTTTAGTATAAAAATAAATCTGCATAAAAGTTTTTATCTTTATGTAAAATTGTATATTTTAGTGTTAAAAGAAACTCATAAAATTTTTGAAAACACAACACATAATGAATATATGAATATTATGCCAATGCTTTGTTTTGGAAAAATAACTTTAGTCATAATATATTATACATATAACGTACTTATTTATTGCGAAATTTTTTTTTTATTCATCAAAAATTGTAATGCGTATTCCTTATCAGGATATGAGCAAGTATGCATATCGTAATGGCGAAAAAATGATTTATATATAACTTGCAATCTTTACTAGGCATTCTTTAATTTAAATTTTTTAAATTAAATAATACCCTATAGATTATTTGTTTTTCCCCGTATTATTCAATAATTTTTATTAAATAAATATGACACAAATTAATAGAATCCAAACAATTAACAACGCTTACCTGAGTAGGAGGTACTCCAAAGATTATGTTTGACAAAATGTATAACTCTGGATCGCAAATCGTACTTTTTAAAAATGGCAACTTTAGTTGCTCAATTTTTGTATGTACAGTTGTCTCAATACCTTCCGAGAACTGTGGTTTTAAAAATATTGTTAAAATGTACTCTTCTGTTGTGTCCTCAGTTTCACAACAGTTTTTACTAATACGCACATAGTCCTTTTTGAGGAGAATATACTTTTCCCACAATTTTTTTAAAAATTCAATGGCCTGTTCTTTCTCATGTGGTTGCAATGTATGCTGGAACCTGGGATCAAAAAAGAGGCAAGCTCTTAGAAAGTCATTCTCCAATAGCTTTTTCGAGCGTATTTCAATATTTGCTAATAATGAAGCTCCAACATTTTTTAAAAAAGGATTTGGTGCAGAATTTTCAATGACATTTTTTATGAGTAGTTTGCATCTTATCCAATGAGCATAAAAATCTCCGTAATTTAGGGATTGCTGTTGAAACTTTAGAAGAATTTCATTCAATGGGGCAAACACAAATACAAAATCAGTCACATCATCCCAATACTTTTCATTTATTTCAAAATCGTCGGATTCCTTTCCGACTAAAATATCTATATTTTCTATTACATTTCTTGATGATTTTACATCAGAAATCATTTGGAATGTTGAACCCCAGCGGGTTAGGCAGTAAATTTGGGGAATTCGAAGTTGGTTAGCCTCAAATAGGGAACGAAGTCCGTTCGAAGGTTTTCTTAATAATTTGACTAAATTCCTAGTTTTTAAGACAAAATTTAATATTTCTGCACTTTTGATGGTATCAATTGCCACTAGCTGTGCAGTATGTGCAGCACAACGGCATACCGTAATATGTCCAATGTTAAAATTTTTATCGCTTTCAATTTCTTTCAAAAGCATCAAATACTTTTCATTATCTAGATATTCGATTTCATTTTTATTTTTAACACATTGGGATAGCAACGATGTAGCTTTAAGCATATTTGCCCCATTGTCTGAAGTAATCGATATAACTTGTTGTAAGCTTAGATCAAATTTGTTTAAAGTTTTAATAACTTCCGAAGCTAAGTTTACTGATTTGCTGCAACCTACTCCTTTCAGTTCACTCATTCCTATCACTCTCGATATAATGGAAGCATCTTTGCAGTATTGTATACTTATACCAAAAAAATTTCTATCAAGGCGCGTTGCACTATCTATTTTTACTGAAAACAGATTATCATCCAACTCATGTTTTATGATGTCTCGTAACTTTTTAACAACATTTGACAACAAGACTTTAGCATTTTCAGAGTTTAAAGTAAACAAATTTTCTTTTTTGTTTATTGCTCTACAAATTGGTTTTATCAATGTTTTCATATTAGAGCTGTTTAATAAATCAAATGCTACACCATTTTCTGTTACTAATCCAATATATGCCCTTATAATTTCACATTTATTTAACTCAATTCTTTCTTTGATGAGTTTTTTACCATTTCTTTTTAAAGTTTTTTAGTTTTATTTTCTAATATTTCAATTTTATGACAGTTTTTTAAATGCATTTTTAAGTTATAAAGTCTAGATGAATTTAACTGTTTATTGCAAATATTACACATCATCTTGTCACTAATATTTGTGGTACTAAAATAATTATACAAGTCTCCCATTTTATTTTTATAGAATTGTTTTTTTATTTTTGCAGTTCTAAGTATTTTACACTAATTGCATATATACTCGTATATTTGAAACTTTACAACTACCAAGGCTAGAGATCATTCAAATCTTCTTGACTTTTCACTTTCAGAATCACTTTTAGAATGACAATTATAAGATGAATGAATTTTAACAATGACCTTATAAATAAGCGCGCCTGTTATGTGTAGTCTACCTACCTATTATATAGAAAAGTCTCAGTTGGGTGGAATTTGTTTGGGGTTTTTACACCCATAAAATTTAAATATATCTATGTTTCTCTTTCGCGAATTTCGTTTACAACTATAATAAAGTCGAAATTGCCATAAATTGAAAGGATTTGTGCCTGTTACAAAGTAACCGCCGCTGATCCGAAATTTTACTACCTAGCTTAATGGTCAAGCAAATAAATATTCCTTGCCCTTTGTTCTAATTCTTTTTTTAGTATAATTACATACATACAGATAAAAGCATGAAGAGAATAACTGCATAAACTTCATAAAAAATAAAATAACTTTGAAATGTTTATTATGACAAATTTTCCATATAAATTTGTCCTAAAATACATTTCAAATCTTTTTTAATATTTCATGAATACGGCAGTTTGAATTTAAAATGACTTTTGTGCAGATTTAAAATGAATTAGTTAAGATAAATATAAAGAAAAAATTTAATGTCTTCTAATTAATAAATGAGATTATTACCAACTGGTGTTTTCGAGAAAACTTGCACGGAATGGATGTATCTCTTTAATATTTATTTAATGCAAAGGCAGTACAATGTTTTTTCTTTGCTTTATGTAAAATTAGTAACATACAGTGTGAGTTCTTGGTCCCTTTAAGTAATTCAATTTTACCAAAGAAAAAGAAAGAACACTCCAAAAAAAGAAGAACGCACTACCTAATATAAAAAAACCCATATGCAACAAATGTACAAAACACTAAGGGAAACCTCTTAAGTGTGGGATTTTGTTAACACCAGGTAGATTGATTTTGTATTGTTGTTGTTGTAATATATTAATGATTTTTAAAACGCTGCAGTTTCTTTAAAAAGGACACAGGACAATTTATACATTCAACAGCAAGAACGTTATTTTTAATTCCATTCATAATTTCCACAAATTAATTAATAGTTAATTAAAACCCAAATGTGAATATTTCTTTTAAAGCACTGCTCTACAATACTATTCAAAAACTATTAATATTGTTAGATACAAAATTTATAATTTTCCTACAAATTTTTTTCGATCAAAATAAATTTTCATTTTATATTTCAAATACTCAAAAAATTTAAATTAAAGCATTTTCGAGTAACAGCACAAAGTAGTAATGCATGTATATATTTTTCTTTAATTTGTTGAACGAAAAAATGTATACGAACGCTCACTTTTCTACTTTGTTTAACCACCCCATTCATATTATCCAGTCATATTTTTAGTTTTGTTACGAAACTAGAAAAACATAACTACGTCCGCTTAACACACACGAACTGCCTCCTCAGTTGCGTACTGTTAACTTACAAACTCGAAACACAGTCGCTGTGTGTTCGTTTTGCTCCTGAAAATAGTAGACTGAATGCAGTTGGTTTTTAGTTTTGTGTGTGCTCAGTTCAACTATTTTCAGTTGGCGTAAAATAGAAAACTGAATTCAGTTGCTAATTTTCAGTGTGTAACTAAAAAAGATGAACTGGTTAGTAAAATGTGACTGCTAATAGCAGTTTTTCGAAACGCTGCCTGTTTGCATATTTTTTCTTTTATTTTTTCAAAGTAATTTTAATTTAGCTTATCCTTTATGTGTGTAGGGAATATGAGAACACACATATCTGCTCCAAGTAGAGCTATTTTATTGAAAAGATTATTTTCTTTGCCAGGGAAAAGACAGGCAAAATCTACATTGATAAGGTCGCAACCAATGGGATCCTTATACCTTGGCTAACTATTAAAAATAGTACTGAGTTTTTCTCTTTATTCCTTCATTCGGAGTTTGGTGTTTCTTTCCATATGTCGAGGAGATTGGATGGCTGATTATGAATAAAAAATTTTTTTGTTGATCAACTCTACAGAATTGCATTCATGTTGCACTACATCATCAGTCTCAAACCTAATATTTTTTGGTGACGTTTTTAATGGCTTTCGCTTGTACATGGAATTGAAGTACCCGTCAAATATTTTTCCGGATGGTTTTTTTATTTTGTCTGGGTATATAGTAAGTTGATTCTACTTCAGTCGGAAATAATGCCACTATGGACTTGGAAACCATTAGCATGTGCCTCGGGTGCATTTTGATATTTTTGAGTATGAAGTAATCGACAATAATTCGTGAAATTGCTGACTGATCTTGTTCGTTTAGATGGTTTTTCTATTCATATTTTTGTAGCACTAGATGTGCCACTTTTTGTCGCTACCGCAGCAAGATATTGCATCAAACTGAAGAAAAACAGAAACAGAAAAAATTATTACTACGCCACGATAGTTAACAAATAAATAATTTGTAAACTATCACCCTATACTTACATTATTTTGTAAACGCCACTTTGCAAGTAGTAGCGAAATATAATGTAACAGGATCGCATCATTTTTAATACATTGATCGTAGAAATACCGCTTTCCGAAAAAATTTTGATTCCTTCATCATCGATGCTCCACTCACAGAGTAAACTTTCAAGTTCAGCTCCCATTTCTAAAAAATAATTAAATATCATGTAAAGGTAAAATAAATCTCTAAATTTGAGGTATGTTTCTTACTATTTTTCCTTTACCATAGAAATAATTGTATGCCAAAACATAAATCACAACATTTGTTTTTAGAGGGTTAAGTGATCTTTAGAAGGAATGAAAATTTTTTAAAAAGTTAAATTACTTGAAAATTTTACCGAATAACTTTTCTGGAACTAACTTGATTCAGTTTTTGTGATTAAATTAAACTAGGAGCGCCAGCAGTAGTCGAAATTCAACTAACAAAACACACACATAATTACGCAGCTAGCGACGCGCCGCCAACAAGCAAAAACGAAAACAATAACAACAATATGATGCTACTGCGTAATGCTATTAAAAACACAAAAAAAAGATCAGAAAGCAAATATAAGAATTCACATGAATTATAATCAAAAAAAAAAAAAAAACAAATATTGATAAAATGCGTGTGACCAAATATTTTCGTATAATTAAAAAAAAAACACAACACTTCACTTAATATGTAACTTTTTTAATTAACTTACCTTTTATTCACCTTTCACCTTCTAATAGTTATAAGTGTATTGACAAAGGTCAAGCGCTGAAACGACGATTGAGCGTTCCTGTGGACTGACTTACAAGTAATGACAACCACGAAAACAATTCTTTTTATTTTTTACATATATTGTAGTCAATCGGCCACACTTGTTTCGTTATGCATTCGTAAACAAATTTAACTTTGAAGACTAAATTCTTTAAAGATACAGACTTTATCTTTATTTTTTTTAACCGCTCTTGTTTACCGTTGCAAGCAAATATGTGTAAACAAGCAACATCTTCACCTATGCATTAAAGACAAAATTCTTTAAAGTTACACACAAGCAAGGATGATTAGAGGGAGTTTACATTATGAGCATTGTATCAGCTACAAAAGTGATGATACAGAAGTTTTTAGGCAAGAGGTGTAGAGAAGCTTACGGGGTAGTAAAAGTAGCACGAAATGAATATTTATGACTCTTTTTAGTTTTTTCTCTTATTCCTGTTTCTCTCTTTCGCTTTTTGCAGTTATATGCTTAAGCGGTGTTACAAAATGGCTGTTTTTTCCTATATTGTTCAAAAATTGTTGAAAAATTAATATGTTTAGTTTATGGCAACACTTGAAAAATTGGTTGATAAAACATCATAAAATTCTCTCACTTGCTACAAAAAAGTCATAATGTAAACGCGTGATGACTTACGGAGATTCTCCAAAAGAGAAAATAAAAAAGTCAGCTACAATGCCCTTAATGTGAACTGGCTCTTAGCCTTAAAAAAACAAAGAAAAGTCTTTAATTTTAAATACGTTTTTCAATCCCTTATTAGCAAAGAAATTAATCGTTGTAGCAAATATTTTGTCTTCACGGAAAAGATAATTTCTTTGATTAAGCTTTAAAGAATTTTAGTCGTTTGGGTTGAAGACGCACCAGTTGCTTGTTTAAAGAATATATCATTGATGCAAGGATTTTTTCCTTCTAACAAAGATATTTTCGTTACAATTTTACTCGTTTTGTGGAAGGTGAAATAAAATATTATTTGAAAAAATAATGTAATTATTAAATGAAACGGATTACACACGCCTCAAAACCATAAAAATTTATTTGTATGGGCAGGGGAAGGTATCCCTCCAACCCCAGCCCCAAAAACGTCCCTAAAAAAATTTTGTTTTGGCAATTTCCTAAAAATATTTATTATTAATCTTTCCAAGGCCTTACCAATCCCCGCCTCCCACAAATATTATTAAATTAAATATTATTACTATAAAGTAATTTGTTACTTTATAGTATTTCATTTATCTAAAAATAATTAATTTATTCATAATATAAATAATTTATAATTGTAACGGTAAATTTTATTTAAATTTGATACAATTAATTTATTTAAAAGAACTCCTTTGCACTAAGATGATAATGAGTGCCATGGTTCTTCTTCGTCTAATTCTTCCTCTTAAGCGTTAAGTACAGGTGGAAGCATGAAAGAAAGGTAATAACTGCTGCTAATATAACCTTTCATAGAAAAAAATCAATACAAAATCTTTATTCGTTTAGCCACAAAAAAATATATTGCAAACCTCTCAAAATCAGTTAAAGTCAATAAAAACGTATGTAATTTACTTAACTTTCCTGATGTAAACAGTGTCTCAAAACGACAAATCTCAAGCAAAAGCCTTGAAAATTCACTATACGATGCACTGTCTAGCTGCGTACTTAAACTTTTACATTTCTCAAAATTAATTTTTGTCTAATGTCCGGCTAGACCTAAACCTCTGTGCGCTGTTGCTACTAAAGTAGAAAATTGATACTTTTTCGAGTGCCACTTTTTGATATATTTGCCCCTTTTTTGATAATTGGCACCTTTAGTTTTATTTTCAATTTAGATGGTTGTCATTTGAGTTTGTTGTAAGAAAAACATTGGAGCAATGGTGAGTTTTGCGACACTTTTTTGTTTGTGTACAGTTCATATAAAAATGGCTCCAATATGGAAAAAACTGCGTTTCATTCAAGAAGTTTTATCTTCTTTTGGTGTTTATTTTTAAAAGCATGAACAAATTTTCAAAGTGCGTTTTCTTAGATCATATATATCTTTTTTCCCCACCAAAAACATTTTATTAGAATTTTTAAACATTTTCTACAAAAAGAATATATGTATGTATACATATGTATGTATTTTAAAAATAGAAAACATAGATTTTCTTAATATTTTCTACTTTAAGGATATTGTGAACATAAATACATATTGGCCATGAAGCTGAAAGTGAAATATATGCTGAAGGGATTTCTAAAATTCTTATAATTGATATTAAAAGCAAAAAATTAATATTTTATCAAAAATTGTATGGAAAAATTTTTTCAAGAATTTACATTAGGTTAAAAAGCTAACTACTACTACTAACGTATTTGCATCCAGCATTTATTAAATATAATAAGGACATTTCTTATTTTGAGTTAGATCAGAGTTTAGCTATGTAATAACTGATCCAGAGGCGTTTATTACAGAACTAATGTTATTAGAAAACAAGACGAATGATGAAAGCTACGAGCATATATTCAAAATTTCTGACTGAACAATGAACAATTTTGGCATGAAGTAGGAAGTTAAAGAAATATGTTTGACGAGAATTTATTTTCAATCTTATATAAATTTTGCACATAAATATTTAAACACTTGCGAGTATATGCTTTCAGTTTTAAATTTATTAGATGTTAATCTGGAAGATTGGATTCTAAGCGCAGAACATGTTAAAAAATATATGTAGATGAACAGTTTTAAAGAAATAACAATAATATTGTGCAATTGCGCACACTAGTTAGGGTCAATTTTTTTCTTAACATAGCAGTTGTCAAAATCGTCATCTACGACGAATTCTACGAAGATTTTCTAAAGAAGCCTTGTTCTAAAATCAAAATCGAGCTTCCGATTTTTTAACGAGAAAGTTTTGTTTTCACACACTTATTTCGTTCTAAATATGTTAACATTTTATCAAGTCTTCTAAAAAACTTAAAAAAAGTAATTATATTTGGGCATTTTCGAAAGATAATTTCATAAGTTTCAAAATCTGTTAAGTCCAGATTTACGCTGTGCAATTTTTTACAGCGTTATGCGTTATCTAAAAGTAAACATTAGCAACAGTAAAATCCCATCAAAAATCAAGCAATACCATATTGCTTACTCCTCCTGCTTCACAAACAAACAAAAAAAGAGATAATTAACTACAAATTCACCATCCAACAATTTTAGCAACGTATGTCATGAAAGTTTACGTACTAATGTACTTTAATGTAAAGTATTACGATTCAGTTATGAAAATCTTGACAACCCAACAAAATTAAGAGAACAAAAAGCCCATTATAAATTTTAACTGCACTAATAACTTCGACATGATGAACTTAGATAACGATGGCATTTTATCGGAGCTCCCATTCACTACAAGCATACCCTTTAAACACTTGCTTAATTACATAGAATTTGACGATCCACCGCTTCCAGATTCACAAATTCTTTTACACATTAAAGGAACCAAGCGGTTTGTGCAACTACTGACTAGAGCCTCACTTCGAACTATTGGAAAAATAGCGATGGCACTCACAGTTAAAAGTCGAAACGCAACACCTAGAATTGATAGCAAGAAAAACCTTAAAAATAAGTAATGTTGCAATAAGTGTGATATTTTTAAAATATCCCAAAATTTATTATTTTAATTTTAATGAGGGGACAGGTAACATAACTTAAAATACAAGGACTTTAAATTTTTTAAACCCATGGTTTCTTGAGTAAACTTTCTGTATGTCGTAGATTTCGATTTTGACAACCATTTGGTCACTTTTTTCGATCCATACAAATCAGAGAACTGCAAGAGTGTCTATTTTTAATACTCTAAGTATACTCATCTTAAACGCGGTTGCGGTGTGATCGCCACCGCATTTCTTTTGTGCGAGTATTTAACCGTCACACAGAGGAGTATTTGACCCAAAAAGCTGGCCAAAATTATTAAGCGGGTTTTTTGTTTTAAAAGTTTAACTTTTTTTGATAGTTTTAGCTTTAGTTTGATAAAAAAAAGGTAGTGGCAGATTATTATTGGGTAAGTGTTATTTTTGACACCCACCACCCACCCAACCCCCATTTAGAACTTTGTTTTTTTTTTTCATTTTTAAGAGAATTTATTTTTATATATATGTTGTGTATTTTTAGAAAAATTATTTATTATTATGTATGCCGGTCTCCCCCTCGCATTCCGCCAAAATTTCGTTTGCAACTGTACTTTATTCTAAGAGTAAGTCAAATTAAATTTAGATAGTCGAACTATTGTAGTTGTGTAGATACAGGGAAATAAAACATAGCTTTTTATGGATTTTACAATGTCTCCTTTCTCAAAATTATAATTTATCCAATATTAAATTTTTAAAAAAATTGTTTTCGTAGCTTGGCTTTCTATAAGGAATAAACAACCAAATAAGCAAAAACATGTTACTTCTGATATTTATTTTATATTAATAAATACTCATCACATGAAAGAATTAAATTAATTTAAAAATTCAAAATTTTGATAATGTCATACGTATTTCATCATGGGCATTATCATCTATATCAGGAAGTAGTAGTTGAATAGTATCTGATAAAAAAGGTTTTTTGTGTATTGCAGCTTAAAAAAGGGTCACTGCTCAAAACCTTTTCAAGAAACTGAAGTTCTTCATAATCCAACTGCGGTAATACATCATCAAGGTACGTACATAAGCATGTTGCTGTGTGGTCGAGGAGAGATTGCAGCTTCACTTCCGCTAATGTCATTTTTTAGCAATGAGTAGCATGGATATACATTTTTGTTGGCATTGTATAATATTCATATTGGTTTTTCGTAAAATCAGCATTTATAAACAATACTAAAGCACACTCCGCTGAAAGCTTATTAACTCGGACCACGGAAGTTGTTAACAATCGCTTGAAAATTTTTGCTTTTCTTGGAGATCGTATTATATCCATTATTAATTTAGCCGCATCACTATGTCCCGCTGCTCTCTGGCTCATTGATGCAGCAAATTCGATCTTCCCTGTTGTTAATTACTGACGAATTCCTTGCGTTTTTCTTCGTTCTGTTCTTTCACTTGCTTCGTTAAATTCTTTTTTTGGTCGCCCTGAAGATGAACTGCCAAATACTGATATTGTCACAGTTTCTTCCAGCCATTTAGCATACCTGCTTAAATATCGGTCCTCTTTTCGTTGTGCTAAACCCAATACTTTTTGAAATTTATAACACACTGTTTTATTGCTTGTATATCCCCATCTCCTTGGCATTCTGAAATCACACACAATTTACTAGCTAAAAACTGCAACTATTCGTCAATGATTCTAGCATTAGATTCCTGTACTATTTGGAATAACTCAAATCTTGTGTAAATTTTTTCCATGTTATCTCTCAAAGTTGCAAAACTCTTATAATAAGAATTTTGCGCAATAAGCCATATATGTATATTTTTCAAAGTGCATTTTTCTTTTACTTAGTTAATAACCTGATACTTGGGTGCATTTTTTATATACCTGCACCGTTTTTAAATGTAATTTTGATTTGTTACCCTTTTAGATTAGGTATGTTTATATCTAACTATATTTTCAGAAGAAATAAAGTATCCTAAAGACGATGAAGTGTTATATAGACCGCATATAAACAAAAACAGTTTAATAGGTGTGTATGCGTGGGTTAACTTACAGTTAGTAAATTTGAATTTATAAAGTAAAAACTGAATTGAAAGAAATTCCTTTTTTAAAAGCAGGTAATCCATCATGTTGGTAGTTGCTAAAAGTGATAAAATAATATTTTACAGCAATAATTCGAAAAACACAAAAGTTTATGACGACAATAAAGTATAAGAAAAAGTGCCTTATGAGTAAAAATAGAAAAAAGGTAAAATTTTCAAAAAATCGCCAAAAATATTGGCGCAAACTTTTTTTCTTTTTTCTTAAATTAGAGATTTCATATTTTATTGTGGTATATAACATTATTTGTACAACAGCTACCTTCACTTTCAAAAAGCTTTTCCTTTTTTGTTTTTGGTAAGAATTAATATATTTAAATACATAGTTTTTTTATAATTAAAATTGTAAAAATAAATATTTAAGATAATTTTTTCTTTTTAAATATTGAAAATAGCTGCTGATGAAATCTTTCAGGCAAAAAAAAAAATCAATGTAATACCTCTATTCGTTTAGCCATAAAAAAATATCATATAAATATCTTGAAATCGAAAAAATTCAATAAAAACGCATGCAATTTTCTTCACTTTCCTGACTTTAACAGCGTCCCACAACTACAAATCTTAACTTTCACCCTTTAAATTGCACGATATGATGTAGAATTTTGTTCTCTATCGATCTGCGTAATTTTTTCTTAGGATTTCATCAAATTAATTTTTGCCTTTTTGGCCAGCTTTTTGGGTCAAATACTCCTCTGTGCGTCATACGGTCTTCGGGTGAAATTTCACCCATTTTCAATTTTAAAGCCATATATCTCTTACATATTTTACTTAATAAAAATGAAACTTATTCTAATTTTCTAAATTAGTATTTTGCATTAAAAAACCAAAAATTTTCTTTACATAATATATAATTTCGAAAGTACTTGAAAAATTACGTTAAAGTCCCTCGGGTGAAATTTCATCCATTAAAAAAATTGTGTAATAATGCCGCCGTATATGCCTTCGAAACCCGCAAAATATGGCATAAAACTGTGGGTTCTGTGTGACAGTGTGGCAAATTTTGCATGGAATTTGCAAATATGCACTGGTAAGTCAGTTCCTGATGCAGCACCTGAAAAAAATCAAGGCCAAAGAGTAGTTCTAGACTTAATCAGAATTCTAAAAGGTGAAATATAACGTGTGATAATTTTCTTTTACATCATATGATCTTGAACTTGAATTACTAAAAAGAGAAAACACTATTGTGGGCACAGTACGGTCCAAAAAAACGTTTTTGCCGCAATCAACGAAACAAGAACTTCGTAAGCGTACAGTTTTTTCTAACATTTTCTTTTTTAACGACAAATCTGTATTGAATTAAGGAAATCAGTTGCCCGAGATTATATCATTTTATAATAAAACTAAAACCGGGGTAGACACCTTAGACCAGCTGATGGGTACTTATACGGTGAAAAGAAAAATTAATCGATGGCCCCAAGCATTGTTTTGCAATATGCTTGACATATCAGTAGTAAATGCATACGTTTTGTGGCAAGAAATGAACAACGATTGGAATAAAAGAAAACTACACAAAAGAAGGTTGTTTCTTCATGAACTAGGAATGGAATAATAAAAGCGGAAATTGAGCGGCTTCCTCATTTACCAAAGTCAGATCCTGCAATTATGTTGGTGAACACCATACGTCAAACTAGCGAAGAGCCTTCTACGTCATCAAATTGGAAAAGTAGAAAACTGAGTTCGGGTTCCCGATGTGAGATTTACACGAAAAATGATAGGAAGGCCTGTTGGTCATGTGCAACCTGCCAACAAACATAGTAAATAAAAAAGTTGAATGAAATAAAAAAAAAAAACAAATATTTTCATTACAAAATCAGTAAATATTACACATGGGTGATTTTACACCCGAGGAACTCTAGTGTAGCATATTTTAAGGAACGTATGAGGGTTAATATACCCACTCCATTTAAGTATTGATGAGTTTAAGTGTCTAGCATACTCAAGTAAAATATTTGCGATGCTGGATTTACTTTATTCGTACTCATACTTACAGCAAACACCGAGAGAGAAATTTTAACGTGTGTAGTGTGAGTAAACGAGAGTTATCAGATCAGAATTATTATATCAAACACAATATCAAAAGTCGCCAATGTCTAAATTAGCTAACATACATACTTCTTTGAAATTATGAAAGTTTATGTAACATATGAAAATAAATTAATTAGAACCCGTAAAATTCGCCATATTTTCATTTATTAAAAACACAACAAAGGTTTACTTATAACTCAAGAATAGTTCATTGTTTAATATATTACGTTTTTGGTAGGGTTTTTTTTTAATTCACACATGATAAAAATTTAAAAATTCTATTCTTTAAGCGAATAGATTTTTAAAATTAATAAATAGGTATAAAAACAATAATTATATTTAACGAAATAAAATATGTAAACTAAAAACTTTATTGCAATTTATTATTTATGAGGTCTAATGAGATTCAGTCAATGCAACATTACATCTGCGTAAAATGCATCGTTTTAATACAATATTTCTTTTACAGCATGTATTAAGATAACGGCACAATATTCCCGTTAGATTTTTTGCAAAGATTTTAGGTATACATGCAATTTTGAAATAAAACCAATTGTATTACTAGTTTATGCGTTAGTTTTAGACAGAGATGGTAAACAAAATTATTTTAATGCCAAACCTAGTCAGATAAGCGGCAGTGTATAGGTATACAGATAAGTTTAAAACTAAAAAAATTAAGTAATTTTCCTTTTATTCACGGATTCGAAAAATAAATTAATTTTATTCTTTATCATTTTGTTTTCCTTAATACCGTTAGTAGCACGTTTATGACAACAAGGCGCATAAACTGAAAATATTTCTACATAAAAAACAGCAACAAAATAAGTTTACCTGCTTTAAATAGTGTACAAAAGCTGCGCCTTTAAGCAGTCTTTATTGCATTTTATTCATTAAATATGTGTTGTATTTCATACGTATGAAAACGGTTGTTGCCTGTTTTTTTGCTTATAATGTTTAAGCAATAGATTTGATCAAATTTTGTTTTTTTTATTGTTTATAAAGAGATCTGCATACAATGCAGAATTTTATAAAGCGGCAGTAAAAAACTTTAATAGGGTAAAAATGTGGCAACGCTGCTTACAAATAAAAAGAATTGAAAAACTCTCGCGTACGAGTATAGAAAATACTTAAAATTCTGATTGCGATATTTTTAAGACTCGTCTTTAGGCTCATTGTTTTAAATATACCCACAACAAAAAACACTCACAAGAATGGGTAAAATAAACACCGCAACGTTTTATTGCGGTGTTTAAAATATTCGAGAATGAAAAATATAGAGTAAGTATGCGGTATACTCATGGTAACGGTGTACTCATGCCAGCGTTGTCAACTTTGAAATTTCAAAACGCACCAAAGTGGAGAAAAAAACGCACCAGTTAAGAGAAATCGCACCAAGTTTTAGAATTTCTTTTTTATTTTAAATCTTTAATGATTTAGTTTTTCAAAAAAAGTGTAATTTTTTTTGTATTAAAAATATAACAATAAAGCAGTCCTAAAGTTCAAGGTTTTTACAAACAAACAAAATTAAAAAATAAAACTTAACAAAAATAAACAAATATGATTGTGTTAATTTGTACTAGATAATACATTTTTTTCATGTTTTGCATACACAAATTTTGAAATAAAAAACAGCGATCATTCATAAAAAAATATTTCTGTATAATTACATCCATACAGTTTATTAAGTAAAATTGCCCTACAAAATTTATTTTATTAAAGGCTTATAAATGCAAAAAAAAAAATATGAATAATTTGAAACTACATCAACTAATGGGACACCCTTTAACTTCCAAATCCAAATTTTATACTTGTTGTTATAGCGGACTCAGCAATTCAGGTTCGTTGTAAATTTCAAGCGTCTGTCTACAACTGTTAAAAAGTATGGCCATATACATCAAATTAAGTGAACTATAGGCACACCCTTTAGTTCATAATTTTTAGTATTAATACTTATTACTATATCGGCCATAGCAACCGACATTCTGTCCAATTTACAAGCGTTTGTCTATAACGGTTCAAAACATAGGCCCATATAAGTAAATTTACATCAATTATGGGGGCACCTTTTAATTTTTAGATTTATTTTTGTATAAATTTTTGTTATTGGGAGCCATAGTAATACACAGTCATTTTATATTTTACAGAATCGTCCTTTACAGTAAATAATACACGTAAAAAATATGTATGGGGACACCCTTTAATTTTTAAGATTATGAACTGTTTATTAAACGAGACCAATTTGTAATCGGTTCAGAAATGACTGAGTTCTGCAGGCACAAACATAAAAAAGCAACATTCAGTCGAATTGTATAACCTCCTTCTTTTTTTGAAGTCGGTTAACTAATCACGACAAAACTCTGCTTTTGCAAAGCTGTTTAACAGATACGACAGCAGCCTTTACAACAAAAGCAATGACCATGAAAATCTAAAAAGGGATAGTATATTCCATACAGTGAAATGTTTCTTTTTTAACATAACATAAATTAATACAACAACCCGTTTCATTTTGTGCTTATGATTTGGTACGTCTTAAACGAATTGGTATTAAAACAGGTGTATTTATTGTACAAAAATTTGTTTGTGGTGCCACCACAAATTAAAAAAAGCACCAAAATTTAAACAAAACGCACCAAGCACCAACACGTAAAATTTTCGCACAAAAAATTCGAAAAAGCACCCAAAACGGTGCAAAACGCACCAAGTTGACAACGCGACTCGTGCCGTTCTCTGATACAAAGGCCCCTTTCACATTAGGCAAGTTTACTTGCGCAAGTCTTGTGTTTGGTGGTGTGAGAGGAAAGGTCGGTTTGAAGGGGAAAGACTTGCCGAGATTTGAGTACCGACTTGCTTGTACTTGGCAATTCTACTTCTGCTGTCATTCGTGTCTTGGATTATTTATTAGTTTTTTACATTGTCTTTTATTTCTTCTTCGGCGTGTTGTTAAACTACATTCCAAAACATGAAGAAATTTATGGTTTACAAAAACGTCAACAAATTAAGAAAATTCGAGCATAAGAAAATTAAACTTGCTCAACAAAGTTGCCGAATGTGAACATAACAGCAAGTTCAAGAGAAAATAAACAAAAGTGAAAATTATACTTGCGCAAGTAAACTTGCCTAATCTGAAAGTGGCCAAATTAACCTTCCCGCGGATAAAAAACAGCCCATAAAGTAGGCAACATTTTTTCTTCAAATATTTAAATTAGCGTACCGTAAAAGGGAGTTATAATTTTGTTCTATCTTAAAGAATCAAAAGAAGTGGGTTCTGACCATGGCGAAATAATACAGGTGGTCTCGATGGCGAATTTATCATTTTTGCCGTAAACGCTAAATGTCAAACTCCATACATAAAAAATGTGTATATATTTTTTTATATGGTGTTTGACATTTCACGTTTGCGGCGAAAATTATGAATTCGCCATTGCGACCACCTAGTATATTTTCGTCATGGTTCTGACTAGTTTTTCTTATTTATTTAAAACTGTAATAGACTTTTATGTTAAGGAAGAATATATAGTAGCATTAGGTAGATTAAACAATTGATAAGAGCGACGTAGGCCTAAAAATCTGAAAATAAAAGAAAAATTAGTGTAAGTGGTGGACGTTTTCTCAAGTAAGAGGGCCTTCCTTCATGAGAATAGCGATATATTTTATGGAGTCGGAAATGGATGTTCTAGAAATTACAAATGGAACGACAAACTTAGATATACCCTTTTTCCACCTGTGGTGAAGGGTATACAAATTTTGAAAAAAAAAACTTTTTTGGATGAAATGTGCCAGCACATTTGATCTGGTTTTTATACTCTTCATCAAAAAAGTGGAAAAATTTTGTCATTCCGTTTGTAATTTCTACAAAATCCATTTTCGACCCCATAAGCTATATATATATTCTGAGTTCTTATGCATAGCGATGTTGATTGAGCGATGTCCGTGTTAGTGTTGAAATCAAGTTTGCCAAGGCACTAGATGAGCTAGAGAAAATTTAAACACACCAAATGGACCGAAGGGAACAGTGGGGTTTCCGTCAGGCTTTCTCCATTTTTGCGTATATGGAGCGATAGAGAATTAAAAGCCGACCACATTTTTATGTAAAATTATATATAGTACCTATTTTTTTTATTTAGTTTTTAATTCTCTGTGGCATTCTACTAAAATTACATATTGTTCTTCTTTTATATTATAGTCACTATAATCTGCACTTATTAGTTCCCGAAGTATATGCAATGGCTGGTAAACATCGATAAATGCCAAGATTTATTTTTTTTCTTCTGATATTTTTGAAAACCTCATAACTTAAAATCTCGTTAAGTATGAAAAATATGTGCGTGTTTGAAAAACAAACACAATCAACACATAAAACATATCCAGCTTAACAAAAATTACATTTTTTTGTTTTTCATCCAGCATCGTCTGTGTAACTTATGCTTATCCATTTACATAATGATGGATAAGTATTTTGATCATATTTAGACTGCTTTATGAATAATAAGGTAAGCACAGAAGTTGTTGTGATATCGAATATACATACATATATTTATTTGATGTGGTATAACATAGAAGTTAATACTTGAAATGGAAATCTTGCCTGTAACATGTATGTTAATATAAAAGAGAGGAACTCACCTGATAAGTTATTGCGTGCTGATGTTGGCAATGGCTGTTTCTTTTAACACATTACTTCAACCGTTTAAAGTTATCTTTTTATTCTTAAAATAAACGCAGTAATAACACATGATAACACATTTTTTTCAACAGCCAGTGTTGGGTAATATGAATAGTATACTCTGCTTATAACAACACTGATATTTTAAAGTATACATTAAACAGCTGATTTAAATGAAAATTCACTTATTTAATAAATTATTCTACCCTTCGTTGCAAAGTAAACCTTCGTTAATATCCAGTGAATTCTATAGATAACATTGAAGATTTGAAAAAATATTACATATATAACTTTATTAGTAATTAAAATAAAACTCGACAAATAAACTTCTAAAAATTAAAACAAAAAAGGAGTAAAGACTGTATTTTGCATTTGACTAGTTCATTTAGAAAAATCAATGAATTTATCAAAATTTGTCGTTAGTGCGCTCGGTGTAGATTGTTTAAAGCCTGGAGTAGTAACATCATATGTTAGCATATTATATGTTTTGTCATGAATTTTGATATAACCCACTTAACAACAACTGCTTCCACTCCTTTTACTAATATTGACAAAGTTGTTTCTTCAACGTCAGCAGCAACAACATCAGTTAGCACTTCGTCTCCCGATAGCGCTAGAAAAGACACCAGTAATAATACACCGAGAACAGAAGCGCATAATCAAACTGAGAATATAGTTAATACTTCATATATATTTACAACTCCCCAAAACTGCTTAAAAATCTTGACATCAATACAAAGTAACCCAGCTCTTGGCGGTTGTGAATCTGTCCAAAACTTTAGCTACGCTTCTTCTCAGACCTCAACACTAGTATCGCCAATTTTTACGTCTTCTAATGCAACTGTAGACACGACGAAAACAGTTGGCGGAATACAGTTCATGTAAGATATCTTAAATGTATTTATATTAAATTATGTATCTTGATTTAGCAATATTTTTTTTGGCTTAAATCTGGTTAAGCGGCAATGCAATTAAAGAAAAAACGAAAAGTGAATAATTTCGGAGCAACTCTTAATTTCGGGTTTCCGGACTGCAAAATTTTCTGCGTATATTATGGCATACATTTAATATCATTACCAAGGTTATTGAAAATACTATTAGATTCTACACATTTAATTCTTATCTGTTGGAAGCCACAGTGTGTTTTTGTAGAAACGCTGTTTTAGTGATCTACCGTGTGTGACTTGTAATTTTAAAAATCTTTGGCTCATACATACCAAAAAGGAGATTATTTATCATTTGTTTAAAGAAAATATTGCTTTTTGAGTGATCACTTAGTGCTTTTTAGGGCTCACTTGATCTTTTCTAAATTTTTTAAAATTAATTTTTTTTTATGTAAATAGGTCTTTCATTCACCATTCCCGGCTTAAATCTAGTTTATGAACGCACCTCAAAAATTAAAAACAAAGTTTCCCATGGGGTGTAAAATGCAATTTTAAGCAAAAAAAGTAAAGCGAAATATTTGGGACTGACGGTTAGCCTCGGAGTTACGGACTTTCAAAGTTTGTATTTATGATATGTCACATATTGAGTATTTTATGACGGAATGAAACAATATGGATATCATTGGAAAGGTAATTTTAATATAAAATTAATTGAAAAAGAAAAGAATAAGGTTAGACCAAATTTTTTTTATATAAATATAACTATATGAAATAATATAAGTTTAGCCGCAATACTATACGAAAACAGATTTAGCGGAAATTCTTTAGTAAGCGAAGCCGGTGTTTGTCATACCAAAGAGGAGAAATTATGCGGGAAATCTTTAGTAATAGAAGCCGCAGTTTGTTACACTACATAGGAGAAAATTCTTCTTTTTCTTAATTTACATTATATATCCCCTAAACAACTTTTCTTGCGTTGTATTGCCGCTAGCTAAACTTAATTTATTTGATCAAGTTCGTTTATATGAAAAAAAAGCTTTTTTGGTTGTTAACTGATTTTCTTATTGATTTTTTCTTTTAGTTAAATAGCTATTAAAATTACCTTTCCAATGATACCTATATTGCCTCATTCGCCATGAAATACTCATTATATACCATACTATACATACAAACTTTGGTGGTCCGTAACTGCGAAACTAAGCATCAGCCCCAAATTTTTCACTTAACATTTTTTGCCTAGAATTGCATTTTGCACCCCGTAGATAACATTATTTTTTTTCAATATTGAGCTACGTCCATAAACTAGATTTGTTTTCCATTCCCACCAACAATACCCATATTTGTCATAAAGTACTCGACAAATGCCGTATACGTAAAATCTTTGGAGATCAGTAAATCCGAAACAGGCCTGCTTGAAATTTTTTACTTTAAAATATTTGGCTTAAAATTGTATTCATTATTGGAGCAATGACACCATATTAGATTTGTTCAATGCTTCTACCCAAAAAACACTTTTCCGAGCCCCCTTGGCAATAAGGGTCTATAATTTTGTGATACGTGAAAAGTAACCTATTATTGTTTAAGGCTTTTATTACTGTAAGTTTTGGGATTCATAAAATGTTTGTAAAAAAAGGAGAAACGTAGCCCAGTAAAAAATAGGATCATCCAAAGAGTAATCATGGAGCGCTCCTTTACGAGCAATGGATTACTCCATAAAACACCGAAACACATTAGATTTTTAACATAGCATGTCCGCAGACACGAGTACTCCTTTTAAGCTCCTAATGGAGTACTCTCTTTGATCTTGAAAATGACGACAGACGGAGTAATCGTTTTTGTCTTTTAAAAGAGCATAAAGGGAGTAATCGTTTTTGACTCCTAATAGAACACAAATGGAGTAAACCTCCATATAAAATACAATTTTTTATTTTTTACAAAAACAAGAAAATATTCATTTATTTAAAATTTTTTTAATGTTGCTATTTTTTTTTTTTTGTCAAGTAGGTCTGTTGGTAAACAGTTGCTTTACATTTATGAAATGCCACTTTGAAAGATTTTTCAGATTACGGGTATGTTGGATAAAGGTACAATTATGCGAACGTCCACGTAAGCTAACCTAACGGCCGTTTGTTTTTAAATATACTAAAACAATGCAAACGCTTACCGAAATTAACTGTCACGTTTCCGGAACGCTTCAACCTGTATAAAATAGGTTTTGACGGGATTGTTACGTGACATTCGTAAGATAGTGCTGGAATTATATGTGATAAGTACCATTGCGGCACATTTGCCCGTTTTAGGTACTTTTGAAGTATTGACAATAATTGTATTATTCATCAGTTTTTATTATTTTGCTTAATAAAAGTATAATAAATAAATAGTTACATTAAATACATAATAATATTTTTTAAAACAGATAATTAAATTTGTCAATACATTGCACATATTGCAATGTAAAATATCTTTCGAAGCGAAATTAGTACTTTTTCTAAATTTACATGTACGGAACAGTGCCCGTAACTATGCCACAAATCTCAACACTGTTGTGAACAGCTGCAGCAAATTGAAATTGTGTTAGGTTTTGTAATTTAATATTTTGGCTTTATAGTTTTTTTTTTGCAAAACAATTGTAGTTATTTTATGGACATCAGCAAATAAATCCTCAATTTCCATTTTTAAATTCTTTTCGGGCTTTTGAAATTAAAATTACAAACAAATTGTGCTGCACAATGTTTGTTTTTGTTTATTTTATTGACATGCGTCATGTTTGTAAAGTTTCTATAAGTACATAAACGACCGTACGTTAAAATACGTTAAGTTTTTCTTACATCAATGTTCGCATAACGAGGCCTTAAGTGTCTTTAAGTGCTTCTGCAAGAAAATTATTCATAAAATAAAAATAATTCAAAATATATTATAGAGGACATGATATTAAAAATTCAGCTATTAAACAATTTGTATTTGTTTGTTTTGATCCATCCCAATTTAATTTGACCAGCATATATTTCGCCGTTAAGTTTGCGTATTGCGCTTTCAATTTTGATTTTGTCAAACCGCAGTTTAATATACGAAATCTGAAATAAATTAAAATAAAAAACAAAGAATTTTGAATACTTCTTTAACTGATTGCATTAAAAAAAAACTCAGTCTTACCACTTCTGAATCAGGCTCGGTTTTAATTAGCTGTTCTGCCGAATTTAGTTCCTTCAAAGAATCAATTGGGAAAATTATTATTCTTCAATTTGATGTATTCTTCCACAAACCGTAATGACTTTGATGAGTTTTTATAAAGCGGCATTCCACCCACAAATATATCGATCAGTAGTTCGACACTTGCATTAGGTGATATGTTTTGGCCGTGCATCATCAGTGCTTTTTCTAAACCACAATGAAAGTATTCACCTGGTGCAATATCTATTATTTCTGGGCTCACTGTGAAGCACCATGGGTTTTCTACATGCACTATTTTTAACAATATTTCTCTGCATAGTAGAACGTCCATACCTTCACTTTTTAAAATGTAGAGTAGTGAATTACAGCATTCGTTCGAAACGCGATTTTCAGTTACCCAAGAAGCGAGCTTCTTTTAAAATTTTCACCGATATTGTTTGAATTGATATCATAATGAACATCAAAGTTTTCCGTTTGGCTATCTTCATTTAATAGTTCATTGACTTCGTTAGGTACTAATGCCTCTTTTTCACTTTAAGTCTCCCGATTACAATTTGAGAATTTTTCAATTTCTTTTTTAACTAGTCATCTTAAATGACGCTTAGAAACTAAATTTTCACACATTTTTAACAAATTTGTTATTAAAACCGTACCTTTTTGCTTTTTTTTGAAATACGTCTTTCACTTTTTAAAACGAAACTGACTAAATATAAAAACGAAACGAAAACATCAACAATTAACAGTTATGACAAAGAAAAAAAAACAAAAACGAACTGATACATCCTCCATTGATCCATTTGGAGTACTAAGCGAGGCATGAACAATAAAAGAAAAATTGGTTTCGATAGCTCGCTTATTACTCCAAACGGATAAACAAGTCATTACTCCTTTATTTCTCGATTATGGATTAATCCATATATTTTTTACTGGGAGGGTAGTATACAAGGAAATATTATTTTTTTCCATATATTTTTGATGAAAGTTTATTTTTCAAGATCTAATGAATGTATTTGCAACCAAAAGATGTATGTATTCACCAGCGGTATTTTTTGCATTTGTTATTGCCATATTGGTAAAGTACAAAATTACTTTTTAGTGATAATTATTTTGAAAAAAATTAACTGCATCAATGTACAATCAAAATAAAATATCCAAGTTATCATTTAAAAGATTGTTTTTACAAAAATCACCAAAGGTAGTCTTTTAAGACTACCCAAGATGACTTAAAACTGATTAATCAGTTGTGCGTTAAAAAAGAGACTCGAATACAATTCCGACAAACGCACAGAAACCGACTTGTTTAAAGAACAAAAATTACAAAAAGCAAATGCTTGAAGTTCGACTGTTTTCAGAATTATTTTAGAGACATTGTTGGGGTGTGTTAGGCAGAAAAAGAAATTTGAATAAGAAAAAACACAATTGTTATTATTTTGTAAATATATACTTTTATTAATAAATATTTTACCTTGAAATACGAAGTGTGTTCTCTTTAAGTATAAAAGACAAGAAGTTTTATAAAAGCAAAAAGGAAGATGGCGAAAATAAAGTTTAGTTGAACCGTTAACGGTTTTAAGTAATGCAATTAAAAGTAAATACTCCCAAAAAATACAAGGTTTACTAAAGGAGTAGAATTTAGATTTTATCAAAGTCACCAGAGTGACAAATGAGGAATTTTATAAAATTTATGATTAATTAAAAAACCGAACAGTTCAACCTAAACATTGCCGGCCGCCTTGCAATAACAAAGTTAGATGCAATAAAACATAAGAAATAATTTAATCAATGAAGGTTTTTTTTTATTGTATTATTTTTTCCAAGTTCAATAAAATATGGTTTTTACAACAGATCCATAAACTGAACCCAAATAAGGGATGGTTTTGTACAGACCCATGAACTGATTATCGTAGCACAATTAGGACTGAATTATATAGGCGATTGGCCAGATATAACCCACCCAAAGATTGTGTACTGAGCTAGTGGACAGCCCGGACTAGAATAAATTTTTCCCGTAATGACTTGGGAACTTAGCTCTGGACCAAGAACAAGCGCAACCTGACCAGAATGATAAAAGGTTGGATCCCCTAACTGCAAACCAGGAAATTGCTCCCGAACAACCTCCGCAACGTTTTCTTTTGGCGTTTTTATACCCTGCATTTTAGTAACCTTCGCTGTCAAGGAAATTCTTTTTAGCGGATCATACAAAGATCTGAGGGTTATGCGGCAATAGGAGCTAGTAACGGAAATCTTTAATGATCTTACTAGCTGTTCGCTTATATAACTTCCGCTACAGCACAGATCTATTACCGCACGCACCTGTACTTGACGATCCCCAAGAATAAGCTTCCCCTGCAAAGTTGGCGAAAAGTTCACGACATGGCGCAGTGACAAAGTAGCTACACTGGCCATGGGTGAAGGCACACTAGTTCTTAAATTTTGTTTTCCACATTTCTTTCCTTTCTTTGTGCCCTTTCCTTCAACTTGCCTGGGGGAATGCAGTAGAGTATTATGATCTCCTTGACATATATTGCACTTCCGGACGCTTCGACAGTCTTTCAACGTGTGATTGCTGGCCAAACAACGTGAGCAATGGCCCCAAATCAGCACGTGACGCAATTTCTTTTCATGACTTAGCTGCCGAAACCGAAAGCACGCTTTTAAGGGGTGAGGTTTTTTGCAGAGGCTGCAGTTGAGCACACTGGTGCCTGTCTTCGCCTTTGTTCGCAAATCATTTTCCGGGTCAGAGCTGTCCACTAAGCTGGAAGATCCAGTTGGTGCAGGATCCGTTGATGCCGGTACCACAGCGACAGGCTCATCCACTATGGATTAAGGTTTAGGTGGTGGAGATTCCAAAGCCATCGAAGCCCCAGTCGAAGATTGAGTTTTAGGTGCCACTGTAGCCTGATCTGACACTTCCATATCCTCCTCGTAGTCTTCTAGCAAGGCATCTTCAAAAATTGTTGACAAAGTGGCCATTGTGCTAGGAAATAATATGGATTAATAAAGAGTAGTAAATTTAATTGGTCAAAATGACCAGTTTCGTGATTGGTCGTTTCACAACCCCGTTTTCTGTGCGCACGTTGGCGACGCGCACATGATCATCACTTCCTGGATACGTTTTAATTACGCGTCCTAATTTCCAGGAAGTTGGAGACAACTGTTCATGACGAATAGCAACCAAGTCGTTTACGGCTATGTCTCGGTCTGGAAATTTCCATTTGTAGCGTTTATGCAAAGTATGAAGATATTCCTCTTTCCATCGGCGACAGAAATCATGAGAAAATGCCTTCATTTTGCGGTATCGATTCACTAAACCTATAGGTGACTCATAAATAGATGGTTCCGGTGGTGCCAATATTGGACCGCCTATTAAAAAATGACCAGGAGTCAGGGCCACAGGCTCGTTAGGATTGTCCGACATAGGACATAAGGGTCGAGAATTCAAGCAAGCCTCTATCCGCGCAAGTATGGTAGAAAGTTCTTCGAAAGTATATTTTACCGATTGAGCCTCCTTTCTAAAATGAAGCTTAAAGCTTCTAACAGCGGCTTCCCATAAGCCACCCATATGAGGCGCACCCGCAGGGATAAACCGCCAATCTCACGAGAAGCTCCTACAAAATTGGTTCTATTATCAGAAAATATAGTCAGTGGACAACCACGTCTAGCAATAAATCGATGTAATGCCGCCAAAAACGAATCTGACGTTAAATCAGTCGTGGCTTCTAAATGGACTGCTTTAGTTGAAAAACAAACGAAGATACACACATAGCCCTTCGTTATCCGGCAGGATCTACCAGTGAAACTTTTCAAATCAAAGGGACCTGCAAAATCAACACCCGTAGTTGTAAAAGGTCGCTCTAAAGTAGTGCGTTCCGGAGGTAAAGCAGCCATTATTTGAGAACATGAGCGTTTTTTATCCAATACACAACGCTTACAACGATTAATTATAGTCCGTAGTAGAACCTTAAGTCGAGGCACCCAATATTCAATGCGCATAATCCTCAACATCAGTTGATTACCGCCATGAATAGAAATCAAATGCACGAATTCCCCTAAAAGAATAGTAAACCGACACGAATAAGGTAGAATAATCGGATGTTTCTCCGCGTAAGATAAAGATGGCGATTTTACCAAACGACCATTTAGTCTCATTACTCCTTTATCATCTAAAAAGGGATTAAGTGAACTAAGCGAACTTTTCGATGAAATGGATTCTCCTGCTAAAATAGATTTATATTCTTCCACAAAATGAACCTTCTGAGCCAAAATTGCTAAACGCAATCGAACCTTTGTTATCTCATCACTTGAAATACTAGAAGAATCAAAAGATTGTTTGCCTCTAAGCGAAGAATGTGTCATAACAAAAAATCGAAACATGTAAGCAATTACCCTAAAAGCGCGGTCAAGTTTAGAAAACCGGTCAAGAATATCCTCATAATTCGAAAAAAAAGAGGCGTGTGCTCTAACAGCTCTAGCTTCGACATCTGTGTCCAACGGGGAGAGATCATGAATCTTCCACTGAGACTTAGGCTCACGAAGCCACGTGGGTCCGTGCCACCAGAGTTCACTTTTAGCTAGATCTGAGGGCGAAAGTCCCCGACTGCCTAAATCCGCTGGATTTTCTTCCGATCTAATATGGTACCAACTATGCTTCCCTACATTCTCCTGAATCCGACTAACCCTATTAGCCACAAACGTTGTCCAGCTATCCGGTGTTTTTCTCAACCAACACAGAACAATAGTGGAATCTGTCCAACAATACACTTGCCTTATCGGAATATCAATCGCTCCATTAACAGCTTTTAACAGCTCAGAGGCCAAAACTGCACCGCAAAGTTCCAAGCGAGGTAGGGAAATTGATTTGATTGGAGCCACTTTAGTTTTGCAAGAGAGCAAACAAGTATAAATTTGGTCATATGCTTCGACACGAACATAAATCACCCCCGCGTATGCTTTTTCTGAGGCATCAGAAAACACATGAAGTTCCGCTAATGTCCCAGGTGCATAGTGCACCCATCTGGGTATCCGGACGTCATTTATTTCCGTATAAAAGTTGACAAATTGTCTCCATTCCCTGTCCGTAGAAGGGACTAAAAAATCATCCCAGTCAATATTATCTCGCCAGATACTCTGCATAATAATCTTAGCAGTAACGATTACCGGACCTATCCATCCTACAGGATCAAACAATTTGGCGATTATAGACAACACTTCCCTTTTCGTGTAACGTGCCCTCTCGGCTATAGGCTCTACACGAAAGTAAAAGGAGTCCAATTGAGCATTCCACTGAATAACCAATGTTTTCGAGTTACTAGATTCAACAAATACCAAAAGTTTAGAATCTACAAGATATTCCGATGGAAGGCCTTTTAGAACTTCAATGTCGTTTGAAGTCCATTTTCCTAACTCAAATTTAGCTGAAGACAAAGCAGATATAAGCTGATTCCGTGCCTTCAATACAGACGAAACATCATGAGCCCCTGTTAATACGTCGTCAACGTACATATCCTTGCGCAATATATTAGCCGCAAGAGTACTCCGTCTCTGAGTCTTCTGCGAGCTGTAACAGTGTCCGTATCGCCAGATAAGGAGCACAGTTAACACCGAAAGTCACAGTCTGCAATTCATACGTCTTAACCTCTTCTGCCGGAGAAGATCGAAAAAATATACGCTGATATGGCGTATGAGCAGAATCCAACCGAATTTGTCTATACATTTGAGTAATATCGCAATTAAAAACAAATCGAAATAGCCTCCAACGCAGAATAAGTAGAACTAAATCTGATTGCAAAGTGGGTCCCACATAAAGACAATCATTCAAACTATTGCCATTAGAGATTCTATTTGATGCATTAAATACGACACGCAATTTCGTAGTTTTGCTATCCGGTTTAAATACCGGGTGATGAGGAAGATAACAGGAGAATGAAAGACCAGTAAAAGTACGTACTACAGGCTTCATATGACCCAAACTCAAATACTCGTTAACAACACTATCATATAATGACTTAACATTGGGCTTCCGCAAAAGTGAGGACTCATTTCTCAAGAATTGTGCCATAACATTCTGTCTTGAAAAGCCTAAATTAATAGAATGAGGAAATTCTGGCCTAAAGAGTAGCGTCACTACATATCTGCCATCGGAGTCGCGTCGCGTAGTTCTCCTAAAATTGTCCTCGCAAAATTCATCAGCTGGTGATAATATTTTCGTTTTAGGGGTTTCCTCAAGTTCCCAAAAGCGAAGCAGATTTTTATTCAAATCGTCCCCTGCAGAAATCCCTACAGTAGTCGCATACACTTGCACGCGTGATTCTCGAATAGATCCCGTAACGATCCATCCAAATACGGTATTCTGAGCCAGCAATGTCCCTAAAACATCACGACGAATTCCGCCTAAAATTAGCTGAGGATATAAATCCGCCCCAAGAAGTAATTCAACCGGTCTGGATTGATAAAACCGGGGGTCAGCTAGTTGTAGATCCGAAAAATTGTCCCGAAGACTCGATCCCAATATGAAAGAGGGCAAATTGCCTGATATATTGGGTAATATCAGGGCCATGGTTTCCAATAGAATAGATTTATCTAAAGGAGAACCAATTTTTAAAGCGCAAACCTTTCTTGCAGCAGAAATCGTTTGGTTAATACCTGACCTTCTGTCCAGAAGATTTTACAGATGGCTGTGAATCCTTAAGATCACGAACACACTCTAGAGTCTGAATTCTTTCCGTCAGAAAAGCATCAAACTCTTTCCAAGTAGACAAGACCGATTTATTACGAACACCCTGTTCCCAGAGACTAACAGTAGACGTAGGCAGACGCTGAATGCACATAAAAATCAAAATTGGATCCCAATTATCCGTTGCCACTTGATATATAGAAAGCGAAGTAAGACAATTATTAATTCCACGTTGAAGAGTTTTAAGCCCGGCACTAGATTCCTTATCTACCGAAGGAAGGTTAAATAACAATTTTAATTGGTTATTAACCAACATACGAGGGTTCTCATATGCCTCTTTCAAATTTTGCCACGCCACGTCAAACCCTTCATTACTCAACGGACACTTCGACACTATCTCATTCGCTTCACCGGCGGTCTTACGTATCAAATGACAAAGCCGTTCAACATTACTAAGGCGCGAACTATTAATATATATTGCCGTAAATAAATTCCTAAATGCGGGCCAAGCAATATAATCACCTTCAAATGTTTTCACATCACAAGGAGGCAAGGACAAATTATGGTCAAAACTACCCGTATTGGAATTCATCGTAGTAGAACAACCCGCCTTTGGCGCCGCTTGGAAATTATGAACTTTTTCATTTATAGCAGCCGAACATTTCAAATACGCTACATATGTGGACTGATACTTAGACGAAGCTACCTCTACATCAGTAGGCTCCACCTTAGCACTGTCCTCAAAAAAGTCCAAACAAGCCTCATACGAAGACTTAACTTTTTCCCATAAACTCTTTAATTCGACACCCTGAAGATCCAGTGTGTAAATGGTATGCATTTCGTCACGAAACTCGCAAAAATTTGATTCAAATTTAATAAGCGCATCCGATGCTCTTATAAATTTATTTAGTGGTGATTTTGACATTTTTCTTTCTTTAATAATTAATCCACGTGAAAATTCTTGTTGTTATCCCAAGCAAAAATATTTTAATTTTTCACCTAAATATAATAATTTTAATTAATTACGATTTGTTTGAAAATAGAAAATTTTTCAATAAAAATTAATTAAATGTACCAACAAACCGAATTACAAAAAATTATTCACAAATAATCCAAGAAAAATTAAAACTTTTTACCGCAAAATATCACCAAAACTTTTGTCGACTAGCCCTCGTCAAATTGTCTGTTGGGTTACAGTCGGTTTTACGACAACAACAAATATAACTAAAGAAAAAACTAGTTGATTATAAGTGTATAACAAATATATACGTATTTATGTATATATGCACTTTATTACACTTAGTAATTATTTAATCAACTTATTATTTATTTATTTAATTAATTCAATTAATCACGCACTAAATATTATATTTTAATATAAAAATTGCGAAAATATTTTATTATATTTTTTATTGTCTGCGGTTGATTTATTCTCTACAAAACACAAGGGTTGCTGCACGATCAATCACAATAGGTAAAAAATATTCACAAACAACAATCGTCAATGTATGTATTTAGTAAATATGTACATATGTACATGCACTTTTTCTACCTTTATTTACACTTTTTCTTTTATTCACTTTTTAAAAAATATTTTAAAATTAAACAATTACGCACCTTTAATCAAATTGAAATTTTCTAAAAAGGCGTAGAAAATGAGTGTTGAAGTGGTGAATAAAGGTGATCCTTTGAAGAAAAAAAGAATATTAATATTCTCAAAATAAATTCTCAGGATCCGGCTTGAAGGACCAAAATGTTGGGGTGTGTTAGGCAGAAAAAGAAATTTGAATAAGAAAAAACACAATTGTTATTATTTTGTAAATATATACTTTTATTAATAAATATTTTACCTTGAAATACGAAGTGTGTTCTCTTTAAGTATAAAAGACAAGAAGTTTTATAAAAGCAAAAAGGAAGATGGCGAAAACAAAGTTTAGTTGAACCGTTAACGGTTTTAAGTAATGCAATTAAAAGTAAATACTCCCAAAAAATACAAGGTTTACTAAAGGAGTAGAATTTAGATTTTATCAAAGTAACCAGAGTGACAAATGAGGAATTTTATAAAATTTATGATTAATTAAAAAACCGAACAGTTCAACCTAAACAGACATATTTAACGCAGCCTAACGATAAAAAATTATTCAAATATTTTATTTTTTAATTTTCATAAAAATATGTATATATGTCAATTCGTAAAGAAAATAGAGATACAAGTATGGCGAAATAATACCAGGTGGCCGCAATGGCGAATTCATGCTAAATGTCATATGCTAAATGTCAAAGACCATATAAAAAAAATTTATACATATTTTTTATATATGGAGTTTGACATTTAGCGTTTACGGAGTAATTAATGAATTCGCCATCGATACAAATGTAAAATAAATTTTTTTCCAGCTTAGAAAAATGAATTTTAAGAAAATTAGAAATAACACGCTATTGAATGTAATAATGCTATTGAATGTAAGCAAAATGTTATTTGCCATTATTGGCTTTGAGAAAAGACAATTAGAAATGTCCGTATAATATGATAGAGAAACGACTTGCAACGCCTAGTCATATGAAAAAAAAAATGACTCAAAAAAGTTTCGTATTTGTTTAAAAGTACGATTGAAAACAGTTTCGAAAATGAGTCAAAATGCGAGTCATAAGGGGCTCGTTCAGAAGAGTCGCGGCTAGAGTTGGTACTCTTTTCTTTCGACAAAACAATTATTTTCGACTCTAAAACGAGCGCACAAACGATTATTTTAATCATGTAGAGGAGTAAAAAAAGACTCGAATAATATCAATAATTAAAAAATGCTAACTGGGATAAATCTAATATTTTGTTCGATGGGTTTTGTTAGCAATAACGAAGGAGCAACGCATTGGCATGGAGCCTATCAAGTCTTCACATCTTTTTTTTGGGGTTTTTTCCACGAGTCTTTAACAGCTCAAAATGGAAGTTTTTGGGTTTTGATTTAGAGATTTTTGATCCTTCTAGGTCAGCCAACTGTGCAAATATTGATTGTGTAAACTATTGACGAGTATTTCTTCTGCTCGCATGTTTTCGGGCGTTGTCTTGTGGAAAGACTTAAAACAGAAAGTAGCACCACATTTTTGAATATGTTAAAGAAAAATGAATTGGTTCCACTTCGCAATATGAAAAGCATGTCCACAGCATTATTCTGATCTTGAACGTAACCCTTGGACCATATTCTGCATTCGGAGATCCTCTCAAACATAAACGAAAATTTTTTACATTGTATAAAACTTTTTGCATTGTACTAAAACAAAATCATGTAACTAATAACAGTGCAATTATTTTTTGCGGCGCTGTAGATGTGTTGGGTTAGTGTTAATTTTTAACAATTATATCATCATTGAAAACAAATTAATCAAGTTTACTTTCCACTCTTCTTCCTAATATGAACTCTAAGTATAAAAAATCTCAATACATTTGCGAGCTTGCAGTGTCCTAAAGAGGAACTTATATTAGTTTCTTTTGCGTCTTAATATAAAAAAAAAAAATATATCACACACGTATAACTAAGTTTATTATTCATTGCATTCATTGTCTAGTTATCCGGCGGTTGTTGAATTAGGTGTCAATTACAACTGAATATACTTCAACAATATATATATATATATATATATATATATATATATATATATATATATATATATATATATGGGACAAAAAGCAATTTAGTTCAGTTTAACGAAGATAGCTGCACATATTTAATTATTGCCTAATTTTAACGTGATCTTAAAAATTGATTGTTAATTTGAATATGTTAAGAGTACCTTCTGACTCCTATTTTTAATTTTTAACAGTTTTTTTTTTTCTAAATTTAGGTTATGTATGTTGTTGTTATTTTTATTTATTTTTATTTATTTAATTTTTTTTGTTTTTATACATTTTTTTTATGATTTTTCTTATGGTCACACACACAAACATCATCACGTAGAGATAAAGAAAGTTGTTCAATTTACATGGATGGAAACGAAGAAAATATCTGTTATTTCGAAAGGTATGTAAAATATTTTTACGCCTTCACAAAATATATATGTATATATAATGTAGTCAATATAGTTTAATCTCACGAGTTTCATAGAACTGTATTACACGCATAAATCTATATTTAAACTTTAGGTCGAAAGGTATCCAAAATTGTCTCGTGCACCCGTAGTAGATGCCGTTCCACTACTCTGTGTCCGCCTAGTATATAAATAATTGCTTACGCCTAATAAGAACGTAGATTGTTCTCCTGACTTATGCCGACTGGCGACCAAAAAGCAAACGCTATGCCGCCGTGCTGCAAAAAAAAAAAAAAAAAAAAAAATACAAAAGTACAAGATAAAAAAGTACAAATGTTTTCTAAACTATTAATTATCATTAAAATTACATGTATAACATAATTTTTTAGAATTAAAGTAATAATAATTATAAAAACATAAAATTAAAATTTAAAACCTTCTCCAATAGCGTTACACAAAAACTTGTAAAGTGAGTGAAGATAAATATGTCGAGTTAAATATTTTTCGACGTAACAACATAAGTCATAACATAACATTTAGACATCTTAAGAAAAGTATCACAGATGTATAATCCACAAAAAAAAGAAAAATCGTTAAAAATTTATGAACACATATCATTTCTCTCAGGAATTTTGGAAGTTGTGGGATGGGACCTAACGCATTTTAAAGCTAATAGAGAAAAGTATTTAGGATATATAAAAAAAAATCGTTAAAAATATTTATAAACACATACCGTTTCTCTGATGATTTTTGAAGTTGTGGACAAACTGAGATAGACTACGGTATGGGACCTACCTCCTTTTAAATCTAATATATCTCATTTATGTAATCCATTTGGATATTTAAAAAAAAAACATTTAGGATATATGATATAAATCGTTGGTCTTATACCGAAATCTATCTTACTATCTGACTCCAAATGTAAAAAGTGGAATCTAATTCCTATTTAGTTCTTTCCTCTTATTGTTCTTTTTCTTTAGATGCTTCTTTATCGCACAGAATATGAAAACTTTTATATTTTTTATTCGTTTCGTTTTTCATTTATTATATTATTATTTTTATGTGTAACAATTGTTTTAATTGTAATCTGTATATGTACAAAGAACAGGAAGAAGAAATTGAAGACTCCCATGTGCAGCAGTTTTTGGGCAATTAAATTTATGTTTTTAACAGTTTGGTCAATTATATTTTTGAGGCAAATATGTGTTTAAGTGTGACCGCCCATGAAACATGTTTGCCCATATTTTATTTGACATTATTATTCCATTGCTGTTTGAACAAACAAAAATAGGCAAATAAATGTGCGTAGTGTGACCACAAATCAAATTTTGTACTGTTTTGAAACAATTTTTTTTTTATTTATTTAGTTATGCATTTATTAACAATTTTGGAACCAAGCCTTTAAGGCCAAGTATGATTCGTATTGTACTCAAATAGTAATAACTAAATAATGATAAATATAATTTTAACTAAAAAGTAATAAAAAGCAATAGATAATTTTTCTTTTATAATTCATAATAGTTCCCGTTCGTAAATGCATCACTGCGGTGCATAATATGTTTATTCTGCACTGCCACTGCTAATCAGCTGTTGCGTATGCTTAGATTTGCTCATTTTAGTTTGCATTTACGAACGAATAAATACAGTGAAAGTAGAAAAATTAGTAAACTAGATTTGTAAACTATATGATACAAAAAATCATAAAAATTGGTGTAAAAATAATAAAAATAAGAAATATTAAACAAAAAAAAATAAATAAAAAAAAACTTATCAAAATTTATACCCACTCATTCTTTGCATCAGCCATTTTTGTGATTAGTTTTTTGCTTTTATTTGCGCATAATATACTTTAGTGATGCATTTATGAACAGATGACATTTGCAGTGCTGCCATTATTTGCATTTACGAACCTACTGTCCATCATATGCAGTGCAGTGATGCATTTACGAACAGGCCCATACCTACTTTTTCCCCCGAATTTTTTTTTTACTTTCCGCAGTCAAGAAAAAAGGGAAAAATTTATAATGGGGGAGAAGGGAAAATTGAAAAAACTCGCACGGAATTTTTGTTTATAGTTGGGCTAAATAAAAAATGTTAACAATTTAGGGAAAAAAGAGGAAATAAGATTTAGGCAGATGTTTGTTTAATGTGACCGTACTTAAACACTTCCTTGATAACTAAATAAGAACTATATAGGGATCAATAAAAGAATTAATTATTATTTAAGAAACAAAAAAGAACCGCTTCAGTTGTAGGTAAACAAGGCTCAATATTATTTATTACAATGCCGTCGTGTCTCGCTACCAGTCTCCGTACCTGCACTCGCACCATATCTACCTCTCCAATCCAACCAGTTTTTTAATAGTTTAATAGTTCTCCACATCCTTGTGCAATATTTCACGCTCTACTTTTTGTTCCAATCTCTGTTCCAATCTAGTTTGTGTTCGCCAGACTATAAAAACTAATATTCGAGTTACTTGTGGAAAATTTCAAGACAGCCTATCGAAATTCTCTAGGTACACGATAATATCCACTTTGTATTAAGGTTATCACCACAACTATTCCAATTCAGTCGCTCAACTATGTATATTGACGTCGGGATTACTGGTGTTGTAGTTCTCTGGCTACCGTGTAATAATTTTTCACTTCGTATGGGAGCTATCACGCCTATTATTTAAATCCAGCCAGTTTTTCGTACATTATTCAAATTAATAAGAGAGTTATTTGAACAACATTTCAAGGTGCTACCTCTTAAACTCCGCCCCTTCATAGAATCTTTCATTGTGTCATTACAAATTCTGTTTCAGTGATGCTTTGGAGTCGGTGTAGCAGTTTGCTAGTGGAAGCAACTTTTTCATCGTTCGGATCGCTGCAGTCTAATGTAATTTCGTTTTCAATGTGTTTCCACTACGTTTTCAATGCCTTCAGTGTAAAAATCTCACACCACTAACCTGTTTGGTAATGTAAGCACTAACTTGTTTTTAGTATTTTACAACCCGTCGGCACGTCCACAGAAAATTGATGACCACCATTCTTTTAGAGATAGTTTCAAAAAAAATCTATCGGTCCATTAATGTCGAAAATATGTTTAAAAAAATGCGAGAGTATCTACTTTTCTATCGTTTTTCAGATTTAATTGTGTTTTTGCTTTGTTGTATTGAAAACCGAAATTTCAGAAAAATTATAAATTTCAACAAAATATTATAACATTTCACCAATAATAATAAACTTTGCTAAAAAATTCTTTTTGCAATAAAAAACTAAAAATATTCAAAACTGAAAACATAAAAAACGACAAAAAAACAAACAGTTTACATCCTTCAGTTAATACGTAAAATATTTTAATTACCTTGATTAACGAATCCACATAAATTTTTTTTTGCTAAAACGACTGTTAACACACAAAAACAGAAAGCGAAAATACGGTTTTATGTGAAATGTCGCGAACAAAAACGTACGCAATTAGCGATTGCTAGGCTCTGATTGGTGGTGCAGCGGACTTGGGTGGTCGATTCAGGTAACGATTTCATCAAAAAATGAACGTGTTATCTACCAGAGAACTGCAAGAGTGTCTATTTTTAATACTCTAAGTATACTCATCTTAAATGCGGTTGCGGTGTGATCGCCACCGCATTTCTTTTCCGTTCCATTTGAGTATTGATGAGTTTGAGTCTCTAGCATACTCAAGCGAAATGTTTGCGATGCTGGATTTACTTTACTTCGTAAATAAGTTTTCTCACTTTCGGCATCGTACGCAGCGTTGCCAGAAGTTTTGAGAAGAAAATCATCATATGCAGAAAAAAATCATATTTTACCAAAAAAAAAACATAATTTTTACAATAAAAATTTTTATTTAAAATTAATAAAAATACATATATTAACATACATTGTACATATTTAAATTATTATTGTTTAAAGTGTAAAAAGTTTAATGAATAATATATAAAGGGTTTCATATTTTTAATAATATCTTGGTTAATTTTTAAATTAAAGCAGGAACAGTTTCTTATTGCTAAGTAATCTTTTACGTAAAAGATACCTTCGAGAGTGCTGTTGTCTAATATATTTCTATATTTAGTTTTGTTTAAATTTACTGTTGAAAATATTCGATCGACATTTGCTGAAGAAATGGGAAGACCTATTAAGTTTTGAACAAATTTTGAAACTTTTGACCAAAATTCCTCACAGCTAAGATTATCTAAAGTTGTAAAATGATCACTGAATTTTTTAAAACGGAGTTCTCTAAATTAGTTATCGAAATTTTGAATATCCTTTTCACTACTAAAATTTGGAAAATTGTATATTAAGCCTGTCAGAGAATTAATTTTTCTATTTATAATTTTCACAGGGTTAAGACATGAGAGCTCTTTTAAAAACGCATCGTTAATATTTGTTTACATAACTCAATGTAAAATGCCACATAATTTTCAATAAATTAATTTTTTTATTTACAGTGAGCTTTGAGATAGAAATCTTTTGTTTAACAAAAACAACTAGATAGACTTCTTCGTTGTGTAGAAATAGACTTTTGTTTTCAAAGTGAAGGTCGTTATTTAGCCTCATGTTCACATATTCTGTTTGTATATAATTGTCTAAAATTTTTAAGTAAAGGCGTTGCAGTTACTCAGACATTCTATGTATTTGACGGGATGAGCTTTGAAAAATTTTGTTTTGTTTACAACAAGCTGATACAAAACTTGACTTCAATATGTAGTACAATTACAATTAAAGTACTACACACTTCAAATAAAAAATCATAGTATTTATAAATTAGAAATCATATTTCAAGAAAAAAAAAATCATCAGATCATATTTAAATTCATCATTTTGGCTACGCTGTTCGTACTCATACTTACAGCAAACAACAAGAGAGTTATCAGATCAGAATTATTAAATTAAACACAATTTAAAAAGTCGCCAATGTCTAAATTAGCTAACGTAAATACTTCTTTGAAATTATAAAGGTTTATTTAATATATAACAGAAAATAAAATGAATAGAACCCGTAAAAATCGGCAAATTTTTTTTTCATTTAATAAAAACACAACAAAAGTTTACTAATAACTAAAGAATACTTCATTGTTTATTATATTACAATTTTTACGCTTTTTTAATTCACACAGGATAGACATTTATAAATGTTATTCTTTAAAAAATTTCCAAGCAACAAATAGATTTTTAGAATTAATAAATATGTACTTTAACAAGGAAATTTATTATTTAGAATCTTTTTTCTATTAATTTACTTTAATTCATGATATTCTCATGAAATATTTATTATTTTTAAATAAACAATGAATTGTGTTACTGCAGGAGTTCTCATTTAATCAATTTGACTTTTGGTATAAGACTCTAAGGTTTTCTTTACAAAATTTGGGTAGAATCCACTTATGAGCTATATATTAGCAGTAGCGAAATGACTATATGGATATGCTTTCCCCGCAGTAATACATTTCATTTTTTAGTTAAAAATCATGATATTCCCATGAAATATTTATATTTTAAGGAATCAAGCACAATTAAAGTAAAATGTCATTCATCGTCTAGCATTCAAAGCGTTCTGTTGTTTTTTGATTTTCTTTATTAAATAATAAAAAAAGTTTTCATAAACGGTTGAATTCTTTGTCAGCTTGGAAAATTTCTAGAAGTAATATTTCTAAAAAAATAATTTCTGAAAAAGATATTAAAAAATTGTGAAAAACAGAAATCAAATTTAAAAATAATAAAATAAAATATTGAATCATGGCCCCTGGGCCTCCTGATAAACAGTCTAACAGGTTCGCCGCATTAGGCGACTTTATATCAAATAAACAATAATTTTCCTAAACTTCCCCAGCCTAAAACCAATATACTCAGTGATCCGAAATATTTGATAATAACGTCTAAAAATAATGGTTTAAAAAAATTAAGCCCTTTCGTCATTCATAAAGGCTTGCATGCAATTTCTGCCCTAATAGACTCTATAAGTCAATTAAGAGATGGAAATCTTTTGCTGCTTGTTCGCAATCAAATCATTGCCGATAAGTTCTTAAAGGCTAAAACATTAGCAAACATCTGTCCAATCACAGCTAGAATGCATGAAACTTTAAATTTCGTAAAGGGTGTCATTTATGCTCCATGCCTTATTGACGTCTCCGAGGAAGAAATCGTACATGAATTAAGCTCTCAAGGAGTGGTTTCTGTGTACAAATATACTATTCCAAAGATAGACGGTAGTGTAAATACGAAAGAAGATGGTAAGTTAAATATCAATAGAGATGGTAATAACAGCAACAATAACAGAGAATATAATGGATACATGGTTGTCACTTTCAACCTTTATAATTTACCAAAAACCATTGATGTAGCATGGTATAAGGTTAAAGTCAAGACTTACTTCCCTAGTCCCATGCGCTGCCAAAAATGTCAACTTATTGGACACACCAAAAATAGATGCAACAATCCTGAGTCGTGCGTTGTATGCAATTTACCACCACATTCCCCCATCGCTTGCTCTAGAGTACATTGTGCTAACTGCAACGATAGTCACCCAGCATCTGATAAAAACTGCCCTAAGTATATCCAGCAGAAAAAAATAATTAAAATAAAAATCATGGAAAAATGCTCATTTGGTGCGGCAAGACGAAAATACGAAATAAATGCAAACCTTAATTCACAACAAATCGAAAATATAACTTACTCGCAAATAACAAAACAAAACGATGTGTTAAAAAATCAACCTAATACGCAAATTCAAAAACGATCTGCTACATCAACTTATAACGAAATTACAAGCAAAAAACCGCTTTGCCGAGAACCATCAATCTGCTCGACATCTAGTGAAATAGATGTTGACAAAGCTTGCTCCTCATCAACATTAATAAAATCTAATACCGTAGAAAAAATACAAGTAGGAAAACAATTATCAAATTCAACAATTCAAACATCAACCATTTTAGAAAAGTTATCAACAAACATTCAGCGACCCATTGCAAAACCTCATACATCAAATATAAAGTCAAGCTCTAACAAAATTGAAAAAACTAAAAAACAGAAGAAAACAAAAAAAAAAACAAAAACAATTAAAAATCAAAATTTAAATAATGTTGAACAAAATTTCACGAATTTAAGCTCTCCCGAAGAAATAAGTGAAGATCAAGATTGGTTCTCTGGAGATCAAACTTTTGAGCTCCAATATTCAAAATAACTCCCACTTGTATTCCCCTCTTGGTCAATTGACTCAAGAGTTAATTACAAAAAATCAATACTTTGTACCAGCATCCACAATGGATACTGGTTCTGATTTAAATTAATTATGTATATGCTCTGAAAATAGATTAATTGTAAATTTAACTTTACAATTACGTTACGAACTTATTTAACATGGAAAATTTTACTATATTGCAATGGAACATGAATGGCTTCATTAACAATTTTAATGAATTGCAGATTTTAATTAAGGAGCACAATCCAGCTTTCATTTCTATCCAAGAAACACACTGTAAAGAAAACTTCAATCCATTACCACCTAAAGGATATTGTGCATATTTCCACAATTTACTACTTAACACCACCTCTAAACAAGGAATAGGTGTTCTCGTAAAAAATAATATCCCGCATAAGCTTATCCATGTCAACTCCACATTACAAGTTTTAATCATTGAAATACACCTGAGGATCAAACTTACTGTAATTTCAATATATATTCCACCTGCTCAATCCTTTTCCAAACAAGAGCTCACAAATATTTTTAATTCTGTAACAACTCCAAAGCTGGTGATTGGAGATTGCAACTCCTGGAATGCTTCCTGGGGCTCTCCAACCAACAATAAGAGAGGTTATACTTTAGAAAATGCAATACTTTCTTCTGATTTATGTATCTTAAACGATGGTCGACCAACTCATCTTTCAACACATGGAAATTTAACGCATGTAGATATTTCATTATGCTCACCGAGTTTACTGAATTTAACTTCGTGGGATATTTTAGATGAAATGTTCAACAGTGATCATTTTCCTATAACAATCAAATTATCATTAAATAAAAACAAGGAAAAACCCAAATTCCTTAGCAAGTATCTGATCCAATTGGCTGATTGGAATAAATTTACTCAACTGGTTGATATTGAACTTAATAAAAGATCTTATTCCGTAAATATTAATAGAGAAGCGTCTTTGATTTCAAATGCCATAAAAGCCGCCGCCAACGGCTCAATTTCGCAGTCAAGTCCGCAGTCGTGTAAAAGTAGACTTCATGTCCCTTGGTGGAACAAAGAGCTGTCAACTTTAAGAAGTAACAAAAATGAAGCATGGAAATTCTTCAAAAGATCTCCTACCACCACAAACCTAATTGTCTACAAAAAAACAAATTCCATGTTTCGAAGAGAAATGAAAAGACATAAGAAAACTTGTTTTGAAAATTATACCAACACCATAAATAGGAACTCATCAATTAAAGTTATTTGGAGCAAAATTCGCAGGCTGACCAACAATGAAGTGAACAAACAAGTATTAGCTATTGAATTAAATAATCAAATTATCACTGAACCGTCTTTAATAGCAACTTCCTTTGCTAGTAATTGGTCACAATATTCGTCCGATGGCAATTTTTCCCAACAGTACAATTACTTAAAAACAAACATTCACAACATAAAACAAAATTGTAGAACAAATACAAACGCTATTTCTATAGAATCTGATAGCACTTTCAATGAGTTATTATGTTGCTTGTCCAGAGTTAAGGGTTCAACTCCGGGTTATGATAAGATTTCTTATAAAATGATTAAGGAAACTAGTTTAAAATCAAAAAAACGATTACTGAAGCTTTATAATAATATATTTAGTAGTGGTGTTATTCCCACTGTCTGGAAAACTGCTTCTATAGTACCTATCCCGAAAAATAAAAACTCACTTGATATGAAGTCATACCGCTCAATCTCGTTATTACCATGCGTAAGTAAAGTACTTGAGAAAATCATCGCTACACGTCTTTATTGGTTCTCGGAAAGAAATAACCTAACAGCTCGTAATCAAGTCGCCTTCAAAGCTGGGAGAGGCTGCACTGACGCTCTTTTGCATATAGATTTTGTTGTATCTAAAGCTCTGTCTTCTCGCAATCACATATCAATTCTTTCAATTGATTTTGAAAAAGCATTCGATAGGATTGGGGCACACGTAATTCTTAATACACTAAATAAATGGAAAGTTGGGCCAAAAATTTTTAATTATATAAAGTCTTACTTAAATAGTCGTAAATTTCGTGTAAGAATAAATGGAGTCTACTCTTCGGTTTATCCATTACACAACGGCATTCCACAGGGCTCCCCCCTGTCGTTAATGTTGTTTGCTATTGCATTTAGTGAAGTTGACGACATAATTAATAAATTCAATTATTTGGACCACTGTATTTACGCTGATGATTTGTACATATTGTGCAAAAGGAATAGCAACTCTGAAGCCAACAATATACTACAGGATGTCCTCAACAAATTATACGATTGGTCGCTGCAATCTGGGGCAAAAATTTCAATTGACAAAACAAAGAAACTACATATATGCCGGAAGAAGTTATGTGACATACATTTACATTCGTTGAGCATTAATAATAACATTATTGAAAACGTCAATCAATTAAAAATACTGGGTGTTATATTCACTAAAAATTACACATGGAAAGAACATTATATAAGACTTAAAAAGTCATTGACACCTAGAGCAAATATTATTGCATTTCTATCAAGCAGGAAAAGTTATATTCATATAAATTCCCTGACATATCTTACTAGAACTTTACTGCTAAGTAAAATTGATTACGGTATTTTTCTTACTGGAAACACAACGAAATCAACATTAAATCTTATTAAAGGAATTTATCATCGAGCAGTTCGATCAAGTATTTACGCGTTTAGAACCACACCGCTTAAACATTTATTTGCCGGATCAGGATTGCCATCCATTGAAGACCGTGTATATGAAGCTAGGACAAAGTTAATTCCGAAGATAGTTTTCCCGAATAATTCTGTAATTGATCAAGACGTTTATGAAAATTCGATTGCAAAAAGAAAATACAGAGTAGCTTCAGCAATTAGTGAAATATTCCATTTAGCAAAAGTTCTTAATTTGAGTTTGAGAACAAAGTCTAAAAAGTGTAAATATCCACCGTGGTTTTTAAATAATAATTCCTGCGATATTTCGCCATCAAAATTTGCTAAGCCGAACACCTCAAATGACATCTTTAAACGACAATACTTTGAAAAGGAACATACCTATCTTGTAAAAGGCTGGACACTTTGCTTCACAGATGGGTCTAAAACTTAAAATGGAATCACTTCTTTCGCTGTTGTCGACTTGAATGGGCAAACCCTTAGTCTCAAAAGTCTACCTAATTATTCATCCATATTTACAGCTGAAGCGGCTGCTATTATTGAAGCTATGGAAATAGCTCTCCACAATCAGCGCAAAACTGTTGTTTGTTCTGATAGTTTGTCAATTATAAAATCAGTATGCAATCCAACTTCTAATAAATGGATTAAAGTTAATCGCATTCGTGATATATTGATTCAAAACCCTAACACTCTAAAGATTTTATGGGTCCCAGGTCATGTTAATATAAAATGTAATGAACATGCAGATGACGCAGCCAAATTCGCTTGTAAAGCTCCCATAGTAATGTCAAACCAACCGGAAAAGCCTGATCTTCGAAATTTTATAAAAGATCACATTTTTAAAAAACAAGCCTTAGCATGGTCCAATTACTGGCATCCTCATTACAAGGAATTAAACGAAAAATTCATTCATCCGAAGTACCCAACTAATGTTACTCGACACCAAATCCACGTCTTCTCTCGTCTACGACTAGGACACACATATGCAACACACAGCCACATACTCAACAAAAGGCAAATTCCATCTTGTTCTAAATGTAATTTGCCGCTCACTATCAATCATCTCTTAATGGAGTGTTCGCACTACCAGAAGCTCAGATATACAATTTTTGGATTGGATAACCCAAAAAAATTACTCAAACTTCCTACCCAGGACAATATAACAAAGATATATAAATTTATAAGTCAAATTAGATTAAATGTTTAATTCTTACTATTGCTAATGTTTTTAATACTAATTATTTTTTGATTTTTGCATAATAATAATTATTTAAAACCTAGAGCCGATGGCCTGTGAAGCTAGTGCTCCTTGTTATTAATATTAGGTTTACTAATTTATTATAGATCTAATAAAGCATAATAATAATAATAATAATAAAGTAAAATGTATAAAAGCAATAATTATATGTATTTAGCTCAATTATGAAGGGCTGAAGGTGCTGGAATTTGAAGCATTGGAACTTATTAAAATCACTTAGCCAAATGATTTGTGTTTCTCATTCAACCTTAGACAATTCTCCCAGTTGGAACCAATCAATAAAAGAAGTTTTTCTTGTAAGAATTGTGAATAATTTATTTTATAAGTCTGGAGGACCAATCGATCCTACCAGTTGAACAGATAAATTCAGAAGGGTTCTTGAAAATTAGGTTATTACCGGAAACAAGTACCGAGGTGCCATTTTTTGTATTTTGACGTTTTTGTTCAGTTAAAAAGAGAAAAAAGTAACCACGTGAAAAACCAATTAATGTCAAAGCTATTAGGGTCGTTCACCATTAACATTACCGCTGACTTGCGATATATAAGAAGCAAAGTAAGATAAAAAAATTATCATGGACATGGTTTGTTCGATACTTGGTTCTGATTAACTACGTTTAATTAAAATTTTTTTTGTTTTTTTTTTTTACAAATTTCAAAGGTCACAATTAAAACAAATTCAGGAAAAATTAGGAATGTACAATATATCATATACTTATAGTAGGTTTAATATATAAATAAATGAAAGTTTTTGAAAGTTTTGCCGCTTGCATTTTGTTGCTGTGTTATATACTCAGATTAATAGTGCATTTTATGATTTTTGATAATTGTAAGATGTAAATTGGGCAATTTCCATAAACCGTCCACCCAAAAAGGGTGCTCTGTGCTGTTGGAGGTCCAGGTTTTGTTATAACCCCTTCGCAAATTATCTTTGGGTATATATCTACACCTAACACTATATCTGTCTGCTGACTCATTGAATTTTGGGTCTGATTAAAATAAATCCCTATAATTGCTCTTTAGTGATTCGGGTAGAAACTGTTTTGGAGTCTTAACGGATATTCGGTTGTCGACTCTGAAAATTCCTTCAACTTTTGAAGACGAATCAAATCTCGATTGAAGAATTATAGGGCACATAGTCTCGTTTTGTACAAATTTTTTCAAACGACGTGAGTTCACGTGAAGTAGGGTATGATGATATATTTTGCAATGTTTACAGCCATACTTTGAAAAACATCTGCCATTGGAATGTTCATGCGCTAGGCAGTTAGAGCAATATTTATACGTTTGAACAGCACGAATACGTTCCGTGACGTCCATCGCAAGAAATTTCCGGCATGTGCGGAGAGGGTGCGGCCGTTTACATATTCTGCATACAAAGGAATTGTAGTTAGTAGGTAGTCCATAACGGCTTTCAGAAGGGTTTGAACGGTTATCGGATTCGTTAAAAGTATTGAGTTTAGGCATCGTAATCTGGAAAAAAATGAATAACGAATGTTAAAGTAAAGGCGATAGGAAATTACGAATCATTAGGTAAAGGTATCAATTTGGTTATCGGTCGTGTAAAAATTCCTCGTTGAGTCAGAACATCTGCATCTGTAGGTTTTCTGTATTCTCCCTAGCCGCCATGAATTGGGTGGAAAATTTTCCTCAATAATCACGACTAACGTATTTTCTTGAAGGTTGTCCTCAGATCTTTTCCATTTTGTTCTTTTGAGAAGTTCCCTAAGATATTCATTCTTCCAGCGAACACAAAAATTTTTATATATTACCCTTAATCGTTGCCATCGATTCGCAATAGAAATAGGTGTTTCATTAATTTGTGGATCAATAGGGACTAAAATCGGAAAACCTATCAGGAAATGCCCTGGCGTAAGTGCGGAAAGGTCTGATGGATCTTTGGAAATAGGAGTTAGAGGTCTGTAGTTGAGAAACGCCTCAATAGGAGAAAGTAAAGTGGAAAAACTCTTCGAAGGTAAAATCGAATCGAGAATCGACGAATATGAAATTTAAAACTTTTCACGCCAGCCTCCCATAACCCCCTATATGCGGGGCTCCTACAGGAATAAAATGCCTGCTGATGTTCTGAATAGCGTAGTGTGCAAGTAGAGCTTGTCGCGAAGTTTGGATAAATTCCTTGACTAATATCTTTACGACAAGAAACAAAGCGGCTGAAAGCAGCAAGAAATGCTGAAGAGAATAATCCGTTGTTGTTTCTAAATGAATTGCTTTTGTCGAAAAACATACGAATATGCATACATATCTTTTTGTTATATTGCAAGATCGGCCATGGTATGTCTTAATGTCAAAGGGGCCTGCAAAGCCAATAACTCGGATTAGTTATTTGAATAATCTTAGATATTCTATTAGCGACGAAGGTAAGCCAAGAGCAAGGGGGCTTCGCCAACCATGATAGAACAATCAAAGAGTCAGTCCAACAGAATATCGAATATTTCTTTTCGTCTAATTTGGGAAGTAGTGATTCTATCAATTCTGTTAGAAGCACAGCCCCAAATAACTCTAACCTAGGTATTGACAATCTTTTTATTGGGGCCACCTTGGTCTTCGAGCACATTAAGAAAGTTGAAATTGTAGAACCGTGCACAACTCGAATGTACAAAACAGCTGCATAAGCTTGTTCAGACGATTCGCAAAATCCATGAAATTGGATTTCAGAATTGGGTGAATAATTTATCCATCTAGGAATTTGAATTTCATTGATACATTGATAGTTTTTTTTTTTGGAATTTATTTCACTGAGAAAGCGAATCGGGAGTTAGGAATTCACCCCATCCGGTACCATCAATCCAGATTCTCTACATAATTATCTTTGCCAAAACAATGCATGGAGATAGCCATCCTGCAGGATCGAACAATTTGGCAATTTGAGAGATTACTTCGCGTTTTGTTTAATTTGACTTTTCTGGTATTGGACTTGCAATGAAATAAAATGAATCAGTTTTAGCATTCCAACGAATTCCTAACGTTTTTTTTTTTTCTAGTATTGTCTTCAAACTCGAGAAAGTCTTGAGAAAGCAAATGATCGAATGGGATATCTGAAAGTATTTCTTTTGAATACGCTGTCCATTTTCTTAATGAAAATCCTGCAGATTGAAGCGCAAGAAAAATTTCATTTCTGCTATCCCGTGCTTCAGAAATACTACAAGCACAAAATTGTTTTTCTTTTATTGATTGGTTCCAACTGGGAGAATTGTCTAAGGTTGAATGAGAAACACAAATCATTTGGCTCAGTGATTTTACAATATTCCAATACTTCAAATTCCAGCACCTTCAGCCCTTCATACTTATAAAATAAATTATTCACAATTCTTACACAAAATCGTTTTTCTTTCATTGATTGGGTCCAACTGGGAGAATTGTCTAAGTTTGAATGAGAAACACAAATCATTTTGCTCAGTGATTTTACAATATTCCAATACTTCAAATTCCAGTACCTTCAGCCCTTCGTAATTGAGCTAAACATTTTGATCCATCGCACCGGATTTATATTGGAAGAATTACATTCTCACTGAGATTTCTACTTATTTTTTTGTCTGGATAAGATCAATTTCAACAAAAGAACAGGTTCGTTAGAATAAAATAATATTTTCATAAGAGTTTAATAATAAATTCCTAATTAAAAATATTTGAAAAGATATATTTGTAAATAGAACTCAAAAGAATTACAAAAATTTCTTAAAAAATAAAACGGAATTTAAGAATAAAGTTAACCCTAGAATTAAAGATAAAATCTCAAGCAGAAAGGCAAGAAAATCTGCGCCCTACTAAGCCGCCTAAGTGATTCCAAGATTTTTTTTAAGAAAATTGTTACGAGGGCTGCTATATATATTTCTGGCCTGGCAACACTGAGTGCTGCCAAGTGCAATCTGACATTTCCATTGGAAAGTTTGTCATTTTTAAGCATAATCGTACTCAAAACGTTTTGACATACGACCATTATTTGTGTTGTTTACAGTGACTTGAAAAACTTAATATAGAAAAAAATGGAATTAACTCGTGAACATTTTCGTGCCATAATTTTTCACAACTTTCGACGTGGATTATCACGACAAGAGTGCATTGATGAACTTAAATCTTTGTATGGCGACGAAGAACCATCCTATAGCACTGTGAAAAATTGGTATAATGAATTTAATCGTGGCCGAAGCTCGCTCAAAGGCGAATTCCGTGAAGGTCGTCCAAAAACAGCTGTTGTGCCAGAGAACATTGATGCCGTGCGTGAACACATAATGCAAGATCGACATGCGACATACCGAGAGATAGAGACATCCTTGGACATTTCTTCCACCAGCATACATTCGATACTGCATGAACACCTGGCCGTAAAAAAGGTTTGTTCTCGTTGGATCCCGCACAATTTGAAAGTCGCTCAAAAAGAGGCTCGTGTCGATTGGTGCAAAGAAATGTTGCAAAAATACGATTGCGGTGCTTCAAAAGACGTTTATAAGATCGTCACAGGTGACGAATCATGGATCTATGCGTATGAGCCCGAAACGAAACAACAATCGACCGTGTGGGTCTTCAAAGACAAGCAAAATCCAAAGAAAGTTGTTCATGGAAGAAGCACTTCGAAGCAAATGGTCGCCTGTTTCCTCGGCAAAACTGGTCATGTGGCGACTGTTCCGCTTGAGCAACGTAGGACGGTCACTTCTGAGTGGTACACTACAATTTGTTTGCCTGAAGTCATCGGAGAAATTCGAAAAACCAACAAGAGAAGACGAATCATTGTTCACCATGACAATGCGAGCTCTCACACATCGGCTCAAACCAGAGCGTTTTTGACCGGCCAAAACTTCGAATTAATGGGTCATCCGCCGTACAGCCCTGACTTGGCACCTAATGACTTCTTCTTGTTTCCGCAAATCAAGAAAAAAATGCGTGGTCAACGATTTTCGTCGCCGGAAGAAGCTGTTGAAGTGTTCAAAAACCATGTTTTAGAGGTGTCTCAATCGGAGTGGAAAAAGTGCTTCGACAACTGGTTTGAGCGCATGCAAAAGTGTATAAATCATGCTGGGGAATACTTTGAAAAACAATAAAACCATTTTTGATTATAAATATTCGCATTTTCACTATTAGGCCAGAAATATATAGAGCAGCCCTCGTAAAAGGTATTTTAAATTCAATTATTTCATTTCTAGAAATTAAAGTAGTCTTAAAGATTCAAGAGTCATACATAGCGCTTATGGTTGCGTACATACATATTTATCAGACGATCGTGCGCGGGTTTTTTCCCATATGTAACTCTGTATGTAAGTACATATGCTTTCTATATTTACATATAACACATTTGGTTTTTTATTCTGATCGCTTGTCATTTTTGACCTTGAAGAACGCAGACTCTTTATTTCTAATATAAAACTCTTACAAGTTTCCCCTCCATTTACTCTTGTGTGATATATTCAGTTTAAACTTAACATGTACAAAAATTTTACTCTTATAAACTAAACACAAGCTACTCTTTTTTTATTCATACATATACAAAAGTAATATGTCCGGCAGTGAGTAAATTCTTCATCATTACAAGCTAGTAATTTTTCAAATTATGCAACCATCTACTTTATTTAACTTATTACATTCGATCGGAAAGAATAGGCTTAAACCTAAATAATTTATGTTTTCGCTGTATCTTTGCACGATTAAAATCCGGACAAAATAATTGAAATTTCATCAGGAGCTAAAATAAAGATAAAAGGAAACAAAATAATTTCGATAAATGCTAAGCTTCCCATCCTTGGTTTATGTTAACATTTAAATTCTTTTCTGTAAAGGGCATGTAATATTACTCAACTTATTATATGCTCACTCTCTCTCTCTCTCTTATTCCACTTTTAAAAGTGTATATATGTAGCTGTGTACTACTTTCCAAACAACTTAATAACCCTCGAAGAACACGGTAGAGTTGTTTAAGCGCGAGAAAATTTAGTATCAAGGGGTTAATAATAAATTTAATTACCCTAATAAATAATTTCACATTTTTTTATTTGTATTGTAACATAACACATTTCTATTTGTGCATTTCTATTAAAGTGTTTAATTAAAATAAATACTTTCTACAACACTTGAACCAATTTCGTGGGGTTTATGTCAGGTGTTTTGGGTGCTTACAGGGTTAAGCTATTTACAAATTTAATCTCTTATTACACCCACATTTTTTCTGGTTTTCCTATTTTTAATGGAAAGCATTTGGTTACATTGAATAATTCTTATACGAGTTAGTGAAACAGCTGAAGAGACACTGGACATATTGAGTATCCATATCCAGTGTTTTACTTTCCATTTGTAGAAACGTTGTAGATACTTAAATACTGTTCCCAGCTGATCACTACTATAAATATATTTTAAAAGGGTCACTTCATTGACTTGATTCTTAGGAACACAAGAGGCATCTGAGTTTTATTGCGAAGTTAATTTACCACGTAAGCATCGTAAGTTTTGTATTGTTCGTTATTTCCCATTATTTTAGCCGCTCATTGTGTGTATTTTATACATTAATATGTCCCTGGACCATTTTATACGTTTTGCCGATAGCATTGTGGAATTCGATTTCGACTTAAATGATAATCGATATCCACTAGATTCTACTCATGCAGTGGAGGTTCATAGTTCTGACCTGAAAGCAACTTGGAGCAAAGTAACGGCTGCATATGAAAAATATTTGTTCGGTTAAGATAATGAGGAGGATAGAGCCGACGATGATCCAAATAGTCTGGAGTCATTTAAGATCAAATATAGGAGCACCTACATAACGCACTGTAAATGACTTACAAGACTTGCTGAAATTTCGGACGTATTGCGAAAGGACTCCGTATTAAAGGATGATGCAATTGTTTTTCGTGAACTATCTGCTTCAGGTTCTTTTGAAACACATAGTTTCCATCTTCAACCTTGTGATATTGAGATTTTCAACGGAGATTATATCTTATGGCCTACATTTCGCGATAAGTTTACAGCCATGTATATTCGAAATACGCGATTGAGTCCAGTTGAAAAATTATTTCACATGAATCAACAGACTTCGGGTGAAGCAAAGGAGATTGTAAGAAAAAGTCCGTTAACTAATCAGGGGTTTGAATTAGCTTGGTCCAATCTTTGTGAAAGTTTTGAGAATCGTCGAATCTTGGTGAATGGTCAGCTAAAACTTCTCTTCAATTTACCAACCATAAACTTAGAGACGGGGAAAGCAATTAAGCAGCAATTAATTCATGTATCGCCAATCTTCACCTGTATAAGATTGATGTCCAAAGTTGGGATCAGATTTTTGTTTTTTTTTTTTTTGTTCGAACAAACTCCCTGAATCGACTCTTACCTTATGGGAACAAGGATTGAGGGATAAAGCTTCTATTCCAAAGTGGGCTTAACTTTATTCGTTTTTGAGCAATCGGTATAGAACGTTGGAATCGGTCTCCGCAATACGCCACACGTCCAAGTTAGTTGAATTGAAATTTAAAACCACAAATCACCAACCGCGTAAGATTAATACCTTTCAAAATCAGGTAGCAGGTCCAAGCTGTCACCTGTTCCCTAAAGAATCACACCCAATTCAAAAATGTGTGTCTTTGCAAAAACCTAGCTCTAACACCATTTCCAAACTGAATCCACACTCTGTTCCAATTTCGTCTAGTTCTAATTCCAAATTAATACAGCCCACAAGTACTTCAGGAGTTGATGCGGTGCAATCTTTTTTTGCCACTGGCTCTAGGCGTGTTTTTGGGAGGTGGAGGATCTTCTTCGAAAACAGATTATTTCATCGTCCGATAAAATTTGTGAGGAATTATTTGTAAAGTCCACTAAAAGAAATAGTAGTGGCAGATTTATCGTTTCTCTACCGTTCAAAGAGGGCTATACCGATCAGCACTCTTTAGGTCGGTCCAGGACTAGGGCAATGGCTCAGTTTTTTTTAGAAATGAAGCACGACTACTTAAAAATGAAAATCTTAAAGAAGAATATGATCGTGTAGTTCAAGATTATGAAGATTTGGGTCAAATGGTTAAAGTCTCCCCACCTGCAAATTTAAAGTGTACGAGACATTTCAATATGCCCCATCATGCTGTCTTAAGACCTGATAGCACTACGACAAAAGTGCGTGTTGGTTTTAATACTTCCTCATCATCTTCAAACGGGCTGAGTCCTAATGATATATTATATACCGGGCCCACACTTCAAAAAGATTTAACCCTTCTTGTATTAAAATGGAGATTTTTTAGATATGTATTCAATGCAGATATAGAAAAGATGTATAGACAAATTCTAGTTGACCCTAATAACAAACAATTTTAAAGAATTTTGTTCCGAAAAAGTCCAACTGACAATGTACAAGATTTCGAGCTAAAAACGGTAACCTTCGGGGTAAACTATGCCTGGCTATAAGAACGCTTTTACAATTAGCCGATGATATTCAAACCCAATATCCAAAGGCTAGCTATATTCTCCGAAATTCTATGTATGTAGAATATGTAGAGAAACGATTAATCTGCCACTACTATTTCTTTTAGTGGACTTTACAAATAATTCCTTACAAATTTTATTGGACGATGAAATAATCTGTTTTCGATTGTGAATAATTTATTTTACAATTATGAAGGGCTGAAGGTGCTGGAATTTGAAGTATTGGAATATTGTAAAATCACTGAGCCAAATGATTTGTGTTTCTCATTCAACCTTAAAAAATTCTCTTAGTTGGAACCAATCAATAAAAGAAAAACAATTTTGTGTAAGAATTGTGAATAATTTATTTTATAAGTCAGGAGGAACAACCGATCTTACCAGTTGAACAGATAAATTCAGAAGGGTTCTTGAAAATTAGGTTATTACCGGAAACAAGTATCGAGGTGCCGTTTTTTGTATTTTGACGTTTTCGTTCAGTTAAAATGAGTCAAATTTATATGTGACTTAAACGGAAAAAATAAATTAAAAACTTTATTGCAATATATTATTTATGAGGTCTAATGGGATTTAGCCAAGGTAATATAACATCTGCGTATCAACAGTTTTGTTTAAAACTAAAACAATTAAGTAATTCTCTTTTAATTCACGGATTCGAAAAACAAATTTATTTTATTTTTTATCATTTTGTTTTCCTAAATACGGTTAGAAGCCGTTTATGACGACAAGGCGCATAAACTAAAAATATTGGTACATAAAAAACAGCAACAAAATAAGTATGCCTGCTTTAAATAGTGTACAAAAACTGTTGATATGAATGAATGATATACGTTGTTTGCGTATGTTTTTTATAAATGTTATTGCCTTTATTCATTAAATATGTGTTGTTTTTCATGCCTATGAAAACGGTTGTTGCCTGTTTTTCTGCTTATAATGTTTAAGCAATAGATTTATCAAATTTTGTTTTTTTTATTGTTTATAAATAGATCCTCATACAATGCAGAATTTCATAAAACGACAGTAAAAAATTTTAATAGGGTAACAATTTGGCAACGCTGCTTACAAATAAAGAGAAGTAAAAAATTCCGATTGGGATATAACTGAGATTCGTTTTTACGCTCGTTGTTTAAAACTTACTTACAAAAAACACTTACATTGATATGATCGCAATATGCTTTTAACAAATGAAGGATGGGTAAACTAAACACCGCAACTTTTTATTGCGGTGTTTTAAATACTTGGGTATGAAAAATACAAAGTAAGTATGCGTTATACTCATGGTTGCGGTTTAATCGTGCCGTTCTCTGTTATCTACCTCATTTGGGACACAATACTACGCCTCGGAATAAAAGTTTTGCCGGCGAAACGTCGAACCTGCAAGACATTCAGAGTTTGTTCATTACACCAAAGCAAATGTCCCCATCCTTCTTTACAATATTCACACGTTTGTTGTGATTTGTTCATGCAATTCCGCTTTAAATGCTCCGGCTTGCCACACGAACAATATTTTGGTACAAACTTCTTTTGAGTTTAAAACGCTGACTCAAATTCTTCTGCATTCTAGGATTTTCTTTTGTACTCTACTAGTAGCTTTTCTTTAAAAAAATCCATCGTGAGGTCAGCTTCGGTACGCATTTCTAACGACGAAATTAAATTGTTGAAATCCTCCGGCAATGTACGTAGCAGAAAAGCAACAGCCTTGTGATCTTCCAAATTCTCACCCAAATCTCGCAAGCGGTCGACAAATGACAAAAATTCATTGATGTGGCTCTCCATGTTTTGACCACCAACCAACCGTTTTGAAGACATAAGCGTTAGAAGACTCACTTTATTTTAAATAATTGATTTTTTATAGTGCTACTTTAATGTATCCCAGAACGCCTTTGTTGTCGTAAGCTGTTTAACTAAAACCCTTTGCGATTTCTCTACAGGCAGACCTATAGTAGCTCTGGCCTTCCCATTGCGGCTTTACCATTTAGCGTCACGTTCGTGAGGAATATCATCCACTACAATGTCCCACAACTCCCTTTCCAGCAGCAACAACTCCATGTTGAACTTCCATACATGGTAGCTGTTATTTTATAATTTAGGGAATTGTGCTGTTGTTGTGTTTATCTTAATTATTAATAAGATTTTTTAAAGAATAAACGATATAAGAATCACCACGTACCTACGCCCATAACCTGTTACTTCCACTTCTTTATTAATAATGAATTTATAAATTTTATACAAGAAATGGCGAAATGTTTTACAAAGTTGTTTTTTAAAGTAACAATTATTTTTAACTGTGTTAGAATATTAATATGACAGAAATATATCGCTAAGAGTAGTTTTACATTAGGGGCATTGTAGCTGAATCTTTTATTGTTTTCTATTTTGGAGCATCTCCGTAAGTCATCAAGCGTTTACACTATGACTCTTTTGTAGCAAGTGAGAGAATTTTATGATCTTTTATCAACCAATTTTTCAAGTGTTGCCATAAACTAAATGTACTAATTTTTTAACAATTTTTGAACAATATAGAAAAAAAAAAACAGCCATTTGGTAACACCGCTCAAGATAGAACTGCAAAAAACGAAAGAGAGCAACAGGAATGAGAGAAAAATGAGAGAAAAAACTAAAAAGAGTCATGAATATTCATTTCGTGCTACTTTTGATACCCCGTAAGCTTCTCTACACCTCTTGCCTACAAACTTCTGCATCATGACTTTTGTAGCTGATGCAATGCCCTTAATGTAAACTCCCTCTAACAGATTGGACATAAGTTTGCCGTCTCAAAAAGTTATTCAACGTTCAAACCAGCGATGAACTTATGCCGTGTGAAAGAGAAAAATTAGAAGCATTGATTACACTATGCAACAAATGGAAAAACATTTTAAAACATTAACAACCGCTATATTTTTTTGATGCGTTATGGTTGCCTAACTGCAAAAATCATCAGTATTTCAAATACCATGGATCCTTTTTTTTTTCTAAAATTGCAGATTTTTGAAGAGGGTGCTTCGCACATATTATCATAACTTTGAAACCACGCATTAGATTTTGTTGGGCAGTACATGAAAGCATTCTAAATTATTTCAGCATTAAACGGTTCTCAGATAATTTTTAAGTATAATCATTACTTTAGTAGTTATTGGGACAGAAGTAGAAAAAATTTTTGTTTTTTCTAATAATTTCAAAATTTTTGATTTCCAAAAATTCGGAAAAATTAGAATGCCTCAAATATTTCCAACTTTTATTACATATGCACAAAGGTACATATAATACAAAAAAAAAAACAAAAAACAAAAAAAAAAACAAACTATGATTAATGAAAATCCATGGAAAAATTCTAATTTTATTCCACAAAAAGTAAAAGCACCCAATTTTGGATAAAATATACTTTTTGCTGCCATTGCCTAAATTTGCAGCATAGTTTACCTTAGAAGAATGTAATGACAATAAATAAAGTAAAGAAGTAGTTTTAATTTTTTTAGTTAAAAATAATTTCTACTTTTGTTTTGTCTTCTTTGATTTTCAGGATTTGATTCTCTTATAAGGAACCAAATAAAATCTCCCATCATGTTTTCATTCCATAGGCCCTGATAACTTGGCTCCATGGATTTAAGTTCTTGAAGGAATCGTTCACCATGCTCGAATTTAACTAAGAAAAATTTTTATTTACTTTATTTACCAATTCTTGAATAGTTTTCGAGCAAATCACTAATGATTTTTTCATAAATTGGACTCCTATTGTTTCCTTGAAAGTTAGAAACAATTAGTGGAAATGAATTTCAGGCAGCTTTCTCATCAGGTGATAACAAGTCTTCAAATGCTGTGCTTCGAAGAATTTTTCGCATTTGAGGACCACCAAAAACGCCTTCTGGAACTTTTCCAATTAAAATTTTTGGGAATATTAAGCTTAAATAAGTAATGGCTCTACTATCTTTCTGCAGCGGCTTTACAAAATTTTTAACTAAGCCCAGTTTTATATGAAGAGGTGGTAATATTACATTCTACTTTTTAATCAAGGCAGGATATTTTAAATTTTGTTGGCCTATTGTATTTTGCGCTCTTATCGGCCAATCTTTTTCCATATAGTGCATATTACGATCTCGGCTATCCCAAAGGCATAGAAAACAGCAGTACTTTGTATAACCACCTTGGACACCTCTTAAATAGCAACAACTTTTAAGTCGCAACACACTTTGCAATTGTGGATTTCATAATTGATATTTTTAATAAACTGGCCATAACTATATATGTTTCTTTCATATCCACGGCATGTGCAATAGGTATTGATGCTACCAATATGTAGTAAAAGGGCCTTAAGACTTTCTTTACTGCTATCAACGAATAGTCGCCTCTCACATGCGTCATATTTTTTCCCGAGCTTTTCAAAAAGACCATTAATGTTGTAGCAGAAGCACATATTATCTTTAGTTGTATAAAACATGAAATACGGTATATGTCGGTGGCAATACACAGTTGACTTAACGTCACTTTTTAACATGTATCGCTCCCTTAGCAGTGTGCCAGAAGCTCAGATTTCTTCTTTGTTAGATCTAGGTTTCTGATAAGATCATTTACGTCTGACTGATTGAGAAGATTCGGTTTTTGGCCATCTAATGTACTGCACATGCTAGAATATGAAGGTTGTGGTGACGATGAAACTACGTAACTACATACATCACAAGGATTTCAGGATGTGGCATTCTATCTTGATGTAAAATAGGAAGTGAACATCCACCGGCTGAAGTGGTTGGGTAAAACCATTTTATTATGCTTTCCAAAACCACTTTTGGTACATAAACAAAAATGCCAATACATGATTAAATGTTACTCTTCAAAGCATAGGTTGTAGAATTTGCTTGTGTGTTCTGTACATCGGGGAAAGTTTTATAACGACAAAAGGTACATGTACACACATCAGAACATTAAAAAATGCATATATAAGTACTTACTGGGAGTCCGGAGACCATCTTCTGAAAATCCTATGACACAACACATATTGAACTAGGAGTCCAATCCTGGTTAATATTTTTCATTTCCATTTCGAAATAATCTTTATATATATACAAAGTGGAGAAACAGTTCCGATTTTTTCTAGTCGTATATTTTTCGCAAACGTAACAGAAAAAATTTGGGTAATTTTTGCAAAAAAAAAAAAAATCTACATTTTGCACTCATTTTTTCAAATTATTCGTTTTGTCCAAAATCACTTTTTGAATGAGATGGGAGATTTTATTTGGTTCCTTGTGTAGTGTCTTTTTTGTTAATTTCTCAAAGTATAATTATTTATTAATTTCACAAATGATACTTATTTATTTAATTCTTCAAAATATAAGACTTTCTTGCACTTTTTTTACTTATTTATTATTTGGTGGAATGTCAAAGACTAACTTAGATTAATGAAAGACGTAACTTTGAATTTAAAGATGGAGGGAAAAAGGCAGGAAATTATGGATTTAAATTAAAAATATGGAAGAAGAGTAAAGCTGAGCTGCATGGTAGGACGGTTTGCCCAGCTTACACTTATAAGAGTATAAACTATTTGTATATCATTATTAGATTTTTATTTCATATCAAATTTAGGCAATGACACAAAAAAGTATGTTTAATCAAAATTGGGTACTTTTACTCCGTCTGTGAAGAACGTCAAAATTTTGTGCTCAAGTCAGCTAAAATATAAAATTATATTCTTAGTGTTCAAAATCGTTTTAAAATAAAAGAAAAGCTGTCCAGTTTGTAAAACATCAGTGTTGGAAAGTGAAGATGCTTTGAAGGGCGATTATTGGATAAAACAATTCATGTTGTTTGTACGAAATTGGGGAAAAAGCAAGCTGATAAACTACTCAATAATCCCTCTCTCGAGTATAAATGTTTACTATGCAAAACAGAAGATAATAATGTAATGATTGAACTTTCAATAATAAAAGTCAAGCTGAATCAGCATGATATAAAAAGCGTAATGAAATTTAAGTCAGAAAAGTACGGTAAAATTCTGAAAGGTGTAAAATAGAATACGAAAAAATTTAATTATTTAGAAAAAGAAAACAAAAGATTACGTGATAAAGTAAAGAACTTAAAATCTAGCGTTACATATCTAAACGATATCAGAGTCAAAAATGATTGTATCATCAATGGAGTTAGCGTTGTAGATGAATCTGTAAAAGCGCCAGACATTGTTTTAGATATATCCAAAAAGATTGGTGCAAATATTTCTATAGGTGGAATTGAAGATGCTTATTTCTTGGGGCGTAAGAACACGCAATCTCAGAAGAAGTCAATTGTTGCTAAATTTAATAACAAGGAAAACAAAAATACTTTTATAAACGGAAAAACTAATTTGAAAATTATCGATGAACTGAAAAACGTTTACGTTAATGATTTTGTGCAAGGAGACGTTAGATATATTTAGTTATGCGAAATCACTTAAATCTGTTGGATACAAATTCGTATACGTTAAATGGGGAAAAATATTTGCCAAAAAAAATGAGAATTCAAGGCAAATTAAAATCAATTCAATGGATGACGTTGACCGTTATTTGATTAGTTCGTCTGAAGATGTGCAGTTTGAGTCTCCGAGTCAATAACCTTCTACTTCGAAATTGTTTTTGTTAATTTTTTGTTAATAATACAACTATTTCGTTTTTATGAATTCCAAATATTTTAAAGATCGTAACTCATACAACGCGTTACATTTAAAAATCATATTAACTCATTTTGCTTAATATCTTTTAATATAAGAAGTGCTTTTTCTATCAGTAAACTCAATAAGTTTAAACTTGATCTTAGCAAAATTAAAAAATTTCCTGATATAATATTAATTCAGGAAACGTGGTTCAGCAAAGAATGTATTCAACTTTATTCAATTCCAGGTTATCAAGCGAATCATTGTTCTAGGGAAGATGGATATGGAGGAAATTCTGTATTCATAAAATCTACTCTAGAATATTACATTTTATTAAATCGTAGTGAAGTCTACATTGAAAGTGTGTCTGTGCAGTTACCAGATGTAAAAATACAGAACAAACCACTTATATTTACATCTATGTACAGGTCGCAAAATTGTTGTTTTCGACGACTGCAAGAGAAAGTCGAAAGCATGTTAGTTTTAAGGTACATTTAGCTGACCGTATATGTAGAAATGTAAATGTAGATGTATCAGCTGATCATTTTTGTTATACGAAAAGCTATGCAAATGCTAAGCCGACTTATTCGTAACGTTTCAACCTGCTGAAAATAGAATTTCAATATAAGGTTACGTGACACATGTAGCCAGTGATGGTAAATATTATCATAAATTGAATTGAAGTACAAACCCCCTTTTCAAGTACTTGTTTATCCTTTTTTACTTAAACTTTGAAGTTGGTTAATTTGATCACACACAATATATTTTTAAAGAAATTATGACGTTTTTCACACATACTGCTTGTTAAAATTCGTTTTAGTTCACATCTGTGAAGTAGGCTGTACGCAACTTGAAAGCAAACTGCTTTTAAGATGGCAAAGATTTATGGCGGCATAATATTTGTAGAAACAAAAACGAAGAATAGTTCCAGAGAATCATGAACTGCTATTACGTTTAAGAGTAACTTGAAACACTCAACTTGAAAGAAAATTGAAAGCAAATTCGTTTCAATTTTAAAAGTATGAGTGTATTGGTAAACAAAATGTGCCCTGCAGGAGATCGAACGAGTATTGTACTAGTACAAAAATCACCAGTACTAGTTCCCAACTGTAAACTTTCCTATACCATCTTAATGCTCAAATTAACATTGAGTGTGTTAGGAAAATTACTAGTACCATTGGTACTAGATGGATACTAGTACTATTAGTACTAGATGAGTACTAGTATAATTGATTCTAGGTAGATACTAGTACAATTAGCTCTTCATGAAAAACTAGTATTATTGGTTTTAAATAAGAACTTGTGTGTTCAAGGTGGATGTCAGTGCCATTTCTTCTAGTCGGATACAATTAGTTCTGCATTAGGAACTGGTTTATAGCAAACATTTTTTTTACTTTTTTAAGCTGATTCTCTATTCCTAAACAGTAAAAACTGCCTGATGAAACACTTCGGATTTTAATTTTGTTCGTTTTTCCAAGCAGACCTTTTAGAGATAGCAAAAAAACCAAGCCTTCCTTAGACGAAATTAACAAAAATTTAGCACATCTTATTGTAGGTTTGTTCTGTATAAACAATTTCTTTAACATTTTTCAAAGAATGATTTGATAATTCGTAATCTTTTGTCGGTAGCTTAATTTTATCTAATTATCTAATTTTTCTTTAAAGTATAGTTCAAGTCAATTTACAATTTCTTCACAAATTCAATTTTTTCGAGGATTTTTTAATTTGTTTTAAAAATATCTATTTGTGTTACACATTTTAACATTATTGTTTGTTTTAAGCTCATTAATTTATGGCTCTTGAAGCAATTTTTGGGCACATTCGTTCCACTAGCAATTTTGTGCAACTTGAGTTACGTTTGTTACTCCACCATATACAAAAGTCCTTTGATACTTCACCATAAACTAACCAATTAACTTTCTGTATTTTAAGAAGAAAATTCCACAAGATTATTGATTTCCATAATTTTAACTACATGCAGGTATTAAAGATTGTGTTACTTCACACAAGGTCGAAAAATTCCTTCAGTATTTTAAAAAAGATCGCTAGTTTTACATTCGAACATCAATCTTAAACAAAAAACATGTTCAAAAAATTTTAAAATTAGTTTTTAATTTAATTTAATTTTTTTTTAATGTCATTTTTTACACACAAGAAAATCGAGCTTTACTTATATAATTGTTTTAAATTGTTTTAAACAACTAAAAATAAAATAAATCGAAATGCGAATTAGCAATTCGCGTTAAAACATCATCAAAAATTAATATGAAATTCTGCAAGTCAAATCAATCTACAAATGAACTACTGGTAGTACTAGTATTTTTCTATATATATTCTACCACCTTTTGAAGTAGTGCTTGCTGTACTAGTAATGGTACCAGTAGTTTAAAGACAATTAACGCTTATCCTCCGGCAGGGTGTATATATTAAAACTTGACTCAAAACTTGAAGCAAAACTTGATCGTGTAACCCTTAAGTTATATATGTTATACACGTAATGTTTTGTAAAATTGTTAGGCTAAGTATAACTTATACAAATATAATATTTTTCATTATTACAAAACAACATCATTATTAGTACCATTGATATATTTACGTATTTTTTGCACAAAATGGCCATCAGTGGTTTGAACAGCTGTGCGTTATTTTTAAATAAACAGAAAATACATTACACTTTTTTACATATTCTATAAGCACAACTACATTTACATTTATTGTACAGCTACATTTACTTTACATTTACGATTTCTACGGTCGGCTAAATGTACCTTTATATAGTAATAATCGATGTTTATTTACTGGAGATTATAATGTCGATATTTTGTCGCCAAATACAAGTAAAAATCTTCTTATTAACCTTTTTGCTGAATATAGCATGTATTCCTCCCACTATATGGTCACAAGGCCTTGTAGTAATACCTGTTTAGACTTTATGTTTATGGATTTTCCAAATCCTACATATACTTATATAATCAATTGAGTATAAAGTAAGCGATCACAATATTATAAGTTGTGTATTGGGACTGACAATGGAAAATAGTGAACTAATGGTGCAGAGAGAAAATAAGATAGACTACGAAAAGTTAGGTACGTATTTAGATAATCATTTGACGAATTCTCTAGTGGACTCGATAAATATTTATTCGTCAGCTATATCCCAACAAATTGTTGGGTTTCAATTGTTTTTGTATTTTGTCAAAATATTTTAATCCCTTCTCCATTAGTTTTGTTTCATTGTCGCTAAATTCTATGTTTGTCAGGTTTTTTCACCCGTGGGTAAAATTCTGTGTTTGTGCGTTTTTCAGTCTGTTTTGTGAGTTTTGTAAATTTTCTTTCATGTGATTTTGTATTCTTTCATGTACGTTGTGTAAAACTGGGAAATAAATGGTAAAGATTATGTGTTGTTAAAAAGTCTGTTACTTTTTAATGAATATGATAAGTTTCCTTATTGAGTTTGTCTTTTTAAATGTAAAGTGAACGTATCTTAGTCTTTATCCATGTCAGTTGGGCTCCACGCTTTGCGCGTTGGGAAGCGTATGTTTGGTTTGTAATGTAAATAGTGGAGTAATGTTATTATTTAGACGTTGTTTGTTGAATCGTATGTTTGCTATTGTCTTGTGTAGTTGTAATGTTTTGTTAGTGAGTCTAGTTAATAGTACCTTAGTTTGACTAGCTGTATCCGTTATTAAATTAATTGGCTTAATTCCGCCAGTATTTATTAAACTGTTGTTATAACTTTCGGTAAAAACCGTCGTTGTACGTTTGGAGAGCGCTTTCAATGTGATAACATCATTTTCAAACGACGTGTTTGTTAATACTGAAGAGATATTGTTAAAAATAGAAAGTGTTAAGAATAAAAGGTGGTGGGTTTACCTACCTGCATAATACCATTAAACGGACAAAAATTAACTAAACCCACCACCTTTTATTCTTAACACTATCTATTTTTAACACTATCTCTTCAGTATTAACAAACACGTTGCTGAAAATGATGTTATCACATTGAAAGCGCTCGCCAAACGTACGACGGTTTTTACCGAAAGTTATAAAAACAAATAATTTTGAAGTTTGCTTAATTAAAAAAACAATTGTTTTTATTTCTCTCAATTTGTGTCTACGCCGCACTGTGGTCAATATTTTGAGATAGCGGCCAAAACTCCTTTTGGTTTTTGTTCTCCGATTTTAAAGTTATTAGACTCATATGAAAGAAGACAGTAGTAAACCTCGGGAGCCAAAAAATTAGAACTCTATTTCAACTATTTCACTGAGAACAGGGTGGTCCCAAATAGGCTTTTTCAGAATTTAGTGAATTTATGATATTTTTAGTTAATTTTTAAAGTTTAAATGATCATAACTCCTTTGTTTTTCAAGATTTTTGGACGAAATAAATTTTGTGTTGTAACTTAACTTATTTCCTATTACTGCTAAAAAAAATTTAAGCTCTACTGTTTTCAGAACATTTATTTTTTTTTAAAAAAAAAAAATTTCTCGGAAATAATCCATTCTTCAAAATATGCGACAAACAAGAAATTAAAATTCATTACTTAAAAATAAAAAACTTTTTAAATACTTTAAGAAAACGGTACAATCAATGTTCCAGAAACAAGAAATTGTTTTACTCACGTAACCAAGAATGGCTAAGAAATAAACTTATTTTTAAAAAGCCATCAGTAACTACGACGGAAACTGGAAAAGGTGGTCGACCAGCAAAGCCAATTGATAATTGTAGTGAAAGATCACGAAGACGCAAGCTTAAACATATCAATGAAGAAGTTTCTTGTAGCATCATAAAGGATTCATTTCTGCATCAAATTCTACCATCGAAAACTAAAAAGAGTAAAATTGCTATCATTAAAAAAATAGTGGTAGCAAGCCCCAGACGCACAGAAAGGATTTTAGAAAGTATGTCGACACCAACTGAAGAAAATAAATTTACTCCAGAAATTGAAATTGACTAAAAACCAATATTCAGAATTGCGGAAGCGAACCAATGAAAAAAATTGTGGAATTTTTCCATCATATCGAGATATAGTTTCTGCCAAAAAAAGATTGCTTACCTTCACCAACTGCTATTAGTGTAACTTCAAGTTCAGATTGCAGGATCTTCTTGAACACACTGCAAACAGATTATTAAAGACATTTGATGCTGACTATTTAAAGAAGTTTAAAAATTGCAGCATGACTTTAATTTCTAAATGGGGATGTGATGGGTCCTCTGGCCAGAAACAATACAAAGAATGTAATGCGGAAAATTCATCAGATGCCAATTTATTCATGATTTCTTTCCTTCCATTACGTTTAACAAAAACTTACATTGGTTCAGAGCCGTCAACTAGTAGAGCTGCAGAGATAGATATATGGAAGAATGAAATTCCCTCGTCAACAAAATTTTGTAGACCAATAAAGTTTGGTTACAAAAAAGAAACTAAAGATGTCATAACTGAAGAAGTTGGCAAAACAAGAGATGAAATTAAAGAACTTCAACCAGTGATATTTGAATTTAATCACCAATGCATCGAAGTTAACTTTAAAATGTCACTTACAATGATCGATGGAAAAGTTGCACAAGCTTTAACTGAAACAAAGTCTTCGTCAAACTGCACCATATGCCAAAAAACATCAAGTCAATTGAGCCAACCACCAACACAAGACGATAGTTTTAATGAAGCATATGAATTTGGAATGTCACCTTTTCATACTAGAATTCGTTTTATGGAGCATATTCTTAAATTGGGATACGATTTGGAATTTAGCCCGTTAGGCGAAACAGTGAGAAATAACAAAGAAAATTTGGAAAAAAGAAAGCAAAAGAAAAAGATATTCAAGAAAAATACCGTGAGATAGGCCTTATAATTGGAAACACAGCAAGGAGATTTTTTTCCGATCCAGAAACTGCAGCTTCTATAACTGGAGTAGATTATGACTTAATACGACGATTCCAAATCATATTAGAAGTTATAGCATGTAGCAAAAAGATAGATGCAAAAAAATTTGGTCAGTATGCTAATGAGACAGCAACCCTTTATAACCAAAAAAATTCTTGGAGACATATGCCAACCACAGTTCACAATATGCTTCCAATTGGAGATCTCTCAGAAGAAGCGCAAGAAAAAAGGAACAAAGACTACAGATTCTTTCGCGAACACAATACAAGAAAAATTTCTAGATATTGTACTAATGAAATTCTTATTAATATTTTGTTGTGCACATCAGACACATATATGTCCAGTATTCGACAAAAATGGAAATCAACCTCATTAGAGTTAGATGAAGAAGCTAAACAACTACTGCAAAATGAAAATCAAAGCTATTTGGAAGAAATTTTTACTAATATTGTTTAATTAATACTAGTTTAAAGATTATAATTTGTTTCTAATTTTAGTATCAATTTTGATTAATACATTTAAATAAAATATATGTGCACTTTAAATCAATAGTAAAAGTTTGCTTAAAATTTTATCGATGTTGTGTTCTGTATATAATATATCCAAATGGTATTGATATTGTTGGGAATTTCAGTGTTATTTTTCAGTTTAATCCTCACAAGAATTAGCTTTCCTCCAAAAAAAAACCAACCTTTGGCCCCTGTGAATATTGAGACTAAATAAATGTCAGTGGCCAAATGTTGGCATTTTCTGACCAAAATTAAGTTTAGGAATAATAAATAAGTATTGGTTGTAAAATACAGTTGAAAAAAATAAGAAATTATAAAAAAATACCTATTTAAAATGTCAAAATATTCAACTTTTACATGGAAACTCAAAAAAAAAAAATTAAAATGCATTTTTAACTCCACATTACTTACGTTCCTATTAGTCGATTTTTACGTTTGAACACGCAATCAAAATGATACTGGAACAGCATCTATAATGTTATGAGTAAACAAGTAAGAATGATTAATAACAAATTTGCATTCGTGTTCAATCGATGATTGAAACAAAGCAAAAACAAATGTACAAGACGAAATACAAAGAGAACAGTAAAGAAATACGTTGGTTTGTGTGTAAATTTCGTCTAACCAAATTAATGTTGATATGAGTTATGAGTATTCTCGTATTCTTATTTGCAAAGTTAGTTGGTTAAATAGATGATGTTTATAAAATACACAACTAAGGTAGATAAAGTCCCTCCTATTGAACAAAACAAATTGCGTAAAAAATACCAATCCGGTCAAAAAGTTAGTTGACCACTGCGCGCCGCACAGTGGCGTGAAATAAAAAAAGGATAGAATAAGGGTCAGGAACTTGTAAACTATTCACCCGATTTTCATGAAACAAACTGCGATTTATAGAGGAGGACTTAAGCTTTTTGTCAACTGCATCTGTGTGTCCTGCTTCAGGGTAGTATCACATCGCGTCAATGTTTTAAAACCGATTGTGAACCGATTTAACATTTTTTTATTTCTAGTAATCTACAACATACATACATAAATAAAAGAAAAAGGTGCGTAGTGTTTGCATGATATCTTTTATACTTTTAGAGATATTAGACTTTTAAATTTAAAATACAATATTTTTACCTTGTCATTTTTTGGTTTTTTACCAGTAGTTTTTTAAATTTAATATAGACTTATTTTAACAAGAAAATTTATTATTTGGAATCTTTTATATATTAATTTTATTTAATTGTGCTGGATTTCTTTACATATAAATATTTCATGATATTCTCGTGAAATATTTATTATTTTAAAAAACTAAAAAATTAATTGTATAACTGCGGGAAAGCATATCCATATGGCTACTGCTCATATAGCTCTGAGGTTTTCTTTACAAAATTTGGGTAAAATCCACTGATTTTACTGATTTTATCAGTGAATAGGTAATAACCTTACTATTTAGCTGTACTTAACCTTTTTTTCAGTAGTTTTTCAAATAAAAAAGGCTGTAAAAAATACCGCTAAAAACTAAAAAAAAATGATTTAAAGTTAAATTTGCGAAAACAATTTTACCTTTAATATCTCCGAACATATAAATGCGTGTTTAGATGGCGTGTACAAGTCATATGGAATGTCAAAATTGCTATCCATATATAATTTGATATGTATGTCAAATTCTCTGTTTAACATACTTTTTATATTTATCATGTTCAAACTTATATATGTAACGTACATACGACATAACCTCTAATTGTTGAAGAGAAAACTAAAATGCTTAAGACAGTGATATCAACGGCTCATTTTTTTTAGCAATAACTATTTAGAAAGAACAACGACAAGCACAATGATGCCTTTACTTATTATTTATATAAAAATTGGTATACATTAAATTTGCCATAATATAAAATTGTACTTAGGCACTTAAAAGAACACGTCATAAGCTTAAAATTGCACTTTCATTTCAGGTACTTGGCGTAGTTCGCATAAAGGTCATAGTACTAACTTAAAATTAAGATATCGGACACATTTTTTGTTGATTATTTTCACATTTGAAGTTGTTAGTTGCCCTAATAAAGCAATAAACATACAAGTCTTGGCTATTGTACACGCAAAATAATAATATGTTTGCAAGTGTTGTGTACAGGTATTATAATATGAACACATTTGAAAAATTTCCATTGAAAAAAAATGTTGTACGCAAATTCGTTTTTGGCTTGTTTTTTTTTTAACTTTTCGCTATCTGAAAGGCACACACGCCTTTATCACGCTGGAGAAATGTAAACTCTTAAAAAATTCATATATATTTATTCTACATTGGAACTATTACCATTATTATTTTTTCTTTTACGTATGTACATATATTCACATAAATATTTAATCGCATTTTCAAATACTCGTCTTACCAAAAAAAAGTGGACGTGATATTTGGAGTACACTTCTACTAAGAAAAAATATGAATAAGTCCAATTTCAATTCATTTTTTACCATAAAATAATTGGTGCTGAGTTTAAATTGTATATTTGAAGGGTTAAAAATCTACTTAAATCCAAGAGTTAAATTAAGTTTTTACTTCAAATCTGGCATCATACTTACGTAGATGTGATTTTGCACCATAACAAGTGTAAGGCTTTCAATTTTGACTCATTTTTGGGCATTTGAAAAATGTCCATACGGGAAAATGCGTAATTTCACATTTTTTTAATTCTATTACTAAAAACCTATACAAATTCTGAATATAACCCTTACAGTTCTGAAATCTATAATGTCGAGGTTTCTCCCCCAGTAGTCCGCTAAGCCGCACCTTTTCAATTTTTTTGGGCATTTCATAAATGCCTGTATAAAAAGAAGAAAATAAATTTTTCGACCTCATTTTAAAAGTTGTTATATTTTGACTTTGTATATTTGGCTATAAATAAATAAACTTATTTTTTTTACATCTATATACTTCTATATATATAATATTTTTTTTTCCAAACGCAAATGTTAAAATAATTCAATTCTGTTAAGTTAAGATTTTTTGAGTGAGATGTGTGTAAACTATAACAGGATTGTCTAGAACGAAGCTAACTGACGGAGCTATCTTCACACCCTTAACAAGTGTTTAGTGTGAATTTACTGTTTTGATTGCTTAACATTATTAATATATGGATAACGGGAAAATAAAATACGTAACACACGTAGAGGGTAAGTAAAATTGCAAGTATGATTAAAATATTTGATTTGTGTTGAGATTTTCTTAACAATTATTGTTTAAATATGATTAATAACTACAGTGTGTATTTCCAACATCTAAATGAGTTTTGTTATACATGCAATATGAATTTTTCTATCAGAGTCCCTTATCTATGCTCAGTGGATAGTTTTTATTACTATTTTTACATATGTTTATTTTTACATATTAGACTTAAAGTTGACGAAATATTGGAACAACTGCAAACTTTCGACGATGATTTGCAAAATGTTAATATGTTTACAATTTCTCCTATGGATGGAAATGACACCGATAATGGCTCCGATGCAAGTGATGATGATCATGAAGACAATTTGAATCATTTAGGCCCAAAACTTCTAAGTGCAGGATGAGAAGTGCAGCGTGTTGATAGTGAGAATGATTGGAGTGAAGCCGACGACGAACCACTTGTGAAATATCGCCGCCTGGAAAGTGAAGCCAAAAGCCATTGGAACAAGAAAAACCCACTCTGAAATAGAAACCAAGTGTGAAGTGGTTTCTCTTAGCCTTGAAACTAAGTCTGCAAAAACATCACTTGACTTTTTTTTTAATTATTTATTTCTAATACATACAAAGTCACTGCGTTGAGCAGACCAATTTATAAGCATTACAAAAAAATGAAGATTTAAACATGACAATGGAGGAAATAAAGGATTTCATTGGTGACATTTTGATGTCTGGTTCAGAGAACTGCAAGAGTATCTATTTTTAATACTCTAAAGGTATGGTCACATATGACAAACATTTGCCTAAAATTTGTTTGCTATTGTTTGGCCTAAATTTTTTCAAAACAATACAAAATTTGTTTTGTGGTCACACTACGCACATTTATTTGTCTATTTTTATTTGTTGAAACAGCTATGAAGTAATGTCAAATAAAATACAGGCAAACATATTTTATGTGCGGTCACATTTAAAAAAATATTTGCCTTAAAAATATATTCGATCAAACCGAAAAAAAAACATAAATTTATTTGCTCACAAACTGCTGCGCATGGGATGTCTTCACTGCCATTCAATTTCTTCGGCATTATTTCAAAGTTATTGCAAAGAAAACGTGTAAAATATTATTAAATGCTAATTACAAATGAAGAAAAATAGTTGCTACTCTTAAATATTTATTTGCAGTACAATATACATAAGTTCAAAACAAACAAACAAACAATAACCATTTGTAGTCGGAACAAAAATATACAACTGTAGAAAATTTTTTTTCATCTAGGCACTATGGGCGCATCTTTTTAAAAGTCTCAAATGAAGTGTTTATTCTCTTCCCATAATATACTTTTCCTATACCTTGTACGATAAATTAAATCCCAGTTTTTAATATAAAAATAAAATATCCACCGCTGATAGCCATAAACTATAAAAGTTGGTCAAATATTGGTGGCTAATATTATATTTATGCACCCGCATGTATTATTTATAGAGATTCCATTAAAATAACTATAACACATAATGGCAATGTGAAAAGAAAGTATATAATGAATAACTCCCATGTATGAAAGTTTCAAATAAACAAAGCCAAGCAACAATATCAAATTTTTCATATTCTATGCTATAAAGAAGCTACAAAAGGTGTTCTAAAGAAGGAGCACAATAAGAGAATGAAGCTAAATAGGAATCAGATTCCACTTCTTAACAATAAATTTTAATATTCATTCATTACATTTTTTTGATTAAAATTTCTAAAAACTTTTAATTTATTTAATATATTTTTCAAACTACAGCTGTTTATTTGTTTACTTGATATAAGTGTAGACAAATAATATGTGGAAAGTCGCTTAAATTAAAAAGCCTATTTCACAAAAAATCAAACTACGAATATGCAAAATTTTTATTGGGATACAAAGTTCTACAATTTTTAAGAAATTTTAATGTTTCAGATTTCGGGAAATAGGGGAAAAACTCTTGTACATATAGTTTTTACAAATTGTAACATTATAACATACCGTCAAAAAAACTCTTTACATTAATTGCAAAAATAATCTTTCAGCTTAGTACTTATAGAACATATATCTTTTGATTGCAAATCGAAACAGAACAGTTTGAGTGCTTAAAATGGATATTCACTAATGACTCTTAGCTCTATTCCCACGCTTCAAGTGGGGTAGAAGAATTATTTTGGTTTTGTTTTGCACATAGCCGACTTTTTTCGTCTTTTTAAGCAGTTAAAATGCGTTGGCACTGTGCAAATCTTAATTAAAGTTTAATTTATGTTGGTTAAATTAAAGCGTGCTTAATTCTTGTTTAATATAAATTAATCGATATTGATTCTTAAATTGAAAGGATGTTGCTTGTTGTCATATATAACTTCATTTAAAAGTTATCTATAGGCATTTTAAAACAAAATGCATCTCAACCTTATCATAGGTTTATGTGCTGATATATAACAGTATATAATTTACAACTTTAAACTTTAAGTTAACATTAATTTAGCGGCAACGCAAATTTTAAAGTTATGTAATTCCTTGCGACTTTACTTTCAACCAATACTTAAATAAAAATTTATAAAAGAAGATTAATGATCCTTTTTATATACAATTTTGAAAATTTGCACCATTCTAAGGCGAAAATGTCGAAATATACCAAATTATATATAAAATACTTTGTTGATATATAACTCGAAAAATATATGTTCCGACAACTTTTTTAATTTACTATTTCTTCCAAAAATTGCACTTTATTATTTTTTATCTATAATTTTATTTTTAATTGCTTACAGTATTTTGTTTTTATTTAATACACATATAAGTTTAAAATTATCAGCGAGTTTTTCCGAAACTTAATAATTTAGTTTAAATACTGGGCAACATTGTTGATACAGCTGTTATTTGTCTCTGTTTGTTCTTACAAAAACTTTGTAAGAACAAATATTTATTTGCCTAAAAATGAGTCAAATATTAGCCGCCAAGTGGTCACACTATGTTCACATTAGAAGCATTTTTGTTTACTGGCAAATAATTTTATTTGCCCAAAATCAGCTGTGATGTTATTTGCTTCTAATAAATATTTTGTGGTCAGACTACGGCAAATAAATATTTGCCGATTTCAGTCAAATGTTTGACTAATGTGACCGTACCTTAAGTATACTCATCCTAATTTGGTTTATATGGCCATACTTTTTAACACTTGTAGACAGACGCTACAAATTTACAACGAACCTGAGTCCGCTGAGTCCGCTATAACAACAAGTATAAAATTTGGATTTGGAAGCTAAAGGGTGTCCCAATAGTTGATGTAATTTCAAGTATGTGAACTAACTTTTGAACCGGTATAGACAGAACGCTGAAACTTAAAAGGGACATGTACTGCTAAGCCCACTATATCAACGAGTTTATAATTTAAATTTAGAAATTAAGGGGTGTCCCATAATTGATGTAGATTTACTTATATAGGCCTATCTTTTGAACCGTTACAGACAAGCGCTTGACATTATGTCGAGATTCGGGCAATTTTGAAATTTTACAAAAAATTAACGTTTTAAACTTAAAAAATATTTTATCTGCTTGCAAAAATGATATCATGCCATTAGCAGCACAATTTGAATCCGATATCAAAATATTGTCTAGTATTGAAAACGGGAACAATATTGATTCAACGTTAGAATTCTGGACTGAAGTTAAATGTTATAAAGACGCACTTAATACGAGAGCTGCTATATATATTTCTGGCCTAGCAACACTGAGTACTGCCAAGTGCAATCTGAAATTTCCATTGGAAAGTTTGTCATTTTTAAGCATAATCGTACTCAAAACGTTTTGAAGTACGACCATTATTTGTGTTTTTTACAGTGACTTGATAAAATTAATATAGAAAAAAATGGAATTATCTCGTGAACATTTTCGTGCCATCATTTTTCACAACTTTCGACGTGGATTATCACGACAAGAGTGCATTGATGAACTTAAATCTTTGTATGGCGATGAAGCACCATTCTATAGCACTGTAAAAAATTGGTATAATGAATTTAATCGTGGCCGAAGCTTGCTCAAAGACGAATTCTGTGAAGGTCGTCCAAAAACGGCTGTTGTGCCAGAGAACATTGATGCCGTGCGTGAACTAATAATGCAAGATCGACATGCGACATACCGAAAGATAGAGACATCCTTGGACATTTCTTCCACCAGCATACATTCGATACTGCATGAACACCTGGCCGTAAAAAAGGTTTGTTCTCGTTGGATCCCGCACAATTTGAAAGTCGCTCAAAAAAAAGGCTCATGTCGATTGGTGCAAAGAAATATTGCAAAAATACGATTGCGGTGCTTCAAAAGACGTTTATAAGATCGTCACAAGTGAGGAATCATGGATCTATGCGTATGAGCCCGAAACGAAACAACAATCGACCGTGTGGGTCTTCAAAGACGAGCAAAATCCAACGAAAGTTGTTCGTGGAAGAAGCACTTCGAAGCAAATGGTCGCCTGTTTCTTCGGCAAAACTGGTTATGTGGCGACTGTTCTGCTTGAGCAACGTAGGAAGGTCACTTCTGAGTGGTACACTACAATTTGTTTGCCTGAAGTCATCGGAGAAGTTCGAAAAACCAACAAGAGAAGACGAATCATTGTTCACCATGACAATGCGAGCTGTCACACATCGGCTCAAACCAGAGCGTTTTTGACCGGCCAAAACGTCGAATTAATGGGTCATCCGCCGTACAGCCCTGACTGGGCACCTAATGAATTATTCTTGTTTCCGCACATCAAGAAAAAAATGCGTGGTCAACGATTTTCGTTCGCAGAAGAAGCTGTTGAAGTGTTCAAAAACCATGTTTTAGAGGTGTCTCAATCGGAGTGGAAAAAGTGCTTCGACAACTGGTTTGAGCGCATGCAAAAGTGTATAAATCATGCTGGAGAGTACTTTGAAAAACAATAAAACCATTTTTGATTATAAATATTCGCGTTTTCACTATCAGGCCAGAAATATATAGAGCAGCCCTCGTATTAACCCTTTTCATGCACTAGCAAATACCGCGCATAAAATTTTGTCACTTCCATACTCAATTGCAGAAGTTGTGCGTGTATTTAGTTCAATGAATTCATTTAAATCAAAGACACGTGACCGAATGTCTTGTTTTGAAGCTTACGAACTTCCAGGTAGTGTGTTAATTTGCCGCATTAATAGTAATGATGTTTAAAAAATATCAGAATTTGAAATCAAATTATTCATAATTTTTTTTGCATTTATAAGCTTTTAAAAAAATGAATTTTGTAGGGCAATTTTACTTATTAAACTGTATGTATGTAATGATACAGAAATATTTTTTTAAGAATGATCGCTGTTTTTTATTTCAAAAGTTGTGTATGCAATATATGAAAAAAATGTATTATCTAGTACAAATTACCACAAATATATTTGTCAAAATTAAAAATTTATTATTCGGAATCTTTTAAAATTTAATTAATTTACTTTATTCGTGCTTGATTCCTTCAAATGTAAATATTTTTTGATATTCTCATGAAATATATATTATTTTAAACTAAACTACAAAATGAAATGTATTACTGCGGGGAAAGCATATCCATATGGCCATATCACTACTGCTCAAATAGCTCATCAGTGGATTTTACCCAAATTTTGTATAGAAAAACAGAAAGTCTTATATCAAATGCCAAATTGATTAAATGAGAACTCCATTGAATCAATAAGACAGAAGACCAATGTCTAAATTAACATACATACTTCTTTGAAATTATGAAAGTTTATTTAATATGTAACAGAAAATAAATTGAATAGAACCCGTAAAATTCGCCATTTTTTCATTTATTAAAAACACAACAAAAGTTTACTAATAACTCAAGAATAGTTCATTGTTTATTATTATTCACACAGGATAGAAATTTTTAAATTCTATTCTTTAAACAAATAGATTTTTAAAATTAATAAATAGGTATAAAAAAATAGGTATACAGTTAACAAAATAAAATATATAACTAAAAACTTTATTGCATTTTATTATTTTTTAGGTCTAATGAGATTCAGTCAATGCAATATTACATCTGCGTTTTGTTTAAAACTAAAAAAATTAAGTAATTTTCCTTTTATTCACGGATTACAAAAATTAATTTATTTTATTTTTTATCATTTTGCTTTCCTAACCGTTAGCAGCACGTTTATGACAACAAAGGGCATAACTGAAAATATTTGTACATAAAAAACAGCAACAAAATAAGTATACCTGCTTTAAATAGTGTACAAAAGCTGTGCCTTTAAGCAGTTTTTATTGCATTTTATTTATTAAATATGTGTTGAATTTCATACGTATGGAAACGGTTGTTGCCTGTTTTTTGCTTATAATGTTTAAGCAATAGATTTTATCAAATTTTCTTTTTTTTTATTGTTTACAAATAGATCTGCATACAATGCAGAATTTTATAAAACGGCAGTAAAAAACTTTAATAGGGTAAAAATGTGGCAACGCTCCCTACAAATAAAGAGAATTAAAAAACTCTCGCGTACGAGTATAGAAAATACTTAAAATTCTAATTGCGATATTTTTGAGACTCGTTTTTAGGCTCATTGTTTTAAATGTACCCACAACAAAAAACACTTACAAGAATGGGTAAAATAAACACCGCAACTTTTTATTGCGGTGTTTAAAATACTCGAGTATGAAAAATATAGAGTAAGTATGCGGTATACTCATGGTTGCGGTGTACTCGCGCCGTTCTCTAGTCGGGGTACGCAAAATACCCTAACAAAAGACTTTGCTCTGAAAAAAGTGATACTCATAAGCTGTTATCCAACAGCATGCGGCTAATTCGATTTGAAAGATTTTTCACATAAATGACAACGCTAAAACGGATTCTAGTGATCGTCTCTTCAAAATTGGTTTGGTTTGGACGAAACCCCATCTTTTGACGAAAGCATGACTCCTTTTTACGGGAAGCAATAGTGAAGGATACATGCTTTGGTTTTGGTGTGACAAAGTCGTTGACCTTATAAAAAAGCAAATATATCACATAAGAAAGGTAAAAATGATAACGTTTTTTATTTATCGTAAAAGTAATATTCATTTCTACTTTATATACAGAATTTTATAAACAATTACTTCATGTCAGTAAATCTTCTTCGTCATTTGTCATCTTTTGCAATATGTGTATCTGGTACAATAAGAGAAACGCCCTCTTTCTTCAGTTTCCACAATGTAAAAGAAGCAAAGAGCATCTACAGATTATCGTTTTACCAAAAAGGAAACATACTGCTTGTCAGATGAAAGGACAATAATGTAGTTACGCTCGGCACGAATTTCGACGACAATGAAGCCGGGTCTTGCAAGCGTTATGTAAAAGAAAACGGTGCTATACAGATAGCCCAGTCAAAGGCATTTCAACGCTATAATCAAAGCATGGGTGGCGTTGATAAAATGGATCAGCTGGTGGCTGTTTACCGATCTAGAATTAGACAATGTGAATGGTGGTTGCCATTGTTTGCATACTTGTTAGATGCATCAGTGGTTAGCGGATGGCTGCTTATGCGAAAACTTCGGCCTAGTGATACAAATTGTTCGAACTTGTTGTAGTTTCTGCGATATGTAGCCACATCTTACTTAGATATGTACGGTTTTCCATCAATTTAAGGTTCTAGAGCAACAACTGTAAGCACTGAGAAGCATATTGTAGATTACTCCAAAGCCGATGAAGATGTGCACATTGTGGCAAGAAGTCCAAATTTTGACTAAAATTTTGTTAAGCTTTTTATGAAATTTCAAATTAAATGATTACCATTAACCTAATGAAGTTAAAAAAACTTTTCTACAAGTTATTTTTATAGTATTATATTTCTAAATTTGGTTTTTAAATAGTTCTATCTTGTATTTAAAAAAACTTCAGGTGAAAAACAAAAAAAAAAAAGCCAAGGTAAAAATTTTGTATTTTAAATTTAAAAGTCAAATTTCTCTTAAAGTATAAAAATACCATACAAATTCCGAGCACGTCTTTCCTTTATACGTATGTGGAGTTTAATAGAAATAATAAATTTTTTAAATCAGTTCTCTTTTGGTAAAGTTGTAAGCTCTTAAAAAAAAAAAATCAATTCGAGGTTGCCTACTTTAACGCGCTGTGGTATTACTCTGTACTATAACAGGGTGTACGCCGCTGTACGACGTAACAAAAGTTTCATAACTATATAAAGTTAATAACGAATTTTCAAAAGAATATAGGCATTTCCAATATGGGGACTGGCATGACGTTACAAAAAAATGTAACAATATTTCGAACTGGGTAAGACTATATGTATAAAACCTTTTTTTTTAGTAGGATTTGAAGTACTAGAGAGTTTTTTTTGATTCTCTAATTATAAGATCTGTTTTACTCGTTTTAATAGCCTTTATATCTGACATAAATTATTTGACGTTTCGTTACCTTAATTTCCATTTTATATATTTTCTGCGTAGGCGTAGGGATAATGACAACAAATGTTTTTTACATGAAGTGACCTTATCTTAAAATACTATTAAAAGCAAATCAAAATTTACATCTACCGGCCAGGATTCACTATTTGTGCTCATAATGTATGATAGTGTGGCTTTAAAGTGTATGTGTGTGACAGACTTTCTGATAGACCTGTAATATTTTATAATCTTTTGAAACAATTCATAAAATATTTTTCTCTATGCGATCAGAGTTGGTTTTCTTAAGATAAAAAGAAAACAAGGAAGAGTGCTATATTCGGTTATGGCGAATCTTATATACCCTTCACCATCTATGTAAATCTAGTTCACTAAAGTAACTCCAATCAAAAAAGCAAATATTGGGGTGACAATATAAATCCCATCGAATCTTAATGGGTTAAGCATTTTAAAAAAAATTTTTTGTATATCCTTAAAGATCCCTTAAATAGCTTTAAAATGATATCCATATTGATATTTTAAAAAATTGTAAATTTCAGAGCCCCGTAACTCGGAAAATATGGGCGAGTCCCAATTTTTTCTCTTGATGTTTTTTTCTTATTTTTAATTCACAATCGTCCCATATAATTGTATTATTATTACATGTTTTTTTTTTATTAGAATTACTTTATTGTTCCAAATGGCGTGAAAAAATTAGGGGTAGGTATGGTGTTTTGCCTGCTGCCTCGAAAGACATGCACCGATCATGCTGATTTCCAATAGCACCTCTTTCGACACCATATCTGATCGATTGACATATTTTTTTGGTGAAATCAAGTTTGCTAAGGCAAACTCAATCAGCTCAATCGACTTCGCTATGCATAAGAAGTCCAAATATATATACTTAATAGGGTCGAAAATGGATATTTTAGAAATTACTTTTTGTGGTGAAGGGTATGAAAGAGCCAAATATTAAAACCAACCGTTTGTAGCATCTTTTTTGTACAATAGTGTGACACTTACGACGCTATTCTGTAATTATTTTTAAAGTAGGATAGAATCCTCTTAAATTTTTGGTGTGATTTAATCTGACGATTGTGTATGATAGTGAATCCTGGCTTTAACTGATATTTGTTGGCTTTTTGCATTCACTTTGCGATTAGTTGTAGCTGTTTTGAGGTAAGATTGTAGTTGAACAATTACTCTTAGATATGTAAATTGTAAAAGGATGTCCTTAGAAATAAACTAAATAAAACTTAGCAAGCTGAACTTTTTAGCTCGGTATCTCACCATCACAACTAAGAAAGCTTTGAGCTCTTCAATTTAATAAATTTTAAACATTTTTCTTTAGCAAATTTTCTTTTCTTTAAAAAAGATTTTGTTTAACTATTTTTTTAATTTTTCTGTTTTAAAGAAATGTCCATTTATTATACAACAACTTAAAGAAATTATTATTATAAAATATTTCAGAAAAAAAAGTCTCGAAGAAGAATTGGCAAAAGAAAATTACTTATTGATTTCAAACAGCTACTCAAATGTTGAAAGTTCAATAAACTCGACATTATCATCAATTACAAATAGTCCTTCCGGTGCTTCAAGCACTTTTGATCGTTTGAAAACGGAAGGCATCTTGAACCGATCAACAGAATCCTTGAAAGTGCAAACGGTGCAAAATACCTGCTGCAGCAGTGTGGATAACATTGAATTGCCAGATAAAGAATTATTTAATTGTGATAAGGTGAGTACAAAACGACTTCGCATTACTTTAAGGCGCCTTAACTAATTTAAGTTCAAGTATTTTTTTTAAATTTCTTACACAGAATAATTGTTCAATTCATAGCCAGACATAGGAAGGAAATAAAAAGCATGTTTTAGGCCAAAATCGAGTTAAGTCCAATAATACAGCAAGTTGGAATTTAGAATATTTCCAAAATGATATTTTATAGCCGTTAGCAGATATTAAATTCTTTAAACTAGTTATTCGGTGAAATTTATCATTGTGCCGATAACTTTTTTATTCTTAAATTTTTATAGAAAATTAAAAGCAATAAACAACGTGATGTGTCAAGTCTTTATTTTTTAATTCATAGGTCATTATAATTCTAACTTTCTAAAATACCTAATCACTATGAGAAAGTGTGAGTGCATATGTTATTTGACATTCCATAATACAATATCATTTTTAGAAATCTTTCTAAGCGCTGGGATTAAACATTTTGTCAGGATTGTTTTTTTTTTTTTTTTTTTTTGTCTATTCATAATTTTCATCTTACTTGAAGTGTGATTAAGCTAGATTTTTTTTATAATCGTGACAATTCTGATTTATTTACTTTCTTGTTAGAGTTAAAAAAACGTAAGTAATATAGAATTTTTTTGAGTTGCTCTCATGGCTGATAATTTGATCAATAAGCTTGAATTTACATTTTAATAAGAATCGTTTTATTTCTCCAAACAATTGAATAACCTTTACAATACAGCCCATTGTTTTTAAAAGTTTTTAATAATACCAAATATCCGACAGCAATTGAATAAAACAGAATATTTAATTACAGAAAGATTCAAAATACATAAATTAAACTTCAATATTTATTGATTTAATTGTAGGATTCTTTAAACAAGTCCAGTGAAACTTCTGGAGTTTTTTTGAGATCGATCCCTTCTTCTGATTGTGTGGATAAACTTCAAGTCGTTTCACGTCTATCAAAGCGTGCTAAAAAGAAATCGTGGTACAACGTTTTATATCCTAATTATAAGTCTCGTTCGCAGGATTTTCGGAGATTGTTTAAGGAAGTGCCATGCGATGAACGGTTAATTGTTGGTAAGTGTTTTAAAAAAAAATGTTAGCATAAGTGCAAATTCAACTTAATAAACACTACCATTAAACACTGAAGTTAGTATTCAAAAATTAATATGCCATTGTGATTTTCCAGTGAATAATAGTGAAAAGAAACTTTATGCTTGCGTGATTGTTTAATTATTTTAAAAAACTTATTCAGAACGTGCATTTCACTGAATCAATTTTGAATTATATAATTACAGTCTTATTAATTGAGAGTTTCAATTTTAAGTTTAAGATTTAAAATAGTTATTAAACACATTTCGTTCAATAAACTATTTTCAAAAACGCACGATAACACTTTAATGTACTCGAAAAACTATCAACGAGGGAGTGAAAACAGAGCATAAAAATGTGAAGGAGAAAAAAATTTATTGCTAGTTTTTGCTATAAGCCAAAAAACTGTAATTAACTTTTGTTTACAAAATATTTTATATAGAAAATGTCTGAAATGAAATTTTTGTAACATTAAAGAAAAATGCAAGCATTTTGCAATTAAAACAATAAAAAAATAATGTAGTTTTAAGTCTTAATTTTATTTATTTGAAAAGAAGTGGTCTTTGTAACAATATAGTTTTTTAATGCTCTTATTTTCTAATGGAAATTATTCAAAAACATGGATTCTTTTTTTACACGGCTGTATATTCATCTTGTATTTATGAATGGGAGGTTGGAATTTCTGCAGTCAGAAAAAGGTGTTCTGCGTACAAAATATACTGAAATCACGTGATTTAAAACGTCAAGCAAAATGACTGCCGTTTTTATGTGTATAAAATTAGATTTTATACACATAAAAACGAAATTAATCATAAATTTTCAAAGACACTGCATATTTTATAAAAAATTGTCTTGCTTTATTTAGCAATGCTCGTGATTTTCTCTTTCTCGTTAGCGGTTAGCTGGTTTGTGGTTTCAAAGAATATTCTAGTGTTGCAAAATTGTCAGAGTATAAAATGTAATTAAAGATTTATCTTATTTATGCTAATGTTTCCAGCATCAAATTTAGAAAATATTAGTTGCAAAATATAAAATAGCAACTTCCTAAACTTTTTGCATTAATTTTCACATTTTCAGTTTTATTTTGAACGCCAAATTTTAAGCCATTCGATTAACACAAATAAGTAAATGAAAGCACATGTATTACAAACAAATAAAAATTCACTAATTGAAGGATCGCCGCGAATAACGTTGCAAATGACAAAATAATAATTTTTCAGGAGAGCAAAAAAAACGTATTTAAATGGTTTGATTATCTCCACTGACTGACTCATTGTAATTGCGTTTTGACGGTGATAAAATGCATAATTTTAATGTTTTGTTGTTGGAACAAATGTAAGAGAGTAAAATTAACGGTAATCTGCAAAAAAACAGGTTTTGCAAAATTTGTCTTTTACAACGTTATTCGCGGCTTTGCTTCAATTTATTTTAGTTCCACACATTTTAACTTACTTAAATCACTTATAACATTTTAATTACAAATGTAAAAAAACACAACACGAATCTCCTATTTTCGAAAAATTAAAACCACGCCGAAAAATTGAAAATCACGTGATTTGCAGAACAGCACCAAATTGTCTTCGTGATTTTAAAACCGTTCGTTATTTGAATTCACGTGATTTTCAGAACATACCTGATAATCTTCATACTCACAATTTTGCCTTCCCGGTTCCCTAAGTTATTTAAATCGGTTTGTTCCAACCGTTTTTCAAGGCGCCTTCGACTATTACCATGCATGGCATTTGTGTTATCTGACAATTTTCAACATCCGATATCTCATAAAAGTCGTTACCTAACTGCCTCTCATATATTTAAGCTTTTTAACACTACTAAGTCGCCTACGGCAAATGTTCTCGCAGAAACGTGACGATCATAAAAATATCTCATCTTGTGAGCATGAGACCTTTTTATCGCTTCTGCTGCCCTTTCTTTTACCAAATCCATATTATTTTCCTTCTTTGTATAGCTTTCTACCAAATATTCAGTAATTTCAGCGAATAACTTACATCTGCACTACTCTGAATTGCATCTCACTTGAGAAATAGTTCGTTCTAAGTGTCCGATTGGCTAACAATGCGCTTAAATCCCTTTTTTATTGTTTCAACCTGCCTATTAGATTGAGAGGAAAGTATTGATGTGTTACCGTGAACAATGTTCCTTTCCGTTAAGAATAAGTTAAATTCGTTACTCGTAAAACATATTCACTTCTTATTCGTCCCGGTATACTATAGTTGTCGAAATATTTTTTTAATGCCCCTGGTGCGTTTGCGGCGTATAATTTTATGAACTTTGTAAATGCGTCCATTGCAGCTCTGATTCGTAATGGATGCTATATACTGCTAAAACGGTACTATTGATTAGTCGATGCTTTTATGTTACGAGAGTTGCCTGGCATCCACTTTTCTTTAAATCAGTTAGCGGTCTCGCGATACTCGAAAAATAAGATACGAAACGAATCACCGGAAATATGAAAAAAGACGTTCCAAAGGTACAGTATAATTCTTAATTTTTTTGATTTAATCGGTATTAAGCAGTTTATCTTCCTTATTTCTGGGGCCAGAAAATATTGGAACATCACTACTCAGCTTAATCTCCATGCAATAATCTGTTGGTCATTGACTCTTATCCGTCTTGTCAAAGTTAACTGCTTCTAATTACTGACCTCAGCCTCAGAGTGTCTACTGCATTAAGATTATCAACAATATCCAGTTTATGAATTTCTACCACTGCATTCTCCGCCCCTTATAATTTACCACATTCCCTAATTTCCTTAAAAACCTCCAGATCCAACTCTTCTAACTCAAAAACTTTTAGTTCACTCTCGTTTAGGATATCTTTTAAACAGTGACATGCAATTTTATTTCAAGTTCCATACTTCAATATATTCATACTACTTCAATATATTCTGTTATTAAAAACAATGGCAAACACACTTTATACTAAAATAATTTTTAGTATAAAGGAAATAATTTTTAGTATAAAGTGACGGTGACTTTTGTCCGACAAAAATCAACACTGTAACTATTATATATCATTTTTTTATAAAAAAAGTTTGAAATTCCCTTATCTTTTAACTAAAATAAAATTTAATAATACTTTTTGTTAAATACTACTTTTTATGCTTCCATTGTGTTCTGGGAATGGAAGCTGTTATAATCTTTTATATACCAAATGACGGTTAATTTTTTCCATCTGTGTATTTAAAAACTATTGCTTTGAAACAACAGAAATGGCCATTAAACTTTATGGCTGGTATAAAATGAGTGCCACTGTTGATAAAACTTTATTTAATGGAGCTAATATTATAAAATCTTTACATTTATCGGTAGGCCAACTATCAGAAGATGTAATTGAAGCAAGTCATAAAGAATATAAAAATTTAAGACAATATCACTCCACAAAAACTTCAAGAGCCAATACTAACAGTGTCATATTAAACTGGTGGCTGGTTTCTTCGGACCCTGTTGTGGCCGACCAAAGAAAAAAGGCTAAAAAAAAAACAAAGCAAAATTTAATGAAATTATACCAAGTATGCTAAAGCTGCCCACTTTCTGTGGCAACGAAGAAGATAATTATGAACAGGAGCTTGATGACATTCAAGACTATTAAGTTATTAATATAGAGTATAATAAAAATTTTCGTATTTATTATTAAAAAATGTGAAACAATTAATTATAATTCTTACTATTTTAAATTCAATAATTGATAAATTTAAATAAAAACTTTTTAAAAATATTATTATTTCCGCTTTTATAAGTATTTTCATTTTATGTTTTTCATTAGGCCTAATGTTTTGAATTTGGATTTTTAGTTTAAAAAAAATTGACATACAAAATTCCGTGCAATAAGTTTTAATTGAATTCGATTAATTCTTTAAAAATTGTCCCCCATATTGCTTCTGCTATTTTAAATTTTTAAAAACTGACTTCAGATTCGTGATCAACAAACTTAAAAACCTTAACGTACCTAGTTCTATTAAAATTGATTGAATCCATATGCAGTAAATGATTTTGTCTCACTAAATTTTCAATTCTTCCCTGTGTGCGATGATGAGAAAGTTAAGTGAAGTTTTTGGAAGAAACAACGTGCCAACAAATACACGATAAATAGGTGTAGTTAACGATTTCAAAGAAACAGGGTCTGAAGGTTATAGGCCCAAGCATGGACCACAACGTACTGAAAGTTCGGCTGAAAACAATACACCTGCTCAAGAAAGTGTTCAAAACAATCTGGCCACAATTTTGCGCAAGGATTTGCGTTTAATTATATTCAAGATTCAGTTGACATAAAAGCTTCTTCCACAAGACCATTTACTTCGCCGTACATATGCCAATAGGATGTTACAGCGCACCCATGGCAAGCCCGGTTTTCATGAAAAAATCACAATGAGTGAAGACGCACATTTTAAATTGGATGGATATGTGAATAAACAGAATAGTCGGTTCCAGGCAATTAAAAGCCTTAAATTATGTACCAGTCACCTTAGCATCAATTGAAAGCGACAGTCTGGTGTGCAACTTGGACCTTACATCTTTGAAAATGAAAATGGGGTAACGGTAACTGTGATATGATTGAAAACCTTTAAACGCCACAGCTGCATGCTTAGGGCTTGATTAACATGTGGTCTCAACAAAACCGTGCGACATCGCATTTAGCCAGGATAACATTGGAATTGCTGCAAGAACTCTTTCCACAACAAGTTATTTCAAGAAATGGTGATGGTCCGGACTTTTTTTTTGGAGATATCTGAAAACCAAGCCAGAACGGCCTAAACAACTCAAACGAAATATTCGTGATGAAATTTATGAAATCCCATGTGAAATAAGTGAGAATGTAATGAAAAATGTGCTCAAAAGGGCACGCATTTGCGAGGCTAATAGAGGCGGACATTTATCTGATATTGTATTCCCGACATTATTGCTGATAAAACATTTATCAATAAAAGATCCATTCTTTTTCATTTAATCAAAATTTATAAACAAACAAAGCAGTATACCTTCCAGGCGGACACTCTTTAAAGGGTTGGGACACCCTGATGTAATTTAATGTATTGGTCCAAACTACTGAAGTCGGTTTTTTCAAGGATTATCTTTATATATAAACAATTTTTGCAATTGTATTGTATATTGAACTCAAGAACGGTCAAACCGAATTCGATAAAATTTTTAGGGTTTGTTCATGTAGATGGTTTATATCAGTTTGCACGAAATCGGTCGACGCGTTCGGGAGTTGTGACTTTTGATTACAACATGTGAATTTGTCCCTATAAAAACACAACAAGCCCTGAATTTTTGTACTAGAAACTTCCTTATTAATATGCATTGTTTAGAGCTACACTGTATCGATTGGGAGAGTGGGTGTGGTACCTCTCATACAAAGTGAAAAGTTTTTGTCGTTTACCTAGGGAATGTAGTTAAGAGTAAAAAGTAAAAAACCCGGTGATGTAACATTAAATTTATGTATCTTTTTTGGTAAAAATTTTATAATAATAAGAATTGTACAATTTCTACGTACAATTATAAATATTTTTTACACATGTGTAAAGTTTATTTAGAATATTTTTGTTATTCTTTTTATTAGAAATAACCGTAATAACTTTATATTTATGATGCGCTTAAACAACATAAACGCTTTTGAAAATTACCTAAGAAAAAATATATATAAAAATGTAAAATGTATTTGGTTACTAAGAGTTTTTTTCAACTTTTCTTAGTGGTTGACATTAGTTTGCTGGCTATATTCGTCTATTGTCTTTGATATTTTCACTCTAGTATACTTTAAAAATTGTTCTATTGAATGGTGAGACCGTACAGTTTTTAATTCCGAAAGCCAATAATACAAAAAATAGTCTAAAAATGAAAGGGTGTCCCAATAAATCGACCTATATGGGTCTATCTCTTGAACTTTTATAGGCAAACGGTTGAAAATTAGACAGAATGCCGATTACTTAACCGTTAAAATAACAACTATAAAAATTCAAAACTATAAATTAAAGGGTATCTCGTGAAAATGTCATATTTTAGCGAAATTCAAATGGTTTAGTGATATTCTAATTACCTGGTTAATAATAGTTTTTTCTTTCTGAAATTTAGGTTTAAAAAAACAAGGCAAGGAATATAAGTGCTCGCCTTTTTTTTTTGTACAAAACTAAAAAGAAACTTTTTCGAAACTATGTCTCAGAGAATAGTGGTCATAGATTTTCTGTTGCTTATTTGGGGCCGTAGCAAAACTGGTTTCAACCCGATTGCAGACAGTAAGACGGACAGAAGAACATCGCTAAATTGACTTCCCTATGTATAAGGATCAAGAATATATACTTAATGGGGTCAGAAAAGAATATTGAAGAAGTTACAAACTCTTATTTTTCTTACTACCTTCTACGCCCAAATTCGAATGGCATATGCCATTCATATTCATTTCGCAATAGGCCAAGCCTTCCGGAAATTGGCTCTGTAAGTTGATTCTTATATATATATATTCTATGTCTGATTCAATTGCCTGATGTTCATCCACATCTAAATTATGAACATCTATACGAATCAGAAAATCAGCAACTTGATTTGCTTTGCTTTTAATGTATTCAACATCGAATTCATATTCACTAAGTTTTAATTTCGACCTTTGCTTGGATGTCCATTTTAAGAAAGAACTGCACCTAATGCTTCATTGATCGAATCAGTTGTTAAGACAAACATTTGTTTAAAATTTGGGTAAGATAAAACTGGTGTTGTACGACAAGTTTCTTTAATTTATTAAAAGATTCCATGTACTGATAATCGTTGGCATCAATAATTGAACCTTTTTTAAGTTTAGAAATTATTGGCAGAGCTATCTTACTATAATTCCTTATAAATTTACGATAAAAACCTGTAAGGCCCAAAAAAAGAACGAATTTCTTTAACTGTTCTTGAAAGTGGAACGTTTTGTATAGCTTCAATTTTATTTGGATTTGGTTTAATTTCATTGGCAGAAATGGGGCACGTCATATTCAGATTCACGTTTAAAGAAGTTACATTTATCGATTTGAACTTTTAGATTATATTCCGATAATCTTTGGAATATTTTTTTTCAAAGATGAAATGTGTTCATTAAATAATGTGGAAAATATTAAAATATCATCGAGATAAACTACACACATGTTATTTATAAAATAATATAGAACCTCGTTCATCATCCTTTGAAAAGATGCAGGAGCATTCTTCAAACCAAATGAGTATACTCATAATGTCCTGTGGGAGTTGAAAATGCGGTTTTATGCCTATCATTAGGGTAATATAAAATAGATATTTGGGGATAACCTTTACCTAAGTCCAGTGTTGTAAAATACTAAGATTTCCCTATCTTCTATATTCAGGATCGGAAATTTATCCTCTATGGATATATCTTATTTAACTTCCTATAACCTACAACTAATCTCCATTTCTGTTTGCCTGAATTGTCTATTTTTTTTTTTTTTTGTGGAACAATCCCAATAAGAAGGGACTAGACGATTTTATAATTATCCCTTATTCTATTATTGAATATACTGGAACTTCGTTAATTGTTGGAATATTATGTTGGTATTTACCAACTACCGTTAATAAAATGCCGTCTATGTAAAATGTGAAAAATTTCGTCGTGTAAGTTCGCTCTAGCTAAAACATGGTTTTGAGCCAAATAAATTTGTGTTAAATGTTAATTTTCGATAGCTAATGTACACTTGTGACGTTATTAATTTATTTTCTTTTTAGATTACTCCTGCGCATTATATAAAGACCTTCTTATACAAGGTCGTTTGTATGTATCACAGAACTATGTTTGTTTTCACGCCAACATTTTTGGTTGGGAAACATGTCTGATTATAAAATGGAAAGATGTAACTTCGATAACTAAGGAAAAAACTGCGCTTGTTATACCAAATGCTATTTCGATTTGCACACCAAATGAGAAATTCTTCTTTTCTTCATTTACAACGCGAGATAAAACATTTTTAATACTTTTCCGAGTATGGCAAAATACATTGATGAATAAACTAATGCCAGCGCAGGAGATATGGCAATTAGTACATAATTATTATGGTGATGAATTAGGTCTGACATCAGATGACGATGATTATATAGATCCAACAGTAGAAGATAGAGATGACAGTTCTTCAAATTTTGAATTTGTATCTGCCACAGACGATTTAGACTCTCTAAGTGCTTGCGAGGGAGGCTTTAAAATCTGCAATACAAATATTTATAAAACTCTTGAAAGCTGTAATGCTTTTAACAACAGCAGCGACAATAATAGTGCAACTAGTGGCGTCTGTATAAGCTCACAAACTATGAAGACAAATGCAAAAGAATTTACATTAAGTTCAGCAAAACTAGAAGATGAGATCTATTTTAACTCCCAAGTACAGCAAACTTCTTCCGGAAGTGCTGGTAGCGGCAGTGGAAGCGCAATAACTGCTTGTCTTGTTTCTGGCCTAAAAGGTTCAAAACTAAATATGCCATTATGCGATTCAACCCGTAAAGTGTCGAAAATCAATCGACAACGGGAGGAAAACACAATCAACAACTCTGAGACGCTTCCAACTGATGTATCGGATTCCAGTGATTCAGAAGAAAGCAATATTCCGTAAGTTTGACTACCAAAAATAATATTAATTTTAAAGATTAGATAGAGACGGAAGGGAACTTTAAAAAATAATTTAAATCAAAATGTACACTCAATGCGAAAATATCCACTCATAATTTTGTCTATATTTGCCGAAAATAATAGTAGAAGACTTTTAAGCTTGCAATATTCAAAAAACACACATTTAATGTCATTAAAAATACAAATAAATCGGTTTAATTTTTACCCGATTTATTCCAAATTTCAGTAATTTTATACAAAATGTTGGTCACAAAAACTGTACACTCGAATTTATTATGGGGGCAGCAGTAATCGTCCTTGAAGCGTTGCACAGTGGCGCCATTTGAGTTTTTTCGTTGCAAAAATCATATCTTTTGAACCGAATAAGATAATTAAACAGTTTAAACAGCATATGATAGATAACTGTTCAGCCTATAAAATGAGCGTTTGGAAAGGGTGCTACGCTTTGTAGGGGCCTACTTATGGGTTATCAAAGTTAAAATTAGTAGAAAAATCAATTTTATGGTAACTAAAAAAAATTATTTTTACATTTTTAAATAGTTTTTCTTTTTTTTTCTTTAGGGTTTTATGTTTTAAATTATTACCCAACAAATTAAAAAAAATATTTTTTTTAAATTAATTTTTTCAATTTTCTGTAAAATATTCATCACAGATCGTAAGACAAGGTATATCTAAAAGACTAAGCATTTCTAAACTATAATTATTTTCTAACTCTATTCGTGACTTCACATGCCGCAGGGAAGAAATAAGTGGATCGGAAGATGCTGCCAACATGTTGAAGAGGTCCTCATTTTGCCTTACCCTTGATGTTTTGAATGTGTTCTGCAATCTATGTTGTTTATAAAATTTGTTAAGAGACTCCTGTGCTTCTTCAGAAAGCTCTCCAATTGGCAAATACTGGAACTCAATTATCTTTGCCATGCGCCAATATTTTATGGACAGTTGGGGTCAACTTCTTCTGTGGATACATTTCTGCTAAAAGAGATGCAGTTTTCGACGCATATTCTCAATATTTTGTAGAATTGACATTTTCTTTGCCGTTTAAAACATCCAAGATCGTTCCCAATCTTTTCACGATTTGATTGTCAATTCCAGAAACATTATTGGTAAGCAATAATGCACTGATGACGGACGTGGATTTCTCCAGTGTAGGAAAACATCAGATTTTAGCCGCAAAGGAACAACAGATGCCATAAACATATTTCCGTCCGATATTGTAGCGTCATCGGAAGATATCCTTTGCTTATAAACGCTTTGTCCGGATGATCCATCGCAGCTCCATTTGCTGATCAATGTCAACTTCTCAGGAAGAATTTTCACCTAATTTTCAGGAAGACTCTCCAACCACCGTTTTACTGTATGGCCCATGAGACCCTGCAGATTGGCTTTCACAGAGACTTCCGTAAACTCCGTATGCAGTGGTCGAGAATTTATTTTGGCTTGCGTAATATGCTTGTATCCGGGTAAAACGTCAGCGCCGTGTCGCTTTAAAGATGTCCGTAGTTTCTCATATTTCTCTTTGGAAAGTTCTAAGTTCATAAACAAGGCCAAGGCTTCTTCGGAACCATACTTTTTAATGTGTGCGTTTGTGGGCGTGGGAATGCTTTCCTTAATCCTATTTAGTCGCAGTTGGCTTGAATCAGCAACAGCTTTGGTTATCTGAGACCTAACTCTTTCACTATCCTTTATATATTTAATAGCTAGCGCGTCCGATAAATGCTTCGTGGTAAAATCATTGGTGGCATCGGCAAGTTTCCTCTTTCTTGTGAAAATTGAACACTCCTCAATACTTTTTTTTGGCCTTCCTTTTGCTCCTCTGGTTGATATGGTGGGTTTATCTACTGCCAATATAGCCAGGATGGTGTCTTCATTAAGCCAGTCCTCGTATTTGGAGTTGAAGTTCTAATTGGTTTGATTAGATTTCACCCATTTTGCCTTAATATTTGCATATATCAGATAAAAATTATTTTTTATAATATTTCCGTATAAGCTATCAAGTTCTTCTAAAGCAGCTTCCGTGAAAAACTTTGGTGTGGTTGACTTTCTAAACAGTTCAAATAATTTTAAATTGTTCAACGCCATGATTTTAGTACTTAAATTCTTTAATGGTTTCAGTAATTGTTGCGCCAACTTTCAGTCCTAGACTAATCCAGGCATTGTGCTTATTTTGCAATATATAGGCTCATGCTACCTTGCCTAAAAATTTACTACTAAAAAAAAAATTAAGCAAAATTTTACTATTAAAAAAAAACTACTGTCAGTTAAAACATATAAGGGATGGACGCCATACAATTTCTGCAACCATGTCTTTTTAACCTTTTTTACCCTAGAAGCCAAACGGGCACGTAAAGGCAGATAAAACCTTTTGAATTATGTAAAGAAATAATCAAAGAACAGGTTTTGCAAATATGGCAAATATAGAAAAATATAGATTTTTTTATTTTCCGTCAAAGTTGAAAAATAGTGAAAAAACGGATAGTTTTTAAATAGTGATTTACCAGAAGAAACACAAAGCAAACAGTTACTTTTTTTATCATTATACATTTAATAAATACATCAATCAATACAAACAAAAAATATGGCGATTCGTTACTTTTTCGTGATATTATACCTGAAATCGCAACAAATTTACTAAAAATTGTGTGTTTTTTTGATAAACGAAAGTCGGTCACCTTTGAACGGTTATATCTTCTAAATTTAAAATGTGATATTATTAAGAGTGGCATATTTGAAATCGGTGAAAAGTTTCCTATAACATGGGTTTATTCAAAACTTCGTGGGCGCTCATAAAAATTTTAGTTTTTGCAACCTCGTTTGCTCTACGGGCGCCACTGTGCGTTGTTACCAGCATTTGTTTTCCAAAAGAACATATAAATGTTTTGCTTTATGAGATAGAGTAAGCCTAACTTCGTTCATTCTAGATGTTGTAGCGCTTAAAATGAAACACATAATGATTTTTTCTCAAGACATTGAAATTAACTACTCACTAACTCGTTTGATTTTTTTCCCCTTAATAAGTAAGAAAGTGCTGTAGACGATTTGGACATCGGTATGGGCTTATTCGTATCTTTGTTCAGAATTCCAAAAGAACTTGGTAATTTCGATGCAGTAGAAAGTTAACTTTTTTATACTCGGGAATAGGCAATATCTGTTTTCCATTTATACGTTGTATTATCAATTCAATTCAATAGAAAATTATGAGAAATATAAACGAATGTGACATACTATTTAGGCGACCAAATTTAAGTTGTTGAAAATTATTTTATTTTTGTTTCGAAGTTAATTCTAACGAAATCAGGTAAAAATTGCATTGCTTTTGCATCCACATTATTCTCCAGATATTTCTTAATTGTCCAAACTTCACAGTTTTTAAGTCTTACTGTGAATACAACTAGTATGTATTTATTATGTAGTATTCTTCCTAAAAGGTTGCACAACTCCTCTGATCCTGGGCTTGTACAAACTCTTTGTTTTGCAAATTTACTTTTAAATCTGCAAGTCATTCTCGTCAATAATAATGTGACTTAAGACTTTTTATTCTGTTTAATAGATTCGTTGCAACAACTGAATGCGATTCACCGCACGAGGGACGCCAACTGGTTCATACTATTCTACCGATCAATATTGAAACTTTGTTTAATTTGTTGTTTTCCAAGTCAAAATTTTTGCTAGATTTTCACGAAATGCGGAAATCAACGGAATTGGTATTTAGTGATTGGGTAACAAACGAAGATGGACGAAAAACTCGTACTTTCAATGTTACTGTACAGTTAGCTGCTTCCGTTGGTCCAAAAACATCTAAGGTATAAACCCACTTGTATAACTAAATCTGAAATTCAATAACTGTTTTTAGGTTACGGAATTCCAAGTGATGCGTGATTGCAGCAAACCTGGTGAATTATATTCCATTGATATAAATAATGTCAATGCTGGAATTCCATATGCAGATAGCTTTAGTGTTTTAGTACATTATTGCCTCGTAAAGTAAGTTCTTGGCCAAAACAATACTCTCCTACAAGTAACAAATAAATGTTAACTTTATTTTAAATAAATCTTTTCTTCCCAAAAGGACCGTGGACGATCACACAATGCTTTCGGTTCATGCCCAAATCAAATATAAAAAGTCTATTTGGGGCGTTGTAAAAGGATTTATTGAAAAAAATACCTGGGCTGGGTTAGACGACTTCTACACCTCATTACTGCATTCATTACAAAGTGAAACGTGCATCCCACCGGCCAAGGGCAAAGGAAGACGTCCACGCAGGGGTAAGCATAAATCAATAAGTTCTATTTGTTTAACTGCACCCTTAAATTGCTGTCAAACTATCAAGTCTTTTGTAAAGTGTGTTGAAGAACATTATTATCATTATTATATTATTGTAGTAAGATCTTTGACAGTTTCCTGATTAGCATGTATCACAATTCACATTCATTGTCACCAACAACAACACACAATTGTGACTGCCCTAAAAATGTTATAGAAAAGTATCAATTTTACTGCTTAGATTTTTTTTTTTTTAATTAAAGGTTTCACAATTGGTAGTAAAAACTGTGCAAGCAATTCAAATGTGTGCAAAAATTTATAACTATTAATTTTATTGTTACATTATACTCTTCAAGACAGATAGAGCGGGTATATTGTATGTCATTATGAAAAAAATCATCATTTTTTTAAATAAAAAATCTTACTTCTAAATTATAATTAAAATAGATATATTAACATACATTGTATATATTTAAATTATTAGTGTTAAGAGTGAACGAAGTTTTACGAAGAACTTTTACTAAAATATATACAGGGTTTCATGTTTTTAATAATATTTGGTTAATTTTTAATTTATAGCAGAAACAGTTTCTTATTGCTAAGTAATCTTTTGCGCAAAAGATACCTTCGAGAGTGCTGTTGTCTGATCTATTTCTATATATAGTTTTGTTTAAAGTGACTGTTGAGAATATTCGTTCGACGTTTGCTGAAGAAATGGGAAGACTTATTAAGTTTTGAACAAATTTTGAAACTTTTGACCAAAATTCCTCACAGCTAAGATTATCTAGAGTTGTAAAATGATCACTGAATTTTAAAAAACGGAGTTCTCTTAATTCTTTATCAAAATTTTGAATATCCTTTTCACTAATTAAATTTGGAAAATTGTGTATTAAGCCTGTATTAATTAATTTTTCTATTTCTAATTTTCAAAAGGACAAGACATGAGATCTCTTTTAAAAACGTATCGTTAAATTAAATCGTTTTAATATTTGTTTACATAACTCAATGTAAAATGCTGCACAATTTTCAATAAATTCATTTTTTATTTGCAGTGAGCTTTGAGCTAGAAATCTGTACAAAGTCAAGATCGTTATTGAGACTCATGTTCACATATTCTGTTTGTATAAAATTTCCTCATACATTCTATGTAATTGACAAAATGAGCTTTGAAAAATTTTGTTTTGTTTACAACAAGCTGATACAAAACTTAACTTCACTATGCAGTACAAGTACAATGAAAGTACTACACACTTGAAATACGAAAATCATAGTTTTTATAAAAAAGAAATCATAATTTAAGAAAAAAAATCATCAAATCATATTTGGTTCAAAAATCATCAAAAATATGATAAAATCATCATTTTAGCAACGCTGTATGTCATTTTGTTTGTAATTTCTAAAATACTCATTTCCGACCCCTTAAAGCGATCCTCTCATAGGTTTGTCGCATGATGTTTTTTGTTTTTATTATTTAATTTAAAACTGTTGAATAATAACGTATTTCGTTGGCGGCTAAAGCCAATATTAGATTCTTATTCTAATAACTTTTTAAACGATTGTCTAAGGATGTGCCTTCGTCTGATAGTAAGTCCTACAGAATAGTGGTAAAAATGCTTGGCTTTATTTTTCATTTTTAAGTCAATTAAACTTCAAAAAGTCAAAAGCATAAGGAACAAACGATCCAATCAAATCTCCTCTACTAACAGACTAATAGTGTCAATATTTAAAATTAATTAATGTGTAAACACAGCAGTATTTATGTATGTTAATTTTATTTTAATGATTTTTGTTGTTAGCGAATGTACACAAATGTCTATGATATAAAAAAGGTAAATGATGCTCATATATTAAACTTTTCTAGGTACAGCTGCACAAACACGTCCACTAGAGGAAATACCTATATTGCAAACAAAATCTGAGCCGACGGAGATTTGCGGTATTGCACAAACTATTTCTACTCACCATTCAACCGATAAAGCTGTTAAGGCAGTCGAAACAACAACAAAATTCAGGTGGCTGTCACTGTTTGTTATTGTTCTATTATTTTTCCTCATAACTGTTAATATAATATTATTAATTAAATTGTGGAAATTAGAAGAGCGTATCGAGGAAGACATGTCCAGTAGAGCGCGTATACCAAATTTATTGGCTTTAAAGTACGTTCATTATTATTATTTTTTACAAATAATTTTCTTTTACTAATTCGTAGAGTTTATATTATTTCAGGCAATTGCCCAACAATCATGAGGGTTGGATTGTACTGTTGCGTCAACAGGAAATTTTACATGAAAATGAGCTGAAAAGGTGGCATACAGTATTGCAAACCGCAATTGAATTGTTAAAAAAGGTGAGCGTCGTTTGTCAACACATGATTAAAAACGATAAACTGACTACCAGAATCGATCAAATCAGTGATGAACTTTGATTCCAAAAGAATGAACATGCAACAATTTCAAATGGCAAACAAAAGTAAAGTAACTAATATTTTAATGTGATTGCAACACAATCATCTAAGAGAACAAAAATCTTAACTTTTTACCACGATCTTTAATTAATTTAAAAATAGGAATCGTAAACTTAATACTACTACCACATCTAAGTTTTCGTTATTGTAAGCAGCTTTGAAAGTACCTACGATACCCGATATTAAACAATACAATAACAAACATTTGATCTAGAAAGCTAGCAAAAGAAATAAAAGATATCAGTAAAAAAAACACATAAAAACTTAAATACTAATTTAAATAATTGCTGAATTTTCATAATCTAAACTCTTTTGAATAAAAACAACATAATACACAAATTTTAATGATAGAAAGGTAAACCGAGAGGTTACGTCTTAAATTTTGCCCAGGTGACTGACTTTGGCGTGGTTAGTTTGATGTACAAGGTAGTATGTCGTAAAATCTTCTGTAAGCGATAAATATATTAATTTTTTCAACGCTAAAAAGAGCAAAATATACAATATTTTTTAATTATTACCTTTAACACTCATATGCGTAATACTTGAAATTAATTTTAGTAAATAACTAAATCGTTTCTTTCCCTTTTCAACTGTTTTATTTATCAGCCAAAGAAGTATTAAAAATGCACAAATTATATCCTTTTACTATTTTCCCCTATTTATTACTATTGTAAATGACTTTTTTATAACAAATAAACAAAATGAAATGAAATTTTAAATCAATTACAATGCTTGTAGAATACATTTGCCGAACGAACAATAATTAAGATATTTTAGTATACAAATAAGGGTTTTTATCCTTTTCAGCAAAAAGTTGTAAAATGGTATTTTTCAGATTTAAGTTAAATCTAAGTTTCTGAACTTTATGAATAAATTTTAAGCAACTAGTAGAACCGCTACTGTATCCAAAGCATGTTTTTCGTGAAATTTCTTTTTTTATTTCGTTTAATTTGAAAAGATAAATATGTTTGGAAAAATTTGCCACCCTTACCCCAGAAGCAATATTGTCAAGGAGTCGAAGATCTCCACGGAGGGTCTGATATTGGGGTACATGGAGAAATCGGTCTTTACAGTAACTTTAAACAATTTATAAGAACTCTTTTTTTGCGTTTTATTTCACATGACAAATTCCAAAAAATTTATTCCGATTGTTTTAAGTACTATCGAAAATAAACTTATTTATAAAAAAAAATTCCTTAATGTAGTGAATAAAATTTGAAAATGTTTTCAGATTTAAGAGTAATAACTGTAACTGCAAAAATTTTTTAACTATCAATATGGGTATTACTTAAAATCTTTTGATGAGATCTCTAAGGAAATACTAATAATTTTTAAAACTGCTTAACACATTAAGAGCCGATTACATTTTTATGTAAAATTTATATGTATATATAACTTATTTTTTTCCTATTTTTTATTCTCTATCATCCCAATATTTGCTTTTTTGATTGGAGTTACTTTATTAAACTAGATTTACATTGATGGAATATATGTCCGGCATCAAGTTTGCCTCGGCAAACACTAACACGGATAGACAGACGGACATCGCTCAATCGACTTTGTATAAGAGGTGAGAATTTATATACTTTATGGGGTCGGAAATGGATATTGTAGAAATTCCGCATGGAATGACAAACTTTGATATATATATACCCTTTTTATTCTTTTTGTGGCGAAGGGTTTAAAAAAGAAAAATGGTCTTCTGGTTTTTATCCTGTTTTTGTTTATTTTTTGAGTTTTCTAACAGCATTGTGAAAAAAATTATAGAAATTTTGCCGGAACTTTTGAAAAAATTAAATTTGTTTTGTACTTCTTAAAGGTTTTAAATTAAAAAAAAAATAACAAACGTCGCAGAATAAAAGTTGCATTTTACCGTTTTCCATCAAATCTACGATCGAATATGTTAAAGGAAAAAATTCGAAAATTTAACCTTATTTTGCTGCAAGGAGGCGCTAACGTCGCAAAATTAAGAAGTTTTTTATTGTTACAACAAGAAGTAAAAATTTAGTATATTTCCTATAAAATAGGTATGAGTTTTATTCTATAAAGTTAATATATATTTCTGGAATTGTTATAGTTAGACCGCTTTTTTTTGTAAATGAAGTTTAAAAAATGAGAAATATGGTATTTGTTATTATAGAAATAAAACGCGTGTGTTTCTTCAGAAGGTTACAAATTAACAGAACTAATAATTTATTAAAAATTCACTGTATTCTATGTTACAATAGTACTAATGAAATCATACATGCAAAACTCCATAGGGATACTATAAAAATGATTATTCGTTTAACAACACCCTCCCCGAATAAGAGTAGAAAAACAACCTCACGGTTGCGGCGACGGATTCCGCATGTCAGAGAAAAAACAAATAAAATGAGTTGCGGCGACGGATGCGGATTTTATTGTCATTTGTATTATTTGTTTACTAATTTTTTTATTATTTTTTATTGAAATATATTTAAAAAATTTTTTTTAAATGTAAATAAGCAATAAATTGAAAAATTTCAAAATTATTGTTGATTTTCAATGACTTTTTACATTTTCTTTCTCTTCTTTTTTCGTAGTCATTCACAAAAAATATTAACAAATAGTATTTTTTGTTAGAAAAACAATAAAACTGTGGCAACATACAGAAAGAGAAAAAATTAAAATTTGAGAGCTTGAGAGAAAACGCACTCAAATTAAAATAGATTCTAATTTCATGCGGTTTCGTTTAACGTTTTTTGTTGTCAAAACTCCATATAAAAAAAACAACCGCATCCGCAACCGTAAGGTTGTCTTTCTACTCTAAGCATTGTATATTAAATAAAATAATAAAAGAAATCAATTGAAGAAGTAATAAATTCAAAGAAGGCCAAATTGTTCTATAAAAAACTTATATTTATCGGCTGGAACGCCTTTTGTGAAAATGTCAGCTATCATTCTGTCGGTTTCCAAATAGTCAATCTTTATTTTGCCGCTTTCCAATTTCTCGCGTATAAATTTAATTGTAATGTCAACATGCTTCGTTCTATTAGAATAGGAATTATTCTGAGCTATTAAGATGGCGCGTTTGTTACCGCAGTATAGTTTTCATTGATGCAGGAGGGTCATTAACTAATTCGCGTTCTAGTTTACGAAGCCAAATAGACTCCTGAATCGCTGATACAATCGACATAAATTCAGCTTTAGTAAAAGAGAGAGCCACTGTATGTTGTCTTTTTGATCCCCAGGATACAACTGCGCCTTGCATAATGAAGATATATCCGGTCATAGAGCGTCTATCATCAGTGTTACTTGCCCAATCAGCATCGCAATATCCAATAATGTCAAGGTCTTAATTCCTATAAACAAGGGCTTTATTAACTGTACCTTTTAGGTACCACATCACTCTTTTGACCGCCAACCAATGAGCCTTCCCTGGATTTGTGGCAAACCGGCTAAGCAAATTAACAATATAACAAATGTCAGGCCTTGTGTTCTGAGCAGCGTATAGCAGACATCCCATGTTTTTCGGATTACTGGATTACATTCATCCATTCCAAACCTCTTTAGAACATCCTGTATACAAAATACGTTTTGATCAATTTTTATCGATGTACCAAATTTCTGTATTCGCATTCCAAGCACTGAAGATAATTCTCCTAAATCTTTCATACGAAAGTGTTTTGATAATTCATGTTTAAGTCTATTCGTGGTGTGAACGTTATTAGAAAATATCAGAACATCGTCAACATTAATGGCACGTATAATTTTTCGCCCTTGTCAATGTTAAAATACACACATTGATCTGTTTCGCTTTTTTTAAGACCAAATTTAATGAGCACGTTATTTAAAGTGATGTTCCAGACTCGACTGGATTGCTTCAACCCATAAATGGCTTTCTTCAGTAAACAAACACGATTGCTCCCATCGCTATAGTCTTTAAGTTGCTGCATAAAAATTTCCTGTTCAAGATCTCCATTCAAGAAGGTTGTTTCCGCATCAAGTTGTTGAATGTGTAGATTGAACTTAGCAGATAGTGCCAGTAAAAATCTTATGGATGAGTAACGTACTACCGGGGCGAACGTTTCGTATTAATCAATGCCTTTTTGTTGACTAAAACCCTGCCCAACAAGTCTCGCCTTCTTGCGAATTTCATTGCCATCAGAATCGTATTTTGTTTTGAAAACCAATTTGCTTTTTATAGTTTTTTTTCCCATCAGGTAATTTTGTTAGCGTCCATGTTTTATTCAAGGCCAAAGATTTTAATTCCTCTTCCATTGCTTTTCGCCATTGTTGTGCATTTTCTGAGTTTAAGGCTTCTTCCACGGATTCAGGATCATTTGACAAAAACTAGATGCACAAAAGTTGTATTCATGTCTGGCTTTTGCAGCTAACCGATCAGAGCGTCGAACATTAATATTTTCTTTTTTGAGATTCTCATCACATGGCTCTTCAAATGCATCCTCAAAAGTTAAGCTATCGATCGAGTCAGCGTCATATTCTACTTTAAGGCTATCAATTAAAACGTTTTCGTTTTGACCAGTTATATCTTCTTTAATATAAACAGACATTTCACGAACAGCATCAGATGACAAATTATTTACCAATCCCTCCACTGAATTGGCACTTATTTTAGGGATTTCAACTGTAAGACTTGGACCAACGTTAGTAGAATTTATATCTTTATTACATACCTGATCTTCTAGGAAAATAACATTGCGAGTGACTATTATCTTTCCTGTTGACGGATCATAAAGTCTATATGCCTTGCTTTGCATACTGTAGCCAATAAAAATACATTGCGTAGATCTTGCATGCAGCTTGGAACGCTTTGCTTTAGGAATATGTGCAAACGCCTTGCACCCAAAAACACGAATATGGTCGAGATTCGGTTTTCTGACCAAATTTCCTCTGGGCAAATACTGTTGTCACTGCATGGTGTTCGATTCAATAAATACGCTGCGGTTACAGCTGCTTCGGCCCAAAATTTTTCGTCTAAACCTGAATCAAGCAACATACATCGCACCCTGTCTATTATTGTACGATTTAGACGTTCAGATACGCCATTCTGCTCTGGCGTATATGGTGCTGTTTTCTGGTGTATAATGCCACAACGCATTAAATATTTTTCAAACTGATTGCTCGTATATTCAATGCCGTTGTCAGACCGAAAATTTTTTATTTTTGCGGAGCACTGATTTTCAACCGTGGATTTAAATTTGAAAAATTCTCTGAAAACTTCAGCTTTGCTTTTTATGGGTGATAAATACACTTTTGGGAAAAGTCGTCCGTAAAAGTTACAATTAACCTTGCACCAGAGAACTAAATGGACCCATTACATCTGAGTGTACGATTTCCAAAACCTCTTTTGCACGATGACCTTTATATTTAAAAGAATTTCTTGTTTGCTTGCCTTTAATACATATTTCACATGGCTCAGCATTCAGTTGAAACTCAAATTCATTCTCATTTCTTATTTTCTTTAAATTTTCGTTGCAAATGTGACCAAGACGTTTGTGCCATAAGTAGGCAGAACTATTCACAACAAAAGCCTTCTGTATCGTCTTCTGTGAAAAATAATCTAATTTGTACAGGTTGTTGTACAAGCTAGCCGTTGCTATGACCTTATTGTCATTATCGAGAATTTTACACATTTTCTCTTCAAAAATTACTTTTTTTTCCATTTGCAGTCAACTGTCTGACTGACAACAAATTTGCACTCAACTGCGGAACATACTCAACGTTTTTTATAACGGTTCTTGTTTCTCTTTCACCAGTTGACAACCATACAATAGCATCACCATAATATATTGTTGTTTGCCACAGTCACTTCTTTTCCTTTTATTACGTTGTGAAGTATTGTTTTTGATTTTGACATGTGTGTTGTTGCACCCGAATCGATGAACCACTCATCTGCGCCGACGTCGCTTGATGTAAACAGCGATGCTAACAGAATTCTCTCATTTGGCTTTCTCTCTTGTTTTTTAGAGCCGTTACTATTTAAATTCTTGTTGGGACAATTCTTTATAAAATGGCCCTCTTTTTTAAACCGTGACACTTGCAACTTTTTCTGCCTTATAAATTTTTTATTAGAAACAAATGCACTCTCTTCGGTCCTAATGTGGTTGTCCAATTTAACATCCTGTAAAAATAAATTCTTTAAAATAAATAAATTCTTTACGATGTCCACATTAAGTTTTGATTTAGAGTTCTCCACAGCCAAGACAAGTGAGCGAAACTCTTCAGGCAATCCGGCCAACATCAGCGATGCCACTAACTCGTCATCAATGTTCAATCCAGTGTTCTTAATCTTGAGGGATGTAATAACCATTTTGTTTATGTACTCTTCCATTGAGTCAAAATCTGTCAATTTCAATTGTACCAATTTATCCTCAAAAGCACTCAACAATGCTTCCCAAGCCGCCTTTGCAGTTATCGAGGTCGCCATATGTGCAAAGTTGTTGGGGTCTATCATAAGAGTTAACTCTGCGAAAGCACGTTCATTTGTGTCCTTATCGGCTGCACTAGGACTTGCTGTTAAACCGTCTTCAACAATTTTCCAGCAATGACGTTTCCAAATATCGAAGTTCTCGCGACCACACAATTTTTCAAAAGGAAACGATATACCAGCTGCCATTTTCACAATCGCTTCTCACTATTTTTTCTTAAAAAAAATTATATGTATGTGGCAACTCGTCCGAAAGTGACAGCGGTTCACAGTGAGCCAAGATTGATAAAAAAAACGTTATGGTAACCCTTGCTGTTTTTCCTTTTTCTTACCCCCGTTTTCTTAACCACGTTTCTTGATAAAAAGGTTATAAACGTTTTTCTAAGAACTTTGTTTCATTAAATAAACCATTTTTTATTTTTAATAAAGAAAATTTAATTTAACGAAAAATATATTGCATTTATTTTTCAACACACTACATTTTACCCGGCTTTAAATATGTCGCTGACTGGCTCGACAGACGATGCCATGGAGCTCAAATCAGAGCAACGAGCAGCTCCACCGGCAATGGATGTAGTTGCTTCTTTAAAAATTCCAATGCCAACCCTGACCGAGACAGGTGTTGAGGCATTCCTTTATGCTATAGAGTTTTGGTTTGAAGCGTCTGGCATAACATCGGACATAAAAAAATTTAACACAATATGTGCATCCATACCACCATCAAAACTTCTGCAACTACGCCCCATCATTGACTCAGCACCTCCAACCAAAAAATATGACTACATCAAACGCACACTGATCGAACACTTTGCTGACAGCGAACAACGCCGAGTTCAGCGCATCATATCGGATATGCCATCAGGTGATAGGAAGCCTAGCGAACTCTATAGCGAAATGAAACGTGTAGCAGGAGATTCATTAAGTCAAACCATATTACAAGATTTATGGGTAAATCGTCTGCCAACGCATATTCAACCAGCCATCATCGCTGCCAACGTGGATGTCTTGGAAAAAATCAAAATAGCAGATGCCATTACTGAATCAATGCACTTGCAGCATAGTCAAATCAGAGAAATCACAACTCCTTCAGCGGAAATGCAAAGTCTCCAAAACCAAGTGGCGCAACTTACTCGCGATATGCAAAAACTTCTGCAAAATAACAGTTTTAGGAATCGTTCTCGTTCACGCAGCCCAAATATAAACAATGGCCTTTGTTGGTATCATAGCGGATTTGGTACTAACGCCACGAGATGTCGACAACCGTGTAGCTTTAATTCTCATTCAAAGACGGCAGCAACGAATCTTAAAACGCAACAATGACATAAAATGTGTGATGCAGTATCTCCAATAACTGACCATCCTAAAAATATGCAATCATATCGACTAAGAATTTACGACTCGTCAACAAAAATAAATTTTTTAATTGATACGGGCGCGGATGTATCAGTTATACCAAAGATATTGCAGTCATCCAATGTAAAACCATCAGATATGCAGTTGTTTGCAGCTAATGGATCTACAATATCAGTATACGGTGATGTATTACTCAAATTAAATTTAAATTTAAGACGTGATTTTCTTTGGAAATTTTTGATAGCAGATGTTAATCAGGCAATTATTGGTGCAGACTTTTTGGCGCACTGCGATTTATTAGTTGACTTGAAAAATAGATGTTTAGTAGACCGTTTAACAGCTTTAAAAACTAATTGCGTGATTGAGAAAACAGGTCACTTATCAATCAGAACATTTAATACAAAAATACAATACTCGGACATTCTTAAACAGTTTGCCGAAATTACTCGTCCTGCCCGACCTGGAGCAGTCTCTAAAACAACAATAACGCATAGAATCGAGACCACGGGTCAACCTGTATTTGCCCGCCCTCGCCGGCTGTCACCAGAGAAACTTTTGGCTGCCCGTAATGAATTTGAATCTTTAATTAAACTAGGAATTTGTCGCCCGTCCAGTAGTAACTGGGCCAGCCCACTTCATATGGTCCGCAAACCTGATGGAACATGGAGGCCTTGCGGCGATTATCGTGCGCTTAATGCGATCACGGTTCACGATCGCTATCCTATTCCTTATCTGCAAGATTTCTCGATGGTGCTGGTCGGAAATTCTATTTTTTCAAAAATCGATTTACAGAAGGCGTTTCATCAGGTACCAATACATCCCGATGATATACCGAAAACCGCCATTACAACGCCCTTTGGACTTTTCGAATTTACGCATATGACCTTTGGGCTGAAAAACGCAGCCCAAACATTTCAACGATGAATTCACGAGGTCCTAAGAGGCTTGCCATTTGTTTTTGCTTATTTAGACGATGTAATTATTGCATCACCATCACCAAAACTATAATATCAACAAACATTTAAGAAATTAATTTAATAAAACGTGCAGCGAAGTTCTTTATTCAAAATACATCAGATTAAATTAACTGTTGGGTACGCGGAAGCTTAATAAATAAACAATTGTAAATGTACAATTATGTCGAAAGGAAAATCGGCGATTTATCTTTTAACGAAGAAAACACACAAGAATGTGTTTTCTTCTTTATAATAAAAATAAAACAATTTTGAAAACAAATAAAAAATAACGGAAGTTATTTCGAGTAATGATGAAATAAAAAAATCACTCAAGTGTGGTTGTATATCGCCCCGTATATTTGTTTTTTTGATTGAATTTACTCCATTGTTTCAAATAAAATAGAAAATTGTTAGGTAGGCGTGGTGTTTTGCCTGCTGCGTCTAAAGACATGAACCTATCTTGGTAATTGCTAATAGCATTTCTTTCGACACGATGTTTGATCGATTGTTTGATTGGATTGAGACGGACATCGCTCAAATGACCAAAAACTTCACGAATATACACGCATTTGGTGGCTCAATTGTTAATATCCTTAGTTCCACTTATGTCTCTAAGATGGAATTTTAAGATAATGAATAATTTGTCTTTCAAGTAGTGACGATAAGCATTTATAATTAAAACTTGAATGTAAAAAAAAACAGAATATTAAATTCAAATTGAAAAAATATTAGATTTGATTAAAAATCTTATTTTAAATTAACTGCCCGTGAACAATTGTTCGTAAAAATGTTCTTATCATGACTATGCTCGATCGTGAGTCAAAATATATATTCTCAAATATACCAAGTTTTATAAATTTTGCATAACTTTTTTAGGACTTAATGCATTTTTAACATAGCAAATATAAAAACAGTTGCTTTTTGGAAAGTGCGCGGTCAGAGTGTCCTTGTTCTTAATAATGCTGAAATAACTGCCGTGCAAATTTTCAAAAGCCTGTGTCAACTCCTGTTATTGTCTCATCGCTATATGGGAACAAAGCACTGCACCAGCGATTTGACGTGGATGGCTGCGTAAGTTTGTTATAGCGTACAAGGCGAATTCATAACAGGTTTACTCACGGCGACAATGAATACAGCACTGCGAAATAAATATGTTTATTTTGTTTTTGTTCAAATCATCTTAACAAAATTATCATAAACAAAGAACTACATAGAAGAATATAACTTTTAAAATTCGAAGAAGAAAAATTCACAAGTGCAAAAAATAGTCACCTGGCACAGTACATTTTTAATGACCTGAATTTTCCTCTTGCTTACTTTGCATACGTCATTTTCTTATTTTTTCATCGGGTACAGATGTGCTTCTAAGTGTGATTGTACTTTCTGTTACCTCGTCATCTTATTAAATGTGAGCTGGTTAACTTTCAAAGTACTTTTAAATCGTCTATATAATTTTAATTCTATTTTATTTTAGCTTCGTTGTTACGGTCTTAAAACATTTCGAATTATCTATATTAAACATCTGTAGTTTTTTATCTTTAATATGCAAACTAATTTCTCGATGTGATGTGTCATATGCAATTAGTCGAATTATTTTTAATCTCTTTACTTCATGTTATTTGATTATGGTAAAAGTAATGCGGTTAACATTTTCTGCTCAGCTGCTCAAACAAGACGGTATTATTGTCAGGAATATGTAAGTAAAGTTCAGTTTCAGGTTCATTAAAGTGGATATACATTACAGTTCTGTAGTAAATTCTATTCAATATTAGGGTCCTCATAGTTAGTAAAAACTGTCGAAAAGTCGTCAAATTTAGTTTCGTTTTTAATTGCAAAACATTTGATCAGTTATTAAAACAAGAACGAAATACTGCTTTAGTAAGTAATAGATTATTATTCCGAAGTTTCGCCTTTATCTGTCTAGTAAAAGCAAACAAAGGGAACACAATTGTAATAACGTACAAGAAAGACCATATAGAGAAAACACAACAATTCATACAACAGGAAAAATGCACAAAATTCAAGAATGACTAAACCGACTCACTCCAAAGGGAAATACGCAGCTTTCTAAAACGCTGCAAAACGTTTACTGACGGAAAGTTATACATATACATCAACATGAACCCAGGACTCCCTAAACTCTGAGCACAACCCAAAATTCAAAAAGAAAATATACCAATCAGACCTGTAGTAAATTACAAACCTGCGCCTGCATATAACTTGGCCAAAAACCTCACCACATTCTTAAAAGAGAAAATAAATTTGCAGAACATATACATGTTACGGAATATACAAGACCTCATAAACAAAATTAATGACATCAAAATCACTGATAATATATATATATACACCAATACCCACGCACGAAACTTTAACTATCCTACGTAACACACTTTCTAACTTATACGACAATCAAGAATCAACGAAAAAATGGACATTGCAAAGACGATATTAAAATAAAACTACTTTAGATTCAATAATAACTTCTATAAACTACCTGATGGACCCGGCAAGGGAAACCGAACATCCGCAATCTTCATAGAGATTTTAATGCAACATTTAGAACAACTACACATAAAAAAACTGATGGAAAAACATAAAATAACCTATTACTACAGATACGTAGAAGACATAATATGCATCCTAGAAAGAGACAACGCCGAACAAGTTCTAACGGACATAATAAAATCACATACACAATGGAAAAAGAGCAAAACAGAACTTTACATTATATTGACATATCAATAACACGAGGAATTGATTCCTTAAACTTTGACATTTTTAGAAAACCAACCATGACATGACGTATGATTAACAGACTTAAGATAGTCCCACATGCTCCAGATAAATACAACAAAAAACTCGACACAATTTACACTATAGCTAAAAATAATGGTTACAACCACATAACCATCGACAAATTACTCAGACACTGCAACACCAAAAACAAGAATAAAGAAGACAATAAAATAATCGGTACAACACGACGACACATCTTTACTTTCACAGGACCAGAAACTAACTAACTAACCTTTTCCAGAAAGAAGGTTTACAGACAACACTAAAAACGAGCAACACTCTACGCAACAATCTCAAAACATCAACAGAAACAACCGATAAATTTAGTACCAGAGGAGTTGCACCTGCAACCATACATACATCGGACAAACTGGACAAACATTAAAAACAAGGTTTACAGAACACTACGATCATAATTATCAGAAATGATACAGAAATGTAATTTCTATAGACAGTGACTCGTTAAAACTAATGTTCTCGTGTGACTCGTTAAAAGTAATGTTTTTTAGGTCTGCATGTTAGAGGCATTTTTAATGATGTTCAAGTTCGCTACTGTATTCTCTTTATTATACTATTAACTCTTAATTTATGATATACCTTAGCAAAACATAACAGACTAAGATATGAAACATATACTTATAAAATTAAAAAAAAAAAAAAAAACGGAACAATAAAATATTTCGTATGCAAAATATATAATTAAACTTTTATAAATTTATAAGTTGAACTTTTTGATATTAAAACAAATTAATTGCTTCATTTTTTTATTGTAATCTCTAGAAATTTTTAATTGTAAATTAAACAAGTAATAGTGCTATATTCGGTTATGCAAATATTGGGGTGACAGAGAATTAAAAAATATTGGTACTGCATACATATAATTTTACACAAAAATTACATCGGCTCTTTATGTGTTAAGCATTTTTTAAATTTTTTTAGTATTTCCTTAAAGATCTCTTTATACCCTTTAAAATGGTACTCATATTGGTAAATAAAAAAATTAAAAATTTCAGAGTCCCGTAACTCGGAAAATATGGGCGAGGGCCAGTTTTTTCACATCAGGTTTTTATTCTTATTTTTTAATTCGCTATCGCCCCGTGTATATATATTTTTGATTGGTGTAACTTTATTGTTCCAAATGACATGAAAAAATTATAGGTAGACGTCATGCTGATTTCCAATAGCACCTTTTTTGACACTATTTCTAATCGATTGACATATTTGCCTCGGCACTACAACTACTATTTTCAAATATATTAGAACGTTTTCCAAAACAAAAAAAAACAAAAAAAAAAAACAAGAAAAATAAGACGCCAGTAGAATGTAATGCAGCATTTTCAGTATCGCTATATTTTTCGCCAGCATTCTTCGCATCTATCTACCTTAAGCTGCGTGCATTATAAACACCATCTATTGAACCAACTAATTTCATAAATAAGAATGCCAGAAATATTCATAATCAAACAATTTTTTATTTATTTTATTTTTTATTTTAATTTTATTATTTCATGTAATAATAAGCCTACAAAGGCCTTATAAAATTCTTATTACAAAGCAAAAGGTTTCCTGAGTTATGAAACAAGTGGAAAACCCGGAAACAAATAGAACAAATATGGGGAAAATCAGTATTCTTAAAGATATCCGGTATGCTTTAATGTCATAAATTAACTTGTCTTAACAAAGAAAAGTAAAGGTAAAAAAAAATAATATTGAGAGAAAAAAAATCCTAACAACCTCAAAAGGCTCCCCAGCCGTAATGTTGAAAACGAAAACCGATACAATAGTAATAAAATAGAGCAAAAAGATCCAAATTAGTGATGAATAGACATTAAAAGTGCAAAAGTACAAGGCAAGTGCATGTGCCAATAATTTATGTATTATCCCTGGAAAAGTACTCTAACAATTTAAGTCTAAAGACATTGTTTGAATGAGAAAACATACGTAATTCATAAGGTAATTTATTCCAACAGCGAGCAATTCTAATAGCAAAAGATCTTTGATAGAAGGAGTAAGAGATTCTGGGTATTAAAATTTGAGGGTTTGTGGTTGAGCGACTGAAAGAAAAGCTTTCAGACAAAGTAGTTGGCTTGCCAGTTTTAATAACTTTATAGAAAAGTAACATACACCTAGTTTTTACAAAGGTATCAAAAGAGCATCCTAAAACCGTGTTACAAATTTAGAAATGTGTTCATGCCTATTAATATTAATATTAGTTTTCCGCTGGTGTCTAATAATTTCTGTTTTCTTTGGGAAACGTTCGCATATACATATTTGCTAAATAAGCAGAAATTAATTTAGTTCATTTGGTAAAATGTATAATTAAATTTTGTTTTTTATTTTTTCTAAAAAATCGGATTGTGTAATTGCATGCATTGAACGAGCTGTTCCATAAAAAAATCCGTTTGATATGGTTGCAGTATATATTTTTTTTATTAATTATTTTTTATTTTCTAATACACAATTAGGAATCACACAAATTTAAACAGTTAAAAATAAAGAAATAAAGTACCTAGTTTAAAATAATAATAAAATAATTTATTGCATGATATAAAAATAGAAGGTAGTTCCGCCATATTAACGTTCTGACGTTTGCGGGAATTATGAAAATTTTTGCTGCCATATAAATTTGTAATTTCCCGGCTTTCTGTTTTGTTTTTTCCCTCTATATGAAATTTCAAATGAAAAGAAATACATACAGGTCTGTTCTACAAATCACTTTTTGTCAAAGTGATTTCTAATCACGCAAAAGGTGTTCTGCGTACAAAATATACTGAAATCACGTGATTTAAAACGTTAAACAAAATGACTGCCGATTTGAAATCACTTGTCGTTTTTTCTAATTATTTCGCTTAGAAAATAATAATAATGGCATTATATATTTAAAACGATATGTCTTCTTCTTATTTTTACAAAAAAATTAGATTTTATACACATAAAAACGAAATTAATCATAAATTTTCAAAGACACTGCATATTTTATAAAAAATTGTCTTGCTTTATCTAGTAATGCTCGTCTTTCTCGTTAGCGGTTAGCTGGTTGTGTTTTCAAAGAACATTCCAGTGTTGCCAAATTGTCAGAATATAAAATGTCATTTAAGATTTATCTTATTTATGCTAATGTCTCCAGCATCAAATTTAGAAAAAATTAAGTGCAAAATATAAAATAGTAGCAACTTCTTAAACTGTTTGCATTAATTTTCACATTTTCAATTTTGATTTGAACGCCAAATTTTAAGCCCTTCGATCAACTCTGATAAGTAAATAAAAGCACATGTATTACAAACAAATAAAAATTCACTAATTTATTTTAGTTCCACACATTTTAACTTACTTAAATCACTAATAATATTTTAATTACAAATGTAAAAAAAACACACAACACAAATCTAAAAAAAGCCGTTTTCTCCTATTTTCGAAAAATTAAAACCACGCCGAAAAATTGAAAATCACGTGATTTGCAGAACAGCACCAAACCGTTTGCGTGATTTTAAAACCGTTCGTGATTTGAATTCACGTGATTTCCAGAACAGACCTGATAATATAAAAATCACAAAAAAGTTTCCAAAAACAACTCAAATATGTTCGTTATTGACAAATGTACGATTGAAAAAAGTGCTTTTCAGATACGAAAGGTAAAATATTGAATAGAATTTTTAATTTCTAGTTCAGTTAAAACAAGTACAAGTCTTATTTGTTAGGTAAAATATTTCATTTTTATCAAAGTAAAGTCTTAATTAATTAGTTAATGAAACAATATTGATAGATTGTTAAGATAACTTAATCGAGTTTTAAAATATATATGAAACGTTAAGCCACGAAATATATGAAATAATTAGTAAAATACCGGCTGGTAAAGAAGAACGTATGGAGTTAATTTTATTATTTAGTTTTTTTAAGCAAAATATTCATTTTATCACTAGCTGAAAGAAGAACAAGAAACCATAAAACTTTAGGAGCAAACAAATCTTATAAGTAAAATAGAATATGCTGGTCTTGAAAACTTTTCGGGACATGTTATTTAAAAAGTGCAGTTGAAGGACTTAGGTTTTCAAAACTTTGAAGAAAGAAACGTTTTATCTGAGGCTGGCCTTTATAAGCCAAATAAGAAATTTATAGAAGAAATAGAATAACTATATTTAACTTTTCTTAATATTAATGTTTCTCATTTATTTACTGGCTCCCATATGCAAAATTTGTTGTGCAATTGAAATTCATTGTTAGATAGTAATATATAAAAAAAATTTATATGTTAAAATAAATATCAATCTTTGCATTTTTAATAAGCTCCCTTAATTTGGTAAAACTCTTACTCTACAATTACATTTTTAATAAGTTATGATAATAAACGAATTTTTATAAATTGTCTCATCATATATATATATATATATATATATATATATATATATATATATGATGAGACAATTTATAAAAATATATATATATATATATATATATATATATATATATATATATATAATACAAATTACACATATTTTGTTAAATAGATCCAAAATATTTTTTTCTTATTTAAATCTTTGGCAACACAAATTTTATTGTTTACAAAAAATATATTTCAAATAATTCCGGCAAACGTCACAAATTTTTTATGTGGAACGAACTACCTTCTATTTTTATATCATGGTTTATTGTGTATATGTGTTGTGCTGACAATCAAAATTTTTTAATATATTGGGTAGAGTGAATAAAAAGGTAGTTTAGACTACATAGTATCTAGTACTAGCACTACCTTAAACTTTTCAGTACTAGCAAGGCTGAAAAGTATAAACTACAAAAGCGTGAATAAATCTTTGCTACTAGGTAGCTAGTACTGAAAAGAGATAGCTTGTACTGGAAAATAAAAACATTTTAGTGTTGCCTCTGTTTAAAACACAAAAACAGTTTTTCTTATAAATTCTAAGCAAAATTTGTAGTAAAATATTTTGGTAACACTTTAAGTTTGTTTTGATTATTTATTATCACGATGGGTGACAAAAATAGTGCATATATTTTTGATATGCTCCAAAAGCAAAAAATTATATTTTACTCGGGAAATATTGGCGAGCGCCAATTTCTTTACTTGATGTGTTTTTCTTATTTTTCAATTCTCTATCGCCCCATATATTTTTTGATTGGAATTACTTCACTTAACTAGATTTATTCCAAATGACATGGCAAAAAAAGGCCTGTTATTTTGCCCGCTGTGTCGAAAGACATGGATTCTGCTGATTTTCAATAGCAAAATTTTCGAAACTATGTCTGATCGATTTTCGTATTTAAATTTTCTTTAGCTCATCTAGTGCCTTGGCTAAGTTGATTTCAACACTAACACAGACGGACAGACAGACATTGCGCAATAGAATTCGCTATGAATAAGAACTCAGAATGTATACACTTTATGGTGTCGAAAATGGATATTGTAGAAATTACAGACGGAATGACAGGCTTAGATATACCTTTTTCCACCTGTGGTGAAGAGTATAACAAACGACAATGCACTTTTTGACGAATAAATGTATTTCCAGCACCTCAATAACATGCTTTCAAAAATTTAAGTTAAAACTAGTAATTTTAAGTACTTACTAGTTTTTATTCACACATATTTTCAGCAAACACTGGATGAACTAGGCAACAAAAAGCACTAGCTATATCTAAAAATTTTATTAACCTCAAAACTAGTTTAAACTTAAGATTTGCTACTTTTAGCTAGAACTATATTTGTATTCACACCGCCCGTTAATTATTTAAGTATGTTTATTGTTTTTTAAATAGTTTTATTTTTATTTATTTTTTATCTCTTATCGTTTCAGACTGAAAGAACTTTGGCCGACCTTATGTTTCGCTAATATATTTTCATCTATAGAATCAAAATTTTATCTGTATTTCCTTTTATAAAATTTTATTTATTAATGTATTTATTTTGTTGCTATTTATTTTGCAGCTAATTGTTTTATATTTTACTTAACCTTTCCAAACAAACAGCGTGTGTAAGATTAAAATTGCTTCCTCAAAAGCGTTTCATTTACACAAACAATACTTATGTTGTGAAACTTTTTTGAGCATCCAAAGGTAAAGTCAATGGGTCGAGTGAATAAAAAGGCAGTTTATAGTTTAAGCTAGTGCTAGTACTAGGTACTATGCACTAACCACCGAGTATACAGAGGCGACACGAGAATATAGTCATCTCGTTTTTTCTATGCATCTCTTTCTTGACATCCTATCGACTACTACAAAACAAAATTGAATTCGATAGGATGTCAAGAAAGAGATGCACAGAAAAAAAGAGATGACTATATTCTCGTGTCGCCTCTGTATGCTTAGTGGCACTAACTTAAACTTTTCAGTACTAGCAAGGCTGAAAAGTATAAACTACAAAAAGTGTGAATAAAGCTTTGCTACTACTAGGTACCTAGTACTGAAAAGAGATAGCTTATACTGAAAAATAAAAACATTTGAGTGTTGCCTCTGTTTACAAAAAAAACCTTTTTTCTTATAATTTCTAAGCAAAACTTGTAGTAAAATATTTTGGTAACACTATGAGGTTGTTTTGATTATTTATTTTATACATAAAGTACATACTTATTATAAAAGTTTGTTTTGATTATTTATTCTCACGATGGGTGACAAAAATAGTGCAAATCATTTTGATATGGTCCAAAACATAAAATTATATTTTACTCCGGAAATATTGGCGAGCGCCAATTTCGGAACAAATCTAGTTTACGGGCACCGCACCAAAATTAAAAAAAAGTTGCCTACGGGGTGCAAAATGCAATTTTAAGCAAAAAAATATGAAGTGAAAAAATTGGCGGCAACCCTTAGTTTCGGAGTTACGGACCTCCGAAGTTTTTGTATCTAATAAGGCACATATCGAGTATTCGATGGTAGAATGGGACAAATATGGGTATCATTGGAAAGGGAATTTAAGGGCCTATTCAATTAAATAGAAAAAAAAGTAAAAATAAAATAAAAAAAAAATCAGGTAAGGCTCCAACAAAACTATTTTTTCCATATAAACATAACTTTACCCAAAAACGAAAGAATTTTCTCCTCTATGGTATAACCAACAGCGGCTTTGCTTTCTAAAGGTTTCCTGCGTAGCCGGTCTTCGGCCGGACCTCAGGATTTTCTCCTCTATGGTATAACCAGCAGCGGCTTCGCTTTCTAAAGGTTTCTTGCGTAGCCGGTCTTCGGCCGGGCGCAAAGATTTTCTCCTCTGTGGTATAACCAACACCGGCTTCGCTTTCTAAAGAAAGAAAGTATTTTCTCCTCTATGGTATAACCAATAGCGGTTAATTTATTTTGTAAAAAAATGTTTTTCCGCACCAGATTTTTTTATTTATTTTTTCAATTTTTCCTGCTTCAATAAATAGCCTCTTATATTCCGTTTCCAATGATACTCATATTGTCCCATTCCGCCATCAACTACTCGATAAATGCCATATTATTTATAAAAACTTTGGATGGCCGTAACTCCGAAACTAAGGGTTGCCGCCAAATTTTTCACTTTACATTTTTTGCTTAAAATTGCATTTTGCAATTTGGAGCGGTACCCGTAAACTAGATTTAAGCCAAAAAGACCAGGGGGGTTACTCTCTATTGCGATGCGAAAGCAAGTTCGATGCGATAAGAGAACAATTTGATACTTTATAATGTTTACGCAAACGCTTTCGGAAAATAATTTAAAAAAGAAGCAACTCTGGCACAACAAAATAAACAATAGAGAAGAATGACAAAATGAAATGTCAAAATTTGTAAATAAAAACATTTATTTTATTAAATAATACACAAAGCTTCGCGTCCAATGCAAAATATTATTAATTACAAACATTTAATGTTGACTACAAAAAGATCTTTGATGAACAACATGTTATAAATATAATTTTGTGTGTTTTTTATTAAAAAAAATAGTGATGGATTCAGTGGCATTATGGATGGAGGCGGCAAATGAACATAACATGTAAAATGTAATTTCCATTTTGCGAATATAACAAAACTTCTTCTGCAGGTTTTTTGTTTGCTGTAACATGTTGGGTAGCATTTATACTTGCGCCAAAGCATTTTGATCCATCCCCTTGTAAATATTTATGCTGCGTTAATTTCATATTTATCAAAATACATTACTTGTTTCCTACCCTCTTCATCTCTTATAGAAAGTTCTTTATAAATAATGCCGTCCGTCAGTTTTTTGACGCGTTGTTTGGCATTCCCACACTGAAATTGTCCCTTGGCCGAACCGCTGTGCTGCATTATAAAATCAAATTTCGAACTGCCGTTGCCGAGTCTGTAACCTTTTTGGCATTTCCCTAAAAAAATTTAAATTTAGATTATAATATAAAAATTTATTTATGCTTACTTACATGATTCGTTACCTTTGCGTTTGATATTTTGTTAGCGCAAGATATTTGCGTATAACGAACGATTTTGACATAAGCTTTCGTATTACTGAGTGCAGTGATACCATATTTGCGAAAGAGAATAAAATTAGATGCGAAAGAAAATACGAAAACGCAATGGAGGGTACCAATTGTTTGATTACGTGCCATTTTTCTTTCGCATCGCAATAGAGAGTAACCCCCCTGGTGTTATGCCCGCTGTTTCAAAAAAAAAGGATTATGCTGATTTTCAATAGCAAAATTTTCGAAACTATGTCTGATCGATTGTCGGTCGTATTTAAATTTTCTTTAGCTCATCTAGTCAATTGGCTAAGTTGATTTCAGCACTAACAGGGACGGCCAGACGGACATTGCTCAATAGAATTCGCTATGCATAAGAACTCAGAATGTATACACTTTATGGGGTCCGAAATGGATATTGTAGAAATTACACTTAGATATACTCTTTTTCCACCTGTGGTGAAGGGTATAACAAAGGACAATGCAATTTTTGATGAATATATGTACTTCCAGCACCTCAATTACATGCTTACAAAAAATTTAAGTTAAAACTAGTAATTTTAAGTACTTACTAGTTTTTATTCACACAAATTTTCAGCAAACAATGGATAAACTTAATTGTGTTTTTATGATCTTTTTATAAAATATTTACTATCAAAAAATTATAAAATATGAAGGTCATTCGTCAGCCCAATACAAAAAGCATTCAAGGCTAAAATGCACATAACATGATATAGTATTAAACGACATAATAAAAGTAGCATAAATTACAATTCTACACTACACTGTCGAGATTTAATCAACAAAGCAAACGGACAACTTTTATAAAAACACAGTAACTTTAAAATTTGTTTAAACATGTGTTTTGAATAGAACTGTGATTTTGTTAATTAAATACACTTTTAATTTGGTCATTAAGCTAAATATAAATAAATCTTTTATTTTCAAAATTTGGATAGAGTCCGCTGATGAGCTCTATGTAAATGTTATTAAATATTTATTTTTGGCAAGCTCTTAAAGGATTTAAACACAATTAAGCTAAACAAACTTAAAAATGAAATGGTAAAGTAATAGTGAATGAAAATTTTCAATTCTGCTATTCATAAAATCCGTTTTAAAACTAAAATAAGAATCGAAAAACTGACATGAGCCTGACTAAAAATAATTTAATAATTAACCATTTAAAAACTTAAACCTACACAATTTTTTTTTTTTAATTTTTCTTTTTAAAATATATAACTCTTATTATTTACATAGAATGAGTTTTTACATAAAGAGTTGCGCAAATTTTTTTCTCTTAGTTTTTATTTTCAATCTATTTTACAATATGTAGTAAATATAATCAGTTAAAGGAAAACATTACATGTGTTATTAAACTTCAATAAGCTTAATATACTATTTTCATTAGAGATGAGTGATATTTTAGTACCTGTGATTAAACCACTGTGATTAAAAAATCACTGGTCGCTATAGTGACTGAGTTGATCAAATAACAGTTCCGCGTAAGAACGTCCTTTTATATTTCCACAAGTACAAACTTAAACTTATTTTACTTTGTGAAAGAGAAATGTAAGTACGTTTGACTCTTTCATTCTTTCATATGAAAGTATATCAAAGCAGCTTCTTTGCGTGTAGCTTTTTCTTGCTTCTACTTATTAACAACAACTATTCTTTTTTCCAAACTTCACACATACTGTGAGCGTCAAAATAAAGTGTACACAAACATTTTCTTTAGATTAGTTTTTATTTCTGTCTTAAAAAATACTATTTTATTTAACATTTTATGTTTTTTTAATTGTTATTTAGTTCCCTACTTAAACTTAAAAAAACAACAAAAAAATTTACAACAACAAAATTTATAAAACAAAAACAAAATCTATTCCATATTTTACGCGTCAAAATAAAGTGTACACATATAATTTATTATAAAAATTAGAATGATTTAGTATTTGTTTGCTTTTCCTTTAGCTTTAATAAAGGCACTTAGTCTTCGGGGCATCGATTCAACTAGTTTTTTGGTTATGTCAGATGAAATTTTCTGCCACTTCTCCATTATAAGGGATTTAAGCGTATCCTTGTTAGTAATTGTCCTCTTTCGTATTTGCCAGTCAAGATGCTCCCACAAATGCTCAATCGGGTTAAGGTCCGGTGATTGGGGAGGATGATCTAATGTCTTAGGAGTATGATAAAGGAGCCATTCTTTTACTATCTTTGCCGTATGTTCGGGATCATTGTCTTGTTAAAAGATCCAAGGTCCCTTGAAGCCCAATTTATCCACACTACATGAAAAATTGTTTTTAAAAATGTTTAAGTAGTCCGCTTTATTCATGGTATCTTCAATAAAAACCAAGCTTTTCACTCCACTTGCCGCAATGCACCCCCACACCATCACCGAACCCCACCATGCTTAACCGTAGATATTAGATTTTGTTCAGCATACTCCGTATTTTTTGTATGCCATACTTTTACAGGTTTTTTCTGGCCAAATATCTCAAATTTACTCTCATCGCTAAATAAAATGTTATTCCAGAAAGAACCATCTTTAGTTTCGTACTTTTATGCATACGCAATACGTTTTTTCTGATCTAATGATATAAGTGGCTTTTTTGGCGGCAACCGACCATGTAGACCATTTGCGTGTAGAGCTCTTCGTGTTATGTTGGCGCTAACGTTAGTATTTTTTGTTGCTGAAACTTCCTCCGATATTTTAACAGCACTTTTAAATGGATTTTTCTTCACATCACTCAAAATAGACCTTATTTCAGACTCACTTCAAGCTCTTGGTCGGCCTGCACCTGGACGATTTTCTACTTTGCCGAATTTTTCGTGCTTATCAACTATTCTCTTTGCTGTATTATGGCTTCTGTTTATAAAAGACCCGATTTCACGAAAAGTTTTACCGTCTTTTCGAAGTTTTATCACAAGTTCTATGACTTCTGTTGATGTTTGTCTACCCATTTTTAATAAAATAATAAATTTCTTTCTGCAAAGAAGTTATAGTCCGAAAATTGCGTCTGTCTATTATAAAACAGTAGTAGTCATTTTAAAGAATGCTAGAAAGTAAATAAACAACAAAACGTAACGGTATTTTTTGCGATTCTACTTCGCTAAAATGCTACAAAATAAGATGTACACTTTATTTTGACGCGTAAAATATGGAATAGATTTTGTTTTTGTTTTATAACTTTTGTTGTTGTAAATTTTTTTTGTTGTTTTTTTAAGTTCAAGTAGAGAACTGAATAACAATTAAAAAAACATAAAATGTTAAATAAAATAGTATATTTAAAGACTGAAATAAAAACTAATTTAAAGAAAATGTTTGTGTACACTTTATTTTGACGCTCACAGTACATACATATGTAGCAAAAAAAGAAAAACAAAAAATTGTGTGTGCTTTTTTTATATTTATGGGCAAATTTATTTACAGCTGCGCTTAATCTAGAGATCAAAAACCTTTTTCCTTATGATTACTGTTTGCATAAAATATTATTTAGTATTATATAATTCCTACATAAACATCAATGTTTAAATAAAAAAGAACTGCAAACGGTGATCACGGTAACTATTAAAAAGAACAGTGATTTGAAAATCACGTTCACTGGTAACGATGTTCCTCAATAATCACGGGATCGCTCATCCCTAATTTTCATACAAACATATTCAGGCATGTCACAAATTCCGATCGGAATGGTTTTAATTCCGTATTAACAATTCCGATCGATATTGTTTTACCTTCTTTAGATTAAATATGGCAATATGCGCACACTAAAGTAAAAAACAATGTTAATCTGAATAAGATCACATAATAAAAGTAAATTTGAAAACCGCAAATAACATAATTTTTGCGAAAAAAAACCTACTTCAAAACAGATTTCATCTGTCTGCCTATAACAGCTCAAGTGTATGGTCACATTAACTATTGGGACACACTTATATCTCCAAACTTTAAACTTTTTCAACTGTTCAATAGTTTGGCAATATACATAAAATTGGAGCAACTATAGGGTCACTCCTTAATTTCCAAATTCAAATTATATACTTGCTGTTTTAGTAGATTTAGCAATCAGGTTCTGTGTAAATTTCAACCGTCTGTCTGTAACGGTTCAACAGTTTGGCCATATACATCAGATTATATCAACTATTTAATTTATAATATAACATTTTTTTATTTCTTATTGTACAAAACAAAGTAATGGACATTTTGTCTAAAATTAAGGTGTTTGTATACAACGGTTCAAAAAATACGGCCATATAGAACAAATTACATTAATTTTGGGAACACCCTTTAATTTCTAAATTCAAATTTTAAACTCGTTGATATAGCGGACTTAGCAATACAGGTCTCTTTTAAGTTTCCGCGTTCTGTCTATAACGGTTTAAAAGTTTGGTCACATACACAAAATTACATTAACTATTGGGACACCCGTAAATTTCCAAATCCAAATTTTATACTTGTTGTTATAGAGAGTTAGTAATACAGGTTCTTTGTAAATTTCAATCGTCTGTCTACAACTGTTTAAAAAGTGTGGCCATATACATCAAATTTAATGAACTATTGGCGCACTCTTTAATTTATAATTTGTAATATTAATACTTGTTACTATAACGGCCATAGCAATCGATATTCTGTCCAATTTGCAAGCGTTTGTCTATAATGGTTCAAAATATAGACCCATATAAGTAAATATACATAAATTATAGGGGCACCCTTTAATTTTTAGATTTATTTTTGTATAATTTTTTGTTTTTGTGAGCTATAGTAATACTAGTTTACAGAAGTGCCCTTTACAATTCATAATACACGTAAAAAATATGTATGTTGTATGGGGACACCCTTTAATTTTTAAGATTATGAACTGTTTTTAAAATGGGACTAATCTGTAAGCATAGTCTATCATATTACCAAAAATTATCAAAATCGGATCAGAAATGACTGAGTTCTGGAGGCACAAATATAAAAAAAGCAACATTTAGCCGAATTGTATAACCTCCTTTTTTTGAAGTCGGTTAAAAATTTTAAAGAAACTAAATTCCACTTTGAAATTTAAAAGTGCTTTGATTCCGAAGAAGTTTTTCGTTTTCTGAAGAACCAATTTACGGAATTGAAACCACTTTTGATCGGAATTGAGTTCTGTGACATAACTGATTATAAAAAAAAAGTTTTCTAACACTGTATATTTTAAATACAAAATTTTTATTTTCTATATTTGAGATCTAATACGTGTAACCTATTCAGTCTTCTGACTTCATCGTTTTCATCTAACAAGGAAATTGCTATATGTTACAATGATTACTAAGGCGGATAATGTATCGAGTGCTAAATTTATGATTGGCCGTTCCCCAAAACTCAATACCATAGTTCCACACCGGTTTCAGAAAAGATTCGTATAACTTGACTTTGTTTTCAAATGAAATCTTATTTTTAAACTGTAAAAGGTAATTTCCTTTATATATTTACATTTATAGGAAAAAAGAATGCATTTTAAAGAAATTTTTTGCTAACAACTTCTTTCACCTTCGTAGTTGAAAGTTTAGATGGTATATGTATACACTTACAAATTACTAATTACAAATTAGATGATCCGTTTTGATCGTCAAAGCTTTTTATCAATTTCATCTATGCAAGCAAAATGTTGAGTAATTTTAAAAGTTTTATACATATATGGAAATTACTTTTACTTTGTCAGTTTTACTTTCAAATTTTATATCTCAAATTTCAATATATGTATTAAAACACATTTCCAAAGTCCTAAATTTCACTTTTTTACGTTTTTATTAAAGAGTAGAGAAATGGCTACTAAAAAAATTATGTGTGGGTGCTGTATGATAAAAGGAAAAATGTCAACAAAATTTAAACAACTGTTGTAAAATGATTTGTCATACGATTACAAATTGAACCATTAATATGTTTAAATAAACAGTCCTTTTATATAAAGCGAAATGTTAATAATTCGTTATCGCAAGGGACCAGTAATTTTTAAAGGAGTTTTCGATAAAAAAAAAAGATTTCACTGTAACAGAGTGACGGTGCTTCCGAAACAAATAAAAAAAATTAAAACAAAATACAAACTTGAACTAAGATTTAAAATGTTTATCTCTTTTTATCACGCATTACAAAGAACTAAATTTTGATTAAAAGTGGTTTAGATTTTGCAAATTAGTTCTTCAGAAAACCAGAAACTGAAAATTTCAAAGTCTTTAAGATTTTGTTATTTTCGGTTTTTAAAATTGCTTTTATTATGTGTCCTTACTTAGATTAGCGTTTTTGTGTACTTTGGTGTGCGCAATAATGCCACATTAAAATTAAAGAGTGGAGATTCAGAATTAATTTAGGAATAAACTAAACTCGATCGGAATCCGAAGAAGGTAAAACAGGAATGCTCTTAAATCTGTATTAACCATGTGAATGAAATGTGTGACATGCCTGTATGATTTTCCGAATTATAACAGATCATTTGCAACTCATTATGATTTTACAATTTGAAGATATTTTTAAGGTACGAATTTTCGCTACCCTTTAAAAATCTTTGTTTTTATTTGATTTGTTTCCTTAATTTTTATATTTGAACTACAGCTATAAGTTAAGCGATTTTCTTTTATTCTAACAAGATTACCAATGAAAGGTTCTTTGCTTTTAAAAGTGCATTTTTTAAGTAATAATATACTAGTATATAGTAAAAGTTTAAATGCTTTAAACCAAAAACATAACCGTAGTAAATATAAATTATGTGATTTATTTTATTAAGTGTATTTAGTTACAAATAGAGTTTAGTATTTAAATAATAACTGTAACATAACATGCCACTTTGTATGCATTCTTAAATGTTTTGTTAAATGAAATGTAAATAAATTTAAAATGCTTTGTTTTGATTTTCTTGTCAATAAAAAATTAACTTAAGATTTGCATTCGTAAAAGATTAAGAAAAAACAATATTTTTATATAAAATTTATTCGAAAGACAAAGCAAATTTTAATTAAGATACTATTAAAATAGTCACACTTTGAATAAATATGATTACATACAAGTTGAATTATCTGTTACCATTAGTAGTATTTGTAGTACAAGTATAAATATAATTTTAGAAGGAAACATATATATATCCTATCAATGTAATATTAAAAATTAAATTAAAAAAGAATATAGTTTTATATAAACTGCATTTAAGACTTTTAATTGATAACAATAAAAAACTGTTTCAAAGAATATTTTTAAAATAGATTTGTTTGTGCATCATTATTTTTTAACGAATTAGTCGCATGCTGTTTTGAAAGCATTCAAACGTGTTTTTAAATCAGCTGTTTATTTTTCCATAAAAAACTTCAATTAAATTCAATTTTCTTTGTGAATTCATTAATAATGTCTTCAAAATGTAAAAAATATTGCGGTTATAATCCTCGATTTAAAATGCAGAGATCTGTTAGTAATAATCGGTTTCAGATGCTCTCTGATCTAGGGAGACGATGATGAAAGCGTTGAAAGTGAAGCCGCCCACGAGGTTGTTAAAATTCCACCAATAGTTGTTGACAATTGTTATAAATTTACATACCAATTACACATGCAAGTACTTGCATGCAAGTAGCAAATACATATTATCACCGAAAATATTAAAAAAATATTCGAAAGTGCTGCAAGTTGGTTGATTGTTTACACACGCAGGTGCAAGTTCATTTATAAAATGTATTCAAATCGTAAAAAACTATTAAAAATTTCTTTAATTATGGAATTAAAAAAAATAATAATGCTACAGCAAAACGAAAGGCCTAAAGAAAAGAGAGAAAGGAGAAGATATTGGGTTAAACCCTTTTTAATAAAAAGGTGCGACTTTGACATGGAAGCACATTTACTGAAAGATTTATTGTGGGAGGACGATGACAAAGACTTTAATAATTTTTGTCGTCTGAACAAAGAACAATTTGAGGAAATTCTAAGTCTGGTAGGTAAAACATATGTAAATAAATTTTGTTTGAAAATTATTTAAATATCGTGAAATCTTCATATATATTGTACATTATAGGTTGAAGATAAAATTAAAAAAAATGATACTCAAATGCGGTCAGCGATTTCTCCTAGAACAAAGTTGGCTATAGCACTCAGATATATGGCTACTGGGGATTCTTTTGGTTTTCTGGAGTTTTTAACCAGAGTTTCCAGAAGTACAATTTGTGTATTTATGCCAAACGTGATTCGTGATATATATGATGCTCTAAAAGGTGCTTATTTAAAGGAAAGTATATACCAAACAGAAATTTACCTACACTTATGGAGAAATACAATTTAAAAACTTTATTGTGTCTTATTGATTTTGCATTTGATCAAAAAGAGGGAGTTTACTAGAAATGTTTATAATTTCTCTTTTATAGTGCATTTACATTACATCGAAATCTACTAGATTTGATTTGAAATCTCTTTCAAAATCCAGTTCGTTTACACTGTATTTTTTTGACACTAGCATGATTTCATATTAATAAAAAATCAGAATAATTGTTATTTTAAAATTTTTTTAACATTAAATTTATAATTATCACATCATTCATTTTTCCCTTTTGTTTATATTTTAATTTTATTAACATTTTAGATAAGTTTCCTTTTATTGTTTTAATAAAACTGTAATTTTTTCTTGTACAGCGTAGTATTTTTTGGTAGAATATGAAAATAACCATTGTTGCATTGGTAAGTACTACTAGATTTAGAGTAGATTTCGTCAAAATCTAGTGGCTTAGTAGATTTTGTTTTGTATGGGAAATCTATTTAAAATCAACTAGATTTTACTCGAAATCTCATTAGTACTAGATTTGGGTATAATGTAAATGCACTATTAAATTAATTTAACCACAAATAGTTTTTAAGCTCTACTGAAAATTCTACATTAATACCATTGTTGGTGAAACTTTTCTTACAGAAATCATATGTGCAAAAAATTAATATGTGAAACCCAAAATTTATACCTTTTCATATTGAAATAAAAATTTCCAACTTTCTGGACTTCGTCCATATTTATTATTAAATCAATATGGTTTTATATCAATTTAAATTGTTTTTTCTCCTAGTGTACAATTAGCGTGATTATGTTTCGAAGTTTTTTTTTATAAATAAAGTGTTAATTATACAGATTCCGAATACTGCAGAAGAGTGGGAGGAAATTGCCAAGGATTTCCAAGACATATGGCAATTCCCACATACCCTTGGAGCCCTCGACGGGAAACATATACGTATCAAAGCCCCATCAAACTCTGGATCACAATTTTACAATTATAAGGGATTTTTCAGTATTGTACTTTTTGCGGCAGTGGATGCTCACTATCGTTTCCTTTTTGTAGATGTTGGATCAAATGGTAAAGCATCCGATAGTACAATTTACCAAGATTCATACCTTTACAATAGTTTAGAAAATGGAGACTTAAATATTCCGATAAATAAAGAGTTTGTGCCTGGTCGAGGCAATAAAATGCCCTATTTCTTCATCGGAGACGATGCCTTTTCTCTTGATAAACACTTGATGAAACCATACAGTAGGTGTTTAAAATTAAATGTTTCACAAGAAATATTTAATTATCGATTGTGTCGGGCACGAATGGTTGTTGAATGTGCTTTTGGCAGACTGGCTAAAAGGTTTGGCATATTCAATCAGGTTATAGAAATGCAAGCGTCAACAGTCGACTTAATTGTGATGGCCACATGCGTTTTGCATAACTATTTGACGAAGAAAAAAACCATAACAGAGCCTTTAATTGAAAATATGCCTACTACGTTTTCATCTATTGGTCAACAGGAATTTAAATCTTACAAATATGCCTGTAGAATAAGAGATGAAATTTCTAGGCATTTGATAACAGACGGTAATGTCGATTTCCAGTGGAAAAAAGTTAACATTGAGCCCATATATTTAAATTAATGGAAATATATTCGAATTTTTTTATGGTCAAAAATCGTAAATAAAAAACTTTTGTTGTTGTTTAAATTATATTTATTAATTCATTTTTTTTTTTTATAAAGCAAAGTAAAATTTGGTTTTATTGTATAGAATTTAAAATGTATAAATTCAATGTAATTTAGTTTTTTAAATAAATAATTAAATTATTTTCTATTTTTTTAAGCTTTGGGTCCTTATATTTGTTAATAATATTTTATTTCAATATTTCGGTACTTTCTGCGTACCTTCTTCAGGAAACAAAATTAATATAAAAGCAAAATAACAAAATTAATTAATTATGATTTTGTTCTTAATATATGTATGTAACACAAAACACTTTTTTATATTTTTGTTTTTTGAAAATTTTTTGAAACATTGTTTTTTAACTTCATTATGACAAAAAATTTTTTTTTCAATTGTTAATTAATTTTGTTATTTTGCTTTTATATTAATTTTGTTTCCTGAAGAAGGTACGCAGAAAGTACCGAAATATTGAAATAAAATATTATTAACAAATATAAGGACCCAAAGCTTAAAAAAATAGAAAATAATTCAATAAAAAAAGGGTCAAATAATCATTATTAAACTAATAAATAATTAAAGTTAAATTTGGTCTCATTCAATTAAATTTGTTCTAAACAACACGTAAAGTAGGAAGTATTATATACTAGAATAAGGCTGATTACACTAAAAATCAATTTTCATATTCAATACCTGCATCAAAAACTGCACAACTTAAAATATCCGAATTCGCTGAACTGCATGGAATGGAGCTTTCCAATGGCGTAGAACTACGTTCGTCAAAAGAATAGGAAGTTGGAGTGTTATAAGCGCTGTGTTCTGCTGGGTTGAGACTGTTTTCGTTTAATGATATTGGACGAAATCTGCTACAACGCAAATTTTTTATTTTTCGTTGGACTAATAGATTTTGCATTTCTCCCATTAACTCATACGCATCTTCTTCGGGTAACTTTTGCAATTGGAATGCAAGACTTGTGGCAAAAGCAGTAAATTCGTCTTCCTTGTTACTTATATTTAACAATTTATTTAGAGCATTATCGAACTTTGAATCTTCTTCCCTTGGTCGTTTACTTGATTGCTTCTTTGAGATATTATTATTTTCTTCACTGCAGCCTACAAAGTCTTGCGAGTTTTCGCTATTCCAAAAATAAGCATCCAAAAATATTATAATTAAAATTTTAATTGTGAATATACATACAGATACGAACCTTTTCTGAATTATCACAGGACTTTCTAATAATAATACTCTGGTCCAAAAAGCTCATTTCCTCGAACCAGAATAATGTAGGCTTGTATATTTCTTCAGTACCTGATCCAGACTTCTTCTTTATCTTATGTTTTTCTCCAGTGTATGTAGTCCGAAGGGAACGAATTTTTTTTTTTTTTAAATCAGCAGACATACCCATTTGCAACGCAATGTCCTCATATGCTTTTTCCTTTAAGTCGTTCCGCCTGTAGGATTTGCTACTCATGTTCCACAAAATATCATGTGAGCGATATAATGAAATTAATTTAATAATTTCCTCTTTATTTAGTTTTTTATCCATTATGAAAAATTTTTAATTTTTTGTGTACGCGCTATGTATGTATTTTAAAAATGAAGCCAATCTAGTGTTGCCGTTTTGGTAATTCTATAAAAGTCCTGAAGAGAACACTTTCTTTAACTTTAAAAAATAACATGAAATATATGTTTTATTACCATTTTTTATATTTGCTATTCTTGGTTTTTTTTAACCAAAAAAGCTTTATTTTTTTTAAACTAACGCATAAATTTTTTAAAAACTCATCATCGGTAACATGTTTCTTTAATTGTCATTTTACTTGCAGCAAGTGCCAAAAATTACTTGCACTCAAAAATCTCTTGTAAGTTGAGCTGCAAGTTCGAAAAATTTGAGTGTATTAGTGAAAAAGTGTGAGTTTATTGGGATTTTCGCACTTGCACTTGCAGGTATAATTGGTATGTTACTGAGGTTATAAATCTTATTGGTAAAATATGTAAATATAAAAGAATTTCCATCGAAACTAAATTAATACCGAACTCGAAAGCTGAGTATGATGAAACTGTAAGTAAACTAAAGATTGCCCAGATGAAATTCTTCACTCATCCTATAAAAGACAATAAAAGCTTATGCTGTTCGGTTTACCACAAATTAGCTTAGAAACCTTGAAAAGTGAATTTAAAGATGCATTCAACATAGAATTGGTCAACGTAAAAGAAATAACAACTACGCGCTCAAACTCTGACGATGCATTATATATGGTGGAGTTCAACCGAAGTCAAATACCACTAGAGAAGTCCCCAACGTAAGTCAAGAGGTCCTACTCAATGCTCTAAATATGCTATGTATGGATATGGATCTTTATGCTGAAGCCTGTATAGGGTGCGGTTGATCCCATGATTACTCAAACTGCCAACTTAATAAAACAACAGAAGATGGACCCGTTATTTACAAATGTTTTAATTGCATTAAAAAGAAATTAAAAAATGTTAATCACCGTGCTGACGATCCTCTCTGTCCTTCAAGAAAAGAATATTTACAGATCCGACAAAGAACTACTAATAGCAGGCGACCAGTACGACAATACGTCACGACGACATTGTTTCTATTTCATCAGAAGATAAGCGGCATGAGGCAAGGGGTTACGAGATGCCATCTTCTCAAAAAGTATCAGGTAAACGTCAAAATAATCGCCCTCATCACGTATGTCGTAGTCGAATTGTGACAACAGTCGTAGTCGAACCCAAATTTACTTTTAATTGGAATCATGTAAGACTTTCGACGTGAGTATTTTTTGTAATGGACTTTTTTTTACAAATTGTTTGTTTTATGAGTTACCCTGTCAGAAAAAGATCAGCTGTTAGATAAAAACAATTTTAATAGGTCTGTCTGGGTACTTTTCCAGTAGCTAATACTCAGTAAATTTTTTTGGGAGAGTAAGACCAATTTTACTCTGTCGGCTGAAAATATATCAAAAAGTACGCAGACAGCATCCAGTAAAATCTTGCAAGAAAACAGCTGATCGGTGTGTATACAATTGAAATAACAAAGCAAAAGATTTACGCAAAATTAAATTGAAAACCGATGGCATAGGATTTTAAACAGGAACCTCGATTTTCGGAAATGTCTTCGAAATTCCTCTTTGCAGTAATTGGGCACTATTTCTTCCACATACAGCTTTACACAACTTCTTTGTTTTGGCTTCATAAGAAAAGGCTTTAGACTGGAAAATATATCATTGCCTATGCATCTATTTTGTAGTATACTTAAAATTGTTTTGTTTATTATAATTTATTATAAACATTAAAAATCAACACAATTCTAACTACTTACCTATGCCATTGTTAAATTTCAATTTTTATTTTTTTCACAAAAATTATTTCATTCAAAAAGTAAATAAAAACAGCTGTTCAAACTAGTTGCAAAATCTTGCAAGAAGAAATTTCTCCAGTAACATTTTGCAAGTTCTCTAACTGCCAACTGTCAAAAAATTCTCTTTTTGGCTCTCTCGCTGAAACAAATTTGGAGTACGCAGACAACATTTTGCAAGATTTTGCAACATTTTGCAGAAAATTATGCAAAATATGTGTACGCAGACAGACCTAATTACTAAAAAAAATTCTCGCGGTCGTGTATTATTTTAAACAAATTGTTAAGCATTGCCCATTTTCAAGTTCTGATGAAGAAGATGACCAAGGCGCAAGTGAACTTAGAACTTTTCGTAGAAACCTAAGGTGCCGATCAAACATATTTGCCCTTCCAAGTTCCATGTAAGTATATATGATGTGCTTTGATGCAGGAAAAAAATAAAATGTACCTTTCTCAGATTTATAAGCAACTTCAGACTCAACAAGAATGCTTTACGGTACGTACTAAGGACGATTTCACCTAGGCTTGGGAATGCATGCAGATCAACGCGAATAAGTAAGACATTGCGACTAGCAGCAACAATGCGAATCCTCGCCGTAGGAAGTTATCAGAGGGGCGCTGGGAATGACTTCAATGTGGGTCTTGCACAGTCTACAATGAGCAATGTGTTTCTAGAGTGCGTAGATGCAATGTATGCAGAACATTGCCCTAAATGGATTTTTTTCCAAATGACAGAAGAAGAAAAGACGGAAAATAAAATAACATTTTTATGAGAAGACGGGATTCCCCGGTGCAATTGGTTGTGTTGATAGTACACACCAAGTTTTAGCTCCACGCCTATCGGAACGATTTAAATATTACAACAGAAAAGGCTTTTATAGCTTAAATGCAATGGTGGTAAGTAAGAATCAAACCAAATATTAAATGTTTGCCTTAAAATCAAATATAACAGGTTTGTGACCATAAACTAAGGATACGGTATATTTCACCACAGCATCCAGGATCGGCGCATGACTCTTTAGTATGGAATGTCAGTGATCCATATCTCAGACAAATGGTAGCAAATGGTAAGAGGAATACATGGCTGTTAGGTAAGTTTAAATTGCATATAGTGCTACAAATCAAAAAATTATATATTTAAAGGAGATGCAGGGTACCCACTGGAGCCGTATTTAATTACACCTTTTAGAGCAACATAAGAAAGCAGCACAGAATCACGTTTCAATACAGTCCATGCAAAAACAAGAAATGTGTTGTAAAAAATAGGTTCCGTTGTGTGCTAGGGGCAAGACAGCTCCATTACTCTCCACAAATGGCTGGAAAAATAACAGCAGAGTGCGCAGCTTTACACAACATTTGTATTTTTTATAAGCTTGACTCGAGTGAATTTGACACCGCATTAGATCAAGAATATTCAGATGACGATAGCCAAGAACATTTCGAAGACACAGCTACTAATATAAGATTAAATATAATGAACTCAATGAATTTATTCAGTTAATTAATTTCTATTTATTTAATTCACTTAAAAAAGTAGAAACGCCTTTGGCTAAAAATATAAATAAAAAAATTACATAAAACAAAATAAGGTACTCAGACAAATTCACTTTAAAAATAATGAGTACTCCGACAAATTCATTATAAAACTAGTAGGTATTCTGTAAAAACATAAAGTACTCCGACCAATTTTCTTCATGATTTTATGACATTCTTCTGTATGAATGTCTGCTCTCTTCTATTTCAACCTTACGTCTTTTAAGTTCTATTTCTTGCAATCTTAATTTTTACTTTGCTGACCTTCGGATCTCTTTCTTCTTTAATTCTTCTTCGTACAGATTTAGTTTCCTTTTTTTAAGTTTTAACAGGTCTTCTTGAACTTTGAAATTTTTCCGGTACACAAATCCTTTTGAACTTTCAGCTGTTGCTGCAGGAGTGTTTCCTCATCTACTGCTTTAGAGTGTATCTTTCTCTTTCTACTTTGTACATTGGATTGACAGTCTAAATTTATATTACCCACGCTAGCTTCACTATTTACATCCTCAGCATTCGTTTCTTTGTAAAGATTAACGGGAGCATTTTCAATACCGAATGTTGGTCCTTCTGGCTCTATGATGGAATCCATTTGCAGTAGTCCTGCGACTGCCTCTTCTAGTGGTGTCAACACCTTTTGCCTAAATGGGCCAGCACCAGTTTGACGGTATTCAACTCTGTTGTGTACGAGTTTCTTTTTAATACCTGTCTTCATATCTGCCCAAACCTTCATCCATCCTTCGGTTTCGCGAGTAGGAGGACCAATGCTATTTAACTTTCTTCTTATTTCGTTCCATTGGTCCTTTATGCCATGTTTGGATTTACTACCATTAAATCGACCAGCCTTTCAAATTGTTTAGGAGTTGTAATTTTTAACCTAAATTATGAAGTAAAACACTTTTTTAATAAAAACATTTGTTACAATTAATAAAAAGTTCTTACTTTTTATTGAGATCCATTTTTTACTGGCTTTTTTAACTTTTTTTCTTTTAATACAATGTTCTCACAAGCAAAATTGACTACGAATATTTTACTCGAATTTCACAAACAAAAAGGGCATACAAAATGCCTACATTTGTAATAGATCGACGGCAGAGTCGCATTTCTGTCGTAAATCGATATCAGTGATACCATATTCATAAAGTAACAAAGATTCGATGTGAGTACGACTTACATGATCAGGGTGAATGTTTCTTATGCTTCAGTTGATGGATCAAAACAAAGAACTCAACAAGACGATAATTTGTCAAATGAACAAATTTTAGATATTTATTTCGAGTATACAGAGGTGTCACGAGACTATAGTCGTCTCGTTTTTTCTATGCATCTCTTTCTTGACATCCTATCGACTTCAATTTTGTTTTGATTTGTGTTTCTGGCGCAAGAAAAAATTAAATGTTTTATTATAGACAAAAATAAGGGTGGGTTTTATGAAAATTTATAAAATTAAAAAAAGTGATATTTATATGTTATATTTGTATTAATCAATTGACGAAAAAGGTTATAGTTTTTAATTTTAGTACGTCCACAAAAAATGACACTGCATTTCTGCCACAGACCACACTTTCTGCATTAAAAAACACTGCAGATTTAGAGACTTTTTCACTTCTTTTATCTTGTAAGACGACAGCATATCACATTTTTTTAGCAAATTAAAAATACTTCATAAATGATTTCTTTATTTACTAGAATAAACAATATTTTTTTGTGCCAAACCTTTTTGTGCTGTATGTTTTCTTGTAAAATATGTAGTTTTTGGTTTGTTTGTTATGCCTTGTTCATAACAATTTAGCACTATATTTGTCTCTTTCTTGAGAACCTGCAATAAACCTGAATATATTGTTTTTCATATGCCAAGGGTTTCACCTCTGTATGCTTAGTGCCTTAGACGTATTAGAAAAATGCAAAACCAAGTACGATAAAATGAGATTGCTTGTAAATATGTTTAGATATGCTATATAAAAATTTAATATGCATTGGAATGCCCAGGGTATAACGACTCCAGTCTCGATAATAGAACTTGAACTCGTGTTACATCAAAAACAAATAGACATAGTTTGCATAAATGAAACATTCCTCAAAGCTAATCACAATTTCAAATTAAGAAACTTTAAGGTATATAGTGAAGACCGTACTACACATGGTGGAGGGGTTTTGATTTCAATCAAAAACTCCATTCCCCATGAACACATTTCAAAATATCCAACAGCAAAAGTCAAAATGTATCTATAATAGTTACCATAAATAATAGACCAATAAGATTTACTTCTGTTTATTGTCCAAATTATACAAATGACTTTATTAATGATATATACATTTTAACCACAGCTACAATTGATTATTTTATACTCGGAGATGTAAATGCTCACCATACAAACTGGAACTGTTTTAAAAATAACACGGCAGGCAACAAACTTTTCAATCATCAAATGACCTCTCGTTACTATATATATATAATAACATCACCCTAACAAATATAGGAAATAAGTGAAAAAATCCTAATCAATTCTTTATGTAGTAAATTTCAAAAGAATCCTTTTATTAACTATTGCTATATTTTAAAAATTAATTGTTTTGAAAGAATAAAAATAAACATATAAAAAAACATATATAAAAATAGCTTTGTATTTCAAAGGAAAAAGTATTCGTACATACTAGTGAAAAGGATTTTTTTAGAAAGTAAATAAAAAATTAATAGCTAAAAAAGCTATATATATATTATCCATGTTGATTTACAAAATCAAAATGTTCTGAATCAAAACGTTCCATCTCGTCGAAAGAATTTTTTTTGGAACAATAAAGGTTCGAGCAGCTCGTATTGGATTTTATTATACCCTTCGCCATAGGTGTCATTCCGTTTGTAATTTCTACAATATCAATTCCGACCCCATATATATATATATATATATATATATATATATATATATATATATATATATATATATATATATAAATATATATATATATATATAAACAGTGGTCTATAAAACTATAAAAAAAAAATCCACCTTGATCTAGCATTTTTCAAACTAAAAATAATATACAACAAACTTTATAATTATTTCTTTTTTTATATTTCATTTTACTCATAAAGTAAAAGATACAAAAATATTGTAAATGTTGAAATTCAAAATTTAAATAAAAATTATCCCGTTAAATTTTTACAAGTCACCAGGTCCTGCCTGTGCATAAAAATAGTGCCAGCAAATTTAGTTATCCAAAATATTTTTTTTTTGTTTACTCACTGGATATTTTCTAATTAATTATTATTTCTTTACCTCAATACTTCGTGGAATAACCTTTATCTTTTATAACGTCTGATCGTAGTTTTGGCATTAAGTCCAAAAGTTTTTAGCAGGTTTCTACAGGAATATTTTTCCATGCATCCCGAATTGTAGTTCAAAGTTCGTCTTTATTGGATGAATTTATTCGATAGGACTTAAGTCTGGAGATTGCGCCGGCCAGCTTAAAACCTTGACGTTATGTTCTTCAAACCAGTCTTTTGCACGCTTCGATGTGTGTTTCGGGTCATTGTCTTGTTGAAACACCCATCGAAGCGTCATTCCCAATTCTGAGTAAGGCATCATAGTGTCATTAAAAATTTGAGGCTGCTGTAGTCTAGGTGGTAAGCACGTTGACTACAAATCTGGCTGACCTGGGTTCAACCCTTGCGGCAGCCAAAAAATATAAATGTTTTTTCTGTTTAATGGTATAAATACATAAGCAGAATTAACATAAAAACATGCAGTCTCCTTCGTCGGTATTTCTTCATAGCATATTCGCCGGCGAAGTAAAATAATTAATAAAATGGCTATATCTATCTGCTTTCACCACCTGTCTTCTATCTCATCTATCCCTTTCCTAAAGAATGTAGCACGGTTAAAAAACTAAGTAGGCATTAATGCCTGAAGTGCTACTGCTCTTAAAAAAAAAAAAAAAAAAAAAAAAAAAATATTTGTATAATAAGCGGCATCCATTCTACCCTCGATCCGAATATTATTATACAAAAAACATCCCCATGCCATTATGTTTCCGCCTACATGTTTAATAAGTTTTGTGGTGTTTTGTGGACGGAATTCGGTATTGGGAGGTCTTCGTACAGAAAGGTTGCTTATGTCTGAATTAAACAAATTAACTTTCGTTTCGTCAGACCATAGAATATTTCTCCATTTGCTTACAGGCCAATCTATATGATTTTGGGCAAATTCTAATCCTTTCTTTAGGTACTTTTTACTTAGGTATGGGACATTTCTACTACTTCTAGCCTTTAAATCAATTCTAATAAGAAGCCTTCTTATGGTTGACGTAGAAACATCTAGATTATGCTCCTGTATGTAAACTTAACGAATTCGCCATCGCTACCACCTTATAATTGATACTCCTTGTGTATTAATTTTTTTAAATTTACGGAGAGACCTGTCATAATTTTGAACAATGTTTTTGTTACCATACTAGAAAACTTGTACGTACCGACAAAGTAAAATTTATTTAATAATAGTAAACATACAATAACCAAAAACATAAATAAAAAAAAAAAAATACAAACAAAACCTCCTTAAATCTCCAAACCGCAAAATATATCCTGAAACAATTCCTCAATCCCTGAACTCAATTTTTCATCCCCATTTTAAAAATAAAATCGCCGATTTGGGAATAAATCTCCTAATCTGACAATACTGAATGCAATAATAGGAAAATGAAAAAAGTGATGTAACATTTGTATACGTGTGATGTCTGTAACAAAAAACGTTGCCAGTGACTTTTTTTAAATAAAATGCAAATTTTTCACGATCCTTGGAAAATATTTAATCAAAAAACTTTTTCTAAGCTGCATTTTGAACTTTTTCACCTAAAACTTAGACTTAATTAACAAAAAAAATTATTTATTTTTATTTAATACCAACCTCTTTTTTAGTATTATGAAACACAACTGCTTTTTGCTTGAAATTGTGTTACCAACGTATACGGCAATTTTTCATGAAACTTGCATGAAATTTTTGTTTGTGAAGCAGGAGGAGTAAGCAATATGGTATTGCTTGAGTTTTGAGTGGATGTTACTGTTGCTAATGTTTAATTTTAGATGACGCATAACGCTGTAACTTAAATACAAAATTGAGAACAAAAAAATGCCTTAAAAAATTGCATAGTCTGGACTTAAAGTATTAAGTTTTACAGAATAAATGTATTTAAATATGTTTAAATGGTTTGCACACGCATTCCTTGCATTACAACAAGATAAAATACTGTCGCACTGTGGCGTAAAATACAAAAAATGGAATAAAAGTCTGGAACTTCTGAACTACTTGTCCGATAGTCATAAGCTTTTCGCCTATTGCATTAGGATACACCCTGTGGCAGTACAGGGTAGTGGCACAGGGCGTCAAAGTAGGTAACCTCGAATTTGAAAAATATTTCAGAGCTTATAACTTTATCAAATGTGAACCAATTTCAAATGTTTTTTTATTTTTAGTAATGTACATAGATAGATAAAGGAAAAACGTGCTTGGACTTTGCATGGTTTCTTTTATACTTTTCGAGAAATTTGACTTTTAATTTTAAAATACAAAATTTTTACCATGAGTTTTTTTAGTTTTTCACCTGTAGTTTTTTTTATATACGAGATAGAACTATTTTAAAACAGATTTAGAAAGCTACTTAAAACCAATCGTACTAGAATAGCAATTTTTTTAGTCTCGAACATTTACATTTTTGTTAAAAAAATTTCCCATATTCGAACAATGCTGACTGTAGGGTGCTTCACAAAAACTCCATAAAAAGACATAAGGTGAATTACACAAGGCCTTACGTATTTTTTTGAAATATTTGGTTCAGTTCTTTAATGTGTTTCATAGTTTCAGGTGTCGGCTTTATTAGTCCGCCCTCAGATACATGATCAACCCACGAATACGTTGGACCTTCCTCGTTTTGTGCCACTGCAATATGTGGGATATAATTTTTAAGTTTGTGTGAAATATAGCCTGCGAGGTTGTCGAGACCATCACATTTAATTCTTTTTTTTTTATTTTTTATTAATTTTCACAGTTTTCACTTTAACTCTGTTGCACTTTCCATATACAAATGAAGTTTATTTACAAAAAATATTCTATGCCTACGTCACACATAAGAGAGAGAACGCTATAGAACAAACGAACGGAACTGCGCAATCTTGTTTTCTTGAATCATGAAACTTAATGTCACATCTTCATAATAATACCAAATAAACAGCAATTTTTAAGACAATCAAGTAATATTTTAAGCAGTTTTCTATTTTTAATTTTTCCTTTTTAAAATAATCGCAAACTATCTAAAAAGTCTATGTGTATATATAAGACCTTACACATGTATGGTAATCTCTTTATACATTAAATTACTTTTATACATTTTTATAAAAAATATACATACATATGTTTATATGCCCATACTTTTTATTAACTAAATTTTGAAAATAAAGTTAAAGAACTGCGCATTATATTGCAATGATAAGTCCAATTTTATTTAATAACAAATCAGAGTGCTATATTCGGTTATGCCCAATTTTATATACACTTCACCCTCTATGTAAGTCTTGTTTAGTAAAGGAACTTTAATCAAAAAAGCAAATATTGGGCTTACAGAGAATCAAAAAATAAAAAAACATTTGGTATTGCATATATGTACATATATAATTTTACACAAAAATGCCATAGGCTATTAATGGTTAAACATTTTTAGTATTTCCTTAAAGATCTCTTCAAAAGCTTTAAAATGATACCCATATTGATATTTCAAAAAATTTGAAAATTTCAGACCCAAAATGGGAGAGCGCGAATTTTTTTACTTGATGTTTTTTTATGTTTCAATTCTCTATCGCCCCATATATAATTATTAATTTTTTGATTGGAGTTACTTTATTCTTCCAAATGACATGAACAAATTAGAGGTAGGCGTGGTGTTTTGCCTGCTTGAAACATTTCAAGACATCTTGTTGTGATAAAGACATATTAAGATATCAAGACATTTTTCAAATGCACACAAAAAAGTATTTGTGTTTTTAACCGACTTCAAAAAAAGAAGGAGGTTTTCAATTCGGCTGAATGTTGCTTTCTTTATGTTTGTGCCTGCAGAACTCAGTAATTTCTGAACCGACTTTGAAAATTTTTAGTAATATGATAGATTATGCTTACAGATTAGTCCCGTTTTAAAAAAACAGTTCTTAATCTTATGTGTATTATGAACTGTAAAGGGCGCTTCTGTAAAATTTAAAATAACTGCGTGTCACTATAGCTCCCAATAACAAAAAGTTATACAAAAATAAATCTAACCGCTGAAACTTAAATGGTACCTGTATTGCAAGGCCTGCTATGTCAATAAATTTATAATTTTAATTTAGAAATTAAAGGGTGCCCCATAATTGATCTTGTGAACCGTTAGAGATAAACGCTTGAAAATTGGACAGAATGTCGATTGCTATGGACGTTATAGTAAGGGTGCTCCAATAGTTCATTTAATTTTATGATTATGGCCATACTTTTGAACATTTGAAGACAAACGCTTGAAGTTTACAACGAACCTGTGTTGTTAAGTCCGCTATAACAACAAGTATAAAATTTGGATTTGGAAATAAAAGGGTGTCCCAATAGTTGATATAATTTTAAGTATGTTGCCAAATTTTTTAACAGTTACAGACAAAACGCTGAAACTTAAAAGGGACTTGTATTGCTAGCCCCGCTACATCAACGAGTTTATAATTTGAATTTAGAAATTAAGGGGTGTCGCAATATTGATGTAGATTTTCATATATGGGCCTATCTTTTGAACCGTTATAGGCAAACGCTTGTAAATTGGACAGAATGTCGATTGCTATGGTAACAAGTATTAAAAATTATAACTTAAAGGGTGCGCCAATAGTTTATTTAATTTGATGTATATGGCCATAATTTTTAACTGTTGTAGACGGACACTTGAAATTGACAACGAACCTATATTGTTAAGTCCGCTTTAACAAAAAGTATAAAATTCGGATTTGGAAGTTAAAGGGTGTCCCTAATACAACATACATGTTTTTTATATGTACGTAAAGGGCACCGCTCTAAAAATTAAAAAAAAAACTGAGTATAACCATAGCTCCCAATAGCAAAAAGTAATAAAAAAATAAATCTAAAAATTAATAGGTGTCCGCCTAGGTGACGCAAATTGACCTATATGGGCCTTTTTTTTGAACCGTTATAGACAAACGCTTGGAAATTTGATAAAACGCCGATTATGATGTCCGTTATAATAACAAGTAAAAATGTTGTAAAAAATATAATTTAAAGGGTACCCCAATTGTTCATTAAATAGGTGTATATGGCCAAACTTTTGAACAGTTGTAGACAGACGATTGAAATTTACTAAAAACCTGTATTACTAACTCCTCTATAACAAGAAGCTTATAATTTGAATTTAGAAACTAAACGGTGTACCCAAAATAATGTAATTTGAGCTATATGGCCGTATTTTTTGAACCGTTATATACAAACACCTAAATTTTAGAGTCTGTCCACTACTTTGTTTGGTATAATAAGAAGTATAAAAATTTTAATTTTAAATTTTTTAGTATTTTCTTAAAGATCTCTTCAAAAGCCTCTTAATGATACCCATATTAATATTTAAAAAAGAATTAAAATTTCAGAGCATCGTAACTCGGAAAATATTGTCGAGCGCCAATTTTTTCTCTTATTTTTTTAATTCTCTGTCGCGCCATATATTTATTATTTTGTTTGGAGCTACTTTATTGTTCCAAATGACATAAAAAATAGAGGTAGGTGTGTGTTTTGCCTGCAGCCTCGAAGGACATGGACTGATCATGCTGATTTCCAATAGCACCTCTTTCGACGGACATCGCTCAATCGACTTCGCTTTGCATAAGATGTCAAAATATATATAATTTATTGGGACGGAAATGGATATTGTAGAAATAACATACGGATTGTATAATTAATAATTTTTTTTTAATTTTTTTCCTGACCAGGATTCGAACCATCGATTTTATAAATTAATGAAATTTTACTTTATTTTCGGCTTTTTGGTTCTTTTTAATTAATTTCTAAACATTTTTAGAAAGAAAAATTATTTACAAATGTATGCGGACGTTTTCCAAAGAAAACAAGAAAAATTAGACGCTAGCAGAATGAAATGCAGCATTTTCTGGACCGCCACATCCTTCATCAGCAGTCTTTGCATCTATCTACCTTATGTTATGTAAACAACATCGTAAACATCATCTATTTAACCAACTAATCTTAATGTTAATTTGGTGAGACGAAGTTCACACGCAACTTAAAGCTTTTTTCTTTGCCGTTCTCTTTGTAACTCGTCTTGTACATTTGTTGTTGCTTTTTTTTGTGCTAGCAATTTGATAGCCACAAAATGCAACTTTTAATTTTTTATTTATTTATACTTGTTTGCTCACAACATTATAGACACTGTTGCTCTAAACACATTCGCCACAGCAAGATACACGAACACACGACAGCAAATGACTTCAGCAACATTTGTCGCCTTATACGCAGCTACATAATTATTTTAAAGGCAGCAGCTACATAATAAAAATACAAATTAACTGTATTTTAGTGATGTTATTTAAGCGATTTTTAAAGAAGAAGCTCCATTTTTAATTAAAAAAATGTTTTAACTATTTTGTAAGAGGCTATTTAAAGAGTAGAATAATTCGTTTGGATTGTCTTTAAGATTGAAAATATATAGAAGTATTTCTCAGAAGCAATAATAAGTACAGTGTGTGTGTAACGTAGTTTCTTGTCCACTAAAATAAAAAATACTAAAAACAACAGTTTTTGATATCTATTAAAACCAATCGTGTTATGTATTTACAGATATCCCATACGACAATTGAAACTAATATAAGTACTCAACCAGCAAGTACTAAGAACAGTAGGTCGATTCACTAATTTTTAACCACGTTGGTTAAGGTTAATTTTAAGTAAACCTATTGTGGTTTGCACTAACCACTATATTATTCTTTAATTCATTTTTAGCCACACTAAGCACTTTTAAATTTCTCCGCGCTTAAATTAATATACGTTGACATTACTGCCAAGCGAAATGACAAAATAAGAGAAAAGCACAAAGAGGAATACAAAAAAAAACAAACCAAAAATAGTTTTGTGGAGTAATAATCGTGCGAATTTAATATTAAAATATTTTCTTCATGGCTTTTCGGAGCTAATATTGGTACATGAGTGCAATCGATTGCACCAATTGTACCAGGTACAAAAGGCGAAGCAGCTGAAGCAAAAACAGCTTTTGCAACACGGCGATCTTCTTGAGTCATCGGAAACTTAACCACTGAGCAAAACAACTTCCTGTTTATACCTTCAGTTACTTTGTGAATGCAGCGGCTTACGGACGACTGGCTCATGGATATACCCCATTGCTCTCCTACAGGACGTTGGTAGCATCCAGTTGCATAAAAACGCAAAGTCGCTAGCACCTGCATATAAATAACTTTTCATTTAATTATTATTATTATTATATTTAATAATATACCTGTTTTTCAGCCGATATCGCAGTAATCCTACAACCCTTTAAACTATCACCAAGTTGCACAACGATTTCTTGAGCCATTTCCGGACTTACGCGGTATAGTTTTTTAAATTCTGACGACGTCAAGTCGAAAGGATTATCTAATTCGCGAAGACTTCGACGGTTTACTGAAGACGCACTACTAAATAAGTCATTTTGTGTTAGAATGTAACCCAAATATTCAAAAGCCATTTTTTATAAAATTAAAAAAATAAAAACTTCTACTTTTATATTTAACGCCACCAAAAATTCTGCTGTTAATAAACCAAAATGTCTTGGCTAAAAAAACAGCTGATATTAAAAGCCAGCAAACAATGTTAAACTCTTGTGGTTTTGGCTAAAGTTTATAGTGCATTGCAACAGTGGCTAATTCAGTGGCTAATATATTTAACCAAAACAACCTTGGTTTAAATAGCATAGAGAATCGACCTACAGAAGTAAATTTTTTATGTTAAACTCTTGTGGTTTTGGCTAAAGTTTATAGTGCATTGCAACAGTGGCTAATTCAGTGGCTAATATATTTAACCAAAACAACCTTGGTTTAAATAGCATAGAGAATCGACCTACAGAAGTAAATTTTTATCTAAATGTTGTCCACACAAAAAAGGAATTTTAGTTTTATGTACATCTTAATACTTTCCTCAGAAATTTTTACAATTATTCTTCGTACACTTTCGCCAGGACAATTGTAGTATTTTTAATTCGTCGGTGTGGCATTTCTATTTTTTTTTTTTAAATTCAAATTTAGAAAAATATGTTTTAAGCAATTATTGAAAAGTATGTAAAAAGTGTTAAAATTTTTCAATATACAAAACTAAAATGTGCTGACAACTGCTTAAGTACAATTATACCGGTAAAATTGGGTGATTTTACATTGGTTTCTCTATTTTTCTACGAGAAAAAAAATCCGTGTTTGAACCAAGGTTCTAAAGGATCTCCTCACAAACTTTTACTCAAATCTATTCAGCAGCACTTACGTGAGACAGATAAGAATTCAATAAATATGTATTTTGTATTCCAAATTAATTATTGTCTTCACCAGCAACACTATTTTCCTTAAATATTTCATGTACTGAAATTATCCTGTTACAGTTTTATTATAGATTTACACTTTAATCTTTAAATAAATAATTTTTATTTTAAGCACTTATTATTTTACATGTCTTATAGTACTGACATCACTAAACTGTTTATTGTCGCCAATAAAAATAGAAATTAGCAAGGCGAATTAAATACAAGGTGATAGCGGTGGCGAATTCAATTCTTTTCCCTGGTATTCTAGCTGTCAAACTCCATATCAAGGCGAATTAAATACAAGGTGATAGCGGTGGCGAATTCAATTCTTTTCCCTGGTATTCTAGCTGTCAAACTCCATATATAAAAAATCTGTATAACAGTTAGATAAATTTTTTATATATGGAGTTTGACAGTAAGAATACATGGGAAAAGAATTGAATTCGCCACCGCTATCACCTTGTATTTAATTCGCCTTGCTCCATATATAAAAAATCTGTATAACAGTTAGATAAATTTTTTATATATGGAGTTTGACAGTAAGAATACATGGGAAAAGAATTGAATTCGCCACCGCTATCACCAAGGCGAATTAAGTACAAGGTGATAGCGGTGGCGAATTTAATTCTTTTACCATGTATTCTAACTGTCAAACTCCATATATAAAAAATTTATCAAACTGTTATACAGATTTTTTATATATGGAGTTTGACAGTTAGAATACCAGGGAAAAGAATTGAATTCGCCACCGCTATCACCTTGTATTTAATTCGCCTTGGCTATCACCTTGTATTTAATTCGCCTTGGAAATTAGTTTAATTTGACTGCAGCGGTGAATTCAGCCCAGACAACAACCTGCCGCCTTCAAGGCGAATTAAATACAAGGTGATAGCGGTGGCGAATTCAATTCTTTTCCCTGGTATTCTAATTGTCAAACTCCATATATAAAAAATCTGTATAACAGTTAGATAAAATTTTTATATATGGAGTTTGACAGTTAGAATACATGGCAAAAGAATTGAATTCGCCACCGCTGTCACCTTGTATTTAATTCGCCTTGGCCGCCTTGTTGCCTTGCTGTCAATAAATTAATCGTCTCAAATGTGAGTCAGTATCATATTGACATTTATGAGTTATGCTATAAACACAATCAAAGGCTACCGACCATCGACTACCAACTACAAAAGTAGCTGGCTACAAAAATAGCCAAGTTGCCAGCTACTTAATTCTTTTAACGACCATCGACCACTAACTACAAAAAAAAAACATCTGTTTTGACATATGTATTTAAGTTAACCAAAACAAAACAGACTTGATTTTTTTAAAGTGAATTTGTATAAAAAAAAAATTTTAAATGTCTCAAGAAAATTTAATTAACTTTATAAATACTATTGCTAAAATAGTGGAAACAAAGACTTCAGTGTATGAAGTGTCCACGTCCATATTTGCATGTAAACTGAACTAAACATTTACATTAAACAATATAATAAATGTATATAAACAGTAAAAATTACTATTATATACTTATCAACCCAAAAAATAAATATAAATGAAACAAATTAGAAATTTATGAAAAAAGAACTAAATGGAAAATTTCACAAACAAAAAGTAAATGAAAAATGCGCCAAATAAATAGAAAATGAAAAATTTTTTTTTTTTTTTGAAATCTAAATTTAATAATGGCAGTGGTATATAACTACAGCGCCAGGGTATCCCACAAGTATTTTGATATAACTAGTCTCTCCAGGAACTGCACATCGACCTATACCTTCGTATAGGAAGTGGAAAATACTGTTAAATAAAAACTGTGCGCGTTGCGACTTCAATTATAACTTCACTTTTTTGAAAAAAATCTGCTCGCACGCAGATGTTCCCCCTTCGAGATAAAGTAATAAACTGATGAAAAATGTAAACAAATTAACAGATGATTATTACTTTTCAATGGTGCCACTATAAAAGTTTTTCGCGTTTTTAATAGCGATATTTAATGTATTGCGTTTTTAAAAACACCATTTCATGCATTTATTGTATTGGCACCACTAATCTGTTTTTTGTAGCCAAGAAAAATATAAATTAGCCTAAGTTGGCTACGGGCTACAAAAGTAGCCGTGTAGTCGGTAGTCGTGTAGCTTCTAAAAGAATTATTCTCATAAGCACGCATGTATTCTATTTTTGACATCTTGTAGTCGATGGTCGGTGGACATGATTATGTATATAGCATTAAGTATGAATGTAAATACGTGGTGCCTAGCGTTTGTTTTAATTTTTAATTTTTTCCCTGACCAGGATTCGAACCACCGGTTTTATAAATTAATGAAATTTTACTTTATTTTTGGCTTTTTGGTTCTTTTTAATTAATTTCTAAACATTTTTAGAAAGAAAAATTGTTTACAAATGTATGCGGACAAATTTTTTATTATTATTTTTTTTATTAAATATTATTTTGGAACAACAAGTATAAAATATGGATTTGGAAGTTAAAGGGTGTTACAATAGTTGATATGATTTGAAGTGTGTGGCCGTACTTTTGAACCGTTATAGATAGAACGCTAAAACATAAAAAGGACCTGCATTTCCAAGTCCGCTATACCAACGAGTTTTTAGTTTGAATTTCGAAATTAAAGGGCGTCCCATAATTACTGTAGATTTACTTATATAGGCCTATATTTTGAACCGTTATTGACAAGCTCTTGTAAATTTGATGCAATGTCGATTGCTATAGCCATTATAGTAAGCGCTGATAATGTTTAAAATTATAAATTAAAGGGTGCACCAATAGTTCATTTAATTTGGTATATGGCCATTCTTTTAAACAATTGTAGACAGACGTTTGAAATTTAAAAAGAACCCGTATTACTAATTCCTCTATAACAACAAGTATAAATTTTGGATTTGGAAATAAACGGGTGTCCCAATAGTTGATACGATATGATGTATGTGGCCGGACTTTAGAACCGTTATAGACAGACAGCTGAAATTTACAAGGGACATGCTTTGCTAAGTCCGCAATAACAAGAAGCTTATAATTTGAATTTAGAAATTAAAGGGTGTTCCCAAAATTAATGTAATTTGTTCTATATGCCCGAATTTTTTGAACCGTTGTATACAAACACCTTAATTTTAGACAGAATGTCCACTACTTTATTTGGTATAATAAGAAGTATAAAAATGTTATGTTATAAATTAAATAGTTGATATAATCTGATGTATATGGCCAAACTGTTGAACCGTTACAGACAGACGGTTGAAATTTACACAGAACCTGATTGCTAAATCTACTAAAACAGCAAGTATATAATTTGAATTTGGAAATTAAAGAGTGACCCTATAGTTGCTGCAATTTGATGTATATTGCCAAACTATTGAACAGTTGAAAAGGTTTAAAGTTTGGAGATATAAGTGTGTCCCAATAGTTAATGTAACCTAATTTATGTGAACATGCACTTGAGATGTTATAGGCAGACATATGAAATCTGTTTTGAAGTCGGTTATTATTAAAATTATTAATAATACCATGAATGTACTTTAGAAAGATAAATATATTTTATTAGTATCATTAAGGTTATTGAATATGAATTCAGCATTATCAATTTGATTGATATTAACAGTAAATTTAAAATAAGTTTTTAACCACTCAAGGAAAGGTAATAATAAAATTTGGATTTTATGTAATTGGTTATGATGTTTTAGACTGTTTGAAAAATAATTGTATACATCTCTAGCGTTTCTACATCAGATAGAAATCTGAGTTATGCATATGGCGAAAATAATACCAGTGAGTGGGATATTTATGTATTTTATAATAAATAATTTGAAATTTGACTTTTTTAAATTTGGGCAACGGAATGTTTTTTGCGTGTCATTACAGCAGCACCATCTGCTGCAAATCCAACCATGTTCTCCTTATAGTCAACGTCATTGTCGATAAAAAATAGTTAATAATTAATTTGTGAAAGCTAAATTCGTCGCATTGGTCTACAAAAACAGATTTCAAAATCTATGCAGACCTGTAGTGCGATTCACTAACTTTTAACACTTTAAAAGGTGGTTAACTTCAATCACACATTTTATTGTTTGCACCATGATAAACAGTTTTATATTTCCAAGGCACATTAATTTTACAGGTAATAGCAGTTCTAAAACAACTACAACAATAAGTAAACAACATGTCTTTTGTTTTTGTAAGATATATTTTCAGATGTCAAATCGACTGACGCACAGTGGTTTGAAAACGATTTTTTTTAAACAAAAACAAAGTTTTGTTCTGATAAAGTTTAAAGTCTTGTTCTGATAGCGCTTTTCGTTAAAAAGTTACAAGCCTCTGAATTGATAAAATGTAAAAAATTACGTTTTTTTAAGGATTTTCCGCAAAAAGGTGGTATTCTTTTTTTTTTGGCTTATGTAATATAAATTTACTTTAGTACTAGCAAATTTGTTAAACCACTTTTAAGACAAACTATAGCAAATGCGAATAAAAGCAAAATTAGATCAACAATTATAACGGTTTGCCCTCCAGCCTTTTCCAACATTGCCAAAATTTAAAATTATTGTAAAAAAAGGAAAACGGTCTCCACACTTTGACTACATATACCAAGAAGGATTTAACATCCTCGTGGTTAATTTAGGCCTATTTTGTAAAAAAAAAAAACAATTTTTAGGGACATTTTTACCCTTTCCGGGAATTTATATGTTAAAACAAAAAAATTTAAATTTTATTTCACCATTTTATTAAAAACTCTTTTAGTTCTATCACTTCAAAATTTTGTAGGAATAGCCCGATGCATTATGATATATAATTTCACAAAAAACCACCTTATCATGATTTTTTCAGTTTTTAAAAATGTAGCGCGAATAATAATTATAATATTATTGATCTAGATGACATAAGCTTCCTTTGATGCTACTTGCATGCATATATTTAAGCTAGAGGAGCTTCCTTAACCTCGCATTCTCGTGATTCTGTCAGCTTATTTTTTTATATGTAAAAACCAAAAATGTTTATAAACACATTTTGTACCAAATATCTTGGTTTTAAAATATAAAATGAGCAAACAAAATCATGAGGAGGCGAAGACTACAATTTTTAAATAAAATCCAGTTTCAAAAAGTTTGTGGACCTTTTTTGTTTTTTGAAAATTTTAAATATATTTCCACAACACCACTGTAAGAAAAAAATTATTGTGGGAAAAAAATTATAAGTGTAAACAAAATTTGACATCTGAAAACATAAACAAGAAAGTCAACTGATCTACTGCCACTACCTAGTATATTAATCTGCCTTGTATATTTCTCTCTATTCAAATTGATATTACACGGTAAGTCTGCCAAGCGAAATGTCAAAATAGAAGAAAATAACAAAGAAGAATACAAAAAAAAAACAAAACAAAAACCTTGTGATTAATAAATTTTAAATAGTTTTCATAAATACATATGTATAGATATGTATATTAAACATATATGTATGTATTTTTAATTTTGGGTTCTTGTGTGTGTGTGTGTGTTTTTTTTTTTTTTTTAATTTAGTTGCTTAGTTTATGTTAATTATTTATCTAATAAATTTTTTGCTTTGTACTTTATTATTTTTATTATTATTATTATTTTTTTAATTTCATTGAATAGTTTATCTTTTTATTTAATTTTACATTTTTTAACGTTAGAAACTGCCAGAATTCAACCTTTTTTTTTAATAATAAATATATAAATGAATAAAGTCGTTTTATTTCACAAAATCATTAAAAAGGATTTTATTTAATAAAATAAATAAATCGTACACTAAATACTCGAAAGCCATGTTATTCAACGATTATTAGATACTCGGTAAACAAACACTTTTTTAAACGGATTTAACCACACAAAAAATGCTGCTGTTAATAAACCACAATTTGTTTTGCTAAAAAGCTGACTGAAGCAGCTAGCAGCTGAAGCAGTAGATATCGTTTACAGTATTAGTGAATAGCAAAATGGTTAATTTTTTGGTTAACATTTTTAAACGAAACAATTGTGGTTTAAAAAGCTTAGTGAATCGCACTACTGAAGTCCTTAATAAGTATGTTGCTGTTTTTTTTCATATTGGCATAGTTTTCACAGACATCCATGCCTTAGTACTCGTAGTAGTAGTAATTGTTGAACAGACACTACATTAGATAATACAATCGTCGGGAAGTTTCTTAATTACGAAGTATTAAATATCGATACCGCTATTTTTTGTTTTCGGTAGAATTGATAATTTATTTTATTTCATTAGAGTATCTGCCGGAATTACCCAAGGAGTTTAATGAGTTTTCCCTTGTATAGATTTGATGGAAAATTTCTGTAACCTAGGATAGACACTTATGTTAGCTATTGAGTACTGTACAAAACGCTTAATCAATTTTTATAAGATCTTTTAATATTATTGTAAAGAGGCTATTTGTAAGAATACTTTAAAATTAAGTTTTGCCTATTTATTAGGCGTAAGCTGAGAAGAAAGTGATCGGTTAAGTTGGTTTATTGTCGCAGATACGTGTAACATCCAATTGAACAGGGTTTTTCCATTAACATTTTCAGTAATGTTCCCAGGATGTATTTTTGCCATTAAAATCATCACAAAATTATAGAATCACAACTACAAGCCGCGTTTGAAACTGAATTAAGGTAAATTTCAGTTTGAATAAGAGTAACATTAATTTGGAAGACGTCAACATCGGTCAAACGATTTTGCTATACATAAGAGGTCAGAATATATGTATATGTGTACTTTATTTATACTTTTCGCTTTGTTTTAAATGCGAAAACATTTAGCCCTTGCATCAGCTTTTGACATACTATAACAGCCAAAAGAAGTCAACATCAGCAAAAATGTTATGTTTTCTCTTATTACAATGTTAATATCCGTATCAGAACAAAATTTATAGTCATTACTAAAATATTTTCTTGTTTGCAAATAACAACCAACAAAATACATAGCAATATATACAGAAATACAACAATATTTCTGAATAATTTCACAATGGCATCTCTATAATATTAGCTGCACTAATACACTTTTGTTCTCAGTTTGTGTATTTCCAAACCCGTTAGAATTACAGTTACTTTTGAATGCATTTTATGCAAATTGACCAAGAAATTATTTTATCGTTTATGATAAAGGTGTCATTATAATTTTTAAAAAAATGAGAAAAAAAATGTTAATAGGAACTAGACAAATTATTCTAGAGCTTAGAAAAAAGGGTAAAAATCATATCGCGAAATAGCCAAATTCGTTGGAAGACACCAGACTTCATTAAAAAAAATTGTAGACAAATTAAAAAAAAAAACTTTTAAAAGTTGATAATTAATGAATTGAAATTTATTTTGGCTTAAATTCATTTTTATACCCTTCACCACAAAAAGTGGAAAGAGGATATATATAAGTTTGTCATATCGTGTGTAATTTTTACAATATTCATTTTCGACCCCATAAAGTATATGTATTCTGACTTCTTATGCTTAGCGAAATCGATTAAGCGATGCCCGTCTGTTCTTCCGTGTTAGTGTAGAAATCAAGTTTGCCTCGGCAAACGATCGATCAGATATAGTGTCGAAAGAAGTGCTATTGGAAATCAGCATGTTCGGTCAATGTCCTTTGAGACAGCAGGCAAAACACAACGCCTACCTCTATTTTTTATGTCATTTGGAACAATAAAGTAACCCAAACCAAAAAATAAATATATGACAAACTTGGCGCTCGCCCATAGTTTCCGAGTTACGGGCATTGACTCTAGTGGTCAAATACATATACATATATAGAAGTATACCAATAGACCAATGACAAAAACAATTTATTTCTGAAAAGGTTAAATTTATTTATTTTGTGTTATTTTATATTATTTATTTATTTCTTTACTCAACTTTGGGAATTTGCACGAAAATTGTTTTCTTACTTTAAAAATGGTTAAATGAAAGCCGTTTAGAAAGAATTTAGTTCTTCTTCTTCTTGCACGAAACAGCCTAATCTTTTTCTTCGTGCAAGTTATTGTATGCTGTGCAACAGCCTTAAAACACAAACCAAATAAATAATTTTTTTTTGCTGATTTATTGATATTAATTTTTCTTATTAAAACAGTCAATATACTTTGAGTTTTTATTTTGTGTTTAAAATTTAGATTTTGTGTTCTGTTCTTTGTATAATTTTGTCTCTTTATGAGAGAAAATAATGCTCTCATTTTTACGAACTTTACCCAAAAGTAAAGACACAGACTTATTATTTGATACTGAATTGTTCTGTTTTGTTATTAAAAATAATTTTTATTTTCTTTAAAAAACTCTTGTGCTAAAATCACCGATATTGATTATTGAGGGTTAAATACCACTTACTTAGCTCTTCAGGAAACTTGCCACAAACATTCAAAATAAACTGAAGATTTTTGCTAAACAATAAAGTAAAAACAAAAATCTGCACGAAAATCCCATTACTGTTTTCAAATGTGCTGAACACGAATTTGAAGTCAGATTCTGTCTATCACGCACAGTTTCTTGAGAAATTCTATTTTTTTTATCCAAAAATGTGAGTTTTTTGTAAATTTGGCGAATTTTTTTTCGGCATCAAAACACAGTGAAAAAAATTCAAAAGCCCGATGATTTTGAGCGCAATGAAGTATATTTGCACAAAAAAAATTTATAGGAATATTACAAGTGGTCGAAGAAATATGGCTAAAAGTTTTTTTTTTATGGTGTTATCCTTTTCATTCATTGTACCAATAATTTCGTGCTTTATCATCAAATAAGAATTAATAAAACAATAACAAATGCACCAGTAAACATCCCCTACCTTAAACATAAGCAAAAAAAATTTACCGTTTCACAACAAAAAATAAAGCAAGCTATAATGAAGATAGAAATAAAACAATAGTAAATGCACTACTAAACATCCCATACTTAAATTATAAGCATGGCACATCTACTGTATTGAAAAACCACAACAACAAATAACCAATTCAAATTTAAAGCAAGAAAACAATTGGACAAACAAAAAACTCAAATGAAAATAATTATTTTATGATACCAAAAATTCCTTCCTGAGGTTTAATTGCAATAATGTTATAGGAAAGCAAATTATTTCCCTGAATCCTTATTAATAAGCCATTCATATGACCCTCGCTTGAATTTATAAGGAACTCCACTACTTACCAATAATCCAAAACAAACTGCAATGATAGATTTAAATTTTAACTAAAAAAACAAAAATAATAACAACAAAAAATGTTATTATATTTGGTAACATGTACTATTTTTCCGTCCGTACACGCAAAGAAGGAGCAAGCGCAATGCGCATAAACGATTGGCTCTTTTCTTCTGCTCTGCTCTTTGCGCATACCTTAAAAAAGAGTAAGCATAAAAAGAGTGCGCAAAGAGCAGAAAAGCAAAAGAGCGAGCCTAAGTTATTCTTTATTTTTAGTATATTGCATAAACACAACTTCATTTATAATCAAATACACTCTTGTACGTAACTTATTACTTATTTGTTGTTAATTGTAAACTCCTTGCTCCAGAGGTGAAATGTTTTTACACTCGCCTGTTTTAGTTCGTCGCAATTCTGTGATGCAGTCTACCACATAAATTGATACGAATGCTCAGCCCTCGGCTGAATCCAATATTGGTTATGTTTTTACAAATCCTGAACCTAATGTTGAAATTTGTTCCACGAAGGTTAAGCTTCCTCAATTTTGGACGAGCAGTCCAGAAGCGTGGTTTATTCACGCTGCAATTACTGCAGATGCAATTTGCTTCCAAAAGGGTTACACAAGATTTGACTAAATACGAATACATCGTCACAGCTCTAACTCAAGATGTTATTGTGACTGTTCTTGATGTCATTCAAAAACCACTTTTAAGTGATCAGTATAACAATTTAAAGAAAATACTTATTGATAGACATTCTATGAGTGAAAGCAGAAGATTATATAAAATCTTATCTGATTCTGAGATTGGAGACCGTAAGCCATGGGAATTTTATCGGTCTTTAGCTTTGCTGGCTGACTCAAGTTTTAACTCTGATATGTTAAAGAAACTTTGGTTAAGAAAATTACCAAAAAGTTTGAATGTTTCTTTGACTGGCTCAAATTTAATTGGTATTGGTGAGCTAACAAATTTAGCAGATAATATTTGGGAGGTGTTACGTGGTAATGAGCGTGTGTTCGAGAACCTGCCTCAACACATGGTAGTTCCTCTAATCTTAAAAAAGTGGTCAAGAATCGTGTTCAAGCTACAACAATATTTGTAATAGTTTTAAAAACCTTTCATTTGGTGTTGCCTCAAGGAAAAAGCAGTTGGATGAATATCAATATAGGTCTTTTAATGGACGTTTTAACAGGAGTAATTCTAGGACTAGGTCGGCTGTTAAAAATTGGGTCTGCGACTTTCCATTTGTGTTTGTCATAGAAAACATAGAGAAACCAATGCTCGGAGCTGATTTCTTGCACAAATTTGGGCTTTTAATTGATATTAAACATAAAACATTAATTGACCCATTAACTAAGTTGTCTATTAATACTTTATCTCAGTTTTGTAGAATTACTCTACCTAAGATCTTTACTGTGAATAATAAGTACGTAGATTTTTTAAGGCGATATCCATCTTTAATATCGGAACCAGATTATACATGTAAAGTGGTAACACTGACAAAAAGAGTAAATCATATCAGTAATGAATAAAGGAGAGTAGAAGTTCAGTTAAAAAGAAGAGCAGAAGCGATCTGTTGGAAAGAAGTTTTTTTTTTAAAAAAGAAAATCAGTTGAAAAGTTAAGTTGATCAAAAATCAGTTGTAAAGAAATTAAATTAATAGAAAGTTGTAACAATAAAATAGTTGTTAAAAAATATTAAATTTAGAGAAAGTTGTAAAAAGTGAAGTTGAATCAGAAAATCCGTTAAAAAAAAAAAAGAATATACAAGTTAAAAGTACACTAAGCAAACTATGAAATATTAATCTAAACTACTACTTATACAATTTTAACAATATTATTTAAGTGAAATTTAAATAAAAAACATTTAATAATCAATACAGTTAGTGAAGCAACTTTATTTCTTTTCATTACTTTTTACATTTAGGGGCTCAACCGGGATCAGAAGTTTAATACACTTATGAACTCAAAACACAAATAGCAAAAAAGAGCACCGTTATTTTTTTTAAGTTAAATTAAGCCAAATATGCATAACAAAGTACAACAAAAGTGTAAGTGCCGTTTGATTTAAAATAAGTCAAAATTTTACAATAATAACTAAAATACAATTTCCCGTAATATAAAAAGTGCACTAGTATATTAAAAACAAAGAATAATCCAACTTTAAATGAATAACGAAGAAAAGGTAGAGCAGCAAAGAATTTCGACAAGATTAAGAAAAAAAGAAGTGGAGAAAAAAGAATTGGAAAGTAAATTACAAACGTTCGACAAAGAATCAGCAGAAGAAAACGAAGATTACGTTAAAGGTTGTGAAAACAAAAGTGAAGAAATGTCAACAAGTGATCTAAAAGCATTAATAGAAATGCTCGCCAATAAATTTGAAGCCAATAATGAGATTAAAACGGCAGTGTCGATAGATGCATTCGCAAAAATAATTAGTGAGTTTGACGGAAAAACAGTGCCGGTTGAAAGATGGTTTGAAATTTTCGAAAGTAATGCGGTGGCATATGAATTAAATGCGAAACAAAAATATGTTCAAGCTAGAAACAAAGTCGTTGGCGTGGCAAAATTGTTTTTAGATACAGAAAACGTTAAAGATTATTCGGACTTAAAACGAGTTTTGTGTCAAGAATTTAAGCGCGGTTACAATGCTTTTGAAATCCACAGAATATTGTCAGATAGACAGAAAAAACCTAATGAATCCTTTCATGAATATCTATGAAATGAAAAAAATTGCAGGGCTCGGAAACATGGAAGAACGTGCGGTAATAAGATACGTAGTGAACGGGTTGAACATTTCGAATAGTGCAAAACAAAATATGCATGGTGCAAAAACGTTTAGAGAACTTAGAGAGCAATATGAAATTTTTGAATATATTAATGAACAAAAGCCCATAGATCGAAAAATCTATTATAAACCAGTAAAAAGAAACTCACATGAAAATATGAAATTTTGTTTGAATTGTGACTCAAAAGAACATTTAAGAAGTCAATGTAAAAGTGACACAAAGTGCTTTAAATGTAATGAGTTTGGCCACAAAGCAAAAGAATGTTCAAATCGTAAAAATACAAAATTTAATATAAATTTTGTTGTGAATAGCAATCAATTTAAAATAATAATACTGAACAATGTAGAATTGAATTGTTTAATAGATAATGGTGCTGATGTGTCAATTATAAAAAAAGAAATATATGAAAGAAAATTTGCTAATTGTAAGTTGAAAGAAAATAATGCAATTTTACGTGGCCTCGGTTGTAAAGCAACCAAGCCAATTGGCTCCATTGAAGGCAAAGTGCAAGTGGATAAAATAGAAAAGAACCATAAGTTTTTAATTGTTCAGAACAATGCGGTGAAAGTTGATGCAATACTCGGTTTTGATTTTATAAAACATTTTACATTTAAGTTTGAGAATGGTTACACATTTGCATACAAAGGTTTAGAACCGAATGAAAATGGTTTGAATATGTATAATATAAACGCTTTAGAATTGGACATTTCACCAAAGTATGAAAGTGAAGTAAAAAATTTAATTAATAATTATAAACCCACCGAGGAACTAAAAGAATCGCCAGTTGTAATGAATATAATACCAAATGAGCAAATGAAACCATTTCGACATGCACCATCAAGATTACCAGTACAAGAGCAAGCAGCAGTAAATCATCAAATAGCTGAATGGTTAGAGAATGGTATTATTCGTAAGTCCTACTCAGAAATCGCCAGTAGATTAGTTGTTGTAAAAAAGAAAGATGAAAATTATAGAATTTGCGTTGATTTTCGGCAGTTAAATTCAATGGTGTTAAAGGATTGCTTTCCAGTGCCAAACATTGAAGACGTTTTGGAAAAACTAAACGAAGCAAGGCATTTTATTACCATGGACCTTGAAAATGGCTTTTTTCATGTTCCAATCGAGGAAAAGTGCAAAAAGTACACAGCTTTTATAACAAAACAAGGGCTATACGAATTTAATAGAGCACCGTTTGGTTTCTGCAACTCACCAGCAAATTTTGTAATTTATATCAACTTCATTTTTCAAGATTTAATTAATGCCGATGTAATGGAACTCTACATTGATGATATCGTTATTTTCGGAAAAACACCGCAAGAATGCCTTTTAAAGCTGCAAACAGTGCTGAAAACAGCTGCTATGTACGATTTAAAATTTAAGTGGCAAAAATTTGCGTTTTTAAAGATGAAAATTGAATTCTTAGGGCACATAGTCGAAGATGGTTAAGTTTGGCCAGGAAAACAAAAAGTTGACGCAGTAAATAAATTCCCAGTGCCGAAAAACATTAAAGAAGTGCAGTCCTTTTTAGGACTAACAGGCTATTTTCGCAAGTTCATACCAAATTATTCCAAAATAGCAGCACCACTCACAAATTTATTAAAGAAAGAATCAATTTTCAATATTAAAGAAAGTGAAAAGCAGGCAATTGATATTTTAAAAGCTAAACTTGCCTGTGAACCTGTTTTACGTGTTTATAATAGGAACGCTGAAACCGAATTGCATACCGACGCATCGAAGTAAGGGTTTGGTGCAACACTAATGCAGCAACACGAAAATAAAATGCATCCAGTATTTTTTTGGAGTAAGAAAACATCACAGCAAGAAAGTGTGCAACACAGTTATACGTTAGAAGTGAAGGCAGTTTATTTAGCACTAAAGAAATTCAGACACTACTTGCTTGGCATAAATTTTAAAATTGTAACAGATTGTGAAGCTTTTACTCAGACCATAAATAAAAAAGATTTGCCAAGAACGGTGGCACAGTGGGTAATGTATATTCAAGACTTTACCTTTATAGTCAAACATCGTCCAGCAAATCGCATGAAGCATGTTGATGCGTTTAGTCGTTTTCCAACAAAAGTTTTTGTCATTTCATCAGAGTTGACGTGTAGATTTCGAAAAGCACAGAAAGAAGAAGCAATACTAGAAGCATTAAAATTGGGTCCGTACGAAAATTATAAAATAAAAGGCGAACTTCTGTACAAATGCATAAAAGGTCTTGAGTTACTAGTTACGCCAAAATCAATGGAACTGGAAATAATTAAAAATGCACACGAAGAAGGGCATTTTAGTGAACAAAAGACTGTATATATCATTGAACAACAGTTTTTTATTCCTCATTTGGACAGAAAAGTTGCAAAGGTAATAAGAAATTGCATTAGATGTATCGTACATAATAAGAAGCTTGGGAAAAAAGAAGGCCTTTTGCAAATTATTGATAAAGGCGATGTCCCTTTACACACACTTCGCATCGATCATCTGGGGCCAATGGACGCAACAGCAAAAAATATAAATACATTTTGGCAATGACTGATGCATTTTCTAAGTTTTTATGGCTATTTCCAACAAAAACGACTGCGGTATATGTATAGTGGCAACTCAGCATGTGGTTGGAGATATCGTTGCAATAAAAAGAACATAATTTATAGCTGGTAAAAAGTTAGCTAGTGAATATTTAGGACCATACAAAGTTAGTAAGGTAAAGAGAAATAACAGATACGAGGTAACAAAATGCGGTGATTTTGAAGGACCAGGAAATACGTCAACCAGTGCAGACAATATGAAGCTGTGGAAAACTACAGAAGCTTACGATGAGTTTTGGTCGTCATCTGGGACAGAAGACGAAGAGGATGGCCGAATGTAAAGTGGTAACACTGACAAAAAGAGTAAATCATATCAGTAATGAATAAAGGAGAGTAGAAGTTCCGTTAAAAAGAAGAGCAGTTGTCAAAGCGATCTGTTGGAAAGAAGTTTTTTTTTCAAAAAGAAAATCAGTTGAAAAGTTAAGTTGGTCAAAAATCAGTTGTAAAGAAATTATATTAATAGAAAGTTGTAACAATAAAATAGTTGTTAAAAAATATTAAATTTAAAGAAAGTTGTAAAAAGTGAAGTTGAATCAGCAAATCCGTTAAAAAAAAAAAAAAGAATATACAAGTTAAAAGTACACTAAGCAAACTATGAAATATTAATCTAACTACTTATACAATTTTAACAATATTATTTAAGTGAAATTTAAATAAAAAACATTTAATAATCAATACAGTTAGTGAAGCAACTTTATTTCGTTTCATTACTTTTTACATACAAAACCAGTTTAGCACACAATGGTGCATAGCAGAGAACTGCACGAGTACACCGCAACTCATGAGTACACCGCATACTTACTCTATACATACTCTATACTTTTCATACTCGAGTATTATAAACACCGCAAAAAAGTTTGGGTGTTTATTTTACCCATTCTTGTAAAAACGAGTATCAAAAATATCCCAATCAGAATTTTAAGTATTTTTTATACTCGTACGCCAGAATTTTTTAATTCTCTTTATTTGTAAGCAACGTTGCCACATTTTTACCCTATTAAAGTTTTTTACTGCCGTTTTATGAAATACTGCATTGTATGCAGATCTATTTATAAACAATAAAAAAAACAAAATTTGATCAAATCTATTGCTTAAACATTCTAAGCAGAAAAACAGACAACAACCGTTTTCATAGGTATGAAATACTACACATATTAAATTAAAAAAATGCATTAAAAACCGCTGAAAGGCACAGCTTTTGTAGACTATTTAAAGCAGGTATACTTATTTTATTGCTGCTTTTTATGTACAAATATTTTCAGTTTATACGCCTTGTTGTCATAAACGTGCTACTAACGGTATTTAGGAAAACAAAATGATAAAATAAATCCGTGAATAAAAGGAAAATTACTTAATTTTTTTAGTTTTAACAAAACTGTATATAAGCAGATGTAATATTGCATTGACTGAATGTCATTAGACCTCATAAATAATAATAAATAAAATAAAGTTTTTAGTTTACATATTTTATTTTGTTAAATATAATTATTGCTTTTATAACTATTTGTTCATTTTAAAAATCTATTTGTTTAACGAATAGAATTTTTAAATTTCTATCCTGTGTAACTTTAAAAAAAAACCGTAATATAATAAACAATGAACTATTCTTGAGTTATTAGTAAACTTTTGTTGTGTTTTTAATAAATGAAAATATGGCGAATTTTACGGGTTCTATTAAATTTATTTTCTGTTATACATATATTAAATAAACTTTCATAATTTCAAAGAAGTATGTATGTTAGCTAATTTAGACATTGGCGACTTTTGATATTGTGTTTGATTTAATAATTCTGATCTGATAACTCTGTTTTCCTCTCACTACACACGTTAAAATCTCTCTCGTGGTGTTTGTTGTGAGCAGCGTTGCCGCTTTGGTCCAATCGGACCAAACTTGGTAGTTTTTCGTTTTTAAAAAACAGTTTGGTAGTTTGGTTGGTTTGTTGCGTTTTTTTTTAATTTTTGGTAGGTTTTCCTCCTGTAGCAAATTTTTAGCAATAGTAAATTTTTTACCTTAAAAATTCAGAACATAAAATAAAAAAATGTAACTTTGAATTAAATAAACAATAACCGTGAATATTTTTACCACTGTTTTCAAAAACTGTTTTAGGTGTAATCTCTGCTTTTTTGCATAAAGATGATTAAAGCTATAACCATCTCTGGTTTAAGAAACGCGAACAATATTATGAAATTGAAATTAACAATACTTTTGAGTGAAGTCTTATTTACAAGTGTTTGTATTAAAACAATTAACAGACAAAATGGAAAAGTAAGTAAACTTTTTTAATTGTATATACTTATGTACCGATTAATTACATAAATATTTACTAATATTGCATGTAAAGAAACAGTAAAAAAAAATTTAGAACCGAATGGTTGAGCGAATTTGATTGGCTCCAGGAAAGGGATGGGTGTTCATTCTGCATAATATGCTCTAAAACTATTTTAAATCATAACATCCATCTTAAAAATCAGCAAAAGACAAATTTCCACCTCAACAATTACGGAAAAAATCCAAGTGAGTATAACAGAGTTTATGTGCAAGAAACGCATTTTTAAATTTTTGGTAGGCTGTGAACGATTTTGGTAGGATTTTTGAAAATTATTGGTAGGAAGTCAATTTCTTGTGTGGCAACGCTGGTTGTGAGTATGAGTACGAATAAAGTAAAGCCAGCATCGCAAACATTTTACTTGAGTATGGTAGACACTTATACCAAAGACTATAAATATACTAAGATGTTTCACTGCCGTTCATTCTACATCCAGTGCATATTTTGTAGATGGACGTACTGCTACTGCCACTTTAAGAGTAAAATCACAAAGAGAGATTATTATTCTCAGCAAACTTGTTACTCTCATCTCACATTAATTCATTTGTATATACGTGCATACGAATGTGTATATATTTACATTATAAAATATCCAACGTAAACCAATGTTACCGATTGTGTATTTGTATGGTAACAATATGTGTTTTGTTGTTGTATAAAAGAAATAACATCGATTTACACCGAATATTAAATTCATTTATTATCAACATGAAAATTTATTATTTTATTACTTTACTTTTTTAGTTACTGAATGTTTGCTGTGTTTTTGTATACTGTCTTTTTGTTCCTGTCTTTTTCTTTTATTGATTCAATAGAGTTCTTATTTAATCAATTTGGCTTTTGATATAAGGCTTTTAAGTTTTCTATACAAAATTTGGGTAAAATCCACTAATGAGCTAAAATAGCAGTAGTGGCCATATGAATATACTTTATATAGTAATTCATAAAATGTATAGTAATGCCGATTTCTGTAACATTTTTTGTCAGTTGTTCGTATTTTCAAGTAGAATGTTTTTACGGAAGAAAATTTTTGAAAATCCCTCCAGAAAAGTCGGAAAATTTGAAAAATAAAAAAATTGGCGATTTTAATAATTTGTTCGGGATAATTAGCACAATACTTTTTAAAGATAATAAATTTAATTTAAAATTCCCGTAATTTAATTTTAATTATTAACTTGCAAGTGCCCATAAGAAAAGCATAAATAAATTATCGTGGTGTGTTGTGATATTTCATTTGTTGTCTTAATTTTCTTTTTCATCATCTTTTAAATGTATAGAAGAGCCGAAAAAAAGTCAGCCTTATAGAGTATATAAAAAAATAAAATCAGGTGGCAAATTACAACACTCGATATCGATCGAAATTTCAATAGAATTTAAATGTAAATTTCGATCGATATCGAATGCCGTAATTTGCCCTCAGTGTTGATAATTCTTGTTTTTGCTTAGTTTATTTAAAATGTTTGTGAGAAGTTTCCTGAAGAGCTAAGTAAACGGTAGCGAAATGGCCATCGAGAAGTGCTTTTACCTTCAATAATCAAAATCGGTGATTTTAATAATTTGTTCGGAATAATAATATTTTAAAGATTAAAATTAATTTTTTTGTACGAAATTTTGGGTGAAATTATCTTAATGGCTTTCCAAATGAAAAATAGAAAGTTCTTGGTGTAAAACATGGAAAATTGCGAAAAATGCGATATTTCAACGATTTTCTTGCTATTAATGCAGAATAATAGATATAATTAAACCTTGACAAATTCTGACATATACATCGGAAATGTATATCCGTTCTAAGAACTATAAAAACACGCATAAAGGTCTTATAAATACTATTTTGTAAAAACAGCAGCTAAAAACTTAAAAAATATATTACGAAGCAATGTGCATAATGTACTAAAATTATTATGTCTGGTTTGACGAGAATAACTCTTGTCACAAAAACAGGTTGGAAGTTCCGAATTTGCTTATACTTATGTTGCTAAGAAAGCATTGCTCATGGGAAACACATGAGTGCAAAGTAACAAGTACTTGGAAAGTCTCAATTTTAAAGCGCCAGTAATTTATTTTTTTAGGCAATTTTAATTTATAAATTTAGCTATTAAATTCATATTGCGGTTTATATAGTGAGGTTTATATACATTATGCCTATATGCAGGTTAAATAAACTTAACAAAAAATTTAATAATAAATATACATAAATAAGTGCCTTATTTTATTACCATTGTTTGAAATTTCTTAAAAAACATATTAAGTATCCACAAGAATATATGCTAAAAAATTACTACGTAATTTAGGGTATGATTAGTTCGGTGCGATTATGCATATTTTTGAAAATACACAAATAAAAATATATATATTTACCCTACAATAACAAGAGCAGTCATATAGATTCGTTTTTAAGCTTATTTTACAAACAATTTTTAAATAAGTAGGAAAAATAGAATTCAGAAATTAAATTTTATGAAGCATCTTCTATGTAGATATGAAAGTATGTATGTATGTTTCTATATGTTAAATGTGTGTTTTTGTCTCTCAATACTTTCCTTTAACAAAACATTTCTTATGAACATCCACACACATTTTTAAACGCATGTGTGTATGCATCTGTCTTGTTTACAAACTAATATTGTGCTCTCTTGAGTTTTGGTTGCGCTCATAGAAATTTTTTCCCTCTTATCTCTTACCCCCGCTACCATGAAACTGCTCATAATTTTAGATTTTTTAAATGTTCAAACTGCAACATCTTTATAAATTTATTGTCTTTGACCATACTCAAGTAAAATGTTTGCGATGCTGGCTTTACTTTATTCGTACTCATACTCACAACAAACACCAAGAGAGAGATTTTAACGTGTGTAGTGAGAGGAAAACAGAATTATCAGATCAGAATTATTAAATCAAACACAATATCAAAAGTCGCCAATGTCTAAATTAGCTAACATACATACTTCTTTGAAATTATGAAAATTTATTTAATATATAACAGAAAATAAATTTAATAGAACCCGTAAAATTCGCCATATTTTCATTTGTTAAAAACACAACAAAAGTTTACTGATAACTCAAGAATAGTTCATTGTTTATTATATTACGTTTTTGTTAGGGTTTTTTTAAAGTTACACAGGATAGAAATTTAAAAATTCTATTCGTTAAGCAAATAGATTTTTAAAATGAACAAATAGTTATAAAAGCAATAATTAAATTTAACAAAATAAAATATGTAAACTAAAAACTTTATTTTATTTATTATTATTTATGAGGTCTATGTCTATTCAGTTAAAACTAAAAAATTAAGTAATTTTCCTTTTATTCAAGGATTTATTTTATCATTTTGTTTTCCTAAATACCATTAGTAGCACGTTTATGACAACAAGGCGTATAAACTGAAAATATTTGTACATAAAAAGCAGCAATAAAATAAGTATACCTGCTTTAAATAGTCTACAAAAGCTGTGCCTTTCAGCGGTTTTTATTGCATTTTATTAATTTAATATGTGTTGTATTTCATACCTATGAAAACGGTTGTTGTCTGTTTTTCTGCTTAGAATGTTTAAGCAATAGATTTGATCAAATTTTGTTTTTTTTTTATTGTTTATAAATAGATCTGCATACAATGCAGTATTTCATAAAACGGCAGTAAAAAACTTTAATAGGGTAAAAATGTGGCAACGTTGCTTACAAATAAAGAGAATTAAAAAATTCTGGCGTACGAGTATAAAAAATACTTAAAATTCTGATTGGGATATTTTTGATACTCGTTTTTACAAGAATGGGTAAAATAAACACCGCAACTTTTTTGCGGTGTTTATAATACTCGAGTATGAAAAGTATAGAGTAAGTATGCGGTGTACTCATGAGTTGCGGTGTACTCGTGCAGTTCTCTGATGAGTATACTTAGAGTATTAAAAACAGACACTCTTGCGGTTCTCTGGTGCATAGATTAGTTGGTGCTTTACCGTTCACTAATCCGAGGCGTTAAGATTCTGTTAAATATAAAGTAGCTCAAGCTGAGTTTGATTTCCTAGCCAAATCCGGCATTTGTAGGCCTTCCCTCATGTGTGCTTAAGCGTTACATTTGGTCCCAAAGAAAGATCTAAATGATTGGCGTCCGTGTGGAGATTTCAGGCAGTTAATTTTTTAACAGTTCCTGACAGATATCCCTTGCCACATATGCATGACTTTAATATAAACTTGGCAAGCAAACAAATATTTTCAAAAATTGATTTAGTTCGAGCGTATCATCAGATTCTAATGGCTAAAGAAGACATTTTCAAAACTGCAATAACAACGCCTTTTGGTTTATTTGAATTTATACGTATGCCATTTGGATTAAGAAACTCAGCTCAGACTTTCCAAAGGTTTATTAATGAAGTTCTTGACGGGCTAGACTTTGTCTTTTTTAATATTGACGATGTTCTTATTGCAAGCGAAAATGAAGGTGGGGATTTGGATCATTTGAAGTTAGTTTTTGACTGTTTGTAGGAATATGGCTTGCATATTAAACCAGGGAAATGTATCTTTGGAGTAACAGATATAAATTTTCTTAGCCACAACATATCAGGAGAAGTAATTAGACCGTCAGAAGACAAAGTCTTAGCGATTCGAAATTTTGAGCGACCTACTACGGTTAAACAGATGCAGAAATTTATGGGAATGGTGAATTATTATCATAGACATATATGTATATAGGTTAGCATAATTATTGAGGTTAGCATAATTGTTGAGATAGTGTAATCATAAAATGATCATAAAATGATTACACGATCTCTGAGATGTAAAAAAAAGTCTTTGGAATGGGATAATAAAGCTTCGATTGTTTTGAGAACAGATTTTAATAGCGGAGCTAAATTAACATTAACCGTTACGCATCGAACATTGCAGTTGGAGGCGTATTACAACAAGTTCATGACGGAAAAACTACACCTTTAGCTTTCTTTTCAGGGAGATTGTCTTCATCTGAAGCAAAGTATAGTTCTTTTGATCGTAAATTGTTTATTTATTTGAATATTAAGCAGTTTAGGCAAATGTTGGAAGGCAGATCATTCACAGTGTATACTGATCACAAGCCACTGGGTTTCGCGCTTAATTCTAAGACAGAAGGAAGTGCTCGACAAACGCGACATTTAGAGTATATCTCACAGTTTACTAGTGATATTAAATATATTCGTGGGGATTCAAATATAGTAGCTGATACGCTATCTAGGGCTTTTGATGTATATGAGTTTCAAAATTCACAATTTAATTTAGAAGTTTAATATAAAGAGCAACAGGGAGATACTGAACTCAAAGAAATTCTACAAAACAAAGCTAATTAAACTGCCATTATCTGATATAAGTTTGTGATGTAAAATTTCTCAGCATATGCACAGACCTTTTGTGCCGAAGGTTTTACGTAAAACGATATTCGAAAAGCTGCATACAATATCGCATCCAGCTGTGAGAGCGACCTGCCGTCTTATTTCTCATAGGTATTTTTGGCCAGGGATGAGTAAGGAACTAAATCTGTGGTCTAAGCAGTGTGTGAGTTGTCAAAAAGCTAAGGTAAATCGGCACACAAATTCTCCAATAGCGAAGATTAACATACCAAAAGGTAGGTTTGAGCACGTTCACCTAGATATAGTTGGTCTGAAGCTTATCCTCCTAAAGATATCTCGGCATTAGCAATTGCAGAAATATTTTTTAAAAATTATATTTATCGATTTGGAATACCACTTAGAATTACGAGTGATAAAGGGGCTCAATTCACTTCAAGAATATTTACAGGATTAACGAGATTTTTAGGAAGTAGAAAGTTTTCATCGATAGTTAAAGGCAACAATTCTAGGTATGATGTTCTTCCGGTAACTTTGCTTATCTCCTGCCGAAATTTTTCGTTTAAATATGTCTCATCACAAATCTTCTAATGGTAAGTTTTATGTGCCAAAAGTTCTTTCTGACTGTAAGTGTGTATTCGTACGTGTTGAAGAAAAGAAAGCTTTACAGCAGCCATTTAAGGGGCCATACCCGGTTTTGAAGAGAAACGAACAATTTTTCAGGTAAGATATAGGTGGTAAAACAAGAATAGTTTCGGTTGTTAGGTAAAACCTGCATACATTAAAAACACAAATGCTGAGCATTGTTCGCAGAGAACTAAAAAAAGTATGACCTTCAACTTATTAGACATACATTTTTCTGGAGGGGAAGTATTGTAGGTGCATCCTTCTCTTTTAATTTAACTTTGTTAATTTGTTTTTTTTTTTATTTAACTGAATTAACTTTTGAAATTTTGTTTTGGTTTTTATATATTTAATTGTTTTTTGGAATTCATCCAAATTTTAACTTCAAATAGTAAACATTAATTTTCAATTATAAAACTTTGTGAATAAATGCAAATTAAATTGAACGATTGTCTTTGGAAAGAGGATTTGGGTTATTTGTGGTTTTAACTTCAAACAAAGGAATTGGGTGAACTACAATAGTTATACACATTCTGCGTATACTAAAAACTCAAGTTCAAAACTTAAAACTGTAGACGTCGCACATTGGCGTGAAATACAAAAAAAAAATGGAATTAACGTCTGGAACTTTTAAACTATTTACCCGAATTTCATGACGTAAGCTTTCTGCTTACTGCATTTGAATGAACCCTCTTTCAGTGCAGGGTAATACCACAGCGCGTCAAAGTAGGCAACCTAGAATTTGAAAAATGTTTCAGAGCTTATAACTTTATCAAACGTGAACCGATTTTTTTCTGGTAATCTACATATGTTGATAAGTAACGGAAAAACGTGCTTGCAATTCGCATGGTATCTTTTATACTTTTAGAGAAATTTGACTTATAAATTTAAAATGCAAAATTTTTACCTTGGCATTTTCGGATAAGAACTAAGCAAATCTTTTTTATTTCTTTTAGTCGTCATAATTTTTACTTAGACTGTCATACTTCTTTTTTTTCAATAGATAGACCCATATTTAACTAATCATCATTTTATTTTTAAATTTGGATTTTGAGCTATTGCACTCCCCTACCTTTTTTCCATATGTTTTAAAAAGATTATATTTTGTTACTCTGCAACTACATAATTATAGTGACTTTTAGCGATCGACAATCACTGAGATTTGTCCACATTAGTTTTCAAAGTGTATTTTATTAATTTTTATTTTTCTTAGCAGCTTACTTTTAAGTAATGATATAAACTACTATTTGATCTTTATATACACTTATTAATAAATGCAGGTAAAGCAGCCTTTAAAACAAATAGGCACAGGCGCGTGAACGCAAGTGTCGTTGTCCTCTTGAATTATGCTGGTGAGGAGCTTCCAACCACAATCAGCTAAAAACAAAGTCACCTGCTTAAACAAAATCGCTGATTTTAAAGAACAAAGTAAAAAAAACTGAACACTTATTACAAGAACACAATAAAACAAGAGATTTTTGTGCGAAGCACCATGAATGTATGCATCGTTTACGAGTGTCTTAATAAAAAAAGATGTACGAATTGTAGATCAGTGGATAGGTATAATTATCTCAACTATTCAGCTATCCTTCATTTTTTGCAGTAGTTTTTCAAATAAAAAAAGCTGTAAAAAATACCGCGAATGAAATTTTACCTTAAATATTTCCAAACATATAAAAGATATTAAATCAGCTTTTCATCGCATTAAAGACCAATATATTAGTAACTAAAATCAATAAAAATTTTGGCGAACAATAAAAAATAAAAAATTTTCTTTCCAAAGTTGCAAATTGTCTACAAAGTTTGGCCAATTACTGAAAACAAAATGTTCTAGAATTGTTGGTTATAAAAATAATGAAAATCCGCATGCAATTTTTTTACAGTATCGAACATTTAGGTGTTTGTTATAAAATTGCCCATATTCGAAAAATGCCAACTGTAGGGTGTTCCACAAGAATTCCATAAAAAGAAATCATATGGAATTACGCAAAGCTTTATCTTGATGAAAAAAAAAATATTGTAAATTTACTAATAAAAATTTAAAAGACTACTTAAAAAACTGAAAGTTAAATGAAACGAAATTATTTTGGCTTTAGTTCATTTATTTAAATTTCTAAAAACATTTTTTAGAAAGAAAATTAATTTTACAAATGTACGCGGACGTTTTCCAGAGAAAACAAGAAAAATTAGACGACAGAAGAATGTAATACTGGATTTTCTGGACCGCTACGTCCTTCATCAGCATTCTTCGAATCTATCTACTTTAGCTGTGTAATTATAAACATCATCTATTTAAACTTTTATACTTTTACATAAACATAATATTTCTACAGCTTAATTTTATCAGGCAATTAGAACAAAGATTTGAGTGACGTCAGAGTTCTATCATGTGCAGAAACATTTATTTATTCTTGATCGATGTCGTCAGTGGCGTGAAATACAAAAAAATTGAATAAAAGTCTAGAATTTCTAAACTATTTACCCGATTTTCATGAAGCAAACTACGAGGAGGTCATAAGCTTCTCGCCTATTACATTTGGGTACACCCTGTCTCAGTACAGGGTAGTATCACAGGGCGTCAAAGTAGGTAACCTCGCTGTTAAGAATCTTCGCCTTGGGCTTTCTTCCAAGCACTTGTAGCTCAAAGAAATGGGTAGATTACTTTAATGTTTTTGAAACTAATGATTTTCTTACAGGCGCATAAACGTAAAGAATTTTAATTTTTGTGTATGACCTCTCAAGCACTTTAACCTGGAGGTAATTTAATTTCGTTGGCGTAACAACTGCACTTGAACTGAGTTGATTGCTCTTAATTAAAAAGACCGTTTCTTTCAATTTTAAAATGAGAGTTGTTTTATTTAGAATTTTCTTAGTCTTATTACTAGTTGTTAAGCTATTTCAATTTTCTTTTATTTAAAAAAACAAATAAAATGTAGAAATATTATATAATTTTCGAATTCCTATATTTGTATATTATAATTTAAACCTTAAGCATAAACTGAATTACAATCTTTTATTAATATGAATTTCTCTAAGTGTAATATAATAAGCGATTTAATCAACTGTGGAAAAAAATTGAATAATTGTTAACTTGGGAAATTTATAAAACTGTATTTTTAAGAACCATTTTTAATGTATAATAAAATTTTACTCTTGTATTGAACACCATACTTACCGGTTTCATATATTTTTCGCTACCAAGATTTATTAAAAATTTATAAATTAAATCGCCCATTTTCGTTACATTGTCAAAAGAAGATATATTCTTAGACAAAACATTTTGGCGCCGGAGCAGGGACTAAGGATTTAATTTATTTAATAAATCTTATTACTGAAATCGTACTCTGAACAATTTAAAAACTATATTTAAAAATACGTGTTTTAGCTTAAAATAAGTACGCAAGCACAAATTTATTACAAACGATACAAGTGTCATTAAGCGAATTATTCATATCATCTTCATAATCATCACCAATAAATCATCATCATTTGGCGTAACATCATCATAATCAACAATATCCAAATTAGCCACTAATCCCCATGACGGTCGATTGCTGCCTTTGTCGCAAGAAAAGTGCTAACCAGCAAGCCAAAATAAATCAGGTATTTAAGAATTAACATTCTGTGTGAGACTTTAATTAAAAAGTTGTGTATTTCTACACTCGTCTATTAATTCTTAATAACTTCATTTTAATTTATACAAGCCCTGTAAAGTGGAACAAGGAAATTGGATTCATCAATTGTTATTCATTTATTCCTGCACGGAATATTTGTTGTTAAATTCGCTAACAGAGTTTCTCTTAACGTCCGTTCTCTCTTCTCGTAGTTCGATTGCCTGGAATACATAAAATAATTTTATTATTCAATTTAGTTCTCTTCTCAATGTAGTTCTCCCGTAGATTAATCAATTATTTATAATCTTACTTTATATCATCTTTTTCGTAAATAAATAAATGTTAACCAACACGTTGATAAGTTTGCAAAACAGAAACATAACTTGGCATCACTTTTCTTACGATTAAATTTAAAGAATATTATTAACAAAAGAGATAAGCAATTGTTAAAGATTATTAAGAAGAAAAAACTAGCGTAAAGAACAAGCATAGATTGTAAAATTATAAAGTGCATTATTAATGAAGATTTAACTACGAGATTATATTCAATATCTCTGTTGAAGAGAAAGTGGAAAGTGAATAAATTAAAGATCGAGTATTGACAGACAAAACAGCAAAGGCAAAATATAGAGAGAGAAGAGTTAAGGCCCAACTATAATGTGCATATACTAGCTTATGCCAACTTATACAACTGTGCAAATACATTAAAATATATGTGGTAAACTATAATGTACATAAGGTAACTTTTCGTCAAGTTTCGTTAAATTTCATTTCTTTATGCAAGGTACGAAACTGATCGCACTTTCCGTACGGAAACAGCTGATTGTGCTTTGTGTTATACATTTATAAAGAAAAATTTTAATTAAGACCTAAATTGTTAAATTTTTAATTCAATAGAAAATGTAGAAAAAACAACTTTCTTCTTTATGGCCTATTTTTTACAATTATAATATATTTAAATTAAATTTGTATTTATACACACATATGTATACCATAAAAGCCATTAACATCGTTGCATTTTTAGTAGGGTTGGCCACAAACACAAAACAGAAAATAATTTGTAATAATTTTTTTTACATTTTCTTAGAACATTAACCAAAATATGTACATGTATGTGAACGTTATTAAATATTTTCTTTAAAGCCTTTTCGTTTTAAAATTTTGTTGATTTATATAGAAATTATTTTTGGCAAAAGTACGACTTAAACATAAATGTGCAACTGTGGCAAATAAGTTACTAAATTTATATTAGTACATTGTAGCCACATAAATTTCTTTGATAAGTTACCTAAGCATTTGACAGGCTTTTCGTTGAATTTTTGACATAACCTAAAGCTAGCTTATGCACATTATAGTTGGGCCTTTAAAGTTATCCCAATAATCGAAGGAACAATTCATCAACAGATATTATTTGGTTAACCCTTATACATGTATTTATGAATGCTTTATTTGTAAAATTTATTATTTAAAACTGAATACCACGAATCTGAACAAATTTGAAAGCTTTTGTATTTTGTTTAATTTCAATTTGTGTCTATATATACATATCCGCTCGTCTAGCAAGCTGTTACCCAGCACACATTTAAGTAAAAAAGTATTAGGGTAGTCGAAACTTAAATTTTTCTTAAATTTTTAAAATAAATAAAAGGAAAAACCGCTTGATTAAGTTGCGCTTTTGAATAAAGAACGTTTATTCTAAAAGAAAAAAAGGTATTTCTTATTTTCTGATTTGAGTTTATTGCTTACTTGTTAGTAGAGTTATCCTTTTACTCATTAAGCTCAATATTTAATAAACATATTTCAGTTGAGTAAAAAGTTATCTACCAAAAGTTATCTCCCTAAACCTATTTAAAAATGCAATCTAAAAAAAAGGCGCTAGACAGAATAATCTAGAGGTTTTGTGCTAACAGAAAAATACGGTGTTAAATAATATTGCGAGAATTAAGCGCTCCATTAAAAAAAAACGATATCATTCAATGAATTGGAATGCCGTTTAGATATTTTAAATTCATATATTGAACAGGCAATGGCTTATCAGTCTGAAATTGATATTCTAGATCCTTCAAACGAATCTAGAGCCGAAGTTGAAAATTTATGCGTTTCAACAAAATATTTATTGCTTGGATATTTATCTCCTACCAGAAGGCAAAGTGGCAATGATAATACTTTATGTTTTCAAGGTCATCATGGCAGTAGACTACCACTTATGAAATTGCCAAAGTTTACCGGCAAATACTCTGAATATAAAAATTTTATTAGCCTATTCGAAAACTTAGTAGATAATGACTTATCTTTAACAGAAATTGAGAAATTTAACCATCTTATATCATGCCTTTCAGAAGAAGCACTCGGTACTGTTAAAGCGTACCAAATAACAGAGCAAAATTATTCTAAAGCATTGGCAAGTTTAAAGAGAGTATATGACAATCCCTGTCTTATTTTCTTTGATAATATTTCTCGGTTATTCGATTTGCCTAAAATGTCTAAGCCTTCGGCAACCGCTTTGAGAAGCATGATCGATACAGTATCCGCAATATATGACTCACTATTATCAATAGGAGACGATAAAAGCATTACTAACGCAATAATAATACATCTAGTAATGTCAAAGGTTGACGCCGTCATTCGTACTAAATGGGAAGAGCAACTAAATTATGAAAGTTTGCCCCTATGGAGTGATTGCGAGGCAGCTTTGAACAGAAGATATCAGCACATCTCAGCTGACGAATCATGTAGTTCAAAGCAAAAGTCTATCATCCTAAAACCGTCTACGTCTAACAATCTCACAAAAAACAAGGCAAGGTCTTTTTCTTGTCAAGGTAAGACAAAACCGATCGTCTCTAAATGCATTTTTTGTAGTTCTGCTGACCATTATGTTCAACAGCGATTTAACTTCGCGAAAGGCGTCCCAGCATGTATAAACTGCCTAAGAAAGGGTCATACCGTTACGAAATGTACCTCATCTAAATGTAGAGTGTGCAATCGCTCACATAACACTTTGTAGCATCAGTACAACGTAATTAATGATGGATCAGCAGGTGCATTATGTTCTGATCCAAACCAGCCTTCGACTTCTACAACGTATGTAAATCACTCTTCGTCTTGCAATGACAATGTGATGTTGGCTACGGCTTTAGTAAAAAAATAAGGACAAATGTGGCCTACATATATTGGCACGGGCTCTTTTGGATTCTGGTTCACAAATCAATTTTGTAACTGAGGAACTCTCACAACGACTGCAACTGCAAAAGGAAAAAGGAAATCTTAGTCTCATAGGCATTGGAAAAAGCAATTCTTCTGCCAAATTCAAAGTACAAGCTACTGTGAAATCTCGAACGAATTCGCACGATTTCCAAATACCAACCAGACCAGGTTATTTCAACATCTGGTTGGAATATCCCAGATAATATTGAATTGGCTGATCCATACTTCTTCAAACCTCAGAAAATAGATATGTTGATCGGCGCCGAGATTTTTTTTGAACTGTTGTGTGCTGGCCAAATTAAAGAAAACCCAAAGCTTCCAACATTTCAGAAAACTCTTCTAGGTTGGATTGTTTCGGGAAAGTACCATATGTCTAAAAATCCAACTAATAGTTCATGCCATTTGGAGGCAACTATTGATAATGAAAGCGAAACATCTCTTGACAAAATAGTGCGGAAATTCTGGGAACTGGAAGTGATTTCAACGATTAACAAAGTCTCATCTATCGACCATAAGCAATGTGAGGAAAAGTTTATTCAGTCAGTGGAACTTCAACCGGCTGGGCGATTTAAAATGTCGCTCCCCTTGAAAGGTGATCCAGGATCACTAGGTTCTTCTTTCGATATCGCTAAAAGAAGATTCTTATCACTTGAACGGCGATTGTTAAAGGATCTTAAATTAAGGGAGATGTACAATGACTTCATGAAAGAGTACATTGAGCTTGGACACATGTCTATTTCAAACGGAAAAATTCCAAATAAACCTCACTATTTTATACCACACCAATGTGTATTACGCCCTCAAAGTACATCAACTAAACTTAGGGTAGTTTTTGACGCGTCAAGTAAGACGTCTACACAGGTTTTACTTAACGACCTCTTAATGGTTGGCCCTACAGTTCAAAAAGAACTGTATTCAACGTTGATTCGCTTTCGCCAGCATAAATAAGTATTAACAGCTGAAATCGAGAAAATGTACCGTCAAGTTTTAATTGACGAGGCTGATAGAGATTTTCAGTTGATCTTATGGCGACCTGAACATTTAGCTGATCTTGGAATATATAAATTAAACACGGTCACATATGGGATTTCTTCTGCTCCATTTTTGGCAATTCGATGACTTATATATTTGAGCGATTTATTTCGAGAAAAGTTTCCGATTGGATCTGAAGTTGTACGTAGAGATTTTTACGTAGATGACTTGTTAACAGGAGCCGATTCAATTGAAGAGCTGGAGACAATTCGATATCAAATTATCGAAATTTTAAGATCAGCAGGATTTACTCTTACAAAATGGTCTTCAAATTACAATCAAAATGATGACTTTGCAAGAACTAAATTTCTAAAGTGCGATGAAAATTTAACTAGAGCTCTGGGTACCTACTGGTTTCCAAAGGATGATAGATTCAAGTATCACTTGGATGAATCATTCCAGAATTTGAGTGCCACAAAACGTAATATATTATCAGTTTCTACCAGATTATTCGATCCACTTGGATTATTGTGCCCTCTGATAATTAAGGCCAAAGTTTTATTGCAAGAACTTTGGCTACAAAAATTAGACTGGGATGAACCAATTGCTGCCCATCTGAATAGTTCATGGGATAAATTTAAATCAGATTTATTACAAATCGACATGATTCGTATTCCCAGATATGTACAAACGTCTAAAAGTTCTAGTTGTCAAATACATGGATTTTCAGATGCTTCTATTAGAGCATATGGTTGCTGCTTATACATAAGGAGTAGAGTGGCAAATAAATTTTCGTGTCGTTTGCTGACAGCAAAATCGAAGGTCGCTCCTCTAAAGTCAAAGTCACTTCCGAGACTAGAACTATGCGCAGCACAGTTACTGGCCAAATTATGGGCCAAGGTGAAACCCATGTTATTTTGTGAATTCGAAAGTGTTTACTTTTGGACTGATTCCGAAATTACGCTTAATTGGATCAGGAGTCATTCTTTAACATTAGCGACATTTGTGTCAAACAGGGTTTCAGATATTGAGGAACTTTCAGACGGGGTTAATTGGCGTCATGTTTCGTCAAAGGAAAATCCAGCCGATATTGCATCACGAGGTTGTACTGTAGATGAATTATGTAGCTCAATTTGGTTTAACGGTCCAAAATATTTATCAGAAGAAATAAATATGTGGCCGAAAAACAGGCTTTTTTCTCTAACTGAAGATCAGAAAGCATTAGAAAAAAGAAAAATTGTATTATTGATTTGATCAACAAACACTCATCTTATCATAAGTTGATCCGAATAATGCCCTTTATAATGCGATTCATTCACGCTTCCCAAAAGCATGAAGTGGATAACTGCATAATTCCCACATCAAAGGAAATGCGGTGCGCGTTTCTAAAAATAGTTGAAGTCATTCAAAAAATCTCGTATTTCGATGAAATTAAGAAACTTAAAACATCTCAGACGTTAACCCCGAATTTACAGAAACTGAATCCGTTTATTCATGAGTTGACTGAAAATAATTGCTAATTTTCTTTAATAAGGGTAGGTGGGCGATTGCTTAATGCACCAGTATCATACGATGCTAAATTCCCTCTGTTAATGCCAAAAAAGTCTTATTTTATGACTCTTTATTTGCGCAACCTTCACTTTGAAAACTGCCATGCAGGGGCAAAGGCCTTAGTAGCTTTACTTCGAGACCAGATTTGGCTTATAAATGCTAAAAAAGAATGCAGTCGCATAGTTCGCAAATGCATTCATTGCTTCAAATATAAGCCAAAGCTGATGAGTCAAATTATGGGAAATTTGCCCGCAGATAGGGTGGGGGCTTTAAGGCCATTTAAAATTTGCGGTGTAGATTTTTGCGGTCCGATTAACGTGACGTTGAAAATTCGTGGCTGTCCACCCATAAAAATGTATATCGCAGTGTTTGTTTGTTTTACTTCTAAGGCCGTCCACCCATAAAAATGTATATCGCAGTGTTTGTTTGTTTTACTTCTAAGGCAGTACACTTAGAACTAGTTTCCGATTAACATCAAATGCTTTTCTTCTTTCGTTTAAAAGGTTCATTGCCAGGAGAGGGCAATTAATCAAGATGTACACCGACAACGCCACCAATTTCGTGGGCGTCAGTCGGCGAGGCCCTAACACCAGCTCATCTACTAATCGGAGAGAGCCTTCGAGCGCTGCCCAGCGTATTGCCGCCAGAAGAATCGGTCAAGCTAACGTGCTTGAAGAAATGGCAACTTATTTCCGCACTCAAGCGGACATTCTGGCGGTCCTGGATGAAAGATTACGTCCTGGGTCTACAGGCCATAACCAAATGGCCCGAAGAAAAGCCAGACCTCGCAGTCGGAAAAATCGTCGTCGTTCACGAGGACAATCTGCCTCCACTACAGTGGTTAACAGGAGTCCGTATTTCACGCTCAAGACGCGAAAATTCGAGAGGGAAGTGAAGGCGAAGAATGGGACCTTTAAGCGTCCAATCACAAAGGTAGCTATCCTTCCAATAGATTGAAACCTTCGGTCTTCAATGGGGCCGGCATGTTAAGCCATTTCAATTTTATTTTATTAAAAAAAAACAAATAAAATGTAGAAATATTATATAATTTTCGAATTCCTATATTTGTATATTATAATTTAAACCTTAAGCATAAACTGAACTACAATCTTTTATTAATATGAATTTCTCTAAGTGTAATATAATAAGCGATTTAATCAACTGTGGAAAAAAAATTGAATAATTGTTAGCTAGGGAAATTTATAAAACTGTATTTTTAAGAACCATTTTTAATGTATAATAAAATTTTACTCTTGTATTGAACACCATACTTACCAGTTTCATATATTTTTCGCTACCAAGATTTATTAAAAATTTATAAATTAAATCGCCCATTTTCTTTACATTGTCAAAAGAAGATATATTCTTAGACGAAACACTAGTTTTATTAAAGAAATATGATTAAATTGCATATTTCTTGCAGCAACAAAACAAATATCAAACATAAACAAATTGCAGTAATAAAAAATGTATTAATTTAGGGCAAGTGTGCCATATTAAATTACAATTGTAATAAAAAATGTATTAATTTAGGGCAAGTGTACTAGTTTATTGAACTTAAAAAATTTAATAAATAAAAAAAATGTATTAATTTAGGCCAAGTGTGCTGAAGTTTATTGAATTATTATTGAGTTGAGCGTTGTTTGTACTTTGTTTTACTAGTAAATATATGACAATGCTAAAGGCAATCATTAATGATGTATACCCAACTGTCATGTGATAATAGTTGTGAGCTTCAAGTTTTATTTCTTGTGCTGCTAATGATTTTTGTAGAACTGTTAAATTTTTTGAATTGGGAGACGTATTGATTCGCATCTTCTTTTGGCAATGCGTTCTTCGTGTCGTTGTTGGGTGAGTTCCCAGAAGGCTAGTATATGATTTTTCAATCTTGTTGGATATTAGGTTTTGTCCACGCAACGTGCTGTTGCCTGGGACGAACTTGAAACTGAATATATTCATTTGTTTTGATAATGAAGGGAAATCCACACTTCTTTATCTTTCATTTGCTGTACTGGACAGTCTGATTGGGTGTTGTGAAATAAATTATTTGGCCTTTAGGGCACAGATACCTATCTTCTGTGATGAGTGAACATAAGCTGAGGTCAGATTTTCTAATGGTAAAGTATTGGTTGAGAGCAGTGTTGATGATCAAAGAGGTGCACATGGTCGTACTACTCCTAATGTATCATTGATCCACGTTGGCACTGGAATAATGTTAAATATTTCATACCGTTCACGTTGAACTAGTGGTAATGTTATACTGAAAACTATGTTGCCAGTAAGCCTTCCTTTAAACTTCATGAGCTTGTATAGCTGTAACGTATTTTCCAGACTTACAGGCAGTTCCAGTGATTCACTGAGATGCATTTTGATTTTCCTTACTTCTTGTTGTCTTGAGTCAAGATTGGTGGGCTTACTAGACCATGGTGAGTGTTTGTTAAAATATCAAGTATTGATAATTGTATCTGTTGAAGCTTCGCTGCTATAATTGTTAGTTGTATGCACACCAAAAAAAAAAAAAAAAATACAGTAAATCTTTTCTTGCTGTCGTTGGTCGTTTATCATATTGCGTACTTGTACAATTTGGAAATCAATTTGATCGAATTTTTTCTCTATTGATTCTTGATCTAATCTCATTATGTTTCATGTAGCGTCAATGATTGAGGTTTGATTTTTTAAGAGGACGAGAAGATTTTTTTTGTTTTCCTTAACTTGAGAAATTGTACCAGCGTATTCGGGGTCCAATACACCCAAAAGTGAATGGGCAATATTTCCAACTAGATATATTGCTGCTCTCTTTTTAATCCGCCCAGACAACACAGTGCTGTCTAATTGTAATTCAGCTTCTGTGTGTTCAAAATGCTTGACCAGGCTTGTGCATGTAGTTTTGTCCTGCACTTGCTTGCATAGATTGTTTAAGGTTTGTGTTCCTTGCGAAAAAATTGCCTCTTCAGTCCAAAATTCTTTTAAGTCGTAGTAAACTAATAATTGCCATTCTGTAGTTGAAATTTTGGCTGATCCAATCCCTTCAAAATACATGCCCAGACGATTTTCGAACCTTTTATTATGTATTTGTGCCCCTAATACTAGTGGCATTAACATGATCGCCATCATAATAGTGAAGGTGCCTTGGCTCATCGATATTCTTCTCCGTTTTGTATCACCTTCAGGTTTTTCGTACTGATGAATGCTTGTGCTGATCAAGTCATCTTGTTGAGGGATTTCACCATCTTCAGAATTATTAATTGGTAATAGTGTCAGCATCGAAATTGGTCTTCTGCAAACTCCTTTTGATGTCTTGACATCAACTACTCGAATGAAGCCATCATCGCCCTTATGTGCTTTTAGAATTTGTTTCTAGAGGCCACTGTAAAGGAGTTGTGTTGTCCTCCTTTATTATAGCCATGTCTCCCGATTTGATGTTATTCTGTTGTTTGTTATACTTGTGTCTGTGTTGAAGTTCTGATAGATACTCTTTTGACCAACGCCTCCAAAATTCTGATTTTAAGGGTGTAACTAACTTCCATCTGGTGAGAAGATTCTTTCGGTTTTCGGTGGCCAATTTGGGGCCAGGGGTTAATGCTCCAAATCGTTCGGATTATCTGACATCAGACTTATGGGTCGGGAATTAAGAATTCCTTCAATTTCTATGACCACTGTGCCATGTTCCTCATATGTTAGTGATGCTGTTGATACACATCGTACAGAGAGATGTTTGGCCGATTTTACTGCCGCCTCCCATAAGCCTCCGAAATGGTGGTATAAAATGAAACATGATGCCTCGAGCTGTACATTTTTTATCTATTTTTTCGCTAGCTGAATCTCCGTAAATTGCTTCTGAAAACTCTGCCAGTTGATTTTTGGCTCCAACAAAGTTGGTAGCATTGTCACAGTATATGTTTTTGCAATATCCTCTTCAGCTTATGAATCTTTTTAATCCCACTACGAATGCATCTGTTGTTAAACTGCTAACTACTTCTAGATGCACTGCTTTGGTAGCAAAACAGCAGAATACTGCGATGTAGGCCTTCTGGGGCCTCTTTCCTCTGATCTTATAGTGGACACAAAAATCAACTCCAGAGTTAATGAAGGGTCGAGCTGGACTGATTCTTGTAGATGGCAAATTTCCCATAAATTCAGTAAGAAGTTTTGGTTCAGCTCTAGCGCATTTTATTCAATGTTGGATGATTGATCGGGCCATTGACTTTCCCTTGATTGGCCAGTATTTTTGTCTTGTGCCTGAGGACCACAATGACGGTTTTCTTCATGCACCATCTGCATCAGCAATTTGGATATCGGGTCATTATAAGGGATAAGCATTGGGTGTTTAGCGTCATACGGAAGCTATGATGCTTCAAATCTTCCTCCCACTCTGATGATGCCGTTGGAGTCCAAAAATGGGGTAAGGTTATTATATGGGCTATTTTTGCTTACTTGCTGGTACCTTATTAGGTCTTTTAGTTTTTCGTAAAAGTCTGAGTGTTGCATTGCCCGTACAATCAAAGTAAGCGCTTGTTCCAGTTCTGAAACTGATAATGATAGCTTGGATTGTTGATTGCACCGTCTTTTATTGTTGATGAATCTCACAATGTAGCCAACTACTCGTTGTAGAGTTCTGAATGAGCCATTATATTTATTTTATGTTGTAGATCACACAATCTGTAGAATCACTCGCTGTTGATGCTGCTGCTACCTTTTTCCGCTCTATATCAAAATTCTGATCCAGAATATTTGTTTTAGAGACTTCTTTTGGCCATATCTCTTGCTGTCTATGTAGAAATATGGGTCCGTAGAACCACAAATTGTGTGATGCGAGTTTTCTTGGAGAGATGCCACGCAACAGAATATCTGCAGGATTGTCTTTTTAGCTGATATGTCCCCACTGTTCTGTTATTGACAATTCTTGTATTGCAGCTATTTTGTTAGCCACAAATGTTTGGTATGATGATTCTTGGGAATTTATCCAGGCCAAGACGATCTTTGGATCTGTCTGTCATTTTAAGTCTTTCTTTACTCTTGATGTAAGCTGAGCGCTTAAAAGTGCTGCACAAAGTTCGAGACGAGGTAAAGTTTGACGCTTTAAAGGTGCTACTCGGAACTTTGAGCATAATAGTCTCACGATAATCTGCTTATTTTTTGTTGTTGATCTGATATAGACTGCTGCGCCATATGCCTTTTCTGATGCGTCTGCAAAGACATGAATTTGTATGTTGGATGTCACATATCCTTCGAAGATATGTCTCGTGATTCTTAGGTCTTTTATGTGTTCTAACCCTTGTCTGAATGTAACCCAAGTTGCATTAAGATTTTCTGGCAGTGCCTCATCCAAGTCTAACTTTTTCTGCCAGAGTTCTTGAATGAATATTTTGGCGGTAACTAAATCGGTGACAGTAGTCCCAGAGGATCGAACAAACTAGCTAAATCTGAGCTAACTGTGCGTTTTGTGACGTGGTTAATATCCCTTAGATATACCTTTCCCTTCGATATACCTTTGTCATGTTGTGGCATCCATGTTAAGCCCAAAGTTTTCACGATATGATTGTTCTCACCATCAAAGTCAAAATTAACTTCTTGTTGTTTTTCGGCGACGTTTTGAAGTAGTTTTGGATGATTTGCTGCCCATTTTTTGTAATTCAAGACCATGCTGGTGCAATATGTATTGTAGTTCTGACTGAATTGCTAGAACAGTGTGCAAGTCATCCCCTCCGACAATACCGTCATCTACATAGAAGTTTTCTAGTAAAAATTGAGCTCCATGTGGGTATCGTATGATGTTTATCTTAGCAATTTATTTTAAGCATTTTGTAGCTAGATAAGGTGCAGATCTCGTTCCATATATGACTGTATTTAGTTTATAATACTTTATTGGCTTAGTGGGATTTTCTCTCCAGATAATTATTTGAAAGTTTCTATAATCTAGGTGCATTACAATTTGGCGGTTATTTTTTTTTTGATGTCGATTGTGAAGACAAATCGTGGACACGAAAAGCGTATACAATATGTCGTTTAACGAAGCTCCGTTAGTCGTTTTAGTTGAGGCATCAAAAACTACTCTTAATTTTGTTGTTAGACTGTCAGGTCTAAGTACACAGTGGTGAGGAATGAAGCATTTTGGTGTTTGTATAGAGTTTATGTCTATTTTGGCCATATGCCCCAATGCTTCGTATTCTTTCATGAAATTTATATATTGAGTTTTGATTTCTGGAGCCTTTGATAATCGCCTTTCTAATAATAGAAATCTGGTGAAAGTTACTGCATGGGATTCGCCAATAGTATTTGAGCTAGTGCAGAATGGAATTTTGACCTCGAAACTTCCATTTTTGTCAATAGTGTGAGTTTGCAAAAAATTGTTTTCACATTGTCTTTTAGCCGCCGAAAGACATCTGTTAGATGTGTTAAAGTTTCCAGTTCCCAGAGCCTAGCAATAGCTTTTTTGCAAATTAACTTCGTCATCAGTACATATTCCGCATACTGCACTTGATAATTCATGTCCTCCAATTCTCCCAGAATTACCCAGCTAAGCAGAGTGTTATATAAAATGGGCAAATCGTTGCCTAGTTGAATCTGCCCACTTGACAGAAGTTGATGATGAAATTCTGCCCCAAGTAGAACATCTATTTTTTCAGGACGATTGAATTGTGGGTCTGCTAGCATAATGTTCTTTGGAATTGCCCAAGGATCTATATTGATAACTTGTGATGGTTGAGGTGAAATTATGTGCGGAAGGACCGCTGCTGTATAAGTATTGATTCTTGAAAGTAATGCTACGTTGACTCGGCGTGTTACCCTAGTGTCACTAGAAGCGATGTCACTAATGGAGATTGATGTTGGTTTAGTTGAAATACTGAGACGTTTTGCTAGACGTTCGCTGACAAAGTTCATTTGGGATGCTGAATCGAGAAGTGCTTTGCATTGTATCTCCTTCTCATTAGCTCGTATTTTTATTATTGCTGTGCTCAGAAGGACGTAGCTGGGTCTTTTGGATTGGTTGTACGTGACAAGTGATATGGCGTTTTAATTTCCAGATGATTAGTGATCGCCTTGCAGATCTTTGTTGTTTGAAATGTTTGTTGCTGGGTTACTGCCTTAATTTGAGCTCTCCAAGTGCAGCAATTTATTATGCTTTTTGCTGCATTCTTTGCAACCCCTTGACATACAGGCTTTAGAATTCTAACCGGGCTTTAAACAGTTCACACAGTATCTGTGTTTTTGAATGAATTGTAGCCTCGCTGATTCGACAACTGAAGAAATTTGGTACATGCGGATGATTTCCATTTTTGCACATAACACATGAATTGTTGACTTGCTTTATGGTAATGAAAGTACACACCCTGAATTTTGAATGCGGCGATTTTTCAGAAAACACTTCCATTGATTGGAAGTTTCTTTCCATGACTTTCAAGAACTCTGTGATTGTCGGAACCTCACGAGAATTCTTCAGTGCTAGCTCGTATCGGATGCGCGTTGCTTGGTCCAATTTCTTTAGGAGCAGGTAGCATAATATTGGATCCCATGATTTTGTATCTACTTGAAGATTTTGAAGCCCTAAAAGACACTCCTTAATTCTTTCATGGAGCGACTTGTAGTTGTCAGTATAGCCTTTAATTGAGGTGTCTACTAGCTCTTGCACAAGCTTATTGACCAGTAATTTTTTGTTGTTATACCGCTCCATCAAAATTTTATTTAGTGGCAGCGAAATGTTTTATCAAATTTGCTGCTTCTCCTACTAACTGTTTAAATACCACATTTTTTGAATTTTAGGCATTGATCGCCTTTTCACCAGATATAAGAATATATCATAAAATTCTTGCCAAATTCTTCCATCGAATTTTGGTAGTGCTACTTTTGGCATAGGCAAGGATTCTGAATCACTGATATCCTGCTGAGACTGTTCAACTGGCGGAATTTTATATGAATTTGACTTTACGTTCATTATAGATTTTTCGAAGATGACTTTATATTGTTCGACAACCTTCTGTATTGCGGAATAATAAACTTGTGAAATAGCGGTGATCTAGAGGTTTGTCGCCAATTAGCCGAATCAGGTCATTTGTCTCGAACGTCATTCTGGGATTCCTTTCAAGCACGTTTTGCCTTTGAGTCAATTCTTCGAATGACACCGTTGTGGATGATATTTAGCTGGCTATCACTGCTGCTAGTATTTCCACTCGAATAATGTGTTGTTCTACTGGTGATATGAAGAATACTGCGAACTCAACGAATTTAAACGTCCTGCTCTTGTAACAGGATCATGTCGGGGTCACCAAAAATGTTAAAAATCTTTGCCTTGGACTTTCTTCCAAGCACTTGTAGCTCAAAGAAATGGAAATATTACTTTAATCTTTTGAAAATAATGATTTTCTTACAGACGCATAGACCTGAAGAATTTTGATCTTTGTGTATGACCTCTCAAGCACTTTAACCTGGAGGTAAATTAATTTCGTTGGCACAACAAGAGCACTTAAACCGTGTTGCTTGCTCTTAATTAAAAAAGACCGTTTCTTTCAATTTTAAAATAAGAGTTGTTTTATTTAGAATTTTCTTAGTCTTGTTACTAGTTTTATCAAAGAAATATAATTAAATTGCATATTTCTTGCAGCAACAAAACAAATATCAAACATAAACAAATTATAATAATAAAAAATGTATTAATTTAGGTCAAGAGCGCTGAAGTTTATTGAACTTAATTTTAAAAATGTTTCAGAGCTTTTTAGGGGTATTTTATTTACCTATCCACTGCTATACAATTTGTACATCTTTTTTATTAAAACAGCTGTAAATGATGCATGCAATTATGGTACCTCGTTCAAAAAATCTTGTTTTCTTGTGTTTTTCTAATAAGTGCTTCTACTTTTTATTACTTTCTTCTTTGAAATCAAAGATTTTGTTTTAGCAGGTGATTTTTTTTTTTTTTTGCTAATGACGCAAGTAAATATTTTTTTTTTGATAATTTGAAAATAAGTCATATTTGCGTACTCTTAAACGCGGCATATGGGCACATTGATTATATGTGCGCACGGCGGTTTCTTTTTAAAAAATGCCCTACTTATCCTAGATTTTTATTTTAATTTAACCAATACAATATAAAGCCAATCTTAGAAATAGTAGTTTAATTTTTTATTTATTTGTTTATTGATAAACATTGAAATAGCATTGAGATATACATGAGCAGCAACATTTTATTCTTGTTTTTTTATTTATTTTCCTTGAAATAATCTATTTCCATTGCTTCGTGGTTATCCTTCTTTACTTCCACACTAAAGACGTGCACTAGTATATCCAATAGTATGGCAAAAATAGATATGTCATATACATACTAGTTACAACAGATACAAAAGAACGCATGACTGTGGTTGATATTGTATGCTTACGCTTGTGCGTACTCACACTATGGATATAAACACATACAGTTGTTTATTGTATTGCATACAGTGAGAAAATTATCAGTTTTTTACTCTCAAATATCTGTTGTACCATGAGTATTTGGATATATCTGTTTATGAAACAGATATTTTTGATACTTGTGTGCTGCTTATGATAGAGGAGACTAGTAAGCAGTATTTCAACTTCGTCGTAATAACCCGAATTGTAATTATTATTGTTTAGCTTTAGTAATTAGTTTATATGATTTTAAAGGTATTATCAGCAATATTTATCATATTAATGATAATTTTATTTTATAAAAACAAATGAAAAATTAATAAATTGTTGTCTAGTTGCGCGTTGACTTATAAGGACAAAATTAATTCAATTAAGGAATTTCATTGTATGTTTATTTAAAAAAATTAATTCATTTTTGATAAAAACTAGTAAATAGTTAAAATTAATATATAAAAAAGTTTATTACATACATCTGTACATGCATATGTACATAAAAATAGAAGTTCCGAAAAATTTCAATAAAAAAAAGGAAAAACATTTACACTTTTAGAATACACCCAGTAATAATATTGTCCCTTTTATATATGTACATATTAAATAACGCAATTTTTATTTTCTATGCACTTATTTGTGCATTCAAAATTTCTAACATGTACTAAAAAAAAACCTCTTTTCTGTATTAAAGAAAAGTACTGCAGCTTAAATAAATAGAGAGTAAAATTATTCGAAATTAAAAAATTATTAAAAAGTTTTAAAGAAAAAAATAAAGAGTAAAATGGACAAGCTCGTTGTAACTGCTTACCAAAGGATAGTTAGCTTAACAACGGTAAATATAAAATGTAACAGTATAGTACATCTCTTACTAGTGTGCGTAAATAAGTGGCTGTCAAGCACTAATTAGAATATATAATGAATTAATTGAAAAATAAATTGTTAAAAAATGCAAGTTTCTTACTATAAATGGGAGCAATTAATTAGATGAACTAACTCGTTGACAATTTCATAAATGCTTATGATGTTGTTAATATTTTCACTATTTTCACAAGCGGTAATTTTATGAAAAATGGCTTTAAAACAAAGCATCATCTAAAGTTGCTTCTTTTCTTTGTACACTAAGTAAACGCCATATATCATATTAAAGCAATATTTTAAAGTGACATTTTTATCACAAAAATCTGGTGAAATATGTACGTTTTAACATTAATTAATTTAATTTAATTAATTTTAAAATTTTAAAAATAATTTGGATTCAAAAGGTTTAAACTTAACATAAAAATAATTTTTAATTAATTTCAAATTATCAGGCTTTTCGTGTCTCTTAATATAGAAACATGCATACATATATTTATTTAGTTATTGTATCCTTAGAACTGTTGTAATTGTTGGTAAAAGTTGTTAAAAAAACATAATAGTAATTTTAACACAATTATACGCATTAGATTCATAAATTTTTGTTAAAGAATTCAGTTTTGTATATTCAACTTCAATAAAACAATTAAAAATATTGATCATGTTTAGAAACAATAATTTTATTTTTTTAATTTTAATAAACCAATGCATATATACTAAAGAGCTGCACAAAATGTTTTACAAGTTCTATGTTCTAGTGTACACTACTTCCAAACACAGAATTTCAGTGTAAATATAAATATCAAAACAAGCATAACAAAACATGGCTCTCACTAAAACAAAACAAGCACCATTCGAAAAGTTTCTCTTTACAGCTTTGTTAGTGCTTGTGTTTTAAAACAGAGTAGAACATCAAAACAAAAGACGACAATGAAGTAAAAAAACTGTAAATCATAGTAGAAACATCGAGTGCATTAGTACATATACAAAGCATGCTCACGAAAATAAAGTAGTGTTGTTAAATAATGCGATTTAAGGCTGTTGAAAGAAAGTACTTTTATACAATATGCAATATATTGATATGCAAACATACAAATATGTTTCTTTATTACAGGCTGTTTTATTGTTATATTTTTAATATGAAAATATGAAACTTCGGATAAAAAATTAATTTCTAAAAAAATGTTTTTATAAAAGGATAGATACTGAACCACGTGTTATTTAAAAAAATATATTATTTAGTACGATTGAATACAGGCAATTTTTTATTTTTGTTAAGTTTTATTACTATTCGTTTTTCTGAAAACGCGGAAATGTAAAAGACAATTTTACTATTATATTTTTAATATAAAAATATAATTTTTTTTTTTTTTTGAAAAAGTAATTCAATTAACATTTTAAATAAAACAGATATTATATATTTTTTTTTCTCAATTTTTATGCGTTTTCAAATCTTAAAGTTGACGACACCTTATATTGAGAAAAACGAAAATGATTGTAGTTTCTCCTTAGCCTAATTCTGCTATCAAAAACTTCAAGCATGTTTTGAATGTTCTACTTCAGTTTCGATATTCTATATCATTTTTGTTCTAGTTCTGTTATGTTTTACTTCAATGTTTGTTCTAAAACACTTTTGTTCTTTAATCTCTATTTTGGTGGCAAAGCAAAACATTTGTGTTTGGAAGTATGTGTTTGAAAAAGAGAGTTTTCTATACACACACTACTTGAAATTTACCTGATTGCTTGTAAGACATTTTTCTTATGCTTGTGCAGCCCTTTAATATATACATACGTATGAATTTAATATATACATAAGTACTTATAGTACAACCATCAATATCTGCTTATACCCGTTTGTGCAAAACAGGAGAACAGATATGTTACTCTCATTCTCTCTTTACTCATTCGCATCCATCCAAAGAGAAAAAGTAAGAATATCAACTTATATCAGAAACACAAAAGTACTCATCTATACACACTCATAAGAGTAGACACACAAAAACTGATATAGACAGATATACCTGTGCACGTCTTTATTCCACACTAAATTTAGGTAACCACTTCATACGAATAGCATTTAATACTGGATGGTTAGACAAAGGTACAGTGGCTCAATTTAATAACCGGACAGCTATATGTTATACAGTTTTTCCCCATTTATACACATCTTCTTGAATTTTAATTAAAAAATTCATTAAGATTTTTATTTATTAAAATAAGTATGGTAAAAACTTCAGCAGTAACGAAAAAAAATCTGTACATTAAAAGTAACAACCACAAATTCATAGTAAGACAAGAAAATAAAATCAAATTAATAATCGGACACTTCAGAAAATTTCGGGTTATTTTAATTTATTAGGATTAATATTTGTGGGATATCCCTTGCTTTTGCGAATAGCTTTCAGCATCTTTGGAACTGATTCTACTAATTTTTTACAGTATGCAGGAACAATATTTTCCCATTCTTCCTTAAGGCGAAATTTCAGCTCAGCGATGGTGGGTTAAATGATCTTAGTTCTTTATTTGGCTTTCTCCATTGTTTTTTCAGTGTCTTAATCATGGACGATAGTAAATTTAATATTTTTCGTTCAGATGAATAAGCATATGTATGGAGAAAGCCAAATGAAGAACTAAGATCATTTTCATACTTTGTTTGTTTATAACTTTAAATGAAAGATAATCGATTTTATTTTGATAAATGTTTTATTTAATGGCGGCAATTATGTACGGCATACATGTCCGCCTCTGTTGGCCTCACAAATGCGTGCCCTTTTGAGCACATTTTTCATTACATTCTCACACATTTCACGCTGTGTTTCATTAACTTCATCACGAATATTTTGTTTGAGTTGCTCAAGTGTTTCTGCTTTTTGCATACATCGCTTTATTTTTATACACAATTAGCCCAATTATAAATATTCTCATGGAATTTCTTTCCCACGGAAAAAATTTTTCTCGAGAAAAGAATGAAAAAGTGGCATCACAGTAATTTGAAGGGAGTTTGTTTTGTTAATTTTCATATAATTTTTATTTTATAATTTAGAATACCTACTTTTTTCCCCCGGATTTTTTTCACTTTCCGCAGTCAATCAAAAGGGGAAAAATTTATAATTGGAGAAAAGGGAAAAGTGAAAAAAACTCGCACGGAATTTTTGTTTATAATTGGGCTGATTATATTTACATAAATATATTTATTCTCACAAATATTATTAGGAAAATATCCCGAATACTAAATACATATACCTAAAATGGCAATAAATTAATTACTCCTATTATACTGAACAAATTTGGGCTTTTAGGGTTGAGTGGACTGTAGATTAGATAATATCGAATTTTCTTTAAAATAAAGAAATATATGTTAGGAGCAGCGTTGCCGCTTTGGTCCAATCGGACCAAACTTGGTAGTTTTTCGATTTTAAAAAACGGTTTGGTAGTTTGGTTGGTTTGTTGCTTTTTTTTAAATTTTTGGTAGGATTTCCTCCTGTACGATTTTTTTAGTAATAGTAAATTTTTCACCTTAAAAATTCAGAACATATATTTAAAAAAAAAAAATGTAACTTTGAATTAAATAAACAATAACTTTGAATAGTGCTACCACTGTTTTCAAAAACTGTCTTAGGTGAAATAAAAAACATCTCTGCTTTTTGCATAGAGATGATTAAAGCTATAACCATGGCTTAAGAAATCCGAACAATATTATGAAATTTAAATTAACAATATTTTTGAGTGAAGGTTTATTTTCAAGTGTATGTGTTAAAAAAATTAACAGACAAATTGGAAAAGTAAGTAAACTTTTTTAATTGTAAATACTTTCCTTTTAATTACATAAATATTTGCTAATATTGGATGTATTTTTTTCAAAATTAAATGAAAAAAAATAAAATTTCAGACGACATACCATCAACCAGGTAAAACCACTCTTTAAATTTTTGTTTTAAAACATTTTTAAATAATATAATACTTTTAAGGAACATTGTAAAGAAACAGTCAAAAGAAAATTTAGAACCGAATGGTTCAGAGAGTTTGATTGGCTTCAGGAAAGGGATGGGTGTTCATTCTAAAAAGATAAACTTCCATCTCAACAATTACGGAAAAAAAAACCAAATGAGTATAACAGAGTTTATGTGCAAGAAATGCATTTTTAAATTTTTGGTAGGCTGTGAACGATTTTGGTAGGATTTTTGAAAATAATTGGTAGGAAGTCAATTTCTTGTGTGGCAACGCTGGTTAGGAGATTATGTGTTGAGTTGAGAAAAATAAAAGGGTTATATTAGCGGAATGTATGACTTTAGTAAGAGTGTGTGTGTGTGTATGTGAGCTCACCTTGTAGTGTGTGTATGCGCCAATAATACGTGTGATTTCAATATTAAATAGTTAGAACAATTTATTTTAATTAATTATAATTCATAAAAACGAGGTTGTATTCAATCCAGTTAAATTTTAGTTAAATAAATGTTAAACATTGATAATTTTGAGTTAAGTTTTTTGTTAGCCAATATTATAGCTTTAGCTATAGAATTTAAAACAGCCAATAATATAGTTAATTTTATTTAGGTAGCAAATTATTTATAATTTAAATTACAATATAATTACACAATTTTACAACAAAGTTAGGTTTATTTTTGTTTTAAGTAGAACTTGAAAAGAAAAAGTTTCACAAAGTTTACAAATTGGCCTTTATGTTCACTTTTCTTGATGAGCAAATGGCTAATGAATGAAGGTTATTTAAATCTTAACATTGTAGCAATTAGTTTTCAATTTACATGTAATTTTCGAATTGTATCTTCAAATTTGTCTAATTCACAATAGTGTGGATTACAATTATTTTATATTCAATTATTCTTTCATTTAGTTCATTTATTTTACGTTAAATTCAAATATAAATTATGTTACAAAAATTATTTATAAACATTTTTGGTATAAAATCATTCGATACAGTCCGGACCCCAAGGTTTAGCAGGTTTGCTGTCTGCAAAGGAATTGTGCCAAAGACTTGATGGCTTCCGATCTTATTCGCTGGTCCGGAACTGACTGCTTGGATGAAGTTTCGTAGTTAGATTTTGATGTCCGTTGACGTTTGCTTTTACGTGAAACTGTTGAAATGTGAAGACTTTTTTTGTTGAGTGTACAAATCTGCTGCGCCAAGGTCGTTTTTTGTTAAGTCGGCGTCGAATGCCTGGATGTAAGTGCGTAAGGTGATGGGCATGCTCGAAGATCATGGCTTTTTGCCAAACAATTGATGCAATAATTCTGTTTACTGACAACGTGATTTCTCGCTTTTACATTCATATTTTAGATTGAGTAAACGTTTTTGCACAACATACACTGATACAGATCAGGATCGCGTTTGGTCGGTGGATTTTTGCGTTGAGAGTGTTTGGAAGTGTAAGCAAATACAATAAGTAGAAAAAAGAAGAAAGGAATAAATTTAGATTAGTGAATAAATAAGCTTAGTTGATACGGGCTAAAATTTTTCTTAAAAAATATATAATGACTGAGAAATCATGTGCCTAAGGCACATTTTCGTTAATAAGTGGTAAGTAACAGAGTTTCACGATTGGCCTTTTAATAAGTCCGGTGGATGTTTTAATGCTCGCAATGCGCACATGGTCGTCTGTGCCAGTGAAAGTGGTCTCAATTCTTTCCAAGCACCATTCGGATGGGGGAAGTAATTCATCAATGACGACTACCAAATCGCCTACTCTCAAGTTCCTCGATGTAGTTTTCCACTTGTAGCTTTTGTGGAGGGATTTTAAATAGTCTTCCTTCCATCGTGTTGCTAACTGCTGGTGTATTGCTCTTAGCCTTTTCCACCGGTTTATGAGTCCTATGTGTTGAATGTTTTGCTCGGGGAAACTCGTAATTGGGGCGCCTCTTAAAAAGTGTCCCGGCGTAAGAGCTGATAAGTCGGCGGGATCCTCTGATATTGCTGAAATTGGCCGTGAGTTGAGAACTCCCTCAATTTGAGTTAAAATTGTTGAAAATTCTTCAAAATTAAATTTATATGATCCTGTAACCCGTTTCAAGTGAAATTTCAAACTTTTAACTGCTGCCTCCTACAAACCTCCCATGGATTGGGCATGAGGTGGGATAAATACCCATTCGAACCCGTGGGTAATATATTTTGAAGTTATGTCTGCTGAAGCAGATTTAATGAACGAGTCAAATTCGCTTTTCAACTGTCGACTGGCTCCGATGAAGTTTCTACCATTATCAGAGTATATCCTATAAGGGAGTCCCCGCCTCCCTACGAAACGAGAGAATGCTGGGCTAAATGCTGTTGTGGACAAATCAGAACATGTTTCTAGGTGTATGGCCTTTGTGCTGAAGCATACAAAAACACTGACGTAACCCTTAATTGAAGGTGCATTTTTTTAGAGAAGAGCTTTTAAGATCGAATTGGCTAGCAAAGTCAATACCAGTTGTTTGAAACGGAGTAGATAGAGTATATCTATCTGGTGGCAAGAGGGGCATGATTTAAGAACACGGCTTTTGTTTATATATTATGCAAGTTTTGCAATGTCTTCTTATTTTTTTTTTTTACACGAGATTTTAATCGGGATGTGTAGAACTCTGTTTGTACCATAAGCATCATTTGATTACATTCACCATGAGCAAGAATTACGTGCAAATGTTCTAAATAGAGCTGACATAATCTTGAATTTCCTGGTAAGATTATGGGATAGCGTTCATTATACGTGAGTGGTGCATTTGAGAGGCGACCATTGGCTCTTCGGAGACTATTTTTGTCTAATATTGTGTATAGTGTTTTAAGAGAGCTCTAAGGAGATATTTGCAGAGAATTTGAGATTTGTTTAATTTCGTCCGCATAGTGAGATTTTTGGGCTAGCGTTATTAATCGTTTTTTTACATAATTGACTTTTTTCTGAGTAAGGTCTATTTCACGTTAAGACTTTTCTTAGCTAAGTTTAGCACGACTATGATTATAAAAGCGAAATACATAAGATATAACTCTTAGAGCTTTATTATAGGAGGAGAATCTGTCTAATATATCCTCTGAATGAATAGAGGTTTGGAGACATCGAATATTTTTATTGCTATCAGGAACGTTAATAGGAGTAATTTTTGGCCATTCAGACTGTGGCTTAATTATTCATGACGGTCCTTGCCTTCCTGCGGTTTGCATCCACGAGTTCCTAGATCTGCCGGATTATCGTGTGTTCGAACATGACGCCAAATTGCACCGGGCAGAGTATTATGAATTTGGCCCGTCCGATTAGCTACGTAAGTTTCCAAAGTACATGGTGGTTTGAATAGCCATTCGATAACAATTAATGAGTCTGTCCATAAAAAAATTCACACTGAGACAAGTTAAGGGATTCTACAATGTATTTAACTAATTTGGTTAAAAGTACAGCGCCGCAAAGCTCAAGTCGGGGCATGCATATGGATTGTAAGGGGCCCACTTTGCTTTTGGCTCCTATTAAGTTCGAATATGTGGCTTGAGATGAATTTTGACACCGTAAGTATACTGTGGCACAATATGCCGATTTAGATGCATCTGAGAAGCCATAAACCTGAATAACATCTGTGGGTTTATACTGTAACCATCTTGGAATTTTAATTGCATCTATGTGGGAAAGGTCTGTTTGTGTCCATTTGTGTAGTATATCGGAGCTAACGTTGTCATCCCACTGGAGCCCTTCAAGCCACAACATTAGAATTTTTGCTCGGATTACTATGGGAGTTATCCAGCCCGCTGGATCGAAAATAGATGCAATTCCAGATAATATTTTCCTTTTTGTTATATTTTGGGACTCAGGATTGGGGAAAAGGAGTAACTGAAGGTATCAGTTAGAGCATTCCATTTGATTCCTAACGTTTTTGTTGCGCTAGTTTCTGGGAAACGAAGGAGATCTGAATCGTATAGATCTTCGGTTGGGATACGAGATAGTAATCGACTATCATTGGACGTAATCTTTTTTAAGTGAAATCCAGCAGATTTAAGAAGTTCTATGATTTGCGACAGGGATTCTTCTTCTTCTATCGTATGTCCACCTGATAATATATCATCTACATAAGTTTCGTGGAGTAAGATTTTTGTTGCCCTGGGATATTTTTCCTGACAATCCTCGGCGAGTTGATGAAGTGTACGAATTGCTAAGAAGGGCGCACAGTTTACTCCAAATGTAACAGTCTTAAGTTGGTAGTCTTTAAATGGGCCAGTGTTATTACTTTGATATAGGATGCGTTGAAATTTTTTATCTACGGGGTGAACTAGAACTTGGCGATACATCTTCTGAATATCGCCGCTGAAGACGTATTGGTAGATTCGCCAGTTAAAAATGATGGTGATCAAATCGGCTTGTAGATTTGGACCCGCATTTAAATATCGCTGAAAGACTAGCCCGATTTAGTCCTACGAGATGCGTTAAATACTATCCTCACTTTTGTAGTTTTGTGTTCTGGGCGAACTACTGCGTGGTGAGGTAAATAAAATATGAAATATTTACCATCAGAAACCATTTCACGAGGTGTTGTTGGTTCCATTTGGCTAAGGGTTAACTACTCTTAAAGAACGTTGTTATATTCCCTTTTGAGTTCAACAGTTTCTGAAAGGGACTGGGCTAATCGAGTATATTGCGCAAGAGCTAAAAAAGGAGATGAACCGAGAAATACCGAAACAGGAAACTCTTTTTTTACTGGTAGTCTTACTACGTATCTTCCACTTGGTTGTCTTGTCGTAGTTTCCTTGTAGAAGTTTTCACAGTACTGGGCTTCCGCCGAAAGAATGCGGTTTAATGCCAACTCCTCTTGTTCCCAAAAATTGCGTAATGTATTGCTTAGAAAAGCAGTTTCAGAGGGTGTTTCTGTAATAGTGAACGCCTGCATGACATTTGTTTGTGTTGGGCCGCTTAATACCACTCCAAATATGGTGTTATAAGCCGATGCTTGGCCACATACATTTTTCTTAATGTATGTAGTGTTCCGAGTCATTACCGAGAATGAGATCAATTTGAGACGATTGATGGAAATGAGGAATTTGTTTTGTGAGCTTGGGAAGTATAATAGTGCCAATGGTGAACTTAAAATTGAAACGCTTGGCAAATAGAATGATATTACATTCTTTATTTGCGGATTGCGTTTGTCCACCTATTCCTACAATTTCAACGTTAGCTTTACGGTAAGGTATTCCCAACAGAGATCTAACTCTCTCTGGTAAAAAGGTTTTTTGAAAACCCGGGTCAATTAAGGCTCTTACTGTATACAGTTCATCCTTGTGCTCAATTTGCAAGGCCGTTCGGAGTAGAATAAAAAAAGTTGACGGTTTGTCTTGCCCGCTTTCATTTCTAGGACTTTTGTATGTTCATTATTAAAGAATGGTTTAGATTTGGGCAAATGCAATAGGGAATGATTATCAGATTTGCAAATAAAACAAGTTTTACTGCTGGAAAAATTTGTTTTTAAGTGACCTGAAGAGAGACAATTATTGCATATTTTGTTTTGGAAAACATAGTCTATTCGTTGCTGTACTGTGTATTTTCGAAATTTGCGCCGCGTTCTGAAATGATTATCTTCTTTACAAAGTCTGCAGATATATAAGAGTTTTTTTTGGGAGGAATACGACTGAATTTTAGACTGAGATTTTGAAGGTAGATTATTTTGATTTTTTGAGGTCTTTATGGATGATATTCTTTCGAGCACTTCGTAACGGTTAATAAGAAATTCGTCTAATTGTGCCCATGTTGGCACTTCACGTTGAGTTTTGAAAGACTGTTCCCACAGAGATAGAGTATCATCTGGTAATTTGGTTGAAACTAAATATATAAGGATCGGGTCCCATCCCTCAACGCTTACGTTGAGAGCCTTGAGAGCAGTTCAACAGTCGGTTACTGTCGAATGAATTTTTTGAATGCATTCACCATTTTCCGAGAAGGTAGCAGGAATGTTAAAAAGAGTTTTTAACCTGTTATCTATTAAAACTCGCTTGTTGTCGAACCGAGACTTTAGGGCGTTCCATGCGTTATCCAAATTTTCATGACAGAGTGTGTATCTTTTAATAATGGCACCAGCGCTACCACTTGTTTTTATTCTCAAGTGGAATAGCTTTTGGGCCTTCGAGATTTCAATGGTTCTAATACATGCGGTAGTGAAAAGGTCACGAAATGTTGGCCATTTTTCGTAACTACCCGAGAAGGTCTCAATATCACAAGGCGGAAGTTTAATGAAAGACGTTCTGTGTGGGAGAAAACCTGCTTGAGGTGTGAAACTTTGAAGTTCGGCAGTTCTAGAAAGTTTACGAGGGCTGCTATATATATTTCTGCCCTGGCAACACTGAGTGCTGCCAAGTGCAATCTGACATTTCCATTGGAAAGTTTGTCATTTTTAAGCATAATCGTACTAAAACGTTTCGACGTACGACCATTATTTGTGTTGTTTACAGTGACTTGAAAAAATTAATATAGAAAAAAATGGAATTAACTCGTGAACATTTTCGTGTCATCATTTTTCACAACTTTCAACGTGGATTATCACGACAAGAGTACATTGATGAACTTAAATCTTTGTATGGTGATGAAGCACCATCCTATAGCACTGTGAAGAATTGGTACAATGAATTTAATCGTGGCCGAAGCTCGCTCAAAGACGAATTCCGTGAAGGTCGTCCAAAAACGGCTGTTGTGCCAGAGAACATTGATACCGTGCGTGAACTCATAATGCAAGATCGACATGCGACATACCGAGAGATAGAGACATCCTTGGACATTTCTTCCACCAGCATACATTCGATACTGCATGAACACCTGGCCGTAAAAAAAGTTTGTTCTTATTGGATCCCGCACAATTTGAAAGTCGCTCAAAAAAAGGCTCTTGTCGATTGGTACAAAGAAATGTTGCAAAAATACGATTGCGGTGCTTCAAAAGACGTTTGTAAGATCGTCACAGGTGAGGAATCATGGATCTATGCGTATAAGCCCGAAACGAAACAACAATCGACCGTGTGGGTCTTCAAAGACGAGGAAAATCCAACGAAATTTGTTCGTGGAAGACGCACTTCGAAGCAAATGGTTGCCTGTTTCTTCGGCAAAACTGGTCATGTGGCGACTGTTCCGCTTGAGCAACGTAGGACGGTCACTTCAGAGTGGTACACTACAATTTGTTTGCCTGAAGTCATCGGAGAAATTCGAAAAACCAACAAGAGAAGACGAATTATTGTTCACCATGACAATGCGAGCTCTCACACATCGGCTCAAACCAGAGCGTTTTTGACCGGCCAAAACGTCGAATTAATGGGTCATCCGCCGTACAGCCCTGACTTGGCACCTAATGACTTCTTCTTGCTTCCGCACATTAAGAAAAAAATGCGTGTTCAACGATTTTTGTCGCCAGAAGAAGCTGTAGAAGTGTTTCAGAGGTGTCTCAATCGGAGTGGAAAAAGTGCTTCGACAACTGGTTTGAGCGCATGCAAAAGTGTTTAAATCATGCTGGAGAATACTTTGAAAAACAATAAAACCATTTTTGATTATAAATATTCGCATTTTCACTATTAGGGCAGAAATATATAGAGCAGCCCTCGTAAGAAGGTCTAGAATCTGTGATTTGCATGTATAATATTGTTCAGAGCATGCATTAAAAGTCACTTTAGCCTTTTCTTTATATTCTTTGCTATTTTCAGAACTTGAGGAGACCATAAGAGCTTCGAATGATGTTTGCAATTTATGCCATCTAGTTCTTCTAACTTTGTTTCTAACATGGAATCCATTTGATCTTCGATATCAGATGCGGTAAAGTTTGAACAAAATAAAATAAGGTGCTTAATGGATGTTTCGTTTTCTGATGTATTTTTTGAAGATGATTGCATTTTGCCTTTATACTATCTATTGCTACGAGTTGTGTTGGAATAAGGAGTTGTGGAGTTTAAAGTTCTTTTTAGAAAACGGTGTGATTATGTTAGAGGAAGTAATAAGTATTTAGAGGAAGCAAACGTAATTCACTGTTGCAAGAAATAATACTTATTACTAAAATGTTCTATACAAAGAAAAGAATATTCCACTAGTAATGGGCTGAGTTAGCAATAGTACTAGAGAAGTTTTTTCAAAATAGGTTCTAATGCAATGTTAGGGTAATATGCGATCAAAAATTGATGAAAAACGAACAAAGCACGATTGTTTTTAATATACCTTTTAAATTATAATACGTTAAACACGCGGGAAATCTTATGCAAATATGGTCAGCATTTATCCTTATTTACATACATATTTTAGTGCAATAATTTTGACATAATTGTAAATGTTTGAGAGTAATATATAATATAATAATAATATGTATATAAGCAGCTTTAGTTTTTTTAATTTTACCTTGAATTCGATGCAGTATTTAAATTAGTTTATGACGTTACGCTAATACGCTCGTAATTGTAAAAATTATTTAAATTTTATTTTGGTTTTACGTTGAAATACGTTTACGTCGGGTAATCAACCCACAAGTTTGTTTACTTGCATGTGTTAAAACTTTAAATTTGTTTTGTTACAGATTTTACGTTTTTCTTTTTAATACCGATTCACTTTGTGTTCTTCTTATTTACTTATTTTTTAATTTATTTATTTTTTTATCTTTATACTGTTATGAAATCATTTATAAAGTTTTGTAAAATTTAAATAAAATTATAAGATTAATAATGTATACCGTGTTAAATTAATGATTTATACAAATTATTTTCAACAATTCAATGAATGATTGTATTCAATCATTTAAATTTTAGTTAAATAAAAGTTAAACATTGATAATTTTGAGTTAAGTTTTTTGTTAGCCAATATTATAGCTTTAGCAATAGAATTTAAAACAGCCAATAATATAGTTAATTTTAATTAGGTAGCAAATTATTTGTAATTTAAATTACAATATAATTACACAATTTTACAACAAAGTTAGGTTTCTTTTTGTTTTGAGTAGAACTTGAAAAGCAAAATTTTCACAAAGTTTACAAATTGGCTTTTAATTATCTATGTTCACTTTGCTTGATAAGCAAATGGCTAATCAATAAAGGTTATTATAATCTTAACATTGTAGCAATTAGTTTTCAATTTACATGTAATCTTCGAATTGTATCTCCGAATTTGTCTAATTCACAATAGTGTGGATTACAATTATTTTATGTTCAATTCATTCTTTCATTTAGTTCATTTACTTTACGTTAAATTCAAATATAAAAAATGTTACAAAAACTATTTATAAAAATTTTTGGTATAATGTTCGATTTTACAAAAAATTTGTTTGAAGGAGGTAACTTCTTAACGGAATGATTTATCCAGCAATAAAACTACACATTTAACTACTTTTTTAGCAAACGGCATGCTATTTTAATATGCTCGGCAATCATTAAAAAATCAATCAGCTTGAACAGTACAGCAGAAATGGATATCTAGATTTTTCTGAAATTGATAGCAAGTACAAAAAAGAATCGGTCAAATAACTAGTCATCTAATACTTTTTTAATAGGACCTTCAACATAGATGGAAACTGAAAACATACGAATGGAATTAGATAGTTTTCAGTTGGATTCTGAGACTAAGTTGGATTGTCTTAACAAATATGCAATAGTTAAAATCAAAATGGCTAAACAAACTAAGTAATAGCAGTTTTTAAATGCTTGTTTTGCTTGAAGCACGTAATTTGTAGAATTTTTTTATGTATACATTTTTTACACCCTTGACCACAAAAAGTATATATATAAGTTTGTCATTCCGTTTGTAATTTCTACAATATCCATTTCCATTCAATTGCCGAGGCACTAGATGAACTAGAAAAAATTTAAAACACCAATCGACGTACTTTTCGAAATTTTGCTACTGAAAATCTGCAAGATCATCTACATATGTTTTTTGAGGCAGTGGGCAAAACACAATTTTTCCACACCATTTGGAACAAATTTAGTTTAGTAAAATAACTCCAATTGAAAAAATAAATATATGGAGTGAAAGAGATTTAAAAAATATAAAAAAAAAAACATCAAGTGAAAAAATTGTCGCTCGCCCATATTTTTCGAGTTATGGGCCTCTGAACTTTTATTGCTCTTTTTGGTAACTTACTATTTTAAGGAGCTATCATTCCACAACAGGTGTTGCCAGATCAATTTTCGCTTACTAAATGAATAAAGCGCAAATAAAGGGTGTTTTTAACCATGATAGAAATTGAACTTATAAAAAATAATACTAAAAACAAAATTTTGTCAAAAAATTTGTTCTTATTATTTTTAGTAAACTCTGACAAATCAATATGAATAGACCCACACTTAAACAACGCTATGAAATCATTCAAGTTTACTTTAAAAATCAGTCATCATCAGTGCGTACTGAATTAAATATCGCTGGTTTAAACGAAAGTGTGGAAGAAGATACCAATTTATGGATTCTTCGTCGGTCGCAGGTATTGGGGCTCTGTGCGTATAAGATCCATTTAGTGCAGGAATTTAAGCCACGAGACCATTATATGCGTCGTTCATTCGCCGATTGGGCTCTAGAGCAGTTAGTAACTGACCCGTTATTTTATCGCCAAATTGTGTTTAACAAAATTAGACGTCCAGAATGCGCTTCGTCATGAGCAGCCGCAATGGCCCTATGCCCGAAATCATTATTAAATATTAATTCCTTCTTCTGATCTTTTGTATAAAAAATTCTTCATTGCAATATAATTTTTTGTGTTATTTTCGACAATTAAAAAAAAAAAACACCCGATATGTTCTTATATATGGGCACATAAACTTAAAAGTAAAAGCAACGACTTTAGAAAAACATATAAATGCTGCACGGATGATAGATGTAAAGCAAGTTTAATGGAGGTATAAATCTAAAGCACGGATAATAGAGCGAAAAAATAAAAAGAACCCCATGCCGGTTAATAGATGTAACCGATTAATAGAGGCGCGGTTAGTCAAGGTTTTATTTTTTTTTCTTATTTTTTTAAGGCTATGTCACCCCAAAATTGGTTTTGTGACTGGAGTTACTGTACTTAACTAGATTTACATACGGTGAAGGCTATACGAGTACATATACGATTCGGCTCATATAGCAATCTTATCAAATAAAAAAAATCAAAATCTTATTAAATAAAAAAACTTTGTTAAATTAATTATTAAATTAAACTTTGTGCAAATCATTGCTAGACTCGACAAAATTAATGCATTAATGAACTATCACTAGTGTAAGTAAAGATTGCCAAATAGTGCACGATCTTCAACTATGCCTTGTATAAATTTGAATTTTCTTTCTTATACAATGTTTCAAAAGGTGTCATATCATAACGTACAAGGACATAAAGTCCTTTGTTATCATAAGTATATTTTTTTGGTATTCTATGAAAGAAAGATTAAACGTTGTTTATACAATAGAGGAGAAAATACATGCGCCTGGCCAAAGGCCGGCTATGCAGAAAATTTTTGGTCAGCGTAGCCGGTGTTGGTTAGGGAAAAAAGTAAAAAAAAAATTTGCGTCCGGCCAGTTATTTGGAATTTTTGGTAACGAAACCGTTGTTATTTCAAGTGCAGACATTTTGACACTTTTATAAGTGACACTATGTCTATACTAAAAACGACACAATGTCAATGGACAATGTGCGAACAAATTAACTGCTCGTCAAGAAGTAATGTAAGTAAACAAGTCACATTAATTTTACAATATGTCAATACAGCAGCAAGTGATTAAAAAATTTGTGTTTTCTTTGTATGAAATTGTATATTTTTTGGGATTTTGCTTATTAAAACATGGATAATAAAAGAAAATTACTTCTAATTATGGCAAACACTGTGTGATGTGACAATTCAATTTAGCTTTTTTTGAAAAAATTTCTTTAGTGGCAATTCAGTTCTTTTTGTCCGGACAAAAATTAACCAAACCAAATCAAGCTGAGAGTTTTCTGAACAAAATCCCTTTCCTAATTCTCTGAGAGAAATGTCAAACTATATACGAGTATAAAAAAATGGGTGAATCCACCTTTAACATAGCGAAGTTTAGAAGTAAGGAACATTTAAATAAAAAATGAATACGAATTGATAAACTTCACTTTTTAAAGTCAGTTAAAATTATAAACGAATTGATCTTTTTTTTGATTCATGTGCGAATATTCATTCCATGTCCTAGTTTTCATTTATAAATAATTTACAAGATTGATCGAAAACCCTTTTTTATAAAAAATTAAAAGCACACGAGTACATCACTCATTTTGAAAAAAATAAAAATTTTATTTTTTGTGAATTTAAATTGCAAACGGCAATTACAAAATTTCATATATATATTTATTAGTTGTATCATATTTAAAGACTTGTTTTAATTTTCTCTTGTCCATCGAATAATTTTGTTTTTTAAGAAATTGTTACATACACACATACATACATAAGTATATATTTTAGAAGTTACATAAATATTGTTTGTAAAAATGACCACGATGAAAGTTCGTCAACTTATTGATATGGCAATTGGATTTCCCGAACCAGGTCACGTGAACTTTTCAGCCCTTCATTGTCTGCTTATATGTGTTGTTGAAAAGTTGGGAATCACAGATAAAGTGGTCGAATTTGGTGAATTTGAAGCAGCCAGTTGTTGCAACAAACTATCTAATCGTAAGTAAATCTTTAAATAATTAAAAATTTAAAAAAATTAAGTATATGTATTCTAGATCACCTACTTGGAAAATCAAGACTCTTTGGTGGTTCTGATCGAGAAGAAACTAATGCTAATGAAACGTCTGGGGAACCCGAAGAAAACCCAGAAGAACCTGTCAACGATAATGAAACGAATAAAAAGGAAGATGATATTGAGATAGCACGAGTAGAAGAACCGGCTTTAGATTTACCGCCGCACGAAGAGCAAAAGACCGCTGTTGAGGATCAGAGTCCAAGGTCGTCTGAACGATCGCTAGTTTCAGTGCACAAACTAAAAGAGCGTGTTAGCAAAATTGAATTGACGGTGCAGGGGATTACAATACCAAAAGCAATTGCAACAGGATTATCAGTTATGAAGGATCAACTTGAATTTGTTATAGAACAAATGTTGCTTCTAACATTTCTCACCCTGAGCAAAAAGCCTGATCCCCAACAAATCCAGCAACTCTATTCCATGGCTCAAACTTTGATTGATTTGAAGAAGGACAACATTTATATAGAAGGGTTAAAACAAATACAGTTCCCAGTCCTTAACTGGCAATCGTCTGGCCTACAATTGAATGAGGATGTGTCGGAAAATGATATACTGGAAGCCGAGAGTACTGGCTCTGACCGTGGCGTTACTGAAGCTCAAACGGCCTATAACGATGATCTTGGAGGTCACTTGTGTTATTCTCCAGCAAAGCTTCTTGATCAGCTAATGGAATTAAAAAGTGATTTCTGTCGCTTAACAAACAAAGTAAATGAACTCTCCGCCCGTTTACTGCAACAAGAGAGTCAACGAACACTTGCTCTTATCCTAGAAATTCAAGAACAAGTGAGAGAAATTAAACTGACATTAGTTAACTTGAAGGAAACTCAAAGCCGCATGGAATTGCGTATTTCCGCTAATCAGAGTAATATAGATAACATGAAAAGGAGCATTGAAGACATATTGGCAGATAAGGTGGACAAAACACGTTTTGAAATAGAATTAGCTAATAAAGTAGACTACAACCAACTGCAAAGAAAGGTATCACTTGACCAAATATTGGAGTTGCAGTGTCGAATTGATAAAAAGTTTTGCGAAATGTTGCGACGAATCAACGAAAACGACAAAAAGTTTTCAGAAACAGTTGAAAATTTAAAAAACACCCTCGGATTTTCCGCCATCGATGAAGTTTTAAAAAAATTTAAAGAAGATATTTCCAAAGATATTCAGTCTCTCCAAGAATTACTCAAATCTTATATCGATTCAACAAATGACGATTGTGCTGCTGCTGGAACTCGTATTAAGGTGCTTCATGATATGGCCTGCTTATCGTGTGATACTAATTGTGTTACGCGTATTATGGAAAAAGCCAAAGTGGCAAAATTACCAAGCGCCCACGCTTCTAACATAATAAGTCCACTAATAACTTACGAACTGGGCTCCATACGAAAATCTGGAATAATGGGTTACTATCGCAAAGATGAATTCCCCCACGCAACAAATGCATGGATGGGTCAACAGTCCAACGCCTTGGCAAACCTGAAAGATTGTGTTCCCCGACACGCCGGCGGTCAGCACACGACGAACAGTGCTAAAGAACGCGTTCAAAAGACTATGACAAAAAAATAAATAATTTATTAACTAAAACGAATAAATTCTCTAATTAGAATTTTCGTTGTAATTTTGATTTAAATAGAAAGGGGTGTTTTATGTCCGTGCAACTTTTAGATTTCGTATTTTATTTTAAGTATTTTACTTAACTCATTTACACAATCTAACATCGAAAAATCATACAATTAGGGCTTAAGTTTTTAACTTAAATCAGTTTTCGAAACACTAATTTTAATAATTTTTTTTTTTTTTTTTTTTTTTTTGAAGATTAAACTCTTAATGGTCGCGACCATATTACATTGTTTTAAAGAATAAATGACGAAGCATTTATATATGTACTTTCTTAGCTCACTCTAGTAATGTGACCACAACTGAAAAATTTTTGTTTCAAATATTACTAAGAAGTTATTGGAAATTATTCAAAATTTTAAAAGTTTCTTTCAGTAATTATATCGTTATAGCGTATTTATGTTTAAAATTTTATCTCTTTTTTTATATTTCTTTCTAAATATTTTATTTAAATAAAACAAATTTTGTTTTAAAACTCAAAAATTCTTATTTTATTGAATGTGAAACTATAAAGGCATTTAACCTTAGAAGTCGAAACGACTAACAAAGCACTTAGCGTGACTTTTTCTTTTGTATAGTAAGAAATTTAACACTTCAAATTGTATATAGGTTTAATTTTTTATAAGAATACTAATGGCTAGCAAACATAATCCCAACAACAAAGAAATAGAGAATATTTCGAACGAGTTGGATCGTGAGAAAAGTTCTATGTCGTGCACTGATAAAGAAAGTTGTTCTGAACGCGTAAACATAGTCAAGCCTTCGGATAATCTTCTAATAAAAAACCGGACACTCAGCACGATTATATTTTAATTTATATTATGCGTGAAAGAAAGTACATATTATTTGTACATTTCAACCAAAATCAAAATCCCCAAACCTAAAATCACCAAACCCAAAATCCCCTGACAAAAAAAAATTCCCAAATCAAAATCCTCAAACATAAAATCCACATCTGGAGAAAGTGTCACAAAATCCCCAAACGCAAAATCCCCAAATTTTTACGATATTACCGATCATATAAACAAAATCGCAAGCAATGCTGTAACAATGCGAAACAACTATGGAAATCATACTATGATTTCTCATTATATATTTATAAAACTTCTCTCTCAAAAAGAAAAATGTTGAACGTCTTGAGAAAATTAAAAAAGTTGTTAGATCTCGAACTGATTAAGATAAAATAACTTATTTGTCTTCTATACCTCATAATATTATAGCCCATTCAGGCTGCCACGAAATTAAGACATATCGTGATTTTGGCCGAAATCAACTTGAAAACACGTAATTTCGCGTAAATTTTACCATTGCCCAAATCAACTTATTTTAATTAATTTCAACGAAATTAACTTGAAATTACGATAGACAACGCTGTTTTTGTGTAAAATACTACCTTATGAGCAACCATAAGCATATTTACAATACACATAAATAGGTACATACCAAGGCAAATTGATATCAATTTGCCTTGGGTACATACATTGATATTTACAAACATATAAGTATGTATAATAACATTTATGGTGGATTATAAAAATTACAGGCATCTATTGAATTTCAGGCGCCACAGTATTAATTTATTTTTTGATATTTTATTATTGATAGCTTCCTATTTGGTTAATAATAAGTTTTGTTTCTATGTTGTACAAAATTTTTATGCGAAATAATGTTAATAAAAATAAACAGCTGTTTCCCAAATTAACTCAATTGCCAAAAAGTCCAGTATAAACACCTTGTATTTCGTTCGTAATTTCAACTTGAAATTACTTAATTTATAACACATGTTATAAATTTCATCTTATATGTAAACTATTTTGATAAAGAAAAATTATTGTTTTTTTTTTCATTATTAAATATTTCTGAAGTCATCATATAACTTTTTAAAATTTTTAATTTCAAACTAAACTATTTTTATAAAGAAATATTGTTGTTTTCCCCTTATTGTTGTATATTTTAGTTTACTACTATTCATGACATACATAATAAATATTTATGAATTCATCATACAGTTTGTTTGGAATATTATTTTCAGAAATTATTAAAATCGCGCGATTTTTAACTTAATTATAATGTATTGCATAAAAAAGAAATAATGCCAGAAAATGGGGATTTTGTGTTTGGGGATTATGTGTTTGGGTATTTTAAGTATATGGATTTTGGTTTGGGGATTTTGATTTTGGGGATTATGTGGTACACCCTCTTATAGCACGGGATATGTTCAACATGGCATTTATTCATCTTATATCATTTATACACCTAATATCAAGGCACATTAATTTTACAGGTAATAGCAGTTCTAAAAGAACAATAACAAAAAAATCAACAACTTTTTTTTTGTTTTTGTAAAATATATATTCAGATGTCAATTCAACTGACGCACAGTGGTTTGAAAACAATTTTTTTACAAAATTCGGTATATTATGGACTACTCAATATATCTCAACGAAATTTTACAGAGGCAGCGCAGAGGTTTCTCAGTGAATTTATAGACGGTCAGGATCCTAGGGTGAAGAAGGGCTTCTAGGTAGGGCCCGATATTTAGATACCACGGACATATAATTATTTGAAAATGTCATAAAAAGTTTATTTTTAGCTCAAATGTTAAGGCTTGGCTTAAATTTTTTTTGTTTTGTTAATTTTGGCCAACCTTAACTTTTGGCTTTTGGCTTAGTACGCTTATCAAATTTTACTTCAAGACATTTGCTATATTCCTAATAAAATTTAAAAGAAACACGTTCAAGTTTTGTTCTAATAGCTCTTTTCGTTAAAAAGTTACAAGCTTCTAAATTGAGAAAATGTAAAAAATATTGTTTTTATTAAGGATTTTCCCCAAAAAGGTGATACATTTTCTTTTTTTTTTTTTGCTTATGTAATTTAAATTTACTTCAGTACTAGCAAATTTGTTTTAACCATTTTAAAGATAAACTAAAGCACAAGGCATATTGAACAGGTGAAAGCGTTAGCTTATGCGGTCAACATATGTTTGCTGTTTTCCTTTGCGAGTTGTCAAAATTGTTGCTCTTTTTCTGAATGTACATATGTGTATATTTTGTATTGTGTGTGCATGTGTATTATATGTATGTGTTCAATTGCTTGCTTATTTTTCACAAATACATACACACATATTGCCAAACGTTTCTGACAGCTTCACAAAATTTTACAAAAACAAAATACACGCAAAAGCTAATGCAGTCACCTGTATTAATGTGCCTTGCTATATTGATTCAATTGAGTTCTCATTTAATCAATTTGGCTTCTGATATAAGACTGTCTAGTTTTATATACAAAATTTGGTTTAAAACCACTGATGAGCTATTTAAAGCACTAAACACTTAGACGACAGCAGGCAGCAGACAGCAAACTATCAAAAATAATATACATGTGTTTAAATGAAAACGATTATTTTGACGACATCACAGCAGCACGACTACACGACAGCATTTGCTGCTGCTGCCAACTTAGGCTATTTTCTATTTTGATGGGCAGCAATAAACAAATATAGTATTGCTATTATACAAATAAATTGGAAAAATAAAAACAAAAACTTTTTTTTAATATTAAACATAAAAGAAAATTACAAAAATACAATAAGGAAATAAATTTATATGTTTTTATAGTTTTTCGTGATATTATTAAATTTTTTTATCAATAACTTTAATTTTATTCATTATAAAATATATGTATGCGGTATCCCTTAAATTTGTGTTGCTAATATACACAGCTATTGTTGCTGTCTGCAAAATAATTATAAAGCTGACTGAGCAGCATTTGAAGCCGTGAAGTTGTGAAGTCTGCTATCGTCTAAGTGTTTAGGGCTTGAGCAGTAGTGAAATGGCCATATGGATATGCTTTCCCCGCAGTAATACATTCAATTTGTAGTTTTAAATAAAAAATATTTCATGAGAATATCATGAAATATTTATATTTAAAGGAATCAAGCACGATTAAATTAAAATATAAAAGATTTCGATTCTCGTAATAAACTTTCATATTAAAACAAAAAATTTAAGTTTTACTTTGCCATTTGATTAAAAACTCTTTTAGCTTTGTAACTTCAAAATTTTGTAGCAATAGCTCGATGCATTATGATATTGTGGCAATTTTAAGTCCATATTTAATTTCACACAAGCTTAACATTATTTTTTCAGTTTTTGAAAATGTAGCGCGAAAAAAATATTTACAATATTATTAATCTAGATGTCATAAGCTCTTATTTGATGCTACTTACATGTATATCGAGCATATATTTAAGCTGGAGGAGCTTCCTAAAACTCGCCTCCTCGTGATTTTGTTTGCTTATTTTATATACTTATATGTAGAAACCAAAAATGTGTATAAACACATTTTGTACCAAACTGAAAAACACAAACAGCGAACAAAATGTGCTTATACAAATTTTTGGTTTTTACATACAATTTTTAAATAAAACCCAGTTTCAAAAAGGGTGTGAAACTTTTTTGTTTTATGAAAATTTTAAATATATTTCCCCAACACCACTGTAAGAAAATTTTTTTTAAGAAAAAAATAATAAGTGTAAACAAAATTTGACATCGAAAACGTAAACAATAAAGTCAACTGATCTACTGCCGCTAGTATATTAATCTGCCTTGCCTAATATGTTAAATGTAAATAGTCAAGGCAGATTTATTTTACTAGGTAGTGTCGTCCGGCCAGCTGGTTTGTAGTTGGAAATGTCAAAAGTTTTTGTATTTTCCTTTGTTTGTTTACTAGTTTTAAAAAACACTAACAACAAGCGTTTGCGAGACAAAGCAAGCATGTGTATGGAGAGCAATTATCTTTTATTTCTCTTTGTGTTTTTGACGTTTCCAACGCACAAAACAACAATAAAAAGGTATGTTATTTTTGTAAATGTTGTATTTGTTGTGTTACCGCTACTACCTAGTAAAATAAATCTGCCTTGGTAAATAGTAAAAAGCTGTGCCATAGAAAATTTCTAAAACAAATTCCTACTGATTTAGTACAGCCATTCTTCAATCGCCGAATAAATGACAGCACTAACATTTCTACTAAACTTCGCGTCAATATCCAATATTTGCTGTCCTCAGGTGGCCTAAACAAGAACAACAATAAAAAAGGCCCATAACGAAAGTTGTTTAGCTTAAGGAACTACAAAAACCATCTAACGACTGTCATATTTTAAAAAAATGCCTAAAAGCACAGAATGCGAAAAGAATTTAAAATGTTAACTTTTTTTGTGATAACTACATACTTAAAACCAAATAAGTTTGACTAGACTGCAGTTCTTTTTACAAAATTATTTTTATTACATAGTATTTAAGACGCACACGTAGCAGGATCTCTGCAAAAGTACAAATGTTGAAGTCTTTTGTGTTTCTGTTTATTACTTTAAAACTTAAAACAATTATTTTTTTTATTTATTTGATTCGCAACGGCACACTTAGGGGTGTTTTTAGAGCTGCAAAACTATCGATGGCACTATCGATAGTATCGATTGTTTTAAACCGTAATAGCATGTTTACACGGCAATATGAAGCACTTGCTTCGCTCTCTGAATCATGATTGCGAAGCATGCCGTTTCCACGACACATACTAAATGTTTCACATTGACTTCTGTTCTAAAATTTGGTTTTTCGTTTCAATTTTAGTGTTTGTAATTAATAAAATTTTAAATTATAATATAATTATTTGTTTTTATATTAACACATATTTACACAGCACTTTTAATATTGGTTTACTTTTTTTTGTTTACATTTATATACAGCTAGTTCAGGTAAACTTGCGATAAAAATTAGGGAAGACAGAAATTTTTCATGCTTCGCAAGTAGATGCAAGCTGAATCGTCTCAAAACAAAATGCTTCGCTCTCAAGATTTTATATGGCGAAGCACGTTGATTCGGTCGTGATTGAGCTGTGAATCATGAAAAGAGAGCGAAGCAAGAATATTGGGCTCCGTGTAAACATAGTATAATATACAAACAGCTGAAATTTACAAGGGAACTGTATTGCTAAATCCGCTATAACAAGAAGCTTATAATTTGAATTTAGAAATAAAACAGTGTTCCCAAAATTAATGTAATTTGACCTATATGCCCGCGCTTTTTAACCATTATATAAAAACACCTGAATTATATACAGAATGTCAACTACTTTGTTTGGTATAATAAGAAGTATAAAAATTTTAAATTATAAATTAAAGCGTTTGACAATAGTTGATATAATCTGATGTATATGGCCAAACTGTAGAACCGTTATAGAAAAACGGTTAAAATTTACACAGAACCTGTAATTTGATGTATACTGCCATTTGAACAAGTATAAAATTTGAGAATATAAGGGTGTTCCAATAGTTAATGTAATCTAATTTTTGTGGCCACTCTCTTGAACCGTTACAGCCGACAAATGAAATCTGTTTTGAAGTCCGTTTACTACAGTAATTGAAAGAATTTTTATATCCTTCACCACAAAAAGTGAAAGTCCCATAAGTTATATATATATTCTGAATTCTTATGCATAGCGGAGTCTATTGAGCAATTTCCGTCTGTCTGTCTGTCCGACCGTTTGAGTGTTTTGATTTCACAAAAAAGTGTCAATCGGTTAGATATAGTATCGAAAGAGGTGCTATTGGAAATCAACATGATCGGTCCATGTCCTTCGAGGCAGCAGGCAAAATACCACTCCTACCTCTAATTTTTTCATATCATTTGAAACAATAAAGTAACTCCAATCAAAAAAAAAAATAATAAATATATAGGGCGATAGAGAATTAAAAAATAAGAAAAGTGAAAAAATTGACGCTCGCCCATATTTTCCGAGTTACGGGGCTCTGAAATTTTCAAATTTTTGTAAATATATATATATGGGTATCATTCTAAAGCTAAATATACTAAAATTTTTTAAAAATCCTTAATCCATTAAGAGCCGATGTCTATTTTATGTGAAATTATATATTGTTACAAAGATGCTTTATTTAAATAGTAAAAAGATGTTAAAAGTAATTGAGGCCAAGAAAACGAAATGGCCTATTGTGTTTGTTTTCAAAGCCTGAAGTTTCTATCAAACATCTTTATTGCAAAACAAAAACAACAAACACAAAGCGATGACTAAACAAACACAATACACAAACATACACACACCTGCATTGTATAACAACTAAATAAAAATACACAACATGTATTTTTAAATAATGATTGAAGGTTCTAGAAGTAAATAATAATGCTCACTAATGTGTCTGAGATAAAAGTGGCAACGCAGCATTTTCAACTACGCAGTAGATGGCGGTAGAAATTCTCGAATATTCAAGAACGCCTTAAAATAGGGTATAAGCAACCCCAATACGTGCTGATTCATTCCTATTGTGAGCGTCATCTAGTAAGATCTTGTGGTACAACAATTAAAGTTGCCAGCGTGTGTTATTAATCGCGAATAGTTAATCGTCAAATAATTGATTAAATAAAGTGTAATCTAATTAAAACTCTAAAAGTTGTGTGTGTAATAAAATAAAACGTTTATAATTTAAATAAACGTAATAACTGGTGTCAGAAGTGAAATTGCAAAATAATAAATAAATAATTACAATGAAATTTGACGAGCTAAAAGTTGAGCAGCTAAAAATGGAGCTAAGTAAGTTACCGACAGCAGGCAATAAAGCGGAATTGCAAAAGCGGTTAATAGATGAATTTAAGCAACGTGGTATCGATGTTGGGACATACGGATTTGGAGAAAAAGACGAAAAAGAAGAGATTGAAGAATTTACCCCAGCAACAAACAGCGTTATAGACTTAAATTCAATGTTTGCCGCTATAATGAAGAAAATGAAAGAAGCCAACCAGAACCAGATGAAGAAAATGAAGAAACCAACCAGAACCAGATGAAGAAAATAGAAGAAAACAACCAGAAGCAGGAAAACCAGATGAAGAAGTTAGAAGAAAACAACCTGAAGCTTCAAGAAAAATTTCAAGACAGCTTTAAAGTAAAAAGGCTTTTAGCGAAGGTAAATGAGAAATTTGAAGAAATATCAAAAGTCTTCGACAAACGAGTAAACAGCGTAGAACAAAGGGTCAGCGAGTTTGATGAAAAATTGTGCGGCCTAGAGAGAAAAGTAAGCGATCTTCAAATTCGAGAGGGAGCGGTGAGACTTATCTCTGAGCACGCCAGCAAGATTAACACCCCGCGCTTTGACGGCAGCATACCTTTTAATGTTTTTAAGTTCCAGTTTGAAACAGTGGCAAGCAAAAATGGATGGAACAACGAAGAAAAAGCTATAGAGCTAATTCTGGCCTTAAAGGGTGCAGCATCACAGATACTCGAAAGCTTACCAGCCGGCTGCAGAAATAATTATGAGGACATAATGGTAGCGTTACAACGCAAGTACAGTGGCGAGCACAAAAGAGAACTCTAGAGAATGGAGTTACGAGGCAGGGTGCAGAAGGCAAATGAGACGCTGCAAGACTTCGCCGCGGAAATTGAACGTTTGGTGCAGCTGACTTATCCAGGCGAAGATCACCCGTTTCTGGATCAGTTTAAGATTGTAGCATTTGTGAATGGCATACGGGATCCAGATATTAAATATGCGGTTTGTGCTATGCAAAAGTCATCCTTTGCAGAAACTATCTCGTACGCGCTAGCCCAGGAGACTGCAAAAGTCATCTCGAAGCCACAGGTGTACAAGGTGCGGTGTCTCGATACTGAAACTTATAACACAGACAGTAGAAGCGAGACAAAGGAGTTATTCAAACAGGTAATGGAGGAAGAAAAAAGTAATTCTCGCGCTAAATGCTTTAAATGCGGTAAGGCTGGCCATTTTCAGCGCAACTGTAGATCCGCAGAGAGAAGATCATGATATGCTTCACCAGCAAGGGACAACAAGCGGGCTAACAACACCAAATCGCATGAGTCACCGTTAAACTAAATAGAGCTAGCACTAAGGGGCAAGTGCTGGCTCCCACAACCGATGGCCCCACAATCTCTATTTTCATTGTACAACAGAAAAATAACAACTTAACTGTTTGCGGTCTTATAAACGGAAGTAAGCAAGGCCTCACCATAGACACAGGAGCATCTCAGTCAATTATAAGGCCCGATTTAGTAAAAGGGGCAGTGGAACCGATAAATAATGTACGACTGCGCACTGCAACTGGCGATTTACCCACCGTCTATGGAAGAGCCAGGGTAAGACTGACTATTGCAAACATCAGCGCTGACCATATATTTGTTATTGCCGATATACTGGATGAAGTTATCATTGGTGCAGACTTTATGATAGCCCACGGTATTAATCTGCACATGGGTGAGCAAATAATGATCTGGCGCAATGTGGAGATACCCCTGGATATTGGATATGATAGCAGGACCACAGTAAAGAAGCTATTTGCCGTTGAACGTCAGAAATTACCACCTCAGGCGGAAACTATAGTATGGGCACGTGTGGAGACAGATTGTGAGGATAACCGTTTGTGGGTGGTGGAACCAAAAGAACTAAAAGACGATATCATAACAGCAAAAGCCCTCGTGAAAATCTGCGACGATGGCAGAGTTCCTGTGAGAGTACTTAATCTGTCCAATAGCGAAAAAACAATTAACAGGAATTTTGAGGTGGGTCGATGTGAGCCAGCAGAAGCCATAATTATTTGTGCGGCAAATACAGTATGTCCTAAAATAACAGCCACAGAAAGAGATTCATTAGCAGAACAGGTGCAAAAATGGGTGGCAGGACTAACACCTCCTGACAGAAACAAAGCAAAGCAGTTGCTGAGAAAACATGCTTCCGTCTTCGCCCTAAATAATAAAAGCCAAGGTAGAACGGCAGTTGTTAAACATGAAATAAATACTGGCGAGGCGAGGCCTATAAAACAAGCACCCAGAAGTGTTCCCCTAGCAAAACGCAACGAGGTCAAAGAACTTGTCAGCGAAATGGAACGGAACGGAGTCATTGAGCCATCCTCGAGTCCATGGAGTTCACCAACAGTTTTAGTAAAGAAGAAGGACGGTAGTACCAGGTTTTGTGTTGACTACAGGAAGCTCAATGACGTCACCAACAAAAGACAGTTATCCGTTGCCTAGAATTGACGATACCTTAGACACGTTGGCTGGAACGGAATGGTTCTCTACCTTGGACTTGCAGAGCGGCTATTGGCAAGTGGAGATAGCTGATAAAGACAAGGAGAAAACTGCCTTTAGCGCAAGTGGTGGTTTATGGCAGTTCAAGGTGATGCCATTCGGGCTCTGCAACGCTCCAGCTACTTTTGAGCGTTTAATGGAACGTGAGCTTAAGGGTCTCAATTGGAAGACGTGCTTAGTGTATCTGGATGACATAATCGTGACGGGGAAGACTTTTGACGAACACCTCAAAAACTTGGATGAAGTTTTCAAGCGTATAACAGCTGCAGGATTAAAATTAAGTGTTAAGAAATGTGCTTTGTTTTAAAAGGAGGTCAAATACCTATGGCATCGTGTAACGGCAGAGGGCGTGTCAACTGATGAAGACAAAGTACTGGCAGTAAAGACCTGGCCTCGCCCACAAAATCTTCATGAGCTGCGTAGTTTCCTGGGGCTTTGCACATACTACAGGAGGTTTGTGCCAAACTTTGCTCATGTAGCTGCTAGCTTGCACGAGTTGACCAGAAAGTCGCAACCATACCACTGGAGTGAAGCAGCGGAAAAAGCTTTCCAGCAGCTCAAGAAACTTTTGTGTACGGCACCAGTCCTCGCTTATCCAGTAGCTGGACGGAAATTCATATTGGACAGGGATGCAAGTGGCTATGGAATAGGAGAAGTGCTTTCCCAGGAGATTAATGGAACAGAAAAGGTCATTGGCTATTACAGCAGGGTACTCTCTATGCCCGAAAGAAATTACTGTGTTACACGACGAGAACTTTTAGCAGTGCTGGAGTGTGTTAAACATTACCACAAGTACTTATATGGTCAACATTTCATCTTAAGGACGCACCATTCTGCAGTACGTTGGTTGATGCAATTTAAGAATCCTAAGGGCCAGCTTGCACGCTGGGTTGAACATCTGCAGAGCTATGACTTTAGTATTGTGCATAGAAAAGGAGAAAGCACAATAATGCTGATGCCCTGTCAAGACGGCCATGCAATGTAGAGTGCAAGCACTGCACAAAAGTAGAGAAAAAGGAGTGCGTCGTTGATGTGCGGCTTACCCAAATTGGGTCAAGGGAAGATTGGTCGAAGGCCCAGAATGAAGACCCAATTTTGGCAAAAATTATATTGGCTAAGCAAAACAACAGGAGACCGAATCTAACGAAATATCGGCAGAGAGCCAACTAGCCAATTCGTACTGGGCTCAGTGGAATAGCCTGATGGCTGCTTATATCGATCTTGGGAAAGTACAGATGGCAAAACTACAACGGACTTAATTGTCGTGCCAACTTCCAAAAGGAATGAGATACTTAAGCAGCTCCATAACGGTCCCAGCGGCAGCCATATCGGTATAACAAAAACTATGGAAAAGATAAAGCAGAGGTTTTACTGGCTGGGTTGCCAACAATACGTAGCCGATTGGATAGCTAATTGCGAACAGTGCATTACGGCCACGGGTCCTGTAAGAAAAAGTCGTGGCAAACTTTAACAATACAACGCAGGTGCTCCCTTTGAGCGGATAGCTATTGATATCACAGGTCCATTCCCTGTCAGTGATGCTGGAAACCGATATGTACTACTGGTAATGGATTATTTTAGAAAACGGCCTGTAGTTTATGCCATTCCAAACCAAGAATCCAAAACAGTGGTAGACGCCCTTGTGAACAATTGGGTGTGTCGATACGGTGTTCCACTAGAACTACATTCAGACCAGGGACGAAATTTTGAATCGGATATATTAAAAGAGATGTGTGACGCTTATGGTATCAAAAAGACGAGAAAGACACCGATGCATCCACAGTCTGATGGAATGGTGGAAAGATTCAATCGTACCCTAGAAGAATATCTCAGAAAAGTGGTCAATTCACACCAAAAGGATTAGGATGAGCATATACCCAAATTTCTACTGGCGTACCGGTCAGCTATACACGATTCAACCTCACGTAGTCCAGCACAAATCTTGTTTGGGACAGAACTAAAACTGCCAGCAGATTTAGAATTTGGTGTTAAACCTGGACAAGTGCACGAAGACAATGGAAACGTTCTCCAGGCACAAGAAGAACTGCATGAGCTTCATGAGTTTGTACGTAACCGCATTAAAATGAACAGCGATAAGATGTAAGCCAGATATGATCGAGCAGCAAATAGGAGGGATTTACCGAAGGACAAATGGTTCTACTATTTAACCCGCAACGCAAGAAAGGATTATCCCCTAAACTGCAAACCCACAGGGAGGGACCGTACAAGGTGATAAAGAAATTGAATGACGTGGTTTACCGGATACAGAGATGTCATAATCCGAGGTCCAAAATGAAGGTGGTTCACCTGGAGCGGTTCGCTAAATATGGCAGAGGTAATGTTGAGCCTGTTCGGGACGAAAAGGCTTAAGTGGGCGGCAGTGTTACAAAGATGCTTTATTTAAATCATAAAAAGATGTTAAAAGTAATTGAGGCCAAGAAAGTAAAACGAAATGGCATATTGTGTTTATTTTCAAAGCTAGAAGTTTCTATAAAACATCTTTATTGCAAAACAAAAACAACTAACACAAAGCGATGACTAAACAAACACAATACACAACATCTATTTCGAAATCATAATTGAAGGTTCTAGAAGTAACTAGGGTGTCAGACGATCAAGTTTTCATTCAATTTTTAAAATTTCTCTCATTTTTTTACCAATACACTCTCACTTTAAAAACTTGCTGAGAATTTGCTTTCAAATTTGCGTTCAATTGAGTCTTTCAAATTTCATTCAAGAGAACAGCTGATTGAAGTTTTTTCCTTCAAATAATTTTTTTTTGGTTCCTTACGACATCTTGCTTAAAAACTTTGAAATTGCGTGCAGCCTACGTCACAGTTTTCAATTTTTGTGAATTTTGACAAGCAGTATGTGTAAATTTCTTGAAAGAGAATTGAACGAAAACTTGGCCGTGTGACTCCACTGTTAATAACAATGCTCACTAATGTGTCTGAGATAAAAGTGGCAACGCAGCATTTTCAACTACGCAGTAGATGGCGGTAGAAATTCTCGAATATTCAAGAACGCCTAAAAATAGGGTATATAAAAGCAACGCCAATACGTGCTGATTCATTCGTATTGTGAGCGTCATCTAGTTAAGATCTTGTGGTACAACAATTAAAGTTGCCAGCGTGTGTTATTAATCACGAATAGTTAAATCTTCAAATAATTGATTAAATAAAGTGTAATTTAATTAAAACTCTAAAAGTTCAGTGTGTAATTATTTTGCAAATAAAGAACTCATAAGTAAATCTACATCAATTATGGGACACCCTTTAATTTCTAAATTCAAATTATAAACTCGTTGATATAGCGGACTTAAAAATACAGGTCCTTTTTAAGTTTCAACATTCTGTCTATAACGGATTAAAAGTTCAGTCACATACTTGTAATTACATCAACTATTGAGACACCCTTTAACGTCCAAATCCAAATTTTATACTTGTTGTTATAGCGAACTTAGCAATTCAGGTTCGTTGTAAGTTTTAAGCGTCTGTCTACAACTGTTAAAAAGTATGGTCATATACATCAAATAAAATAAACTATTGGCGCACTTTTTAATTTATAATTTTTAATATTAAAACGTGTTACTATAACGGCCATAGAAATTGACATTCTGTCCAATTTGAAAGCATTTGTCTAGAACGGTTCAAAACATAGGCCCACATAAGTAAATTTACATCAATTATGGGGGCACCCTTTAATTTTCAGATTTATTTTTGTATAATTTTTTTTTTTTTTTTGGAGCTATAGTAATACGCTGTAATTTTAAATTTTACAGAAGTGCCCTTTACAATTCATAATACACGTAAAAAATATGTATGTTGTATGGGGACACCCTTTAACTTTTAAGATAATGAACTGTTTTTTAAACGGGACCAATCTGTAAGCATAATCTATCATATTACCAAAAATTTTCGGTTCAGAAAAGACTAAGTTCTGCAGGCACAAACATAAAAAAGCAACATTTAGTTGAATTGTACAACCTCCTTCTTTTTTAAAGTCGATTAAAAATGAAATGCTTGCTTTTGTTGCTGTGAAAACAAATAAGTTATTCACGACTCGACATGTTGCTAGTTACATTTTTTGATTAAAAGTTACATGTTGAAATTATACCTAAGTAAAATAATGTAATTTATATAAAATATAGTAAAAAGCTTTATTCCATATTTCAGGGAAAATAAGGCAACAAATTAATTTAGTGAACAAAAAACAAAAAATCTAAAATAAAAATTTTAAAAAGTAGTAAAACGTATAAAAAAAAATTCCTGCCCAATGGATTCTCCTGACTACTGAAATCAGTATTGAAGAAAGCTTTAGAATTAGTTAAAATAGGATTTTTTCCGTTCAACCGTTATTAAAGACAAATTGGAGACCTATTTGCTGAAAACTTCAGCATAAAACAACTGATAATTTTTTCGTTATATAATCCGGCACTTCTTCAAAGCAAATAATTGAAAATTTTTTGCCAGAAACATTTTAATGTTTATAAACTGGACACAAAAAACATTCAGTGATTTCTCTCTAATTAAACAGGGTATAACGTTATTTTTTTTCGAACTAATTTTTTATGTAGGATTGGGAATTGTTAGGTTAAGAGAAACAGATGTCAGAAAGTTCTTACCTCAACTACTGCAACAACTACTTTTTCAGTAATATTAATTTCGCCAAATATAACAAAATTATACATGTTACGTGGCGCCTTTAAAAGTTAAAAAAATAATAAAAAAAATGTAACCAAACGCCAACACTGGTTGTGTGTTGTGCATTTTTCCTTTTAATGACACTTATGCATTCATAGCATACGCGTAAATCAAATCAAAAGACAGAAAACAAAAAGAAAAGAAAATAAAAGACCAAATAAAGAGTGGCAACATTTTGTACTTCGGCCAAATCGAAATTTGTTCTAAAGCTGAAAGTCCATACAACGCGTTCTATGCGTACACGCTTTTTACGCTTTTCATGCTTTTTATGCTTTCTACACTTCTTACGCGTCAAGTTACATGCAACGCTTTTTATGCGCCAACTTTTTGTTTTGATCAGTTGTAGTGTAAATATTTTTATCTAATGAAATCATTTTTGGAAAAATTAAGTTTATGCACATAATATTTTGTATAACAAGGACCTATGAAAATCTTCAGAAGAAAAGGGAACGGTTTTTGCATTTGTATTAAAAACTTTTTAAAGTGAATATATGTATTAGGGATGAAACTTAGTACATAAAAGTAATCGATAGCAAAAACATTAGTTTTGTTGATGAAAGAGTTGTTGTAAATTATTAATATTAACGCATTTTTTTATGAATTCATTGTTAAACTTTACTAAAAAAGAGTTTTTTTAATTAAAGGGCTTTTTAAAACAAAAAAACAGAAAAAATTAATCATTAACGCCACAATATTTATCGATACCATTGATAATAAAATATAATTTACCATCCTTAGATATTAACAACAGCTGACATTTTTTCATGACGCCTTGAGAAGCGTAGAAAAGTAGAAAGTAAACAAACTTCTTGCGTTCTACGCGTTCATGCTTTCTACGCTTTGTGCTGTATAACTTGTCACATATATTTACATTAATTCTACTTTTTTGACAGACGCGTATAAAGCGTGTACGCATAGAACGCGTGGTATGGACTTTCAGCTTAACATGTCAACAGTCATGCATGCATTTTTATGTTTAAAGATTTTGTTTAATCTCATTACTATACATAGCTGCCAGGTTTTTTAGAGATAATACCGTCACAATTTTGTTGAAAAATCTTACTTCAATTAGAATTCACAAGTAAGAGTGCTATATTCGGATATAGCCTTTACCATCTATGAAAATCTAGTTTAGTGAAGTAGCTCCAATAAAAAAAAAACAAATATTGGGGTGAGAAAGAATTAAAAAGAATTGCAAGCTAGCGACTCGTCTAGAAATTTTGTATAGAAATCACTAAAAAAATTGAGTACTTTTCATACAAATTTTCTAGATGAGTCGCTCGCTTGTAATACAGAAAACCCACATTAAAGAGTAACTCGAAGAACTAAAGTTTTTAACACACTGCTTCTTTCTAAGTACATATGAGTTTAAAAAAAAAACTAAATTTTTTATAAATAACATAAATAAATCGTTTTCACTTCTCATTTTTTCTTATTTAACCTACGTTTTAACTTTATAGAGTTACTAAACAGTGATCAGTGATTTAATTTAGACGTGTTAAATAATATTAAAATTTAAAATGTAAATAAGCATTCTACATAAATATGTACGTATGTATGCACATTATCAGTGCTTTAAAATTTTTCGTGTGATTCGATTCACATAATTTTAAAATTGCAATTTCTATAAGAGAAAAAATAAATAATAAATATTGGATAGTGAGGGTTTAAAAAAACAATTACACTTCACTTTGAAATCTTCTTATTTTATATATACATATATATATCTATATTAAAGGCATGCATGAGTATACAACAAAGTATTTTCAAAACAGCTATACCATGGAAATACCATATACTACTTGTATAAATGAGAGAACTGGTATAACCGAGATTGTCTGCTTTTGCTTTTACACACGCACTTATAACCATTTAAAGAGCAGCAGTTACATATTGTTCCATACCAGCGTTGTCAACTTGGTGCGTTTCGCACCAATTTGGGTGCTTTTTCGAATTTTTTGTGCTAAAATTTCCCGAGTTGGTGCGTGATGCGTTTTTTTTTTTTTTGTTAATTTTGGTACTTTTTTAATCTGTGGTGGCACCAAAGCAAATTTCTTTTAGTGTGAAAAAAAAGTGTTTGTACAAAAAATACACTTGTCTATAAGTGCTATTAATGCATTACTTCAAATTAAAAATGGATTAAAACTAGAAAATTCTTGTTTTGAAGCTTACGAACTTCTAGGTAGTGTTAATTGTCGCATTAATAGTAATGATATTTACAAAACATCAGAATTTGAAATCAAATCTGTTTTATGGCCAGATGATAACAATAACGATGAAAATATTAGTTTTTTTAATTTGGAATAATTATTATAAAATTTTGATTTTTTTTAAATTAATTAAACAAATGAATGCAAAAATACATAATATGTATGTGTTAATTTTTTTTATTCTTCTTCTTTTTTTATTGTTGAGTTTTTTGTTAAACTATGTACATACATTGTAAAAAGCTGTTTTTGTTATATGTTTGTTGCCTTATTCATATTTTTTTTTTGCATTTATAAGCCTTTAATAAAATGAATTTTGTACGGCAATTTTACTTATTAAATTGTATGTAATTATACAGAATTTTTTTTTATTTAAAAGGTGGTGTATGCAATATATGAAAAAAATGTATTCTCTAGTACAAATGAACACAAACATATTTGTTTAGTTTTTTATTTTTGTTAAGTTTTATTTTTTAATTTTGTTTGTTATTGCTATTGTTATATTTTTAATACAAAAAAATTACACTTTTTTGAAAAATTAAATCATTAAAGATTTTAAATAAAAAAGAAATTCTAAAACTTGGTGGGTTTTCTCTCAAATGGTGCGTTTTTTTCTCTACTTTGGTGCGTTTTAAAATTTCAAAGTTGACAACGCTGTTCCATACAGTTAGACGGAGTTTACATTAAGGGCATTGTATCAGCTACAAAAGTCATGATGCAGAAGTTTGTAGGCACGAGGTGTAGAGAAGCTTACAGGGTAGCAAAAGTAGCACGAAATGTATATTCATGACTCTTTTCAGCTTTTTCTCTCATTCATTTTTCTCTCTTTCGTTTTTTGCAGTTTTATGCTTTAGTGGTGTTACCAAAGGGCTGTTTTTTTCTATATTGTTCAAAATTTTTAAAAAATTTATGCATTTAGTTTATGGCAACACTTGAAAAATTGATTGATAAAACATCATAAAATTCTTTCACTTGCTACAAAAGAGTCATAATGTAAACGCTTGATGACTTACGGAGATGCTCCAAAATAGAAAACAATAAAAGAGTCAGCTACAATCAGCGTTGCCACACAAGAAATTTACTTCCTACCAATAATTTTCAAAAATCCTACCAAAATCGTTCACAGCCTACCAAAAATTTAAAAATGCATTTCTTGCATATAAACTCTGTTATACTCACTTGGTTTTTTTTCTTGTAATTGTTGAGATGGAAGTTTGTCTTTTGGTGATTTTTAAGATGGGTGTTATGATTTAAAATAGTTTTAGAGAATACTATGCAGGAGGAACACCCATCCCTTTCCTGGCGCCAATCAAATTCTTTTGACATGCAATATTTGTAAATACTTATATAATAAATAGGTACATATTTACAATTAAAAGAGTTTACTTACTTTTCCACTTTGTCTGTTAATTTGTTTAATACTTACACTTGAAAAATAACCTTCACTCAAAAGTATTGTTAATTTCAATTTCTTAATATTGTTTCGTTTCTTAAACCAGAGATGGTTATAGCTTTAATCATCTCTATGCAAAAAAGCAGAGATGTTTTTTATTGCACCTAAAACAGTTTTTAAAATCAGTGGTAACACTATTCAAAGTTATCTTTTATTTAATTCAAAGTTACATTTCTTTTTATTTTATATTCTGAAATTTTAAGGTGAAAAATTTACTATTGCTAAAAAGTTGCTAAAGGAGGAAAACCTACCAAAAATGAAAAAAAAATGCAACAAACCATCCAAACTACCAAACTGTTTTTTAAAAACGAAAAACTACCAAGTTTGGTCCGATTGGACCAAAGCGGCAACGCTGGCTACAATGCCCCATGAACCAAATGAGAAGATTATGCTATAAACACAATCAAAGGCTACCGACCATCGACTACCGACTACAAAAGTAGCTGGCTACAAAAATAGCCAAGTTGCCAGCTACTTAATTTTTTTAACGACCATCGACCACTAACTACAAAAAAAAAAACATCTGTTTTGACATACATGTATGTATTTAAGTTAACCAAAACAAAACAAACTTGATTTTTTTAAGTGAATTTGTGTAAAAAAAAAATTTAAATGTCCCAAGAAAATTTAATTAACTTTATAAATACTATTGCTAAAATAGTGGAAACAAAGACTTCAGTGTATGAAGTGTCCACGTCCATATTTGCATGTAAATTGAACTAAACATTTACATTAAACAATATAATAAATGCATATAAACAGTAAAAATTACTATTATATACTTATCAATTTTAATAAAAAACCCAAAAAATAAATATAAATGAAACAAATTAGAAATTTATGAAAAAAGAAAAATTTCACAAACAAAAAGTGAAAATGAAAAATGTATTTTTTTTTTAATCTTAATTTAATAATGGCAGGGGTATCCCACAAGTATTTTGATATTACTAGTCTCTCCAGGAACTGCACATCAACCTATACCTTCGTATAGGAAGTGGAAAATCCTGTTGAATAAAAACTGTGTGCGTTGCGATTTCAATTATAACTTCAATTTTTTTTTAAAAATCTGCTCACGCGCAGATGTTCGCCCTTCGAGATAAAGTAATAAACTGATGAGAAATGTAAACAAATTAACAGATGATTATTATTTTTCAATGGTGCCACTTTAAAAGTTTTTCGCGTTTTTAATAGCGATATTTAATGTATTGCGTTTTTAAAAACACCATTTCATGCATTTATTGTATTGGCACCACTAATCTGTTTTTTGTAGCCAAGAAAAATAGAAATTAGCCTAAGTTGGCTACGGGCTACAAAAGTAGCCGTGTAGTCGGTAGTCGTGTAGCTGCTAAAAATTTATTCTCATAAGCACGCATGTATTCTATTTTTGACATTTTGTAGTCGATGGTCGGTGGACATGATTATGTTTATAGCATTACGCAAAGACTCTCTCTTTCTCTGTTCATGACGTAATAAAAAGAAGTAAAAATGCAGTGATGTCAACTTAGTGCAATCGGCACTGTTTTTAGTCCTTTTTTAAATTTATTTTTTAATTTGTAAATAAGTAATTTAAAAAAAAAGAATTCTAATAGCTGTTGCTGCATAACAAGCGAGCGACTCGTCTTAAAAATTTGTATGAAAAGCACTCAATTTTTTTAATGATTCCTATACAAATTTTCTAGACGAGTCGCTCGCTTGTAATACAGAAACAGCACATTAATATGCATATTTATATTATACAATTATTTTGGAATATTTACGTTTTCGCTTGTATTTGTCATCTGTTATTATTTGGTTAAGCCTTCTTATTTGGAAAAACATTCGCGCACGGAAGAAAAGTGTTTTTGCCTTAACGTCTACATTTATTAAATTTGACTCGTCTAAGAGCCAGTTTTTGACTTCGTATTTAAATGTCATTAATATTTAAGCTATATTTAAGTACAAAATTCAGTTTTTCAAAGCACACTTAAATGAAACTTAAATGACCAACCTTGGGCATTTAAAGTCCATTTAAATTATACAGTTTTACCATATGGTTATGGCATTTTTTGTTGTTGTTTCGCAAAACTAAACAAAAGTAAACAAACATTTTAGCCATTGATAGAACAATATTTTATGTGTTGCACACATTTCTTAATGAAAATATTAATTATAAAGTTAAATTAATAAATAAAATAAGTTTAGATGGTGAAAACATAGGTATCGCTGACATTTTTTAATATATTTAAAACATTTTTCACAAAATTTGCAATTCATTGCGTTTGTTAGCAGCTGTTTTTCATAAACAATGGAGATTTATGTTGATATTTCGTAATGCTGCCATATTTTCATCGTAGTTAAATAAGAACGATCATAAATGACTGAACAACTAAAACTGTATTTAAATACTACCTAAATTTAAATGCAAACTAACTAAATGCGTATTTAAATATGAAGTCAAAAACTGGCCATAAATGTTTTTTTTTATATATAATAAGTACAGATCATTAAATTTTTTTCATCTAAACGACAAAATATTAACCATTCTTTTCTAATTTTTTATTCTTTTGGGAAATAAAAAAAAACTTAAGCTTGCACTTTTTTTTTTAGTATTTCCACAATTATACACTGCACATTTCATTTTTACACTTTTTTTTAACTTCAATAATATTAAACTTTAATTAATTGGGTTATTACCGAAAATTATAACAACAATATTTAACTTTTCTACTTTTAAGCACAATTTACTATGATGAAAAAAATAACCGCATTTTAATTTTAGTGATTCCTTTAAAAAATACGCGTTTTTTTTTTCTTAGGCGTGGTGCTATTTGAAATATATTTTATGACGTCACGAGAGAGAATTTTACTCTCACGATTTTAATAAAAAATAACGGGACTGCTGTTTGCGTAATCTTATTATTTGATTCATGACAATGCCCTTAATGTAAAACCACTCTTAGTGAGAGAATTATCTGTTTGATATTCTCAAATACTTGTTGTACCACAAGTATTTTTCGTTTACTTGTGGTTACAATCAGGGCTGCCGTTTTTGGTTATTTCTAACCGAAAGTGGTTATTTTTTTCTTTAATGTGGAGATGTGAATATTTTTCTCATTTTGGTTATTTTTTTCTCCAAAATAATAATACACATGTACATATTTTTTATGTTATACTTTTTAAGCTTTTATATTCTTCAATTTTTGGAATTGCTACCAAGACAACTGAAAATAAAACAGCTGTGACTAAAATCGCTAGTGCAGCCATCTGTTATGAATTCGCCTTTATTGCTACTCATTTGCTTATAATACTTTTCTTTTACAACACTGTCAACAGCTTTTAATTTTTCTAAATGTGAAACTTCACTTCAAAATGCAATGAACTCTTACTAAGTAAATCTGTGGTCTCAAACTATTATACTGTGAACTGCAAGGTTTGTTTACTTTGTTTTAAACAAACTTTTATTTTTTTTAAGAGTGCGCGGTTAGGGTTGAGCTCAAACCTATAGTTCGTCTCGCGTCCACGGAATATTACCTGTAGTGTTTTCCTTAACCTAGAAAAGAAAAACAAAGTAAAGGCAAGGAAAAATATATAAGATTTTTAATTGAATACGTACGTACCCAAACGTAGGACATAGGACACGTCACGTACTGACGGCAGTTCCTGCACCAGAGTGTGAACATTTCATCCGCTTAGAAGTCCGGGAGAAGAACCTTAAAAGCAATAAATAGGAAATCTGTTCAAATGATTAAATAAATTATTTTTTTTTTAATATGTAAATTTCCTTTTATAAAAATATCTATGTTACTTTAAATTAATTATTTTAGTGTTTGAACTTTGTAACAACTCGATTAAAAACACATTTGTTCAGTTCGGAAGTTTAAGTTTTATTAATTGTTATATTCTCAATTTTCATTTTATTTCCAAAAAATGTTTTTTTCTAATTTCAAAGCCAACTAGATTTATTTTATTTTCAAAACCAACTAGATTTATTTTATTTTCAAATAGATCCGTGTTGCCACATCCCTCCTATCCTTTTCAGCTTTAGTTTCATCAAGGAGTCGCCCAGTTGCGCTGGCACCATGTCGGCATTAGGACTTGATTGCGAAGTTATTGATGGAGACTCTTGCTGGATATTGTTTTCTTTAGCACTTGGTATTGGAATTTTTTTTTACGTGACTGACATTTCTTCTATAAGTTTTCCCATTGCTTGTTATTACGACTTCGTTTCCGTTTCTCTCTATGACCTTGTATTCTTCTAAACCAAAATTGGTTGTCAATTTGTTGGGAAACACAACATTTTTTAGTAAGACTTTGTCTCCCACATTTATTTCGATTTCTCTCGCTTTCCGACTTTTGTCTCCTCTTTCCTTTCCTCTTTGTTTTCTAATGCAGTCTTGATCTCTCGCTGAAGAGTCTATCATATCTTCCGTAATATCGTGAATACTTGGAATTTTATCTCTTATAACCCGATTAAACATGAGTTCTGATGGCGGCGGCCCAGTTGTTCCATGTGGTGTAACATTGTACATTAAAATAAACTTTTGTACTTCTTGCTTATAGTTATTTTTGTTTGCGCTTGCTATTTTTAATCTTTTCACCAAAGACTTATTCATATTTTCTACTTCACCATTTGCTTGCGGCCAATACGGTGGTGTGGTGATGAGTTCAATGTTATTTGCTTTACAAAAGTTTTTAAATTCCAAACTAATAAACTGTCGACCATTATCTGCCCTTAAAGATTTCGGTAGCCCGAGTCTACAAAATATCTCTTCCATGGATTTAATAATCATCTCAGATGAAATATTTTTTAAAAATACTACTTCCTGATACCGTGAATAGTAATCTATCAAGACAAGAACAAACTCATTGTTTGGCAAGGGTCCCAGAAGATCTGTTGCCACGCACTGCCAAGGGCCATTTGGAAAGGCATGCCTCTGCATAGGTGGTGGATTTGGTGTTCTTGAAACAAGTAAACAATCCCGACAGTTCTTAACAAAGTTTTCTGCTTCTCTATCTATCAATGGCCACCAGACTTTGGCTCTTAGCCTGCGTTTCATAGCTGACTCATCTGGGTGCCCTCATGAGCTAGTTCGAGTACTTTTTGGCGCAATACTCTAGGAACTACAATTCGCGTGCCGCGAAGAAGTATGCTGCCAATGGCGGTTAGCTCAAATCGAAAAGGATAAAACAAACTTGAATTATTGGAATCCCAATTGTCATTATCAATATTTGAGATACAAGCAGATATCTCTTCGTCTTCCGCACTTTTATTAGATATAAGCGTGATTGTTAAAGGCAACGTAATAGAATTCGATATCACATGAAATATATTATCCTCCAACTCTCGTCAAATGAATTTATTTCCTCGATTTTGCACAATCTGGATATAGAGTCCGCAATATTTTCCTTTCCACTTCGATTGCAACCGCAATAGCCAACGTTCTATTCTAGCAGGAGGTCTAGATGTCGGTTTGAAGATTGCCTCAAGTGGTTTATGATCTGTCACCAATTCAAATTCAATACCTGCTAGGTAATAATTAAATTTCTCCACTGCCCAGACGAGAGCCAAACTTTCCTTTTCTGTTTGCGAATATCTTTTTTCAATATCGGACAAGCTTTTACTACCGAAAGATATTACTTTTACGTCAAAATTTGAATCAAATTGTAGCAAAACAGCGCCTAAAGCTACTGGGCTAGCATCTGCCACTACACGAGTCCTTTTTTTAGGATCAAAGTAAGATAAATTAGGGATCTGTGATAATAATAACTTGAGCTGTTCAAATGACTTTCTCTGTTCATGACCCCACTGAAATTTTGTGTTCAATTTTGTCAGAATTCTGAGTGGTTCAGTTATATCTGCCAAATCTGGGATGAATTTTCCCACATACGTTATAAGTCCCAAAAAGCTTCTTACTTCTTCTTTTGTGTTTGGTGCACGGAATTCCATAATCGTTTTTATTTTGTCGGGATCTGCTGCAAAACCTTTTTCCGAAAGTATGTGACCTAAAAATTTAAGTTTTTTAGTTTTCCAGACGCATTTACTTTCGTTTAGTAGTAGGTTATTTTCCTTCAGCACATGGAGCACCTCTTTTACAGCTTTATCATGTTCTTCCTCTGTGTTGCCGAAAATGATGATATCATCGATATAATTAAGGCAATTGCTATAGGTTGCCAAAAGTCCTTCCAATATACGCTGAAATATTTCTGGAGCTGAATTCACGCCAAACATTAAACGCTTGTATCTAAATAACCCTTTCAGCGTTATAAAAGTTGTAATTTCTCGGCTACCCTCCTCTAACTCGAGTTGATGATAAGCACTTTTGAGATCTAATCTTGAAAAATAGCATGCATTTCTTAATTTTGTCATAAAGGATTCAAATGTCGGCAAAGGATAATTTTCTCTCAAAATAGCTTTATTTGCGCGGCGCATATCAATACCCAACCTCATTTCACTATTATTCTTGAAAACAATTACTACTGGAGAAATCCACGGGCTTGGTCCATAAACAGGTTCAATTATATCCATGCGTACAGCCTCATCTAACTTAGCGGCCACTTTTTCCTCAAGAGCAATTGGAACACGGCGAAGTGGTTGCTGAACAGGCTTTACAGACGAATCAATAGAAAATTTTACTTGAACATTTTTCATTTTTGGAAAAGGTTTCACATCTTCAATACTGTTTACGTTCAACCCCAAACGAAGAACTTTAAGTTTAATTGATGTTTCCCGACCTAGTAACGATTGTGTACCATTTTCAATTACGTAAAATGTGGAAACTATTTCAGGGTCATTGTTTACTGAAATGGGAGCATTGAAAACAAATATAACTTTAAGAGGTTTTTCGAAGCATAGGCCTTAAACTGCTTTGTTGAACTTGTCCTAATATTCCATACAACGGCTTTCATGTTTTTCAAATTTATCCAATCTTTCTCACTGATAAGGTTAAATTTTGAGCCAGAGTCAATTACCATCAAAAGTTTCTGCCCGCCAACGCAGCACCTTATAATTTCATCACATCGGTCATTATCGTCTATTTTAAAACAGTCAAATCCACGCATTTCATCCGCATCAGCCAAACTAGTTTCCTCTTCACTTTGTATACAACGAATTTTAGCCGCTCCGAGATTATTTTTATTTTTACCTTCAAAACTTAAAAACTTCCTCTTGAAGTTTTTGGTCTTGCATTTTAGCGCAAAATGTCCAATAAGGGAGCATTTATTGCACTTCGCATTTCGCGCTGGACAATTAATAAAATTTTCATTGTGATCCCTTCGCCCACATCTAAAGCATTCTTCCTCTGAAGTTCGAGCAGGTCTTTTCTTTGACGAAATTTTATTGACAACTTCTTCGCAAACTGTTGGTAGCATGCAACGTGATTGTTTGTTTATTTGCTCATAAACCTGGCATGCTTCGATAATTTCATTTAGACTCTGTTCTTTTTCAAGCAATCTCCTTTTCAGTTCGATTGGGGCCCAGGAGTCAATAATTTTGTCCTTAACACATATTTCTTCAATTTCTTCTTTGGAGGACCCAAAATCACACTTAGCGACTTGCTGTCTTAAGCGTACCAGAAATTTTGTTCAAAGGTTCTCCCTCGGAAACTGATAAACTTTTATAAAGATGCCTTTCAAATGTAGAGTTTCTTTTAGGAGAAAAATGATTTTCTAACGCCTTGACAAGAACATCAAACACATCGTTCTTTTCTTCATCGTTGTACTCCACTAAAGCACCTGGAATATTGTATATAACTTCTTGAAGTTGTGGCCCACCTAAATGAAGCAATTTGTTCTTCTTCTTCACTGTGTCAGTTATTTCATCAAGATATAATTTAAAGGATCGAAACCATTTCTCCCACTCACTGCGGAGCAAGGACTTGTCGATAACATCACACAAAAATGGTTTAATTTCAGACATTGCAATTTGTGTAACAAAAAAAAAAAAATAATCTTTTCCTTTGAAAAGAAAGCGTCCTGCAAATAAAATATAACATTAGGAGGTTATAATACCATAAAATATATCCACGTGTAGTACGAATATAATGCAGTACATATTAAAATTACACAATTTACTAAAATAAGAAAAATTTTTTTTTTTTACACAATTTAATGTGATTTCCTTTACACAATTTAATGTGATTTCTCTTACACAATTTAATGTGATTTATTTCACAAAACTTAATGTGATTTGCATTTCACAACATAACATAACTGAATATGTTTCAAATTACACAATTTAATGTGATTCCTTTTACACAATTTAATATGATTAGCATTTCACAATTTATAGTGATTAAGGCTCCAAGGCACCACATAATCAATTAAACAATTCCCTTTTTTTTTTATTTAACATATCTAAGCTTTAAGATCTTTTTATTTACATACATACCGAATTTACAAATTCACGTTATAGGCCACAATTTTTTGTAACAGATTTTTCCAATTAGCTTTTCTTCCTCGTCGCCAATGTAACAACTCGATTAAAAACACATTTGTTCAGTTCGGAAGTTTAAGTTTGTTATATTCTCAATTTTCATTTTATTTCCAAAAAATGTTTTTTTCTAATTTCAAAGCCAACTAGATTTATTTTATTTTCAAAACCAACTAGATTTATTTTATTTTCAAATAGATCCGTGTTGCCACAAACTTAATTTTTGAAAATAACTTCCTTATTGCTTTGGCATTAATTTTTTTCGTTTTTTATTTTTATTCCAAAATTGTTTGCATTTTCCTTGTAAAACATATCTATAATTTTTGAATTAGATTTTTCTATCCTTGCTTTGCCATGCATTTAGTTTAAATATTGTCATTTGAAGTATCAAAATTCTTTTAATTTGTTTTTATTATTTAATAAACAAAATGTTTGTATTTTTATATTTTAAATGAAAATCTTAAATTTTTATTAATTATGACGGCTTAAATTTATTAAAAGCGGTAAGTAGGGGAAAGGTAAAGTAAGAGAAGGAAGGTAAAGTGTGTATTTGGGGCATCTAAAAACTAATATAATTACGATGCCATGGTGAGGTTTTACAGCCTCAAGTGGGAGGGCTTAGATTTCCTGGCGGAACATCAGCCAGAGGAGTTTTGTGTGTGTGCATGAAGGGAACTGGCTAGACTTGCTTCGGGCTCCAAAATTTTTAAATAATTACCAACCTTTAAATTTTTCTTAAACCACAGCTGGTATGATTATTTGTAGCTGCTGAAATGACCGGATGTGTTGGCAAGAACCACCCCAAGACGGCGAGCCCTAGCCGATGCTTAACCCCAGCATACCAGCGCGGCCAGCAGTCTGGTAACACACCATTTTTGTTTTTTTTATATACAGCAGCCGCTACATTTGCCTTAAACACATGCCTTTCTTTTTTGATTGAGTCTATGTATTTTGTAAAAAAAAACCTTTATGATAGGTATTCCGTGGATTTTTATTTAAAGGCCGTAAATTTCGTTAAAAGCCTAATTTAAATCGTGTGGTAATACAACACTACTGTTAGCTTAGGGCCAGCAACGCGAAACGGGTCACCTAGTATCCAATAAATTCAAAGATGAAAGCATAGACTCGCAAGTATTTATTTTTAACCTATTGGATAATTTGGATAATGCTAGGTTCAACAGATGCACTACTATATGGTAAAGTTGTATAAGTTTGAAAACAAATTCTTGTCAAACTAATTTCGTAAACTTCCTACTTCGTGCCAAAATTGTTCGGCATCAGAAACTTTAAATAGCTTTAGTTTTGTAATAAACGCCTCTAGATCAGTTATTACATAGCTGAACTCTGTAACTAACTCAAAATAAGGAATGACTTTATTAGACTTAATAAATACTGGATCCTAATACGTAAGTGCATTCAGCTTTTTATCTTTAATGTCAATTTTTGAAAATATTTCTCCACACAATTTTTGATAAAATAAATAATATTTTGTTTTTAATAATAAATAATATTTTGCTTTTAATAAAAATTTTAGAAAGTCCTTCAGCTTCATGAGCAATATATGTAGTATTAAGTAATTTGGTTTGTTCCGCCAGTAAATATTTTACTGTTGTTATAACTTTCGATGAAAATCGTCGTCACTGGCTGATTGTGTTTAAGCCTGTTAGAACTTCTTCGGCGTTGTCTCTTTCTAGGATGCATATTACGTCGTCTACGTATCTGTAGTATTTTATATTTTTCATCAGTTTTTTAACGTGTAGTTGTTCTAAATGTTGCATGAAAATCTATATGAAAATTGCGGATGTTGGGTTTCCCATGCCAAGTCTATCAGGTTATTGTTGAATCTAAAGTAGTTTTGTTTATCGTCTTTTAAATATCCATTATTTCGGTGATGTATTGATTGTCGTATAAGTTAGAATGTATGTTCAAGGTTTCGTGCGTGGGTATTGATGTATATAGATCCTTTACGACGACAAAATATTAAGACAATCGATGATTTCTATTTTTGTAAGTATCTTTTTATATGCCTTGTATGTACAAATATATATTCATTTTATAATTAAAAGTCAAATGGTAAGGGCGCTTAAAGAAAAACGAAGTAAAACAAAAAATCAAAATTGTAAAATTAAATGAGATATGGTATCGACAACAAAATAAAGTTATAATAAAGAATGAATAAAAATTGAATGAGGAAAAACATTTACAAAATTCGTTTCTGAATATAGACAGTATTGAATTTTGCACAAAATTTTAAACATTAATTTTCACAACAAAGTTGTTTTCTAATTTTAAAAGAGATTCTAATAAAAATGTTTGATCGACTTCCAGAAAACTATATTTTGAAGTATTGACTATTTTCAATTTCAAAATGCTGTAACTCTGTATCTCAATTTAAATATTTCTGTAGTTAAAGAACATTTTAAAAGATTTTGGGAAACCAAATTACGCACTTGGCACTTATGAAACACAGTGGGGAAAACCACAGATAAATTATTAATCTCTGGGGAAAACTTCCTTTCATAAATTGTACTCAATATTTTTATAAGGTACCAAAAAGCCTATATGAGTTCTGGCCTAAAGTTTACGATTACAAGGATGCTGCTAGTACTTACCACTTTAAGGATTTGTCGATGGCCGTTCCTAGTATGCTGATTGTTCCCAAAAAAAACTTTTTCTGTAATGAATTCTATGTAAACTAAATTGAAAAATACATAAATGTTAATAACACATTCATTCCTAAGGAAGATATGTTAAGTAGATTTAACACAAATGAAATGTACCGCAGTAAGGATACAAAATACAAAAATAACATTGAACAAAATGTATATAAAAGTTTTAATTTAATAATTGATATGTGTTCTTATATAATTTTTTTTTATTTTTAACATTTATTAAAATATTTTAATATACAACTATGATATCGAGGTTTAAGATTTAATTATAAAGATTACTTAATTCCTCTACATTGATTGGCATCAATTTTCTTAACTAAATTATTGATTTTTATGTTTTTTAACTTCTATATAAAACCAATGAAACCTTTTTTAGATTGTTGTGTTTTGTAAAAGAAGTAAATTAAATAAAAATGTTTTTTGTAACTAATATTACATATTTTTATATACTGGCAAGATTTGAAGAAATTTGATAAGCCATTTGGCGAGAAAGCTCGAAAAAACTGGCAACACTGCCCGCAGCTAAAAAAAAACTTAGTTGTATATATTTGTACTGACAATCAGCAATGTAAAATATCAAACACATGTGTAAAAAATATCATCGCTTCGAACCACTAGATGGCGGACCGTGATGCTTACGTTAATTTAAAATAAATGTTAAAGTAATATATACAAGAAATAGAAAAATAACTTAAATAATATAATAGTAAACAGACTAATGAATATTAAAATTAGTTTAATAAATCAATATTCATATAAACAATATTCACTTAATTTAAAAATATAGACTTTAATCATCACAACTTGCTACCGGTACTACCATCGTTTCCTTCCAATTCTCTGGGAAAATCCTCAGTTCAAGAGACTTGTTTATTATATTTAAAATTGTTCTGCCTGTTGCATTCCATATATCAATAATAAGTTTGTTGGAGATTTTATTATAGTCTGGCTTATTTTTTTACTTTATTTATTGCATGGAATTTAAATTGGTTATTTATCACAGGTATTACATTGTTATATTTCACATTATCTATTGAATCTCCTATATTGCTTTTACTATATATAAATTATTTTTTAAAATGACTAGCTATTTCTTTATTATTATTCATTTCTAATTGGTTAAATATCATAGAATTTATCACATGTTTTTTTATTTTTAAGTACTAGGTCTTTCAGGTTTCCAAAATTAAATAATTTTTTTTTAATAGTATCACTAAGTGTGTTTTCCACTTTTGTTACATTTTCGTTTGAACTTTTTGTTTCATTATATTTGATTAAACCATTTAATTGTCTTTTAAATTGTATTTTTCTACACTTAAACACTTTTTTTATTTTTGTTTGCGATCTAAATTATATGTGTTTTCAATCTCAATATTTATTATTTCGTAATTAGATATTTTATCGGTTACACTAGCTAAGTCTTGCTTTTATGTTTTTCGTATTTGTGATAATATAAGCTTTCATTGTATTTTTATTTTTTTCATTCTTGCATATTCACTTATTATTTGTTTCAACCCGTTATCATATAAAATCATTTCAACTTTTTTTATATATTGTGTAACTGCACCAATCGATATTAATTTCTTCTGATAATATTATATCATATGTAGTTTCGCTTCTTTCTTCCAAAAATTTTTCAAATGCATCACAAAACTCTGCTTCACTGTAACTTGGAGATCTATTTATTACACCGTTATGTTTTCATATTTTGCTTTGCATAATAAAATCCAATACTTTAAGTTTTCAACCTTTTCAGCTATCTTTGTAACTTTCCATTCTCTCTAGTGGTATATAATTACTCCACCAGTTTTAATGATGTGGAATTTTACAATATATGATCGTATCCCTGTATTTTAATTTTACTTTCTTCTATTCGCTCCATCATATGCGTTTCCGATAAAATTATAAAATCTTTTTTTTTCATCATTTGCTATTTATTCTGTTTGATTAAAATTATTTGTTAGTCCTTGTATATTTGTGTAAAACGCGTTTATTGTCTTCAATTGTTAAGCTGTTAAGCCCATTCTCCTCATTTTGATAGACTTTACACTCTTTATCATTTGTAATGTAATTTTCGTCTAATCCCATATTTAGTTTTTTATTTATTCTAAATGTGTTTATACATTTTGTAATTTGTTGCTTGTCACATTCTGTAGCCTTGTGGTTTCGATTGCATTAAATATACACATCCCTATCGTGAATAAAAAGTGAAATTTTTGTTCACGTGAAATTTTTATTCCACACGAAATGAAAATTGGTATCGGGAATCCACGTGAACAATTTTTTCCACAACTTAAATATTTCATTTGCGTAAAATGCAAATTTAAGCTAAAAATGTTAAGTTAAAAATTTTGGGCTGACCTTTAGATTCGGCGTTAGGGACCTCCAAAGCTTATCTGTATAATATTATATGTATCGAGGCAATTAACCTAATACCTTGCATCTTGTTAGGAAGAATATCACTTTGAAATTTATTTACCGACTTTACCCTAAAATTACTTTTTATCAACGTTAAACTTCTTATTAGATGAAAAATACTTACTTATGTATGAATTCCACTATAAAAATCAAAGTGAACAAAACAATGAAAATTTTCCACATTTCAAGCAAAAAGAAAACATTCATGATAAGGTGAATTTGGTTTTCAGTGGAATGTGAAAAAATTTCATGTGGAAAATAATTCGCGATAGGTGTGACAATCTGATTTCTGCAAAGCAAAATACGACACAGTTGTGCAAAACACTTTGAAACAGATATGTTTTACCCTTGTGATTTTTTAATGCGAAATACAAACAAAATAATATGGTAGCATAAGCTGCATCAAACAAATTAAGGCATGTTTATTAAATCAATTTATTTGATTGATACTCGTATGCCATAAAAAAAATAAAAAAATTACGTACATCCATTAGTTTCTTGTGTAGCGATCATCTGTTTGTGTGTCGTAGATATAGATTTTTTTTTAACAAAGGACATTTGTGTAATACACAATGTGTATATCCAATAGCTGTTTATTAAAAATAAAAATTTAGTGTGCAGTTAATAATGTGATATTGAAAACAATTCAAAAGGATGCAAAATAGGCTTTTTTAAGACGGTCTTCTCATTCAATAAAATTTTGTTAAAGACATATTGAATATGATGAAAAAGAAAAAAGCTATTTTTTAGAATGTATTTATAATTTAAAATTTAAAAACTTAATACAGCGCTTAAGGCTACAGCATATCCTGAAAAGGATGTTTTTATGAAATAAGGAATTCAATTCTCTTTTAAACATTTTCTGCCTTATTTATAATATATGAATATGGCAGCACGGTTGTCATTTTATTTAAAAAAAAGATTGCTGCATGGAAAGGATTATTTTTCTTTCAGTTATTTAGAATTAATGATAGTAAGTTTTATTATATCTATATTTCCTTTTAAGAAGTTCTAATTTACAACAAGTAATGAAATAACTTCTGAAATATTTTTTATAAGAACTTTTGAATTTAAAACCTTGCTGGCCCGTAATAGCTGTTTTCTTCTGATCAAACTCAAAAATTTTACTCGACTACATTTCTTTTCTGTCCATTTAAAATTTTGTTTCAATCGATACACCCGTTTAGAAGTTGTGTACTTATTTCCATTTTTGCGTCAAAAATCTTTAACAGTTTTTACGATAGAATTTGTATAACAGGGATGTTGAATAACTAGAATGGGGTTGTTCGGTTACTATCATTATTTAAAAAGGACAGCATGTGTGTACTTTGTTATATTTCTATCTCTTATAGATAATGGTCATAATTTACCGATTTTTTATTTTTCTATTCTTGTAAAATGGCGTTCACTCTTATGTGTTTAAGCAAGTTTTAAATGTTTAAGTGCAAAACAAGTTGTTTTTGAGATGTTTTCCCATACATATACTTGTCTTGCAAAACTCTTGAAATTGACAAAACACTTCAAATTCAGGGTTCAGATGCACTCGTGAAGTGGGTTCAGTTGTTTTTTGATTTTTGGTGTTTCACTGAACAACGTTTTTAATGGCGGCAAATCAAAAATTAAGCGCCGTTTCAAAAAGCGTAAACAGAAAATACATACATACAAACATATTTTTAAAGACATTAGCGCATATTCAAAAACCATAACCAAAGTCATAACTTAAAAAAAGTTAATATTGTATTCACAATTCATAACTTGCACAACCACTGCTTCCAGCTGATAAAAGAAATACAACCAACTATGCACACTGGCACGTAGAAAAAATAACATGTCGATAATATATTTATCGATATATATTGTAATTAATTTAAAAGCTATTAAACTACTAAAAAATTACATTTGTTTAAAAAATTTATTATTTGGTGTTAAAAGAGAGTATTTGATAGAATTTTGGGCATAAATCTAGTTTATTGAAGTAACTCCAATAATAAAAAAACAAATACATATGGTGACAGGGAATTAAATAATAAGGAAAAAAATTAAGTGAAAAAATTGGTGCTCGTTCATATTTTCCGAGTTATAGGTCTCTGAACATTTCATAGAAAATTACGATTGTGCACTATATATTTTAAGATATCAGGTCAATATGGGAGTCATTTAAAAGCTTGTGAAAAGATCTTTCAGGAAATAAAATTTATAGTACACAGGAAAGCGAACAGCTGCTTGTTTAAGCTGTTGCTTTATTTTTTACTTTATTTATTAATTTAATATTTCTTATCACATTTTTATTCCAAATCACTTATATACATAAACATTTACAAACTATTTTACTTAATACTGCATTATGAAAAACTAAAATAAATAAATCTTTCGGTTCTTAACGAGTTAATCATTTTAAAACAATTTGGTATTTTCTGAAAGATCCTCTCAAAAGCTCTTAACAATACCCATATAGACCTGTGTCTTCAAAAATGTAGTACATAATATCACTCTTCTATGAAAAGTTCAGACCATAACTCGGAAAATATGGGCTAGTGCAAATCTTTTTACTAAAAATTTTTTTCTCATTTTTTAATTCTCTATAAGTCCATATATTTGTTTTTTAGATTGGAGTTACTTAACTAAGCTAGATTTTTCCCGAAATTTGTTTACCAAACACACATCTCTAGTTAATTTCTTTTTTGTGTGGATGTTTTTTGGGTTCGGTAAAAATGGATATAAATCGCAAAGATAATAAGACAAGTGTATATTTTAAAAATTAAAACTATTTATTGTTTTGTAAATTTCACAAATATTTTGCTTTTCAATTAAATTGTTAAACAAAATCAATCAGCTGTTATTTAAATGTATTAGTTAGTTGGCATTTAGTTACAGCTTTACCTCGAATTAAGTGATTAAAGCCAAAATAATTTCAATTCATTTACAATATTCACAGTTAGTTTTTTTTTTTTTTTTTTTAATTAATTCACTTTATTTATCAATGACTTTTAGCATTAAATCTTAAAAATAATCTGCGAAGCTTTAGGCTTGTCTGCAGTATATAAAGATAAGTAAACTTACTTAATTAATAACTTGAATATCTACAGTATTTCTTTTCATTGCAAATTAATAAAATATTCTTTAATTAATTTTTTTTCTTCTATATTTGTTTCTAATATTAGTAATATTGTTTGGTAATTTGTTTATTATGATTGGTATTGTTACAGTTAACGTATTCTTGCCGTAGTTGTTTTTGTACTGATTGACTTTTAGTTTCTTAGCTGTTCTAAGTCTTGTGTTATAGTTCAACATTCAACATGGTTGTATGGTATAAGCTTTTTATATTGAGTACATTAAGTTGTGTTGCCAAATTTTTTTCTATCTTTTTGTGTTTCTTTTTGTGGTTATTCCTGTTGTGAGTTGCATTTTCGTTGGAGTCTTCCCTATTATTTTGGTTGTTATAAACACTGTTATTATGTTGTGAGTTTGCACTGTTGTTGTCTGCACCATGTATGTCAGCATTGTTGTTGTGTATTGGATTGAACGATGTGTTGATATTGTTGGTGGTTTGATTTTGCGTATTATTTTGGTTGTTTTGGTCGAGTCTCAATCTTTCGTAATGTTGATTTTTGTGGAGTATCCTCAGCACTTTATTCTGAGTTATTTGTAGTGTTCTGCAGTATGTCGCATTTCCCCAGGCTGTTATACCATGCCTTAAGTAGGACTCAATTAAAGAAAAATATGCTTGCCTTAGTACTGCTGTTGTTGCACAGGTACTTAGATGGAATAGCATAAACGCTGCTAAGCGTAGTTTCCTTTGTAGATGCTCTATGTGCGTTTTCCATTTAAAATTCTGATCTACGTAAACCCCTAGGTATTTATAAGTATTCACAATTTCTATATAAGTGTCGCAGTCGTCGTCAGTATGTACCCCGCGATGAAGACACTCATAATTGTGAAATTTAAGAGTAATATCTGTAGTTGACATGTGTGGCGGTTTTATGTGCATGACTTTTGTCTTAGTAGCATTTATTATAAGACCATTATCATGGCACCATTTTTTCACATTCTCTAATTCTTGTTGCATAATTTTGTTGGCCAATTTTACATACTTGTGTGTTACCAAAATTGCAGTATCGTCTGCATATCAAAAAGTTGTGCTATTTTTAAGAATGTTCATCATATCGTTTGCATATATTATATATAATATTGGGCCTAATTTGGAGCCCTGTGGTACCCCATGGTCTAACTGAATGCCTCCACTTAGATTGTTTTTTATTTTAACCCTGTATGATCTGCAACTTAAATAATCTTTAAACCATTTTAGGCAACTACCTCTAATTCCATACCTTTCTAGAGTGGATAATAGTTTTTTATGCGATAACGTATCAAACGCTTTGCTAAAATCGATAAATAGCACTAGACAGTGCTGGTTGTTGCTAAGGCTCCTGTTAATGTGGTTTGCGAAATTTCCTAACAGCTTGTTGATATATTTCCCTTTTTGGAAAGCGAATTGGTTTTTGTTTATTACATTGTATTTTTCTAGGAATCCTGTAAGTCTTCTTACGACAATTTCCTCAATAATTTTCTCAGTAACAGGTAATATTGAAATCGGTCTATAATTATTATAATCAGTTACGTTACCCTGCTTATAAATAGGCCTTATTATAGAAGTTTTTAGTAATTTTGGCACTAATGCATTTTCTAAACACGAATTAATTAACACTGTTATTACCGGACTTATAATATTAGCGTTGTTCTTAAGGTCTTTTGGGCGAATTTCATCAATTCCCGCACTTTTCTTAACATTGAGTGTTGTTAGTATGTTGTATATTTCTTCTTCTGTAGTATGGGTAAGGAAAATTGAGTTGTTATTTGTGTTACTTGAGTTATTTATGGTTTGTATATTACATTCATGTATTATTTTCAACACGTTTTCTTTGAAACTTAAAGCAAAATTTTCTGTAACTTCTTCTAGTTTTTTGGTTTTGAAGTTATGTATAATAGTTTGGTCTATATTACTGGTATTTTTTCCAATAATTTCATTCACTATTTGCCAAGTGATACGCATATTGTTTCTATTTTGAATAAATTGCTGTCTATAAAAGTTGTTTTTAGCATAAATTATGTTCTTGTTTAGTAAATTTCTAAATTTTTTATAATTTTCTTCAAACATTTTATTATTTGGATTGTTTTTCCATTTTTTGTAAAGTTTCTCCCTAATTTCGCACTTCTTTATAATCTCATCACTAATCCAAGGATTATTGGATCTTGATTTGTTTATTTTTTTAATCTTTGTAGATTGTTTGTATATTTCACAAAAATTTTTATGTAAGTTATTATAAATGTCATTTGAATTAGCATTATTATAAATAATGTCATTCCAATTTGTTTCCTTGATCAATTTACTGACTTTGTAATTGTCAATTATGGCACCCTGACATACGTTTGGTTGTATCTCCTGACTTTCTTTATTCATGCAACAGAAGAGTGAGTAATGTTCTGAGATTGTTGTTGTATTATTGATGCATTAGTTTTGGTATTTTTTTGGTTGCATTTTATAAAGATATGATCTATGCATGTACTCGTGTTTTTATTTATATCTTCTCTTGTGCTTTCGTTTATCATACATTGTAATCCATTTGAGGAGAGGGTTTCTAAGTACTTTGTTGTCGTGAGATTTTCCTTGCGTATGTCAATATTTATGTCCCCAACGATTACTATTTCTTGTTTTTTTCTTATTTTATTTATAATGAGATCCAGCTCAGTTACAAAATTATTAATGTTTAGGGATGGAGGACGATAAATAGATAAAAGAGAAAGATTTGTGTTGTTGATGGTTAGGTCAAGTTGGATTAATTCAGAAGATTGTACATTTGTCGAGGCCCTTTTGTATATTATGGATTATCTAATAAATATCGCTACTCCACCTCCTTCTTTATTGTCGCCATTCTCATCTTTTCGATTTAGAAAAATAGAATTAAAACCATTGATGTTATATAAAACATTTTCTTCATCACTTATGTTTGTTTCAACAAGTATAATAATTTTTATTTTATTTAATAAATTGTTTATTTCTACCAAAAATTGTGAAAAATGTTTACGTAGTGAACGAATATTCATAAAAATGAGCGTAAAAGGATAACTTAAAAATGTTTTTTCAATTCGATTAAAGTTTGTTAAAGTTTGTTTATACTTTTTATTCATTTTGTTTTTCATAAATAATGGGGATATGGTCACACTAAATATTATTTAATTATTTTGGTTTATTAATTATATATCTATAGAAAAATAATTATCAATAGTTTATGAAAAACAGCTGCTAACAAACACAAAGAATTGCAAATTTTGTTAAAAATATTTTAAATATATTAAAAAATGCCAGCGATATTCATATATTCACATATTTAACTTATTTTATTTATTAATTTACCTTTTTGTTACTATTTTCATTAAGAACATAAAAGAATTAAAAACATAAAGTGCTTAAATAGAACTTAAATATAAATGACATTTAAATACAAAGTCAAAAACTGGCCCTAAATATAATATTTTATTTTTGCTTAATGGAAAGTGATTTAAATATGTATTTTGAAAAATTCTAGCAAACATGCACAAGCCGAGTGAATTCTTTGGGATCCTATGCGGAGGAGGATAGCACCTTTTTTCAGCAATATTGTCGTCCGAAATAATGTTTCTTATATTTGCGAACATCTCAATTTGTTAAAAAGCAAGTGAAATGTTTGTCGTTAATTCATTTATTATTTCCAAAAAATTCATTACAAAAAATAGTAACTAAAACTAACAATATATTAAAAATAATTCCTTACATAGTAGTGCATTTTCAAGGACTACATCCATTATTCAAATAAAAATTTTGCACAGCCATTTAAAATAAAAGTTAAAAGAGAATTCCCCAAAAAAGGAAAACAAGGGAGGCAATTAAATTAAATAAAAAAGATAAACTTAAAACTAATTACACACTAAGGAACGAAACACAATGGAACAGAAGTAAACAAAACAAATAAACCTATTGAGCAGTGTTATAAACTGTGTCAACAATATTCAATGTATTAACTCTCCTATAATAAAATGTCAGGTCTGCACCCTTGTGAAGAAGCCCAGCTCCCCCAAGGGTCAAAAGATCCACTGGAGAAAGGTACTTCACTATCTGAACGGCCTCCAGACTCGAGGCTTAAGAAAAACATCCTCTCACTAAACTGTTTTCCACGGAACGCGCACCTTCCATGAACTTCAAAGCTTTCTCGAGCATAAACGAGTCTATTCGACTAAAATCTACTGCACTGTATATAGAGCTACAAGAGGGCCTACGGAACTCTCCGTTACGTCCTATATACGGTCTCAACTAAGATCCGCCTTTTCCATCTCCTAAGCCTCTCCATCTGGGCAGAGGAAATTCTAAACCAACATGGAAAGGCATACGAGTTGAGAGGACGTATGATCTGGCGGTACACCAAAAGGCGTACTTTTGCATCGAGTCCACCTCTGCGCTTTAGCACGCCCTAACACGCGCAGTAAGCTCTCTTGGTGCGCTCAAGCACATTGTCGATATGCTGATAAAACTCAAAGTTTTCATGGAAGGTGTCACCTTCCGAAGTCCTGATAACGTCGCTTCCAACTCTTAAGCACGGTCTGAGTGATGCAATTCGGGTAAATGTATTTACGCTTAAACATCATAGCGACAGTCTTACTGATGTTTAAGTTGGGGCCCCACCTTTTAAAATAGTTTGTGAGTGCAGTCAAATATTGATTAACTCGTTCAATAACAGTCCTGGCCCTTGCCCCTGAAGAAGCAATAAGGATGTCATCAGCATACATAGATCAACAATAGATCTCCCCGTGGGGAAGGAGGTATATCTGATATGAAGACATTATACAAAACTAGACCCAGCAACGATCCCTCTGGCACTCCTGCAAAAAACGAACCCTCAAAAGAGAGGACATCTCCAATACGAAATGTTTGTCGGTTTACCCGAAAACAGTTTTTAATCACCGCCTCACTTAACATTTCGAAATCGAATTTTCAAAATGAGTTTGTGCGGGGCTCAGAGTAATAAAATTAATTTTTCTGATAATAGTAGCTATCATAGATATAACCAATTTCCACAATGCTCTGCTAACATCAATAAAATTCGCTGTTACTCCATTATATTATCCATTAAATTTTTATTTAAGGCTTAACGTATCCAATTATAGATCTTTTTTTTTCTTAAAAAACTCTTTAATATCAATCACTGCCTTATTTATATAATCTGCAATTTAAGGCTTTTCTATGTACCAACTGACCAAATGTCAAACTAAAACACTATAATTACAGTGTGATTGCTTGTGTTTAATTTATTAAACATTCGCTTAAACACGTTGTAAACACATAAGTGTGAACGGCTTATAAGAAGCAAGTTTCTTTATGTTTTATATCATGTTACGCGCACTGACTTATTCACCGAAAATTTAAATTGAAAATAAACAGAAAATAGCCAACCCCAACATTGTTAAGGGGCATGAATGAAAGGTCTTCCCGGTAGCTCTGCGTAAGGCGATGATGATTCTTAACCCGTTGATGGCGCGTAAGCATATAACATACTCTTCATGCTTATAGAGTATGCAAAGGAATTTTAATTAAGACATGAACGATAAATAAAATTGCTGCGGCTAGATGGAAGGCCTCGCGGGGTACAATTTTCTCACCAGATAACACTTGTAACACCTATGACAGGCCTGTTACCCTATAATTTGCTGCCTGTCCCTTAAAAATCAAAATATTTCTTCACATGATACTTATCTTTCTCATGGTTATCTTCCCCAAGCAAGCAAACGTATTTCATCTTTTTAAATCCAAATATAAAAAAAATTTTTTTCTTACATTTAGATATACATATATTCAAATTTTTATAGATTACTTCATGATCAATAAAATGGTAATTACTGTAATTTTTCTCTCGTCTTTTTTTTTTCTCTTAATTCGGACAAGGGAACAAATGGGAATTAAACCAAATAATGAAATATGTACATATTTAATAACTATACTAACATATTATTAAAGAATGATCGTCACTTACAAGAACAATTGATGAATGAGAAAAAAAAATCCACATCGATTGATTTGTTGGGCCCAGCATTCAATGCGTGTGTAGTAATTGTTTCGTTCCAACTAATTCCTGCTCTTTGTAAATGAAAATCATGAATGAATAATAAAAAAAATTAAAATTTGTTCAAAAGATAATATTAGAAAGAAGCAAGTACGAGGGCTGCTATATATATTTCTGGCCTGGCAACACTGAGTGCTGTCAAGTGCAATCTAACATTTCCATTGGAAAGTTTGTCAGTTTTAAGCATAATCGTACTCAAAACGTTTTGACGTACGACCATTATTTGTGTTGTTTACAGTGACTTGAAAAAATTAATATAGAAAAAAATGGAATTAACTCGTGAACATTTTCGTGCCATCATTTTTCACAACTTTCGACGTGGATTACCACGACAAGAGTGCATTGATGAACTTAAATCTTTGTATGGCGATGAAGCACCATCCTATAGCACTGTGAAAAATTGGCATAATGAATTTAATCGTGGCCGAGGCCAAGCCTGTTACGAATGTCCAGTTACTGGGTTAGAAACGGGATCAGAAAAGCCAAAATTTATCGTTTGTTGTTACCTTAATTAGATGTTTTCTAATTTTTAGTTTTTTTTTGTTTTTTGGTTTTAAATCATTAATGGCGAACCGCCCTTTTATTTAAATTATATTTTTTTCTATTGCAGACTTCTTTTCCTACTATCACTCCTTTTTTTATTTATTTTCCTTCACAGAAAGATCACTGCTGTAGAGTAAGCGTTTATTATACAAATGACTGAAGGTGACATAATTTGTTCAAAACGGTGTGATGGGGAAAGAACTAGGCATCAGTTTTTTTTCAATGATATTTCAATGACATTGGAAATATTAATTTTTTTCCAATGCAAAAAACATTTATATGCAAAAGGAGAACATTTGATAACAAATATTCTATGAGTATTAAGTTTAAACTGTTGTTTTCGGAAGGCGATTTTTTTTTTACTCTCTGAAATAACTTAAAACAAAATAACTTAATTAGCTATGTAAGTGTGTTGTGTGTATAAAGTATGTGATGACGTTTATTCTTGCATAGTAGAAAAACAAGGGAAAGATACCAAGTTAAAACACCCAATTTGCAATCGTTTTTGTTTTAGCTATTGATTTGAGAAATGAAATAAATGGATAAGGCTAATTATCAATAACGACTTAGCTCATTTAAATCAAAATCGTAACAAAACTGTTTCGACCAGAAAATTTTCTAAATTAAGGGCGAACAGTAACGGATTTTTGATCAACCAAAAAACCTTTTTTTCTCTTTTTTAAATTTTCGCTATAGATATGCCGTGTGGCACGACCCACAAAAAGCCGGGCAGAAGTTCACGTTCTAAGGTCCGAGCAGTGGTATTTTCCGATGAATTTGCCGTTCATATCTTCAATGCTGTATAAACTGTTTCCGATTCTCTCGCGAATTTTGCATTTAATGAACTTTGGTGCAAATTTTCGATTTATACGTTTAGTCGTATTACTTAGGAAGTGGTTTTTCCTATAAACTATTTGACCTTTTTGAAAATTGATGGGCCTACTTCGTAAGTTGTAATTCTTAGTAGATTTCTCATGTGCAATGTTTAAATTGGTCCCGATTTTCTCTCTTATTGCCTTCAATTTATCGTCGTTGTTTAAAATGCTAAAATTTTCGCCAGCCAAACAACCAAGTTTGTTTAATATTTCGTAACTTGAACCGTGTAGAACCATATTCTGACCGAAAGCTGCATAATAAGGGGAACATTTTATTGCTGAGTGGTAATCGCTTCTCAAAATTGATAAATTTTGGAGGATGAATTTATCCCAATTCCCATGTTCTTTATGTTCTCTTAGAAAGCATCTTAATTTAGTGATAATTTCACGATTTGCTCTCTCTGATGCATTAGAATGGGGCGCATAAAATCCGGATGTAACGTGTACTATTTATTATAATTCAAAAAAATCCCTCATTTCTTTCGAAATGAATTGCTTGCCGTTGTCACTGTGAAGAAATCTTGGTACTCCGAATGTTGGAAAAATTTCGGTTTGCAAAAAAAGAATAACGTTTGTAGATGTAGCTGTTTTAAGGAGTTTGAGAAAAAGGAACTAAGTGAAATGATCCAGGCAGATTAAAATCATAGAGTTTTTTGCTTTCGTCAGTGGATATGGACCAAGAAAATCGCAGTACAGCCTTTCAAATGGTCTGTTTGTTAAAATTTGGGTTCCCATTAAAGTTCTTGAGACCTTGTTTACAGACTTAATGCACTTACATACTTCGCAATTGTTAACAAAAGATCTTACGTCTTGAACCATTGTAGGCCAAAAGTATTTTTGGCGAATTCTGAACAAGGTTTTAGAAAAACCGCCATGACATGCAGTATCAGAATCATGAGCATTTTTAATAATTAACTTAGAAATGGATTTTGGGATCCAAAGGCGCCATATTTCTTCTTTGTTTTCCTCATCTCCCCGTCTACATTTTCCCCGTTTAAATACAAGGTTTTCAAAAATCTGAAGGTCGGGTAATAAATCATTTTTTTCAATTATGGTTTGCTTAAGACTCTCATACTCTTCGCTTTTGAATTCTTCTGAAGACAAATCAATTTCATATGTTATAGCAGGCATTACAATTTCTTCAACGTCCAATCGTGAAAGACAGTCGGGCACAACATTCAATTTCCCTTTTCTGTGTTCGATAATGAAATCGAACCTCTGCAATTGAAGACTCCAACCGGCCAGCCGACCGCTTAAATCCTTTTGCGACATCAGCCACCTTAGAGATGAGTGATCCGTTATAATGCGGAAAGGAAGGCCTTCAATACAAGGACGAAACTTTTTAACGCAAACTATTGCTGCCAAGCACTCCAATTCTGTGACAGTATAGTTACTCTGCGTCTTATTTACTTTTTGGGAAACGTAGGAGATTGGGTGTTCATTACCATACTTGTCGTATTGGAGTAACACACCTCCAACGCCAGCTTTGGATGCGTCACACTGTATGATAAACTCTTTCTTGAAATTAGGTTGAGCTAATACAGGGGCTGACGAGAGGGCCAATTTGAGTCTCTCAAAAGAAGATCTTGCAGTGTCCGTCAAAAAAAATTGTTTTTGCGATTTCCGCAAGCAGTCCGTTAGTGGGGCAGCCAAATCTGAAAAGTTGCTTATAAACGACCTATACCAGTTCGTCATACCAATAAACCTTCGTACTTGTTTTGCAGTTTTGGGCAAAGGAAATTCAGCTATAGAACGCACTTTCTCAGGGTCAACTTTAAGGCAACCATTGCCAACTATGTATCCCAAATATCTAATTTCCTTCTGGCAATATTAATAGTTAATTTGGCCATTTTTAAACAATGAGCAACCTGAGACAAGAGTTTCATATGGGCAGAAAAATTCGGACTACACACAAGTAAGTCGTCGAGATAAATAAAAACATTTTCTCTCATACTCGACGGAATAACCTTATCCATGAGGCGACTCATGGTTTGCGGTCCATTACAGAGGCCAAATGGCATATATTTATAGTGGTATAAAGGTTTTCCTGGGACTGCAAATGCAGTTTTCTCTTTCGATGATTCGGTCAGTTTTATCTGCAGAAACGCATCTTTCAAATCTAATCCGCTTATAAAGTAGGTGTCCTTCAGCCTACTCAATAAACCATTAATGTGCGGTAACGGATAGGAGTCCTTTTTCGTGACAGAGTTCAGTTTCCTGCAATCAATGCATAATCTTACTTTTTCTGGTTTCCTAACTAGAATAGCGGGACAGCACCAAGGAGAATTGGACTCTTCTATAACCCCCATACTTAAAAGCCTTTCAATTTCCCTATAGGCTTCCTCCTATCTTGGTGGCGACAATGGGTAGTGCCTACTTTTGATTGGAACTGCATTCCCTGTATCTATGTTGTGTTCTAAAAGATCTGTGGATCCTAATCCGAGCTTCTCATAAGATGGGTACTCCTGTATTACCTGCTGAAGCTCCAGCATTTCTTCGGGAGACAGATTGTGTAGATTTTTGTATTCATCTCTTTCAAAGAGCAACTCAGAAGCATACGAAGGAACTAGGTCTGGAGCAAGCGCAAATTCACGCCAGAAATTTATCCCAAAGTACGCGTCCTGTTCCAGAGATGGAACTAAATAAAAATCTACATTCCTGGTCACGCCCTTAAAGAATATCGGCAAGGTACAGAAGCCAATCACTTTCTGTTTAGAATTGCTTGCTGTTTTAATTGAGGATTTCATAGTTTGAAACGGAAAATTTATCTTTTTCAATAACTTAAGGCAATATTTTCCTAAAACTGATACATTCGCTCCCGAATCCAGCAGGCCAACCAAGGAATCATTGAGCACTTTTACCTTAGCAAAGGGTCTGTCGTCGGAACCGTGGATCACAGTCGATTCTAAAATTTTTTTGAAATATTTTCGCTTCTTGTACCGAAGTCTACATTTAATAATTTTTAAACTTGGTTTCTTTAAGGCGGGGACATTTAGTTTGAATTTTTTTAAAGGAAAGCTAGTTTGTAGTTTGTGTAGATACTGTTTTGAATTGTGCAATATCTGATTTTTCCAAAATTGTATGACTATTATTAAAAATTTCTAAGTTTAGATTGAAGTCGGGGTTTTTTGGGATGGACGAGTGTCCCCGGTAGCCACTTCGCCCATTTTCCTGTTTCCCTGATTATGCTTGTTAGGGCATGTTGGCGTCAGCACGCCCTTATTGCCACACTTGAAACAAAATGGCTTTTTGATCTCATTTGCGCAGTAAATATATGAATCTCCGTAAGAACAACAATTCCAACATTGGATGTTTAAGTAGTCATACTTTTGTTTTCTTGAAGCAAAATTAATGGCATCAATTTGAGGATCTGAAAAATCAGTGTCTACTGTAGCGGACTGCAAGGAATCGATTTCGCTCACATTTCGAGAAAATCCTACAGGATTTTGATATTTTGTCTCTCTAATAACTTTCTCAGCCTTTCGGGCTATATCGCGAAATTGATTAATATCTCGGGACTCTGCATTGAACAGCAGAAATTTTAAATTCGAGTTTATATTTTTTTTATGATGTCTATCAATGTCACATCTGGCAGTGGACTTTGAAGTCTTATATTCATTGACACGATCACAGAATGAAAACTATCATACGATTCCTTGTGCTGTTGCTTGCGTGAGGACATTTTTAAAAGTATATCGTGGTCAGTCTCAAGGTGGCCAAATTCTTTTGTAATTGCGTGGCGTAATAAAGGGTATGTGACGTTACTGTTTTGTCTAGTAAAAAGCCAATACCAGTTCTCAGCTTTTCCTTCTAAAAGCACGTGAAAATTAGATAATAGGTGCTGGTCTGAGCACCTTGACCTAGCGCAAAGTGTTTCCACTTTGAAAAGAAAATCCGAAACTGATCCTATTCCGTCGAAGGTAACTTTCCAATTTTCCAGCTTCACGCTGTTATCTACGCTTTGAGACAAATTGTTTTGGAGATTAGATGACCTAATTGTGTTCAACTTAAATGCATTAGAGTTTGAAAAACTAGGTAATGACTCTTGTGGTCTAATAACATTTCGTTAACTTACGCAGCCAATTTGTGATATGCTGCCTTTTAAATAATTTAGTTCTCTCCTGAACTCTTCTCGGGTAGCTTTCATAGATTCTTCCATAAGAGTAACTAAAGCATCGAAAGGTGCACTTGCCTGACGGTTTACGTCATTATTGGTCGAAATAAAAGGCGCATCATTACCTTGGCTAGTACGTGACATTTGCCGGGGATTAGCTGTTTAGGCGGGTTCACTAGCAGACTTATTTCTGTCCACTGGAACGAAGGCTTGGCAAGCAGGGAAAGCTCCTGATTTGCCATTACTTCAAATTCAGGTAAAAGCGAGAACGTGGGTAAACAGCCAGAACGCTCGGTTCAGTCGCCTCTTCAGTAGCGTCCGTAAACGAGTTTAAGCTATTTGAGCTTTTAACCCTTTCGAAAGACTCTGAAGTTGCTACACGGGCCTTGGGTGAGTGAACCACTTTTGGTTTTGACGTGGTGATAGGGTCTTGTAAATTAATTGAAATATTATTTGCAGAGGCGGAAGAACTTCTTACTCTTTCACCGCGACTACCGTACTTACTTGCACTACCTCGTACAGAGCTTCTTGTATTCATAACGAATGACAAAAAAAAATTGTAGAAAAAAAATTGGGCGTAACCAATAATAATAAATTACATAAAACTTAAAAAAAAGAAGTAAGAAAGAAATCCCTCTGGTGTTTTTATAATAAAAAAATTTAGATTTTAGACTTTATAATAATAATATAAATAATGGGTTAGATGAACCATGAGAAAAAATTTGTATTTAAAGGTAAAAAGATGTCTTAAATAAAATGTGGAATGTTTTTTTTTTTATAAATTTTATTTGTGTGCCGCATTCCACTGATATGCTACATTTAATGCCCTAAAATTAGGCATTTAAGTGGACTCTATCAGCATTACACATCTTCAATTGTATCATAAATTGCAACAAGACCAAAGCTGAGCTTCTAGAACATGGACTAATTTACACAAGTGAAGACTTAATCTTGGGTTACCATAATTTCATATATTTGCAAATAGATTAAATAAAATGTTTGTTTCTTTTTTTTCGAGAAATCTACGACTAAAGAAAGAAGTCATGGCATTTAAATCTTGACCAATATTAATTTAGCACACACACAAAAATAATTTGTATAAAAAAAATTTTAAAAAATTTGAAAAAGATGCAATAGCTTTTGAAGGCCTTTGCGTTGGGCGCCATATATGTTACGCGCACTGACTTATTCACCGAAAATTTTAATTGAAAATAAACAGAAAATAGCCAACCCCAACATTGTTAAGGGGCATGAATGAAAGGCCTTCCCGGTAGCTCTGCGTAAGGCGATGATGATTCTTAACCCGTTGATGGCGCGTAAGCATATAACATACTCTTCATGCCTATAGAGTATGCAAAGGAATTTTAATTAAGACGTAAAATTGCTGCGGCTAGATGGAAAGCCTCGCGGGGTACAATTTTCCCACCCGATAACACTTGAAACACCTATGACAGGCCTGTTACCCTATAATTTGCTGCCTGTCCCTTAAAAATCAAAATATTTCTTCACTTGATACTTATCTTTCTCATGGTTATCTTCCCCAATCAAGCAAACGATTATTATTTCATCTTTTTAAATCCAAATATAAAAAAAAGTTATTTTCTTACATTTAGATATACATATATTCAAATTTTTATAGATTACTTCATGATCAATAAAATGGTAATTACTGTGTTGGGGCCCCACCTTTTGAACTAGTTTGTGAGTGCAGTCAAATATTGATTAACTCGTTCAATAACAGTCCTGGCCCTTGCCCCTGAAGAAGCAATAAGGATGTCATCAGCATACATAGATCAACAATAGATCTCCCCGTGGGGAAGGAGGTATATCTGATATGAAGACATTATACAAAACTAGACCCAGCAACGATCCCTCTGGCACTCCTGCAAAAAACGAACCCTCAAAAGAGAGGACATCTCCAATACGAAATGTTTGTCGGTTTACCCGAAAACAGTTTTTAATCACCGCCTCACTTAACATTTCGAAATCGAATTTTCAAAATGAGTTTGTGCGGGGCTCAGAGTAATAAAATTAATTTTTCTGATAATAGTAGCTACATAGATATAACCAATTTCCACAATGCTCTGCTAACATCAATAAAATTCGCTGTTGCTCCATTATATTATCCATTAAATTTTTATTTAAGGCTTAACGTATCCAATTATAGATCTTGTTTTTTCTTAAAAAACTCTTTAATATCAATCACTGCCTTATTTATATAATCTGCAATTTAAGGCTTTTCTATGTACCAACTGACCAAATGTCAAACTAAAACACTATAATTACAGTGTGATTGCTTGTGTTTAATTTATTAAACATTCGCTTAAACACGTTGTAAACACATAAGTGTGAACGGCTTATAAGAAGCAAGTTTCTTTATGTTTTATATCATGTTACGCGCACTGACTTATTCACCGAAAATTTAAGTTGAAAATAAACAGAAAATAGCCAACCCCAACATTGTTAAGGGGCATGAATGAAAGGTCTTCCCGGTAGCTCTGCGTAAGGCGATGATGATTCTTAACCCGTTGATGGCGCGTAAGCATATAACATACTCTTCATGCTTATAGAGTATGCAAAGGAATTTTAATTAAGACATGAACGATAAATAAAATTGCTGCGGCTAGATGGAAGGCCTCGCGGGGTACAATTTTCTCACCAGATAACACTTGTAACACCTATGACAGGCCTGTTACCCTATAATTTGCTGCCTGTCCCTTAAAAATCAAAATATTTCTTCACTTGATACTTATCTTTCTCATGGTTATCTTCCCCAAGCAAGCAAACGTATTTCATCTTTTTAAATCCAAATATAAAAAAAATTTTTTTCTTACATTTAGATATACATATATTCAAATTTTTATAGATTACTTCATGATCAATAAAATGGTAATTACTGTAATTTTTCTCTCGTCTTTTTTTTTCTCTTAATTCGGACAAGGGAACAAATGGGAATTAAACCAAATAATGAAATATGTACATATTTAATAACTATACTAACATATTATTAAAGAATGATCGTCACTTACAAGAACAATTGATGAATGAGAAAAAAAAATCCACATCGATTGATTTGTTGGGCCCAGCATTCAATGCGTGTGTAGTAATTGTTTCGTTCCAACTAATTCCTGCTCTTTGTAAATGAAAATCATGAATGAATAATAAAAAAAATTAAAATTTGTTCAAAAGATAATATTAGAAAGAAGCAAGTACGAGGGCTGCTATATATATTTCTGGCCTGGCAACACTGAGTGCTGTCAAGTGCAATCTAACATTTCCATTGGAAAGTTTGTCAGTTTTAAGCATAATCGTACTCAAAACGTTTTGACGTACGACCATTATTTGTGTTGTTTACAGTGACTTGAAAAAATTAATATAGAAAAATGGAATTAACTCGTGAACATTTTCGTGCCATCATTTTTCACAACTTTCGACGTGGATTACCACGACAAGAGTGCATTGATGAACTTAAATCTTTGTATGGCGATGAAGCACCATCCTATAGCACTGTGAAAAATTGGCATAATGAATTTAATCGTGGCCGAGGCCAAGCCTGTTACGAATGTCCAGTTACTGGGTTAGAAACGGGATCAGAAAAGCCAAAATTTATCGTTTGTTGTTACCTTAATTAGATGTTTTCTAATTTTTAGTTTTTTTTTGTTTTTTGGTTTTAAATCATTAATGGCGAACCGCCCTTTTATTTAAATTATATTTTTTTCTATTGCAGACTTCTTTTCCTACTATCACTCCTTTTTTTATTTATTTTCCTTCACAGAAAGATCACTGCTGTAGAGTAAGCGTTTATTATACAAATGACTGAAGGTGACATAATTTGTTCAAAACGGTGTGATGGGGAAAGAACTAGGCATCAGTTTTTTTTTCAATGATATTTCAATGACATTGGAAATATTAATTTTTTTCCAATGCAAAAAACATTTATATGCAAAAGGAGAACATTTGATAACAAATATTCTATGAGTATTAAGTTTAAACTGTTGTTTTCGGAAGGCGATTTTTTTTTTACTCTCTGAAATAACTTAAAACAAAATAACTTAATTAGCTATGTAAGTGTGTTGTGTGTATAAAGTATGTGATGACGTTTATTCTTGCATAGTAGAAAAACAAGGGAAAGATACCAAGTTAAAACACCCAATTTGCAATCGTTTTTGTTTTAGCTATTGATTTGAGAAATGAAATAAATGGATAAGGCTAATTATCAATAACGACTTAGCTCATTTAAATCAAAATCGTAACAAAACTGTTTCGACCAGAAAATTTTCTAAATTAAGGGCGAACAGTAACGGATTTTTGATCAACCAAAAAACCTTTTTTTCTCTTTTTTAAATTTTCGCTATAGATATGCCGTGTGGCACGACCCACAAAAAGCCGGGCAGAAGTTCACGTTCTAAGGTCCGAGCAGTGGTATTTTCCGATGAATTTGCCGTTCATATCTTCAATGCTGTATAAACTGTTTCCGATTCTCTCGCGAATTTTGCATTTAATGAACTTTGGTGCAAATTTTCGATTTATACGTTTAGTCGTATTACTTAGGAAGTGGTTTTTCCTATAAACTATTTGACCTTTTTGAAAATTGATGGGCCTACTTCGTAAGTTGTAATTCTTAGTAGATTTCTCATGTGCAATGTTTAAATTGGTCCCGATTTTCTCTCTTATTGCCTTCAATTTATCGTCGTTGTTTAAAATGCTAAAATTTTCGCCAGCCAAACAACCAAGTTTGTTTAATATTTCGTAACTTGAACCGTGTAGAACCATATTCTGACCGAAAGCTGCATAATAAGGGGAACATTTTATTGCTGAGTGGTAATCGCTTCTCAAAATTGATAAATTTTGGAGGATGAATTTATCCCAATTCCCATGTTCTTTATGTTCTCTTAGAAAGCATCTTAATTTAGTGATAATTTCACGATTTGCTCTCTCTGATGCATTAGAATGGGGCGCATAAAATCCGGATGTAACGTGTACTATTTATTATAATTCAAAAAAATCCCTCATTTCTTTCGAAATGAATTGCTTGCCGTTGTCACTGTGAAGAAATCTTGGTACTCCGAATGTTGGAAAAATTTCGGTTTGCAAAAAAAGAATAACGTTTGTAGATGTAGCTGTTTTAAGGAGTTTGAGAAAAAGGAACTAAGTGAAATGATCCAGGCAGATTAAAATCATAGAGTTTTTTGCTTTCGTCAGTGGATATGGACCAAGAAAATCGCAGTACAGCCTTTCAAATGGTCTGTTTGTTAAAATTTGGGTTCCCATTAAAGTTCTTGAGACCTTGTTTACAGACTTAATGCACTTACATACTTCGCAATTGTTAACAAAAGATCTTACGTCTTGAACCATTGTAGGCCAAAAGTATTTTTGGCGAATTCTGAACAAGGTTTTAGAAAAACCGCCATGACATGCAGTATCAGAATCATGAGCATTTTTAATAATTAACTTAGAAATGGATTTTGGGATCCAAAGGCGCCATATTTCTTCTTTGTTTTCCTCATCTCCCCGTCTACATTTTCCCCGTTTAAATACAAGGTTTTCAAAAATCTGAAGGTCGGGTAATAAATCATTTTTTTCAATTATGGTTTGCTTAAGACTCTCATACTCTTCGCTTTTGAATTCTTCTGAAGACAAATCAATTTCATATGTTATAGCAGGCATTACAATTTCTTCAACGTCCAATCGTGAAAGACAGTCGGGCACAACATTCAATTTCCCTTTTCTGTGTTCGATAATGAAATCGAACCTCTGCAATTGAAGACTCCAACCGGCCAGCCGACCGCTTAAATCCTTTTGCGACATCAGCCACCTTAGAGATGAGTGATCCGTTATAATGCGGAAAGGAAGGCCTTCAATATAAGGACGAAACTTTTTAACGCAAACTATTGCTGCCAAGCACTCCAATTCTGTGACAGTATAGTTACTCTGCGTCTTATTTACTTTTTGGGAAACGTAGGAGATTGGGTGTTCATTACCATACTTGTCGTATTGGAGTAACACACCTCCAACGCCAGCTTTGGATGCGTCACACTGTATGATAAACTCTTTCTTGAAATTAGGTTGAGCTAATACAGGGGCTGACGAGAGGGCCAATTTGAGTCTCTCAAAAGAAGATCTTGCAGTGTCCGTCAAAAAAAATTGTTTTTGCGATTTCCGCAAGCAGTCCGTTAGTGGGGCAGCCAAATCTGAAAAGTTGCTTATAAACGACCTATACCAGTTCGTCATACCAATAAACCTTCGTACTTGTTTTGCAGTTTTGGGCAAAGGAAATTCAGCTATAGAACGCACTTTCTCAGGGTCAACTTTAAGGCAACCATTGCCAACTATGTATCCCAAATATCTAATTTCCTTCTGGCAATATTAATAGTTAATTTGGCCATTTTTAAACAATGAGCAACCTGAGACAAGAGTTTCATATGGGCAGAAAAATTCGGACTACACACAAGTAAGTCGTCGAGATAAATAAAAACATTTTCTCTTATACTCGACGGAATAACCTTATCCATGAGGCGACTCATGGTTTGCGGTCCATTACAGAGGCCAAATGGCATATATTTATAGTGGTATAAAGGTTTTCCTGGGACTGCAAATGCAGTTTTCTCTTTCGATGATTCGGTCAGTTTTATCTGCAGAAACGCATCTTTCAAATCTAATCCGCTTATAAAGTAGGTGTCCTTCAGCCTACTCAATAAACCATTAATGTGCGGTAACGGATAGGAGTCCTTTTTCGTGACAGAGTTCAGTTTCCTGCAATCAATGCATAATCTTACTTTTTCTGGTTTCCTAACTAGAATAGCGGGACAGCACCAAGGAGAATTGGACTCTTCTATAACCCCCATACTTAAAAGCCTTTCAATTTCCCTATAGGCTTCCTCCTATCTTGGTGGCGACAATGGGTAGTGCCTACTTTTGATTGGAACTGCATTCCCTGTATCTATGTTGTGTTCTAAAAGATCTGTGGATCCTAATCCGAGCTTCTCATAAGATGGGTACTCCCGTATTACCTGCTGAAGCTCCAGCATTTCTTCGGGAGACAGATTGTGTAGATTTTTGTATTCATCTCTTTCAAAGAGCAACTCAGAAGCATACGAAGGAACTAGGTCTGGAGCAAGCGCAAATTCACGCCAGAAATTTATCCCAAAGTACGCGTCCTGTTCCAGAGATGGAACTAAATAAAAATCTACATTCCTGGTCACGCCCTTAAAGAATATCGGCAAGGTACAGAAGCCAATCACTTTCTGTTTAGAATTGCTTGCTGTTTTAATTGAGGATTTCATAGTTTGAAACGGAAAATTTATCTTTTTCAATAACTTAAGGCAATATTTTCCTAAAACTGATACATTCGCTCCCGAATCCAGCAGGCCAACCAAGGAATCATTGAGCACTTTTACCTTAGCAAAGGGTCTGTCGTCGGAACCGTGGATCACAGTCGATTCTAAAATTTTTTTGAAATATTTTCGCTTCTTGTACCGAAGTCTACATTTAATAATTTTTAAACTTGGTTTCTTTAAGGCGGGGACATTTAGTTTGAATTTTTTTAAAGGAAAGCTAGTTTGTAGTTTGTGTAGATACTGTTTTGAATTGTGCAATATCTGATTTTTCCAAAATTGTATGACTATTATTAAAAATTTCTAAGTTTAGATTGAAGTCGGGGTTTTTTGGGATGGACGAGTGTCCCCGGTAGCCACTTCGCCCATTTTCCTGTTTCCCTGATTATGCTTGTTAGGGCATGTTGGCGTCAGCACGCCCTTATTGCCACACTTGAAACAAAATGGCTTTTTGATCTCATTTGCGCAGTAAATATATGAATCTCCGTAAGAACAACAATTCCAACATTGGATGTTTAAGTAGTCATACTTTTGTTTTCTTGAAGCAAAATTAATGGCATCAATTTGAGGATCTGAAAAATCAGTGTCTACTGTAGCGGACTGCAAGGAATCGATTTCGCTCACATTTCGAGAAAATCCTACAGGATTTTGATATTTTGTCTCTCTAATAACTTTCTCAGCCTTTCGGGCTATATCGCGAAATTGCTTAATATCTCGGGACTCTGCATTGAACAGCAGAAATTTTAAATTCGAGTTTATATTTTTTTTATGATGTCTATCAATGTCACATCTGGCAGTGGACTTTGAAGTCTTATATTCATTGACACGATCACAGAATGAAAACTATCATACGATTCCTTGAGCTGTTGCTTGCGTGAGGACATTTTTAAAAGTATATCGTGGTCAATCTCAAGGTGGCCAAATTCTTTTGTAATTGCGTGGCGTAATAAAGGGTATGTGACGTTACTGTTTTGTCTAGTAAAAAGCCAATACCAGTTCTCAGCTTTTCCTTCTAAAAGCACGTGAAAATTAGATAATAGGTGCTGGTCTGAGCACCTTGACCTAGCGCAAAGTGTTTCCACTTTGAAAAGAAAATCCGAAACTGATCCTATTCCGTCGAAGGTAACTTTCCAATTTTCCAGCTTCACGCTGTTATCTACGCTTTGAGACAAATTGTTTTGGAGATGAGATGACCTAATTGTGTTCAAGTTAAATGCATTAGAGTTTGAAAAACTAGGTAATGACTCTTGTGGTCTAATAACATTTCGTTAACTTACGCAGCCAATTTGTGATATGCTGCCTTTTAAATAATTTAGTTCTCTCCTGAACTCTTCTCGGGTAGCTTTCATAGATTCTTCCATAAGAGTAACTAAAGCATCGAAAGGTGCACTTGCCTGACGGTTTACGTCATTATTGGTCGAAATAAAAGGCGCATCATTACCTTGGCTAGTACGTGACATTTGCCGGGGATTAGCTGTTTCGGCGGGTTCACTAGCAGACTTATTTCTGTCCACTGGAACGAAGGCTTGGCAAGCAGGAAAAGCTCCTGATTTGCCATTACTTCAAATTCAGGTAAAAGCGAGAACGTGGGTAAACAGCCAGAACGCTCGGTTCAGTCGCCTCTTCAGTAGCGTCCGTAAACGAGTTTAAGCTATTTGAGCTTTTAACCCTTTCGAAAGACTCTGAAGTTGCTACACGGGCCTTGGGTGAGTGAACCACTTTTGGTTTTGACGTGGTGATAGGGTCTTGTAAATTAATTGAAATATTATTTGCAGAGGCGGAAGAACTTCTTACTCTTTCACCGCGACTACCGTACTTACTTGCACTACCTCGTACAGAGCTTCTTGTATTCATAACGAATGACAAAAAAAAATTGTAGAAAAAAAATTGGGCGTAACCAATAATAATAAATTACATAAAACTTAAAAAAAAGAAGTAAGAAAGAAATCCCTCTGGTGTTTTTATAATAAAAAAATTTAGATTTTAGACTTTATAATAATAATATAAATAATGGGTTAGATGAACCATGAGAAAAAATTTGTATTTAAAGGTAAAAAGATGTTTTAAATAAAATGTGGAATGTTTTTTTTTTTATAAATTTTATTTGTGTGCCGCATTCCACTGATATGCTACATTTAATGCCCTAAAATTAGGCATTTAAGTGGACTCTATCAGCATTACACATCTTCAATTGTATCATAAATTGCAACAAGACCAAAGCTGAGCTTCTAGAACATGGACTAATTTACACAAGTGAAGACTTAATCTTGGGTTACCATAATTTCTTATATTTGCAAATAGATTAAATAAAATGTTTGTTTCTTTTTTTTCGAGAAATCTACGACTAAAGAAAGAAGTCATGGCATTTAAATCTTGACCAATATTAATTTAGCACACACACAAAAATAATTTGTATAAAAAAAATTTTAAAAAATTTTAAAAAGATGCAATAGCTTTTGAAGGCCTTTGCGTTGGGCGCCATATATGTTACGCGCACTGACTTATTCACCGAAAATTTTAATTGAAAATAAACAGAAAATAGCCAACCCCAACATTGTTAAGGGGCATGAATGAAAGGCCTTCCCGGTAGCTCTGCGTAAGGCGATGATGATTCTTAACCCGTTGATGGCGCGTAAGCATATAACATACTCTTCATGCCTATAGAGTATGCAAAGGAATTTTAATTAAGACGTAAAATTGCTGCGGCTAGATGGAAAGCCTCGCGGGGTACAATTTTCCCACCCGATAACACTTGAAACACCTATGACAGGCCTGTTACCCTATAATTTGCTGCCTGTCCCTTAAAAATCAAAATATTTCTTCACTTGATACTTATCTTTCTCATGGTTATCTTCCCCAATCAAGCAAACGATTATTATTTCATCTTTTTAAATCCAAATATAAAAAAAAAGTTATTTTCTTACATTTAGATATACATATATTCAAATTTTTATAGATTACTTCATGATCAATAAAATGGTAATTACTGTGTTGGGGCCCCACCTTTTGAAATAGTTTGTGAGTGCAGTCAAATATTGATTAACTCGTTCAATAACAGTCCTGGCCCTTGCCCCTGAAGAAGCAATAAGGATGTCATCAGCATACATAGATCAACAATAGATCTCCCCGTGGGGAAGGAGGTATATCTGATATGAAGACATTATACAAAACTAGACCCAGCAACGATCCCTCTGGCACTCCTGCAAAAAACGAACCCTCAAAAGAGAGGACATCTCCAATACGAAATGTTTGTCGGTTTACCCGAAAACAGTTTTTAATCACCGCCTCACTTAACATTTCGAAATCGAATTTTCAAAATGAGTTTGTGCGGGGCTCAGAGTAATAAAATTAATTTTTCTGATAATAGTAGCTACATAGATATAACCAATTTCCACAATGCTCTGCTAACATCAATAAAATTCGCTGTTGCTCCATTATATTATCCATTAAATTTTTATTTAAGGCTTAACGTATCCAATTATAGATCTTTTTTTTTCTTAAAAAACTCTTTAATATCAATCACTGCCTTATTTATATAATCTGCAATTTAAGGCTTTTCTATGTACCAACTGACCAAATGTCAAACTAAAACACTATAATTACAGTGTGATTGCTTGTGTTTAATTTATTAAACATTCGCTTAAACACGTTGTAAACACATAAGTGTGAACGGCTCATAAGAAGCAAGTTTCTTTATGTTTTATATCATGTTACGCGCACTGACTTATTCACCGAAAATTTAAATAAACAGAAAATAGCCAACCCCAACATTGTTAAGGGGCATGAATGAAAGGTCTTCCCGGTAGCTCTGCGTAAGGCGATGATGATTCTTAACCCGTTGATGGCGCGTAAGCATATAACATACTCTTCATGCTTATAGAGTATGCAAAGGAATTTTAATTAAGACATGAACGATAAATAAAATTGCTGCGGCTAGATGGAAGGCCTCGCGGGGTACAATTTTCTCACCAGATAACACTTGTAACACCTATGACAGGCCTGTTACCCTATAATTTGCTGCCTGTCCCTTAAAAATCAAAATATTTCTTCACTTGATACTTATCTTTCTCATGGTTATCTTCCCCAAGCAAGCAAACGTATTTCATCTTTTTAAATCCAAATACAAAAAAAAATTTTTTCTTACATTTAGATATACATATATTCAAATTTTTATAGATTACTTCATGATCAATAAAATGGTAATTACTGTAATTTTTCTCTCGTCTTTTTTTTTTCTCTTAATTCGGACAAGGGAACAAATGGGAATTAAACCAAATAATGAAATATGTACATATTTAATAACTATACTAACATATTATTAAAGAATGATCGTCACTTACAAGAACAATTGATGAATGAGAAAAAAAATCCACATCGATTGATTTGTTGGGCCCAGCATTCAATGCGTGTGTAGTAATTGTTTCGTTCCAACTAATTCCTGCTCTTTGTAAATGAAAATCATGAATGAATAATAAAAAAAATTAAAATTTGTTCAAAAGATAATATTAGAAAGAAGCAAGTACGAGGGCTGCTATATATATTTCTGGCCTGGCAACACTGAGTGCTGTCAAGTGCAATCTGACATTTCCATTGGAAAGTTTGTCAGTTTTAAGCATAATCGTACTCAAAACGTTTTGACGTACGACCATTATTTGTGTTGTTTACAGTGACTTGAAAAAATTAATATAGAAAAAAATGGAATTAACTCGTGAACATTTTCGTGCCATCATTTTTCACAACTTTCGACGTGGATTACCACGACAAGAGTGCATTGATGAACTTAAATCTTTGTATGGCGATGAAGCACCATCCTATAGCACTGTGAAAAATTGGCATAATGAATTTAATCGTGGCCGAGGCCAAGCCAGTTACGAATGTCCAGTTACTGGGTTAGAAACGGGATCAGAAAAGCCAAAATTTATCGTTTGTTGTTACCTTAATTAGATGTTTTCTAATTTTTAGTTTTTTTTTTGTTTTTTGGTTTTAAATCATTAATGGCGAACCGCCCTTTTATTTAAATTATATTTTTTTCTATTGCAGACTTCTTTTCCTACTATCACTCCTTTTTTTATTTATTTTCCTTCACAGAAAGATCACTGCTGTAGAGTAAGCGTTTATTATACAAATGACTGAAGGTGACATAATTTGTTCAAAACGGTGTGATGGGGAAAGAACTAGGCATCAGTTTTTTTTTTCAATGATATTTCAATGACATTGGAAATATTAATTTTTTTCCAATGCAAAAAACATTTATATGCAAAAGGAGAACATTTGATAACAAATATTCTATGAGTATTAAGTTTAAACTGTTGTTTTCGGAAGGCGATTTTTTTTTACTCTCTGAAATAACTTAAAACAAAATAACTTAATTAGCTATGTAAGTGTGTTGTGTGTATAAAGTATGTGATGACGTTTATTCTTGCATAGTAGAAAAACAAGGGAAAGATACCAAGTTAAAACACCCAATTTGCAATCGTTTTTGTTTTAGCTATTGATTTGAGAAATGAAATAAATGGATAAGGCTAATTATCAATAACGACTTAGCTCATTTAAATCAAAATCGTAACAAAACTGTTTCGACCAGAAAATTTTCTAAATTAAGGGCGAACAGTAACGGATTTTTGATCAACCAAAAAACCTTTTTTTCTCTTTTTTAAATTTTCGCTATAGATATGCCGTGTGGCACGACCCACAAAAAGCCGGGCAGAAGTTCACGTTCTAAGGTCCGAGCAGTGGTATTTTCCGATGAATTTGCCGTTCATATCTTCAATGCTGTATAAACTGTTTCCGATTCTCTCGCGAATTTTGCATTTAATGAACTTTGGTGCAAATTTTCGATTTATACGTTTAGTCGTATTACTTAGGAAGTGGTTTTTCCTATAAACTATTTGACCTTTTTGAAAATTGATGGGCCTACTTCGTAAGTTGTAATTCTTAGTAGATTTCTCATGTGCAATGTTTAAATTGGTCCCGATTTTCTCTCTTATTGCCTTCAATTTATCGTCGTTGTTTAAAATGCTAAAATTTTCGCCAGCCAAACAACCAAGTTTGTTTAATATTTCGTAACTTGAACCGTGTAGAACCATATTCTGACCGAAAGCTGCATAATAAGGGGAACATTTTATTGCTGAGTGGTAATCGCTTCTCAAAATTGATAAATTTTGGAGGATGAATTTATCCCAATTCCCATGTTCTTTATGTTCTCTTAGAAAGCATCTTAATTTAGTGATAATTTCACGATTTGCTCTCTCTGATGCATTAGAATGGGGCGCATAAAATCCGGATGTAACGTGTAAAAAATTAAATGTAATAAATATATTATAATTCAAAAAAATCCCTCATTTCTTTCGAAATGAATTGCTTGCCGTTGTCACTGTGAAGAAATCTTGGTACTCCGAATGTTGGAAAAATTTCGGTTTGCAAAAAAAGAATAACGTTTGTAGATGTAGCTGTTTTAAGGAGTTTGAGAAAAAGGAACTAAGTGAAATGATCCAGGCAGATTAAAATCATAGAGTTTTTTGCTTTCGTCAGTGGATATGGACCAAGAAAATCGCAGTACAGCCTTTCAAATGGTCTGTTTGTTAAAATTTGGGTTCCCATTAAAGTTCTTGAGACCTTGTTTACAGACTTAATGCACTTACATACTTCGCAATTGTTAACAAAAGATCTTACGTCTTGAACCATTGTAGGCCAAAAGTATTTTTGGCGAATTCTGAACAAGGTTTTAGAAAAACCGCCATGACATGCAGTATCAGAATCATGAGCATTTTTAATAATTAACTTAGAAATGGATTTTGGGATCCAAAGGCGCCATATTTCTTCTTTGTTTTCCTCATCTCCCCGTCTACATTTTCCCCGTTTAAATACAAGGTTTTCAAAAATCTGAAGGTCGGGTAATAAATCATTTTTTTCAATTATGGTTTGCTTAAGACTCTCATACTCTTCGCTTTTGAATTCTTCTGAAGACAAATCAATTTCATATGTTATAGCAGGCATTACAATTTCTTCAACGTCCAATCGTGAAAGACAGTCGGGCACAACATTCAATTTCCCTTTTCTGTGTTCGATAATGAAATCGAACCTCTGCAATTGAAGACTCCAACCGGCCAGCCGACCGCTTAAATCCTTTTGCGACATCAGCCACCTTAGAGATGAGTGATCCGTTATAATGCGGAAAGGAAGGCCTTCAATATAAGGACGAAACTTTTTAACGCAAACTATTGCTGCCAAGCACTCCAATTCTGTGACAGTATAGTTACTCTGCGTCTTATTTACTTTTTGGGAAACGTAGGAGATTGGGTGTTCATTACCATACTTGTCGTATTGGAGTAACACACCTCCAACGCCAGCTTTGGATGCGTCACACTGTATGATAAACTCTTTCTTGAAATTAGGTTGAGCTAATACAGGGGCTGACGAGAGGGCCAATTTGAGTCTCTCAAAAGAAGATCTTGCAGTGTCCGTCAAAAAAAATTGTTTTTGCGATTTCCGCAAGCAGTCCGTTAGTGGGGCAGCCAAATCTGAAAAGTTGCTTATAAACGACCTATACCAGTTCGTCATACCAATAAACCTTCGTACTTGTTTTGCAGTTTTGGGCAAAGGAAATTCAGCTATAGAACGCACTTTCTCAGGGTCAACTTTAAGGCAACCATTGCCAACTATGTATCCCAAATATCTAATTTCCTTCTGGCAATATTAATAGTTAATTTGGCCATTTTTAAACAATGAGCAACCTGAGACAAGAGTTTCATATGGGCAGAAAAATTCGGACTACACACAAGTAAGTCGTCGAGATAAATAAAAACATTTTCTCTTATACTCGACGGAATAACCTTATCCATGAGGCGACTCATGGTTTGCGGTCCATTACAGAGGCCAAATGGCATATATTTATAGTGGTATAAAGGTTTTCCTGGGACTGCAAATGCAGTTTTCTCTTTCGATGATTCGGTCAGTTTTATCTGCAGAAACGCATCTTTCAAATCTAATCCGCTTATAAAGTAGGTGTCCTTCAGCCTACTCAATAAACCATTAATGTGCGGTAACGGATAGGAGTCCTTTTTCGTGACAGAGTTCAGTTTCCTGCAATCAATGCATAATCTTACTTTTTCTGGTTTCCTAACTAGAATAGCGGGACAGCACCAAGGAGAATTGGACTCTTCTATCACCCCCATACTTAAAAGCCTTTCAATTTCCCTATAGGCTTCCTCCTATCTTGATGGCGACAATGGGTAGTGCCTACTTTTGATTGGAACTGCATTTCCTGTATCTATGTTGTGTTCTAAAAGATCTGTGGATCCTAATCCGAGCTTCTCATAAGATGGGTACTCCTGTATTACCTGCTGAAGCTCCAGCATTTCTTCGGGAGACAGATTGTGTAGATTTTTGTATTCATCTCTTTCAAAGAGCAACTCAGAAGCATACGAAGGAACTAGGTCTGGAGCAAGCGCAAATTCACGCCAGAAATTTATCCCAAAGTACGCGTCTTGTTCCAGAGATGGAACTAAATAAAAATCTACATTCCTGGTCACGCCCTTAAAGAATATCGGCAAGGTACAGAAGCCAATCACTTTCTGTTTAGAATTGCTTGCTGTTTTAATTGAGGATTTCATAGTTTGAAACGGAAAATTTATCTTTTTCAATAACTTAAGGCAATATTTTCCTAAAACTGATACATTCGCTCCCGAATCCAGCAGGCCAACCAAGGAATTATTGAGCACTTTTACCTTAGCAAAGGGTCTGTCGTCGGAACCGTGGATCACAGTCGATTCTAAAATTTTTTTGAAATATTTTCGCTTCTTGTACCGAAGTCTACATTTAATAATTTTTAAACTTGGTTTCTTTAAGGCGGGGACATTTAGTTTGAATTTTTTTAAAGGAAAGCTAGTTTGTAGTTTGTGTAGATACTGTTTTGAATTGTGCAATATCTGATTTTTCCAAAATTGTATGACTATTATTAAAAATTTCTAAGTTTAGATTGAAGTCGGGGTTTTTTGGGATGGACGAGTGTCCCCGGTAGCCACTTCGCCCATTTTCCTGTTTCCCTGATTATGCTTGTTAGGGCATGTTGGCGTCAGCACGCCCTTATTGCCACACTTGAAACAAAATGGCTTTTTGATCTCATTTGCACAGTAAATATATGAATCTCCGTAAGAACAACAATTCCAACATTGGATGTTTAAGAAGCAAAATTAATGGCATCAATTTGAGGATCTGAAAAATCAGTGTCTACTGTAGCGGACTGCAAGGAATCGATTTCGCTCACATTTCGAGAAAATCCTACAGGATTTTGATATTTTGTCTCTCTAATAACTTTCTCAGCCTTTCGGGCTATATCGCGAAATTGCTTAATATCTCGGGACTCTGCATTGAACAGCAGAAATTTTAAATTCGAGTTTATATTTTTTTTATGATGTCTATCAATGTCACATCTGGCAGTGGACTTTGAAGTCTTATATTCATTGACACGATCACAGAATGAAAACTATCATACGATTCCTTGAGCTGTTGCTTGCGTGAGGACATTTTTAAAAGTATATCGTGGTCAGTCTCAAGGTGGCCAAATTCTTTTGTAATTGCGTGGCGTAATAAAGGGTATGTGACGTTACTGTTTTGTCTAGTAAAAAGCCAATACCAGTTCTCAGCTTTTCCTTCTAAAAGCACGTGAAAATTAGATAATAGGTGCTGGTCTGAGCACCTTGACCTAGCGCAAAGTGTTTCCACTTTGAAAAGAAAATCCGAAACTGATCCTATTCCGTCGAAGGTAACTTTCCAATTTTCCAGCTTCACGCTGTTATCTACGCTTTGAGACAAATTGTTTTGGAGATTAGATGACCTAATTGTGTTCAAGTTAAATGCATTAGAGTTTGAAAAACTAGGTAATGACTGTTGTGGTCTAATAACATTTCGTTAACTTACGCAGCCAATTTGTGATATGCTGCCTTTTAAATAATTTAGTTCTCTCCTGAACTCTTCTCGGGTAGCTTTCATAGATTCTTCCATAAGAGTAACTAAAGCATCGAAAGGTGCACTTGCCTGACGGTTTACGTCATTATTGGTCGAAATAAAAGGCGCATCATTACCTTGGCTAGTACGTGACATTTGCCGGGGATTAGCTGTTTCGGCGGGTTCACTAGCAGACTTATTTCTGTCCACTGGAACGAAGGCTTGGCAAGCAGGAAAAGCTCCTGATTTGCCATTACTTCAAATTCAGGTAAAAGCGAGAACGTGGGTAAACAGCCAGAACGCTCGGTTCAGTCGCCTCTTCAGTATCGTCCGTAAACGAGTTTAAGCTATTTGAGCTTTTAACCCTTTCGAAAGACTCTGAAGTTGCTACACGGGCCTTGGGTGAGTGAACCACTTTTGGTTTTGACGTGGTGATAGGGTCTTGTAAATTAATTGAAATATTATTTGCAGAGGCGGAAGAACTTCTTACTCTTTCACCGCGACTACCGTACTTACTTGCACTACCTCGTACAGAGCTTCTTGTATTCATAACGAATGACAAAAAAAAATTGTAGAAAAAAAATTGGGCGTAACCAATAATAATAAATTACATAAAACTTAAAAAAAAGAAGTAAGAAAGAAATCCCTCTGGTGTTTTTATAATAAAAAAATTTAGATTTTAGACTTTATAATAATAATATAAATAATGGGTTAGATGAACCATGAGAAAAAATTTGTATTTAAAGGTAAAAAGATGTCTTAAATAAAATGTGGAATGTTTTTTTTTATAAATTTTATTTGTGTGCCGCATTCCACTGATATGCTACATTTAATGCCCTAAAATTAGGCATTTAAGTGGACTCTATCAGCATTACACATCTTCAATTGTATCATAAATTGCAACAAGACCAAAGCTGAGCTTCTAGAACATGGACTAATTTACACAAGTTAAGACTTAATCTTGGGTTACCATAATTTCTTATATTTGCAAATAGATTAAATAAAATGTTTGTTTCTTTTTTTTCGAGAAATCTACGACTAAAGAAAGAAGTCATGGCATTTAAATCTTGACCAATATTAATTTAGCACACACACAAAAATAATTTGTATAAAAAAAAATTTAAAAAATTTGAAAAAGATGCAATAGCTTTTGAAGGCCTTTGCGTTGGGCGCCATATATGTTACGCGCACTGACTTATTCACCGAAAATTTTAATTGAAAATAAACAGAAAATAGCCAACCCCAACATTGTTAAGGGGCATGAATGAAAGGCCTTCCCGGTAGCTCTGCGTAAGGCGATGATGATTCTTAACCCGTTGATGGCGCGTAAGCATATAACATACTCTTCATGCCTATAGAGTATGCAAAGGAATTTTAATTAAGACGTAAAATTGCTGCGGCTAGATGGAAAGCCTCGCGGGGTACAATTTTCCCACCCGATAACACTTGAAACACCTATGACAGGCCTGTTACCCTATAATTTGCTGCCTGTCCCTTAAAAATCAAAATATTTCTTCACTTGATACTTATCTTTCTCATGGTTATCTTCCCCAATCAAGCAAACGATTATTATTTCATCTTTTTAAATCCAAATATAAAAAAAAAGTTATTTTCTTACATTTAGATATACATATATTCAAATTTTTATAGATTACTTCATGATCAATAAAATGGTAATTACTGTGATTTTTCTCTCGTCTTTTTTTTCTCTTAATTCGGACAAGGGAACAAATGGGAATTAAACCAAATAATGAAATATGTACATATTTAATAACTATACTAACATATTATTAAAGAATGATCGTCACTTACAAGAACAATTGATGAATGAGAAAAAAAAATCCACATCGATTGATTTGTTGGGCCCAGCATTCAATGCGTGTGTAGTAATTGTTTCGTTCCAACTAATTCCTGCTCTTTGTAAATGAAAATCATGAATGAATAATAAAAAAAATTAAAATTTGTTCAAAAGATAATATTAGAAAGAAGCAAGTAATATAAAAAAAGATACAAGAAAAAAAAATTTTATAAACGACTTGACTTACACTCATAATTAATGTTAGTAATAGATAAGAGGAAAAAATGGTTACATATAGCTAAGGCATTATATTTATAAAGCATAAGTTAAAAAAAGTTTTACCAAATAATCTTCTTCTTTATATATAATTGATTCAATGAAATTTATTAATTATTTGGAAAAAGTGTTAATATATAGATATAAATATATATTTTTTATTACCTAAGCAAGGCTGTAATATTATAAAATGTCTTTATTATTATTATTTTTTATTTTTTTGTTTGCTTGTATTATTAGAAAAGGGTTAGATTATAGGAAAATTCACTTTATTATATTTATGGTGTTGTGTTATGCAATTTCTATTTTTATTAATATTACCAAAGCTTGGGTTATTGCCAAGTATTTTATTTAATTCTAAGTGGGCTGAATCTCCAAATTTTTGTTACAATCTGTTGCGGGTGGAAAATAAATTCCTAGTTCTAGTGCTGCTGCAAGTTGTGAATGGCAAGAGTGGAAAGCAAACAGTTTCCCACACATTTTTTTGCTCATTTCTTTTGCCAATTTTTTAGGCTTGTCACTTGTTTTATTTTTACACTGTTATTGTTTTTCTATTGTATTTATTACACTATGAACGAATTGGTTTTTTTTTAGTAATTTATTCACTTCTTGTATTGTTTATGTTTTTTTTAAATGTTTGGAAACCTTTTTTTTATACGACCGGCTAATCAAAATAATGTTTTTTTTTCTGGCTGCTGTCAATTTGTGTTTTCTGCATGTATGCTTGTGTGTGTATATTTTTTTTGTCTTATACGCATGATACAGTTGCCAGTACTGTGTTGTATACGTATGTTTAGAACAGGGTAATGCCAGAACGAATAAAAGAAAAAAAAACAGAACTGTATTTTTTTTGTTCACTATGGTATAGAACACGGTGAGAGGAGTTAGTTTTAAAAATTTGAAATTTAATTATGAATGAAAAAATAACCTTACTGTTTAATATGAGATCCCAGTGAAAGGAAAAGCGTTGGTAAGGTTATTATTAGCATTGAGGTTGAAAACATTAAGAAAATATTGAAATATATATATAAATAACAAAGAAATTGAAAATGGAAACTTTTTTGTCAAAATAAGAACATAGATAGACAAATAAAAATATGGTGATTTGGAGGGAAGGCAGAATGTTCTAGAAAGATCAGCAAGAAAAGATGGACGGCTGGGCGGGAATGATTTTTTGGAAAATCGCAGGAAATTCACCACCTAATGTTGGGAAGTAAATAAGGCTGCGAGTAGGGGGATATCAAAGAATATTTGTCAGAAGGGTATTGTACTTGAAAGTGTTAAGAGATAAAGTTTATTAGTGCGGAAAAAAAAATTGAAGAAAGAAAAAGGATAAAAGTAAAAATTTAAATTTGGGTAAATTGATAAAGACATCCTTTGGAGGAAAAAGGATAATTTGTAAAACCTAAAGGGAAAAGGAAACAGAAAGTTGACAGAAAAAAGTGTAAAACGTAAGCAATATTTTATTATTTTTGTTATGAGTGCGTTCGTGGTTTTTAAATAAGTTTTGTGTTTCAAAATTTGTAGCTGGCTCTAAATTTGGTTGGTGTTGGGAAGTTGGGGAGTAAAGGAGCAACAGCTCGAGTGCAAGGCAAAAATAAGTTGTTGGTGAGAAGTTAGTATCCCGAACCTAGTGAAGAAAAGAAGTGCTGGAGATTTTTAAACTTTCCCCACCAAAGTAAAGCCAGGTAATCTTTTTCTGTTTACTTAATTAATTATCCGCCATACAAGGGTTTTAAGAAATGAAAAATATACAAGATATACATTTCTTATAAAAAAAGGGAAAATAAACAAATCAGTATTGAAATCCAAGATAAATATACAAAAAAAAATATAAAAGTGAATTTCATAAAGAGAGAAAAAAAAAATCAGTAAAAAAAAGTAAACTTTTCACAAAAAGAATTTAATTATATAAATTAGTGGAATTTTTAGTTCTTTAATTATATAGAGTATACAAAAAAATATTTATGTAGAGTTTATTAGTAGTTAATTTGTAAGTTTAAGTATTTTGTGGTTGGTACCCTTTAATTAATCCGCCTAAAAGCAGCCAAATATATTTTTTGTAATTTTTAATGTTTGCTATAGCCCGTTAGAGGGCATACTTACATTTTTTTTATTATTTACCCGTACAAAAAGAGTAAGAAACCGGAAATTAAAATCGTTTTAGTTTGTTTTATTTACAGAAAAAGAAAGAATAATACATATAGCTCTTATCAATTAGGTCGTTTTTTTTTTGGTTTGTGTAGAATTCCTGAGATATGCGGCATGGAATATAAATATCCTTAGGGAGCTCCTTCAGGGTAGGAATTAGAATTGCAGAATTATATTTTGATTAACCATAATTTGATCGGAGTCTAAAATAAAGAAAATAAAACAAATTAATATTTTAAAGTTTTTTTTTGGTAATAGTTATATATATATATACATATATATTTTGCTGTAAGGGAAAAAAATAGATAAAGGAAGGAATTTGGTTAAAATTAAGATAATTTGTATTTTTTATAGTAATTTATGTTTCAAAATTTGTATATAATTAAGTTTTTTTTTTTGTGTTTAAATAAATTATAAATTGAATGTAAATATGTAAAAATGGAAATAGTTATGTTTATGGCTTGATTTGAAGAGGGGAAAAAGGCATGAAGGTGAGTTAAGGAAGGAGGAATCTGGGAGGATACGGGGTCACAAAAAGGAAGTTAAGGGGGATGAGAATTTTTGTGACAAGGTTGGGAGGGCAACACAGTGGTAAAACATCTGCCACGGAGGTAACTGTTTGTGTGAGCGTGTTTGCATTAATATAGGTTTTGTTTTTTTATTTGTGAGATTTTTTTGTATATTTTGTTGTGGAATTTTGTGATTTTTTTTTATGTGCGGCGTACCCAATGGGAAGGGTTGGAACCTCACTGAGATGAGCTTACCGTGGAACAAGCTAGTCGGAAACCTCATTGGTCCCTACGGCCGTAACATAAATGGCGCCCAATCGAATAAGTGGAGAACAGAATAGTATACAATACCTAGATACCACGAAGCAACAAATAAATAAAATATACTGCAGTTTGGGAAACTGGGAATTCCTTAAGTTTTCCAAATTGTGTATATCGAGCATGCAATGTCAACTAGGCATGTAGCAATAGACCAAAAGTTTTGTTTAATAGCCTAACGATTTAGTCGATGACTTATTGGTACAATTGTAGTTTTTTTTGGTAGCCCTATTAAAGAAAAGAAAATTTTTTTTACAGGTTGTACTAAGAGGCTGCAGTGTGCTCATGGGAAATCGATGAAATCGACAAATTCATTTATGATTTAAGATTTAATATAAGTAAATGTCTAATTGTACTGTTGTCATTTTCTAGTTTGATGTTAGTTTTTTAGTTTCTGCTTATATGTTTTTAAGTTTTATAATATGTGAACTCTTTGATAGCCGCCGTGTAAAGATATTTAGATAAACACAGGGCCTGTAGTATCAAAGATCGCTTTTGAAAAGTCCCTCATAGTCTCATATTTGGGCAAGTTGCTCGAATGAATGTATGAGGGTATACACTTTGATTGATTTTTTTCTATTTTTCTTAGAACTGTCTTACGTCACACAAATAGTATTAAAATAAATTATTAAACCTCTCCGATGTCCGCTAGTCACCTTCATGCCTAAACCCAATTAAAGAAAATTTAATTAATTTAAATTTACATACAAATTTTGAAAGATAAAATTAAATCGTACAAAGATAAATAGATAAAAGCTATTTTTAATTTATATATCGAACCAATTTTTAGAATTTATTATTATTATTTATTTTGCTTTATTTATTTTGCTATTTTATTTATTTGCTTTGTTTATTTTTTTTATATCTATATATTTCGTTGTTTTTTTTATGCACTGGTTTTTTTTATTAATAATCAATTTTATTTATACAATTATTGGTATTATTTTGTGTTTTTATATTAACATTAGTTTTATAAATTTAACTTAGTTGATAGTTTTTTTTTCTATTAAAGTACGGATTTACATATATATATTTATTTATTTATTTTAGTTATTTGTGTTATTTTACATACATATTTATTTTATTATAATTTCACTGTTTATATTTATATGTATTTATTTTATATGCGTTTATCTCGTATTTGTCTAGTTTAGATTATTTATTTTAAATATTTTTTTCGTCTATTACTTATTTTTTTTTTTATATACATACTTATTACTAATAATTATTTATTTCGTAGTATTTTGATAATTATCGTTTTTCATATTTTTTTTATACATATTTATATTTTGTTTAATTTTATTTCTTATAATTTTTTTTTATACATTACATGCATATATTTTTTGCGAATTGGTTTTATATTTTTGTGTTTGGTTTTTGTGTTTTGCTGAAAAAGATGAAAATCATAAACTGAAAACAAATCAATTTAAGATTTTAGTTTATTAAATTGGGTGGTGAATGTTAGTAAAAAGGAAGGGTGTATTAAAATTAGAATATTTTTTTTGGTGCTGTAGGTTATGTCCCAAAATATAAGCGACACTAAGTCTAGAAAAAGAGAAAGACAGGTCCAATTTGACTTAAATAGGTCTACTCCTTTTGCGTTTGAAAAAACGTACAAATCTAATACCCCCAGCCGAAAATCGAGTGCTAGTAGATTATTAGAAATGAGTCAGCCTCCAAATCAGCCAAACCCCCAGTTTTTTGATAAATCGCAAACAATCATCGTGTCACAAAAATTAAATAGTCGTGATCAACGTGAATTAAGGGGACAAAACCCAAGTGGATCACAGCAACCAACATTTGAAGCAGCTATGGAGCAGGCTGATTGTGCCAATCAAGACGTTTCTTCGCAGGTCAACGAAATTAAAAGACAAATGGCAGAATTTACTGCTACTATGAGTAAAATGAGCCTTTTACTTCAACACACTCAACAAGAGAACATTAAGCTTCGTGAAGAAATAATGCCCAATCGTATAAAACGGAGCAGCAGTACTGGTCAGCCAATAGATATTTCGTCGATAGGTTCTAGTCATTCTTCAAGAGAGTCGTTAGGAAATGGGGATACTAGTCATTCCAGAGGTTACAAAAGGATTCGAATTGACCAATGGGGACTAGAATTCGATGGTAACACCAACAAGCTTGCTGTAGAGGATTTTGTATTCCGTGTTGAGCGACTACAAAGACAATACAATGTGTCGTGGGAAGAAGTCCTAGATAATTTTCATCTCTTTGTCAAAGGAGTTGCTGAAAAATGGTACTGGCTATTCATTAAGACAAATTATGTTTCCGAATGGACCACTTTGAAAGAAGCACTTCTCAAACAATATCAGTCAACCCGATCAAGTTTTGAACTGATGAGCGATATTGTGGAAAGGAAACAACAGCCTGGCGAGGGAATAGACGGATTTTTCTTTGCCATGATCCAGATGCGATCTCGGCTGGACATATCAACGCCTGAGAGAGAAATGATTAAGATGATCAAGAAAAATCTTAGAGATGACATCAGAAGTCGTGTCTACGCAATTTCCGTAAATTCTGTAGAAGAATTAAGGCAGGAATGTGTTGAGGCAGAGAAAATATTCGGCCGAAAAGACAGCAGGAGTGTATCATCATCTGTCCCTATAAACCGTTATACGAGGCAGGTGAATGAAATTTTTGAGAAATCTAATAATGAATTTGAGGACTTACCTGAGCCGTATCAAGAAGTGGCAGCTTTAGAAGAGGGCAGCGCTCAAAAACAATTTTATAAAAATCCACTTATCTGTTGGAATTGTCGTCAACAGGGCCATATGTTTATGGATTGTCCGTCCCCAAATAGAGCATTATTTTGTTACAGATGCGGCAAACCGAATGTGAAATCGCCAAATTGCAGTGACTGCAAATCAAAAAACTATTCCAAGAGCGTGGTAATAGCAGGGAACCATCGTTCCATGGAAACTCAGCCTGCAAACCGGTCACAGAGGGGGACAGATTAGATTTAGTAAAAGTTGTCAAAAGTTTTAACCATTTCATTCCCAAATTAAGGCACCAATATACTTTTGAAGAACGTAAAAATAATTATGATGAAGTCAGAAATAGAATTTTTAATGAGTCAATATCAATGAAGAAATTAAACCGTATTAGAAAAATAAGAAACAAATTTATTGAGAGAAAAAAACAACGGAAGCTAGTTATTGAAGCTATAAGAACTGTGAACAGCAATAATGACCCTCGTGCTTTTGCTGAAATTTTTATAGGTGACCATCGTATGAAAGGATTGTTAGATACAGGAGCCTCTGTTAGTTTACTCGGAAAGGGTTGTAGAGAGTTAGTTGATAAACCAGGTATAAGCATAAAACCAATTTTTTCTGTAGTTTCAACTGCAGATGGTAAAGAGCACAGGCTACTAGGAACCGTAGAATTAGAAATAACTTTTAAAAATCAAATCAATAAAATAGTATTTTATTTATGCCCAGACTTGGAACAAGAAGCCTATCTGGGAGTAGATTTTTGGAGAATGTTTGATTTGGCCCCTGAAATTTTTGAAATCAATGAATTAAATATTGAGAAAATACAGGAAGATTTTAAGGTGACAGATCATAGGTCGCATCCTCATGAATTAAGTGAGCAACAACGGAAAAAATTAAATAAAATCATTGAGTTGTTCCCAGCATTTGAGAAAGTTGGACTAGGGTGTACATCCCTGGAGAAACATACCATAAAATTGATAGATGGTGCGGTGCCCTTTAAGGACCGACACTATCCATTATCTCCAGCTGTACAAGAAATTGTTTATGGAGAAATAGACAGGATGCTTGAATTAAATGTCATAGAAGAGAGTGAGAGCCCTTGGTCAAATAGAACCACTGTGGTCAGAAAACCCGGTAAAAATAGGTTTTGTCTTGACGCTAGGAAACTTAATAATATCACCGTAAAAGATGCGTACCCTTTGCAGAAAATAGATGGTATTTTAGGCAGAATTGACAAGACTTATTTTATAAGTAGCGTTGATTTGAAATTTGCTTTTTGGCAAATTGAACTTGAGGAAGAGCGTAGACCCTATACAGCATTTACCGTAGCAGGTCGGCCACTCTACCAATTTCGCGTAATGCCATTTGGACTTTGTAACGCGGCACAGCGACTCTGTCGATTAATGGACAAGGTCATACCGCAAAAACTTAAAGAAAATGTATTTATATATCTTGACGATCTTTTGGTGATTTCTGACTCTTTTGAAAAACATTTAACAATTTTAGAGGAAGTTGCTGCCTGCTTAAAAAGAGCGAATCTGACAATAGGCCTGCAAAAGTCGCAGTTTTGTTTTCAACAATTAAAATATTTAGGTTTTATAATTGGCGGAGGATGTTTAAAGACAGATCCGGAAAAAGTACGCGCTATAAAAGAAATTAGAGTTCCAAAGTCTCCACGTGAGGTGCGCAGCTTTTTGGGAACGGCTGGCTGGTACCGCCGTTTTATAAAAGACTTTGCTGCCATATCTGCTCCGTTGACAGATACTTTAAAAAAGGCAAAAAAATTTGAAATGACGCCAGAAGCAAACGATGCGTTTGAAAACCTCAAGAAAGCTTTGACTTCAGCACCCGTGCTAAAGCATCCCGATTTTGGTAAAAGATTTTGGATTCAGTGCGATGCTTGCGACTACGGAATCGGGGCAGTTTTATATCAACTAAATGACAATGGTGAGGAACATCCAATAGCTTTTTATAGCCAAAAATTAAATGCATGCCAGAGGAATTATAGTGTGACGGAAAAGGAATGTCTGGCGGCTGTAATGGCAGTTAAAAAATTCCGTCCCTATGTCGAGATGATGCCCTTCACGGTAGTGACAGACCACGCTAGCCTTAAGTGGCTAATGTCGTTGAAAGATTTGACAGGAAGACTAGCTCGGTGGTCACTACAGTTGCAGGCGTATGATTTCGACATAGAGCACAGGAAAGGTTCGGAAAATATAGTAGCCGACATGCTTTCCCGATCGCAAGAAGAAAATTGTAATGTTGAAGAGTTAAATATAGATGATCTATTCGATTTTGAAACAACTGAATTCCAAAGCGAAGAATATTTGGAATTAATCCAGCACATAATAGAAAACCAAGATAGGTTACCAGATCTGAAAGTCGAGGATGGATATGTGTTCAAAAGAATCGATTTCGACCGTGGTGATGACACAGAGTGTCAGTGGAAAATTTGGATTCCACCCAATATCACCCAAGCTATAATAGAAAAAGCACATGCAAGTCCAACCGCAGCACATGGTGGTGTTACAAAAACGTTAGAAAGGCTAAAAAGATTCTTTTATTGGCCAAAAATGCCCACCCAGGTGAAGGCTTATATAAAAGAGTGTCAAACTTGTAAGGAATCCAAACCGTCAAACCAATATCTCTGCCCAGAAATAGGGAACCAGGTAATAACCGATCGACCATTCCAGAAATTGTATTTGGACTTTCTAGGCAAATATCCAAGATCGAAAAGTGGTAACGCTTACGTTTATATTGTGCTGGATCATTTTTCTAAATATACTTTTATTAAGGCTATGAAAGAAGCCACCGCTGGAAATGTTGTAGAGTTTCTGACACACGAAGTTTTCCATAAATTTGGTGTGCCAGAGATTATACATACAGACAATGGAGTACAGTTCACATCAAAAAGTTTTCAAAATCTACTTGACACATACAAAATTCAACATATAAAAACTCCTGTTTACCAACCTAGTAGTAACGCATCAGAACGCGTTAACCAGAGCATTTTGTCAGCTATAAGAGCCTATTTAAAAGACGATCACCGGGATTGGGATCTCTATTTATCAGAAATTGATTGTGCTTTGCGTAACTCGTTTCACAGCGCCATAGGTTTTACGCCATTCTTTGCGTTGTTTGGCTACCACATGTTTTCAAGTGGGGCAGATTATAAATTAGCCCGAAAATTGCACTCAATTTCTGATCACCGTATTCTTGCGAGGCCAAATGAGCGAATGGAGATTATAAGAAATGAGATAAAAGACAATATGACTAAAGCATATGAGAAAAGTGCCGAAAGATATAACAGGCGAGCCCGAACAGTAAAATTTGTGCCAGGACAGGAAGTCTACCGAAGAAACATGGTACAAAGTAATTTCGGAAAAAATTTGAACGCGAAATTTTGTAGAAAGTTTCTTAAGTGTAGAGTGTCCCGACCTGTAGGTAATAATATGTACGAGCTCGAGACTTTAGATGGGAAAACAATTGGCATTTATCACATTAAAGATATTAAGGTTTAAATTGCTTAGCGATTATTTCGATTTAAACATTGATTTAATTCGAAATTAACAAGTGCAATATTAGGACATAAGATTAGTACAAATATTTGTTGTGTTGTCCTAATATTCCCTAGTCGTAGCAATTTACTTTAAAATCTGTGATATATAGTTAGTACCTGATAGTTATAAGTTCCGAGTCAGTTAATAGTTAACATACCTGTGATTTTTATTCCTTCTGTGCAATAATAGTTCTTAGTTCCTTCTGTGCAATATTTAGTATCCCGACATTCATCTTCGATGAAAGTGTTTGCTGTGACGTCCTTCTTTTTTATGCTGTAAATTTTGTGCAATAATCCATGATGATATTTTTTATAAAAGATAGTTTTCTATTCTCAAGAAAAACCTGAAAAATGACACACAAAGTAAACTCTTATATGATAGATGAGTAGAAAAATTACTTCCCGTAATGGTTTTTTCTGTAGTACAATCAGAGTCAAAGACTTTGTGTTCTCTAAATTTTTTATATAAAAAAAATTCTAGAGAAGTGTCCCACCTCTGGAGCAGCGACAACCCATGGAGGAAAAGTAGAAGCGGCATTACCCATGTGTATTAGATCTGAAACGATTTTGACAAATATTAGTATTTTATAGATAACATTTTTTTATAATAATAGAAAGCATGTATGAAATCAAAATGACGAAAGATGAGTATTTTTAATCAGTTTTTTTTTGCCTTAAACTTTAAGTTTTTAGGCGTTCGGTTTTTATATATAGCACTGTAAGTGCCCAATTGGTATCAAAACCAATTACGTGATATATATTTTTTTTTTTGATCTTTTATTATGGGTGGCCACTAAAATCTTTCTTTCCTAAGAAAACTTTTTGAGTTGGCTTATGCTCTAAAATTGGTGTGGATGAGGTTTCCGACTCTGCAACGTTTGTGATGGAATAACTAAGCGGATAATAGGGTTATATTTGGAAGGTAATGAACATATTGTGATCTCCTGTGATATTGGAAAAGAAAAAAACTTACGGGTATAAATAAGGTAATTGCCCGGCATATATTTAGTAGAGCATGAGATTATCAGGGTGTGGGAGTTCCCCACGTTGGACACCAGAAAGTAAATTACAGAAACGCACATATCCCACACACCGTTTCATACTTCGCGCACTTGTACGACACGGAGTTTTGTTGCGGGTGGAAAATAAATTCCTAGTTCTAGTGCTGCTGCAAGTTGTGAATGGCAAGAGTGGAAAACAAACAGTTTCCCACACATTTTTTTTGCTCATTTCTTTTGCCAATTTTTTAGGCTTGTCACTTGTTTTATTTTTACACTGTTATTGTTTTTCTATTGTATTTATTACACTATGAACGAATTGGTTTTTTTTTTAGTAATTTATTCACTTCTTGTATTGTTTATGTTTTTTTTAAATGTTTGGAAACCTTTTTTTTATACGACCGGCTAATCAAAATAATGTTTTTTTTTCTGGCTGCTGTCAATTTGTGTTTTCTGCATGTCTGCTTGTGTGTATATATTTTTTTGTCTTATACGCATGATACAGTTGCCAGTACTGTGTTGTATACGTATGTTTAGAACAGGGTAATGCCAGAACGAATAAAAGAAAAAAAAACAGAACTGTATTTTTTTTGTTCACTATGGTATAGAACACGGTGAGAGGAGTTAGTTTTAAAAATTTGAAATTTAATTATGAATGAAAAAATAACCTTACTGTTTAATATGAGATCCCAGTGAAAGGAAAAGCGTTAGTAAGGTTATTATTAGCATTGAGGTTGAAAACATTAAGAAAATATTGAAATATATATATAAATAACAAAGAAATTGAAAATGGAAACTTTTTTGTCAAAATAAGAACATAGATAGACAAATAAAAATATGGTGATTTGGAGGGAAGGCAGAATGTTCTAGAAAGATCAGCAAGAAAAGATGGACGGCTGGGCGGGAATGATTTTTTGGAAAATCGCAGGAAATTCACCACCTAATGTTGGGAAGTAAATAAGGCTGCGAGTAGGGGGATATCAAAGAATATTTGTCAGAAGGGTATTGTACTTGAAAGTGTTAAGAGATAAAGTTTATTAGTGCGGAAAAAAAAATTGAAGAAAGAAAAAGGATAAAAGTAAAAATTTAAATTTGGGTAAATTGATAAAGACATCCTTTGGAGGAAAAAGGATAATTTGTAAAACCTAAAGGGAAAAGAAAACAGAAAGTTGACAGAAAAAAGTGTAAAACGTAAGCAATATTTTATTATTTTTGTTATGAGTGCGTTCGTGGTTTTTAAATAAGTTTTGTGTTTCAAAATTTGTAGCTGGCTCTAAATTTGGTTGGTGTTGGGAAGTTGGGGAGTAAAGGAGCAACAGCTCGAGTGCAAGGAAAAAATAAGTTGTTGGTGAGAAGTTAGTATCCCGAACCTAGTGAAGAAAAGAAGTGCTGGAGATTTTTAAACTTTCCCCACCAAAGTAAAGCCAGGTAATCTTTTTCTGTTTACTTAATTAATTATCCGCCATACAAGGGTTTTAAGAAATGAAAAATATACAAGATATACATTTCTTATAAAAAAAGGGAAAATAAACAAATCAGTATTGAAATCCAAGATAAATATACAAAAAAAAATATAAAAGTGAATTTCATAAAGAGAGAAAAAAAAATCAGTAAAAAAAAGTAAACTTTTCACAAAAAGAATTTAATTATATAAATTAGTGGAATTTTTAGTTCTTTAATTATATAGAGTATACAAAAAAATATTTATGTAGAGTTTATTAGTAGTTAATTTGTAAGTTATTTTAAGTTTAAGTATTTTGTGGTTGGTACCCTTTAATTAATCCGCCTAAAAGCAGCCAAATATATTTTTTGTAATTTTTAATGTTTGCTATAGCCCGTTAGAGGGCACACTTACATTTTTTTTATTATTTACCCGTACAAAAAGAGTAAGAAACCGGAAATTAAAATCGTTTTAGTTTGTTTTATTTACAGAAAAAGAAAGAATAATACATATAGCTCTTATCAATTAGGTCGTTTTTTTTTGGTTTGTGTAGAATTCCTGAGATATGCGGCATGGAATATAAATATCCTTAGGGAGCTCCTTTAGGGTAGGAATTAGAATTGCAGAATTATATTTTGATTAACCATAATTTGATCGGAGTCTAAAATAAAGAAAATAAAACAAATTAATATTTTAAAGTTTTTTTTTGGTAATAGTTATATATATATATACATATATATTTTGCTGTAAGGGAAAAAAATAGATAAAGGAAGGAATTTGGTTAAAATTAAGATAATTTGTATTTTTTATAGTAATTTATGTTTCAAAATTTGTATATAATTAAGTTTTTTTTTGTGTTTAAATAAATTATAAATTGAATGTAAATATGTAAAAATGGAAATAGTTATGTTTATGGCTTGATTTGAAGAGGGGAAAAAGGCATGAAGGTGAGTTAAGGAAGGAGGAATCTGGGAGGATACGGGGTCACAAAAAGGAAGTTAAGGGGGATGAGAATTTTTGTGACAAGGTTGGGAGGGCAACACAGTGGTAAAACATCTGCCACGGAGGTAACTGTTTGTGTGAGCGTGTTTGCATTAATATAGGTTTTGTTTTTTTATTTGTGAGATTTTTTTGTATATTTTGTTGTGGAATTTTGTGATTTTTTTTTTATGTGCGGCGTACCCAATGGGAAGGGTTGGAACCTCACTGAGATGAGCTTACCGTGGAACAAGCTAGTCGGAAACCTCATTGGTCCCTACGGCCGTAACAAATCAAATGGCTTTGAGAACCAGCATGTGGCAAGTATTGTAACTGGATGATGCACGAGTTATCGAACAGTCTTTACCCACGTGTAATTATGGCTTCCTATGAAAATTCATACAATCTGAATGTGTCCGTATATTAAAGAAAATGTGCTGGAAACTTGTAGTCTGGTTTAAAGATGCCATGTGACCAAGAAGATTCTAAGCCTGTGACGAATGTCCAGTTACTGGGTTAGAAACGGGATCAAAAAAGCCAAAATTTATCGTTTGTTGTCACCTTAATTAGATGTTTTCTAATTTTTAGTTTTTTTTTTGTTTTTTGGTTTTAAATCATTAATGGCGAACCGCCCTTTATTTAAATTATATTTTTTTCTATTGCAGACTTCTTTTCCTACTATCACTCCTTTTTTTATTTATTTTCCTTCACAGAAAGATCACTTCTTTACTCTACAGCGTTTATTATACAAATGACTGAAGGTGACATAATTTGTTCAAAACGGTGTAATGGGGAAAGAATTAGGCAGCAGTTTTTTTTCAGTGATATTTCAATGACATTGGAAATATTAATTTTTTCTCAACGCAAAAAACATTTATATGCAAAAGGAGAACATTTGATAACAAATATTCTATGAGTATTAAGCGAATTAGCTCATTTAAATCAAAATCGTAACAATCATTATGAAAATTTATTGCGAATTTTCTTAAAAGTACTACAACAATTTCAAACTGCTTAACTACATATAAGAAACTTTTAAAAAGACAGTGTTAAGGACATTTTTAATTAAAAAATCTTATTAACTAAAAAGTTATAATGAAATTTCTTTAACCAATAACAAACTTAGATTCTTTCTTTAAAAAAGAAACGAAGTAATAGTGTTTGAAATTTCTTATAGTTTCAGAATTAGACAATTTGCATTTTTCATTAAATGTCTGACTTGACTTCCCTTGCAAATAACTAATCGTTTTATGTTCAAAATTTGAATGTAGTAAGTCACAGTGCAGTAGGCTTGCCAGATCCAATTTGCCAAAAAGCTTGACATTGCCCAAAAAAAAAACTCGATTTTGAAAAAAAAACTTGACAAATAAAAACACTATGAGTGGTTTTTATATAATTTTTTTATTATTTTTTTTATAAAAGTTATTGGAATAAAAACAAAAAAAAACAGAAACAATGTAAAAGAAACAAAAAACAATATAAGAATAAAAATTCAGTCGTTATATATTTTAGAGAAAACTATCTTAAGAAAAAAAATATAGGCTCTATTTATTTTGCCACATATATTTCGTATTCTTAGATACAGAATTAGTTAATTCTCTACCATCGGGTGTTGTTAAAAAATTTTGAAAGTTTTTGCAATGCTCATTAAAATTTATTCTTATTAATAGTTCGGCTCTTATTAGATCGAAGGACATTCTATTCCTATCTTTGGTATATAAAAAATATGTATCATATTAGCCCTTAGTTGTATTGATAGTAAAAATATGCTCTTTCGATGTGTTTTTTAGAAATATAAACTTACTTTTTTAAGTATTATTACATATGTAGCTAGAATAAATTGGAAAAAAAAAGTTAACTTACAAAAAACATTGACAAATCACTTTTTCACTTGACACTTGACGCGCATTAAAAAACTTGACAATCAGGCCAAATCAGGCCCGTCTGGCAACCCTACAGTGCAGTCACGTTTTTGTTCAATTTTCTTTCAAGAAATTTACACACATTTTGTTTACAAAAATTGAAGAGGAGGATATTGGCAACATTTGGTTTCAACAGCACGGCGCGACATGCCACATAGCCGAAGCTACACTCGTTCAGTAGTTTAAAAAAAGGTATTTAGCGGACCCATTACAAGTCTAAAGACTTGCATTAGATTTTGTAAGAAAAAAATCTTTTGATAGTTAATACAATCTCGTTAGGCATTATAAAGTAGTGCATAGTAAAGAAATTGAACTGAATTTAGAATTGTTGATGACCGACAATTTTTCAAAACGTTACTTAGTCCAATACAAAAATACTTTTAACACAAATCTTAATTCAAAAAATATTGTGAAAGCTTTAGATTCAGCAAGTATCCAAATAAGGGAAATTATAAAAAACAAGTAACAAGTAAAAGTGCTAATTCAGCTATGCCGAATACCGAATTATATACCCTTCACCATCTATATAAATCTAATTTAATGAAGTAACCTCAACCAAAAATATTGGGGTGAATTAAAAAAAAAAGATTTGGTACTGCATGTGTATAATTTTACATAAAAATTTCATGGGCTCTTCAAAAAATGAAAAAAATTGTGGTTCTCCATGTATATAACTTAACATAAAAATAACATCGACTCTTAATGGGTTAAGTATTTTTTAAAAACTTTTGTATTTCCTTTAAGATTTTTCAAAACCTTTATTGTGATCGTTATTCCAAAAAAAATTTGAAAATCTCAGAGTCTTGTAACTTGGAAAATACGGATCGGGAATGGATATTGTTGAATTACTTTTTTTTCCTCTTTTTATGCTGAAGGGTATAAAAATTAAGTACTACATATATATGATTTTACATTAAACTGACATCTGCTCTTAATGGGTTAAGCATTTAAAAGTTTTTTTTATTTTCTTAAAGATCTCTTCGCTAGCCTTTAAATGATACCATATTGATATTTTAAATAATTTGAAAATTTCACAGGCCCATAACTTGGAAAATATGGACGATCGCCAATTTTTTTACTTGATGTTTTTTTTTCTTACTTTTTAATTCTCTATCTCTCCATATATTTGTTTTATTGTAGGCGTAGCGTTATGCCCGCTGCCTCAAACGACATGGACCGATTTTGCTGATTTTCAATTGGCATATTTTTATTAGTGCCTTGGCAAATTTGATTTCAAAACACAGACGGACATAGGGACATCGCCTAATCGACTTTGCTAGGCATAAGAATTTATAATATACCGCACTTGATCAACAAGAGGGTATTAACTCAAAATTTTAAAATTTTCAGATAAGGTGAAAAACTCTTCGTGGTTACATTTTAACAGAATTTGAAAATCCAAATACATCATAGTAAAGGCCAGGATTCACTATTACACTCAGTTGTAAGATATGTCAAAAAATGCGTGTATGCTCAAAAAGTATGATAGTGTGGATTAAAAGTGTATGCATGTAACAGACTTTTTGACAGATATGTACGATTTTATAATCTTTTAAAATAATTCATAAATTTTTTTTTCCATGCAATCAGGGTTAATTTGTTTAGGATGATGAGGAGAAAAAACAACAAAATATTAAAACCATATGCTTTTGCATCTTTTTTGTATAATAGTGAGGTACCTACGACTCTATTTTGAAACGTTTATTAAAGTAGGATAGAATTCTGTCAGACTTTTTTGTGATTAAATCGTACGATTGTGTATGATAGTGAATCATGGCCTTAAGCAAATTCCATTAGAAAATCTGTGCAGCTGTTGTAAAAAAAAATCTATACCATTTTTCTGAAATTTGTCCGTTATAAATGAAACAAAATAAAACCAAATTTAAATAAAACAATTTGATTTTTTTTTTTTTTTTTTTTTTTGAAAAAAGGTTCATTCAAAATAATACATTTTTAATGAAAATATACGATGCATTTTTATTTTAACGTTTGTTTCCACGAAGCCCATTAGTCTTTCCTCGCTCTCTCATTCATGATTCACAGTCCAATCGCTAGCATGGCAAATTGATAACCAGCATGAAGTACTGTTCAAAATTTTTAAATATTGTTATCAAAGTATATTTATATTAAGTACATGCAAGTCTACAACAAATACAAGATTTGTGTAAAATCATGTATTATGTCAAAAAACAGTTCAGAGACGGCAAGGTGGGTAACAGTTTATAATTTTTCTAACTAAAAAATTAATATTAATTTTACTTAATTATTATAAAAAAATTAAGAGAATGACCTTTTAACGACTATATTAATGTAAATTTAAACAAGAATTCAATAAAAGGATATTCAATGCAACTTGTGTTGGAAAAGTGTAATTTAAATATTTCGTTTACCATCCCTGAGAGAACATAATAAAAACAAGAGAAATGTATAGTAAAATAAAAATAAATGTAAACAAATTGTGACACAAAACATGATAAACACGCACACCATTTAAACTATCAGCTGAACTCCTGCATGTACTTGTTATAGATATACTTTGATTGTTATTTTTGTTTTGAATTTTTTGACTGTTTGCTTTTGGCTGTTTTTCACACAGACTCAACGGGAATTAAATCAGGTGATTGCACGGCTACAACAATGCAACAACACAAAAAACAACAGTGATTTTGTTGCTAAAAAATCTAGGTTTTGTGTCAAAAACAATCGTTAAAACAAAAAACAAATGTTCATAAGTTAATTTTTTGGCTTAACCTTTTCGGGACTACTGGGATAATACGTCCCAGCAATTTTCAAACTGTCTTTTTTCTTTATTTTCAACGCAATCGCCAGGGAGGTAGAACTGCCAAACGTCCAAAAACGGATAGCATCAATATTGGAGACCACTTGCCAGTAGAGCAAGAGAAGCGTTGTCGCTGTGTCCGCTGTTCTTCACTTGGCATAGAAAAGCGAACAAAGATGATATGCTCAGATTGTAACAACGCCTTATGTTAAAAGTGTTTTGGGCCATTCCACAAATAAATACCTAATTACATTCCTAAAATGTTAAAAATAAATGTAAACTTTTATCTCAATCTAATAATATATATATTTTAGTTGTCTTTTTAATCGAATCGCTCTTCGAGAACACTGATTGTGATTTTATACCCGATGAATACACTTGTTGGGATTATATGTCCCAGGATAAAAGGACGAATTTAAAATTTTTAAGTATGGAGAACATAATACTTTTATCATACCTTTTAGAATATGAAAAAAAATTTACCATACATAATTTGGTTTGCAAAATAAAACTCCGTCCCGAAAGGGTTAAGGTCTTGTTTAATAAATTAAAAGAAAAAAACTGGTTTGTGTTTGTGTTTTTTTTTTTTTTTTTTTAAAGAGAAGTATCAGGCATTAATGCCTACTTAGTTTTTTAACCGTGCTACATTCTTTAGGAAAGGGATAGATGAGAGAGGAGACAAGTGGTGACATGAAGATATGAAGAAGTACCGACGAAGGAGGCTGCATGTCTTTATGTTAATTCTGCTTATGTATTTATACCATTAAACAGAAAAAAACATTTTTTATTTTTTGACTGCCGCAAGGGTTGAACCCAGGTCAGCCAGATTTGGAGTCAACGTGCTTACCACCTAGACTACAGCAGCCTAGTGTTTTTTTTTAGTGTTTTTAAATATCTTTCTTTAATTTATTTATCCGATATTTCGGCCAACTTTGTTGGTCATCTTCAGGGATTATTCTAAAACAAATAAAAATGTTTTACAACAATAAACATATTAAGAATAAAAACACAAATTTAATTCATATTTACATTTTAAAAAAAATATATTTTAAAAACTTTTCGATTATTTACGTCAATTAATTTTGTCACATACTGTTTCCTTATTTAATTAGTTTTCTTTTTTCAGGTCTGTGATTGTTTATTGTATGTCGATATATATGTGCACAATCGTCTGTATCTGCCTTGTAGTTTATTCGTTTCTCTGTTGGGGTATTTATTATATGGAGCATCTCCTGCATGTATCTCTTTGCATAGTTATTTTCTCTTTCCAGAACTCTTACTTGTTTTAATTTTGGTTGGTGTCCAGTTGCTGCAAGGAATTTGACAATGGACTCTATATATAGCATTAAAGACGCAAAAGAATTAAAATCCAGAATTAATAACACAGAAATAGAAGATGAAGTCTCATTTGACATAAGTTTATTATTTCCGAGCATCCCTGTTAATTTGGCCATAAAAACAATAGAAAGCAGATGGGAAAAGCTAGAAAAACATACAAAGATACCAAAGAGATTATTTATTAAAATATTGACGTTTTGCTTCAAAGATTGCCGATATTTTAGGTATAACGACATTTTTATCAACAAAAAAAAGGAATGCCAATTTTTAACACTTTCTAAAGAACTATGGAATCAATATTTAAAAAGACATTTTACTCAATTTTAATTTTAAGGAAATTAGAAATGACATTCAGACGGAATCGTGGCATTGCTAGTTTATTATAAAATGCAGAAATATGTCACTCACTGGTATTATGTTCGTCGTATGCATAAATCAAATTTATATCTGCTGTAGAGACGCTAGCTAGAGATGCATATACATAATTATTTGTCGAAAAGTCCAAAACATCATAACTAATTTGATAAAATACAGAATTTATTAGATATTAAACCCAAAAAGATTTTACTCCCACCCCAAACGCATTGGCTTTGCATAGAGTCTGTTGTAAATCACTTATTAGAATTATATGAATGCTTAAAAATTTATTTTTCATTTGCTGTTAATAGGTCTGTGCAGTAACTAAAAATTGTTACTAAAACGTGTTCACGTACTCAAAAAAGTTGCAAGGAGACAGTGAAGCGTTAAAAGTGAGAGAGAAAAAATTTATTGCAAGTTTTGGCAGCTAGTTCTTAACTAGCAAGAATTAGTTTACAAAATAATTTCCTTAAAAAACGTCCGCAAATGGAAATTTTTGTTAAATTAAATAAAATACTTGCATTTTGGCAATTAAAAGACCATAAGATTAATATTTTGTTTGTTTTATTATACCTTTCATCACAAAAAATGGAAATAGGGTATATATTAGTTTGTCAATTCTTGCGTAATTGCGACCCCATAAAGTATATATATTCTGACTTCTTATGCATAGCGAGGTCGATTGAGCGATGTCCGTGTATCCATCCGTGTTATGTCAATCGATTAGATATAGTGTCGAGAGAGGTGCTATTGGAAATCAGCATAATCGGTCCATGTACCTAGAGGCAGCAGGAAAAACATAACGCCTTCTTCTTATTTTTTCATGTAATTTGAAACAATGAAGTAATTCTAACAAAAAAAAAACAAAATATGTGGGTTGATAGAGAATTAAAAAATAACATCAAGTGAAAAATTGGCGCTAGCGCATATTTTCCGAGTTACAAGGCTCTGAAATGTTCAAATTTTTTAAAATATTAATATGGGAATCATTTTAAAGGTTTTGAAGAGGTCTTTAAGGAAATACTAAAATTTTTTTAAATGCTTAATCCATTAAAGGCCGGGGCACATAGAATCCGTCATACTTTGAACTTTGACATATTCGCCTGAAGTCAAAGTAACGACGGATGAGGTTGGCACAATGAGTACTTTGCCGACGGATTTAAAATCAGCTGTTAATCTTTTCATTAGTGTTGCCAGGGAAAGGCAGGAAAAAAGATGAATTTCTTCAATAAAAGTTACATTTTGAAATTTTCCTTTAAAAAAATATTAATTTAATGTAATTTGTGTAAAATCAAGGCGAATTAAATATGAGGTGGCCGCACGGCTACAAAAACAAAAACCCAATGTAATTTTGTTGTTGCACAGCACCATGTTGATGTCAAAAGTAGCTGGCTGAACAGAAGGAAGCCGAATTTAATTTATCCTTTTATCATCAATTGATACTTTAAATAAAGTTGTACCAGTTGTTTTCTTTCTCCTGTATATGCAGCAATATTTCATTTTATATTTAACTTTTGGTTTTAAAATTTAGTTTTATAAAATTATTTGAAAAATTTGAAATTCTAAAAACGTCGAATATAAACAAAAATTACTTGGGCAATTAAGACCACCTGTAAATTAATGCGCCTTGGTATAAAATATAGTAAAAAGTTTTATTCCATATGTCAGGGAAAATAACAAGGAAACAAATTCATTTACTAAACAAAACAAAAACAAAAAAGAATAACGTATGAAATAAAATTTCATACCGATGCTACTCATGAGAATTTAAATTAGGACACAATACTAATACTTCGGTAGTGAAAAGTGCATGCTCTCACCGTTTAATAAAGTACATTTTTCTTTAAAAGATTGAGCTTCCATGAAATTTACTACACTAAGTATGTTAAAAATGCCGTTAATTAAAATAAATTTTAGACTTATTTTCTTAAAATTTCAACACAAAATTACTGACAATTTTTCTGTTATATAATCCGGCACTTCCTGAAGGAATCTTAAGGGCAATTTTTTTCTAAATCGAGATATTGCTATGATTGTCAAATCTTTCAAGCAGAATAACTGAAGTAGCTACCAATTTTCGCAAGTTTGAACAGAACGCACGAAATGCAGCTCATATTATTTCCAAGTTGGGAAAAAATTGTGGTTTCTAAACTTGAAACAGGAAACATTTCGTGAATTCTCACTAACAGAAGAGAGTTAAAATTAAGCAATGTTATTTTTTGTTTATTTCAAACTAATTTTTTTTATTGGATTTTGATTGCATTTGCAGGTAACCTTGGTAATTAAAACCGAATTGAAATGTTAAGAAAGGATATGTTAAGAGGGATTTTTACATCAAATAATGAAACAAGTAATCTTTCAGTGATATTACTTTATTTCGTGTTTGTATCAAAAGTTAGAAAAATTTTACTAAATATAACAAAATTTTACAATAAATAAATGTTCAAAAGTTACAAGAATGTTAAAATTGTAACCAAATGGCAATACTGCCAAAAAATATGTGCAAAGAGAGAGTAAAAAGCACAGCAAGACAACAAAGAAGAAGAAGCAATTGATAGCTGTCAAAGTATTCAATATACGTAAAAAGTTAAAACTTGCTCAACTTTCATACCACAGATAAATAACCAGATTACTCACTAGTGACGTTTAAAAAAGTGAGTTATCATATTTTCTTCCGGCTTTCGTTTAAGTGAATAAAAAATATTCAAAAACGCTGAAAGCAATGAGTTGGAAGAAACCGCTACACATACCTATTGCAAACATATGTTTTTATTTAATCAACCAATAAACGGGGGTTTAGACCACTAAGCATACAGAGGCGACACGAGAATATAGTCATCTCTTTTTTTCTATGCATCTCTTTCTTGACATCCTATCGACTTCAATTTTGTTTTGTAGTAGTCGATAGGATGTCAAGAAAGAGATGCATAGAAAAAACGAAATGACTATATTCTCGTGTCGCCTCTGTATACTCGGTGGTTTAGACGGTACGACTTTACGTACGTAAAATCCAAGAGAAAATAAGACTGCATTCAAACAAGGAAATTTTACTTTGACCAAGTTTTGTTAATTTTCTTTTAAACTTTGTTTGGTGTTCAGACACGAAAAGTTTTCTTTTACAAATTTTTGTTTTCTTCTCTTTGATCGTTCCTTATTTTTGGTCGTTTTGTATGTGGTGCTTATATGTATATGTAAATATATACAACTGTGTATAATTAACGAAAGTAAACCAAAGCAACTTTGCGAGTACATCAAAGTCTGTACTGATCATCATGCTTTCTCCCTCTCTCTCACATAAAATCAAAACTTTGCAAAGTAAAATTTCCCAGTGTGATAGGGGTATAATATAAAATTCCATCCGCATTTTAAAACTGAGAGTAAAAATCATACTACAGATAATTTTTGGGTTTACAAAATTGGTATGAGTAAAACACAAAAAAACTAAAATAGCTGTTTGCAGAAAAATACTTCCCTGATCTAATGATTCGTACTTGTCTTTTGAAAATTTCCAAAAAACAAGGGGATCCATACGAGTGTCAAATTTTCATCCGTATTTTCTCTCAATTTGTGCAGATTCATTACGTATTTTGTTTAGACGATCCCACTAGTACTATTCTGCACAAAAATTTGACATGTCGTAAGACTTCTGTGACCATGTAAACCGCCCTTAAATGTATAAAAAAATTGGAGTAAAAATTTAGTTTCTTAAGAAAATTAAAAAAAAATAATATATATCAGTAAAAGAAATTGATAAAGAAATTAAAAAATGTTTTTATAATATTACAATGTATAAGAACAACTAAAAAAATATAGTTTTCCCTTATAATTTCAGATTGTACTACAATTCCATTGGAGGCACCGCAAACAAAAATCAAAACAGCGTGCGTGGTTTTATTGGTAAGTAAAAAAATTGGCTATTAAACGTGTTTATGCCAAATTTATTATATTTTAGGACCCGCAAAAATGGTAAAAGAGAAGAAAACATTTAGTATTGGCGATTTGTTTTTTGCCAAAGTAAAAGGCTATCCAGCATGGCGTGCTGTTGCGTTGAGGACCAGGAAAAGCACCGCAGTTAACAACTACGCAGAACTTTCGTGCCAAATTTTGGAAGTCTTTACATTGGTTACTTTATGATGAACTTTATGAGTGTTGTACTCAAATACAACTGCTCAAAATGGCTTTAGAAGAAGTCCAACAGTTTGGGTCAGCAGATTCTAACGCCGAACAAACAATTAGTCAACGATTTTGGCAAACAGTGCAAGATCTCTTAAGAAAATCATTTAAGGAATGTCCAGCTCATATAACACAAACTTTACAAGAAGGTTTATGTAAATTACTTAGTTCTGTTCGTGGGTTATCTGTGTATCATACTTTGGGTTGACGGAGACGTACTGATTGTGACAACACTAATAAGAAAACATGTATTTTAACTGAATTGTCAGTTGAATAAATTGAAGTTTAACGTATGACGGATTCTATGTGCCCCGGCCTTAAGAGCCAATGTCATTTTTATGTAAAATTATATAAATGCGATCCAAAAATTTTAACTGGTAGTCTGAACGATTTAGAAAAGAATTTGTTAAATGCCCTTGAAAACTTTAGAAGAGAACACACTCGAATAAATAAACTGAAGCATAATGAAGCCACATCAAAATATACAAACGTGTGTCGTAAACGGAAACTTGAATATTTTAATAAAAATCTACAACAACTTTGCAAACTGTAGTAAAACATGGTGGAAACCAAAAGCGTCCTTGAGGCAGATGATTTTCGATCTCATTTTATAAATATACTGCAAAACGCAAACCGTATTACTGGATTCTGCAATTTAATTATTTGAATTGTCTTCAGTTTTAAGATTGTTAAAGCTATAAGTTCTACAGTATTTGCTATAAGTTCTACAAATTTTCTCAATTTTGTTTTGTAACAAAAATTAAAAATAAATTAACAAAATATTTCTTCACGAAAGCATACCAAAAGAGTTTAGAACAGCTGTAATGATACCATTTTAAAAAAGGGTGACCCAAATTGTACTACAAAATATCGTGGTTTATCGTTAATAAATAAGCTGTGCAAACCCTTCAGCAATATAATTTTAAACCGTATAAACCAATGGATTAATAGATTTTCAGTGTTAAACGAATATCAAACCGGCTTTAGGTAAAACTACTCAATTGAACACAATTTATTTAATCTGGCTCATATTATACACTTAAATAAATTAAAAGGCAAAAAAACTTATGAATTTTTGTGGAATTTTCATGCGCCTTCGATATGATTCCCAGGAAAGCACTTTTTACAAACTATCAAATATGTTACTGTCATTTAAAATAGCGACATTTTATTTCTTTTATATGAGAACAGTACTAGTCAAGTTTTGTTTGGTAATTCTTTTTCTGAACCTTCTAAAGTTGATATTAGAGATAAGCCAGGCTGCATTTACTGAAACTTTGAAGCTTCACTTTCATTAAATTAGCGGAGTTTTGCATTTGAATGAATGCAGGGTTACAAGACAATTAGCCGAAAAGTTTATTGATGAAAGGATATTCTGAACTGAAGAGTGTCAAAACATATGCGATAAAATTCAATTCGTACCAGACAACCATTTAAGACTAATAAGTGAATACTGGAAGATATTACTGGATCTGTTGAAGTCAGAAGAAATAAATGAGTGCGTAAGAAGTGCAAGAGCTACTAATTTCGTGGTTTATACCCACTTTTATCATATAGTAAGGACTGTATTTACTCTATGAGGTTATCATCATGTACCACAAGTTTATTATTTAGAGAGTGGGCGGTTTTCTTGACCTTAACAGCCGGGCATTCAGATTTTCCTCTGATGGCATATATACTCACTGTAACCTAGATCATTTTGAGAACACCGTCCATTTTTTTTGGGGTTCGTCCTACTTTCAAAGAGATTCGCTGCAAGCATTTCAAGAGTCCCATTTTAAACCTACGTGAAGTGTATAACATCCTGAATGGAGTTAGCTATGATAAAAGCGACTTATATCAATATTTAGAAATTTGTCTAAAGTATAGTAGAAAACGGAACAAATCTAGTTTACGGACGCTGCCACCTGGTTACATATGCCATGATTCATCAGGGTTTTCAGATTGTTTTTGACGAAATTCATCAAAATCCAAATTAAAAATCGCCAAAACGGTTTTTGACAGGTTTAGTCCATAAATTTTACATATTTTTTTGGATAGGTAAAAATATTTTTTAACTTAATGAAAATTGACTTATTTTTGGTTCTTTTTTAATTTAATTTCTAAACATTTTTAGAAAGAAAAATTATTTACAAATGTATGGACGAAGTCTCACCAAATTAACATTAAGATTAGTTGGTTAAGTAGATGATGTTTACGACGTACATAAGAAAAGGTAGATAGATGCGAAGAATGCTGATTAAGAATGTGGCGGTCCAGAAAATGCTGCTTTTTATTCTGCTAGCGTCTAGTTTTTTTTGTTTTCTTTGGAAAACGTCCGCATACATTTGTAAATAATTTTTATTTTATATCTGATATGCTGTACACTTCATTATAAATACATTTGTCAGCCTCCTCGTCCTTGGAACACATTGTATTCGACTTCACTTTATTAAGCATTTCTTCAGAAGTTATAAAAGAAGTGCAGCGCGTGTTATCTGCGTTCGATATAATTTATAACGCGAAATAAAGCCTTAAGAAGTTCATACTGCGTTCTATTTCGCATATGAATCTTATTAGAATTTATTATCGAGAAAACCCTTTAACGCAGGCATAACTGAAATTACCAGCATATAAAGTACAGTGAGAGCAAGTTCCTTCAAATGGTGCGTACCTGCACTATCTTTAAAACTGTAAACCTTTGGCCAAAATTTATGTAAATTTGTAGGAATATCATCATCAAAATACTCTTTCCAATTAACAAAATACAATTTTTTCCATAAGTTTCATACAAATCCAACGGTGTATTAGGGTCTATGGTAATTTGTAAATAATTTTTGACAACGTCGAATCTTGTTTGAAGTAAAAATTACAACATTTTGCAATGAAAAAATTTTCGTAAACTTTAAACACATTCATTCAGAAAGCCTGTTTATTAATTCCTTTAAAAGCGTCCTTAAATATGAAAAACAATCTTCTCGTATAGTTTTAATGGTTTCATTATTCATTTCAACAGTACTTAATTCAGTTTCAAATGCTGATCCATAGTCAATAGAATTTAGTGGGAGGAATGTGTTTTGCATATCAATGGATATAGTTATAATCTTAATGGCTTAAAAATCTTTGATGAAAATAAAATTAAAGTGGAACACAGCCTTTGATGTATACTGCCTCCGTTATATAACAAACAAATAAAAACTGCAAAATTCAACGTTCCTTAGAATTTAGAAATTAGAATAATAACAATTGGCATTTAAAAACATTTGCAACGTAAAACTGGAAAATTTTTAAAAATTGTACCAATGTCATTAGAGTGTCATTTTTATTTTCAGTTTTCGAATGTGCAAAAAATATTATCGTCCCAGAGGCACACGTCATTCACTTTGCAGCAATAACATAGTATAAAGAGTAAAAGTCAAAAGTTACCAGATTATAATACTGACATAAAAATGAGTAAAGTAAAATATTGTTGACATCGATTTTTTCTTATCGAAATTTGTCGAGGTAAATAAAATGCTAATGAAGACATGTTAACCCTAGAGTTAATGTCGACGTCGTTGACGGCGTCAAATGTCAAAAAAAAAGTTGAATCGTATGAAATTGTATGAGAGCAGTTAACAGCGTTGTCAACTTTGCAATTTCAAAACGCATCAAAGTGGAGAAAAAAACGCACCATTTAAGAGAAAACGCACCAAGTTTTAGAATTTCTTTTTTATTTAAAATCTTTAATGATTTAGTTTTTCAAAAAAAGTGTTATTTTTATGTATTAAAAATATAACAATAAAGCAGTCTTAAAGTTCAAGGTTTTTACAAACAAACAAATTTAAAAAATAAAACTTATAACAATTTTTTTTTTGTTAATTTGTACTAGATAATACATTTTTTTATATATTGCATGCACAAATTTTGAAATTAAAAACAGCGATCATTCATAAAAAAGATTTCTGTATAATTACATACATACAGTTTACTAAGTAAAATTGCCCTACAAAATATTTTATTAAAGGCTTATAAATGCAAAAAAAAATTATGAATAATTTGAAATTACATCAACTAATGGCACACCCTCTAACTTCCAAATCCATATTTTATACTTGTTGTTATAGCGGACTTACCAATACAGGTTCGTTGTAATTCCAAGCGTCTGTCTATAACTGTTAAATAGTATGGAAATACACATCAAATTAAATGAACTATTCCGCACTTGTTACTACATCGGCCATAGCAACCGACATTCTGTCCAATTTACAAGCGTTTGTCTATAACGGTTAAAACATAGGCCCATATAAGTAAATTTACATCAATTATGGGGGCACCCTTTAATTTTAAGATTTATTTTTGTATAACTTTTTGTTATTGGGAGCCATAGTAATACACAGTCATTTTATATTTTACAGAATCGTCCTTTACAGTTCCTAATACACGTAAAAAATATGTATGGGGATACCCTGTAATTTTTAAGGTTATGAACTGTTTATTAAACGGGACCAATCTTTAAGCATAATCTATCATAAACCCAACAATTTTCAAAATCAGTTCAGAAATTACTGAGTTCTGCAGGCACAAACATAAAAAAGCAACATTCTGTCGAATTATATAACCTCCTTATTTTTTTGAAGTCGGTTAACTGATCACGACAAAACTCTGCTTTTGCTAAGCTGTTTAACAGATACGACAGCAGCCTTTACTACAAAAACAATGAGCATCAAAAGCTAAAAGGGATAGTATATTCCATACAGGGAAATGTTTCTTTTTTAACATAACAAAAATTAATACAACAACAATACCGTTTCATTTTGTGCTTATGATTTGGTAAATCTTAAACGAAATGGTATTAAAACAGGTGTATTTTTTGTACAAAAATTTTTTTCTCACACTAAAAAAAGAGTGGTGTTAAATTGGCTTTGGTGCCACCGCAAATTAAAAAAAGCACCAAAATTTAAAAAAAAAACGCACCACGCACCAACGCGTGAAATTTTCGCACAAAAAATTCGAAAAAGCACCCAAAATGGTGCGAAACGCACCAAGTTGACAACGCTGGCAGTTAATCTCAACGCGTTGAAACGCCGTAAAAGTTCAATCCGTTTCAACTTTTTCGGCGTTGAAACGCCGTCAACAACGTCGAAATTAACTCCAGGGTAAAATCGCCAAGAAAATCGCCAAATATTTTTCAAGACGCCAAAAAATCGCCATATCGCCAAATGAGTATGAAAATCGCCGAGAAATCACCATTTCTGACAACTCTGTGGTTCATTCCTTTAAGCAGGGTTCCCAGGGTCCCCAATTAGATAAGCTTTATCACCACAATTCCACAAAAATCCGCAATACAAATAAAACTATTTATTTTTAAATTTAATTTGAGTATTAACATATGCTTTTTAAAATTGTATTTGTACAAGCAATATATATTAAATTGATTAGTAAAATCCAAAAATTCAGAATCAGTGATTTATTGGTACAGTTAAATATTTGAAGCATTTCTGAAGATGGAACAAAAGTGTCACAACAAAGTATTATTTTTAAAATGTGTATTAATTCTCAAAAATGATTCGAGCATCTCGTATTGCATTTTATTTCTTATTTTGGTTTTTATTTAGTTCATTCTTAAAAAAGGCGGATTCATTTATTAAATTTACGGAGAGGCTTACCTGTCGGAATTTTATAGCAACTAGGAACTTTGTACGTAGCAAAAAAATGAAATTTATACAATAATAGTAAAATTACTAAAGCCTCTTTATATCTCCAAAATGTAATATATATTCTTAAAGAATTTCTTAATCCCCAATCTGAATTTCATCCTCATTTTAAAGTAAAATCCCCGATTTCGGGATAAATCCTTCAATCTGACAACAATGGCTTTGAGTCATTCACTATCATTTTTTAGTTGTATTTTGTTTTTTACGCGCGTTAGTTGTGTTGTTACGTGTTGGTCTCGTTTCTATTGTTAGCTTTTAATTTTTTAATTACACTCATATTTTAAATAAGGTAGTCTAAAATAAAGGAATGCTTTTCAGTTTTTAATTCCGAGTCATTGATATTAATTGCTTATAGTAATTATTTTTGATTCTGATTCATAAAAATGCAAATGCAGTAATTAGTCACCGAAGATACGTATGTTTTGCAAAGTATCTGTAAGATTTACTTCATAGAACGGTCATTGTTATTATCTTCATAGTATTGGAATTAAATACAAATGTGTGTTTTATGGGCTTCCATATTATGTTGCTGTTTGTTTGAATGCACATACATATGTATGTGTATAAGCCATCATTGTAAAATGTGTAGATGTATAATAATGTTTTGGTGTGTTATTTGCCAAATAATAAACACAAAAAAATATTTTACCCAAATTTGTAAATTGTTTGAAATTAAATAAGAACTAAATAGAATACAACCACAATTTACAGTCCCTCTGGCTGAATTTTGTTAAAGCGCCAATAATTAAACTAAACGGAAACCAATAAAATAACTGTCACCATCATAATAATCGTTGTTTATGTAATGTAATAAAAACTATCGATTATCATTGCTATTTTTAAAAATTTTTTGCTTTTAATTACTCAGTTTGAAAACATGTCTACATTTTTTAACCTTAAATAATAAAACACAAAAGGAACATACAACTTGAAATGACTGACAGTGAAATTTAAATTTTGTAATTTTTTAAATTAATTTGGATATCTTGCCAGAGATAATAATAAGTATTTCTGAAATTAGTTTTTAGGCTTAAATCTAGTTTACGGGCACCGCTCCAAAATAAAAAAAAAGTTGCCTATAGGATGCAAAATGCAATTTTAAGCAAAAAATGTAAAGTGAAAAATTTGGCGGCAACCCTTAGTTTCGGATTTACGGCCCTCCAAAGTTTTTATATATAATATGGCATTTATCGAGTAGTTGATGGCGGAATGGGACAATATGAGTATCATTGGAAAGGGAATATAAGAGGCGATTTATTGAAGCAGGAAAAATTAAAAAAATAAATAAATAAAAAAATCAGGTGCGGAAAAACAGTTTTTTACAAAATAAATTAAGTTATTCGGAAACCTTTAGAAAGCGAAGCCGCTATTGGTTATACCATAAAGGAGAAAATCTTTTCGTCCGGCCGAAGGCCGGCTACGCAGAAAACCTTTAGAAAGCGAAGCCGGTGTTGGTTATACCACAGAGGAGAAAATCTTTGCGCCCGGCCGAAGGCCGGCTACGCAAGCAACCTTTAGAAAGCGAAGCCGCTGTTGGTTATACCATAGAGGAGAAAATCCTGTCGTCCGGCCGAAGGCCGGCTACGCAGGAAACCTTTAGAAAGCGAAGCCGCTGTTGGTTATACCATAGAGTAAAAAATCCTTTTATCTGGCCGAAGGCCGGCTACGCAGGAAACCTTTAGAAAGCGAAGCCGGTGTTAGTAATACCACAGAGGAGAAAATCTTTGCGCCCGGCCGAAGGCCGGCTACGCAAGAAACCTTTAGAAAGCGAAGCCGCTGTTGGTTATACCATAGAGGAGAAAATCCTGTCGTCCGGCCGAAGGCCGGCTACGCAGGAAACCTTTAGAAAGCGAAGCCGATGTTGGTTATATCATAGAGGAGAAAATCCTTTCGTCCGGCCGAAGGCCGGCTACGCAGAAAATCTTTAGAAAGCAAAGCCGCTGTTGGTTATACCATAGAGGAGAAAATTCTTTCGTTTTTGAGTAAAGTTATGTTTATATGGAAAAAATAGTTTTGTTGGAGCCTTACCTGATTTTTTTATTTTATTTTTACTTTCTTTCTATTTAATTGAATAGGCCCTTAAATTCCCTTTCCAATGATACCCATATTGTCCCATTCTACCATCGAATACTCGATATATGCCTTATTAGATACAAAAACTTCGGAGGTCCGTAACTCCGAAACTAAGGGTTGCCGCCAATTTTTTCACTTTATATTTTCTGCTTAAAATTGCATTTTGCACCCCGTAGGCAACTTTTTTTTTATTTTGGTGCGGTGCCCGTAAACTAGATTTGTTCCAGTTTTTATTTGGAGCAATTTTACGAAAGCAGTATTATAATAAATTTCCATACTTATTTATACGGTAACATATGGGACGCGATCAGTACCATATTTCGCTGCAAATTACTTAGAAGAAATTAGTAAGGCAAAGGTGACATCCATATAGAGCCCGATTCCTTCGGAAAAACTTCTATGTGGATGATGGGATCGGTGGAGATGACGATAAACATAAAGTCTAAACAATGTAAACAGAATTGCAACTCATTTTAAAATCAATAAATATCTTATCGTCCGCACTTAGAATATATTTATTGTATTTTCTCTATTTAAGAAAAAGAAACCAATTTTTCCTAAAATTTTTTTTCGCATTTGCTGTTACGGTTTTACCTTTATGTTGCTCTCTTATTTCAATGTTTTTAGCAACATGGCATTTATTTTTACTAATTTTATGTTGAACTCTTAGTTTGCACTGTCTTGTAACAACAAACTGTTATTATTATTATTATTATTTATTGAGACTTAAAAAAAAATTAATACAAAGATTTGAATAACACATAATATTGAAAACTTAAAATTATAAAGTAATGTTTTAATTGATATAACGATGAAAAAAAGCAACATGCATAAACAAATAAGAGTCATAAATTACAATAATTTGCAAATAAATTATAAAAAGAAGTAAAACAGTGCTTGCTTCCGACACTTACATTTAATTATAGAGTTATATCTATGAAAAATAAACTTAAAACTAATCTTAAATATGTAAAACCTATAACTAGACCTTAAAACTAAAAACCAAACTAAATAATATGTTATCCTCTATGGATACCTGGTGTAACGCTTTTATAAAAATTTTGTCCAGAAATATTCTCCGGTCGCTCCCGCAAAATACCAATTGCAGATAGATAATTTGTATTTGACCAGTTAAATTCGTTTTCGCTAGATAAAATATCTTGCATTACATTGCCTTCAAAATAAGTTAGTTTATCAATAAATCGTTTCATTAAATTAAGTGCGTATTTAGAGATTGGTATTACCGAAGCCTTTTCGTAGATGAAATCATTTGAAAATCTTTTCAAACGCGTTTTATAATTTCTACCTACACACTTCCGAAAAATATGTCTTTCAAATATTTCCAATTTCTTCATAAAAGTTGGCGATAAAGAAAACCAAATTGGAAACGCATATAACAGTATTGGTCTTATACTGACTTTGTATATGAGCAATTTACAACAAACTGTTTTATTTTGTTTTATATAACTGGTACATTTTAACCAAAAACAAAAGTACAATAAAATTTAAAGAAACTACAAATATATGACCAATGTAAAACTTTCAATAGTAACTAAAATATTTACAATATAAAATATATAAAAAAATCACTATCAAGTTGTTAAATAATAATAAAAATTTGTTAAAATAATAATAAAAATTATCAGACAACAGTAACGATAACAACTAAAATTTCAGGGATTAAAGACACATTTATTCAATATGGCCATGTTGCAACGAGAAGTTGGTGTTCCGGACTTTGTTCTGCTTGACCAAATAACATTGGATAAATTCATGGACAACTTGAAACAGCGGTAAGTAACAATTCAGTTTGAAAATACTATGTGAAAAATATATAATATAATACCTATATATAATATGTATGGAATTCATTATGTGTTTGAAGATAAATATGTCGAGTTATATACATATATAAGTGTAAAGTTACAAATCTTTAAATTAACGTCATAGAAAGAAAAACATGAATTGTTTTACATTCAAAAATATATTTAACAATAATTTTTTATAAATCGGTAATTTTGAAGCGATTTCGAAATCTTTAGAAATATATCTAGTACATAATTTAAAATTATTTTTATTGAAAGTCAGCTCACCAAACTTTTTCTCTAAGATATATTGACTAAATTGACTAAACGAAGAGTAAGAGTGCAATACCACCATATAGACAGATTCATACTATTCCTCTGTGTAAACACTTCTTCTGTGGGTAGTGAAAAGGAGGAGAAAATTAAAATTGGGCCATATGTGGCTTCTGCAAAGGATTTTGTTCAAAGTTATCAAATGGAGAGGTGGATGCAATGCCACCATACGAACGCTGTTCAGTATGTTGAGTCTGTAAATATTGGTAGAGAATACTAAGGGTGTGAAGATAAATACGTCAGATAAATACGTCCTACAAAAATGTCAAATACGTTCCACATACTGCAAACTGCGCTGTTAAAGTTACATGTACATTAAAAAAAGATCATATAGCTATAAATTACAACAATTTAATAAAAATATTTAAAAATTTTACAAAAACCGTCTTCGTCCCCATTAAAAATTTTAAAACATAATTACATAGAAAAATGTTATCAGAGTAAAATAATAGGAAAAATGAGTGGAAAAAGTCGATATTTAGAGAAGACATGAATCGGGTCACCGGCATAGTGGGAGTAGCCTAGGACTAGTAGATTCCAGCGGTGTACAATCTACGTCTGGATTCAGCCCGATATCGGAGATATGAATTTTTGAAAATTTTGCTTTTAGGGAAAATCAATATGAAAAAAGGGCATATTTTGAAGTGGAAAAATTCGATATTTAGAGAAGATATGAATCGGGTCACCGGCATAGTGGGAGTAGCCTAGGACTAGTAGATTCCAGCCGTGTACAATCTACGTCTGGATTCAGCCCGATATCGGAGATATAAATTTTTGAAAATTTTGCTTTTAGGGATAATCAATATGAAAAAAGGGCATATTTTGAAGTGGAAAAATTCGATATTTAGAGAAGACATGAATCGGGTCACCGGCATAGTGGGAGTAGCCTAGGACTAGTAGATTCCAGCCGTGTACAATCTACGTCTGGATTCAGCCCGATATCGGAGATACAAATTTTTGAAAATTTTGCTTTTAGGGAAAATCAATATGAAAAAAGGGCATATTTTGAAGTGAAAAAATTCGATATTTAGAGAAGACATGAATCGGGTCACCGGCATAGTGGTAGTAGCCTAGGACTAGTAGATTCCAGCCGTGTACAATCTACGTCTGGATTCAGCCCGATATCGGAGATACAAATTTTTGAAAATTTTGCTTTTAGGGAAAATCAATATGAAAAAAGGGCATATTTTGAAGTGAAAAAATTCGATATTTAGAGAAGACATGAATCGGGTCACCGGCATAGTGGTAGTAGCCTAGGACTAGTAGATTCCAGCCATGTACAATCTACGTCTGGATTCAGCCCGATATCGGAGATATAAATTTTTGAAAATTTTGCTTTTAGGGATAATCAATATGAAAAAAGGGCATATTTTGAAGTGGAAAAATACGATATTTAGAGAAGACATGAATCGGGTCACCGGCATAGTGGGAGTAGCCTAGGACTAGTAGATTCCAGCCGTGTACAATCTACGTCTGGATTCAGCCCGATATCGGAGATATAAATTTTTGAAAATTTTGCTTTTAGGGAAAATCAATATGAAAAAAGGGCATATTTTGAAGTGAAAAAATTCAATATTTAGAGAAGACATGAATCGGGTCACCGGCATAGTGGGAGTAGCCTAGGACTAGTAGATTCCAGCCATGTACAATCTACGTCTGGATTCAGCCCGATATCGGAGATATAAATTATTGAAAATTTTGCTTTTAGGGAAAATCAATATGAAAAAAGGGCATATTTTGAAGTGAAAAAATTCGATATTTAGAGAAGACATGAATCGGGTCACCGGCATAGTGGAAGTAGCCTAGGACTAGTAGATTCCAGCGGTGTACAATCTACGTCTGGATTCAGCCCGATATCGGAGATATAAATTATTGAAAATTTTGCTTTTAGGGAAAATCAATATGAAAAAAGGGCATATTTTGAAGTGAAAAAATTCGATATTTAGAGAAGACATGAATCGGGTCACCGGCATAGTGGGAGTAGCCTAGGACTAGTAGATTCCAGCCGTGTACAATCTACGTCTGGATTCAGCCCGATATCGGAGATACAAATTTTTGAAAATTTTGCTTTTAGGGAAAATCAATATGAAAAAAGGGCATATTTTGAAGTGAAAAAATTCGATATTTAGAGAAGACATGAATCGGGTCACCGGCATAGTGGTAGTAGCCTAGGACTAGTAGATTCCAGCCGTGTACAATCTACGTCTGGATTCAGCCCGATATCGGAGATACAAATTTTTGAAAATTTTGCTTTTAGGGAAAATCAATATGAAAAAAGGGCATATTTTGAAGTGGAAAAATTCGATATTTAGAGAAGATATGAATCGGGTCACCGGCATAGTGGGAGTAGCCTAGGACTAGTAGATTCCAGCCGTGTACAATCTACGTCTGGATTCAGCCCGATATCGGAGATACAAATTTTTGAAAATTTTGCTTTTAGGGAAAATCAATATGAAAAAAGGGCATATTTTGAAGTGAAAAAATTCGATATTTAGAGAAGACATGAATCGGGTCACCGGCATAGTGGTAGTAGCCTAGGACTAGTAGATTCCAGCCATGTACAATCTACGTCTGGATTCAGCCCGATATCGGAGATATAAATTTTTGAAAATTTTGCTTTTAGGGATAATCAATATGAAAAAAGGGCATATTTTGAAGTGGAAAAATTCGATATTTAGAGAAGACATGAATCGGGTCACCGGCATAGTGGGAGTAGCCTAGGACTAGTGGATTCCTGCGGTGTACAATCTACGTCTGGATTCAGCCCGATATCGGAGATATAAATTTTTGAAAATTTTGCTTTTAGGGATAATCAATATGAAAAAAGGGCATATTTTGAAGTGAAAAAATTCGATATTTAGAGAAGACATGAATCGGGTCACCGGCATAGTGGGAGTAGCCTAGGACTAGTAGATTCCAGCGGTGTACAATCTACGTCTGGATTCAGCCCGATATCGGAGATATGAATTTTTGAAAATTTTGCGGAAAAATTCGATATTTAGAGAAGACATGAATCGGGTCACCGGCATAGTGGGAGTAGCCTAGGACTAGTAGATTCCAGCGGTGTACAATCTACGTCTGGATTCAGCCCGATATCGGAGATATAAATTTTTGAAAATTTTGCTTTTAGGGATAATCAATATGAAAAAAGGGCATATTTTGAAGTGGAAAAATTCGATATTTAGAGAAGACATGAATCGGGTCACCGGCATAGTGGGAGTAGCCTAGGACTAGTAGATTCCAGCCGTGTACAATCTACGTCTGGATTCAGCCCGATATCGGAGATATAAATTTTTGAAAATTTTGCTTTTAGGGATAATCAATATGAAAAAAGGGCATATTTTGAAGTGGAAAAATTCGATATTTAGAGAAGACATGAATCGGGTCACCGGCATAGTGGGAGTAGCCTAGGACTAGTAGATTCCAGCCGTGTACAATCTACGTCTGGATTCAGCCCGATATCGGAGATATAAATTTTTGAAAATTTTGCTTTTAGGGATAATCAATATGAAAAAAGGGCATATTTTGAAGTGGAAAAATTCGATATTTAGAGAAGACATGAATCGGGTCACCGGCATAGTGAGAGTAGCCTAGGACTAGTAGATTCCAGCGGTGTACAATCTACGTCTGGATTCAGCCCGATATCGGAGATATGAATTTTTGAAAATTTTGCTTTTAGGGAAAATCAATATGAAAAAAGGGCATATTTTGAAGTGGAAAAATTCGATATTTAGAGAAGACATGAATCGGGTCACCGGCATAGTGGGAGTAGCCTAGGACTAGTAGATTCCAGCGGTGTACAATCTACGTCTGGATTCAGCCCGATATCGGAGATATAAATTTTTGATAATTTTGCTTTTAGGGATAATCAATATGAAAAAGGGCGTATTTTGAAGTGGAAAAATTCGATATTTAGAGAAGACATGAATCGGGTCACCGGCATAGTGGGAGTAGCCTAGGACTAGTAGATTCCAGCGGTGTACAATCTACGTCTGGATTCAGCCCGATATCGGAGATATAAATTTTTGAAAATTTTGCTTTTAGGGATAATCAATATGAAAAAAGGGCATATTTTGAAGTGGAAAAATTCGATATTTAGAGAAGACATGAATCGGGTCACCGGCATAGTGGGAGTAGCCTAGGACTAGTAGATTCCAGCCGTGTACAATCTACGTCTGGATTCAGCCCGATATCGGGGATATAAATTTTTGAAAATTTTGCTTTTAGGGATAATCAATATGAAAAAAGGGCATATTTTGAAGTGGAAAAATTCGATATTTAGAGAAGACATGAATCGGGTCACCGGCATAGTGGGAGTAGCCTAGGACTAGTAGATTCCAGCGGTGTACAATCTACGTCTGGATTCAGCCCGATATCGGAGATATGAATTTTTGAAAATTTTGCTTTTAGGAAAAATCAATATGAAAAAAGGGCATATTTTGAAGTGGAAAAATTCGATATTTAGAGAAGACATGAATTGGGTCACCGGCATAGTGGGAGTAGCCTAGGACTAGTAGATTCCAGCGGTGTACAATCTACGTCTGGATTCAGCCCGATATCGGAGATATAAATTTTTGAAAATTTTGCTTTTAGGGATAATCAATATGAAAAAAGGGCATATTTTGAAGTGGAAAAATTCGATATTTAGAGAAGACATGAATCGGGTCACCGGCATAGTGGGAGTAGCCTAGGACTAGTAGATTCCAGCCGTGTACAATCTACGTCTGGATTCAGCCCGATATCGGAGATATAAATTTTTGAAAATTTTGCTTTTAGGGAAAATCAATATGAAAAAAGGGCATATTTTGAAGTGGAAAAATTCCATATTTAGAGAAGACATGAATCGGGTCACCGGCATAGTGGGAGTAGCCTAGGACTAGTAGATTCCAGCGGTGTACAATCTACGTCTGGATTCAGCCCGATATCGGAGATATAAATTTTTGAAAATTTTGCTTTTAGGGATAATCAATATGAAAAAAGGGCATATTTTGAAGTGGAAAAATTCGATATTTAGAGAAGACATGAATCGGGTCACCGGCATAGTGGGAGTAGCCTAGGACTAGTAGATTCCAGCGGTGTACAATCTACGTCTGGATTCAGCCCGATATCGGAGATATAAATTTTTGAAAATTTTGCTTTTAGGGATAATCAATATGAAAAAAGGGCATATTTTGAAGTGAAAAAATTCGATATTTAGAGAAGACATGAATCGGGTCACCGGCATAGTGGGAGTAGCCTAGGACTAGTAGATTCCAGCGGTGTACAATCTACGTCTGGATTCAGCCCGATATCGGAGATATGAATTTTTGAAAATTTTGCTTTTAGGGATAATCAATATGAAAATATGATTTTCCCTAAAAGCAAAATTTTCAAAAATTTATATCTCCGATATCGGGCTGAATCCCGACGTAGATTGTACACGGCTGGAATCTACTAGTCCTAGGCTACTCCCACTATGCCGGTGACCCGATTCATGTCTTCTCTAAATATCGAATTTTTCCACTTCAAAATATGCCCTTTTTTCATATTGATTATCCCTAAAAGCAATATTTTCAAAAATTTATATCTCCGATATCGGGCTGAATCCAGACGTAGATTGTACATGGCTGGAATCTACTAGTCCTAGGCTACTCCCACTATGCCGGTGACCCGATTCATGTCTTCTCTAAATATCGAATTTTTCCACTTCAAAATATGCCCGTTTTTCATATTGATTTTCCCTAAAAGCAAAATTTTCAAAAATTTATATCTCCGATATCGGGCTGAATCCAGACGTAGATTGTACACCGCTGGAATCTACTAGTCCTAGGCTACTCCCACTATGCCGGTGACCCGATTCATGTCTTCTCTAAATATCGAATTTTTCCACTTCAAAATATGCCCTTTTTTCATATTGATTATCCCTAAAAGCAAAATTTTCAAAAATTTATATCTCCGATATCGGGCTGAATCCAGACGTAGATTGTACACCGCTGGAATCTACTAGTCCTAGGCTACTCCCACTATGCCGGTGACCCGATTCATGTCTTCTCTAAATATCGAATTTTTCCACTTCAAAATATGCCCTTTTTTCATATTGATTTTCCCTAAAAGCAAAATTTTCAATAATTTATATCTCCGATATCGGGCTGAATCCAGACGTAGATTGTACATGGCTGGAATCTACTAGTCCTAGGCTACTCCCACTATGCCGGTGACCCGATTCATGTCTTCTCTAAATATCGAATTTTTTCACTTCAAAATATGCCCTTTTTTCATATTGATTTTCCCTAAAAGCAAAATTTTCAAAAATTCATATCTCCGATATCGGGCTGAATCCAGACGTAGATTGTACACCGCTGGAATCTACTAGTCCTAGGCTACTCCCACTATGCCGGTGACCCGATTCATGTCTTCTCTAAATATCGAATTTTTCCACTTCAAAATATGCCCTTTTTTCATATTGATTATCCCTAAAAGCAAAATTTTCAAAAATTTATATCTCCGATATCGGGCTGAATCCAGACGTAGATTGTACACCGCTGGAATCTACTAGTCCTAGGCTACTACCGCTATGCCGGTGACCCGATTCATGTCTTCTCTAAATATCGAATTTTTCCACTTCAAAATATGCCCTTTTTTCATATTGATTATCCCTAAAAGCAAAATTTTCAAAAATTTATATCTCCGATATCGGGCTGAATCCAGACGTAGATTGTACACCGCTGGAATCTACTAGTCCTAGGCTACTCCCACTATGCCGGTGACCCGATTCATGTCTTCTCTAAATATCGAATTTTTCCACTTCAAAATATGCCCTTTTTTCATATTGATTATCCCTAAAAGCAAAATTTTCAAAAATTTATATCTCCGATATCGGGCTGAATCCAGACGTAGATTGTACACCGCTGGAATCTACTAGTCCTAGGCTACTCCCACTATGCCGGTGACCCGATTCATGTCTTCTCTAAATATCGAATTTTTCCACTTCAAAATATGCCCTTTTTTCATATTGATTATCCCTAAAAGCAAAATTTTCAAAAATTTATATCTCCGATATCGGGCTGAATCCAGACGTAGATTGTACACGGCTGGAATCTACTAGTCCTAGGCTACTACCGCTATGCCGGTGACCCGATTCATGTCTTCTCTAAATATCGAATTTTTCCACTTCAAAATATGCCCTTTTTTCATATTGATTTTCCCTAAAAGCAAAATTTTCAAAAATTTATATCTCCGATATCGGGCTGAATCCAGACGTAGATTGTACACGGCTGGAATCTACTAGTCCTAGGCTACTCCCACTATGCCGGTGACCCGATTCATGTCTTCTCTAAATATCGAATTTTTCCACTTCAAAATATGCCCTTTTTTCATATTGATTATCCCTAAAAGCAAAATTTTCAAAAATTTATATCTCCGATATCGGGCTGAATCCAGACGTAGATTGTACACGGCTGGAATCTACTGGTCCTAGGCTACTCCCACTATGCCGGTGACCCGATTCATGTCTTCTCTAAATATCGAATTTTTCCACTTCAAAATATGCCCTTTTTTCATATTGATTATCCCTAAAAGCAAAATTTTCAAAAATTTATATCTCCGATATCGGGCTGAATCCAGACGTAGATTGTACACGGCTGGAATCTACTAGTCCTAGGCTACTACCGCTATGCCGGTGACCCGATTCATGTCTTCTCTAAATATCGAATTTTTCCACTTCAAAATATGCCCTTTTTTCATATTGATTTTCCCTAAAAGCAAAATTTTCAAAAATTTATATCTCCGATATCGGGCTGAATCCAGACGTAGATTGTACACCGCTGGAATCTACTAGTCCTAGGCTACTCCCACTATGCCGGTGACCCGATTCATATCTTCTCTAAATATCGAATTTTTCCACTTCAAAATATGCCCTTTTTTCATATTGATTTTCCCTAAAAGCAAAATTTTCAAAAATTCATATCTCCGATATCGGGCTGAATCCAGACGTAGATTGTACACCGCTGGAATCTAGTAGTCCTAGGCTACTCCCACTATGCCGGTGACCCGATTCATGTCTTCTCTAAATATCGAATTTTTCCACTTCAAAATATGCCCTTTTTTCATATTGATTATCCCTAAAAGCAAAATTTTCAAAAATTTATATCTCCGGTATCGGGCTGAATCCAGACGTAGATTGTACACGGCTGGAATCTACTAGTCCTAGGCTACTCCCACTATGCCGGTGACCCGATTCATGTCTTCTCTAAATATCGAATTTTTCCACTTCAAAATATGCCCTTTTTTCATATTGATTATCCCTAAAAGCAAAATTTTCAAAAATTTATATCTCCGATATCGGGCTGAATCCAGACGTAGATTGTACACCGCTGGAATCTACTAGTCCTAGGCTACTCCCACTATGCCGGTGACCCGATTCATGTCTTCTCTAAATATCGAATTTTTCCACTTCAAAATACGCCCTTTTTTCATATTGATTATCCCTAAAAGCAAAATTATCAAAAATTTATATCTCCGATATCGGGCTGAATCCAGACGTAGATTGTACACCGCTGGAATCTACTAGTCCTAGGCTACTCCCACTATGCCGGTGACCCGATTCATGTCTTCTCTAAATATCGAATTTTTCCACTTCAAAATATGCCCTTTTTTCATATTGATTTTCCCTAAAAGCAAAATTTTCAAAAATTCATATCTCCGATATCGGGCTGAATCCAGACGTAGATTGTACACCGCTGGAATCTACTAGTCCTAGGCTACTCCCACTATGCCGGTGACCCGATTCATGTCTTCTCTAAATATCGAATTTTTCCACTTCAAAATATGCCCTTTTTTCATATTGATTATCCCTAAAAGCAAAATTTTCAAAAATTTATATCTCCGATATCGGGCTGAATCCAGACGCAGATTGTACACGGCTGGAATCTACTAGTCCTAGGCTACTCCCACTATGCCGGTGACCCGATTCATGTCTTCTCTAAATATCGAATTTTTCCACTTCAAAATATGCCCTTTTTTCATATTGATTTTCCCTAAAAGCAAAATTTTCAAAAATTCATATCTCCGATATCGGGCTGAATCCAGACGTAGATTGTACACCGCTGGAATCTACTAGTCCTAGGCTACTCCCACTATGCCGGTGACCCGATTCATGTCTTCTCTAAATATCGAATTTTTCCACTTCAAAATATGCCCTTTTTTCATATTGATTTTCCCTAAAAGCAAAATTTTCAAAAATTCATATCTCCGATATCGGGCTGAATCCAGACGTAGATTGTACACCGCTGGAATCTACTAGTCCTAGGCTACTCCCACTATGCCGGTGACCCGATTCATGTCTTCTCTAAATATCGAATTTTTCCACTTCAAAATATGCCCTTTTTTCATATTGATTATCCCTAAAAGCAAAATTTTCAAAAATTTATATCTCCGATATCGGGCTGAATCCAGACGTAGATTGTACACCGCTGGAATCTACTAGTCCTAGGCTACTCCCACTATGCCGGTGACCCGATTCATATCTTCTCTAAATATCGAATTTTTCCACTTCAAAATATGCCCTTTTTTCATATTGATTTTCCCTAAAAGCAAAATTTTCAAAAATTCATATCTCCGATATCGGGCTGAATCCAGACGTAGATTGTACACGGCTGGAATCTACTAGTCCTAGGCTACTCCCACTATGCCGGTGACCCGATTCATGTCTTCTCTAAATATCGAATTTTTCCACTTCAAAATATGCCCTTTTTTCATATTGATTATCCCTAAAAGCAAAATTTTCAAAAATTTATATCTCCGATATCGGGCTGAATCCAGACGTAGATTGTACACCGCTGGAATCTACTAGTCCTAGGCTACTCCCACTATGCCGGTGACCCGATTCATGTCTTCTCTAAATATCGAATTTTTCCACTTCAAAATATGCCCTTTTTTCATATTGATTTTCCCTAAAAGCAAAATTTTCAAAAATTCATATCTCCGATATCGGGCCGAATCCAGACGTAGATTGTACACCGCTGGAATCTACTAGTCCTAGGCTACTCCCACTATGCCGGTGACCCGATTCATGTCTTCTCTAAATATCGAATTTTTCCACTTCAAAATATGCCCTTTTTTCATATTGATTTTCCCTAAAAGCAAAATTTTCAAAAATTTATATCTCCGATATCGGGCTGAATCCAGACGTAGATTGTACACCGCTGGAATCTACTAGTCCTAGGCTACTCCCACTATGCCGGTGACCCGATTCATGTCTTCTCTAAATATCGACTTTTTCCACTCATTTTTCCTATTATTTTACTCTAATAACATTTTTCTATGTAATTATGTTTTAAAATTTTTAATGGGGACGAAGACGGTTTTTGTAAAATTTTTAAATATTTTTATTAAATTGTTGTAATTTATAGCTATATGATCTTTTTTTAATGTACATGTAACTTTAACAGCGCAGTTTGCAGTATGTGGAACGTATTTGACATTTTTGTAGGACGTATTTATCTGACGTATTTATCTTCACACCCTTTTAAAAATTTCTATCAAAGTTTCATTTTTTATAGTTACGAAGTACTAGGAATCATAAAAGGATATAATTTCTATAAAATATACAAATGTTTATCAGCCAATCTTCTAGAGTGCTCCTGGAATACCCGTAGCTGAGGCGCTTTTATGCAGGCCCATAAAAAACATTAGAAATTTCTTAATGGAAATTAAAGTTCACTGTTCAATAAATAAAATCAAATGGCCAATTTCGCAAAGGATGTATTGTGACTGAATTTGGGTCATTATTAATGCTTTAATAAAAATTTATAACAATGTGGAAGTAAGAAAACGTACACAGTGACAGTATAGAAAAGATATGGCTTAAAAGTGTGTATATTTTGCTTCAACCTTCAAAAGTGACTACAAGTTCAATAAAGCGGAAAAATACTTTAATGAATTTTTACCCGAACGGGAATATGATAACATCACAGCAAATAATTCTTAACTTGAAAACAAACTTCTTTATAAAAATTTTATCAAAAAAACTAAAGAAATATGTTGTCAAATAAAAAATGAAAGCGATTGTAGAAACGGAAACAAGTTTCCTTTAGTGGTCGAGCTGTATAGAAAAATTTGTAGAAACCACTGAAAACAATAGTCCAGTTGAGAGTTATTTTCATATAACAAAAAAAGAAATGTTAGACCTTCTATTTATTTAAAGAAAAGTACATCCAAGCAAAAAAAAAAAAAAAATATTAATTAGATTCCAATTAGATACTGACAACAAAAACTTTTTACAAATTAAGTTAAAAGAAGACAGAGCACCGAAGAAAATTAAAGTAACATCAAATTAAAAAAATAATGTGGAGCAAATCTTTGTTAAGAACAGCAGTCCATAGTATTAATCTTCTTAAGAATTATCGTAGAATTCCTGAGATGTTTCTGTTCTTTGAATTAATGACCTAAGCTAGTTTTCGAGAGTGCAAATATCTTTCTGCATAGTCAGACAGCGAGCTATACTTTCCCAATTCAAGGGTGTATTGTATGATTATTATATGGCATCTGCATTGAATGTCCCCCTTGAATTTTTTTAAATATATTTACAAATGGCTCAACAGACTTTCTGCAGGAGTTATATTGCCGATCCATTTGATCCTGTTTAAATAGATTCCTGCCTACAAACTGCCTTATTCCTAATCTGTTCCTGAATCATTTCAGTAACTATTCATCTAGTTTTTGTCTGCAAGTCTCTAAGGTTGAATGCTACCTGCTTTTCGTGTACATTTATGATAGGTTATCTTTATGAAATTATTTTTATTAGACATGTTTAAAATTTTTATAAAAAACAATTCTGAAATATAAGGCGGCTGTCTAGGCTGCCTTTTGTTTGATTTTTCTTAAGTATTTCTTACAGTTTTTATTTTATTACTTTTGGTTCAAAAGAATAAATTTGTAATTCCTGTGGAACTCTTAAATTTTCTTTTTAAACCCAGATTTTTTGTCTTGTACTATTCCTTTCTACAGGAGTCTTATCACGCAAATTTTTATTTAATTACAATTTTATTAGATACATTTTGAATATTTTTCTTTAAATTTTATTTTATTTATAATTTTCCTCTGCAGGATTTGTATATACATATCTTTTTTAATGTAGTTTTACAAGAAATTAATTACTTTTATAAGTTTACTTAAAATTAACGGGCTCCTTAGCAAGAAACAAAGCCGATATCAATTTGCCACCGGTGGCGGCTAAAAGTCGACTGAAGTCGAAACATTTTTCGGCGGCGGCTAAGTTAATATCAGATCAGCGCCGAAATATGTATATTTTTTCATTCAATTTATTTATGACAATGTATACTTATAAGTATCATCAACAGGGACTTATAATAAAAATTATTTTTGATTCTTAAAAGAAAAAAAGCAACCAAAAGAAAATATCAAAGAGCCAAGTCGAGCACACCGCCTTGATCTTATTTACCTATATTTTCAAAAAATAGTACGCTTTTTAAAATTTATTAATTATTTTTTTCAGAAATTCTTGCTATTTCCTGATTTTTATTATTTTTGGCAGGAATAATTCCCATTTTTTTAATTTTTGTTTTTTTTTTTGCAAATGCTATTGTAGTTTTTGGACTTTTATATTCATTGAAATTTCCAAAATTTTAAACTTTCCTTACTTAAAGGTATTTATAAATCTAATGTTACTTGTTGATTTTATTCTTTTGAGAAAAAGAATTACATCAATTTTTGCAAAGAGAACAATAAATAAATAAAATAACATTTATTTAAGTCAAATGAAGATCAGATAACAAAAATTATTTTAGTCTAAAACAAATAAAAGTAATAACCAGAAAATAACAATTATTTTATATATAGTAACTCTTTATCAGGAATGCTATATTTCGTTGTTTTGGGGGATACACTTTTCAAAAAAATGTTAGATTGTCTATGTACTTTACTCCAATTTTAGTTATCGAATTCGTTACCAGACTAAAAAAAAAACATTAACAAAATAATATAAATGTTTGTATTGGGAAGAAGAAAACTAAAGGTATTAATCCAACTTTTTATTTCAAAACTCTTAATTTTAACCGAAATAAACACTTCATAAGCAGAATGTCCGGTCACGTTAATCATACGCTTATTGATTACCCATATTCATTCGAATTATATAAATTTTTGTTCAAAATTTACGGCATTGCAGGAAATTCCAAAATTTTATTTTAATTTATTATAAAGTAATCAATTTAAAGATACTTCATCACTCACATATGTTAAAATATTTATTACTTTTATATAGACTATTTGTGTATTACCGACTACAACGAATTGAGTAAAACAGACAAAACGATAAATAAAAAATGTAGTTATTATGTAATTTAAAAGCGAATTGGCCAGCAGTGCAATAAATAAAAGTATTGATTTGGCACGCATTGCTACTTGAAATAAAAAAGAAACAAAATGAGGAAAAGATTGAATTTTATTTGAATTTTATTCCAACTACATCAGTAAATTAGTATAGAAGCAGGAATACTTTTAAGGAAACTGTAAACGAAGTGTCAACTGTATTGTAGGTCAAAATGCAGTTTTTTCACATTGTATAGCAACACTTTTCGATTTGAAGAGAAATGTTATAAATTGTACTATTTAAAGCAGACATACAGGCATGTCACATAACTCAATTTCGATCGAAAGTGGTTTCAATTCCGTAAATTGGTTCTTTAAAAAACGAAAAATTTCTTCGGAATGAAACGACTTTTTAATTTCAACGTGGAATTAAGATTCTTTGAAATTTTGTTATCAACGAGTTTCAAATTTACTTTTATTATGTGTCTTTATTTAGATTAGATTTGTTGTTTACTTAAGTGTGCGCAATATTGCAACATTTAAATAAAAAAGGCATTTTTTAAATAAGCAAAATTGATCGGAATCTGAAGAAGGTAAAACAAAATAGATCGGAATTGATAATACGGAATTAATACGGAATTAATTGTGACATGCATGATAAAATAGAAATTAAATTTTATTGTTAAAAATACTTCAATTTGTTAAAAATATAATAAATATATTACAAACCAATAGCTTTTTACCACTTACTACTTATTCATTACTGAACTTTACTATAGTCTGATGCAGCAACCTTTTCATTTACTAAGCTGGGGCAAAAGCCCTGAGCAAGACTTACAGTTTTCCAGTAAAAACCCTTTTTTTTAACAAAATTTCTTATGCTGATTTTTATTTAAACTACTCAATGGGAAATCTGCAGTATGGTACATGTGGTTGTGCATATACGGTGAAAGGTATATAAGAATCGGTATATCGTCGTTGAGTTTATTTTAAAGTTTATAACTAGTTTTTTTTTCCTATTAAATACCTTAAGTTCCTACGTTTTTTTTAGTTTCTAGTTTTTTTCTAAATAAAATTAGACTTTAACAGCAATTTCTAAAATCTTATTTTGAAAAAGGCTTAATAAAGGAAGGTAAGGCAACTTAAAACTATAATCAAAAATGTTTTTTTCTTTATTTTTGCAAGCAGTTAAAAAAACCATTTAAAAAACAATAAATCAGAAATAAAAGATATGTAAACTATAATACACACATCTCTAAACAAACCAAACAATAAGAATTATATATTTAAAAAAAATTAAATAAATACGTAAACTCGGAGAATATTTAAATTTAATTTAAACAATAACAAATGTCCAATACAAGTCATAAAGAAAACCTAAAAATAAGTTAAATGCCTTTCAAAATTATATCAAACATAAAACTAATGTTCCAACAGTCTTAACTACTGTTATTAAAGAAAAAATATTGGAAAATAACATTCAAAAGCTCTTTAAGGAATGAAGAGAGCTGTCCAAAGATAACACAAGTGAAAAAAGTCAACGCGGTTGAATTAACAGGTCAATAAAATTAACGTTCACATAAGAATAAGGCAAAATTACTTTACACAATTAATCCACGTAGTGTAAAGGAAATTATTTCAAAACTATCTTATTTTTGATATTTTAAGGGAGAACACGTCTGGCGTAACAATATATTCTTTTAAGATGGTCCATGACTGTGTAGGATCATGTCCAAAGTGATCACAAATTTAAAGAAAGAAGAATGCAATAGTAAAGAAATAAGTAAAGAATAAATAAGCGATAATGTATCTGTTATTTTGTTTTAATCATCAAAAGTAATAATGAATTTTATTGTGTGTTTATTCTTTAAAAAAATGTTTTGTCGAACAGTCACAAAAATAATAAAATAATAGGTTTTCATTCTGATCGAAATTCTTTTATCGTATTATTCTAAAATAATAAAATATTATCAAACCAAATTATGATTCATAATAAAGAAACAAACATTCATACCATAAATTAAGTGCTCATATACCCAGCAAACACAGTCACACATTTCAAATAAATATTAGTTTAAGAAAAAAAATTTTAAAAGGTAGAAAAATATCGAAAGACTGCTGTATGGAATATTATAGATGGCTGCAGCTCTTAACTACACAATATTACCAGATTTATTTCGGATCTACTCGCTGTTTAAACAAATTTTAGAAAATTACATATATTTTGGCAATACCCCAGTAAGGATCGGCTAGCGCCGAGTTATAGACGAGCCTAAACTTTGACTTAAGACCTTATAATGCACAGTGCATTGGACGGTTCCACGTTGTTTTAAAGTTATTAAGTAAGATACTTCGGATGTAAAAAGATTAAAACTTTTGTCTACAGAGTTAAAGATATATTCTTAGGGCACTGCATCTGTTTCTTATACTAATTTACTCCCTTCAGCAATACCATACATGAGTTCAATTTTAACTACAACTGTGATTTCGTCCATAGTTGATCTGCATTTTCTCAACTCATTGGGTTTCAGACAATCTTCCATCCACTAGTCGTGATGCAGCATAAATATATGTACATATGTATATGTAATGTTGAAACTCTTCTACTGAAAAGGGACTTTTCTGAGATTGGTAGGTAAAACTGCAATTATCCTTCTTCTTCTTAGATTTGCTCCCCTTGTGGCTCAGCATTCTTGGACATCTTTCAAGCTTTTGTTGTGCCAGTAGTATCTAAGGCAACATCAATCCTACCTTTTAGTGGACGTTAAAACGAGCATTCCAAAAGTCTAACATTTAATACATTTCTTTTTAAAGAAAACACCAACCAATTATGACGAATACTCTTAATGTCCCAATTACTGCTTAAAAATGAAAGTTAAAGTCTGGTGTTTATTCTCTAAATTACGAATGTGATTTAGTTGTCAATTGCAAAAGATTTTTGTGCGGTACTATAAAATTTTAAAGTTTTTCGATTTTGAAGAAATACTAAACAGGACAATCTATGTAGATCCTTATATTTATTGCATTAAGCAGTACCATGTAGTTCACTACATACACAGAAAACTGGTTGTAACATAAATAGTCCATAATATGACATTTTCGACACCGGACAGGACTGATCATTTATACATTAGATATTCAGGTGGCAAATAGAGTGTGCATTCTTGTTTCCCATTTGATAATGCCGCCTTAAATCTCCCGTCGAATTTCTTTCGTTTTTAAATTTAGGCCAAATTATTATTGCTTTTATTTACTTTTGTTATGTTGCCATTCTGAATAATAATCACGTTAAATTGGCTTTTTCTTATCGCTGAAATAAAGAGCTTTATTAACTCGTATCAAGTTTAGTTCGTGAACTTCATAGTTCATAATCCAAGATTTCGGAATGGTTTTGACACCAAATCGATCAATGTTTATATCTCAAGAAACTTTTAGCATTGGCGCGATTTTCTGAAATTTCTGGTTACATCTTTATTTTAAAAACGCAAAGTTCCCATCGCTTCGCACCTTTTTAGCTTTTAATGGTGAACTTGATTTAATTTGTGTATATTTGTGTCTATACCCAGCAAAAAAATTTTGAAAAGGTAATCGAGTGTGGAATTAAGAATTTTTGGCGGAAGTACTTCCTAACTAGATTGCCAACCTAATGATTTTAACAAGGCATGAGAATTTTATAATAGTACGATAGTCTCTTTTAACAAAAAGAACTGTTTCCATTACTACTTCCTTTTTTGGAAACTAATGTAATGTGTTTTGTAAGCGAGTAATAAAATATGGCAATCACAAAAGAAAGTCATTATATGGAAAGTACTTTTTAAGGTAATGTCCAATTTTTTGCTGGGTAATGGTTTATAGCCATTTGTTGAAGTAACATCACATTTAAACAAAATGTGAAAAGCAAAGGATAAGTGGTTATATTTAAGGTGCGAACAATTCTTGTGTTTAAGGGTGTGAAGATAGCTTCGTCAGTTAGCTTCGTTTTAGACAACCCTGTTAAAGTTTACATACATCTCACTCAAAAAATGTTAACTTAACAGAATCGAATTATTTTGCGTTTGCGTTTGAAAAAAAAAAAATGTTATATAAAAAAGTATATAGATGTAAAAAAATTAAGTTTATTTATTTTTAGCAAAATATACAAAGTCAAAATATAACAACTTTTAAAATAAGGTCGAAAAATATATTTTCTTCTTTTTATACAGGCATTTATGAAATGCCCAAAAAATGGGTCAAAATTGAAAAGGTGGGGCTTAGCGGACTACTGATGGAGATAGCCTGGACATTATACATAGATTTCAGAACTGTAAAGGTTATATTCAGAATTTGTGTAGGTTTTTAGTAATAGAGCTAAGAAAAATGTGAAATTACCCATATCCTCGTATGAACATTTTCCAAATGCCCAAAAATGGGTCAAAATTGAAAAGGTGCGGCTTAGCGGACTACTGGGGGAGAAAGCCTCGACATTATAGATTTCAGAACTGTAAAGGTTATATTCAGAATTTGTATAGGTTTTTAGTAATAGAACTAAGAAAAATGTGAAATTACGCATTTCCTCATATGGACATTTTTCAGATGCCCAAAAATGGGTAAAGATTGAAAAGATGCGGCTTAGCGGACTACTGGGGGAGAAAGCCTCGACATTATAGATTTCAGAACTGTGAAGGTTATATTCAGAATTTGTATAGGTTTTTAGTAATAGAACTAAGAAACATGTGAAATTACACATTTCCCCATATAGACAGTTTTCAAATGCCAAAAAATCGGTCAAAATTAAGGGTGCGGCTTAGCGGACTACTGTGGGATAAAGTCTCGACATTATAGATTTCAGAACTGTAAAGGTTATATTCAGAATTTGTATAGGTTTTTAGTAATAGTGTACGATAATTTCAGTAATGAAAAGATTAAAAATCTATTTAGAAACTTTATTAAATTCAGTGGTTACAAGTATAGCAGACAGCTTGTGTTATTCTAACTGTTCTTATTTTTTTTATACAAGCTTAAGGTTTAGTATATATTCAAGAAACAGAACTACAAATTTAATATAAAACAAATTTAATATAGATAAGCAAAGTTACGATAAATTAGGTTTCTTCATTAACATAAGAATAATTACAAAATACAAGATAAAATCCGCAACATTCCTCCCCCACTAAGAACAACTGTTCTTAAATTGGTTTAGTTAGGCAGGAGATTCAGGAAGAAAATATAATTTTGCCACAGGACGCTTCAAGTATCTGCAATTAGAACATAGTGTGACAAGTCTTATATGATTATCGGAACCCAAAAGTGTTGCTTTAATTTTTCGATTTGTTTCCACCGAGTTAAACGATATAATTTAGTATCTAAAAGGTCTTCATAAGAAATAGTGGTAGTTTGTTCTCCTACGAGAAAATGAGCTGGTGTAAGTACGTTAAAATCTGTGGGATCAGATAAAAGGGGGCATAGTGGCCTTGAATTTAAACAGCTCTCAATTTGGCACAAAAGAGTAGATAATTCTTCAAAAGTAAGTATTCGATTTTTCAGTATACGGCGTAGATGGTGTTTAGTAGACTTCACACCAGCTTCCCATAAACCACCGAAGTGGGGTGAAGCGGGAAGAATAAAGTCCCAGGTGGTGCCATTATTATTGAGTGTTCCTTCTAAGTCATTACAAAGTGAACTTCTGGATTGGTTGTGTAAAGCAAGTAGCTCCTTACTTGCTCCTATGAAATTGGTTCCACAGTCAGAATACAGGTCTGTACATGGGCCTCTTCTGGAAATAAATCGCCTAAATGCAGCGAGAAAGGCAGCAGTCGCAAGGTCAGAAACCGCTTTAAAGACATATGTATGCTTTGCTGGTAGCACTTCTTCGTAAAGTTGATTGCTTTATGATAATAGGGCCAGCATAAACTAACCCACTGTGCTTAAAGGATCTAGCTGGCCTAACACGAACAAATGGCAAGTTTCCCATGATTTGTTCGGAGGCTTTCGCAGCATATTTCAGGCAAGTAACGCATTTTCGTTTTATTGATTTTGCGATATTTCGTGAAGAAATGATCCAAAAATTGAGACTACATATGCCTGCATACCAGAGAACTGCACGAGTACACCGCAACCCATGAGAACACCTCATACTTACTCTAAACTTACTCTATACTTTTCATACTCGAGTTTTTTAAACACCGCAATAAAAAGTTGCGGTATTTATTTTACCCATTCCTGTAAAAACGAGTATCAAAAATATCGCAATCACAATTTTAAGTATTTTTTATACTCGTACGCGAGAATTTTTTAATTCTCTTCATTTGTAAGCAACGTTGCCACATTTTTACCCTATTAAAGTTTTTTACTGCCGTTTTATGAAATACTGCATTGTATGCAGATCTATTTATAAACAATAAAAAAAAAAAAAAACAAAATTTGATCAAATCTATTGCTTAAACATTATAAACAGACAACAACCGTTTTCATAGGTATGAAATACAACACATATTTAATAAATAAAATGCAATAAAAACCGCTTAAATGCACAGCTTTTGTACACTATTAAAAGCAGGTATACTTATTTTGTTGCTGTTTTTTATGAACAATTATTTTCAGTTTATGCGCCTTGTTGTCATAAACGTGCTACTAACGGTATTTAGGAAAACAAAATGATAAAATGAATCCGTTAATAAAAGGAAAATTACTTAATTTTTTTTTGTTTTAAAAAAACTGTATATACGCAGATGTAATATTGCATTGACTGAATAGACAAAGACCTCATAAATAATAATAAATAAAATAAAGTTTTTAGTTTACATATTTTATTTGTTAAATATAATTATTGCTTTTATACCTATTTATTAATTTTAAAATGTTAGCTAATTTAGACATTGGCGACTTTTGATATTGTGTTTCATTTAATAATTCTGATCTGATAACTCTGTTTTCCTCTCACTACACACGTTAAAATCTCTCTCTTGGTGTTTGTTGTGAGTATGGGTACGAATAAAGTAAAGCCAGCATCGCAAACATTTTACTTGAGTATGGTAGACACTTATACTCAAATGGAATGGGTATAGTAAATACTCGCACTTAAGAAATGCGGTGGCGATCACACCGCAACCGCATTTAAGATGAGTATACTTAGAGTATTAAAAACAGACACTCTTGCAGTTCTCTGCTGCATACTTTGAATACCGCCATGTAATGTTTTTAAATGAGCATCTGTAAAAATAAGAGCTGAAATAGGTTGGTTTGTTGGTTAGTAAAATTTAGTGTTTTTTGCCATATGTATCGATAGCTTTTTTAATTCTTCCACCTACACGTAACACGCCATCATCGTCCATAAATGGCTGAAGTTGTAAAATTTTACTATTCAAATGTAAGGACTTGTGGCTTAAAATACTTTTAATTTCATCACGAAAAGAGATTTGTTGACACTGTTTCACTAAAACCAATTGAGCTCCTTTTAGTTCAGCGGTTGACAAAAATGGTACTAAGTTAGATCCGTTAGTACTTGTATGTACTGTATTGCTATTCTTCTTTCTTTCTATAATTAATTTTAAATTATTATACCATCGTAGAACAAAGGCAGTCACTCTCTGTAGTTTTGTGAATGTAGAAAATTTTGATAATGTTGATTCTTGTTTGTCGTTGCTGTACATGTATTGATTTCAGGTGGTTGTATGAAAGTTCTAAACTTTTTGACTGGGCAATTCTCTTGTTTATCGACGAGCCAGTTGGGGCCTGTCCACCAAAGAGTATGATGTCGCAGGTCTTGAGAAAGCAAGCCTCTAGTTGCGCAGTCGGCAGGATTGTCTTTGGTAGAAATATATTTCCAGTGAATAGTATTGGAGAGTCGTTGTATTTGGAAACTCGATTTGCTTCATAAACTGGTAGTAATGATGATTGGCATTTAATCCAATTTAACACTGTACTACTATCTGACCAATTGGTTATTTTATTAATCTTAAGCTCGATAGTGTGTCTGACTTTATTTGTCAGCTTAGCAGCTAGCACAGCGGCACATAATTCAAGCTTTGGTATAGTAAGTACCTTTAGAGGTGCCACCTTAGTTTTGGCTTGTACAAGATTGACATGATCTGTACTGTCTTTTGAAACAACTCTTAGATATATAACAGCTGCAAATGCTAATTTCGATGCATCACAAAATGAATGTAGCTCAACAGCTGACGGGGAATTACATCTAAACCACCGCTGTTTTAATTTCCTCTATAGTTTTTAAAGCTACGCGATAATTTGACCACTCGTCGTTTAAGGGTTTAGGTAAGGTATCCGACAAATCAATTCCTTCACGCCAAAGCTTTTGAAACATAATTTTAGCGATAATGGAAGTTGGAGCCAACCACCCTAAAGGGTCGAAAAGTCTTGCTGAATCAGATAGGACACTGCTTTTGGTAATTATATCAGAAAATTCATAATTAATTTTAAAACAAAAGCAATCAGTTAAAGGATCCCATGATAAACCCAGGGCTTTAACCATTTCGTTGTTTTTTAGCTCAAAGTTATTTTTGCTAAACTATCTATGGGAATATGCTTTAAAAATTCAGAAGAATTCGAATTCCACTTACGCAGATCAAATCCAGAACTTTTTAGTAGGACGCGCAGTTTTTGTTGTAAAACTATTGACTCTTGAAGAGTATCCTCCCCAGAGATTACATCGTCCACATAGGTGTCAGTAGTTAGTACCTTGCTCGCAAGCGGGACATCATCTGCTCCTTCACTAGCAATTTGTTTGATCACTCTTGTTGCAAGAAATGGTGCACAGGTTGTGCCATAAGTCCCAGTTTTTAATTTATATATATTGATGTAATTAGAATTTTCATCGCGCCACAAAATGCATTGATATTTTTGGTGCTCTTCACAAATATTGATCTGCCGAAACATTTTCTATAAGTCAGCAGTAAACGCAACATTATATAGGCGCCAACGTGTTATTATGTCAGGCAAATTTGTTTGCAGAGGGGGTCCAGAACTTAGTTCTTCATTCAGTGGTTTATGTGATGGTGGTTTACTGCTACCAACAAACACTACGCGAAGTTAAGTAGTAGCACTCCGTGATGGGGCAAAAAATAGCATTGATTTGGCATATCCTGTGGATATTTACCAATTTTTTTGCATATGGATCAATTTAATGTATTCTGTCTTAATTCTCTGTAGGCCGCTGCAAATTGTGGTTTGTGCTTAAACGATGATTCCATATGTTTTAATCTTCTTTGTGCGCTGTAGTCAGTGTTATTAAAAGTAGGAATTGGCTTTCCAAAAATTAATTTAATTAATTTAATTTCTAAGCGCCCAATGTTTCCATTTGGGAAAGAATTTAAAAACGTTATAAAAATAATAAAACAAAATTCAAAACAATTTTAAACTTGATTTTTTTTTAACATTCAGTAATATATTTTTGTAAAATAAGGACAAAATTTTAAAACAAAAGTTGGGTGCAAATGGGTTAAATGTACGAGAATTTCAGTAATGAAACGATTTGAAATCTATTAAGAAACTTTATTAAATTCAGTGGTTACAAGTATAGCAGACAGCATGTGTTATTCTAACTGTTCTTATTTTTTTATACAAGCTTAAAGTTTAGTATATATTCAAGAAACAGAACTACAAATTTAATATAAAACAAAGTATTATAAACAATAGTAAGATAGAGATAAGCAACGTTACGTTAAATTAGGGTTCTTCATTAACATAAGAATAATTACAAAATACAGTATAAAATCCGCAACAAACAGAATTAAAAAATGTGAAATTACGCATTTCCTCATATGGACATTTTTCAGATGCCCAAAAATGGGTAAAAATTGAAAAGATGCAGCTTAGCGGATTACTGGGGGAGAAAGCCTCGACATTATAGATTTCAGCACTGTAAAGGTTATATTCAGAATTTGTATAGGTTTTTAGTAATACAGGCCTTTTCTGAAATCCACACGTAATTTTTACTTCAAAATTTCAAAATTGGAATTCAGAACACGCCCGATAGAATTAAGAAAAATGTGAAATTACCCATTTCCTCATATGGACATTTTTCAGATGCCCTTAGCGGACTACTGGGGGAGAAAGCCTCGACATTATAGATTTCTGAACTGTAAAGGTTATATTCAGAATTTGCATAGGTTTTTAGTAATAGGATTAAGAAAAATGTGAAATTACGCATTTCCTTATATGGACATTTTTCAGATGCCCAAAGATGGGTAAAAATTGAAAAGGTGCGGCTTAGCGGACTACTGGGGGAGAAAGTCTCGGCATTGTAGACTTTTAGAACTGTAAAGGTTATTTTCAGAATTTGTATAGGGTTGTCTAAAACGAAGCTAACTGTCGGAGCTATCCTCACACCCTTCTTGTGTTTTTGCTTACTAGTTCTCTGTAGTATTTACAACTGTGAAACTTACGTGAACATTTTTTTATTAGCAAGTTATAGTGCTGAACACTTAAGTTAAAGATATATTCAATTCTTTAAAAATTTAAGGATAACATCGTTCAAAAAATTAAAAAGGTCTTTATTTCCGCATAATCCAGTTGATTGTTTTAAAGTAATTTAAAGATATTTTTAAATATATCACAAAAATAAATAAATTGAAATTGATTTTGGCTTAGTTTTTTAATTTCTAAAAACTTATTAAAAAAAATTTTTTTTTACAAATGAATGCGGGCTGCACCAGCAGAATGTAATTCAGCATTTTCTGGATCGCTATATCGTTCATCAGCATTCTTTGCATCTATCTATCGTAGGTTGTGTACATTGTAAACAGCATCTATTTTCCCATCAACTTTGTAAATAATAAATTTTGTTGGACGAAGTATAACCAAGGCAAAGACAGTAAAAAAATAATTTGGTTCTTGTGTGAATCACTGTTGCCAGGGAAAGAAAAGAAAAAGTTACGATTCAATACCCGCCATACGCCAAATTTCAGATTTGTCAGGAGAGAGAAAAAACTGTTCCAAAATCTTAAGGTTTGAATTAATCTCTCTTCTATAATATTTTTTTAATGAACTTTTTAAATAGAACTTTTTACTCTATTCGTAGCGATATGGTTGATGTCGGGTATTGCAACTGAAATTTTCAAATATTTTTATGGCGTATAGCGATTATTGCACAGTAATAAAAAAATATTTTTTTGCTGTAATATGTAATTTTATTAAATTAGGCATTTATTTAACGTTTTTCTAACATAAAAGAATTCAATAACAAAACAATAACAAAAAATTCAATAACATTGCTTCTTATTAATTTGACTATATCTGAACTAAATTATTATAAAAGTAATGACATTCTAGTGGTATCACCGGTTTTAAATCTTGAAGATGTTTCCATTTACATGTGTGTGAAGATAAATACGTCAAGTTAAATACGTTTTTTAAAAAATGTAGCGTGCGATAATTTTTTTCTCCCATACATACAGTACAATTTGTATAGTAAATTCCAGACTTTTTTAACGAATACGATTACAGCTACAAAACCCTACGATCTCGGAGAATCAAACCTATTGGGAAATCAAGAGCACATATAGGGCTTTTAATCTGTAAACACAGTTTATTCAAATTGAAGGAAAGTTACCTTCCTCCTTCTCGAGCACTCTGTGTTTATAAGGATGGCTTCAGGAAAGGGAAGAAAATAGGGGGAGGAGTCTACACATAAGGAATACCAAATGACTATATACAGGCACAAATATCAGCTATTGTAAAGGCGGCGAGCTGGCTAAGTTCACAACGGAATTTCTGTACCGACAACAAAGCTTCAATCATGCCCCTCAAAAGGGTGTTTAAATAAACTCTTTTCTCTGAATGCCGGGACATCCTTGAATGTGATGGGGAAAATTCCATAATCACCCTTAAACGAGTGAGGGGACATGGGACTACCCTTAGCAACTGTGCGCGAATGAACCGGTAAAGAAGAGGGTAATGTCTCGTGATTGTGCCATTGAAACTTTTGGTGGCACCCTTTTTTCTGCTTGCGGGCAGCGTATTGACGCTTTATATCTAGCCCAGGTCACATGCTTTAACGAGTTGACTTGTTCGACTGCAAGAACAATCTGACCCTCAATAGATCGGAAGAAAGCGGGTGCATTACTGCGGTTGCCGTAGGTGCAATTCTGCGACTTGATAACTGCCTATTTGCAGTCCATTTAAGGATGACTTTTGCAAAAGCTGTCAAGACGAGAATGAGGAGGAGACGATCGAACACCTACTATGCCTATGCTCCGCGCTAGAATACCAACGACTGCGATACTTCTGTCAGCGGTGTTTTGGAAGTCCATCTGATGTTTCGTCATTAAGACCGATCATGACTAGTTTTTTTTTTGAAGTACTGAAGTACGATTGGACCTCTGATCCACACCTGGACTAATGAACTTTGTTAATTGCGTTTCCCGGGCAGCAGGTCTTTGATTAGGCATTTTGTAAGAATAAATTGTTGATCGTGTTCTTTGTTTCTTATTTGTTTGTGATCTTTAGATGTGTTAACAGCTCTGATCAAAGAATTGCGTCTGTTATTTTGCATTGTTATAGTTGTTATTGATGCTAAAATGGATGCTCACATACACTAGGCTAAATTTAGCTTTTTCATAATTGGTGACGTGAATACTTTTATTTATTCATTCGATTTACCGAAGAAATATCACTAGTGCATGCGAAGTTTGTTAGAGCTTCACAAAAAACTTTAATTAAGCTTTTGCTAATATGTACATATATGCACAGTGTTATATTTGAAAACACAATTTATAACAAATTAAAGTTTGCTCTACTAATCGCTTATAACGATTTATATCATATTAAATAAAACTAGATTAAAAGCGAACCTACATAATTGATATTTACCTTTTTATACCAACATTAATCCTTTTGAATTTTAAATAAAATTTATATTTAAAGAATTAGACATTTAAAAGAGGAAACTAAAGCCATTCAGTGTAAAATTATCTCTCACAAAAAGAGGCTTAACAATGTTAGTAGTTTTGATAGGGAAAAGTTATTGGCAAATTAAAGGATATCGTATGTATATTTAAATAAGAAAGATTTAACTCACCTCATCAACACCAATTTTACGATAAGCTTCCAAAAAATTGTCCACGTTACGGCGACAACGAGCCATAGTTAATTTTGACTGTACGAAATGCAAAAAAAATACATAAATATATTGAAAGAAAGTTTTTTACGATTAATTTTAAAACTCACTACTCCTGGAGATGGTACATGAATGCTGGCCACCGAACGTGGTCTGACATAATTTGCTAAATGACACAATATAACACCATCAGTTAAAGCAGATGAAATGTCATCAGGCAATGTCATTTTTAAACGGGTTTCAATAATCTGAATTAAAAAGAAAATTTTTTAAATAAAAAATAATTAAAAATCTTAAAAAATGCGTACACTGCGTAATTGTGTCATCAATTCAATTTCTTCCCGTTGCCGATCGAACTCTCGACGCATTGTAAAACTTAACTTCTCTGGCGGTATGTCATGATTCCAAGTAACAGTTCTAAAAACACACGTAAGAAGAATGTATGTTTAATATATATATATAAAGATTTAAGTCAATAAGCATCTGAAAAATAAGGATTTTTTAAAGCTCCAATTAACGGGGACATTTATTTAATTTAATAAATCCTAGTAAATTAGTTCTCTAAAATTTTAGGATATTAACTGCTTAATACCAGGGTTTAAAATTCAGCACCACAAAAATTTTTTTTGACTGGCGACTGAACTGAAAATAGTTCCAGTTTTTATTTTCAACAATTTGACTGCTTAAAATAGTTAAACTGAGCACACGCAGAACTGAAACCAACTGAATTCAGTTTACTATTTTCAGTAGCAAAACGAACACACAACGGCTGTGTTTTCAGTTCGCAAATAAACAGCACGCAACTGAAGAGCCAGTTCGTGTGCATTTAGCAGACGTAGTTAAGTTTTTTTAGTAACGAAACGCAACTGAAAATGTGTGTTATCCACTGACTGAATAGTTTGTTAGTGTATTTGTACACAGTTTATTTTTCAAAAAAAAAATATATTGTCCTTGTTGTTTAGAAGGTACAAATAGAAAATACTTTCATTTAATATTGTTTGAATATTAATTTTGAAAGAATAGACTTTCTGGTTTTTTTAATTGTTTAAAAATTAAAATTGCTCAACTTACTTACATGCGGTTTTAAAAATTGAAGCTAAATTTTTTTTATTATATAATTTTGCCTTCAACTTAAATTTAGTAAATAACTAAATATCTTAAAAAATTTTTAATTTTTTCCCAATCAGGATTCGAACCATCGATTTTATAAATTAATGAATATTGACTTATTTTCGGCTTTTTGGTTCATTTTTAATTTAATTTCTAACATTAACAGCCAGTTTACAGAACACAATCTGCCGTTTAGACGAACAAAAACGTTACCGGTTTCCCTCTTTGGGTTTTTGAAAGACGAATGTCATTTTTTTTTTTTAAAAGTAACAAATGACAATTATTTCTGGTTTATGTATCGCGAATTGTATTGTCAGAAACGTCAAAACTGAGCGAAGGAAAAGTACCATTCGTTTAGTTGTTTCCAAAATTAGTTGAAAAATTTAATAAAATAAAAAAATATGGAGGTTTCAGGAAAAAAAGGTAAATATGTACTTGTGTGTTATAAAATATGTGTTTTTTAAAAGAAAATTTGTATGCATTTGTCAGCACCAAGATGACAACGGGTCTACAGTTCCAGAAATTTGTGAACTGTATGGAGGAATATCCTTATCTTGCCACAGGAACTCCCCAATTTGGAAGCAGCCATGGGAGACGGTTGCGAAAAAAAATAAATGCCTATGGACCATTAGCAAGAAGCGCCAGTGAGTGGAAAAAAAGTATTTTTTTAAAGTGCATTATTAAAATTCCAGGCTTTAATCCATTGTACGGGCACGGCTCCAAAAGAAAAAAAGTTTCCTACGGGGTGTAAAACGCAATTCTAAGCAAAAAATGTAAAGTGAAAAATTTAGAGCCAACCCCTAGTTCCGGACCTTCAAAGTCTTTATGTTTATTATGGCATATATCGAGTATTTGATGGCAGAATGGGACAATATGGATATCATTGGAAAGGTAATTTAAGCGGCTAGGTAAATTATTTTACATTGACATTCTTATCAATTGCTAGGTTAAAAAATAAATAAAATAAAAAATTAACAATTTAAAAGTTGCTTTATTTTAAATAATTGATATTGCACTTATATTTTTATAATTTCATTACCGTTTTTATAAGGAAAATTCAATACAATAAGTTAGTGAATTTTTTATTATAATGCAAGTTTGAATATAAATAAACATAATTTAATTTGTAAGTTTAGCTTTAGGTTATATCTTCTTCTGTTAATGTGAAAATAAAATCTTAAATAAAAAAATAAAACATACAAACAATAAAATAGTATATTTCTTTCTGAAATAACTGAATAAAGTTATTTAATTCGCGTTTTAAAAGAATTTATTAAAGTATATGAAAGTTTGCCGGAATTAGGTCATATAAAAAAGTGATGTTTTTAATAATAAAAATTTAAAACAAAAGTTTTTAGAAAAATTTTTGTTCTTTTCGTTTTCCTTCAATTTGACATAATGCTGTTGCAAACCATGCAACGTCAACTTTGCTTCATCATCAACATACACTTCCATGGGCTACAAGTCAAAAAATACATGGATTATTATGTAATTTAAATAATCATAATAATTAAAAAGATGTTTACGTGTTTATGTGTGAGATTGTGATTGCACGAGACTTCTTCTTTAGATGTACTCTAACTTAAAATTAAACATTTTAATAGTTGAACTTATTTTTCATTCACCAAACTGAAACATAAGACATGAAAAGTAACATAATACTGTTACTTTTCAGCTATTAAAAGCACTGTATGCTAAATAGTTTTCTTCCACATTTACCTAGTTGTTCCAACATTTTATCGCATTCATTAAGAATAAAATGCTTCAAATGCTTTAAGTTTAACTTCTTATTGCGAATCAGGGCCAATATACGTCCAGGTGTACCGACAACAATGTGAGGAGTACCATTCTTAAAACTTTCCTTCATCTACATCGTCATGAACAAACCGCCGAAAAATACTTAAACCTGAAAGAAAATAAGGAAAAAAATCACAAAAAAAAGCTGGAGGCACTTTAAAAGTATTATACATACATACATATAATTAGCACACTCACTTTAAAAATTGTTATTTATTATTAAACTTTTTTACTTATTTATTGTGTACACTTTTTTATTTTCACAAACTTTTTTTTAACAGATTGACTGATAATTTTGTTTTATTAAACTCAGCTGTTTCTTTTTAGGCGCCGAAGCAGGGTTACCATCATTTAAGGCAAAAACAAAAAAATTATATGATAAAAAGTAAACAAAAAATATTAATTAACACATTGGCAATACTACGATTTGACACACCATTTATTTATACGAAACATAACGTAAGTTAAACGAAAAAACCGAAACGTGTTTTTAAAAAAAGTATTTAACTTGACGTATTTATCTTCACACACATGACTTTTTAACCTGTTATTAGAACTTTTTTATTGCATTAAGTTATAAATTGTTTGGTACACGCAAAGAAAAAATAATTGGTTTGATTAATAAACGATATTTACCAAACTAAATAATTAAATTTTTTTCATAAATTACGAAAACAGCTGATAAAACATTTATGAGAGAAGGAACAAGTGGAAATTTATTTGTTCCGTATTCTCAATGTATGGCGTATGGCGGGTATTGCATTATAAGAAATCGTGCGGTCGATAGCGATTGCACAAATATTTGAAAAAAAAAAAAAATGGACTTATATTAATTTTTTTCGGACATTTTTATCAGAGATTAAGCTGGCATCAGTGAACAATTTGCGATCAAAAAGTCATTTTCCAAAAATTGGTGTATAGCGGGTATTGAATATAAGCCCTCGTTATATAGTATATAGTACGAGTAAATAGTTTTATTCAATATTTTGGGGAAAACAACAAGCCAAAAAATTCGTTTACTGGAAAAAAAAAACAAATCTTAAGTAGAAAAACGTATGAAACCATGAAAATAACAAATTTCAGCTACAGTCTTCTTGTCAACAAATTTAAAGAAATTTAAGTATTTACACATTGCTGGAAATGTTGGACTTATAAGGCTCATGGATTTGAAGGTTTTAAATATTTTTTTCAGCAATCAGTATCAGTCAGTATTTAGTCGGGTAAGATGGTCAGTGTTTATAAGTTTAAGTTAGTTAAATATTCTCTTCACAAAACGGCTTGTCAGCAGCATTATTTAGAATCGAAACTGATAGTTAAAAGGCGCGTGCTTCCGCTGTTTAAAAAAACTAGAAAATTTTGTTAACCATTTTCTTTGAAACATTGAGCTTCGATAAAATTAAATATTTTAATCATTTTAAAAATACCGTTATTAAAGATAAATTTGATTCGTATTTGCCTAAAATCTTCCACACAAAATGACTGACAACTTTTTCCTAATATACAAGTAGGCCTCATTGAACACGGGGGTTACGTTCCATGAAAATACCGTGTTAAGAAAAATCGTATTAAGCGATACAAGAAACCAATACAAAAAAAAGAGGGGTTACGTTCCATGGTTTTTAAAAAAAGCAAATTTTATTAATTTTAATTTTTTTTAATAATATATACATACATGTTAATTCATAGCTACGCATAAAAACAAAAATATTACATTCAATTAGCTTAATAATTCTCGAAATATTAAAAAAAAAATATTTCACGACAGAAATATTAAAAAAAAATAAAAATACATAACCATAAAATTTAATCTTCATCACTGGATAGATCTATCCGACGTGGACGTTTTTGTAGTGATTCAATGTTGTTACTTTTTTCTTTAAAAAAATCTGTTATCTTTGTCTGATCATTAGAAAGATTTTTGTAAGTTCTTTGTATGGTAACAAACATTTTTCAAGATCACTTTTAAATTTTGTTCGACGTTCAAAAGCTGTATCGCAGTTTAATAAAAATGATTCTAAATTTTTAGGCAATACAAATGCAGTCTTTAAATTTTGTAGTGTTAAATCATTGCCTTCAGCCTCATCATCATTGTCACTGCTGTCATAATTTTCCTTTTCATTACTTTCTGCCCGTTTTACTATTTCTATCAGCTCCGATTCTTCTAACTCTAGATCAATAAACAAAGTTTAAATGTCTTTACAAGTTATGTCACTAAAACCTTCACCTTGGATTGAATGCGCAAGATTTAAGACCTTGGCAGTTGCGGCTTCTAGCAGGTTGATTTCTGGTTCACTTTTCCACATCTAACGGCAATTTTTTTTTCCAACATCCGCTTAGAGTTGATTTGTTAAGTTCTTTTAAAGATTGTGATATTCGGGGTTGTCATGGAATCCAATTTTATTGGAATTGGATTTAAAACCGACAAAAAAATCGCGTTGGTGTCATGAAATCCAAGTTATCGGTTTTGTGTTCGAACTTGAAATTTTATCGGTTTTAGGTGTCATAGAATCCAATATTATCGTTTTTTTTATTGGAAATAAAACAAGAGGTTAACAGCTGATGGAATTATTTAATTAATTGTTTTTATTTATTACAGTTAAATAATTTGCAAAAATGTAAGTAAATAAAAAAGTTAAAAGTAACATACGAGTGTAAGTTTTACTTTTTACCCACTGCGGGCAAACGTAACGCTCGATAGCCACAAGCACATCGTGCAACACTGTTGATACAGTGCTTCTACCAAAACTTATACTGGATTCGTTGCCAACAGACTTCTGATAAGATCCTTCAGCTAAAAAGGGTAACTTGGCTGCTAACTGCAACACAGGTGGTATATTTGAACGTTGCAAATGTCCTTCAATAAATAAGAACTTCTCGAAAAGCTTCTTTGTTTAAACGATAAGAGGCTAGAAATCTGCACAACATTTATATGAACGGTTCAACAGTTTGCCCATACACATCAAATTGTATCAACTATTTAATTTATAATATAATTATACCAAATAAAGTAGTGGACATTCTGTCTATAATTAAGGTGTTTATATACAACGCTTCAAAAAATACGGCCATATAGAACAAATTACATTAATTTTGGGAATATCCTTTAATTTCTAAATTCAAATTATAAGCTTCTTGATATAGCGGACTTAGGAATTCAGGTTCGTTGCAAATTCCAAGCGTCTGTCTGCAACTGTTAAAAAGTATGGCAATATACATCAAATTAAATGAAGTATTGGCGCACCCTTTAATTTATAATTCTTAATATTAATACTTGTTGCTATAACGGCCATATCAATCGACATTCTGTCCAATTTGCAAGCGTTTGTTTATAACGGTTCAAAAGATAGGCCCATATAAGTAAATTTACATCAATTATGGGGGCACCGTTTAATTTTTAGATTTATTTTTGTATAATTTTTTTGTTTTTGGAAGCTATAGTAATACGCAGTCATTTTAAATTTTACAGAAGTGCCCTTTACAGTTCATAATACACGTAAAAAATATGTATGTTGTATGGGGACACCCTTTAATTTTTAAGATTATGAACTGTTTTTAAAACGGGACCAATCTGTAAGCATAATCTATCATATCACCATAAATTTTCAAAATCGGATCATAAACGACTAAGTTCTGGAGGCACAAATAAAAAAAAACTAACATTCAGCCGAATTGTGTAAACTCCTTCTTTTTTTGAAGTCGGTTTTTTTTTAACAACTTGTGTGTTTTTTACAGAACTTTTAGCAATTTTAGTACAATTTGGAAAATTTTGTAAAAAAAAAATACACTTAAAATTGTAAACAAAAGAGCAGAAAACACCTGATTCGAATATTGGTTTTATTTCCAATTGAAAATAACAAAACCGACATGTTTTCATGACACCAAATAAATCCAATATCGGATTTCAAAAGCGATAATTATCAAATCCGACTTGGATTTCATGACAACCCCGATTATCTGTACGCAGTCTTTTATAGAAAAACATTTCCAAGCATTTGCTACATCAGTTGACTTAGATTCTGTTAGATTTAAAATCCACTGTAAGGAACGCCGTACGTAGTACATTTTAAAAGTATAAATTATGCCTTGATCCATTGGTTGCAGCAATGATGTGGTGTTACGTGGAAAAAACATGATTTTAGTATTCGGATGGGTTAGATTTTGGGGATGACCTGGGGCATTATCCATTTTTTAAAAGGATTTTTTCTACTTCTGGCGCAAAACAGTTGTTAAACCAGCCTTTAAAAACTTCGTCGGTAACCCAAGCCTTTTGATTTGCTCTCCAGTAAACAGGAAGGTAGTCTTATCTACATCTTTGAGTGCACGAGGATTAGCTGACTTGTAAACCAGCATTGGTTTGACGAAAAAATCTCCGGATGCATTTCCACACAAAAGAAGTTTTATTCGATCTTTTAATACCTTACGTCCAGGACAGCTTTTTGCGTTTTTCGATATAAAAGTTTTATCCGGCTTTTTTTTTTTTTCAAAAAAGGCCGGTTTCATCAGCATTGAAAACTTTTTCTCTCGTTTGATCATTCTTTTTAATAAATCTTTGAATTTCTTTCGGGTACGTATTAGCAGCTTCAATGTCAGCAGCTGCAGACTCTGCATTTGAGGCTGTGTATGGAAATTTGTTTTTTTTTTAATTTTCAAGCCAGCCATTACTCGCAGTAAAATCTGTACTTAAATGAGGTACTCCTTGCTCCTGTAGATACCCGCAAATTTTCAAAGCTTTTTCCTTTATAATTTGTTTGCTTAATGCCTTTTTGACAATTGTCTTTAATCCATATATTTAATGCTCTTTCCATTTGCTCCATTATAGGAGGTCGCAGACGGCTAGAATATTTTAAAGATGTTGAGGAACCACCAACAACCGCTTTTCTTAAAAAAATAATAATAATAATTCATTTTTCTTTATTGTGCGTATAGAAGATTCATTCAGCTTTAAACTCCTAACACTTTCACCTTTTGATAGACGGTTTAAAATGTTGACTTCTGATTCAAAAGATATTACATTCCTTTTAAACAGCGCTTTATCGTTCATTGCCAAAATTTTTATTTTTTAATTTTTTTTTAAACAATTAATTAAACCAGAAATAGAGAGAAATATTGGTAACCAGTCAATAAACAAATGTATTGTGTATACAATTGCTTAAACGGGAAATTACCCGTTTATTAAAACTAAAAAGAAAACAGAACCAACTCTACATATAACGCTGTGAATTTATTTCTATGTTAAATGTTGCATTTCAATTACATCGACCGCTGTTAAAAACAAAGCACTTAAATATTTATGTGCAGAATGGTTTTTGTAAACCGCGCACAACCGAGGCTTTTTTAGTGTTAACCGAAAATGTGAACCAAAATTTGAATCGCGTTAGACCGAGGCCGTTTAAAAAGAGTACGTGCTAAGCGAGGCCTACCTGTATATACATACGTATATCATCCGGCACTTCTTTTAAATTCAAAAATTGTGAAAACAGAAAAAATAATTGCAATAAAACGATAATTTTCTTCTAAATCGAGGTATGGGTATGGTACCCTTAATAGTTGTAACTAAAGTTGATAATAATTTTCGCAAGTTTGAACAGAGTACTTAAGTTTCCGCACTATATAAGAGCACCTCATGTTATTTTGCAGTTGTAAACATTTTTTGCATTTTGCAGTTGTAAACATTTTTTCTTTTTGCCACTTACTTTGTTGTTAAGTCTCAGTTTTTGCTCCTTGCTTTAAGAGCTGTGCCAGACAACATAAACGCAAGCTGTATGGTGGTTTTAAACAATAACTTAAAATAAATTGTGATATTTAATTTAAAGATATGTTTGTTATTTTTTCGTTTTTGTTTTTAAATACTATAAACCAAACTGCTGTTATATATGTTTAGAAATATTGTTTTAATGTTAAATCCCCAAATTTACGATTCCTTGAAAAAGTAGATAAAAGATCTACGAAACGTCGGGAAAAATTGTAAAAAAATTTTTTTCTTATAACATAAAGATTCAGGTCTGAAAGCAATGAGTAAAACCAGAGAAATTTGTTTTGCTCGAAATGTTTCGCTGTTTCTAAACATGAAGCAAGAAACATTATTTTTGTTTACTTCGAACTATTTTTAATTCGGATTTAAATAGCATTTGCGCATGTGTAAACTGTGTGATTAAAACCGAATTGATATGTTAAGAAAAACTGTTGTCAAAGAGGTTCTTGCCTCAAATAATAAAACTTTTTCAGTAATATTACTTAATTTCGTGTCTGTACCAAAACCTACGCAACTTTGGACAAATATAGCAAAAATTATACATTTTACCTGGAGCTTTCAAAAGTTACAAAAAATGTAACAACTGTATCCAAACGGCATCACTGGTGTGGACTTTGTCTAACCAAATTATTATCGATATGAATATTACTCGTATTCTTATTTATACATGATGTTTACAATGTACACAACCAAAGGTAGATAGATGCGAAAAATGCGGATGAAGGATGTATCGATCCAGAAAATGCAGCATTACATTCTGCTAGCATCTAACTTTGCTTGTTTTCTTTGGAAAACGTCCGCATACATTTGTGAAATAATTTTTCTTTCTAAAAAAGGTTGTTAGATATTAAAGAATGAACTTAAGCCAAAATCTATTTAATTCACTAATAATATCCACAGTTAAACTCTTAATTTCATAAAAAAAATTATTTTACAAAAATATGATTTCGATTTCGTTTGAAACTTTTAATATCCTTATGAGAAAAAGACTTGCATAAAGACTGAGTATTGACTAACACATTGAAATTTCATCCTTATCCCTTCCTGGCTCCCTTTTAAAAGTAAATCGGATCACAGAGTAAAAAATGAAAACACAGTTTTACTTCATATATTGTTAGACAGTATAATCTTCAAAGACTTAACTGAAATAAACAAAAACAAAATATTTCTTATAACAACAAAGCTGTAGATAATATTCTTTAGTTCAGTGTGCAAAAAAGTACATATTAAATATGAAAAAAAGAAAAATATATACATACATATGTATATATGTATATAATTCCACCTATGATGTAATAGTATTGTACATATGTACATACTTGTAAGTGCGTGATATTTTTTTTCTTCTTAACATGCTTTGTATTATTCAACATTTGTATGTTGCTTTTAATAAATACTCAGACCGGTTGATGACATCAGACATACATAGTTAGAGATGGGAACGTGATAAATTTTTAACACACGAATAAGTGTGATCTTCTTTTGTTGGTGGTTGTAGCATGTTTACAAGACAAAATGAAGCACTTGCTGTGGTCTCTAAATCATGATTGCGAGGCATACCGTTTACACGACATGTACTACATGCTCCGCCTTAACGTCCGCACAGAAACTAAAACAATATGCAAATAATTTGTTCTAAAATTTCATTTTTTGCTTTAAGTTTTTTATTTGTACTTAATTAAATTTTTAATTATAATTAAATTACTTAGTTTTGACTTAGAAGATAAAGTTTAAAAATATGTTATTTTTTCTTAACATATATTCAAAGTAGAACACTTTTGAAGTTTCGTTTATTCCATCCCTAGTTACGGGCACAATAAAAATAGTATAAAAAATTATATATAAATAATTTTAAATGTGATTAAGCATAAATCTGCATATGGCAACCATAAGCTTTTATTAAGCAGTGACACATGTGTTAGTAAGCACATACATAGATGTACACAATTGCATACATATGTACATAATATTTACTGACATAATAATATCGCATTTTTTTTTTTTGTAGGAAAATATTTACACCAGCTTTTACTTATTATAAACATCTATACGCACATATGTGTGTATGTAACAAGAAACAGTAACGAATTTAGTAAAGAAATCATTGAATGATCAATGAAAGTGAAAACAAAACGAAACATAAATAAATAAAGATGAATACTAAAGTTGTAATTCTTGTTGTTCAACGACCAATCATATCAGTGGTGTTCACAAAAAAAAAAAAAAAAAAAAACAAAAATTAGCACAAAAAATCTAAACATATCTGTATTGGTTTCTAAAAACAAACTCTCATGTTGTTTTTGCAGTTTTTATACTTAAAGGAAATGTTTTTGGCTTTTCTAAAAATTTGGATAAAGGTTTCCTGATAAGCTGGCTTAAGCAACCAGCGAAATACGTATAGATACCTTCTTTTCCAAACCAACAAATAAATTGCATTTTTATTTGAAAATTTTATGGGATATTAGCATAATGTAATAAATAAAAAAATCTTCGTTCTGTGTAAAATCTTTAAAATTTAAAAATTTAAAATTAGGTATTATTTATGTATTCTGAAAAAGAAATTAAATGTAAAAAATCGAAATAGCACCCTTCAAATTACAATGATACTACTTTTTTATTTTTTATTTTCACGGAATTCATAATTTGGTAAGTAAATTTTTATCGAGAAATATTTTTTTCGTGGGAAAGGTATATAAAATCCAAATTTAATGCTGATGCCCCTTCATTTGTAAAGTAGTTATCGTTTGACGTGAGAATACTTTTAAAATTTTCCTTTGTCCTCACTGGACTAGCGCCGAAAAATACAAAATTTTTTTTAAATGTTTAACCCATTAAGAGCCGATGATATTTTTTGATCTAAAACTATAAATAGTATATAGGAAAGCATTAGTAAGCGAAGTCGCTGTTTGTTTTATTTATTTTTTAACTTATTTATTTTTTACTTTTTTTTATTTATACAATATTTTTTATCACATGTATATTCCAATAAACTCCTTATATATACATTTACATACTACTTTACTTAATAGAGTATAATAAAAAATAAAATAAAAAATCCTTCGGCTCTTAAAAAATTTTAGTACTTTCTGAAACACCTCTTGAAAAGCTCTTAAATAATACCCATATTGACCTGACGTCTTCCAAAATATAGTGCATAATTGCACCTTCTATGAAAAGTGCAGAAGCCCATAACTCGGAAAATATGGGCGAGCGCTAATTTTTTTTAGTATTCTCATTTTTAATTCTCTATCACCCCATATATATATATATATATATTTTTTTTTATTGAAGTTACTTCACTAAACTAGATTTGTCCCGATTTATGTTTACCAAACACACATCTCTAGCTAATGTGTGGATATTTTTTGAATTCGGAAAAAATGGATTAAAGCAGCAAAGCTAATAAGGTAAGTATATTGTTTAGGAAACAAAACTATCTAGTTCTTTGTAAATTAGAGCCGTATGTCTACAACATTTTGGCCATATACATAAAATTACATCAAATATTGTACACCCTTTAATTTATAATTTTAAATATTTATACTCCCAGCAAAAAATTTTTGAAAAGGTAATCGAGTGTGGAATAAAGCATTTTTGGCATAAGTACTTCCCAACTAGATTGCCAACTTAATGATTTTAACAAGGCATGAGACTTTTATAATCAATTACTGAGAATCGATTGCATTAATTATTGTAGAAAATACTGAGTACCATTAGTACGGTACTCTTTTTTAACATAAAGAACTAGTTCCATTAATACTTCCTTTTTTGGAAACTAATGTAATGTGTTTTGTAAGCGAGTAACAAAATATGGCAATATGGTAATGTCTGTTTTGTTGCTAGGCTGCTTACTATACAAGACAAAGTAGTTTGTGTACAACTGTTTTAAAGATAGGACCATATACGTCAGATTACATCATTTATGAAAACACCCTTTATATTCTAAGTCCAAATTCTATACTTGTTTTGGACTTAGTAATACGTGTTCGTTGTAAGTTTTACCCTTCTGTCTAAAACTGTTTAAAAGTATGGCCATATACATCAAATTAAGTGAACTATGGGTGCTCCCTTTAACTTATAATTTTGAATATTTATACTTGTTAGTATATTAGTCATACATAGTAATCGACATTCTGTTCAATTTTCTATGACGACACCTATTAATTTTCAGATTTGTTGTATTATTTTTTGTTATTAAGGGCTGTAGTGATACGCAGTTTTTTTAATTTTTAAGTAGTGTCTTTTACGGTTGTTGGGAAATGACTGAGTTCTGCAAGTTCTGAGTTCAATTGTCATAACTATTTATCTCGACTCAATACTTGACGTTTTTCTGTTTTGTGGATTTTACAACGTTTTTATTAGGTTATAATTTTAAGTAATTAGTAAACTATTTTTATAAATAATTAATTTATTTTATGACCTGTAAGAATTTTTATAAGATTGTCGCTTATAAATGTGAAGTAAAAAAAATACCATAGATGTAAAAAAATTTAGTTTTCAGTACTTATAACAAAGAAATACCAATTTAAATTAAGACTAATAACGAAATAAATTTTTTTTTCTAAAATATCTTCGTAACATCGTTTGGCATAGAAAAACTTTTTCGCCAAGTTCTGTTTTCTTCGATATCGGTACATATTAATGAAATCATTTCGATGTACAAACTCATTTTAGAGATCATCTAAAATTAAATAGGTTTTTTAAATTTTCAAGTTATCAATGATTTCATGATTTCTTTCTATTTTAACCGGCTTAAAAAAAGGAGATTATCAATTCGTCTGAATATTGCTTTTAACGTTTGTGCTTACAGAACTCAGTCATTTCCCCATACAACATTCATGTATTTAAGTGTATAAACCGTAAAAGACACCACTTTAAAATTAAAAAAAAACTGCGTCGTTTTACCAAACGTTTTTATATACATTGTTTACCAAAACCCACCTGGGCTTTCACGGATGTTTCACGGTTAAAACGTACCCCGTTGTAAGAAAAGTTTGTAATGAGCTTTGTGACTTTAAAAATGGAATCAATTTTTTTAAGCATATACATATATATGTAAATATGTATTTAAAACGTTCCATTTAAAAATATAATTCCTTACAGGTGCGAATTCGCTACAAGCAATTTTACTACAAAGGAATGGTACAACTCGCTGTGTTACTTACAATGATACAAGAGTGGCCCGACAACAAGAAGATAAAGCTGCACCTATAAGAGATGCCTTCAAGATGATAAGTGCGATCATATGGATCATATGAATCTATTACCTTAGATGATTTCGAAGTAGAATGCTTTTCACGCAGTGTAAGCCTTTAAAAACAACCAAATATGGCATACAATCTGGTGGGCATGTGATTCCAAAACTATTCATCCACTTTAAGGACAAATATACACTGGAAAAGTAACAAGAAATAATTATCAAGGCGAGTGTGTACTTGAAGAGTTGGTAGGCATGTAAAAAAACACTAGAAAAAATATCACTTGGGAGTTATTTGTCGTACAAAAGGTAAATTTATCTACTCTCTCTGAAAGTGTAATAGAAAGTGTATTAGATATTAGGAATTCTGCCGAAACTTTTCCATTAATTAGTTTGATTGCAAAAGAGGCATTAAGCATATTCTAAGGCTTTTTAACGTTGGCAATCTGATCAATTTTAGTCTGCAGCGGTAGGCTGAAAGTTGAACTAAAGACTGTCATGATAAACCTCGTAATCAGAAAAGTAGAAATTGTTTCTGAAACGATTCAATGTGTACATTATATTGTGGGTCCCATATTATTCAACCATATTCTAAAATTGGTCGAGTGATGTATATAGCTGTTTTGTTATATACGGATCAGTGAACTCTTTAGCCCACCTTTTCCGAATGCAAGAACACCTCTACCCTTTTTAACATTCATGTATACCTCATATTCATTTGGTGTTTATCTTAATTCCTAAATCCAAACAGCTATCTACCTCTTGCTACTGATGACTTCACTAAAAGTAGTAAGCATCATACAGTTTTTTTCTTGAGAAACATACATATAATTAACATTTCAGTATGCTTAATTTCATCAAGTTTTTATTGCACCATTTACGAAAGCTATTCAGGTCAGACTGGAACAATAACTGATTTGTAAGATCGGAGTAACCTAAGAAAATTTTGACATCATCTGCGTACAGTAAAATATGAGAAAATTGTATCACATTTGGGAGATCATTAATAAAAAGTGAAAATAAAATTGGAACAAGATGACTGCCATGGGGTTCTCCAGATAAAACTGAAATATCTCTGGAGGTGTTGTTTTTAAATAGGAGACGTTGTTTCCGGTCATACAGGTGTGATACAATCCATTTAAGGACATTCGTAGTGAAACTTATCAAGCTTAATTTGTGCAGAAGAAGTTTATTGTTAGCTTTGTCGAATCCTTTACTTAACTCAGTGTAAACACCATCAGTTTGCTCACCTTTGAAGAAACCCTGATTGAGTTTTGTGGTGAAATGCAATAAGTTGGTAATAATTAAACAGCTTTTACGGAAACTATGCTGATGAGGTGACAAAACTGAGGAAATGTGATGACATAAGTAATCTAATACGAGTTTTTCGAAGAGCTTTGGTACTATGCTTAGTTTTATATGATTCTCTCCAAACTTTAGGAAAATATCCATGTTTTAAGGAAATATTGTACAATGTTGCCAATGGAGCCGATTAACCTTCAGCACAATTAATATACAGCTAGAAACACCATCAGGTTCATGATTTAGGGAAGATTTCAATTTTTTTAAGCCAAGCAATACATCATCAGTACAAATAGACGGAAATAAAATTGATTGATGGGCTAAAAGTGGGTATGGATACTCACAGGTGTTGCAGTGGCAAACAAAATGAGAAAATAAGTAACAAATGGCAGCATCATCTCCTGATTCAGAATTGGCCAATTTCATAACAGAAGGAAATTCTTTCGATCTTCTTTTGGAATTTACAAATTGGTAACAAGTTAAGTTTATTATATTCGGCACGGCAGATAAAATAGTTTTCATAATCAGTAAGTGTTGAAGATTTTTCGTAAATCTTAAAGAGCTTGTTCATTTTTTTTAAGTCTAGTTAACTATATAGTTTTCCACGTGGCCCAGATTTTACTTTTTGTGCATATTTAGCAAAATAAATTTTATTGACCATTGCACTAATATCTCCGGAAAACTTGATCAAATTAGGTAACAAAAATGACCAATTCGTATTTAGTAAAATACTGTTTAACATATTATAATTGGCATTTTTATAGCAAAATACGATTTTATTGACGGTGTCACATTTTGATTCATTGCTAATATCATTATAACAGGTTAATTCGATTGTTGGATGATAATAGTCTTCAGGCTTACTAATACGAGCAGATCTGCTAACAGATCATTTCAATAGATCAAGAACTATATCCAGCAAAATAGAAAGATGATTATATGAACCATTCATTTGGAAAAGACTGATATCAGAAAGGCTATTAAAAAATTCATCAGACCAAATGTTTGTTTTTACTAGAACGAAATATGGAATATCAGGTTGTTGATTCCATATAACAGATGGTAAATTAAAATTACCAAGAACAAATATCAAATCTGTCATGTTGGCTTGCAATAAGATAGTTTGAATAATATGAAGATGACAAATGTATATCGACTGCTCAGATTTGGGAGGAATATAGGAACACGTCAGAAAAATTCTTTGACTACCAGTTTTTATTTGAACGATAGATAAAATGTTGGCACAGTATTTTACAGGATTAGCAAAATGTTGGTCGCAATTAGCATTGTTTTTTTAACACTTTTGATATAGCAGCTCTTGTGTCATTCATAATCTCCAAAGAAAATATTGGACCATAATCTGTAAGAAAATCGGAGCGAAAGCACTTCCTTGAGAAGCTTAGTGAAGACCTGTGTCATCCTCTAATATCGGTCAGGTCAAGAATATCACACATCACTTGAAGGCTTTCAATTAGGTAGTCATAAAATACATCCTGCGTATAAACTTTAAAAAGCTACGAGTAAATATATCGAGCTCTCCTGTTCGGGTGAACCAGTTACCGCTACGGACTCGGATGCTGATTTTGAAGCCGATGAAATACCAAAAAGAGATGGAACTGTCCGTATCAAAAAAGGCAAATATTATATTTGCAAGTTTACGCTAATTGCAAGAAGCCCATTTGTGAAGAGCACAGCGTTTGTCAAACTAAATTTAATAGAGTAAATATTTTTGTACCAACCAGGGTGGGTATTAGTAAACCTTAAGGAAAAACCGAAAAAGCTAAAAAACTTGTAATTAAAAATTTAATCATGTTTCTACAAATTTATAACGAACTCAACAGCTTATTCAGTGAGTCTAAATTTCAATAAAATCAAAGCAAAATTAAACAAGAAATAAAACAGGAATGGGTAAAGTGAAGGTTAAATGTTTCTTCCTTTACTTGTTTGTGCCCGCAGAACCGATTTTGTTAATTTTTTCTTTATTTTGAAAGGTTTTGCTTACAGATTGGTCATCCTTTAATGACAGTTTTAATTGGAATAATATTTAACCGTCATAGAAGGAAAATTTTTTCTTTATATACATATATAATAAATATATATTTGTGAAATAAAAATAAAAAGAGATTAATTTTATCCATTTTTAATATGGATTCAACGCCAACTTCTTGGGAAGATAATGTGCCTCCTGATAAATGTCAGGAGAGATTACCTCTGGATAGGAAAAATTTGGATGCTCTCTCTTCAATCAAATCCAGTAATAAAAAGAACTATAAATCCAAAAAAGAAAGTATTTCAAGAAAGAAGTTTGATTCTACACATCTGAGTGCAAAAGCGGTTATAGTCAAAGATGTTGGATTAAATATGGAAATTTCATCACATCACAACAAATCAGTATCCCAGGATAACCTGTCCGAAATAGAGTCTTTTCAAAACACAGATCGTTTTGAAAAGCCAATGGATGATGATTCAATTATTACCTCATCATCGGAAGATAAAGAGTTTCAACATCTACAAAAGCGTAAGCGTTGTAATAATGATATATCTAATTTTAACATATCAAATAAAAATTGTAACACTCAGACTTTATTCGATAGTAGTACACAAAATTCTCAAAACAGATTTGCTATATTAGGTGAATTAGAAATTCATCAAGAAAAGATTGTTGAGGGAAAAATTGATGTCTCAAATAGAACTAGTAATTCAAGAAAAAAAGATAAATCGTTTTGTCCACCCATATTTCTCTTTAATGTTGATATTGAAGATTTACTTAAGCAACTTAATTCAAAGAAAATTGAATATAAAATTATTAACAAAAATAGACATAAAAGTAAACTGTTTCTTAAAGATGCATTAGTTCATAATGAAATGATGCAAATACTTCGGAAAAAAAATATAGATTCATACTCATACACACCAATTGAGCAAAAACGTTTAAGCGTGGTCTTACGAGGTTTATATTTTAAGACTGATATACAATTAATTAAAAATGAAATTGATTTATTAATTCCTAATACAGTAGCGACCGTCTCGAAATTTTCCACTGTTTTTTCAAGGAAAAATAATTTTGATACCGGTCTATTTTTACTTTCATTATTGCCTGGTAAAACTTATAATGAATTAACTAGTTTAAGATACATTCTGAATCAAAAAGTTTCGTGGGAATCACCAAAAAAAAATTCAAGGGAAATACAATGTTGGCGTTGTCAGCAATGGGGTCACATGTCACGAAATTGCAATCGTCCATTTGCTTGTGTAAAATGTGATAAAAGTCATGGACCAGGAGAGTGTAAGTTTGTTTCGGATAAAGAGAATCCACCGTTTTGCATCAATTGTAAACAACATGGTCATCCCACCAATTTTAAGGGTTGCTCTGCTTATAAAAAGTATGTAAACATGAAAAAAAGAATTTTATTTGAGGCCAGAGAAAGAAATCTTAAAGTGAATAATAATGTTACTTCAGCTTTAAAGAGTAATAACATTATTACTTCGGGTAAAAGTTTTTCCAGTCTTTTCAAATCTCACAATTTGAACAAGTTTACAGATGCTAAGACTGTTCCTCCTTTAGTTAAAGAGTTTTTAAAAATTGCTAAAATACTTTGTGAACCTGAAACATTATCACTAGAGGATAAAATAAATAAATTTATACAAAACTATAAAAAAATATCATTTGATGAGGCAAAACGACAATGCCGAGATCTTCTATCTGAAGTTAAAAATATATATGATCCATAATGTATTAAACTTACTCACATTTAATGTTAGATCGCTCATCGAGGTGAGTCGAAGAGTAGATCTATTAAACATTTTAATTTATAATAACATTGATATTGCCTTTGTGCAGGAGACACACTTGAAGGATAAACACAGAGTAGCTCTTGAAAGTTATACTTTCTTTAGAGACTATAGTTCACAAGGAGTAGCAATTGTTTTACGAAAAAGTTATAAATATACTAGGATAAATATTTCAAATTTAGAAATTCCAAACGTATTTTTAGTTGTTGAAATATTATTTAGTGGTTCAATTAAAAAGGTCTTAATAGGATCAGTTTATATTCCGTGTAATTTTAACTCGGCAAAACTGACAAATGACTTAGGAATTCTTAGTAACATATCTCAAAATTTTGATGGGATTTTTATAGGAGGAGATTTCAATGCGAGACACATCTCTTGGGGTGATTCAATGTGCAACGCTAATGGAAATTTGTTTTTTAATTTTTTACAACAGAACACTTTAATTTTTGAGCGATTTTGTCATGTGGAACCAACATACCCTAATAATTCCTCTTTCCTTGATCATTTTTTGGTTAGTAAAAATTTTATAAATTCTTTTAACCAAAATTTTAAAATGTCTTCCTTACCTACATTTTCGGATCATTACCCACTTAAGCTTCAAATTAAATTGTCAAGCTTTGAGATTGTTTTGAGCGCACCGGCTACATATGTTTCTTATAAAAGGACAAATTGGGAAAACTTTAAAAATGATATTAGAAATGGAATTTTAAATCATTATCCGAGTAAGAGTAGAAATCTTATGAATGAGGAAATTGATAAACATATTGAAGATTTTACAAACACAGTGCAAGTAGCTAATAATAACCATTCGGAAATAATTGAACAGAAAAATAGAAAATTTTTAATTTCAGATGAAATTAGAAATTTGTTTAGAATTAAATATAGATGGCAGAAAGAGTTGAAAAGAATTTACCGTCGAAATTTATGTCGTACCAATCCAGATTATCTACTTTTGTCTAAACAAATTCAACTTTTAAATATAATTATTAAAAGGCAGGTCCTGTTTAGCAGGAAATTACAACAAATTAGACCTGGTCCTAATGCTCATCGACAAGTTTATAACTTAATAGGATACAAAAGGAACAAAAGTCTAAAGACTTTGTCTGTTAATGGAACTGTAATTGAGGATAATTCGTTAATATTGAGCAACTTAAAAGATTTCTTCTCAAATATTTATTCGGGTTCTGTTACAGAAAATGATTCGGAAGTTTCTAATACTATATATAATACTGTTAATGAAGTTACAAGTTTGCATAATTTTTCGGATAATTTTTTATCGTCCAACGAACAGAATTGTGAAAATCTCACAAATTTAAATGATATGTTTTTCCATATTAAATCAATTAACAATAAAAAATCATGTGGTCTAGATAAAATTTCCAATTTTCTTTTAAGAAAACTGCCAGTGAAGGCAATAGAATATTTAATGATAATTTTTAACAATTGTCTAAATAACTCGTATTTTCCAGATGCATGGAAGGTTTCTAAGATTGTTCCTATACAAAAACAATCAAACAATATTGATATAAACAACTTAAGACCAATTTCTTTACTATCGAATTTGGGAAAAGTTTTTGAGAAAATTATTAGAGGAAAAATGGACAATCCATTTACTGAACCATACATTCCAGATCTTCAGTTTGGTTTTAAAAAAGGACATTCTACTACTGATGCTTTATTAAAGTTTCAAAATGATATAGTTTGCAATCTTCGTAAACGTTATTGTACAGTGGCAATTTCTTTGGATGTTGAAAAGGCTTTTGATCATGCATTGCACAACGGAATTCTCTTTAAGATGATTCAAATAGGATTTAGTCCAGCTACAGTTAAACTCTTTCAGAGTTTTTTTTCAAGAAGAACTTTTTGTGTACAGTTTAATAATGAATTATCTAGTGTTGGATACGTTAATTGTGGTGTTCCCCAGGGTTCAATTTTGGCACCGCACCTTTACAACATTTTTATGTTTGATTTTCCTTATACATCACTAGACTCTACTGGTATACTATATGCTGATGACTCTCTTCTGTATTCCCATAGCGAATCTCCAATTAATGCTCTTAGACAAGTTTCGAATCACCTTCAACTTGTTAAAACCTTTTATGGAAATTGGGGAATAAAATTAAATATTTCTAAATGTAAAGCTATATGTATCCGCAATGCATCAGGAAAATGTAAAAATTTTGTTGTTCCAGAGAGTAAAAGTCTAGCTTTGTTTCTGGATGGTGTAGAAATCCCCTTCGTTAATAATCTAAAATACCTTGGTATTACCTTTAATAATCTTCTTAAATTTAATAACCACGCAAGAATTGTTTTAAAAAAATCCTATAAGATTGTAGGTGCATTCTCTAAGATTTTATATAACAAAAACATATCAACTAAAACTAAGCTTCTTTTATATAAGACTAGTATACGGCCGGTTTTCTTGTATGGTTTTCCAATATGGTTTAGTGTTTCTCCTATTATAGTGAGAGAAATGGAAATACTTGAAAGGAAAATTTTAAGATGCTGCATTGGGAAAAATTTTGCCTTTTTAAATAGGCGTTATTCAAATTTTTATATCTACTCTCATTCAAAAATAACTCCTATAGGTTTGTATGTGTGTGATATCTTGAAAAAATTTATAAATAGATTAGAAGTACATCAAAATAATAACATTAAAGAAATATTTGATATACAAAGAAATTTTGATTGGTGTAATACTAATTATATCTCGCCTATCGGTTTTAGCAATGAAGAATCTGTCAACTTTAATTTAAATAATAATTTAAGACATCACTTTTTTACAAAAAGTACCCACGGTACTCACAGAGGATAGTTTGTTTTTGTTTTGTTTATTATTCTTATTTTAATTTTTATTTTAATGTAGATGGAAGTAAATTTAAAAGATTTATACTCTTTAGTTATGTTAGCCCCGGGAGCAAGGGCATATTTCCTTTTTAACTTATATAGTTTTCATTTTATGTACAATTTCATGTTAAAGCATGGTGCTGTGTCAAATATACTGCTTTTAAGATAATACATTATAGTCTTAAGTTTTCCTGGTTTCACTTTTAATTATAAAAATAATATTTAATTTATTGTAAGAAAAGAAGGCTCAAATAAATGTAAATTGAAATTGACAGTTTTAATTTTTAAAATTAAAGGGTGTCTCCATGCAACATATATGTTTTTTACGTGTATATGAACCATAAAAATAACCACTTTAAAATTAAAAAACAAACTAAAGTTTCCAATAACAAAAAGTAATACAATAATATATCTAAAAGTTAAAGGGTGTCCCCATAGGTGATATAAATTGTCTTATGTCACTTATGGGGCTTATCTTTTGTTCTGTTATAGAGAAACGCTAGCAAATTGGGCAGAATGTCGATTACTACGAACGTTATAATTACAAGTACAAATATTTAAAATTAAACGGTGCCCCAATTGTTTATTTAAATTTATGTTATGGTAATGCTTTTGAACCGTTGTAGACAGACGTTTTAATTTACAAAGAACCTTTATTGCTAAGTCCGCTATTACAATTTGACCTATAAGGGCCATATTTTTGAATCGTTACTATACAAACACTTCAAAAGAAGATAGAATTTGTCTGATATAATAAAAAATATAACAGTTACAGATAAACACTTGAAAATTAAATAGAATGTGATTTGCTAGAGGAGGAAGAATTTTTTATAAGCGAATTGAAACTTCTAAAGCGCAAGTCATAAGATGTGAAGAGGACGTTGATAAATTACTGCTGAGTGCTACAACTTCTCAACCCTGGAAACGCAGATCGATGGCCAACAATAATACCACTGCATAACACGATGAAGTTACTGATGATGATAAGGAATCGTATGCTTCTCCCTCCTAATGAATGTAATCTTTAATAAGATATGTTGCTTTATTTTTTTTCTCTTTTTTATGATTAATAATCAATAATCAATTTAAATACTTCATTTCTGAATATTATTTCTATTAACATTAGAAGTGTTTCGTCAATTACCAAATTTAATAATATTATTGCTATTCAAGAGACTTGGTTTGATGAAAATTTAATACGGCTCTTTTCTCTTCCTGTATACTCTGGCATTCATTGTTGTAGGAGTGATGGATATGGTGGGACATCATTATATGTTAACAATAACTTCAAATTTGTTGCGGGACAGTTCAAAAGCGAGAATTTCATTGATTTTATTTCTATTTCGCTGCAAAATTTCTTTATTGATAACAAATATCTCTAAATATAATATCTGTATATCGGTTCCAAAAATGTATGATTGATCAGTATTTAAATAAAATTGAAGAATTCATGGAGGCTCATGCACAAAACCCTCTTATAATGGTTGGAGATACGAATATTGACGCATTTCATAACCAGCAATATCCAGATTTGAAAAACATATGTCTTAATTATGATTGTTACAGCTGTCATTCTCTTGTAACAAGACCCAGCAGTCAAAGTTGTATAGATCATGTTTTCAGTAATATTTATGGGAAGATACCTGTTGATTCAGTGGAGTGCTCATTGACAGATCACAATATTATTTGCTGTAAAATAGAAAATAACTATGTTGCAAGCAAATACATTGAAACTGACAAAATTCAGTGTGACTTTAATAAGGTCAAAGAGTACCTGCAAAATAATTTAAGTAAAATTAATACAAATTGTAATTCATCAGACTTAAATGAAAATATGATAACTTGCATCAATGATGCTGTTATTAAATTGTCAACTTGCACTAAAACCAAAACAAAACTTCGGTTTGAACTTTGCCCGTGGATAAATAAAAACTTACAAAATTTGATATTATATAAGCTTAAACTACTTATTAAGCGACGAAGGTCCAAAAATACTAAAATTGATGAATTGTTGAAAAAGATAAGTAGAATTATAAAATTGCGAATAAATTGTCAAGGAATGATTATTATAATGACAGTTTGAAAAGAGCAGAAGGAGATGCGAAGAAGTGCTGGAAATTTTTAAACAACATGCTGTGATTCTTGATGATCGTGTCAAGGCTAATGAGCTAAACCACTATTTCGTGGAATCAGTAAAAGATTTGAGGAACAATATAAAAGTATATCCCAGCGATGATTGCAATCAACTTAGAACATTACCCCGTAGTTCTGGTATATTTTCTTTTGAAGCAGCCAATACTGAAGATTTGGAAACTATTATAAATAATTTGAATGTCAAAAAATCAACTGGCTATGATGGAATTTCACCTAAATTAGTAGTTAAATGTAAAGAAATTATATTACCAATGCTACTTACCATTTTTAATAAAATTATTAATTCGGGCATTTTCCCTGGTTGCTTAAAGATCAGTAAGATTGTACTCATCCCAAATTTGCAAATGCTTCTACGGTAAACAAGTTTCGTCCAGTTGCTCTTCTATCGATTATTGATAAAATATTTCAAAGGCTAATGTACCAACAACTTTTACTGTATATTGAAAATAATAATTACATATACAAACACCAGTTTGGATTTAAAAAAGGTTGCGGAACAAAGGAAGCAGTTGTGAATGTAGTTAATTATATGTGTAATGGATTGGATGCAGGTGCAAATGGTGTAACTGGCCTTTTCCTGGATTTTAGTGAAGCTTTTGATCTAGTGGATGATAAGATTATGCTACAAAAGTTGAATATTATGGTGTAGATGAAAGAGGGATCAACTTGCTTGAGAGTTATTTTAATAATCGGAAGCAGTATGTAGAAGTTAGTCAAGTTAAAAGTGATATGGCCAATGTTGATATATCCTTGATTTTTGAGTTTGCTCGACTAAACAAATTGGTACTTAATGCAGATAAAATTAAGCTAGTTCGATTCAGGCCACATGCTGTTACTAATAACTTCAACATTAATGTTGATGTTAATGTCATTTACGAAACAGATTTTGTAAAGTATTTAGGAATAACGTTACAAAGGGATATACACATACGTGAGCTGAAATGAAAAGTAGCTCCAGCTTTTGGTGTATTATATAAAATGAAATATAAACTTAATGAAAACACAAAGCTTTTGTTATACCATTCCTTAATACAGAGTCACCTAAATTATATGGCTTCAAAAATACAACAATGCTAAAAACACTGCAACACTTACAAAACAAGTCGCTAAAAGCAGTATATAACTTGCCTATGAGATTCCAAACTCTATCGCTTTATCGAGACGTCTGTAAAACAATTTTGGGTTATATAAGTATCAAGTCCTGATGTATATATTTAAATCCTTGCACAACATTGGACATCGTACCACACAATTTAATCAGAACCAAAGGATTTTTAATACTCGAAACCAACAAAATTTATGGACATCAAGGTGCAGATTATAAATTAATAAACAACGTATTCAATATATGGGTGTTGCTGAATACAATAATCTTCCTGTAATTTTGAAAAAATGTAACAGAATTTTTGTTCTCAAAAATCATCTAAAAGAATTTTTACTTGATAATCTTAAAACGCTTTTAATGTATTTTTTTTTCTGACTTCAATACTTGTTTTACTTTAAAGTTTGCTATAATATGCATTTTATAATTTAATAATTGTACATGTATTTATAATTGCCAACTTGTCTCAGTAATGCCTTAATGACGCTGAGACCAATAGAAATTTGATTTAATTGTACATGAATGTTAATAAAACTAAATAAATAAATAAAAAAATGTCCATTACTATATGCAGTACATTAGCAATTATAAATAATTAAAATTAGAAACTTAGGGGTGCCCTAATAGTTGAATTAATTTAATGCTTATTAAAATAAAAAAATTTTGTTTTACTGTTATGTCATTAAATGAAACATGGTTTTAAGTTTATTTGCTTTGAAAGCAATTTTTTTTTTGATGAATAATTTTTTTTAAATTTCGCTTACAAGTTTTTATTGTCTATTTATTAGTGATTTCATAATTTCAACCTCAGGATGCTTAGTTAATAATTTTTGATAAAAAATAGTTTAGTTGGATTTCAAGAGTTGCGATCATAAGTTACCCTATTACGTTTTTAAGACTTTCAAATATCTGTATAATAGGCCGTTGTCTATAATGCAAACTGAATTGAAAATATGTATTAAAAACTATTTGTCATTTGTTGTGTGTCATTTCAAAACAAAATACATTATATCATAATATTTGCTTGTGTAAAATAAATAAAAATGACTTACACAGCCAATGTCGATAACGTTAGCGTGAATAAACGTAATCATAGAAGTAGTTGTGAGTGAGAGTGCATGAGTAAAATTCTTAAGTTATATGTTCTCAAATTTAAAAAAATTTAAAATGCCCAAAAACCCATTCCAACTCACGCTGTTAAATATTCCAAGTATGGAGAACTATAGAAGGACACCTCGCTAACAAATCCAATTCATTTTGATTTTGCCATTTTTCGTTGCTTCCATGAAAACTACAGTTTGGATGCATAAACGCACATTCTCTATTTTCTGTTTGAATATGTATGTATGTATGTACCGTGTTCATGCTTATAAGTATGCATGATTGTACATAAACACATATTTTATCGACAGATTTAACAACTAAAAAATATCAGTCGTTTATTTAACGATTAGCAACAGCGAATATCGTTAAAAAGCTACTGATTAGCTAAATCGACAATTTTTTTGTTAAGTCAACCAACAGATAATCGTTGAAAAAGAGTAGCGATTCGCACTACAGGAGCTCATATGTATTTATGTTATTTATTTTACTTAAAGCATTAAAAGAAAATATTTTACTGACTTTGTATCAACTACTCGTAAATATAAGAACTTCATCCATAAACTTGTGGGTTAATAAAGTTTCGTGTAAGTAAGTTCTCTCAAAAACACAAGTGGATTTTCGGAAAATCCACACAAAAATTTACTATTGGCACATCAATGTATTGCTTTGTTTCAGCAAAACATATCTTATGAACAGTGTTGCCAGAAAATTTCTGGGTCTTGTTTCCAATTAGACGAAGGATATCCCCAAAAATTCACATTTCTAAACGAAAATCCTCAATTTTGTCCCCAAAAACAAACAATTTAAAATACGCTTCTTTTTTTAAAAAAAATAATTTCATCGTGATCTTCTTCAACTCTTTTTGTAAATTTTTTCCGATTTAACACTTTTTATCATTGCTTTAGGAACCTTAAACTTATACCAGCAGATTTTATAATTATTTTAACTATTTATTCTTGAATTATTTATTTATTGAATTATTTATTCTTATAAGTCATTCCAACATTTCATGCTCTTTATTTTGGTTTTCGTAGTGCACGAAAATATTCTTTCTACAAATGCATTCCTTATTGGCATAATTAACAGATTGAACACAGAAGCAGCGATTTTACGAAAGAAATAATTTTCAGCATTATCTTCGTGTTCGTAAACTATTGAGCAAAAGCCAAAAATGTCTTTGCGCATGGAATTTTTTGTGCTTAATGCAAGTTTTGAGTCCATGGATGTTTTTAAAATTATTTACACTGAATCAAAATTTTTCCAGTTTTTAATATTCTTAAACTGTTAATTTTTGAAGAATTCGTAGTTTTTCATATTTCCGTGTATTCTTTTAAGCCCTTCTTTGCTACTACAGTTAAGTGTTGCAAACAAATTTCTTTAAAATCAATTTGGTCCGAAAGTGGTAACAAGCGCGATTCCTTAGAATATAATATGCCAACATCTATGTCGATGATATCCAAATAATTCTTCATGACTAATTTTGAACAAATTGGCATAAAAAGTAACATTAAATGCTCATATCCAGAATATATGTAGATCGATATTATCACGTTGAAATGATAAGTTGACCGCATTAACTTCATTTATAATTGGACTTAAAAAACTAAATACATTTTATTAGAATTGATATTAAACTCGGCGGACAAATGTTTTGTTATTTTATCATTGGTATTTGTAGGAATTATTTGAAAAGGATGTTGTAACTCAATCCATTGCTCCAAGACTCTTTACACAGCCATCTGTTATTTGATATTTGCACAAGTTTAATAAATTTAATGTAATTTAACAAATCAAATACTTGTTTATTTTTAATTCTTTCTTCACAAGAAACTCGACAGAGTTTGGGATTGATTTTGCCGCTTCCGAGCTGCATATGTTTAGTGATTAACAAACGCATTTAACTAATTGAATAGAACGATTTTCCTTTTTAAGCAAAACATAGACTTTTTTGCATTACATATATTGCTTGCACTGTAAGTACAAGCAGTACAACGTACAAAAATATTTAAACCACTATGTCGTGTCTATGTTATTCGACTAGACAGGTAGAAGAAACATTCAAAATATAAAATTCATTGCAAATAATTCAAAGTGCTAAATAATAAAAAGCTAAGAATGAAAATTCCCCCAAAGCCCTCGCCACGAATTTTTGTCCCCTGTCCCCATGCTCCGTCGGAACTGAGTTAACTTTAAATTAACTTTACGCTAACTATTTCGGAACTAGTGCTGACTACCATTTGGATTACTTTTCAATGTAATTAACTACCTATTTTAACATTGCCATGTTCTATGCGGTAGTCAATTATCCGACTCTGCATTAAATTACAACTAACTTAAAGTTAACTTTCCAAAAGTTAGCTTTGAGTTAACTTTCTGTAGCTAGCTGCAACCAACTTCTTTAATGTTGGCTATAAATCAGTTTTTTTTTTAATAAACTATAAGTTAGATTTAAGTCAACTAAACGTGAGTAGCTTAGATGTAAGTTGGAAACTAACTTTTTGCAGTTAACTGCAATCTAACTATTATTTAGTTAGTTGTCGTTTTTGTTTTTGAAACTAAAATAATTTATTAAACAATGTTTAAATATCAAAATGAAAATTTATTATATATATTCTTACGAATAATTAAATCTGGCAATTCAACTAATGGTGTGTTTATAGAATAACAAAACCACAAGTTAGCCAACAAAAGCTGAGCAGCTTCAATGGCTGCGTGGGTAGAGGTGCGTACTGCAAAACAGGGGGTCCGAATTCGATACCGCATTCGGACATGCGTGCAACGAAAAATAATAATTGTTATAATGTAAATAAAATTAATAAAACAACAGTACAAACCTCCCGAGAGGCAGAAGGCAATTATTGTGTAAAGCCATGGCAGACAATTTAGTGGAGACGTCTAATTTAATAAAAGGAGTAACAGATAATTGTCAAGAAGCCCTTTATAATTAAAAGTAAGACGGTAGCGGTTGCGCAGGGAAGTGTATCATTATAACAACAACAAAGTGTATGGCAGACGTGTGTTGTGGATATTGGATTAAAAGGGATGACTGGCTTGGAGAAAAAGGAGTAGTGGAGATGTCTGTGAATGGTTAAGGTTACTAAACAAGACATCGAGTAGTTCATGTCTCGCCGGAGTAACACAGTAGTGTAGCGTGGATGGCTGCGTTTGTGGTGATAACGCATGTTTAGTAAATACGAGACCAAGGGTTCACAAGACCGGTAGGATCGAGAAGTATAGCCAGAGAAAGCCATAAATTTCGAAGACAGAATTTAGCCACAGTGGTATTTGCAATCAAAAGAATCCGTACGTTTGTTCTGTTCTAAGAGGGAAAAACGTAACAATATATTACTGTGGGGAAAGCATATCCATATGGCCGTTTCGCCAATGCTCATATAGCTCATCAGTGGATTTTACCCAAATTTTGTATGAAAAACCTATGAGTCTTTTTATATCAAAAGCCAAATCGATTAAATGAGAACTTCAAGAACTTCATTAAATCAACAAAGCAAAAAGTCAGTAAAAACTCGAAAACGTTTTACACAAAAACACAGTAAACACTCAATATAACTATTTTTATTTTTTCTTTCATATGGATATGCTTTCCCCACAGTAATACATTTCATTTTGTATTTTTTAATAATAAATATTTCATGAGAATATTATAAAATATTGATATTTAAAGGAATCAAGCACGATTAAATTACATTAACAATTTTTAAATATTTTTTTGTATTTGAAATATGTTAATATTTTAAATATTTTGTTGTAATCTTAGCTATTGCCAGTTTTAGGCTAACACTGAATTTTATTGAAGAACATTTGATTTTTCAATTTCTTAACATTGGAAAGCAATTTTGTTACCTCTGTGTTACCTTTTATACTCTTCACCACAAAAAATGGGAAAAGGGTATATATAAGTTTGTCATTCCGTGTGTAATTTCTACAATATCCATTTCCGAACCCATAAAGTATATAAGTATGTTCTGACTTCTTATGCATAGCGAAGTCAATTGAGCGATGTCCGTATGTCAATCCATCAGATATAGTGTCGAAAGAGGTGCGATTGCAAATCAGCATGATCGGTCAATGTACTTCAAGACAGCAGGTAAAGCACCACGCCTACCTCTAATTTCTCATGTCATTTGGACAATAAAATGGTTATATATGGAGACTTAAAAAATAAGAAAGAAACATCTAGTGAACAAATTGGCGCTCGCCCATATTTTCCGAGTTACGGGGCTCTGAAATGTTCAAAATTTTTAAAATATCATTATGGGTATCATTTTAAAGCTTTTGAAGATATCTTTAAGGAAATACAGTGGACCCTCGGTTAATGAACGCCCCGCATAACGAACATTTCGCATAACGAATACATTTTTTTGGGAAAAAAGTTTCGCTTTACGAACGAAGTCTCGCATAACAACCTAAACAGGGGAAACCCCGAATTCACATTATTGGGCTGTCTGCGTTTAGCTTTTGCTTCATAGTTCAGAATTTTGTTTTATTTTAGTGCAGAATTGTTCGTAAAATTAACAAGACGTGTTGAAACATACAAATTTTTTATTTTTAATTTTGCTTTTATAAAAATTGCAAAATAACTAACATAAAATGCCCTCAAAAAAAAATTCGGAAAAGGAGAAAAATACAAGGACCAAAATAACTATTGAAATGAAACTCAAGATCATTCAAAAACATAAAGGAGGTTTGGGTGTGGCTGATTTAGGACGTGCGTTCAACTTGTCGAAATCAACGATTTCTACTATCCTCAAGAATCAGGACAAGCTTGAGGTGCTAAACGCTTCAAAGGGAGTATCAAGAGTTTCTTCGCAACGACCACAAATTCTCGATGATGTTGAAAGATTGCTTTTGATATGGATTAACGAAAAGCAAATGCAAGCTGACACAATTTCGCAGAATATAATTTGTGAGAAGGCTAAAACGATATTCACTACTCTGATTGAAAAGTCGCCAGGAACATCAACAGCAAGAAGGGAAGACTTCAAAGCAAGTAAGGGGTGGTTCGAGAATTTCAAAAAACGTACTGGTATTCATAGCGTTATAAGGCATGGTGAAGCAGCAAGCTCAGACGCTAAGGCTGCCGAGAGTTATGTAGGCGAATTCAAGAAGCTTGTGGATACTGAGGGTTACTTGCCCCAGCAGGTGTTTAATTGCGACGAAACGGGTCTTTTTTGGAAAAAGATGCCCAAGCGAACTTACATAACAGTAGAGGAGAAAGCAATGCCCGGCCATAAGCCAATGAAAGACCGCCTTACTCTGCTTTTTTGTTCCAATGCAAGTGGCGACTTGAAAATAAAACCGCTACTTGTCTATCATTCAGAGAATCCACGTGCCTTCAAAAAGCATAATGTTGACAAGAGTAAGCTAAATGTCATGTGGAAGTCGAACAGTAAAGCTTGGGTGACACGTGTTCTTTTTACTGAGTGGATCAATAATGTTTTTGGCCCCTCTGTGCTGAAATATTTGATTGAGATGGATTTGCCTCTTCGTGTCCTGCTTATTATGGATAACGCTCCTTCACATCCACCAAGTTTACAAGATGAACTCATTGAAGAGTTTAAATTCATCAAAATTCACTTTTTGCCACCTAATACAACCCCATTGCTTCAGCCCATGGATCAGCAAGTGATTTCTAACTTCAAGAAGCTTTACACAAAAGAACTTTTCCAGCATTGCTTTGACGTGACTGAAAAAACAAATCTTACTCTAAAAGAGTTTTGGAAAGATCACTTCCACATTGTTGCCTGTCTCAAAATTATTGATAAGGCATGGAAAGGCGTTACTAAGAGAACACTCGAATCTTCCTGGAAAAATCTTTGGCCCGACCGCTTTGCCGAATGCACATTTGAAGGACTCGACGCAGTATCTACGGATCCAATAACCAACGAAATAATATTTTTGGCTGACCGTATTGGGCTAGAGGTGGATGGAAATGACATCGCTGAACTTGTGGCAGAGCACAGTGAAGATCTGACTACCGACGAGCTTATAGAATTGCAATGTGATTTACAACAAGATGTTAAGAAGCAAACTTTATCAGACGAGGAGATAACCGAAGAACAGCAACCGTCTAGTGCAATCAGAGAAATGCTCAAAGCATGGGAGTTTGTGGCATCATACGTTAAAAAGCATCACCCCAGTCAGACAGCGGCAGTACGTGCAACAGAATTATTCAACGATAATGCTGTGTCCCATTTTGAACAAATTTTGAAGGGACGTCAGAAACAAACGACTCTATACAGTTTTTTGCTTAAAAAAACTAGATACTAGGTACTAGGTTTCTTTCAATAAAAATTCAAATTGAAACATATAAGACTGTATTTTTTTTCGACCTGGAACGCATTATTTTAGTTTACATTGATTCTTATAGGAATAATGGTTTTGCTTAACGAACGTTTTGCATAACGAGCAAGATGCTAGAACCAATTGTGTACGTTAACCGAGGGTCCACTGTACTAAAATTTTTAAAAATGTTTAACCCATTAAGAGCCGATGTCGTTTATATGTAAAATTATATATATGCTGTACCAAAATTTTTTTATTTTTTAATATTTGCTTTTTTGATTGGAATTGCTATTCTAAACTACATTTACATAGATGGTGAAGCGAATATAAGATGTGGTATAGCCGAATATAGCACTCTCACTTGTTTCTTATTTAAATCAAAAGGTAATGTTCAGAAGGACATTTTTATTTTGGTTATTTGGCGAATATCAAATTAATTATACAAGAAACTATTCATGACGAAATCATACACCTAGTGATAGCAGTGGCGATATCAATTATTTTCGCTGCTGCTCGAAATGTTAAACTTTGTATAAAATATCGACTCGGTGGTTTTATACATGGAGTTAAGGCGAATTGATAGTAGGTGACTGCGTTAGCTTTAAAACTAATATGCCCTTGTAAGTAAAAAGCAAAGTAAGTAATTTTGACATTAAAACAAGTAATAGTGCTATATTCGGCTATGCCGAATTTATGCACCCTTTACCATATATGTATGATATTCCCTTGAATAGTTTAAATAAAAATCGACATAAGAATTGCTTTCCTACTGTTGGTCTTATTTCCTCTTCGTCGAACATATTAATAAAAATTAAAATTGTTTCTCCGTATGTATTCGAAGAGTAAAATTTTATTTCTAATTAAATTTACAAAAATGCCTAATGACTTAACTTGATACGCATACTAGATTTTTTTGAATTTTTTAAACAAAGTTTTTTTCTTATAGATTTAAAAATAGGGTAACATAAAAATTAAAGTAATTAGATACTTAATACTTGATGTTTGACAATTTTCAACCTTTACTCCTACAGTACCATAGAGTTTTTCTGTACAAAAAAGTTTGTTTTTCTTAAGTAAGTTTTGCTTAGAGTTGTTGTCCCAGCATAGTAAATAAAAAGGTTTCTGTATCAAGTAAAAGTTACCAATTTTTTCAACTTTATTATTATTATATAAAAAACACAACCACTTGCAGGAATACAAACGGAAGTTGAAAAAAAGATATGGAAGGATATGGACTGTTCTTGCTAATCGATTGGAGTACTTAAATTTTCTTTAGCTCATCTAATGCGTTAGCAAAGTTAAAGCACAAAGTTATTTTTATCTCAATTTAAGTAACAATATATTTTTATAACTTGTCAAGTGTGATCAAAGTTTTGTAAACAATTTGGTTTCAATAATGTCTTCAAATAAATATTCAAAATAACTTTTGTATTTTTGTATAAATGGTTTGTTTTTACTTTTATTTTGCAGATTTCAAGTTGGTTCCATATATACCTATATTGGCGAAGTATGTGTGTCAATGAATCCCTACAGACAGCTTAACATTTATGGTCCAGAAACCATAAAAAATTACAAAGGACGAGAATTATTCGAAAATCAACCGCATATTTACGCGATCGCTGATGCCGCTTACAGAATATTAAAGCAGCGTCATCAGGATACCTGCATTTTGATATCAGGTGAATCTGGTGCTGGTAAAACAGAAGCGTCTAAGATCATAATGAAATACATTGCAGCTGTAACAAATATTCATGGACAAAATGAAATCGAAAGGTGAGTAGAATCATAATAATTTTGTTACGTATGTTTAAATGTATATTCTTATAGAAAGATAGTTAAATACTTGACAGGTTCAAAATAAGCTTCCACACATTTCAGTTAAAGCAGGATAAGTCCTTTAGATTTGTTATTAAGGGTCTTCACCATTCGTCGCCGACGGGAGATATTAACGCAGAACTATTATCGCTAGGTCATCAAGATCTATTACCAATGCTAAAAGTCGTGTTACAAAAGAGCCACTTTCTATGTTTTTTATTAAGTTACATCCAAACAGCAATAATAAAGAAGGTTGTGATATCAAATCTATAAATAATGGGCTTGTTAAAGTAGAGCCACCCTTTACATCCAATGATTTGGCACAATGTCGCCGCTGTCAATTATATGGACACACTAAATCGTATTTCAAAATACCATTTAGATGTGTGAAATGCGGAATGAATCATTTCACATCCAATAAACAAAAAGATTATTAAATTGTACTTATCATAGTGAACCACATCAAAGTAAATATAATATATCATATTCCGAAGGATTAAAAACAACTAATTCAAACTATAATCATCGCTTAGGAAAATATGATGGAAAATTTCATGAACATTATGACTATGTTATTGTCTTAGCTATGCAAACAAATTTAGGAATATTGATATGGAATGCGAATAGTCTTTCTAACCACAAAAGCGAAGTTCAAGCTTTTCTTATTAATAATCAAATTAACATCCTATTGGTCTCCGAATCTCATTTTACGGACAAAACCTATTTTAAAATAAAAGAGTACAATACTATTTATGCAGATTACCTAGATAATAGAGCACATGCTAGTGCAGCCATATTAAGAAAAGATGTTTTCCAAAAATTATAACAGGAGGTGATTTTAATGCCAAACATCCATGGTGGGGATCACGTCTCTCAAATCCAAAAGGAAAAGGACTGTATAACTGCATAGCAAAAAATCACTATTTTACTTTATCTACTGAAAGAGGCAAACATACTGTCAACCTTATCCTTCAAGGATACCAGATCTTTTGGATTTTGCATGTTTTTACTAGATTATGACGATCTGAGTTCTGACCATAGCCCAATAATAGTAACATATAGCACAATTTTCATATCTGAAACTAAGCCGTCCAATATCGTAAATAACAAAGCTGATATTAACTTTTTTGAATCTGGATAGAAAACAAACTTAATCTAAACGCTTCTCTTTAAAATTACTGTGAAATATATGATGCCGTAGAAACGTTGAATAATATAATATGTGAAGCTGCTTTCTTAGCTACTCCACAAAACCCACAAAGAGTACTTGTTCAAATATCTACTAGAATAAGAGAATTAATAAGAAGCAAGTGTATTTCACGGGGTCCATACAAAAGAACTAGAAGCCCAACTGATAAAACAAACTGGAATAGAGCTTGAAATTTGTTTAAAAAAACGCCTTAACGAGTACAAAAATTAATCGGTAACAACGTATCTTAGATCTCTAGATGTGAATAGGACTGATGAATATAATCTCTGGAAAGCAACAAAATACCTTAAACATCCAGTGATGCGAAACACTCCCATAAAAAAAAAAGAAAATAGCGAATGGAGTAGATCTAATACTTGCAAAGCTAATGAATTTTAAGACTATTGAGAAAACATTTACTCCCTGTAACATGTGCAGCACCTCTGAAGAGAACGAAATTATGAACTTTCTTGACTATGGTAGGAAAACTGAACAAATCAAAAAGTCCAGGATATGAATTTATTAACGCAAGTGTAGTAAAACTAGTACCAAAAAAAAAAGTTAAGCATATTTAACCACCATACATACAGGGTGTTTTTTATAGACGTATAGAACTTCGAATTGAAATAAAACACAAGAAAATCGTTTTAATGTCCATCAATTTGGCTTTATTGGAAGGATAATTTTATGCCATTAATGTTTAAATATGATTTCGGGCATGTGGCCGCCGCGGCTGGCTCGAATAAAGTCAATTCTACAGGTCCAATTTTCAACCACTTTTTTGAGCATGTGGGGCCGTATGTTGGCAATAACGCCACGAATGTTGGCTTCCAAGTCCCCTAACGTTTCTGGTTTGTTGGCGTAGACGAGCGACTTCACATATCCCCAAAGAAAATAATCCAATGGTGTCAAATCGCACGATCTTGGTGGCCAATTGACAGGTCCATTCCGCGAAATTATGCGCTCATCGAATGTTTCCTTCAATAAATCGATTGTAACGTGCGCTGTGTGGCATGTAGCGCCGTCTTGTTGGAAACACAACTCATGCACATTCATGCCATCCAATTGGGGAACAAAATAGTCGGTTATCATGGCTCTATACCGGTCTCCATTAACGGTAACTGACTCTCCAGCATTATTTCGGAAGAAGTATGGCCCAATGACTCCACCAGCCCATAGAGCACACCAAACAGTCAGTTTTTGTGCATGTAATGGCGTTTCAAGGGTCTCATGTGGATTCCCTTCACTCCAAATGCGGCAATTTTGCTTGTTGACGTAGCCATTCAACCAAAAATGAGCCTCATCACTGAACAAAATTTTGCTATGAAAATCAGCATCGAGATCAATCTCATTTTCGGCCCAAACACCAAAATCACGACGCATTGCATGGTCTCGCGGCTTTAATTCTTGCACAAGCTGGATCTTGTAAGGTCGCAAGCCAAGATCTTTGCGCAAAATCTTCCATAAAGATGATGGACAAAGCTCTAATTGCTGTGCACGGTGGCGAATCGATTCATTCGGGTCCTCTTCAACACTTTGCTCTATAGCGGCAATTGTTTCTTCGGTGCGCACTGTTCGACGTCTCTGCGGATGCGTATTATCACATAGAGTAAACGTAGTGCGAAAACGATCCATGGTTAACCGAATTAATTGCTCTGATGGCCGATTATGTCGACCATAAAATGGACGGAGCTTGCGGTAAACTTCGCGAACTGAACCATTATTTTCGAAATAAATTTGCACGATTTGCAAGCGTTGTTCTTTTGTCAACCTATTCATGATGAAATGGCAAACCAAACTAAATATTAATCACTTGACAGCTGACAAAATGGCCGCCAGTTAAAAAAGTGATGCCAACTTAAAGTTCTATACGTCTATAAAAAACACCCTTTATATAACTCTATATTGTGGGTAAATTACTTTCGTCCCAATGGAAATATGCCAAAATCATAATGCTACTTAAACCAAATAAAAGAGAAAGTGAAGTATCCTCTTACAGACCAATAAGTATATTGCCAATTTTTTCAAACTAGTACATTGCTCGAATTCCAAAACCTTAGATTATTGGCAAATGCTCCTTGGTTTATAAGTAACAGCTGCTCATTGTGTAGACCTAGAAATATCCACAATAAAGGAAGAGATTGCTAATTTCAGTGAAAGATATTAGAATAGACTAAGCACCAGTCCAATTTGTTAGCTAATTCTCTTCTAAACGATAGTGAGGAGATTCGAAGGCTTAAGAGATTACATGTTGTTGATCTACCGTTAAGAAGATTGTTAAATTAACACATTAACATATTTACAAATTTTTTAATAATAATTTTAATCAAAAATTCTTCTTACAATTTATTAAGTTCACTGGAACTTAATAGAATAAGTTATTTTTAATTATTTATAAATTTTGCTTAAATTTTTCTTTGTAAAATAGATTGTAAAATAAAAAAAAGTTGAATTCATATTCGTTCAGGATAATTAATGTGACCTGGTAAATAACCCTTTTGATCGCACGTATTATTGTCACAAAAGAGTCGAGTTTTCTCTGCCAAGTGTGTCGGTTGTACATTGCCGTAAAAATAAATTTAAAAAAAAAAAAATTAAATTAAAAAATTAATCTAAAAATTTTTTTCAATCGTGAGTCGTTTTCAATATGTTATTTATTTTGCGCGTTGTTGTAAAGTGCAAAATTTCTTAAATCAGTAATTTTTTACAACAACAATTTCCCACAAGAGACAGAGACTCTTAAAAAATCAAAAAAATAAAAGTAATGAGTGAACATCATGTTTCAAACTCAAATGTAAATAATTACAACAATAATACCTTAGATTCATCTAATGAAAACAAGAATGATAATTCTATAAATGAAAGAAAAAGAAAAAATGAAATACAATATGTCACAATGAATAAACAATTAAAAGATAATTATTATGCTATTCTGGACAATGATAAACATTGCAACGAAGAATATTTAAATAAATTCCAAAAACATGTAAATGATCATGAACCAACAACATCGCAAAGACTCTCACAAGCAGAAAAAACTGTAAATGGAGAAATTATATCAAAACAAGGTCCAAATAAAAATAAAAAAATTCCTCCACTTAATGTATTTAATGTGGTACCTAATGAATTAATACAATTTATCGAAAAGGGTTTAGAAATCAAAAATTTTAAAATCAAAGAACTCAATAATAAAAAAACTTCACTATTCATGTCATCTATTGATGATTACGTACGTGTAAAAGCTTATCTTCAAAAAACCAAAACTGAGTTTTTCACTTTTACACCTAAAAGTTTAAAAACAAAGACGTTTCTTCTAAAAGGTCTCAGCGCTAACTTGAACGTTGATGAGATCTATCAGGAACTTTGTATGTACAACGGTAATAATTTGAAAATTTTAAAAGTTAGTCCATTTAAAACCAAAAAATCCATTATGAATGGACAAGATCTCCCTATATATTTGATTCAAGTTAGCGGCGAAAGCAGCCTTAATGAACTTAAATCTATAAATGGACTTTTCCATCGATGTATACGATGGGAACCTCTAAAGAAGTCAGAAATTCCACAATGTAGGAAGTGCCAGAGTTTTTTTCATAGCGCTTCAAACTGCTTTTTGCAACCCAGATGCGTAAAATGCGATAAAATGCACAATATTGGTGAATGCGAACAAGAAAAAGTGTCGGAAAATGAAAAAGAAAAATTATTTTGCGTACTGTGCCATAAGTATGGCCACCCCGCATCATACCGCGGATGCGAAAAGTATAAGGAGATGCAGCAAAGGCTCCGAGCCAAAAAACAAAGTTTGTCTGAAAAAAGAACAGCGAACAAACCCCTAAATATTACCAGTCCTATGAGTTTTGCAAACGTTTTGAAAAACAACCAACAAAGCACAAGCAGCGCTAACTCCTTCCAACAAATGTTAGAACAACTTAACAATACCATGCAGAATTTATCTACCCAACTAATAAATCTAAATAAACAGCTTCAACTACAAACGAGTAGGATAGATACCATATTTTCAATGTTGGAATAAAATGGATGAATCAACTGTAAAAAAACTTAAAATAATTGAAATTAATGTAAACTCTATTATAATGCTTAGTAGAAGATATGAGTTATTGAATTTTATAAATTTGCATAACCCAGATATAGTTTTGCTAAATGAAACAAAACTAAATGCGAAACATAAACTATACTTCGAAAATTATGAATTTATACGTAAGGATAGGCCTAACGCATCTAGAGGTGGTGGTACTGCTATTTTGATAAAAAAAGATATCAAATTCAAAAATTGCACTTATATCATTGGCAATTCACTTAAATGTCTCGAAGTATGCATTATAAAAATACCTCTACTGACTAACAAAACTCTATACATAATATCCTCTTATTACCCCTCAGGAAATAACAGCAATTTTTTTATACCCGATCTAAACATTGTTTTTAAATCCCTAAATTTACAAAATCCAAATATATATTATATAATGGCGGGTGACTTTAATTGTAAACATTCCGACTGGGGCAATAATGTAAATAATACTAATGGTAATGCTTTAAAAGAGTGGATAGAAAACAATGAAATAAATTTTAAATGTAGCCTTTATGCCTCCACCACCCCATCCTACCCAAGATGTGGTTCGTATTTAGATTTGTGTTTAGCAGACTCGCGTCTCCCTTTTCTTAGAGTTAATAACACTGTTAACTCACTCAAATCTCTCGATTATGATAGTGACCACAACGCCTTACTAATTGAACTTTTAAATGAGACAAATGATCACCCTTTTTCTTTTGTTGTTAATTCTCCCATTTCTCAATTCAATTATAAGAGGACTAATTGGAACAAATTTAAAAAAAATGTTTTAAATATACATAAAATCACTGATCCCATCCCTGTTACAAGAAATCTCTCAAATTCTGAAATTGATTATTATTTAAAAAAATTAAACGATGTCATTATAGATTCTACCAACAAAATAGTCCCAAAATTCCAAAAAAATAACACAATAAATAAATTTGTAAATCCAATTATAAAGAAACTACATATGGAAAAAAGTAAAATTTTAACTATACTAAAGAATCATAATAGATTTCAAATTATATGTACCCCTTATGAACTTAATTATTACAAAACCAAATTAAAATTAATTAAGAAACTAATTATTGAAAATTTCAATGTATCAGTTAATAGTTATTATAAAGATAAACTAACTAATTTAGATAAAAAAGATTCTTCACATATGTTTAGTGAAGTAAAGAAGTTATTTAAATCTAAGCTGCCAGTAGATATAGATTTGATAAAAATTAGTCGCGAAGAAGAAAACCTATTAAGTTATGTTGGCGTAAATCCTCTCAATACAGAGAGTGATAGTGATAATTTCATTTTAAGAGAAAAACTTCAAATCTTAGATGTAATAGGAGCGTGTCTGGAAAAGACCCATTCATTTAAAGAGATTGATCTGAACAACAATTTACAGGTTGATGTTGACAACTGTTTCAACAGATTTTTAACAGAAAAATCTTTTTATGAATATAATCAGTCATGTTTAACGACGTTTAATTCGGACAAAAGGGCAAATCAAATAAGTGATTCACAATCAGACAACCTTTTCATTACACAGGAAAAAATTTTCTATATTTTTAAAAATTTAAAAAATAAATTATCGTCTGGTGTTGATACAATTCCAAATATAGTATTAAAGAATATCCCTAATGTACTGATACTTGATTACTGTACGTTATTTAACAATATGCTTAACAACTCTTATTTCCCCCGAACATGGAAATTGGCTAAAGTTGTAGTATTGCCCAAAAAAGACAAGGACACCAGCAATCCGAAAAATCTGAGAGCCATAAGTTTGCTCCCAAACATCAGTAAAATTTTTGAAATTTGCATAAATAATAATATTTTAAATTTTTGCCAGAACAATAATCTGATTAATGATAGACAATTTGGTTTTAAGTACAAACACTCTACGATACACGGAATACACCTTTTGATATCTAACGTTAATTGGAATTTAAATAAATCTCTCTGTACAGGCGCATGTCTTATCGATTTTGAAAAAGCGTTCGATAGCATTTGGATTCCTGGTCTTATATATAAACTTTTAAAATACAAATTTCCACTTTATTTGGTCATTCTAATTCATAACATGCTATCCAATAAATCGTTTGTCGTTTGCAATAAAAATGAGTTTAGTAGTAGGAAATTTATTATAGTTAATGGGTTACAACAGGGAACAGTTGTTGCTCCTATACTTTTTAATATATTTATTCATGAACTTTTAAATAGCGTTGATAATATTATTGGTTTCGCAGATGATATTATAGTATATCATGCTGGCAACAAAATAGGGGAAATAAATACAAAATTGCAAAATCATTTTTATATCGTAGAGAAGTATGCTAATGATTGGAAAATGAAATTAAACGTAGACAAATGTGAAACTATACTATTTCGTCCTCCTGTCGGAAAGTGCAACTACAATATAAGGTGCCATTGGAAATCCTTCGGCATTAAATCCAGTAACAACATATACATACCAAATAAACAAACGGTAAAGTACCTAGGAATCCATTTGGACAAATTTCTCTACTTCAATGAACATGTCAACATACAAATTAAAAAAGCTAGAAATGCTTATTTTATGTACAAAAGACTATTTTTTTCTAAACACATTAAACCTGATATTAAAATTCTCATGTACCAAACCTTGATACGTCCAATTTTAACATACGGATGTCAAATTTGGTTTAATGTTTCTCCTTCCTATATGGAAAAAATACGTAAATTTGAAAGAAGGTGCCTAAGAGCATGTACTTCGTTATACAGATCCCCAAAAAGTGAATTTACGAAATATATAAGTAATTCAAGACTATACAATGCTGCCAAAATTAGCCGAATTGATAACTTCATCATACACCTAATTAGAAATCATATTCGATCTTGTTGTGACCATTATGAAAATAACCTAATAATGGCTCCCTATTATGTCAACCATGAATATATATCCAAAACACTACAAACTGGATATGTTCCTCCTGAAGCATTCGTGTACCTTGATAAGAACGGTTTTATACAAAACTACACAGGCGTCCCTATAATTTTTCATATATATAGAAGAGCAAATGTTAAAGCTATTTCTAGCAATCAACTGACACCTGAGAACAGAAGGTTCGATACAAACTTGTTTCATAAGGATAAGAACATATTTCCATACTTAAATATTAGTAAATACTGGTGGCTTAGTTAAATACCGTAATCTTTTTTTTAATTCCTGACTTTTTCTTTTTTATAAAAATTGCTATTGTAATGTTTTTTTTAATAATTTTTCATTACGAAACATTCGATATTAAAAACAGATATAACCTTGTATAAATTTGTATAAAAAATATAATTAGTTTTAAAAGATGTATATATTGTATATAATTATACCTATACGTATTATACTAGAGAGCTCGTTTATGGGACAGTGTATAACTATATGATATTTATACTATTATTTTGTTTATTTGTAGTAATTATCATAAACCTTTTCTTTCAATAAACGTAAAAAAAAAAAAAAAAAAAAAAAAAAAAAAAAATATTGTCACAAAAGAAGACAAGGAGAATAGTTGATAAGAAAGATACGCATACGTACTAAATTAGTTTCAAGATGTTCATTATGTTCATTGTTAGTACTTTAGATCATTTAAAAAATAAATCAGTGTCTTACAAACATTCAAGAATGAAATTGTATTCATTCAAGCGGTTACTTTAACAAGTCCAATAACTTATATTAATCAACAAGTAAGAGTGCTATATTCGGCTATGCCGAATCTTATATACCCTTCACCATCTTTGTAAATCTAGTTTAGTGAAGCAACTCCAATTAAGAAAGCAAATATTGGGGTGACAGAGAATTAAAAATATAAAAAACTAATACATATATTATATTACATAAAAATGACATCGGCTCTTAACGGATTAAGCATTTTAAAAAATTTTAGTATTTCCTTGAAAATCTCTTTAAAAGCTTCAAAATGATACCCATATTTATACTAAAAAAAATGAAAATTTTAGAGCTCTTAACTCGGAAATATGTGCGAGCGCCAATTTTTTCAATTGATGTTTTTTTCTTATTTTTTAATTCTCATAGCCCCATACATTTATTTTTTTTTTATTGGAGTTACTTTATTGTTCCAAATGACATGAAAAACTTAGAGGTAGGAGTTGTGTTTTACCTTCTGCCTCAAAGGATATATACCGATCATGCTGATTTCCAATAGCCTCTTTCGACACAATTTCTGATCGATTGACCTGTTTTTTTTTGTTGAGGTAAACTTGACTTTAACACTAACACGAACGGACAGACGGACATCGCTCAATCGACTTCTCTATGCATAAAAAGTCAGAATATATATGCTTCATGGGGTCGGAAATGGATATTGTAGAAATTACACACTGAATGACAAACTTAGTTGGTTTTTTCAATTTTTGTGATAAAGGGTATAAAAATATATAACTTTTTTACCTTTCTGCACACCTTTTATAATATCCCCTATTGCGAATTATTTTCCACATGAAATTTTTTCACAAAATGTGGAATAATTTCCTCCGAAAAAATCTGTTCAAAATGAAATTTCCCTTATTATGAATGTTATTCATTTTTTATACCCTTCACTACAAAAGTAGAAAAAGGGTATATCTAAGTTTGTCATTCCGTGTGTAATTTCAACAATATCCATTTCCGACCCCATAAGGTATATATATTCTGTCTTCTTATGCATAGCGAAGTCGATTGAGCGATGTCCGTCCGTTTAGTGTAGAAATAAATATGTCAATCTATCAGATATAGTGCCGAAGAGATGCTATTGGAAATCGAGGCAGCAGGCAAAACACCACACCTATGTCTAATTTTTTATGTCATTTGGAACAATAAAGTAACTCCAATCAAAAAAAAATAAATACATAGGGCGGTAGAGAATTAAAAAATAACAAAACCATTAAGAGCCGATGTCATTTTTATGTAAAATTATGTATATGCAGTACCAATATATTTTTAATTCTCTGTCACCTTTGTGATTGGAGTTACTTTACTAAACCAGATTTACATACATGGCGAAGGGTATATAAGATTCAGCATAGCCAAATATAGCATTCATACTTGCTATTTATAACGTTAGGCCAAAGAAAGGCCAAATATTTCTAATACCAATTTCCTGTGCAGGTCGAATAAAAATTTCATGTGACCAACAGTTTTACTTCTTATTCACGATAGGAAGGGTGAATAATTATTTCACACATTTTCGTTGCGATTTTCTTAGAAGTTTATTTTGCGCTTGCTGTCCCAATTTATAAAAGTAAAGTAAAGGCGTGTAGAGGCTAAAAACCCGTTGCGAAAATCCCAATTTTTACACATCACAAAAATATATTTTTTGTTTTTACAGTTTTAAGTGAGTGAAAACATTCAAAGTATATTCGTATGTAAGTATGTATATAAAAATAAGTGTTTTACGTCTTAAACTAATTTGAAACTTTGCGAGATAAATACACCAAAAAACAAGCAGTAATGGCAATTGATTTTAACCTTACCCGAAGTATATTTTTTCTGTGTGCACTAAAACGCACCTGAGGATAAAGGGCTCATTATGATGTACAATTCTAAAAAATATAAAGTTTTTAAACATGAAAAAAACTGTTTTATTTTTTAATCAATTCAGAATTAATTTTTTTATACCTTTTAAAAAGGCCGCTCCTTGTTGTTTGTTTAATAAAAACGTTTTTACGTCTTTTATTACAACGGCGATTATATATCATGCACCATTAATTCGCTCACATGCTTAGTTACTTTATCACACACTCACCAAAATATGCTGATTAAACAGTTTGGACAGCACCCTAGTGATAGGGCAATAAAAAGCAATTTGGCTTTTTCTTGCATGACTTAAAATATATTTTATTTTTCAAAGATAGTCTCTAAGTAATAACCATGTTATTTATGTTCATTAAGGGTGCCCTTTGCTGTATAAGAAAATACAATTTTCACTTTCATAATACCCTGTTCACACATGTGTTTTAATTGCGCAGTTATGGAATTTACGCAATTAATGACCTAAATTAAATCAATTTACCATAAAATCAATCAATTAATACACTGAGCAGTTAGTGCTTAATTATGCCATAAATTAAGTGAGAGAAAATTTTATACAATTACAAAATCGTTATAAAAACGAAAAATAAAATATTTTCAAATTAAATGAAAAAACTGTTTAAAAATGTAATTAAGATGCAAAGTAAAGTTTCCTTTAAAGCATAATATCTCATCATTCTTCTAAATTTACAAACACAAATTTGTATGAACAAATTGAAAATAATAGGTCTGTTCAATAAACTTCCGTCAGAAAGTAACAAATGAATGAAGCAAATGAACGCTTTTTTGGCAAAAAACTACCAGGTAAATTCCGGTAGATTTAGGAATGAATAATATACATAGTCGGTTTTTTAAGGAAATTGTAATAAACAGTTAATATGAACAATCTGGCGATTGTAGTCGGCAATGACGCTTTCTAAGCCAGTAGTTTTAATATTGAAATCCTACAAGGGTTTTAATCTAAAACACTGAGATGTATTGTTAACGCGCCACGGTTTATATCCAATAGATCTGTTAATGATGACTTATCAATTTTAACGATTAAAGATTAAATAAGGAATTTTAGCAAAAAGTATTTGGATAGTTAAAGTAGTCATACTAACTTAGTGGCAGTAATTTTTCTAGATGATACTTAAGAAGTTCGTAGTCTAAAACGAAACCGTATACTAGATTTTCCCTTTCGCTATTAATATTTTATGTACATTTATATTTAAATTTTAATTTTGTATAAATTTTTCAGAGATAATAAACTTGCAGTTTTTTGTTAAATCTAATTTAATTTATATTTAAAGACTTACATAGTTTTCTACATGTATTTATTTTGCTGTACTCAAAGGTGTAATTAATGCTTATGTTCAATTTATTACATTTACTTATTATCTTTGATTGATAGCTTTTTAATAAACAAGTAAAAGTGCTATATTCGGCTATGCGGAATCTTATATATCCTTCACCATCTATGTAAATCTAGTTTAGTGAAGTAACCGCAATCAAAAAAGCAAATGTTGGGGTGACACAGAATTAAAAAATTTAAATAAAAAAAAAATAAAGTACTACATTTACATAATTTTACATAAAAATGCCATCGGCTCTTAATGGGTTACGCATTTAAAAAAAAAATTTAGTATTTCCTTAAAGATTTCTCTGTAACTCGGAAAATATGGCCGGGCGCCAATATTTTTAGTTCATGTTTTTTTTTGCTTATTTTTTAATTATCTATCGGTCCATATATTTATTTTTTTGACTGGAGTTACTTTATTGTTCTAAATGGTATAAAAAAATTAGAGATAGGCGTGATGTTTTTCCCGCTGCTTCAAAAGACATGGACCGATCAATATAACCTCTTTCGATACTATGTCTGATCGATTGGTGTATTTAATTTTTCTCTAGCTGATCTAGTGCCACGGCAAACTTGATTTCAATAATAACACGAACGCTCAATCGACTTCGCTATGCATAAAAAGCAGAATATACATATATAGTTAATGGGATCGGACTCCTAAAGTTTTTATACAAAATATGCATCATTCGAAATATTCTTCGGTGAAATTGGCCAATATGGGTATCTTAAGAGCACTTTTAAAATAAATTAGTAGGATCCTTAGAAAAGTATAATGAAAAAATGTTAGTCCATTAGCTACCGTTTAAATTTTATTGATCTTTTATTATCAATTTTGGGAATGTATTTACCTTGTTAAACAAAATTTCTCCTTATTGTAATAAAAACATTTTATTAAATCTACATATCGCACTTGATCAACAATAGGGTATTAACTCAAAATTTTTGAAAAATCACTTTTTTCAAGAAATCAGTTAACAACATCAATATCTACCTACTGTAAAAATTTCAACGTATTCCGTTTGCTCTTTCATCTCGAAAACCACTTTTGAGACCATATTCATGATAATGTAGTGATTACCTTTATTTCAACAAAAAGGTATTATTTCGAATTAATACAAAAGTTGAAGTAGGTATGAGTCGTATATTTTCATAAAAAAATGTATTATTTTGATTTGACCCTTTATTAATGTTAAGAATAATCAAACTGTTTTACTTATATTTGGTTGTATTTCGAGTTACTACCTTTTTGTTGAAATAAAATATTTTTAAATTTTATTAAACTTTCAATTAAAGCGTCATAATTCAAAATAATACCAAAAAAAAATATCGATAAATTTCAAAAAAATGGTGTTAACTCAAAAAATTGATTTTTTTTGCAATGATTGGTAAATTTTAAAACAAAAACAATGTATATATATTTTCAAGTGGAATTTGCTTCCTATGGTATATTTGAATTTTTAAAATTTGTTAAAATGTGGCCACAAACAGTTTTTTGACTCTACTGAAAATTTTAAAATTTTGAGTTAATACCCTCTTGTTGATCAAGTGCGATATGTAGGTATGTGTGCATTCGGGGGTACTTGCTAAATCCGAATTTAAGGGCGATTTCTTGACAATCTTACTAGTTCATATTAGGTTCACAATTTGTTTGTAATATGTAACGCGCTTGATAGAAATTGTAATAAGATACCCAAATTGACCCATTCTTCCTCAAAGGGCTTAAAGATATACCAATATATTTATAAAACATGTTAAGGTCCATAACTTGATAAATACGGGTTGTCGACGTTTTTTCATTTAATATTTTCTTTACAAAATTACTTTTTCTACCCCAGGACAACCAATTATTTTATAAAAAAAATATCTAAAAATAAAGTTCATTTTATTTTTGGCTTGAATTAGAATAAATCCAACAATAAAACTTTTTGTTTTAAAAATTGTTTATTAATTTAGTTTTGTCAACATTTGCCTATTAGGTTTCTTAACCTGTTTTACGTTTTTATGAATAGAGCCGTTAATATTTATGATGAATTTAAATTTTAGATATAAATATTTTTGTATGTAGTGCTAATAATTATACCGACTTAATTTGAAGTACTTATTATTTAATAATTTATTTGTTAAAAAAAATCGAAAATCAGAAGTTTGGACTAATTCTTAATAGCAAAAAACTAGTAACAAATATATTGTCATTCACATTCTTGTACTCTTTTTTCACTCTTTCGTTAATACTTTTGAAAGTCCGTAAACACTTTCCGAAAACATTTGGTAACAACTTTTATTTATCATTTTTATTATGCATTTGCTACTGCTAATTGGGTAAGTTAAATTGGATATGTATGAACATCAAAGTTAATTACACAATTTAAAATTAGCATATTAACATAAAAATAATATTTTTAAAATTTTTTGATCGATTGTGCAAACAAGAAGTTACTTAGCTCTGTTCCCCTACATTTTGGGTAAACTTCGGTATAATTAGAGCAAACATAATTACTCTCAATTGGAGACAAAAATGTTCAAAAGTACGGCAACTCAACAAAGTTCTATTTCAAAACAAGATGGATGTCGAACAAAATATACTTACATGTAGTTGTTCAAGGGAGACATAAAAACACAAATATTTTGTTTTTTAAACAACGGGATTTTTTTTTTAATAATATTAATTAATTCTCAAATTTCAAAAAAAAAAGAAAAAAAAATATGAGAATTAATTAATATTATTAAAAAAAAAAATCCCGTTGTTTAAAATGTTTAATATTTGCAAAGTGCCTGTGCATAAAATAAATTATCGTAGTGTTTTGTGATATTTTATTTTTCATCCTCTTTCAACTGTATAAAAGAGCAGAAAAAAACTCTGCCTTATACAGCAGAGAAAGAAAAATAGAATTACATTTGGTTATTGTTGTTTTTGCTTAAACTTTGATTTTTGTCTGTGCTTTATTGGTTTGACAAAAATCTTTAGTTTATTTAAAATATTTGTCAGAAGTCTCCTGACGAGTTAAGTAAGCGATAACGAAATGGCCATCGAGACGTGCTTTGACCTTCAATAATCAATATCGGTGATTTAAATAAAAAAATCGGGAGAATAGCATGAAAAAAAGAATTTTTTTTTTTTTTTTTTGAAATTTGAGAATTAATTAATATTATTAAAAAAAAAATCCCGTTGTTTAAAATGTTTAATATTTGCAAAGTGCCTGTGCATAAAATAAATTATCGTAGTGTTTTGTGATATTTTATTTTTCATCCTCTTTCAACTGTATAAAAGAGCAGAAAAAAACTCTGCCTTATACAGCAGAGAAAGAAAAATAGAATTACATTTGGTTATTGTTGTTTTTGCTTAAACTTTGATTTTTGTCTTTGCTTTATTGTTTTGACAAAAATCCTTAGTTTATTTAAAATATTTGTCAGAAGTCTCCTGACGAGTTAAGTAAGCGATAACGAAAAGGCCATCGAGACGTGCTTTGACCTTCAATAATCGGTATCGGTGATTTAAATAATAAATCGGGAGAATAGCATGAAAAAAAGAATTTTTTTTTTTTTTGAAATTTGAGAATTAATTAATATTTTGTATATTCCTAAATTTATTTTATTATTATTATTATTATTGCTATTATTATTATTGTTTTGCGGTTTACTCAATCTACCGGTAATCTACAATCTACCGCAAAAAGAAGAAGAATATTATTCTCTCAAAAGCTCTCTCTTCTAACCAAACTTATAGAACCTATCAAATGTATGTTTACCTTCCTTTTGTTTGATATCCCGATTTTTTATGCTCGTATTCATAAAAATATTTGTGATTAATTAAAGGTTTATTGAATAATTTTCTTTCTGGAAAATAGTGATTATGACGGTTTACATTTTTATTTCAATCATTAAAAAATTTGTACAAAATAATTTTTAGTCTCATATTTTAGGCGACTACAATTGCACTATCTTTTTAAGGGCCACCCTAATGTACATCCGTATCATTTTTTAATTACCTTAAGCGAAGTGGGATACTTGAATAAAATTGTTAAAAAAAAGAAATTAAGCTATAATAAAAACTTAATATAATACTAAAAACATAGTCTTTAAATATTTTATAAAAAGCCTAGGTTATCTGTAATGAGAGTTTTTATTTAAAAGATTAAGTTTTTATTATTATAAATAAAAAAAAAAAAATTTTTAATCGTATTTTATAGTCATAGTCGTAGAATAGCAAACTGTTTAACGTTGTGCATCATTAAAAGAAACTCCTATAACACATTATTATATTTAAATAACTTTTTCTTTGTTTCAGAGTAAAAAATGTTCTGATCCAAAGTAATGCCATCTTGGAAACATTCGGCAACGCAAAAACTAATCGTAATGACAATTCAAGTAGGTTTGGTAAATATATGGATATTGAATTTGATTATAAAGCCGACCCAGTTGGTGGCATAATAACAAATTATTTATTGGAAAAATCTCGTGTCGTACAGCAACAACCTGGAGAACGAAATTTTCATAGTTTTTATCAGGCAAGTACAAAATTAAAAACTCACAAGGCTTATTGCAAAAACTTTTTTTTTTTGTTTTAATTCTGCTTCGGCTTTTTTAAAATCCTCCAAATTTAATAAATTACGAAAAACTCTTTCGAATGTTTTTTTAAACAATTTATCGGACAGATTAAGGGCCAGTTTTTGAATTCGTATTTAAATGTCATTTTTATTTAAGTTTTATTTAAGCACAAAATTCAGTTTTTCAATACACACTTCAATGAAGCTTAAATGACCAATCTTGTGCATTGAAAGTTCATTTAAATAATACAATTTTACCATATAGTTATGTTGTTTTTGTTGTTGTTCGCAAAACTAAACAAAAGTAAACAAAAATTTTAGCCTTGAAATAAAATTAAATAAATTTAGGTGGTGAATACATGAGTATCGGTGGCATTTTTTAATATATTTGAAATATTTTTTACAAAATTTGCAATTCAATTTGTTTGTTAGCAGCTGTTTTTCATAAACTATTGATAATTATTTTAATACCTCGTAATGCTGCCATATTTTTATCATAGTTAAATTAGAACGATCATACATGACTAAAAAACTGAAACTGTATTTAAGTACAACTTAAATTTAAATTAACTGAATACGTATTTGAACATGAAGTCAAAAACTGGCCATTGGCTGCCAAGAGATACACTCATGTTTGCTCTAAGGTTGCTCTCTTTTACAAAGGCAACATCAATTTAAAACAAATAAGAGTGCTATATTCGGCTATGCCGAATCTTATATACCCTTCAATAAAGTAACTTCAATCGATAAAGCAAATGTTGGGGTGACAGAGAATTAAAAAATAAGAAAAAAAAATCAGTATATATAGTTTTACGTAAAAATGTTACTGGCTCTTTGATATTTTAAAAAATTTTTAAATTTCAGAGGCCCGAAAAATATGGAGGGCGCCAATTTTTTCACTTGAAGTTTTTTTTTCTTATTTTTCTAATTCTCTATCTCCCCATATATGTATATGTTTTTTTAATGGGCGTTACTTCGTTATTCTAAATGATATAAAAAAAATAGAGGTAGGCGTGTTGTTTTGCCCGCTGCCTGCACCGATCATGCTGATTTTCAATAGCACCTCTTTTGACACTATGTCTCATCATTGGCGTATTTTCAACAAAAACATCATAAACAGATAGAACAAATGCAACATCAAACAACTGGCCAAAGAAATAATTTATCTTCCTTACGATAGTGTCGATTTTGAGCAGAGATTTGCCTAAAAATTTGAAGATAGATATTCAGATTGGTCGGACTGGAATGGCGATGAGGAATTAGTACAACCCTTAAATTGTCTCTACTGTCAACAGCATTTCAAGGATCATTCTCATTTCGAAAAACATTTATTGTAAGAACATAAAATGGGCTTTGATAAATGTATAAAATTTCTATAAAAAAAAAAAAATTTGGTAGTTATATACGAATATGTATGTATGTGTGTCTTTTGCGTTGTTTGAGCTGTAATTTGCGGAACAACATTTTGGCATTGGCACACAAAAACAATGGCATTAACCAGAATACTTCTTTTCCACCTATGAAGCTGATTGAAATTAAAAAGATGCTGAAAAAATGTGATTTTGTTTAAACTTGAATAAATTATATTTTTTCAAATTAATTCATAGTAAATAAATAAAAATGACATTCAAAAGTTATTTTTAAAAACAAACACAGATTTTATTTAATTTCGTTTTTAAATTAAACTATTTTTAAATATTGATTAAATTTTCTTATATTATTATCCTTAAAACTATTAAAAAACACTTTTTTCTTGAATGTTAAACTCCCTAAATGTTCATGTTCCATATATAGTGTGTTGTCCAATATCAGGCGGCACTAGCGAAACAATTTTGCTTATCTTTTTACTGTAAGCATCTTGCTGAATCCCATCAACTGCTGTTTAGATTTTTGCTGCTTCAACCGTTGATTGAGATTGCGAACACGAAAATATATTCGGCACTTAAAAAATAATTTTTTAATGTTTTCCTCTAGATCTAAAATTTCTGTGCCATCACCCTAATGGAAAAATGGGGTGAATATATATATTTTTTGAACTAAAAATTACCTTATGGAATATTGCTTCCAATTTTTTGTTTCCGTTGAAAAACTTTCTTTTGGCTTTTTAACGAAGAAATCGATTTTTGATTGACCCATGTAAACGAATTTTCTAGACATTCCTATTCCTCAAAATTTAGCTTTCTAATAATGTACCCAGCAACATATTCTAAAGCATCCTCCTAAATTTGATTTTTTTGATTTTTTCTAAATTTGATTTTTTGAAATCATCAAGTTCTATTTTTTCGTTTTTTTCTGAAGGCTGTTCTGCAATATTTTCCTTCTCGCTTGCGTCTTGTTGCTTTAGCATTTTTGCGCTATTATATATCATACAATATTTTTTTATATAACTGTGCAGCAAAATGCTCTAAGCTTTTCTTCCCAGGTTAATGGGTATTTTCATTACCTCGTTCATTTTGCTAACAATTTCTCTTTAGGCATCTAAAGCTAATCTATATGGTTCCTGGGTAAAAATTTATTTTTTAATGTATGGAGCTTTCTAAAATGATAATTAGATTACTTTGCCTTTCAGTCATTTTTTCCGGTAACCTCATTGTCAAACTCCATATAATAAACTGTTATGTTACAATTTATGTATGGAGTTTGACAGTTAGGCTACCGGCGACAATGAGTGAATTTCCAAGGCAAATAGAAGCCCCATCTGTTCGCATATAGATTAACAATTATCAATCACTTCATAGAAATTAAAAGCAGCTTAAAATTTAAAATCAATCAGAATAAAATGATTACTGTAAATGGTCTCGATCCACTATTGAAGACAAATATTTACCCATGTTTCAAATTTTATTAAAATCGGTTCAGTGGCTTAGCCGTGCTTGGCGCACGCACAAACTTACAAGCGTTTTATAATATATATTAGATTACAAAATAAACCTTGTCAAATTTTGCTTTTAGAGAAAAATAATATAAAACAAGTAAGAGTGCTACATTCGGTTATGCCGAATCTTATATACCCTTCACCATGTATGTAAATCAGTTTAGTGAAGTAACTCCAATCAAAAAAGCAAATATTGGGGTGACAAAGAATTAAAAAATAAAAAAATTGGTACTGCACGTATATAATTTTACATAAAAATGACATCGGCTCTTAATGGGTTAAGCATTTCTTTTAAATTTTAGTATTTCCTTAAAGATCTTTTCAAAAGCTTTAAAATGATACCCATATTGCTATTTTAAAAAATTTGAATATTTCAGAGCCCCGTAACTCGGAAAATATGGGCGAGCGTTATTTTTTTTTTACGACGGACATCGTTCAATGGACTTCGCTATACATAAGAAGTCAGAATATACACTTATACTTTATGGGGTCGGAAATGAATATTGTAGAAATTACACACGGAATGAAAAACTTATATGTATATATATATATATACCCTGCTTCCACCTTTTTTAAATTTTTTAAAGTATCCCGATTAAATTATTTACCGATATTGATTTCTTGCTTTTGTAAGAGAGCATTAGCTTAAGTGTTGCAAGGAAAAGACAGGAAAAAGTAAAGCTTTTTCTTCAAAAAAGTTACATTTTTTCATTAAGGGTTACATTTTGAAATTTTCCTTAAATAAGTAATAATTTAATATAATATACATATATAAAATATAACAAAAAGTTTTATTCCATATTTCAGAGAAAATAACAAGGCAACAAATTCATTTACTGAACAAAAACAAAAAGAAACTAAAAAACAAAATTAAAATGTGTGAAAAAGTACATTTCATACCGATGATACGCTTGAGGATTCAAATTAGGACTCAATACTAATATTTCGGTATGGAAAAGTGCATGCTCTCGCCATTAAATCAAATTAGCAAAGTTATCATTTTTTAGTAAATCCGTTTCAATTTTTTTTTAAGATTAAGGTTCGATAGAATTTACTACACTAATTATTTAATAATTCTTGCGAAAAAAAAAAACCGACTTCAAAACAGATTTGATATGTCTGCCTATAACAGATCAATTGTATGGCCACATAAATCAATTGGGACACACTTATATCTCGGAACTTTTTACTTTTTCAACTGTTCAATAGTTTGGCAATATGCATCAAATTGCAGCAATTATAGGGTCACTCTTTAATTTCCAAATTCAAATTATATACTTGCTGTTGCAGCAGATTAACCAATCAGGTTCTGTTTAAATTTCAACCGTCTGTCTGTAACGGTTCCACAGTTTGCCCATATACAATAGATTATATCAATTATTTAATTTATAATATAACATTTTTATACTTCTTATTTTACCAAATAAAGTAGTGGATATTCTGTGTAAAATTAAGGTGTTTGTATACAAATTTTAGCTGTCTGTCTATAACGGTTGAAACGTCCGGCCACATACACCATATTATACCAACTAATGGGACACCCAAATCCAAATTTTATACTTGTTGTTATAGAGGAGTTAGTAATACAGGTGCTTTTTAAAGTTCAATGGTCTGTCTACAACTGTTTAAAAGTATGGCCATATACCAAATTAAATGAACTATTAGTGCACCCTTTAATTTATAATTTTAAATATTATCAGCTGTTACTATAACGGCCATAGCAATCGACATTGCGTCAAATTTACAAGCGTTTGTCTAAACGGTTCAAAAGATAGGCCTATATATGTAAATCTACAGTAATTATGGTACACCCTTTAATTTCTAAATTCAAATTATAAACTCCTTGATAGAGCGGACTTAAAAATACAGGTCCCTTTTAAGTTTCAACGTTCTGTCTATAACGGTTCAAAAGTACGGCCACACACTCGAAATTACATTAACTATTGGAAAAACCCTTTAACTTTCAAATCCAATTTTATACTTGTTATAGCCGACTTACCAATACAGGTTCGTTGTAAATTCCAAACGTCTGTCTATAACTGTTAAAAAGTATGGCAATATACATGAAATTAAATGAACTATTGGCGCACCCTTTAATATATAATTCTTAATGTTAATACTTGCTACTATAACTTGCTAAATTTCAATTGTCTGTCTACAAGTGTTTAAAAGTATGGCCATATACCAAATTAAATGAACTATTGGTGCACCCTTTAATTTATAAATTTAAATATTATCAGCTGTTACTATAACGGCCATAGCAATCGACATTGCGTCAAATTTACAAGCGTTTGTCTATAACGGTTCAAAAGATAGGCTCATATAAGGAAATCTTCATCAATTATGGGACACCCTTTAATTTCAAAATTCAAATTATAAACTCGCTGATATAGCGGATTTAGTATTACAGGTCCCTTTAAAGTTTCAGCGTTCTATCTATAACGGTTCAAAAGTTTGGTCAGATACACAAAATTTCATTAGCTATTGGAACACCATTTAACTTCCAAATCCAAATTTTATAATTGTTGTAATAGCGGACTCAGAAATACAGGTTCGTTGTAAATTTCAAGCGTCTGTCTACAACTGTTCAAAAGAATGGCCATTTACATCAAATTTAATTAAATATTGGCGCACCCTTTAATTTGAAATTTGTAATATTAATACCTGCCATAACAATCGACATTCTGACCAATTTTGCGTTTGTCTATAATGGTTCAAAAGATAGGCCCATATAAGTAAATTTACATCAATTTTAATTTTTATATAACTTTTTGTATAATTTTTTGTTTTTGGGAGCTATAGTAATACGCAGTCATTTTAAATTTTACAGAAGTACCCTTTACGATTCATAATACACGTAAAAAATATGTATGTTGTATGCGGACACCCTTTAATTTTCAAGATTTTGAGCTGTTAAAACGGGACCAATCTGTAAGCATAATCTATTATATTACCAAACATTTTCAAAATCGAATCAGAAATGACTGAGTTCTGGAGGCACAAACATAAAAAAGCAACATTTAGCCTCCTTTTTTTAAGTCGGTTAAAAATATCGTTATTAAAGACAAATTTGTTGCTAAAAACTTCAACATAAGATTACGGACAATTTTTTCTAATTAGTTCGGTTGTCACATTTTACAAGCAGAATAACTGAAGTTGCTAACAATTTTCTCCAGTTTAAACAGAATGCTTAGTTTTCCGCACGATATACAGCTGATATTATTTGACACTTGGAAAGAATTGTTACCAGAAACATTTTGCTGTTTTTAAACATGAAGAAAGAAATATTTCGTGATTTCTCACGAATTCAACAGAGTAAACTTCAGCAATATTATTTTTTGTTTATTTCAAACTAATTTTTTATATGGGATTATAATTGCATTTGCAATAGAATTGATATGGTTACGTTTATTTAAATTATAAACGTTTTATTTATGAGTTCTTTATTTGCAAAATAATAACACACATAACTTTTAGAGTTTAAATTAAATAACACTTTTTTTAATCAATTATTTGACGATTTAACTATTCGCGATTAATAATACACGCTGGCAACTTTAATTGTTATACCACAAGATCTTAACTAGATGACGCTCACAATACGAATGAATCAGCACGTATTGGCGTTGCTTTTATATACCCTATTTTTAGGCGTTCTTGAATATTCGAGAATTTCTACCGCCATCTATTGCGTAGTTAAAAATGCTGCGTTGCTACTTTTATCTCAGACACATTAGTGAGCATTGTTATTTACTTCTAGAACCTTCGATCATTATTTAAAAATACATGTTGGGTACTTTTTTATTTAGTTGTTATACAATGCAGGTGTGTGTATGTTTGTGTACTGTGTTTGTTTAGTCATCGCTTTGTGTTAGTTGTTTTTGTTTTGCAATAAAGATGTTTTATAGAAACTTCTAGCTTTGAAAACAAACCCAATAGGCTATTTCGTTTCACTTTCTTGGCCTAAATTATTTTTACATCTTTTTATGATTTTAATAAAGCATCTTTGTAAAACTGCCGCCCACTTAAGCCTTTTCGTCCCGAATAGGCTCAACATTACCTCTGTCATATTCAGCCAGCCGCTCTAGGTGAACCACTTTCATTTTAGATCTCGGATTATGATATCTCTGTATCCGGTAAACCACGTCATTTAATTTCTTTATCACCTTGTACGGCCCCTCCCAGTGGGTTTGCAGTTTAGGGGATAATCCTTTCTTGCGTTGCGGGTTAAATAGTAGAACCATTTGTCCTTCAGTAAATCCCTCCGTATTTGCTGCTCGATCATATCTGGCTTTCATGTTATCGCTGGTCATTTTAATGCGGTTACGGACAAACTCATGAAGCTCATACAGTTCTTCTTGTGCCTGTAGAACGTTTCCATTGTCTACGTGCACTGGTCCAGGTTTAACACCAAATTCTAAATCTGCTGGCAGTTTTAGTTCTGTCCCGAACAAGATTTTTGCTGGACTACGTGAAGTTGAATCGTGTACAGCCAGTAGAAATTTGGGTATATGCTCATCCCAATCCTTTTGGTGTGAACTGACCACTTTTCTGAGATATTCTTCTAGGGTACGATTGAATCTTTCCACCATTCCATCAGACTGTGGATGCAGCGGTGTAGTTCTCGTCTTTTTGATACCATAAACGTCACACATCTCTTTGAATATAGCCTCTTCAAAATTTCGTCCCTGGTCTGAATGTAGTTCTAGTGGAACACCGTACCGACACACCCAATTGTTCACAAGGGCGTCTACCACTGTTTTGGATTCTTGGTTGGGAATGTCATAAACTTCGGGCCATTTGCTAAAATAAGCCATTACCACTAGTATATATCGGTTTCCAGCATCACTGACAGGGAATGGACCTGCGATATCAATAGCTATCCGCTCAAATGGTGCACCTGCGTTGTACTGTTGAAGTTTGCCACGACTTTTTCTTACAGGACCCTTGGCCTTTATGCACTGTTCGCAATTAGCTATCCAATCGGCTACGTACTGCTGGCAGCCTACCCAGTAAAATCTCTACTTTATCTTTTCCAGAGTTTTTGTTATACCCATATGGCTGCACTAGGACCGTTATGGAACTGCTTAAGTATCTCATTCCTTTTGGAAGTTGGCACGACAATTAAGTCCGTAGTAGTTTTGCCATCTGTACTTTCCCAAGATCGATATAAGCAGCCATCTTCTACCTTCAGGCTATTCCACTGAGCCCAGTACAACTTGGCTAGTTGGCTCTCTGCCGATATTTCATTATGATTCGGTCTCCTGTTGTTTTGCTTAGCTAATATAATTTTTGCCAAAATTGGGTCGTCATTCTGGGCCTTTGACCAATCTTCCCTTGACCCGATTTGGGTAAGCCGCACATCAATGACGCACTCCTTTTTCTCTACTTTGCAGTGCTTTCACTCTACGGTGCATGGCCGCCTTGAAAGGGCATCAGCATTATTGTGCTTTCCTCCTTTTCTATGCACAATACTAAAGTCATAGCTCTGCAGACGTTCAACCCAGCGTGCAAGCTGACCCTCAGGATTCTTAAATTGCATCAACCAACGTAATGCAGAATGGTCCGTCCTTAAGATGAAATGTTGACCATATAAGTCTTGTGGTAATGTTTAACACACTCCAGCACTGCTAAAAGCTCCCTTTGTGTAACGCAGTAATTTCTTTCAGGCTTGGAGAGCACCCTGCTGTAATAGCCAATCACCTTTTCTGTTCCATTAATTTCCTGAGAAAGCACTCCTCCTATTCCATAGTCACTTGCATCCGTGTCCAATATCAATTTTTGTCCAGCTATTGGATAAGCAAGAACTGGTGCCGTACACAAAAGTTTCTTGAGCTCCTGGAACGCTTTTTCCGCTGCTTCACTCCAGTGGTATGGTTGCGACTTCCTGGTCAACTCATGCAAGCTAGCAGCCACCTGAGCAAAGTTTGGCACAAATCTCCTGTAATCAGTTATACGCTTAAAAACTCCATCTAGGTTCTTGAGGTGTTCATCAAAAGTCTTCCCCATCAAGATTACGTGATCCAGATACACTAAGCACGTCTTCCAATTGAGACCCTTAAGCACACGTTCCATTAACCGCTCAAAAGTAGTTGGAGCGTTGCAGAGCACGAATGGCATCACCTTGAACTGCCATAAACCACCACTTGCGCTAAAGGCAGTTTTCTCCTTGTCTTTATCAGCTATCTCTACTTGCCAATAGCCGCTCTGCAAGTCCAAGGTAGAGAACCATTCCGTTCCAGCCAGCGTGTCTAAGGTATCGTCAATTCTAGGCAACGGATAACTGTCTTTCTAGGTGACGTCATTGAGCTTCCTATAGTCAACACAAAACCTGGTACTGCCGTCCTTCTTCTTTACTAAAACTATTGGTGAACTCCACGGACTCGAGGATGGCTCAATGACTCCGTTCCGTTCCATTTCGCTGACAAGTTCTCTAACCTCGTTGCGTTTTGCTAGGGGAACACTTCTGGATGCTTGTTTTATAGGCCTCGCTTCACCAGTATTTATTTCATGTTTAACAACTGCCGTTCTACCTTGGCTTTTATTATTTAGGGCGAAGACGGAGGCATGTTTTCTCAGCAACTGCTTTGCTTTGTTTCTGTCAGGAGGTGTTAGCCCTGCCACCCATTTTTGCACTTGTTCTGCTAATGAATCTTTTTCTGTGGCTGTTATTTTAGGGCATACTCTATTCGCCGCACAATTAATTATGGCTTTTGCTGGCTCACATCGACCCATCTCAAAATTCTTGTTAATATGCTGATGTTTGCAGTGGTCATTCTTACCCTGGCTCTTCCATAGACAGTGGCTAAGTCGCCAGTAGCAGTGCGCAGTCGTACATTATTTAACGGTTCCACTGCCCCTTTTACTAAATCGGGCCTTATAATTGACTGAGATGGTCCTGTGTCTATGGTGAGGACTTGCTTACTTCCGTTTATAGGACCACAAACAGTTAAGTTGCTATTTTTCTGTTGTACAATGGGAATGGAGATTGTGGGGCGATAGGTTGTGGGAGTCAGCACTTGCCCCTTAGTGCTAGCTCGATTTAGTTTAACGGTGACTCATGCGATTTGGTGTTGTTGGCCCGCTTGTTGTTCCTTGCTGGCGAAGCAGATCGTGATCTTCTCTTTGCGGATCTACAGTTGCGCTGAGAATGACCAGCCTTACCGCATTTAAAGCAATTAGCGCGAGAATTACTTTTTTCCTCCTCCATTATCTGTTTGACTAACTCCTTTATCTCGCTTCTACTGTCTGTGTTATGAGTTTCATTATCGAGACACCGCACCTTGTACACCTGTGTTCTTCGAGATGACTTTTGCAGTCTCCTGGGCTAGCGCGTACGAGATAGTTTCTGCAAAGGATGACTTTTGCATAGCACAAACCGCATATTTAATATCTGGATCCCGTATGCCATTCACAAATGCTTCAATCTTAAACTGATCCAGAAACGGGTGATCTTCGCGTGGATAAGTCAGCTGCACCAAACGTTCAATTTCGATGGAGAATTCTTGCAGTGTCTCATTTGCCTTCTGCACCCTGCCTCGTAACTCCATTCTATAGAGTTCTCTTTTGTGCTCGCCACCGTACTTGCGTTGTAACGGTACCATTATGTCGCCATAGTTATTTCTGCAACCGGCTGGTAAGCTTTCGAGTATATGTGCTGCTGCTCCCTTTAAGGCCAGAATTAGCTCTATAGCTTTTTCCTCATTGTCCCATCTATTTTTGCTGGCCACTGTTTCGAACTGGAACTTAAAAAACTTGCTGGCGTGCTCAGAAATAACTCTCACTGGTCCCCATCGAATTTGAAGATCGCCCATTTGCACTAAAAGCCTTTCCCCGTTGACGCTAACACTTTCTTGTATTGCTTCTTTGAGCTTAAGGTTGTTTTTTCCATCTTCTTGATCTGGTTATCCTGCTTCTGATTGTTTTCTTCCATTTTCTTTATCATAGCGGCAAACATTGAATTTAAGTCTATAACGCTGTTTGTTGCTGGTGTACATACTTCAATTTCTTCCTTTTCGGCTTTTTCTCCGAATTCGTATGTCCCAATATCGATACCACGCAGCTTAAATTCATCTATTAACCGCTTTTGCAATTCCGTTTTATTGCCTGCTGTCGGCAGATTTAACTTACTCAGCTCCATTTTTAGCTGCTCAACTTTTAGCTCGTCAAATTTCATTGTAATTATTTATTTATTATTTTGCAATTATTTGACGATTTAACTATTCGCGATTAATAATACACTCTGGCAACGTTAATTGTTATACCACAAGATCTTAACTAGATGACGCTCACAATACGAATGAATCAGCACGTATTGGCGTTGCTTTTATATACCCTATTTTTAGTCGTTCTTGAATATTCGAGAATTTCTACCGCCATCTATTGCGTAGTTGAAAATGCTGCGTTGCCACTTTAATCTCAGAGACAATAGTGAGCATTGTTATTTACTTCTAGAATCTTCGATCATTATTTAAAAATACATGTTGGGTATTTTTTTATTTAGTTGTTATACAATGCAGGTGTGTGTATGTTTGTGTACTGTGTTTGTTTAGCCATCACTTTGTGTTAGTTGTTTTTGTTTTGTAATAAAGATGTTTTATAGAAACTTCTAGCTTTGAAAACAAACACAATAGGCCTTTTCGTTTCACTTTCTTGGCCTAAATTATTTTTACATCTTTTTATGATTTTAATAAAGCATCTTTGTAACAATATGTTAAGAGAGATTCTTACCGCAAATAATGAAACAAGTACTTTTTTTAGTGATATTACTTTATTTTGTCTGTATCAAAAGTTACGACAACTCGGCGCAATATAACAAAATTATACATGTTACGTGATTGTTGTTTTTTATTGTTCTAATTGACATGAAAAAATTAGAGGTAGGCGTGGTGTTTTGCCTGCTGCCTCAAAGGACATGGACCGATCATGCCGATTTCCAATAGCACCTCTTTTGACACTATCTGATCGATTGACATATTTTTTTGTGAAAGTTTGCCTCGGCAAACTTTATTTCAACACGGACATACGGACATGGTTCAATCCACTTCGCTGTGCATAAGAAGTCGAATATATATACATACTTTATGGAGTTTGGATATTGTAGGAAGTACACACGGAGTGACATACTTAGATATATTTTCCACTTTTTGTGGTGAATGGTATAAAAAAAGGAAAAAAAATTTAAGTACCACATATATATAATAGTACAAAAAAATAATTATATGGGTCGATAGAGAAAAAAAAATTAAGAAAAAACATCAAGTGAAAAAAATTGGGGCTCTTCCATATTTTCCGAGTTACGGGGCTCTGAAATGTTCAAATTTCTTGAAAATGTCAATATGGGTATCATTTTAAAGCTTTTGAAGAGATCTTTAAAAAAAAATTCTTAACCCATTAAGAGCCGATGTCTTTTTAAATAAAAATTCATTGTACCCTACAAATTCTTTATAAATATGTATGTGTGTTTTTTTTTGTAATATAATAAACAATATGAAATAAAATGTAGAAATAAGTCCCCCGCAAAAAAAGAAAAAAAAAACACTGCTTATTGCTTACACACCTAACATGGCAGTACACATATCTATATAAACAATAGATAAATATAGTTAGGCTAGATCAGTTACCCCGATGACCACTGACAACAAAAGAATTTTCGCAAATTGTGCTATTAAAAGAAATAGGGCTCAGGTAGTTGCTATAGACACTAAATGTGGGATATAAAAATTTTCTTGAAAGTAGGCAGTGAATAGGAAAAGCGACGACTTTGGTATGGAATTATTTAATTACATTCTCTACAAATCCGAACACAAAACGGTCTCTCCATTATTAGCGACGCATGTGCAGGACAAATTAAAGAATACGTCCTATTAGAGATACTGAAATCAAACATGTTTACAATGTAGCTATTTAATTGTTTTGTAAAAAATAGAAGTAGTCTAAGCTTAACATAATTAGTAAAGTCGCAGCCAAGTATACTTGGGTGATGCCGTGAGACATGTTCCCTAGGACGAATTTTAAAAATATATCGAGCGATCCTATTGAAACAGATCCTAAACCTTTCCTTGTTCAAAGCAGAGGTGAGCGAGCAAACTTCAATACCGTAACTTATAATCGGTAAACATAACGATATGGCGACCCTACGCCTAACAACAAACGGCAGGTAGTAAGCCACACTGTACAACCTACGAAGAAACCAAGCAATACGCGCAACAACAAAATTTATGCGGTTGTTAAACGTTAGTTTGTCATCTAAGATAACACCAAGAACTTTACAGTAAGGAACAACTTCCGCCAATCTGTGTGCAATAAATATATTGAGAGTGATAGCCTGCCTAGAAAATATCATAACCTTGCACTTGTCCGGATTAAATTGTAAAAAATTTTCGTGTGACCACTTCTCAATTTCCCTAAGTTCTGCATGTATTTTCCTGCCAGCAACATGTAAGCAATTCAAACCACAAGTCGCTAGAAGCTGAATGTCATCAGCATAAGTGAACCCATTTAAAAAATCAATTCTATCAAATATATCATTTATATACAACAAAAACAACAAGGGACCCAAAACAGAACCTTGGGGAACAACTCGAAATAATGGCAAAACATGTGAAACTTCCTGATCAAATTGCACAAATTGGCTACGCCCAGATAAGAAAGAGGAAATAAGCCTACAGCTACTAGAACTAAAGCCAAACAACCTTGACAATTTAGACACCAAAGTGCTATGACTAATCGAATCAAACGCCTTACTGAAATCCAGTAAAACTAGTGCACTGACCTTGTTCCTATCAATGTTCTGCCTAATTGTTTCTGTTACACGCATCAAATTCCTGTAGTATTGTGGCCATTCCTTACCCCGATTGATTGGAATGAATCATTCATTTGTTCCCTAATGAGTATCTCCAACACTTTAGAGCATACCGACAAGATACTGATGGGACGATAATCAGAGCATGTAGTGGGGTCTTAATCTTAGGTATTTCAATAATTCCACCAATCTTCCAGATATCAGGAATAGTAGAAGAAGTTATAACTCTGTTTATAATAAAGGTTAAGTGTGCCGATATCATTGGGAAAATTAGTTTAAAAAATTTAATATGAATATTGTCAGGACCAACTGCCTGAGATTTTATCATGCACATGGCCCTGAAAACATCCCCATCAGTTACATTATGAAAGGAAAATCCCTCAGTTCTTGATAAGCGAGCCACCTCCTCATTATCTATTCTCGGCAATCGCGACAATTCATCCAACTCATTAAGGTCAAAGTTACCTTGAGTGTTATCCAAAGATGCAATAATACCCACATCCCTAACTTTCCCCCATAACTGCTTTTGCTCATAATTTGCCAAAAAAAAAAAAAATTAGTACAGTAGGACCTTCGAACTTTACGTATAGTGGATTTGAGTTTGTTCCGAAACCTACAATAAGTGAGGAACCGCTCACATGAGCCATTTTCCCTGTACGCCCTGAATGCAAGATCCCTGCTACGCTTTGCATTAACAATTCATCTGTCCCGAAGCCACATAGACCGATTATAAACCACAAACCTACGAAACCGCACATGAGTATCAGAAACCCTGTGAATTATAAAGTTAAAGCAATCTGCGCTATCATTAATGTCAATGTTGGTGTAAACATTGCAAAAATTCTCGGACTGACGCTAAAGGAAACAATTATCATTATAAAAAAGCCTGTAATCTCTGTAATAATGCGATCTAGGAGAAACATTATTAAAAACACAATATGAAAGGAGAATAGCTGAATGATATGAATTCAATGCAGGTATCTGAAACTGAAACATATCTCCACAGCTAAACATGTTTGTGTTAAAATCACCCATTATCAATATATTGCTAAATCTGTCAGAAAAATCGCTTAACACTCGCTCGCAATCCAAAAAGTTGCCATTAGGAAGATATACAACACCTACGAGTACTGTAACATCGTTACTTAACACAACCTCCACAAATAAATTCTCAACATATTCATTATAAACCTGCTCACAAATAACCCTCGTTTTAAACTCATTCCGAATATAAAGGCAAACTCCCCCACCTCTCCGGTTAGGCTGATCATTTCTAAACAACTTGTAACCAGACACTGCAACTGCCGAGTCATAAATAAATTCTTTATACCACGTTTCAGTGATACCGAAGGCATCTATATTACACTTCTCTAACAACGATCTAATTTCGTCAAATTTCGTGTACGTATTACAGCATTAATTGCAGCAGCATCGGAGGCAATCACGCCCACATTTCCAACTAACTCCATGCACCCTTCATGTCAAAATGTGGGTGCAATAAAACAATGTAACCCATAAAAAGTAAAATCATTTGGTGACTCATTTAATACCGATAATGCAATAACGAAAGATCTCAAAGAAAAAAAATAAATTCATTAATATATATTGTAAAAACCAGAAGCATGAAAAATTAAAAACAAACGAGGCATGTCTAATGTGTATGAAATTGAGTTTAAAAATATTTATGGGGCATTTTCAATTACAATTACATTATATTACAACTACAATTAAAAAATGCATGCAATTGGAAATGACCCAACTACAAATCGCACTTGAAAGTAATCGTTCAACTACCTTTCAAACGTACAACATAAAATTTCAAATAATGCAATAGATATCCTGCCTGAAAATATATAGAGAGAACTGTTGTTATAATTTTCGGTAAAAACCGTCGTCACTGGCTGTGTACTTCGTACGTTCGGCGAGCGCTTTCGATGTGATAACATCATTTTCAAACCACGTGTTTATTAAAACTGAAGAGATAGTGTGAAAAATAGATAGTGTTAAGAATAAAAGGTGGTGGGTTTAGGTAATTTTTGTCCGTTTAAATGGTATTATGCAGGTAGATTTCCTGATATCTGTCCTGTTTATTGGGGTAAATAGTTTAATATTTGGGTCTTTTATTATTGGATGGTAGGTGTGACCGTCTGTGGGTGTTTTTCGTAGTAATTTTAGTGGTGTAAAAATCGTGTCAGGGGTTGTGTTTACCTGTTCGTTAATAATATCTATGTTAAACGTTCGTGTTTTGTAAACTTCCATGTTTTCAAGAATCTCTAGTCTTCGTCCTTCTTTACTTGGGTATAATACTGTCATACATTCATCTATTTCCCATGGTTCGTGTCTATGTGTGTTAAGGTTTATTGCGAAATTGGAGTCTTCCCTTTTCCTTTTGTATGATCGTATGTGTTCTGTAAACCTTGTTTTTAGTGTGCGTCCAGTTTGTCCGATGTATGTATGGTTGCAGGTACAAGTAAGTCTATATACTCCGCTGGTGCTTAATTTATCAGTTGTTCCTATTGATGTCTTGAGAATGTTGCGTAGTGTTGGTCGTTTTTAGTGTTGTGTGTAAACCTTCTTTCCGGAAAAGGTTAGTTAATCTATATATTTCTGGTCCTGTGTAAGTAAAGGTGTGTCGTCGTGTTGTGTCGATTGTTTCCTTGTCTTCTTTCTTGTTTTTGTTGTTGTATTGTCTGAGTAGTTTTTCGATGGTTGTGTGGTTGTAACCGTTATTTTTAGCTATAGTGTAAATTGTATCGACTTCTTTGTTGTATTTATCTGGAGCGTGTGAAACTATTTTAGGTCTGTGAATCATATGTCTAAATGCTGCGAGTTTATGTTGAGTGGGATGGTTTGAGGAGCTGTGGACAGTTGTGTCTGTCATGGTTGGTTTAAATGTCAAAGTTTATGGTATCAATTCCTCGTGTCCTGTCCTGTTTTTCTCTTTTTCCATTGTGTATGTGATTTTGTTATGTATTATGTTTAAGTCTATAAGAATTTGTTCGGCGTTGTCTCTTTCGAGGATGCATATTATGTCGTCTACGTATCTGTAGTAATGGCTTATTTTATGTTTTTCCATCAGTTTTTTGATGTGTAGTTGTTTTTAATGTTGCATGAAAATCTCTTTGAAGGTTGTGGATGTTGGGTTTCCCATGCCGAGTCCATCAGGTAGTTTATAGAAGTTATTATTGAATCTAAAGTAGTTTTGTTGGAAAGTGTGTTACGTAGGATAGTCAAAGTTTCGTTTGGGTATTGATGTGTATAGATCCTTTATGTCGAGGGAAACGAGTCTCGTATTATCAGTGATTTTGATGTCCTTAATCTTGTTTATGAGGTCTACTGTATTTCGCAACATGTAAATGTTCTGCAAATTTAATTTCTTTTTTAAGAATGTGGTGAGGTGTTTGGCCAAGTTATATGCAGGCGCAGGTTTGTAATTTACTACAGGTCTGATTGGAATATTTTCTTTATGAATTTTGGGTTGCGCTCTGAGTGTAGGGGGTCCTGAGTTCATGTTCATGTATATGTATAACTTTCCGTCAGTAAAAGTTTTGCAGCATTTTTGTAGGCTTCGTATTTCCCTTTGGAATGAATCGGTTGGGTCATTCTTAAATTTTGTGCATTTTGCTTGTTGTATGAATTGTTGTGTTTTCTCTATGTAGTCTTTCTTGTGCATTATTACAGTTGTCTTCCCTTTGTCTGCTTTAGTAAGTAATAAATTATTATTACGAAGTTTTGCTTTTATCTGTCTAGTAGTTTTTTGGTTGTCAGTATTAGTTTTAGATGCAGTTTGTTCTTTTATTGTTTTTTCAAGCACATCGGCTATCTTGTGTCTCATGTGTTCTTGTCGGTCACTTGGTAAGTATGTAATAGCAGCTTCGGCGTCTACAATTTGGGTTTCAATTGTTTTTTGTATTTTGTCAAAAGGCAGATTATGTTTTAGTCCCTTCTCCATAAGTTTTGTTTCATTGTCGCTGACTTCTATGTTTGTCAGTTTTTTTACCCGTGGGTAAAATTCTGAGTTTGTACGTTTTTCAGTCTGTTTATTGAGTTTTGTAAGTTTTCTTTCCATCCGCTTGTATTTGTCAGTCATCTGATTTTGTATCCTTTCATGTAAGTTGTGTAAAAATGTGGGAAATAAATGGTAAAGATTATGTCTTGTTAATAAGTCTGCTACTTTTAAATGAATATGATAAGTTTCCTTATTGAGTTTGTCTTTTTTAATATAGAGAGAAAATAGTACAAAGTAGAACACAGCATCGTTGGCTATCCTATACCAAATAATAATGAAGTTAAAAATACTAAGTCGTTCCGTATTACCTCACAACAATGATACATACCAATGGTGACTTCTAATCCGTAAACATAGTAGCATTTACTGTTTTTGTTTTTTGTTTGTTAATGTTTTTCAGAAAAGAAATCGCCACTAGTAATCTGATTTACTAAATAAAACTGCCCTCTCCATGCTAAGGAAGCACATTTATTAATATACATATGTTGCTAAGTATATAACAATGTTACAGGTGTTAGAAAAAAAGGGACTTAAAAAAATATATATAAAATACACTGTTCGTTTATATTAAAAATAGGAACTTATCTAGGTTAAAGTTTGCTGTGATCCCACATCAAGTCCTTCACCATCCAGCATATTCTTACACTGATTAAGATCCCACAAAACATTTTTTTCATCATGCAGCACAACCTTAGCTTTGATATTGTTCATGTTAACCAAAGTAAATTTCTTTATTTTCTTCGCCAGCACGAGTTTACGAGAGGTGTATTGTAATTTGTTACTAGCAAGAAAGAAATTATCATTCAAAATTAATCTGGATTCGGGAGCACCAGCAATTACATCATTCAAAAGCAGCGATTTGGATTTAAAATAGCTTTTCATTATCAGATCACGCACCTGCACCGAATTAAATTTTACCAGATGCCTCTTTTGACGACTGATGTAGCAACAGTGCAATATGTCAGACTCGCTAATTCGTACTCCCACACACCTAGCTGTTTTAATAACATTTTGCCGAAGATCTTTAATTGGACAAGTCAAGCCACTAATCAAGATATCCGCTCTGTTCATGCGCCTCTCTAACATATTATTTCTCATCTGTAGATATCTAGAGTTATCATTATTTAACGTCTTCTGCTCATGGACACTAGCTAGGCACTTTTTAACTTCAGAACTAACTGCCGCCATTTTATTGTTAATTTCACCTCGAAAGTTATCCATCAATTGATTTACCTTCGCTTCAATTTTGAGATAGCAGAACTCCATACAGTGTTTAATATCTACTCTAGACATTTCAATTGATTTATGCATTTCCTCCATTCTTTTCAAGATGTCTTTATTTTCGCAGCCATGTGCATCGCCATTTTTGCATTCAACACACACAAACTTAGTTGAATTTGAACTTAGTTGAATTTTTCCGCATTGAGGTTAAGGAATCCTCTGAGACGCCTGCACACTCAGGATGAAAATATATACCAGAGCTAGCGCATCCAATACTAAATTGAGTTTTAGTTATATTGGATTTGCAGGTCGGGCACTCGATAGGTGTCTTGTTACGCGTTATTAGCTACTTCACCTACAGAATTGATATGCAACTTTGACGATGTATGCACTCTGGCCCAATAACTATTCTTCAATTGCAACTGTTTATTGAACCACAAAAAAATATAATTTTCGTTTTATTTTATATTTTAAAAAGTTTTTCAAAAAGTTTTTCTGCAATTTAATAGAGATTTTCATTTGCGATCACGTTTTTTTCTTAGCTCTTCATTTCAGCGTTGCCACATTCTATTTTTAAAAGGAAATGCGGTTTTAAAAGGTTGAAATGACTTATGCCACTTTCAAAATTCAGAAGTCAAGGAAACATTTTTATAAGTGATCAACATTTTATTCAAACTCATTTCATTGTAAATTAGTAAATTATTTATTAGTAAAAATTATTAGTAAATACATCATATCTTTACGTTTTTCTTCTGTTATTGGTCTAATGACTGTGTATAATGGAAGAAAATCAATTTTTTCGTATATTCTAGGTCTTCCTCTTTTAGGTCAGAGGTCTAATACTTTGAATTAGGAATTGTCATCCAAGGAAGTTTTATAAAACATCTTATATGGAGCATTTTTGAGAAATCTGATCCATTGTATTTTTATCTAAGACACAGCTTTTCTATTGGTGTTTTTCTTTCTATTATTCGTTGATTTTTTTTAGTTGTTTTGTCTTTTTACATACTTCTATTAAATTATAATAATGCTCAATTATGTATAAATATTTCGATTTCTTAATTTTAGTTTCTAATTAAATAAAATCGCGATCATTTGGCAATAAAGAATGGACGGATACCATAAATTTATGGTAAACTATTTCAACATTATTATCAGATCACTGAACAATTTTTAACCAAATCAAAGCTATGTGAATGTTACAATTTTGTCCTGAGCAGGCGTCACTGTAAGCTATGACATGCTTTTGAGTGGTAATGTCCCGAATGTGCTTTAAGATGCAGGACGCAACTTCCTGTGATCCTCGGCGATTGTTTCGCCGAATGTATACATTTTAGCATTTTGATTCTGGAAATTATGAAACCCTAAATTGTTTACTTACATGTTGCGCATATAATAAGCTACCGAAGCAGAAAGGTTTGGATAAGAAAGTGCTTTCTGTAGATCATAGCTGAACCGTTATCTGCCAAACTTTCTGAACAGACATATTCTATTAAGTTAATTTTCCTGACATGTTTATTTCTTCAGATTATGTTATTATACCCTGCTATTGCAAATCATCATGATCGGTCCATGTCCTTCGAGGCAGCAGACAAAACACCACGCCTGCCTCTAATTTGTTCATATCATTTGAAACAATAAAGTTACTCCAGTCAAAAATATAAATATATGGGATGATACAGAATTAAAAAATTAGAACAAAAAAACATCCAGTAAAAAAATTGGTACTCGCCCATATTTTCCGAGTTGCGGGTCTCTAAAATTTATAAATTTTTTAAAATATCAATATGGGTTTCATTTTAAAGCTTTTGATGGAAATCGATTTCGAAATCGAGACGATTTAAAACCGAAAATGGTTGTGATATGCTTATTATTTTTGTTTTTTCAATACCTTTAATATACTTTTCAATAACTTTCCACTCAATTTCTGCAATTACTTTGGGCTAACTTCTTTATTTTTGTTTAAAATATATCTTAAAACGAATCGTTTTCAAATCGATCGATCTCCATCACATACCTGAATCAGGTATGATAATATAATATTATCAATCAAAGTATGACTAAAAGCAAACAAAATAATTTTTGCGTTTAAAAATATTTTGTTCTAGCTCTTGACAGAATGTTTTTCTATCAGTTTAGTATAACATATTTTTTTGGCTTAAAGTTAAGAATGTGTTTTGTTGTTAGAGAAAAAAAAATTAAAATTTATGCACAAAATATATATAAAAAATAAAAAGTTACGAAAAAGCTATTAAAACATTTCAAATAAATACAATTCTTTATATTTGTGTTTTAGGCACATTTACAAGCCTTTAATTTAAGCTGTCGTAATTACATCAACAAAATTGCTAATATAATTGTTAGAAGTTTTGGATAAATGTGGAATCAGTTCCAAATTATCATTACGTATCTTCAGCACGAGAATATAACATTTACTCCATAAATTGATTTTGACATAGAAATGTATGAAGTTAAGATGCCATTATTTGGGCTTAAAAAGTATATTTCTTGTATAAATGCTCTTGTATAAGCCTCATAAATACTGTTCACATATAACGAACAATTAAATGAAATTATTGTGATATAAGTCTATTATGTCAGGAAATCATTCTTTTCAATTATATATCATGACTAAAAACACGGGAAAAGTTTTATTAAATTAATTAATTAATTTAATTAATTGTTTTTAACCATTTAACCTTTATATTTAAACATTAAGCTAGACAACAATATGGTTGCAAGATAAATTATATTATTATTAAATGTAACAATACTATGTTTTATTAACAACTATACAATACAACCATAGTATGTTGCTCTCAGATTATGGTTACCTCAACCATGTCTTTTCTTTGCGTGATGTGTCTCAAATGATAATATGAAAGTGAAAATATTGTCGTTCCACAAAATCCTTAATAAAAACTTTATTTTTCATCCGTTTTTTTTTTCAAATTACGCTTAAAATATTGATAATAAAATAATCTATTTGATAAAAGAATAAAACATTCCACATCTTTACTATAACGTAGAAAAAAAAAACTCAAATGAAAATAAAAAATTTTGAAAAAAAAAAACAAAAAATAGGCAAATGTTGAACTTTAAGGTGCCATAACTCAGTCGTTTCTTGGCAGATAGAAATAATTAACTTTCCAACGGTGTGCCATTGATCTCGATCGGACTTTTCGGTTGGGTTCTACAAGGGTTTGAGTGGGACCATACACCGAAAAACACAAACGTACCGTTATCTAAAAATCAGTACTTACGAAAAAATAATTATAGCGTTTTTCGTGTTCAGGAGGTCCCAATTAACTTTAAATTTTAATTTAATTTTAATTTAAATTTTTCATATGAAACAGATTTGTCAATCTCTTCGGAGGCACAACTACGTCATCAAGCGAAAAATCATGCGCAAGGCGTAATCTTTATTTTATTATTTTTGATTTTATAGACATACTATGTATTTTTGATAGCTTAAAAAGAAATTGCTACTTCTTCCTTTTTTTTTAATTCAATTTAAACACAGAATTTCCTTAAAAATTTTTTCGGTTTTTTATTTAAATCATTTTCTTTCAGACAACCACAACTTGAAATATAGTAAACTTTTTAATGTTTAGATTTGTGAAACGAATAAAAATAAAAACTCTGATGCTTATTTGAACTTTATTGTCATTGAAATCGGTTTAAATAATGTTACAAAAGAAGATTTACCTTCGTTGAAGCAAAAGGTTCAAATTTTTTTAAAAATTTATTGTTAAAGTTAAACAAAACCCAAGAAAAAATTCACGTTCCTTCATTTTACAAACTAAATTGTAAAATGTATATCGCAACCTTAAAAACCAACACTATTAACAAAATGAAAACACTCAGCTGTAAGTAATCATGAAACACTCTTAAGTTCCAATTTTCAGCCATATCGGTTCAAAACTTTGGCTAAAATTAATTTTGGTCTAAAAAGTATCTTAAATTACCCAGTGTTTAGTGGTTAGATTTCTTAACAATAGCAACAATTGCTTAGATTTCTTTCACTTTATCCTATGTAGCATCAAGACAGTGGACTAAACAACATGTAAAACCAACAGATTGAAAAAAAGAGAGCAATATTTTACTTAAATCACCGCAGTTGGATGCATTACTTGCTTGTTTCCACAAGCACACATGCACAATTCAATGTAGATTATTCCTTTTATGTATGTACGAGTATTTATTTAAATTTTAACAAAACTTTTGCTTTAAAAAATATTTTACACTTAACTTTACTGCTGCAAATTCTCTAAAAATATTTAAAAAGTTAAGAAATGGTTCATAAATTTGTAAATTTTGTTTGGTTTTATAGCTTTTACGAGGTGCTAGCGACAATGAATTACGTCAATATGGTCTCATTAAAGATCCATCCAAATATCATTATATGAATCAGGGCAGCATGGACATCTTAAACGAAAAATCTGATTACAAGGGCACAAACAGTGCATTTAAAACATTGGGTTTTGCATCCGAAGAAATTTCCACAATTTGGCGTATTGTCGCAGCCATTTTACATTTGGGAAATATTGAATTTCAAAGTAAGTACAACAATTCATTATTAATGTGGCTGGTCTTATCATACATTTTTATTTCTTATGACGCCAGTGCTTGAGGAGGAATTGGTTATAAGTAATAAAATACATCTTCAGGGAGCTGCCCAGTTGCTGCAAGTTACAGATAATGAACTGTCCACATCTTTGACAAAACGAGTTATCGCGGCCGGTGGAAATGTGATGCAAAAAGATCATAACGCTTCTCAGGCTGAGTATGGCAAAGATGCTTTCGCCAAGGCTATTTATGATCGACTTTTTACTTGGATTATATCACGCATCAATCGTGCTATTTTATTCCGAGGTTCCAAAACACAAGCTCGCTTTAATTCAGTGATTGGCGTTCTTGATATATACGGCTTTGAAATTTTCGATTCAAATAGTTTTGAGCAATTTTGTATTAATTATTGTAATGAAAAGCTTCAACAGCTGTTTATTGGTATGTACAATACAAATATTTTCTTACAGCAATAGGAGATTATCTCAAAAATTTAAATATATATTTCAGAATTGGTTCTTAAACAGGAACAAGAAGAATATCAACGCGAAGGAATTGCTTGGCAAAATGTTGAATATTTTAATAACAAGGTTAGATAAAAAATATACTCTTGGACAATTTTGAAAGACATCGACTTAATTTTGATTGAAATTCGGTCGAAAATAGATTGCTTTAGATGTCTTTACCAATTTCGATTGGTTTAGAGATATTAATTTTTTAACAAATTGCTATTATACCTTAAAGGAATGGCGTTGAGAAAACATTTTTAGCTTTGAAATTATAAACTATAAATTCTATATCAAATTAATATACATATTTATAATTATTTATATTATACAACATGGATTTAATTTTCAGATAATTTGCGATTTGGTAGAACAGCCTCATAAAGGTATTATAGCAATTATGGATGAAGCTTGTCTCAGTGTTGGCAAGGTTACCGATGAAACGTTACTCGGTGGAATGGACAAAAGCCTCTGCAACCACCCTCACTACAGCAGCCGTCAGTTAAAGCCTATGGACAAGGAGTTAAAGCATCGTGAAGATTTCCGTATAACTCATTATGCGGGAGATGTTATTTATAACATTAATGGTTTTCTCGAAAAGAACAAGGATACGTTGTATCAGGACTTTAAGCGCCTATTGCACCATTCTTCCAACGTGCACATAAGTGAAATGTGGCCCGAGGGTTCTCAAGACATTAAAAAGACAACCAAGCGTCCTTTGACAGCCGGTACGCTTTTTCAAAAATCAATGATCGATTTAGTTAACATACTTTTGAAAAAAGAGCCATTTTACGTTCGATGTATTAAACCAAACGATATTAAAAGTTCAACCGTATTCGATGAAGAACGTGTAGAACATCAAGTACGTTACTTAGGACTGTTAGAAAATGTACGCGTCAGACGAGCTGGATTTGTTCACCGTCAACGATACGATAAATTCTTATTACGCTATAAAATGATTTCCCAGTACACGTGGCCCAACTTTCGTGCTGGCAGTGATCGTGATGGTGTACGCGTATTGATCGAAGAAAAAGGTTTCGGACATGATGTTAAATACGGTCACACCAAAATCTTCATAAGATCACCTCGTACTTTGTTTTCGTTGGAAAAACAACGCAACGAAATGATTCCACACATAGTCATTTTGCTGCAGAAGCAAGTACGTGGCTGGATCGCAAGGCAAAATTACAAAAAAATGAAAGCTGCAATAATCATAATGAGGTCGTACAAAACATACAAAATGCGTGCATATGTTCAAGAATTAGCAAGCCGTTTCCGTCCTGCAAAAAGTATGAAAGACTACGGTCGAAGCATCCAATGGTCTAATCCTCCTTTGGCTTGCAGACGTGCTGAGCCCGGCCTTCGTCGTATATATGGTAACTGGCGAGCCTACATGATTCTGCGTAAATATCAGCGCTCTGAATGGCCACAATTGCGTCTACAGATCATTGCAGCGACGGCTATTAAGGGAAGGCGGCCTTATTGGGGACAACACCGTAAATGGGTGGGAGACTACTTGGCTAATTCACAAGATAACTCCGCTTATTTAGCCTACAGCACAAATATTAAGAATTTAAAGAATAACGATGGTTTTAAATCAGTACTCTTTTCATCATTTGCAAAAAAATTTAACAAGCACAATAAGCAAGCCGATCGTGCTTTTATTATTACTGAAAGTTCTATTTACAAATTGGATGGGGCGAAAAATAAATTTAAAAATATGAATCGTTCTATATTTATACAAGATGTAAGTTTGAGTTGTTTTATTATTTAAAAGAACTCTTAAAAAGAAGAGAAATTAAGATTGAATATGCACGCTTTTGTTTGCTATTGTAGAACTTTTACATCTGGTAGCTGTGGTAAATCTACTTCCAACTTCTATCCCACAACAAGATGGCAAATAAAATATACATTTACTTTTCACTTTTGGTAGGCATAGAATTTTTTGCATTAGCGTCTGTTTACTTTTCAACCACTTTTCAGTTCACACAATCTACCCAAATAAAAAACCTGGGCTGTTTCGTACAGAAAGAAGAAGAATTTTATTCTTTCAAAAGCCCTCCCTTTTATCCAAACAGCTGTGTGTGAAAAAGCTGGCATATTTAGCGTCACAATGTTTTTTGCCCTTTTATTTCCTTACAATACGAAAAAAAAAGTCACTCACACTTAGATGTTTAAAAACGTATATTTTATTTATTCTGCTATTGTAAGTTGTATCAAATACAACCATGATAGTTGTAAACAAGCTGTTGTAAGTTCTGTTCTTAATCTTCTGCAAACGTCAAACTTTTAACGATAGAAATATTTTTTTTACTCAATCAACATTATTTTACTACTAAGACATTTAACAAAAATATGAAATATATACGAGGGCTGCTATATATATTTCTGGCCTGGCAACACTGAGTGCTGCCAAGTGCAATCTGACATTTCCAATGGAAAGTTTGCCATTTTTAAGCATAATCATACTCAAAACGTTTTGACGTACGACCATTATTTGTGTTGTTAACAGTGGCTTGAAAAAATTAATATAGAAAAAAATGGAACTAACTCGGGAACATTTTCGTGCCATCATTTTTCACAACTTTCGACGTGGATTATCACGACAATAGTGCATTGATGAACTTAAATCTTTGTATGGCGATGAAGCACCATCCTATAGCACTGTGAAAAATTGGTGTAATGAATTTAATCGTGGCCGAAGCTCGCTCAAAGACGAATTCCGTGAAGGTCGTCCAAAAACGGCTGTTGTGCCAAAGATCATTGATGCCGTGCGTGAACTCATAATGCGAGATCGACATGCGACATACCGAGAGATATAGACATCCTTGGACATTTCTTCCACCAGCATACATTCGATACTGCATGAACACCTGGCCGTAAAAAAGGTTTGTTCTCGTTGGATCCCGCACAATTTGAAAGTCGCTCAAAAAAAGGCTCGTGTCGATTGGTGCAAAGAAATGTTGCAAAAATACGATTGCGGTACTTCAAAAGACGTTTATAAGATCGTCACAGGTGACGAATCATAGATTTATGCGTATGAGCCCGAAACGAAACAACAATCGACCGTGTGGGTCTTCAAAGACGAGCAAAATCCAACGAAAGTTGTTCGTGGAAGAAGCACTTCGAAGCAAATGGTCGCCTGTTTCTTCGGCAAAACTGGTCATGTGGCGACTGTTCCGCTTGAGCAACGTAGGACGGTTACTTCTGAGTGGTACACTACAATTTGTTTGTCTGAAGTCATCGGAAAAAAATGCGTGGTCAATGATTTTCGTCGCCAGAAGAAGCTGTTGAAGTGTTCAAAAACCATGTATTAGAGGTGTCTCAATCGGAGTGGAAAAAGTGCTTCGACAACTGGTTTGAGCGCATGCAAAAGTGTATAACTCATGCTGGAGAATACTTTGAAAAACAACAAAACCATTTTTGATTATACATATTCGCATTTTCACTATTAGGCCAGAAATATATAGAGCAGCCCTCGTATAAGACTTGACTCTTATATCAAAGCAGATTCGCTGTGTAGCTTTTTCTTGCTTCTACTTATTAACAACATACATACATACGAAGCAAAAAAAAAAAAAAATTTTGTGTGCTTTTTTATTTGAAACTATATTCTTTTAATGTAGAGATTAAATACCTTTTTCCTTATGATTATTGTTTGCATAAAATATTTTTTAGTGTTATATATTTGCTATATAAACATGAATGTTTAAATTAAAATGAACTGCAAACGGTGATCACGGTAACTATTTCAATGAACGGTGGTTTGAAAATCACATTCACTGGTAACGATGTTCCTCAAAAATCACGGGATTGCTCATCCCTATTCCCTATACCATAAAGTTTTTCATAGCATCGGAGTTTGTACATTTAGCTTTTAATTTGATATGCGTTACTGTAGTTGTTTGTGTTATTTCAAATAATGCAAAAATAACAAAATGTATGTAGCGAAGGAACACAATACAAGTGTAAAAATATCCCCTCAAAACTAAAGACATGCCATTTCGTTTCTACACCTTTTGCCGGCAAACAAAATTTTCGTGGTGTAAAATGGCTTTGAAAAAAAAAACAAAGAAAAATTTGCAATTGCCAAACTTAACGGAACGTACCCAGTAAACCATTTAGACAAAACAAAATAAAGTTTAATTTGAAATTATTATATTAAAATATATTTTAGCCGATGTGATTAAAAATTAATTCGTTTAAGTTCTATTATGCATTGTATTCATGTTTATTTATACATTTATTTTAAAGTTAACTTCTGTAAGTATCAGTACCGGCCGTGATCAGTTGGTAGTATTTCATTCAGCCGCCAACAATGATTTAGTGTTTGCACTTCAGGCTGAACATGGGCCACTTAAAGAAGATCTTATTGGGGAACTAGTTGGTGTTGTTTGCAAGAAATATAATGAGTAAGTTTTGGACTACTGTATGCTGGTCATCATAAGTTCTTTTTATTTGTTTTTAGCATTTGTGATCGAGAGCTAAGAGTCGACGTGTTTTCGAATATCGCTTGTCGTTTAGGGGGTAAGCCGCGTACAATTGTCATTGAAGCAGCAGCCGGTGTTGAAAATCCCAATTTCAGAAATACAGCAGGAAATATTATATTTGAAGTGCCAGCACACTACTGCGTTTGAAGCTTTAAATTGGAAAATCTTAAGTTTTTTTTTAATAAATCCGGACTTTCTTGTTTAATTGCGCTTTAAGTACTATACAAAACTCAGTGTTATCTTAATAGTTTTTTGTTAAACTCTCTTTTAAAGAAATTTTAATCCACATACATTTTTTTGTGATTACTTATAATTGTTAATAATATAAATATCTAATTTAAGTTGATCTGATTAAAAGTATTAAGTGCATTATAAATTATGGATTAGGTAATTAACTACTTATGTATATGAAACATATAAATAACATACATACATAAATTGTTTATTTAACTATTAAAAAAGTTACAGAGATAATGCATTTGTTGATATAAAAAAAAAACGAACAACGAAATTGAAAGCATTTATATATATATTCAAACAAATGCACAAATCGACAAATACTACACACATATTAACACTTTTAATAAACGTATTTTTTACATATATGTATATATGAATAATTAGAAACTGATTATATAAGTAAATGTGGCAGTCGATTGAATTCAATTTCTTTACATTCATTATTGCATACATTTTTAATATTGTCAAACTAATCAGGCGTATTCCGGTCAAGAGTCAAAATTAGTCCTTAGCAAATGTTAAAAATCGATTTTTTTCTGAATGAAGGCCATTATCAACTTCCCAATTTTTCAGTTAACAGAAAAAGAAGAGACGGGTTTGCAAAATCCTGGAGGTTTATTCTGCATTGCGATGCGAAAGTCAATGCGATGCGAAAATACATAAATGCGAACAATTGCTATTCTGTATTGCGATATTCGCAAAGTTCTATTTTAATCGCATTTCAAATGCGAAAAGATGGTAAATCGGTATTTTAAATTGCGAAAACACATGTCAAATTCGCAAAATTTATTCGACAACAAAGTAGCATTCGCAAAGTACAAACATATAAGTAAAAAACAATATTTTATTTATGTATTCATTATATATTTATGATTTAATTCAGGGAAGTAAGCAATAAGACCAACAAACTGCGTCAACTTTAAATAATTTATAAAGATAGAATTTATAAATAAGCACAGCTATTTGGAAAGAGGCCATTTAAAAACACCAAATGCACGTTAGTCTGCAAATACTTTGTAGCAAACGTTAACTGAAAAAGTAAATATTAATGGACCACCTATTAGAGACGTTCAAAAATATTTGACTTAAATTTTAATAGGTTTGGACCTACTAAATAAATTTTAGAAACAATTTTCACAGCGAAGCACAAAAAATTTATTTATTTTTAATTTGACGTTTGTTGATACTGATGTTTATTTGAGCAGCGTTGCCACGATTTGTAATAAATTGCGAATGCAATTGCGAAAGTCGTAACAGAATACCAATTTTCTTTCGCATCGCATTGATTTTCGCATCGCAATTCAGAATAAGCCCCCTGTTAACACTTGAATTGAAGCGGTTTTAATACAAATATTAGACATGCCTGTGTATTGAATTTCTAATGGAATTTACCATTTTAGTCTGTTTAATAAGATAACAGACGGTCAAGACAAAAACGAATTAATGACTTGGATTTACACTCCAAATCCAAACAACTGCCACTCTTATAAATGTATTGTTATTTTTAATTTTGTAATCTTAAGAAGATTATTATTATAGTATACATTAAGAGGTACTAAAATTTGTATGAATAGAAGGGATAGATTAAGAACTAAGAACTTATAAAACACACAGTCTTTTGCATTCAAAGAAATAGTGCCATCCACAAGCAAAAATGCTCGTAATTATATTTTACACGCAAAACATTTTGCATAAATACTTACATATGCTGTAAATGTATTCTGTTTACATCTTTCAAAATTATACACTTGAAAAAAATACTATAGTAAGTAAATAACTTTTAATACGAAGAGACCTTTAAAGAAACGTGTGCCTTTTTAACTAGAATACTTCGTCGATTAAAACGCAGTTAAAATTTTATTAATTTAAAATCAAAGTACATATGTCCACATACATAATTAAGCTAATTAACTTTGCATTTTTAAATTTGTTAAATAATTGATTTATGTTATATTTTAAGTGCTGTATTTATTTTGTAATTGCATCAAACTATTTTAATAAAATTTTAAACTTTTCGTATTGTTTTTTAATTATATAGACTAGTTTGTTGAGCTCCTTGAATTTGCAGAAAGATGTCATAGTTTCTTAAGGAGGAAACCGATCTTAATTTTTTTATTTATATGTCAACTCTTATAATTACTGTATATCAAACAGTCATAGCTAAACAAGAACGGAAAGCGTTTTTTTTCTGTCCGAATTTCTCATGCCTGTACTTTTTGTATGCAACATACCGAAATAACGCGACGGCAACGTTTCACAATTGTATAATCCAGTTTTGACAAGGCGTTTAATAAAATTTAAATTAAATAAAAATTCAAATAATTCATTTTTGTTTTTTATAAATTTTAAACAATACAAATTCCAAAACTGTTATTATTGTTAAAATTATCAGGAAAGATATATTTATTTTAGAAAAAATTTACCAGTTCAAAAATGAAAAAAAAAGTTATCAACGGGATGTAAAATGTAATTTTAAGTGAAAATTTCGGGGCTGACCCCTTAGCTTCGGAGGTACGGACTAGACATCATCAGCGCGTAACTTTTTTCGTTTATGTGGAACTCGATGCCAAATCAAGTTTATCTGGCATGTTCTGAATTCCACACGAAATTTTCACTTCAAATTTTTCAAGGCATTGTTTTTATAAAAAATAATTTTACAGCAACAATGCTTTGAAAAATTTAAAGTGAAAATTTCGTGTGGAATTCAGAACATGCCTGTATACAGGCACAAATCACTTTTCGTCAAAGTGATTTCAAATCACGCAAAAGGTGTTCTGCGTACAAAATATAATGAAATCACGTGATTTAAAACGTTTAGTAAAATGACTGCCGATTTGAAATCACTTGCTCGTTTTTTCTAATTATTTCGCTAAGAATATAATAATAATGACATTATATATTTCAAACGATATGTCTTCTATTTATTTTTGCAAAAAAAATTAGATTTTATACACATAAAAACGAAATTATTCATAAATTTTCAGACACTGCATATTTTATAAAAAATTGTTTTGGTATTAAATTAATTGGGTTGATTCCGCCAGTATATAATAAACTGTTGTTATAATTTTTGGTAATAACCGTCGTCACTGGCTGTGTACTTTGGATGTTCGGCGAGCGCTTTCGATGTGATAACATAATTTTCAAGCCGCGTTTTTATTAAAACTTAACACTATCTATTTTTAACACTATCTCTTCAGTTTTAATAAAAACGCAGCTTGAAAATGATGTTATCACATCGAAAGCGCTCGCCGAACATCCAAAGTACACAGCCAGTGACGACGGTTATTACCGAAAATTATAACAACAAAATTGTTTTGCTTTATTTAGTAATGCTCGTGATTTTCTCTTTCTGGTCAAAACAGTTAGCTGGTTTGTGTTTTCGAAGAATATTCTAGTGTTGCCAAATTGTCAGAGTATCAAATGTCATTTAAGATTTATCTTATTTATGCTAATGTTTCCCGCATCAAATTTAAAAAAAATTGAGTGCAAAATATAAAATAGTAGCAACTTTATGAACTATTTGCATTAATTTTCACATTTTCAATTTTAATTTAATTTGAACGCCAAATTTTAGGCCTTTCGATCAACTCCAATAAGTAAATGAAAGCACATGTATTACAAACAAATAAAAATTCACTAATTTAATTTTAGTTCCACACATTTTAATTTACTTTAATCACTAATAATGTTTTATTTACAAATGTAAAAAAAAACACACACAACACAAATCTAAAAAAAAGCCGTTTTCTCCTATTTTCGAAAAATTAAAACCACGCCGAAAAATTGAAAATCACGTGATTTGTAGAACAGCACCAAACCGTCTGCATGATTTTAAAACCACTCGTGATTTGAATTCACGTGATTTCCAGAACAGACCTGTATGTGATGAAAAACGATAAAATCGGCGCATTAGCAAAGTATATTTATAACAAGTACATGCGGGAGTTGAGCTGATAGTTTTATTTTTGTGCCTGATTATCATGTTTTGTGTAAAAAATTGTTTACATTTTTATTAAATTTTTATTTTGCTATACATTTCTCTTGTTTTTAAGAGTTTCCTTTCATTTTTATTATATTTTATCAGGGTTGGTAAACGAAATCTACAAATTACACTTTTTCAGCTCAAGAGTCAATAAACATCGTTTTATTGAATTCTTGTTTAAATTGACATTGAATATAGGCATTAAAAGGTTATTCAGTTATTTTTTTATAATAATTATTTTTATTAATAATTAATTTTTTTATAATTCATATTAATTTTTTAGTTAAAAAAAACATAAAGTGTTACCCTCTTTGCCATCTGTGAGCTGTTTTTTGACTTAAAACATGATTTTATACAAACAAAATGCCTATTGTTGTTCTAATGTTGTATTTGTTGTAGACTCGCATGTAGTTGATATAGATATACTTTGCGCGTTAATTAACAGGTGGTCTTAATATCTCATCTTATTTTTATGTATGTTAAACGTTGTTGTCAAAATTCTAAAATTATTTTAAAAATAAAAAATTTCAAATAATTTGAAAAAGTAAAAAATTTTAAATTTTATAAAATTAAATTTCAAAACCACAAAATAAAATGTGAAGTGTTGCTGCACATGTATGAGAAAGAAACCAACTGTTAGAACTTCATTTAAAGCACCAAATGATGATAAAATGGTAAATTAAATTCGGCTTTCTCTTGTTTAGTCAGCTATTTTTGACATCAACGTGGTGCTCTGCAACAATAAAATGACATAAGATTTTTGTTTTTGCGGCCACCTAGTATATTAAATACTACGCCTTGCATAAAATCAGTTAGAAATTTCTTTCAAAGCAATATGGTATATATTATTTTCAGCTTTAAAATATCAAAATGAATAAAGTATGAAAACTCATTGGGATATAGCCAAAGTATTCACAAGAGGTGCTAAGACTGATGTTGAAAGTCAATGGCAAAATCTAGTTTATAAACTAAATAGCCCCCATATACAATATAGCCTGTTGCTAAAAGGTACAATTTAAGAAATGATTCTTTTTAAAATGTGAATATATTTCATAGTAACCATTTATGTACGTATAAATAAAATTACTCTTCAACAATGGGTCTTTTGATTAAAATATGTGTGCCGTCCGTCTATTTATTTTTCGAAAAAAAAAATACGAGATTGTCTCAGAACTTCTTGACTTGATTTTAAAGTAATAAATTTGCGAAATATTTTTCTTTCTAATATAAGCATCAATCTTTTTATTGAATTTTTAAATTGTGATACAATACATTGAAATATTTACTCGATTACCTATAATTCTTTGGAAGCCGCCTTCTGCAATAAATATTAGTGCAGCTGCTCACTGGAACACTAGTAGATTTGATGTATGTATTATCTTATGAAGCCTTCTTTATTTAATCTAAAACTTTGAATAAGTTTGGGAAAAATATATTTAAGAAAATAAATAATTCCACATGTCGTGTGGATTGGAGTTGTCTCGTAATTATTTTCAATTATATTTCATATTTTATAAATGGACTGACGAAGTTTTTTTTCCTTTAAATTTTAGTAAACAAAAGCCGTGCAAGGTTACTTTAAAAAAATACGATTTGCAATGAAATGAAAATGGAATCTTTTTTATATTTTTTATGTGGAAATAATACAAGGTAGTCATGATGGCAATTCATAAACTGCGGCGGAAATGCTAAATGTCAAACTCTATATATAAAAAATATGTATAATTTTTGTTTTTTATAGTGTTTGACATTTTACATGCAGGATACTGGCCACATAGAACGTAGCTTACAGCTTAACTTAAATAGAAAAGGCAATCCTGCTTTGTGAGAGTTCCACCCAGCGATGCCAAAATAAAGATTTTATCTTAATTTAAAAGATTTTTGAATCAAAATAAGATTTGAAGATCTTTTTCCCAAATTAGGATTTTTTTTATTTAGTTGCTTGACAGCCCGATTCTGTGAATTCCTGATAAATTTTTTATCAAGATTTTTATCAACCAAAAGTTCGGTTGGTATTCTGTGAAAATATTGATAAATAAAAAGTTTTTGAAATTCATCAGTGTGGTGAATTTCTATTGACAAATGATTTTAATTATTGTTATCAAATTATTGGCAAAAGCAAGAATATGGATACACCAGCTAAGTAAGTATTTTTAACCGACTTCAAAAAAAGAAGGAGGTTATACAATTCGACTGAATGTTGATAGATTATGCTTACAGATTGGTCCCGTTTCAAAAACAGTTCATAATCTTAATAATTAAATGGTGTCCCTATACAACATACATATTTTTTACGTGTATTATGAACTGTAAAGGGCGATTCTGTAAAATTTAAAACGGTTGCGTATTACTATAGCTCTCAATAACAAAAAGTTATACAGAACTAAATCTAAAAATTAAAGGGCGCCCCCATAATTGATGTAAATTTACTTATATGGGCCGTCATAGACAAACCATTGCAAATTTGACATAATTTTAATTGACATGGTCGCTATAGTAACAAGTATTTACATTAAATTTTATAAATTAAAGGGTGCGCCAATAGTTTATTTAATTTGATGTGTATGGCCATATTTTTGAACAGTTGTAGACAGACACTTGAAATGTACAACGAACCTGAATTGCCAGGTCCGCTATAACAGCAACTATAAAATTTGTATTCGGAAGTTAAAGGGTGATGGAATTACAAGTATGTGGCCGAACTTTTGATCCGTTATAGACAGACTGTTGAAATTTAAAAGGAACCTGTATTTTTAAGCTCGCTATATCAACGAGTTTTTAATTTGAATTTCGAAATTAAAGGGTGTCCCATAATTTATGTAGATTTACTTTTATGGGCCTATCTTTTGAATCGTTGTAGACAAACGCTTGCACATATGTCATAATGTCGATTGATATAGTCATTATAATAACAAGTATTAACATTTAAAATTATAAATTTTAAAAAGTTGCAGACAGACGATTGAAAATTACAAAGAACCTGTAACCGCTACAACAACAAGTATAAGTGGAGGTAAACTGGTGGCCCAATTGTTAATGTAATTTGGTGTACGTTATAGACAGTCAGCTGAAATTTACAAAGGAACTGTTTTGCTAAGTCCGCTATAACAAGAAGAACAGAATTTGGTTTTAGAAATTAAAGGGTGTTCCCAAAATAATGTAATTTGTTCTATATGGCCGTATTTTTTGACCCGTTATATACAAACACCTGAATTTAAGACAGAATGTCCACTACTTTGTGTCGTATAATAAGAAGTATAAAAAATTTAAATTATAAATTAAAGGGTTTAACAATAGTTGATATAATCTGATGTGTATGGGCAAACTTATGATCCGTTATAAACAGATGATTGAAATTTACACAGAACTTGATTGCTTAATTTACTACAAGAGCAAGTTTATAATTTTAATTTTGAAAATAAAGGGTGACCCTATAGTTGCTGTAATTTGATGTTTATTGCGAAACTATTGAACAGTTGAACAAGTATAAGATTTGGAGATATAAGAGTGTCCCAATAGTTTATGTTATTTAATTTATGTGGCCATACTCTTGAACCGTTATAGGCAGACAGATGAAATCTGGTTTGAAGTCTGTTTTTTTTTTCTGCAAGAATTATTATAAATTAATTGGCTATGAAATATATTAATAAACATATAAATTTGTGTAATTCAATAACCCGTAAAGGAAACCGAAATATGATCGGCTGCAAGTCTGCATTTAATTGCCGAGCAAGAACACGACTCAGGCAACATTTTTTGTAGATTTTTTTTTCCTTTAACAACTGAAGAGGATCGCTTGAGTCACGTAATCTTTCTAAGTCAAATCTACGCCTTCTTTTTTCCGTATTTTCTTCGTCTTCACTAATCAGCGTTAACACAATTATTTCTTCTTCCATTTATCTAAAAGGATACGTAAATTTATTCATGTATTTTAAAAAAGAATCCATTATGTTGATATTTGCATGAAGCGTGCACTATTTACCGAATTTGAGTACACACACACACACACATTAAATAGATTTATCAATACCAAATGAGACTTTGAAAAATTATCAACTAAAAAGCTATCGAGACGTGCTTTGACCCTCAATAATCAATATCGGTGATTTAAATAATAAATCGGGAGAATAGCATGAGAAAAAAAGAATTTTTCGAAATTTGAGAATTAATTAATATAATTATTAAAAAAAAAAAAATCCCGTTGTTTAAAATGTTTAATATTTGCAAAGTGCCTGTGCATAAAATAAATTATCGAAGTGTTTTGTGATATTTTATTTTTCATCCTCTTTCAACTGTATAAAAGAGCAGAAAAAGACTCTGCCTTATACAGCAGAGAAAGAAAAATAGAATTACAATTGGTTATTGTTGTTTTTGCTTAAACTTTGATTTTTGTCTTTGCTTTATTGTTTGGACAAAAATCTTTAGTTTATTTAAAATATTTGTCAGAAGTCTCCTGACGAGTTAAGTAAGCGATAACGAAATGGCCATCGAGACGTGCTTTGACCCTCAATAATCAATATCGGTGATTTAAATAAATCGGGAGAATAGCATGAGAAAAAAAGAATTTTTCGAAATTTGAGAATTAATTAATATAATTATTAAAAAAAAAAAAAATCCCGTTGTTTAAAATGTTTAATATTTGCAAATTGCCTGTGCATAAAATAAATTATCGAAGTGTTTTGTGATATTTTATTTTTCATCCTCTTTCAACTGTATAAAAGAGCAGAAAAAAACTCTGCCTTATACAGCAGAGAAAGAAAAATAGAATTACAATTGGTTATTGTTGTTTTTGCTTAAACTTTGATTTTTGTCTTTGCTTTATTGTTTGGACAAAAATCTTTAGTTTATTTAAAATATTTGTCAGAAGTCTCCTGACGAGTTAAGTAAGCGATAACGAAATGGCCATCGAGACGTGCTTTGACCCTCAATAATCAATATCGGTGATTTCAATAATAAATCGGGAGAATAGCATGAGAAAAAAAGAATTTTTCGAAATTTGAGAATTAATTAATATAATTATTAAAAAAAAAAAAAAAATCCCGTTGTTTAAAATGTTAAAAAGCTTTTATTTTTTGTAGTAGAATACCAAATCTTGATAAATTATCAAATGTTGATAAATACTCAATGTTTTTAACTTATCTAGTGCACAGAATCGGGCTGCTAATATTGCAACTTCTTGTTATAATTCATTAAACATATTACTTTTGTGAAATACAGCCCAATTATGTCAATCCTCACGGAATTTTCCCCTTTAAAATTTTTTGCTCCCTAGGAAAAATCCTCCTATTCTATAAACTTGAGGATTTGGTAAATTAGAGGAAGGGAATTTCATACACAGCTGATTTGTGTTTGACATTTTATTTTGTAATTGTGAGTTTATTTGCAATTGTGAATTAATTTACTGATGTAAATTTAATAAATTCCTAATTTTGTCTTTGGTAAAATTGTGTTTATTTTAAATTAAAAATGAATAGTATAGCTTTGCAAGTGTTAGCAGATGAAGTTTTTCCAGAAAATGATGAAAAACACATCCAAAGAATTATTAGACGGAAGATGCGCGATGCATCAAATCCGCTTGAGTTGGAGCCATCATTGTAAGTAAAAAAATAAAAAAAGATTTGATTGAAAGTAACAAATTTTTCTTGTAATGGGTTTCAAAAATGCTAATGCCTTTACTTATTTATTAGAATTGCTAACAACAGACAATCTGGTGTTAGACCTATAGTTAAACTGAGTGGTTGCTTACGTTTTTTTGCCGAAGGCGGATACCAGACTGGGGTTGGAAACGATTTTGAAGTGTCGTTAGCTCAGCCAACTTTTAGCAAAGTTTTAAATGAAGTTGTTGACATTTTTGAAATGCATCTTTGCCCAACGTGGATAAAAATGCCTACAGCAGAAGAAAAAAGAAAAATTGCTTTAGCTTTTTATCAAAAATATAAAATTCCAGGAGTTACCGGCTGCGTTGATGGGACGCATATACAAATAATTGCTCCTGCTGAGAACAAACATTTGTTCTACCATAGAAAAGGAAAATACAGTTTAAATACTATGTTGGTAAGTATAGTTTAAACTTTCATAAAGCTACAGATGAAAACATTTTTAATATCTTAGATTTGCGATGATGAGCTAAAAATTCGTTACGTTGACGCATCTCATCCTGGCGCTTGTCACGATGCTTTTATATGGGCTACCAGCTATGTAAGGGCTCATTTAGAGCAAAAGTATCTGGAAGGTGTTCATAACTTTGGCTTTTAGGTTAAACTTGCCATAAGATTGTACGAAAATACCTTTATTAAAATCTCTATATAACAGGTGACGCTGGTTATCTCTTGGAGCCGTGGCTACTAACACCACATCGTGTTCCAGAGGATGATTCCCAAGAGATGTGGTTCAATGAGGTGCATTCAAAATGCCGCAACATTATTGAACGAACCAACGGTGTTTTGAAGAATAGGTGGAGATGTGTTCTCGGTGCCAGGGAGCTTCATTACCGTCCACAAAAGGCAGCTAAGATTATTAATGTATGCTGAGCCCTACACAATATATGTATACATTTTAAGGTAAGGGAAGAACAGCAAACTCCTTTGAGAGAAATTGACAACGTAGAGAATCATATTAATTTGGCAACTTCGACAACATATCTCAACGCAGCTCAATTAATTAGACATAATATTGGAAACTCACTATAAAAACTATTTTCCAGTAAATTCATTTATTTAATACTATATTTAAAAAAGAACAACATACTTATAAAAACACAAACATAAACAAAAATAAAAAAGGCACTTCTTGTAATTAGTATAATTTATACAAAAACAGTATTTAAATTGGTTTATAGGTGAGATCGTTGAACTCAAGTTGTAATTTGTTTTTATCCAATTTATATTGGACTTCACTAGCCCTCATTTTTTCCATAAAGGAGTGATGACGCTGCATTTCTTGAAGCTTTTCTTTTTCAATACTTTCCAATTGATGTACATGCTTTTTTTTAGGTCGTACATTTCGTCAAGAGATCTGTAAATTTTCTTAAAACTCTGTTGGTTCTCCTTAAAATTCATTACCACTTCCTTTCATGTATCTACCAACTCTCTTTGTATAGCAAGTTCAGCTAACAGTACATCGGAGGATTTCCTGTTTTCTTTCGGAATATTTTCTTTATTTTTGGAAACCAAATTTGGCATTCCAGTAGTTTTGCTGAATGAACTTTTAACTTTTTCGGTTACTTCTTCCATAGAAATATCCACATGTTCACTGGTTGTGTCTTTGAAATTTTATGGTGATTCCAAGCCAAAAATATTTGCAGGGACACCTTCATCTGAAGTTTTCATAGCTATTAAGTTATAAATACTTTCTTCAGTCGCAGAAAACTTATGTTCTTTATTAGGGCATCCACCTGTACCCTTTTGTTGTTGTAAATTTTGCGCCGCCTTTTGCCGTACATATTTTTTTGGTCACACCACACCTTTATACAAGAAAATTGTATGTATAACTATGCATGTAAAACTATTTTTGTGGATGAATAACATACCTTCTTCCATTCATTTATATTTTTACTTGGTGGACCTAGAGAGTTTAGCTCATCTTCTGCTCTTTGCCAGAAGCGTTGGAGTTCTTGACGACCTCCTTTAAAAAATCCACGTGCTATTTCAGGATTCTCCTGCATAAGAGTCAGTAAATGTTGCAGCTATTGCTTATTTGAGCTTTTGGACCTGAAAATGTGTGAAAACATTATTTTGTACAACATAAATATTTTTGTTAATACAATTTTATTTATTTTTAGTAAAATACTCACATTTTTACTCTATCTCCTTTTAAAATTGTTTGGGAAAAAATACTAACAAAATAAAAGCGGGTTTCCCTGCTTTTAAAATTATAGAATACCTACTTTTTTCCCTGCACAAAAAAAGGGAAAAATCCCCAAGTTATTTTATTACATAATAGGAGAAATGCGGAAAAGGGAAAATTCCCTACGGAATTCTTATACATAATTGGGCTGATAATTTTATTGTAAATTAATACTCTAAAACAAAATATTTTATCAGTACCGCCAATAGATAAAAATGTTAATAATGGTGACGTTTGTTTACCCAAGTATATTTTTAAAAACTGAAATTTTCTATACAAAGTTAAATGCTAATGAAAGCTTTCTTATATTGACCCGCAAACAAATTTCTTCACCAGCTAATTAATTGAAGACAGTGAGATTCAAAATTTAGATGACGAATTTAGGGAACTCTCCGCCACATAGACTTTAATAAATATTTAGAAAATTTGTTTCCAAGTTTGTCGAAGTTTACATTAAATTTTATATGCCTCCCTTGTTCATAGGAATAGGCTGGGATGAAGAAGTTTCTTTAGACTTTCTACAAAAATGGAATGAACTTCTAAAAGATCTGTCACAAGTAGAACAGATTAGAATATCCCGTTTGATACGCTATTTTCCAACAGAATTAATTTAATTACATGGGTTTTCGGATGCCTCCAAGGCAGCATACTGTGCAACATTATATATAAGATGTCAGAATAAAGATGGTAATACCTCTTCAAGCTTATTAATATCTAAAGGTAAAGTAGCCCCTATTCAGACGGTCTCTCTTCCCCTTTTAAAACTGAATAGTACGGTATTACTAGCAAATCTTGTTAACTATGTGATTACATCCCTTAAACTCAATGTTAGCGAAGTAAATCTCTGGACGGATTCCTCTATAGTACTAGGTTGGCTCCCAATGCCTATTAAGCAACTTTTCGTCATATAAAAAAGCTCTTAAGAGTTTTATGCTACGTTTTTAGATTCTTCAACAAATGTATAAAAAACGTCAGGTCAGATGTGCCTCTTAATACGTCAAGCAATTTAACTCAGAGCGAAATGAAGTCGTTTAGATGTCGACTCATCATGCTTACACAAAAAACCTTTTATTTTGAGGAATATAAGTGTTTATCTAACTCCCTACCATTAACTGATAAAAGCTCACTGAAAATGTTAAACCCATTTATTAATACAAACTTAATTATACGAGTAAATGGTCGCTTAAGTCAGTCTGCCCTCCCTTACAATGAAGGTTATTATCCTATAATACTACCAGGTAACTCAAGATTATGTAAGCTTTATCTCACGCATCTTAATAAATTTCTTCTTCATGCAGAATATAGTTTAATGTGCAGAATGGCACAAACTAAATTTTTCATTTTCAGACTCAAACCTCGAGTAAAAGCAATCATTCGCAAATGTAAAACATGTATAACACACAAGCGACGAGCATGTTCACAGATAATGGCACCACTTCCACCGAAAGAGGCAATTTATCATCACCGTTCCAAATAACTGGCATTGATTTCGCGGGGCCCTTTCAGCTCAAAGTTTCGCCATTACGCAAATCCACTTTAGTTAAAGCGTGCGTTAGCATTTTCATTTGTTTCAGCACAAAAGAAGTGCATCTAGAGCTTTGCTCGGACCTTTCCTTATCTGAATTCCAAGCGGCGTTCGCGCGATTCGTTGGGAGGCGGGGCCTACCCCAAAGGCTAATATCTGATAACGGAAGAAACTCTTTAGGAGCTAGTAGAATAATCAAGCAAGAATTTAGCACATTTTTATGAACCGCGGCTCAGGATGCATCTCAAAAATATCTTACCCATGGGTTTGAATTTCAGTTTATCCCGCCACACGCACCTCACATGGGTGGCCTATGGGAATCCGCAGTGAAAAGCCTTAAGTTTCATTTAAATGAAATAACTGGCGCTCAAAACTTTACGTTCGAAGAATTTTCCACTATCCTTACCAGAATTGAGGGTGTTCTGAATCTCGCCCCATTTCAGCATTATGAGAAGACCCATCTGATTTAACAGCCCTAATTCCCGGTCACTTCCTAAGAGGAGCTCCATTATTTTCCCGGAGCAAACCTATGCTACTATGTCTCTCATAAACCGATGGGAGAAGTTAAAAATTCTCCATCATCAATTCTCAGTACGATGAAAAGAAGATTACCTCAAATCTCTTCACAAACGATATAAGTGGAAGACCTCAACCCCAATTTTGCCGTTGTAATAGATGATTTACAACCACCTCGTGAGTGGCGGTTAGGAAGGGTTCAACAGACACACACAGGTCCTGACAATAATGTACGTGTCGCAGATGTGCGCATAGCCACAGGAGTTATCACTCGACCAATTGTGAAGCTTTGCTATTTACCATTTTTGAAAGATGCAAATTCTCCCTGATTTTGCATTATGTCCAACATCATTCTATACCAATCTCTATATTTTTTAAGATTTTTCCTTTAACTATAAAATACCACTACTCATCTTAATTTTAGCTCATTCTTTTATAGCTTTTCATTCACTAATAGCTTTTTTTAATTTTCTCCAGAAACAACCGTCGCCTGACAGCAACTCGCCAAAGCAACAGCCGTAGTGCTCAAAGTAACCAGTTACATCGGGATTCTAACGTCTATAAGTATGTCCTTTTGCAAAAAATATCATGCACTGCGATTCTGCAGGAAGTTCTTGAAGATGAGTATCAAAAACTGGGAAGAACTAATTGACAGACATCGCTACTGTATAAATTGTCTCGCTCGAAGCCATGATCTGCGAGCATGTACATCAATGGACACGTGCAAAAAATGCGAAAGATTCCACCATACGTTACTGCACCCAAAACCACAACGAAACAGAGTCGCCAAAACCATTAACAAAAAACGTCAACGTCAAAAGACATTATCACAACAACAGAAAAAGGAGGAAGCTACTGTGTCCAGCACTTCAAAGACAAAAGCAATTGTAGAAGCCATCAGATCGTTGGTTAATGTTCTTTGCGCCTCCGACTGGTCAACTTTTTTTGCCTAAGGGCAAGGGCGGCGCCATGTACAAACTTCATTTGTACACAGCTGTTTTATATGGTTATGGTTATAGCACGTCTAATTGAACCTTTAGAGCTACAAGTTTATTTTTAAAATCTTCCATTTTGTTTTTAAAGTAATTTTAAATAGATACTTTATGTATGTATGTATGTATGTATGTATGTATGTATATATACATATATAAATATTTATTTAATGTTTTGATTTTTAAAATAAACAAAAAACAGCTGATAATTTAATTTTGTCTGAACTTACCAAAAGAAAAAGTTCGTACAACTTTGTACAGAGATGAAAAATTTTACTCTCTTATTTTCTCTCAAAATTTTATAAAAATTGTTATCTGGAACGCTTTTGGACAAATTTGTACCAGTTCGGACTGTTTTGTTATGCATCTGACACAAACCTTTTGTCAGATCAAAATAGCACACGTTCTAAACAAAATTTTGTCAGATGAGTTTTCACATATCGCACTTGATCAACAAGAGGGTATTAACTCAAAATTTTAAAATTTTCAGTAGAGTCAAAAAACTGTTTGTGGCCACATTTTAACAGATTTTAAAAATTCAAATATACCATAGGAAGCAAATTCCATTTGAAAATATATATACATTGTTTTTGTTTTAAATTTTACCAATCATTGCAAAAAAAATCAATTTTTTGAGTTAACACCATTTTTTTGAAATTTATCGATATTTTTTTTGGTATTATTTTGAATTATGACACTTTAGTTGAAAGTTTAATAAAATTTAAAAATATTTTATTTCAACAAAAAGGTAGTAACTCGAAATACAACCAAATATAAGTAAAACAGTTTGATTATTCTTAACATTAATAAAGGGTCAAATCAAAATAATACATTTTTTATGAAAATATACGACTCATACCTATTTCAACTTTTGTATTAATTCGAAATAATACCTTTTTGTTGAAATAAAGGTAATCACTACATTATCATGAATATGGTCTCAAAAGTGGTTTTCGAGATGAAAGAGTAAACGGAATACGTTGAAATTTTTACAGTAGGTAGATATTGATGTTGTTAGCTGGTTTCTTGAAAAAAGTGATTTTTCAAAAATTTTGAGTTAATACCCTATTGTTGATCAAGTGCGATATATTTAACAGAAGCAATGTTTCAACAGCCTTACACGACATGTATGTGTTTAACAGTGGGAAATTTGACATTTTAGATGTAAAAAACATGTCGTATATGAGCAGCTTTTAGGGCGTTTTTGATTCGCCTTGGGCAACTTTAGGGATGCTAAATAGTTTCCCATTAGTTGCATCACTGTAGTTGTAGGTTTCTTCCTGACTAGGGATACTAATAAGATCAGAAATCGACGTAATATGCAACACATATAGACGCCTTGAAGTTACGACGTGGTGACTGTTCAATATAAAATTGTTGCAAATAAAGAACGAAAAATTACTTATAAATGTATGCGATCGTTTTTTTGAAAAAAAAACAGGAAAAACTAGACACCAGCAGAATGGAATGCTGAATTTTCTGCATCGTCATCAGCATTCGTTACACCTATCTACCCTAAGTTGTGTACATAATAAACATCATCTATTTAACCAACCAACTTTGGTAAATAAGAATACGAGAAGTTTCCTTAATCAATTTCAATAATAGCAACAATAATAATATAATAATAATATGTAATAATAAATAAAGGAAAAACTATTTACGTCCTATAAATTGTATAATGTGAGTGTAAATGGTAGAACAAGAAATCGTCTAGCCTATGTAGTATGTCTTTGGAGTTTTTCATTAGAAAGGTGATGAAAAACAACACCATATTTTTCTATGATCGATATAGAAAATTGATTTTTTTTATGCGTTGTTGCAACACAACGGATATAAAGCAAAAGTCGGACACAATATTGTTTTATGTATATGTTCTATGTTGAGGCAATTAATTTTAACCTTTCTATTATTTCTAAAATTTTTCCAACTAACAGGTCTATATATACTTAAACAGTGATTAAAAAAAAATAAACGGAAATTGTTTGGTTGGTGTGTGTGCGGATAGAAAGAAGTCCATATATATATATTCATTTCTAAAAATAAAAAAAGTATTATTTTTTTTACATAAAAACAAATAATTAGACGATATAAAGAATCGATTTACTTATATTGCGCACGATATGCCTTTGCTATAATAACTTTTTAATTTTTTTTTTTTTTATTTTGGTAGTTGAAAAGACAGTTTTGGTTGCAACTATCATAGATGGAGGACCCTTAACATTGTCAACATGAATATTCATTGAAAACTTTCAATTTTGGTTCGCACAAACGACTCTAGTTTAAGCCGTTAAGATGTACCATTCCACTTAAAAGCTTGAAATTAATTTATTCCAAAAAAATATTTCTTCCGTTCTTACGAAATTAAAAAAGTCGAATAGACTGGAGAGTTTATTTAAATAAAAAATGAAAAAGAAAGGAAGTGGTCCATTTTACAAATATAATTAAGATGATCGTCCATGTTTTGCCAACGCGCGTTTTGAATTCGCAAAACTTGTCTAAGGATGCTTTCGAAGGTTTATGCTTTAAGCTTAAGGTCTTTATTAATAATAATTAATCAACTATTTTTTGTTTTCAATATTCGAATCTTATATACCCTTCACAATATATATGTGTATATATGTACATACATACATATACTTACGTAAATCGGCATAAGTTTTTTTGTTAAAAAAAACCAGGGAAAATTTTAGGTTTTGCTTAGGGTTGTTGTACTAACAACTATAATTGTGGTTAACAAGAAGCGAAAGGTGAATAAGTAGTAAAACAGCTACCTTCAAACGAAAGTCACTTCTATGGGAGCCTTTTTCATTTTTTTCGCTGGTGGTGGCTGAGGTGAGTCTTAAAGCTTTTATTAAGGATTATATCGTCGTCCCCTAAAAGCTCTGGTGCCAATTCTGCTCCAATATTTTCTTCTGTTCACTTATTTATGTTTCAAGGAGAACAGGATAATCCGACTCTCTTTCATCTCAATCAAATTATAAATGGCTTCTTCGTTTGCGGAGAACTTTTGCTCCATATTCGGCAATGGTATAAGGTATATATAATAATTTAACAGAGTTATTATATTTTTAATATTCGTCAGCATCCTCTTCCTTGGAGTATATAGTATGCAAATTGAATTTATAAAGCAATTTTTTAAAGGGTATGAAGAAAATGTAGCATTTGCTATCAGCATTCATAGAATTTTTAATACGCAATAAAGAATCAAGAAGCTCATAATTAAATTGTATACTTTTAATGGTTTCATAATCCATTTCAACATTAATTAATTCAGTTTCAAATGTTGACCCAAAGTCAATGGCATTTAGTGGAAGGAATGTGTTTGGCATATAGGATATGGTTATAGTCTTTATAAATTAAACACAATTAAGTACTATATTTAAAACTGATGGCTTAAAAATTGTTAAGGAAAATAAAATTAAACATTGTCAGCCCAATTCTTAAAACTCCAAGGGAAAAAAATTTTTCTATGAGAATTCATTCAAAAATAAAATACTCCAATTCTGAACAGTCTGGGAAGGGAGAGAGTATTCGACATTTGTAAGTTATCTATTATTTTTATTGAAAATATCAGTAAACATATTGTAATTTTATTTTCAAGTGAATAAACATCATTAAACGGTTTATCAAGAATCAATCTTTTCAATTTGTATTACAACATTTTTATTCAATTTGTGGCGAGATTTTTTGAACTATATCCCGTAATTCTGGTTTGGCAGTGACGTCCTCTCTTTGTTCTGTGAGAGAATCACTTTTTGATGAAAATAGTTTAAAGGTCTATATGTCTTATTGCAGCATTGATTAAAGACATTTGTATGAATTTGAGAAATCGATACATATCAAAAATGCCACTAACGCGTTCACCCCAGCGTTCGAATAATAATCAAACAGGAAATGTTAATTTAGATGTCATTCATATTCAAGAAGACTCTCCGCCTGAGGCAAACAACAGTGACGCAGAAATTTCAAGCATTCCTCAAGCTAACCCGTTACCACATAATAACTTGTACCAGGTAACATTGAATTTGACTAAGAACATGGAAGCGATGCAACGTCAAATTTGTTCTATACAATCAATGGTGTTGACGAATAATGTCGAAATACAAAAGTCTATTTCATCTTTATCAAACGAAATTAAAAATATATCTACTCAAAGCGATGGTACTCCCCAATCTACCGTTCCATTGACTTCAAATGGTGAATTACTCCATCCACCTCCTAACCCTAATTCCTTAATTTTCAACAGAAATGTAGCATCAAAAGAAATGCCTAGCTGTTCTCTTCCAAACTTGCAACAATTTTTTGTAAGTAATAATAACCAAGTTGAAGAAGGTATTTTTCCACATCCAGAACCATCAATTGCTCAAAATCACCAAAAGAAAATTTACGCACTACCAAAATTTTCGGGTTTACCAGAAGAATGGCAGACATTCTATGAATCTTTTATGAGCTCAACTCTTGAATTTCAATATTCTAACCTACATAATATAATGCGACTTAGAGACTCACTCGAAGGTGACGCTCGTGACACCGTTGAACCACTCTTGTCAAATTCAAAAAATGTCACCTCCATAATCAATATTCTGGCAAAAACGTATGGGCGACCTAGGGTTGCCAGACGGGCCTGATTTGGCCTGATTGTCAAGTTTTTTAATGCGCGTCAAGTGTCAAGTGAAAAAGTGATTTGTCAATGTTTTTTGTAAGTTAATTTTTTTTCTCAAATTTATTCTAGCTACATATGTAATAATACTTAAAAAAGTAAGTTTATATTTCTAAAAAACACATCGATAGAGCATATTTTTACTATCTATATTTCTTAAGATAGTACCTATATTTTTTTTAAATAACGCCTAAGTTTTCTCTAAAATATATAACGACTGAATTTTTATTCTTATATTGTTTTTTGTTTCTTTCACATTGTTTCTGTTATTTTTACCTTTAACGATATTTTTGTTTTTATTCTAATAATTTTTATGAAAAAAATAATAAAAAAAATTAAATAAAAACCAATAGTATGAGTGTTTTTATTTGTCAAGTTTTTTTTTCAAAATCAAGTTTTTTTTTGGGCAATGTCAAGCTTTTTGGCAAATTGGATCTGGCAAGCCTAGGGCGACCAGAACAATTGATTAAATCTCAAATTCATAAAATTCGTTCTTTAAAGCCAGTGGAAGAGTGGTATCTAAACTCCCTTATAGTTTTTGCTAATAAAGTAATAAATATGACTACGTTTTTAGATTCAGTAGGAGGAAATCATCATACAGCAAATCCATTACTACTAAGTGAACTTGTTGCAAAGTTGCCTATTTCAAGACGCCTGCAGTGGGCTGATAAATGTTTGAACTTAGGACAAATGGCCATAATTGTCGATTTTTCAAATTGGCTCGGTGAGTTAAGAAAAGTTGTGAATATGGTAACAGATTCTCTTCCTCCTTCTTATGAAAAAGCAAAATATGCTTGCGTATCAGTTGAAGTTAAAATGTGTAAATTTTGCAAAAAACTATGTAAATCATTAGCATTCTGTGAGCAGTTCTTAAAACTCTCAATAGAGTCCAGATGGGAAAGAGTAAAAGATCTTAAGGTTTGCTTTAGTTGTCTAAAAGAAGGACATCAAGCAGCTAAATGTTTTTCAAAAAAACAATGCGGACAGAACTCATGTCCTAGTATTCATCACAAGCTTCTACACGTGGAACGTCCATGTGTTAACCAACCTACTGTAAATAATTATCAAAATAGTTCTTTGAACCATAATACTACTATTCAAGCTCGCAATTGTTTAGCTGATACCAGTGCCAAAAGAATTCTGTTTCAGGTCATCCCAATAAGATTGTATGGTCCTAGAAATAACGTAATTATATATGCTTTTATAGACGACGGAGCAAACGTTACAATGATTGATGAAAACGTTGTCAACAGCTTAGGTATAACGGGCCAAAGTAACATTTTAGAACTTCAATGGATAAATAATCAGGTCACTCGTGAACATACGAAGGTGATAGGTGTCACCTTAAGTGGTATAGAAGATAATGCAGAAATATATAACATTAACAATGTCTTCGTTACATCTAATCTGGATCTGCCTCAACAAAGCTTTAATTCTTCCATGTTTTCCCATGAGCTAAGTGACCCCAGCTGGTCTGGAATCTTTCTACATAATTACCAAAACGTAAAACCCAAAATGATCATCAGTCTAGCCCATGCGTTTTTGACTGTTGGTGTTGAATCGCCAAAAATGGTAGCTCCAACTGGACCTATTGTAACAAAAACAAGGTTGGGATATGTAATTTATGGACCGATTAAACAAACTCGTGAAAAGTTTGTTTCTTGTCACGTATGCAAGACTCAGAATGAAGAAAAAACACTAGATGAAGTAGAAACCCTGTTAAAGGATTATTTTGGGTTAGAAACTTTATGCGTTTGAGAACCAGCTAAGCCATTATTATCTAGAAATGACCAACGAGCTTTAAACATATTAAGGAGTACTACTAAGCGACTTGGGGAAAGATTTGAATCGGGGTTGTTGTGGCGTGAAAGTTTTTTAGCATTTCCGGATTCTTATCAAATGGCTCTTAAGCGATTGAATACTGTAGAGAAAAAAATTAGTAAAGATCCAGACTTTGCCAAAGAATATCGTGCTAAAATTAACGAGTACGTGGAAAAAGGATACGCAAGAATAATGTCAGGAGAAGAAGCTAACGTTCGATCAAATAAGACCTTTTATTTGCCGCACTTTGGAGTTATGAACCCCAACAAGAAAAAACTTCGAATAGTTTTCGATGCAGCAGCGGAAATCGAAAAGACTTCGTTAAATAAGGCTCTTCTGTCTGGTCCTGATATCAATCAACCACTTTTAGGAGTGCTTTTAAAATTTCGACAATCGAATTGCTGTTTGCGGTGATTTAAAGGAAATGTTTCATCAAGTGATTGTAAGAACTAAAGATCAAGATGCACAGCGTTTTCTATGGAGAGATGGAAACCCCTTAACACCTATAAAGACTTATGTATTCCAGAGAATGACGTTTGGTGCTACCTGTTCACCCACTATGGCCCAATATGTAAAAAATCTAAACGCTCAAGAATTTATTGAAAGGTACCCACGTGCTGTGAAAGGAATTATTGAGAGACACTATGTTGATGATTAGGTGGATTGCTTTGAGACTGAGGAAGAGGCTATAGACGTAGTGCAATCCATAAAAGAAATTTATAAGGCAGGAGGTTTCGAAATGCATAATATGTTAACGAATTCAGCAGCTGTGGCGAAGGCACTCGGTATAACAAATAGCAATGGCACGGTCGATGTCGGGAAAAAAGTGGAACGCATTTTAGGTATGCATTGGGTTCCAGAATCTGATACCTTTACATTTGTTCTGAAATTCCATAAGGTTCCAGTTGAGGTGTTAGAAATGAGAAGAATTCCAACAAAACGAGAATTACTTTGTATTGCGATGTCTGTATTTGATCCATTTGGGTTTGTTGCAGATTTTATGATTTTCATCAAGATTCTAATGCAAGATGTTTGGAAATGTGGCACTGGCTGGGACGAAAAGTTACCTAAAGAAATTAATGCAAAATTTAAAAATTGGATAGAGAATCTACCTATGCTAAAAGATTTTAAAATTTCAAGACTTTATTTAGAAAATTGTATCAACAAAGATATACAATTGCATATTTTTTGTGATGCAAGTGAGCAGGCAATGGCAGCCGTTGCCTACTGGAGACTTACTACTCCAAACGGAATACTAGTTTCATTCATATTAGGGAAAACATCTTGTGCCCCTTTACGTTTTCAATCAATTCCAAAGCTTGAGCTACATGCAGCCGTAATGGCAGTTCGTTTAAAAATTGCTTTTTTTAAATACCATGAAGTCAGTGTAAGTATGGTTAAATTTTGGACTGATTCACGTACCGTACTTCGTTGGATACGTTCAGACCACCGAAAATACAAACAATATGTTGCAAATAGAGTTTCCGAAATACTAGAAGGTTCAGAGGAGACTCAGTGGCACTGGTGCTCAACTTTTGATAATCCAGCTGATAAAGGTACTCGATTTTCGTATCCTATCAAGTATAAAACAGATGGTATATGGAAAAATGGTCCAAAATTTCTTTTAAAAGGAGAAGAAAATTGGCCAGTGGAATGCAGCACACTAAGAGAGGATGATCAATCAAATGATGAACTTAAAGCAAGATGTTACGTTATGTTTTTTACTAGTTCTGCAGAAATGATCAACAGTATAATTAATCGATCTTCAAATTATTTAAAAATTCGTAGAACTCTATCTTGGATTTTAAGATTTCTTAACAATACTCGGTCAAAGAATTGTAGAAGAAATGGTGAATTAAGCATAGAAGAAGAGCTGCAAGCTGAAAAAATAATCTGTCGTCAAATTCAAAAGGAGAATTTTCAAGAAGAATACGCTTGTATGGAACTAAGCGAATTAATTTCCAAGTCAAGTGAGCTTTTGACACTTAGTCCATATTTAGATGATGAAGGAATCGTAAGAGTAGGTGGCCGTCTCGACAATGCAACCTTTCTTCCATTATATACCAGAAGACCAATTCTACTTCCAAAATCGCATCGTTTATCGCGAATAATCGTCGAATATTACCATAAAATAAACTGCCATCAAAATTCTTCGAAGGTTATATGTGACGTAAGGGAAAGGTTTTGGATACCGTCAATCCGAATATTATTAAGAAGCATTGAAGCAAAATGCTATTTCTGTAAATTAAGAAAGGCAAAGCCTGAATGGATGGGAATCTTACCTAAAGACCGTGTAACACCCTTTGTACGGGCATTTTCATATACCGGTGTAGATCTTTTTGGTCCATTTCATATCCTGATACGTCGAGCTAAGGAAAAGCGATGGGTGGCTTTGTTCACCTGTTTAACGGTACGCGCTGTTCACTTGGAAGTTGTAAACGATTTGTCATCGGATTCATTTGTAATTTGTCTTAGAAACTTTATAAATCGACGGGGTGTTCCCATTCAAATACGCAGCGACAATGGAAGGAATTTCGTTGGTTTAAGGAAGGAAGAACGAAACAAATTTCTTAGACCACGATAAAATTACACGCTCGTTAACACCCTTGGGAATAAAATGGATTCTCAATACTCCATTCGACCCAAGTTCTGGAGGTGCATGGGAACGATTGGTGCAATCGGTAAAAAAGACACTTTTCGTATTAATGAAAGACGTAGCACCAAAGTTATATACTTTTGAAAGTCTATTGATTGAGGCGGAAAGTATAATTAATTCAAGACCACTCACTCACATTCCAGTAACCCCTCAAGAACCCGAGCCACTCACGCCGAACCATTTTTTATTGGGAACAAATAATTCTACTTAAACTCCAGGTGAATTTAATAACGGAAATTTAAATACACGAAAACAGTGGCGTATACTTCAAAACTTAAAAAATGGTTTTTGGGGGAGATGGATTAAAGAATATTTACCTGATTTAACTCGTCGTGTGAAATGGTGTTTACCGTCAAGACAACTGCAAGTTGGGGATATTATTCTATTATGCGATATGGTCCTTCCAAGATCAAAATGGAAACGTGGAAGAATTATAAAAACATATACTGGTTCCGACGGAGTAATACGATCGGCTGATATTAAAACTGTTGAAGGAGTTTTTAAAAGACCTGCATCAAAATTGGCACTTCTTGACTTAGAAACCTAATTGTGAATATCCCTTAGGTAATTCACAGGGGTGGGAAATTGTTGTTTCTACTTGCTTTAAAATGTTTTTTTTAGTTTAACAAATTACTTTTGATTTTTATATTTTCAAAATTGTAGTAAAAATTTTATTAAATATTTGTCGTTGAATTGAAAAGAAGAAAACAAATGTAAGTTATCTATTATTTTTATTGAAAATATCAGTAAACATATTGTAATTTTATTTTCAAGTGAATTAACATCATTAAACGGTTTATCAAGAATCAATCTTTTCAATTTGTATTACAACAACATTAATTAATTCAGTTTCAAATGTTGACCCAAAGTCAATGGCATTTAGTGGAAGGAATGTGTTTGGCATATAGGATATGGTTATAGTCTTTATAAATTAAACACAATTAAGTACTCTATTTAAAACTGATGGCTTAAAAATTGTTAAGGAAAATAAAATTAAACATTGTCAGCCCAATTCTTAAAACTCCAAGGGAAAAAAATTTTTCTATGAGAATTCATTAAAAAATAAAATACTCCAATTCTGAACAGTCTGGGAAGGGAGAGAGTATTCGAAGTCAGCTGTATTACTGAGAAAAGAGTTGAGAGAAAATAATGTTTAGTGCGGCATGTATAATGGTAGCTGAACAGAGGTTAGCAAGAAAAATATTACGTAATGCCACCAACCCACTTGAGCTACCGCAAACTTTGTAAGTTTATTTCTTAAAAAGTACTATAATTGAGTAAAAACTGTTTATTTAGATTTGAAAAGACAGTCACTCGTAAAGTTAAGTGCAACACTTCGTTTCATGGCCGATGGTCGGTACTCAACTCTGATGTGTCTGAGGCGCAAAGCACCTTCAGTAAAATTTTGACCGAAGTTATAAATATATTTGAGGAGCATTTATGGCAAATGTGGATAACTTTTTGCAAAACAGAAGATGAAAAGCTTAAAATTGTGCTAAATTTTTATATAAAGCATGGTATTCTAAGCGTTATGGGATACGTTGACGGAACTCATGTCCGAATTGTTGCACCGTCTAATAACAAGCACCTATACTATAACAGGAAGGGGAACTACAGCCTGAATGAAATGCTGATAAATGAATTTTTAAAAAATATTTTAACCAAATTTTAAAACAATAAAAAATACAGGCTTGTGACCATGAGCTGAGGATTCAGTACGTAGATCCGTAGAGCGTGTCGCGACTCTTTTATTTGGTACTCCAATGAATTAAGAGTTCATCTTGAGCAAGAATACTTCAGAAACGGTAGCAATTATTGGCTCCTTGGTAAGGTTTTAAATATTAACAAAACAATATTGAAATATTAATAGATATACACATATTTTTTTACTAGGAGACACAAGTTATTCATTAGAACCATGGCTTATAACCCCTCACAGATGTCCGCATGATGGGTCTGTTGAAATAAAGTTCAACGAAGTTCATTCCAAGTGTCGTAACGTTGTTGAGCGTAAAAATGGTTCTAAAAAATAGGTGGCGATGCCTTCTTAGAGCTAGATAATTATACTATGCTCCAGAAAAGGTTGCTAAAATAACAAACGTTTGCATTAATTTCAAATGCAATACAATAAAGAAACGATGATGATGGAATATCCTTATCTCCCTAGTATTTGGCCGTTGCCGAGAATATTAGAAATAATATAGGAAACAATCTGTGAATTGTATTTGCTTTAACTTGAGCTTAGTTTTCTTTTAAATTTTAAAATATAAAAATAATACAAAGCTTTTTTTAATATTGTAAATTTAAAAAATAAACATCACATTTTACCCATTGTTTATCACATAAAATAAAAAAATTTAAAGCTAAATAAATAAAAAATTAAAATGAATTCATAAATCTTTTATGCATTTTTTAAATTAAAAAAGAAATAAATAATAGGTACTTGATTGCATATAATTGCCTTCAGTGCTTAAGTTCTTGTAGCTCCAAAAGACGACGGTTTTTTTTCAATTTTGTACTCGATTTCCTCAAGTTGTGCCGTTGTGCTCCTTTATCACTTCCAGCATTTCTTTTTGAATACCAATCTCCTCTTTGAGAATGTCGGTAGTTACCGTTTTAGCTTTTGCTAAAATTTATTTCCCGGTGCTTTTGACGGAGTTTCTGTGTCACTCGGTAACAATGGCAAAACTTCGCTAGGATCCTCTTTGGATCCAGCTTCAACTTTTTCGCAGTTGGTTCTTGGGGCGTTTCTTCATTATAAACACCACTGCTTCTAGTCTCATAACCGGGTGTTGAATCTAACAATATTTTAAGCATTTTTCGACACCAGATGCGCCTTACCCGAACTTTTTTTCACAGAGTATTTCATACAAATCAGGTTGTAAATAATTTCCTCATTAGCAGAAAAGCCCTGCTCCTTGTTTGGGCATTCACCAGTTGCCCGAGAAAATTTAAAATTTTTTGCCGCCTTATGGCATACATACTTTTTTGGTCGCACCAAACCTAAAAAATAAATTTATCATTTGTTGCTCTGAAAGAAATATTTATTGCCACTTAATAGTTCATACCTTTTTCCATTCGGCGATACTTTTAAGTGGTGGCCCAGGGGCATTTAATTTCGCCCCTAAATAACGCCATATAGCATTTAAGTCATCTTTGCTTCTTTTAAACCATCCCAGGGCAACATCTGGGCGGGACTGCATTTCATCTATAAGGATATCTATCTATATTTTTCTTATTTGTTGTTTTTGGACTAAAAATATGACCAAATTGAGATATTTATCAAATTTTCAATGAAAAATTTAAATTACTTAAATTTTATGGCACAGTGCTCTTTAAATTTTTGGCGGAATTATTCATAAAATTTTTCAAAACTTTCCCTCTTTTTATGACATTCGTAGTAGCTACATTTTTCCCTGGTAAGAGTTTCCCAGTTTTGAAGTTTGTTTAGAATAGGAGGGAAGTAAAATCTCCCAGGGAGAGAAAAAACTCCCAAAAAGTTTCAGTTTAGAATTGGGCTGTGTATGTTTGAAATTAAATAAATTTAAATTATTTATTTATTAAGTTTAAAACAAAGTTCATCGTAAATTTTTTTCGCTGTTTTATCAATTCTGTTCAAATTAAGGAAAAATAATATTTCAGCTGCATCCAATCTTTCGTATCGACATTTCTGTACACAATCAAGTCGCCCAAAAAATTTCACGTGGTCAAATTAACAATAAGTCGCCAAATGAGTTTGAAAATCGACACGGTTGGCAAAAACTCGCCATATCTAAGATTCCTGCCGTACGTCTCCACTAGTGGACTAACTGGTATAAACATCATATCAACATGAATGTCTAATGTAGACTCTCAATGATCATGTATCTTTCATGTGCAACAATCGTTGTCCGAATGACGTTCGACATCAAATATGATTTTTAGAATGATTTCCCAATTTCGAATTAATCCCATCTATTAATCAACAGTGCCAATACTTTCTTTCTTGTTAAACACATTGAAACAATCCTGACGACAAATAGAAAATTATCTCAGACAAAAAACTAACATCAACAGTTTTTCGCCACATACAAGAGCATGAACAATTAACACCGCTGTTCTGCCGACGTTATGCAAATGTCTTGTTCAGTTCAATGGCTTATAAAGACTTAGCATAAGAACTCGAAATATGCATACACATGTATGTTCATGTACATATGGATGTATGTATACATATTTTTTATGGAGTCGCAGTGGATATTGTTAAAATTACTACCCAATGGAGTAATATTGAGATAAAAAATAATTTTTATTAAAGAAGACCTTACGCTTAAAAAAACAGAGAAGAAAATTTATATTGTCAAAAATTTAAATACTGTGAGCGTCAAAATAAAGTGTACACAAACATTTTCTTTAAATTAGTTTTTATTTCAGTCTTTAAAAATACTATTTTATTTAACATTTAATGTTTTTTTAATTGTTATGCAGTTCTCTACTCAAACTAAAAAAACAACAAAAAAAATTTACAACAACAAAAGTTATAAAACAAAAACAAAATCTATTCCATATTTTACGCGTCAAAATAAAGTGTACATCTTGTTTTGTAGCATTTTAGCGAAGTAGAACCGCATAAAATACCCTTATGTTTTGTTGTTTATTTACTTTATTGCATTCTTTTAAATCACTATTACTGTTTTATAGTAGACAAACGCAATTTTCGGACTACAACTTCTTTGCAGAAAGAAATTTGTTATGGGTAGACAAACGTCCACAGATGTCAGGGAACTTGTGATAAAACTTTGAAAAGACGGTAAAACTTTTCGTGAAATCGGGTCTATTATAAACAAAAGCCATAATACAGCAAAGAAAATAGTTGATAAGCACGAAAAATTCGGCAAAGTAGAAAATCGTCAAGGTGCAGGCCGACCAAAAGCTTTAAGTGAGTCTGAAATAAGTTCTATTTTGCGCGATGTGAAGAAGAATCCATTTAAATGTGCTATTAAAATATCGGAGGAAGTTTCAGCAACAAAAAATTGCAACGTAAGCACCAACAGAGTACGAAGAGCTCTACTCGCAAGTGGTCAACATGGTCGGTTGCCGCGAAAAAAGCCACTTATATCGTTAGTAGATCAGAAAAAACGTATTGAGTATGCAAAAAAGTACGAAACTAAGATGGTTCTTTCTGGAATAACTTTTTATTAGCGATGAGAGTAAATTTGAGATATTTGGCCAGAAAAAAACTGTAAAAGGATGGCGTACAAAAAATACAGAGTATGTTGAACAAAATCTAATACTGTTAAGCATAGTAGAGGTTCGGGGATGGTGTGGGGATGCATTGCGGCATGTGGAGTGAAAAGCTTGGTTTTTATTGAAGATACCATGAATAAAACGGACTACTTAAACATTTTGAAAAACAATTTGCCATGTAGTGTGGAGAAATAGGGCTTAAAGTGACCTTGGATCTTTCAACAAGACAATGATCCCGAACATACGGCAAAGATAGTAAAATAATGGCTCCTTTATCATACTCCTAAAACATTAGATCATCCTCCCCAATCACCGGACCTTAACCTTATTTAGCATTTGTGGGAACATATTGACCGGCAAATACGAAAGAGGACAATTACTAACAAGGATACGCTTAAATCCCTTATAATTGAGGACTGGCAGAAAATTTCATCTGACATAACCAAAGAACTAGTTGAATCGATGCCCCGAAGACTAAGTGCCGTTATTAAAGCTAAAGGAAAAGTAACCAAATACTAAATCATACTAATTTTTATAATGAATTATAAGTGTACACTTTATTTTGACGCGTAAAATTGGGAATAGATTTTGTTTTTGTTTTATAACTTTTGTTGTTGTAAATTTTTTTTGTTGTTTTTTTAAGTTTAAGTAGAAAACTGAATGACAATTTAAAAAACATATAATGTTAATTAAAATAGTATTTTTAAAGACTGAAATAAAAACTAATTTAAAGAAAATGTTTGTGTACACTTTATTTTGACGCTCACAGTATACATAAATAAGTAATTTTGTTTTACATACGCAAACTCTGTTTTTAGAAAAGTTCTACATTTCATTGCAGTAGTGTCGACTACAGAATTGCTTGTAGAGATCATTCATATGTATTTTATGTATATAATAATATTAAAAAATGTATATAATAATATTAAAAAACAAGTAGGAGTGCTATATTCAGCTATGCCGAATCTTATATACCGTTCACCATCTATGTAAATCTAGTTAAGTGAAGTAACTCCAATCAATAAAGCGAATATTGGAATGACAGAGAATTTAAAAAATAAAGCATTTTTAACAGATTTTAATGTTTCCTTAAAGATCTCCTCAAAAGCTTTAAAATGATGCCCATAATGATATTAAAACAAATTCGGAAAATATGGGAGAGCTCCAATTTTTTCACTTGATGTTTTTTTTTTCTTATTTTTTAATTCTCTATCGCCCCATATATTTAGAATATATATACTTTATGTGGTCGGAAATGGATATTGTAGAAATTGCTCACGGAATGCAAATAGCTTGTCGATTAGAAAAACAATTATTATAATAAAAAATAAATTAACTTTTGTATGTATATACATACTATAAATATCGTATGGAGGAACTTATAACTTTAGTTATGCACTGTATAAACATTTGAACTTTCATTGAGCATCGAGACGTTCGTTTGCAGTTCTTACTAATTGGCTGCGTATAGTTTTTTAAACTAAAAAATGCATTAGCACGAAAATGAGTGCAGTGATCTTTAACAAAAAATATAAAAATAAAAAAAGACGAAAATACTCGTGCAAAACTTTTAATTAACAATCGAGTTATTTTGATTTGTATCAGTCTTATCGTACATTGTTAAGTTCAACATCTACGGCATCATATTCAAGATTGTATAACAAGAACTTTTTTTATTTAATTTTTTCGTTCTATTAAATACTTGTATTGAAAAAATTGGGGTCGGTCATGCACAACATCTGAAAAATAAGTAGACAAACACTAATTAGAATGTAAAATGTCTTCAAGAATAGACTACAAAAAAAAACTAATTGAATATAGAAAATCCATTGGAGCAACTGCAATAAAAACAGTGGCGTTCAAAGATACAACTCCACATTCAGATGAAGAAATTCAGTTAAACTCCTTACAGCCACGTTTTCTGACTGTAAATTATGAACAACATCACCAGCAATTACCGCTGTCAGAAAGAGAACCGTCTGACGAAAATAGAAGAAGTGCTTCTAGAGAAGCATCTAATTCAGCAATGGCATCACAGCAATCGCAACCACAAATATTTCCAACGCCTGGATTTGTAAATGAAACCAGTTTGCTATGTGAGCCTATCGGGAGATACAGTAATTGGAATAGTCATCACGCTTTACTGGCCTCGCAACCTTGGTGTTGTATTGGAGACTTAATGGGTTTTTGTGATAAATACGAATTCAAAGCAATTAGTGTCTCCGATGTACAAACACATGCCAATATCGTCAGTGAAGTTAAATCATTGCTTAGTGGAAAAGCACCATTCGACATGCGTCGACGTTTTCCAAGCAATATTCGCAACGAAGGAAATCTATTGGTATGCATCGGTCGCTGTCCTAGTATCGAATATCAATTGCAGCGCATACTGTCAATATTTCGTCGACCACTAAATAAACTTTCAACTGACAAACAAAATATCGCAAAACAAAATTTTCATATAGCTATAAGGGAATTGCATCTGGATGTGTCGGCTCGCATAACAGAAGTTCGACTCTACGATCGCATGGTATTTGAAAAGGAATTTCATTTAAAGTGGCAAGATTCTTTGGAATAAATTACTATTCTACAAAGAAGTAAAGAAAATATCCCTAGTGTTTAAAAATCTTCAAAATTTGCATAATGACGTAAATAAACGAAAACACTTATCTATTAAAATAAAACTCTTTAAGAAAAATTTAAAAAAACAAAAAAACTCTTGTTTATTTTTTTTATTATAAATTTTTTTTCCAAATAAGTTACGTAAATAGTTTAGTTGAAAATTTTTTTTTACAATGTTCAGTGTCAAAAAATAAAAAAGCGTTTGAAGATTTTTATTTAAACACACTCACTTTAACTACGTGGTAACCAGTGTTGCCAGTTTTTCATCAAGCTTTTTCGCCAAATGGCTTATTGGATATCGCCAATATATAAATGTACGTAATATTAGTTATTATAACAAGCATTTCTTTCAGCCACTTTTTAAAAATGGAAAACATCTTTCTTGTAAAATCAAAGTATTAGTTACATTTAAAACAGTTTTGTTCGATTCACTTTGATATTCGTGACAAAATCAGCGTTATCTATGTATATTAAAAAAACGAGTTTTGTGAATGCACTTCCTCTTTAAAATTTTTTTATTATTTCATCGCTGCTTTTTGTATTAGTTAAAATTTTAGGCTCAAAAATTTTTCTTGCAAATGTGAGTAGTGTGGTTTAAAGTTTTTGATGCATAATTTCTGCATACATATAGTCAGATTGGCAACTCATATCTAAAGTGTTTATTGCATTTAAAATTCAATTTATGAAACCTATATTTTTCATCGCACAATTCGTAGTAAATATCTTTAGCTCGTTTATTGTTTTCAGCCGTTGATTGTAAATAAAAATGGTACTTTAACTCCAACCACTATAACTCACTGCCTTTTAATTTTAGCGTGTGTATCACTTGACATTTAATTCAAACATTGGTTTTTATATATACAAGTTTAAAATATATGTATATATATAAATCAAAGCGAAATTGGTTGATTCGCCGATATACCTTCATTTTAAGTCGACCTGCAATGTTATTTATTATTTTTTTAAATAAAACGTTATCGTAAAAAAATAACAAATAGCCAAAAACATCACCAAAAATCTCGCCATTCTAAAATTTCTATCGCCCCTTTTAATATTAAATATATGTGAGACAAAGAAGATAAACAATACGTAAGGAAATTCACAAAACACAAAAAGCCTGCTTATACAATAATTTAATTTTCGTAAAAAAAATAAATGTATAAAAAAACGTTGAATTTAATTCAACTTGGCAATGCCGTTAAAATCGGCCAAGCGGTAATGTTGAATTTAGTTAAACTTTTTGTTTTGCCGCAAAAAACTAAAACTGTTTTCTTATTTTTCAAACAAGCTTCTACTTCAATAAGCCGCGTTCGTTTGCCTACGAAAAACGGATTCAAGCGGCAAAAAGAATAGCTGATTTCCGCACGCGTCCGCAAGCTGCTTACATTGGCCTTTCACTATAATGTAATATGGTTAAGACCAGTAATGTACAAAAATAAAAATATAGCTGTATTTGTGATAACCACAAAGTTGCACTGTTACAAAAATTGAGTAATTTAAGAGAAGTACTATTCGTTTCTTATTGTATTAATTATAATATAAAACTCTAGAAAAAACCAATTTCAGAATTACTGTGCAGTGAAAGCAAAACAAAACTTTAAGGCAGAGCCCGGAAAACTAGCGCTCACTTGGGCGATTCTAACTGCAATAAATCTTCCTGAACAGTAATTTTTCTTATTTTAGTAGGGTTCCGTCCGTGACGTCCACGATCCGCTCGGTAGGCTACTCAAAAAAAAATCTAACCGCACCACCATCAGACTTCAGTATTTTTGTTTCCTTTGTTTCTCCTCTTGTTTGCTTTTTCTTTCCGCCATTTTTCTGACATCTGCCATTTTTTTTTATCAAAAACTTTAACCATACCACCAGAACAGCTGTTTCTAAGGTTACACTCGAGTGCAGTTGGCGTATTGTTCCCGCACGTTCCCTCTACCTTTGATTGCAACTCTTTTTAACCTGTTCAGGGGTACATGACACAACAAGAATGTTTATTAGAACTATCTGCAAAAAAGATTATATTTATGATGCACTTAAACATCATAAACGCTTTTGAAAATTACCTAGTATTTAAAAAACTTTAAAATATACTTTAAAATATATTATTGTTTTATATATTTTTTCACTCTAGTACATTCAATATAATAATTCTTGCGAAAAAACCGACTTCAAAACAGATTTCATATGTCTGCCTATAACAGCTCAAATGTATGACCACATAAATTAGGTTACATTAACTATTGGACACACTTATATCTCCAAGCTTTATACTTTTTCAACTGTTCAAATTGTAGCAACTGTAGGGTAACTCTTTAATTTCCAAATTCAAATTAAATACTTGGTGTTGTAGTGGATTTATCAATCAGGTTTTGTGTAAATTTTAACCATCTGTCTGTTACAGTTCAACAGTTTGCCCATACACATCGGATTATATCAACTATTTAATTTATAATATAACATTTTTATACTTCTTATTATACCAAATAAAGAAGTGGATATTCTGTCTACAATTAAGGTGTTTGTATACAACGGTTCAAAAAATACGCCATATAGAACAAATCATATTAATTTTGAGAACACCCTTTTATTTTTAAATTGAAATTATAAGCTTCGTATTATAGCGGACTAAGCAAACATATTCCTTGTAAATTTCAGCTGTTTGTCTATAACGGTTCAAAAGTCCGGTCACATATACCATATTATATCAACTATTGGTATCAGCTGTTACTATAACGGCCATAGTAATCGACATTGCGTCAAATTTACAAGCGTTTGTCTATAACGGTTCAAAAGATAGGCCTATATAAGTAAGTCTATAGTAATTATGGGACACCATTTAATTTCAAAATTTAAATTATAAACTCGTTCATATAGCGGACTTCGAAATACAGGTCCCTTTTAAATTTTAGCGTTCTGTCTATAACGGTTCAAAAGTACGGCCACACACTTGAAATTACATCAACTATTGGAACACCCGTTAGCTTTCAAATCCATATTTTATACTTGTTGTTATAGCGGACTTACCAATACAGGTTCGTTGTAAATTCCAAGCGTCTGTCTATAACTCTTAAAAAGTATGCCATATACATCAAATTTAATGAACTATTGGCGCACCCTTTAAATTATAATTCTAAATATTAATACTTGTTACTATTACGGCCATAGCAATCGACATTCTGTCCAATTTGCAAGCGTATGTCTATAACGGTTCAAAGGATAGGCCCATATAAGTAAATTTACATCAATTATGAGGCACCCTTTAATTTTTAGATTTATTTTTTATAAATTTTTGTTTTTGGGAGCCATAGTAATACGCAGTCAATTTAAATTTTACAGAATCGCCATTTACAGTTCATAATACACCTAAAAAATATGTACGTTGTATGGGGACAACCTTTAATTTTAAAGATTATGAACTGTTTTTAAAACGAGACCAATCTGTTAGCATAATCTATCATATTGCCAATAATTTTCAAAATCGGATCAGAAATGACTGAGTTCTGCAGGCACAAGTATAAAAAAAGCAACATTCAGCCGAATTGTATAACCTCCTTCGTTTTTTGAAGTCGGTTAAAAAGTACGTCCACACACTTGAAATTACATCAACTATTGGAACACCCTTTAGCTTCCAAATCCATATTTTATACTTGTTGTTAAAGCGGACTTACCAATACAGGTTCGTTGTAAAATCCAAGCGTATATCTATAACTCTTAAAAGTATGGCGATATACATTAAATAAAATGAACTATTGGCGCACCCTTTAAATTATAATTCTAAATATTAATTCTTGTTATTATAACGGTCATAGCAATCGACATTCTGTCCAATTTGCCAGCGTATGTCTATAACTGTTCAAAAGATAGGCCCATATAACTAAATCTTCATCAATTATGGGACACCCTTTAATTTCTAAATTCTAATTATAAACTCGTTGATAATGAGGATTTAGCAATACAGGTCCCTTTTAAGTTTCAGCTATCTGTCTATAACGGTTCAAATATACGATCACACACTTGAAATTACATCTACTATTGGAACACCCTTTAAATTCTAAATCCATATTTTAAATTTGTTGTTATAGCGGACTTACCAATACAGGTTCGTTGTAAATTCCAAGCGTCTGTCTTTAACTGTTAAAAATTGTGGCCATATACATCAAATTAAATTAACTATTGGCGCACCCTTTAATTTACAATTCTTAATATTAATACTTGTTACTATTACGCCCATAGCAATTGACATTCTGTCCAATTTGCGAGCGTTTGTCTATAACGGTTCAAAAGATAGGCCCATATATGTTAATTTACATCAATTATGGGGGCACCCTTTAAGTTTTAGATTTATTTTCGTATAACTTTCTGTTACTGGGGGCTATAGTAAGACGCAGTCATTTTAAATTTTACAGAATCGCCCTTTACAGTTCATAATACACGTAAAAAATATGTATGTTGTATGAGGACACCCTTTAATTTTTAATATTATGAACTGTTTTTGAAACGGGACCAATCTGTACGCATAATCTATCATATTACCAAAAATTTTCAAAATCGGATCAGAAATGACTGAGTTCTGGAGGCACAAATCCTTCTTTTTTGAAGTCGGTTAAAAATGGTACTACTTAAATGTACCATACCGCACAGTTTTTAAGTCTTACAAATCATTCCCAAAGCCGCAACAATTTACTTTGCTAATTTTTGCTAGTAAAGCGTTCACTTTTTTACATTTGGAGGAATAATTTTGTAAATTTTTTTTACACTCTCGTTGCTAGTTTTTGCTAGTAAAGTTACTGAACAGACATAATATGACTTGCTTACTTGTGTACTCATATAGCACCTTTTTTTGTCCGGACAAATTTTTCGAAATGGGTGAATCGTGCTGGAGAAAACTCTCTTTAAAAAATTTGTATCTCAACAAAAATTTTGTCCAGACAAAAATCTTATGTGAGCCATCGAATTGTAAGGTTTTGTGCGCGTATTTTCTTATTTATACACTGAGAGAAATGCTCAATGTAAAATAGAAATATGATTTTTTATTTGCTTAATATTTTTTTTGGTAAACCTGAATGATTGGCATATAGAAGAGTGTTAAGTCAGTGACCTAAGGTCACACTAAGGAAAGACAGGTTCGTCTATGTCATATTGAGTTCTTTCTAGCCCTAAAAATAGATCTAAGTATTAATAAAGCAAATTTAAAAAGAACTTCAAAAGAGTTAAATGAAGCTTGAAAAAATAATATTGATGAATATATTAATGTGCTTGAAAACTTATTAAAAACTTACAGCAGCCTGTTTAAGATTTTGTTAAAAAAGAAAATTTAATTGACCTACACAAATATCCCTTGTCATGTCAAACGAAAAATAAATATGCTGAAATAAGGGAAGAACTTATAAAAATTCAAAACGATTTAATTATTCCACTTGCAAAAGACAATTTATTATTTTTTATATTTTATTTATTTATATAATAAAGTATTTTTTTTTTTCTTACCCAACAAATAGTTATGTCTGCGTTAAAAATTTTTTTCAGTGTGCTTACGTGCAAAGTAAAGAACTCACCTATTGTAAGCTTAACGAAATTCTCTTCTACTAGTTCCCATCGCTTTAGAGATTTTCTTTTGTTAAGCTACATTTCATATATTTTGTATACCCCGTTCAGGCACGTTTGTACAGATCAACCCCCATAAAATTTTATCTTTTAATAAAGCTAAAAGAATAAGTTTTATAACGTTAAAACAAAATTTCTAATTTTTTTCGTTTTATTTCTTTCTTATATAATTTTCGAAAATAAATTATTTTACAAGAAAAACATTTTTGGTCCTTCGAGCCGGATAAATTTATTCACTCGAAGAGTAAAATAATTTATTTCGAAAATTATTTTATTTTCAGAAAAAAACCAATTTGCGGTCTGTGGTTTTTGAAATTATCAATTTTTTATTAATTGTATTTGTTGGAAAATAGGTATGTGTGTTTAAAATTATTAGTGCGAAAAAAGTGCATATTAAGTGGTATAAAAAATAAAAATTTTTTTGTGAACAACATATAAAAGCAAAATAATAAAATAATAAAGTGCAGTGTGAGTGACCACATAAAAGAAAATACATACATACACACAGGTATATACATACTCGGTTTAAAACATTTATTAAAATATACCAACAATACTTGTGCATAAAAAACTAAAAGAACAATTCCTGCTTAATGTTTTTACTCTTTTGTATTTTAAAAGTTATAAATTCTCTTTAAAGTGTTGAATGTTTCGTTAATTACGCCCCTAACAGTGCATTTCTTACTCGTTTGTTTACAGTTTGAAAGCCACTGTTAAGCTTTTAATAATATAAAACAAAAGAGAAGTTAAAAAGAACATAAAAGCCATACAAATAAATATGTTGGCGTTTAATGTTTATTTACTTGCCGATTTTGTAAAATTTAAATCTTTGTGCCTAAAAATATTTTAATAAAAGTGCTAATATAAAAGCGGTTGCTTTATTGTTGGTGGTTGGTGTATATACATATGTATTGTTACAAAGATGCTTTATTTAAATCATAAAAAATGTTAAAAATAATTGAGGCCAAGAAAGTAAAACGAAATGGCCTATTGTGTTTGTTTTCAAAGCTAGAAGTTTCTATAAAACATCTTTATTGCAAAACAAAAACAAATAACACAAAGCGATGACTAAACAAACACAATACACAAACATACACACACCTGCATTGTATAACAACTAAATAAAAATACACAACATGTATTTTTAAATAATGATTGAAGGTTCTAGAAGTAAATAATAATGCTCACTGATGTGTGTGAGATAAAAGTGGCCACGCAGCATTTTCAACTACGCAATAGATGGCGGTAGAAATTCTCGAACATTCAAGAAGGCCTAAAAATAGGGTATATGAAAGCAACGCCAATACGTGCTGATTCATTCGTATTGTGAGCGTCATCTAGTTAAGATCTTGTGGTACAACAATTAAAGTTGCCAGCGTTTATTATTAATCGCGAATAGTTAAATCGTCAAATACTTGATTAAATAAAGTGTAATTTAATTAAAACTCTAAAAGTTGTGTGTGTTTATTTATTTTGCAAATAAAGAACTCATAAATAAAACGTTTATAATTTAAATAAACGTAACAACTGGTGTCAGAAGTGAAATTGCAAAATAATAAATAAATAGTTAAAATGAAATTTGATGAGCTTAAAGTTGAGCAGATAAAAATGGAGCTGAGTAAGTTGGGTCTGCCGACAGCGGGCAATAAAGCGGAACTACAAAAGCGGTTAATAGATAAATTTAAGCAGCGTGGTATCGATATTGGGACATACAAATTTGGAGAAAAAGAGTAAAAAGAAGAGATTGAAGTATGTTCCCCAGCAACAAACAGCGTAATGGACTTGAATTCAATATTGGCCGCTATAATGAAGAAAATGGAAGAAAACAGCCGCAAGCAAGATAACCAGATGAAGAAGATGGAAGAAACAATACAAGAAACTGCTAAGGTCAACAGGGAAAGGCTTTTAGCAGAAGTAAACGAAAAGTTTCAAGAAGTATCGGAAGTTTTCGGCAAACGAGTGAACAACGTAGAACAGAGGGTCAGCGAGTTTGATGAAAAACTGTGCGGCCTAGACAGAAAAGTAGACTAAGAGTTACATAAACTAAAAGTGCAAATGGGCGAACTTCAAATTCGAGAGGGACCGGTGAAAGTTATCTCTGAGCACGCCAGCAAGATTAACACCCCGAGCTTTGACGGCAGCGCACCTTTCAATGTTTTTAAGTTCCAGTTCGAAACAGTGGCCAGCAAAAATAGATAGGACAATGAAGAAAAAGCTATTGAGCTAATTTTGGCTTTAAAGGGAGCAGCAGCACAGATACTCGAAAGCTTACCAGCCGGTTGCAGAAATAATTATGAGGACATAATGGTAGCCTAACAACGTAAGTACGGTGGCGAGCATAAAAGAGAACTCTACAGAATGGAGTTACGAGGTAGGGTGCAGAAGGCAAATGAGACGCTGCAAGATTTCACCATGGAAATTGAATGTTTGGTGCAGCTGACTTACCCAGGCGAAGATCACCCGTTTCTAGATCAGTTTAAGATTGAAGCATTTGTGAATGGCATACGGGATCCAGATATTAAATATGCTGTTTGTGCTATGCAGAAACCATCTCATATGCGCTAGCCCAAGAGACCGCAAAAGTCATCTCGAAGCCACAGATGTACAAAGTGCGATGTCTTGATACTGAAACTTATAACACAGACAGTAGAAGCGAGATAAAGGAGTTAGTCAAACAGATAATGGAGGAGGAAAAAAGTAATTCTCGCGCTAAATGCTTTAAATGCGGTAAGGCTGGCCATTTTCAGCGCAACTGTAGATCCGCAAAGAGAAGATCTACATCTGCTTCGCTAGCAAGGGACAACAAGCGGGCCAACAACACAAAATCTCATGAGTCACCGTTAAACTAAATCGATCTAGCACTAAGGGGCAAGTGCTGGCTCCCACAACCGATGGCCCCACAATCTCCATTTCCATTGTACAACAAAAAAATAGCAACCTAACTGTTTGCGGTCTTATAAACGGAAGTAAGCAAGTCCTCACCATAGACACAGGAGCATCTCAGTCAATTATAAGGTCCGATTTAGTAAAAGGGGCAGTGGAACCATTAAATAATGTACGACTGCGCACTGCTACTGGCGACTTAGCCACTGTCTATGGAAGAGCCAGGGTAAGAATGACTATTGCAAACATCAGCGCTGACCATGTATTTGTTGTTGCCGATATAGTGGATGAAGTAATCATTGGTGCAGACTTTATGATAGCCCACGGTATTAGTCTGCACATGGGCGAGCAAATAATTATCTGGCGCAATGTGGAGATACCCCTGGATGTTGGATATGATAGCAGGATCACAGCGAGGAAGCTATTTGCCGTTGAACGTCAGAAATTACCACCTCAGGCGGAAATTATAGTTTGAGCACGTGTGGAGGCAGATTGTGAGGATAACCGGTTGTGGGTGGTGGAACCAAAAGAACTAAAAGACGGTATCATAACAGCAAAAGCCCTCGTGAAAATCTGCGCAGAATGGCAGAGTTCCTGTGAGAGGACTTAATTTATCTAATAGGGAAAAAAACTATTAACAGGAATTTTGAGATGGGTCGATGTGAGCCAGCAGAAGCCATAATTAATTATGCAGCGAATACAGTATGTCCTAAAATAACAGTCACGGAAAGAGATTTATTAGCAGAACAGGTACAAAAATGGGTGGCAGAACCAACACCTCCTGACAGAAACAAAGCAAAGCAGTTGCTGAGAAAACATGCCTCCATCTTCGCCTCAAATAATAAAAGCCAAGGTAGAACGGCAGTTGTAAAACATGAAATTTATACTGGCGAAGCGAGGCCTATAAAACAAGCACCCAGAAGTGTTCCCCTAGCAAAACGAAATGAGGTCAAAGAACTTGTCAGCGAAATGGAAAGGAACGGAGTCATTGAGCCATCCTCGAGCCCGTGGAGTTCACCAATAGTTTTAGTAAAGAAGAAGGAAGGCAGTACCAGGTTTTGCGTTGACTACAGGAAGCTCAATGATGTCACCAAGAAAGACAGTTATCCGTTGCCTAGAATTGACGATACCTTATACACATTGGCTGGAACGGAATGGTTCTCTACCTTGGACTTGCAGAGCGGCTATTGGCAACTAGAGATAGCTGATAAAGACAAGGAGAAAACTGCCTTTAGTGCAAGTGGTGGTTTATTCCAGTTCAAGGTGATGCCATTCGGGCTCTGCAACGCTCCAGCTACTTTTGAGCGTTTAATGGAACGTGTGCTTAAGGGTCTCAATTGGAAGATATGCTTATTGTATCTGGATGACATAATCGTGATGGGGCAGACTTTTGATGAACACCTCAAAAACCTGGATGAAGTCTTAAGGCGTAAACTGCTGCAGGATTAAAATTAAGTGTTAAGAAATGTGCTTTGTTTCAAAAGGAAGTGAAATACCTGGGGCATCGTGTAACAGCGGAGGGCGTGTCAACTGATGAAGACAAAGTACTGGCAGTAAAGACCTGGCCTCGCCCACAAAATCTTCATGAGCTGCGTAGTTTCCTGGGGCTTTGCACATACTACAGGAGATTTTTGCCAAACTTTGCGCAAGTGGCTGCTAGCTTGCATCAGTTGACCAGGAAGTAGCAACCATACCACTGGAGTGAAGCAGCGGAAAAAGCGTTCCAGGAGCTCAAGAAAATTTTGTGTACGGCACCAGTCCTTGCCTATCCAATAGCTGGACAGCAATTTATATTGGACACGGACGCAAGCGGCTCTCCAAGCCCGAAAGAAATTACTGCGTTACACGAAGGGAGCTTTTAGCAGTGCTGGAGTGTGTTAAACATTACCACAAGTAGTAATATCGTCAACATTTCATATTTAGGACGGACCACTCCGCATTACGTTGGTTGATGCAATTTAAGAATCCTGAGGGCCAGCTTGCACGCTGGGTTGAACGTCTGCAGAGCTATGACTTTAGTATTGTACATAGAAAAGGAGGAAAGCACAATAATGCTGATGCCCTGTCAAGACGGCCATGCAATTTAGAGTGCAAGCACTGCACAAAAGTAGAGAAAAAGGAGTGTGTCATTGATGTGCGGCTTACCCAAATTGGGTCAAGGGAAGACTGGTCAAAGAACCAGAATGATGACCCAATTCTAGCAAAAATTATATTAGCTAAGCAGAAAAACAGGAGACCGAATCATAATGAAATAACGGCAGAGAACCGACTAGCCAAGTCGTACTGGGCTCAGTGGAATAGTCTGAAAGTGGAAAATGGCTGCTTATATCGATCTTGGGAAAGTACGGATGGCAAAACTACAATGGACTTAATTGTCGTGCCAACGTCTAAGAGAAATGAGATACTTAAGCAGTTCCATAACGGTCCCAGCGGCAGCCATATGGGTATTACAAAAACTCTGGAAAAGATAAAGCAGAGGTTTTACTGGGTGGGTTGCCAACAATACGTAGCCGATTGGATAGCTAATTGCGAAGAGTGCATAAAGGCCAAGGGTTCTGTAAGAAAAAGTCGTGGCAAACTTCAACAGTACAACGTGGGATAGCTATTGATATCATAGGTCCATTCCCTGTTAGTGATGTTGAAAACCGATATGTACTAGTGGTAATGGATTATTTTAGCAAATGGCCCGAAGTCTATGCCATTCCAAACCAAGAATCCAAAACAGTGGTAGACGCCCTTGTGAACAATTTGGTGTGTCGATATGGTATTCCACTAGAACTACATTCAGACCAGGGACGAAATTTTGAATTGGCTATATTTAAAGAGATGTGCTACGTTTATCGTATCAAAAAGACGAGGACGACACCACTGCATCCACAGTCTGATGGCATGGTGGAAAGATTCAATCGTACCCTAGAAAAATATCTCAGAAAAGTGGTCAATTCACACCAAAAGGATTGGGATGAGCATATACCCAAATTTCTACTGGCGTATCAGTCAGCTGTACACGATTCAACCTCACGTAGTCCAGCAAAAATCTTGTTTGGGACAGAACTAAAACTGCCAGCAGATTTAGAATTTGGTGTTAAACCTGGAAAAGTGCACGAAGACAATGAAAACGTTCTCCAGGCACAAGAAGAACTACATGAGCTTCATGAGTTTGTACGTAACCGCATTAAAATGACCAGCGATAAGATGAAAGCCAGATATGATGGAGCAGCAAATACGGAGGGTTTTACCGAAGGACAAATGGTTCTACTATTTCACCAACAACGCAAGAAAGGATTATCCCCTAAACTGCAAACCTACTGGGAGGGGACGTATAAGGTGATAAAGAAATTAAATGACGTGGTTTACCGGATACAGAGATATCATAATCCGAGATCTAAAATGAAAGTGGTTCACCTAGAGCGGCTGGCTAAATATGGCAGAGGTAATGTTGAGCCTATTCGGGACGAAAAGGCTTAAGTTGGCGGCAGTGTTACAAAGATGCTTTATTTAAATCATAAAAAAATGTTAAAAATAATTGAGGCCAAGAAAGTAAAACTAAATGGCCTATTGTGTTTGTTTTCAAAGCTAGAAGTTTCTATAAAACATCTTTATTGCAAAACAAAAACAACTAACACAAAGCGATGACTAAACAAACACAATACACAAACATACACACACCTGCATTGTTTAACAACTAAATAAAAATACACAACATGTATTTTTAAATAATGATTGAAGGTTCTAGAAGTAAATAATAATGCTCACTAATGTGTCTGAGATAAAAGTGGCAACGCAGCATTTTCAACTACGCAATAGATGGCGGTAGAAATTCTCGAACATTTAAGAACGCCTAAAAATAGGGTATATAAAAGCAACGCCAATACGTGCTGATTCATTCGTATTATGAGCGTCATCTAGTTAAGATCTTGTGGTACAACAATTAAAGTTGCCAGCGTTTATTATTAATCGCGAATAGTTAAATCGTCAAATACTTGATCAAATAAAGTGCAATTTAATACAAACTCTAAAAGTTGTGGGTGTTTATTTATTTTGCAAATAAAGAACTCATAAATAAAACGTTTATAATTTAAATAAACGTAACAGTATGTTTGCGTTACTCACTTTAATAATATTAGTGTGGCAACATTTAATTGAACGAATAATCGAGTATTAGTGAAGTTTATTTTTATACAGATAAACTTAATTCAATTTTTTTTCGGTTTTGAAGTACTCTTTAAGTGAATTTTATTAAATTGAATATGAATTTTTATCGGATTAATTTATCGACAATTTTCAATACTTTCCCTTTCTTAGAAAATTTATTGCTTTAATAATAAAATCAAGTGTGAATAGAGGAGAATACTTGATTTTTTCCGTTTTTATCAAAATTTAGTATTTCTTATTGAAAACCGGTTTTTTTTTCTTATAACTCCATTACTTTGAGAAATGGCGGATATGAATAATTTAATTAAATCGTGCGATCGCTTAGCCGATTTTGAGGCTTTTATAGCGTTAATACGAAGGGGATTCTAAGAAGATTTAGAAGGAAATTAAACAGAAATATATGTCTTCCTATAGTACCTAAGTGAAAGGTATTTCTCTTATTTCCGATAATTTAGAGCGTTTAAAGGCAATTTCTCAGAATCAGGCCAATGAATTAACACAAGTTTTAGTTCCAAATACCCATTTACCGCCGTGCGATACAGAGATTTTCTATTGGGACTATGTAACTTGGCCTACATTTCGGGACATGTTTTCCGCTTTATATAAAAATAACCCTCGATTAAGTCGAGTAGATAAATTGTATTATCTACTGCAGAAAACGAAAGGTGAAGCCCATGAAATTATTCGAAATTATCCTTTGACAAATGATGGCTTTGCCCTAGCTTGGCAGAATTGAATAGATATATTTGAAACAAGCGAGTTCTCATTAACACTCAATTAAAGATTTTATTCAATATTCGTAAAACCCGCCCAAATTTAAAATCGCTGCAACGCACCATTTAAGATTGCATTACGAATTTGTCAATCTTAAATGTTCATACGGAAAGTTGGCATGTAATTTTTGTTTATATTTGCTCAACTAAACTCCCAGAGAATACTTTAGGACTCTGGGAACAATCTATAAAACGTGATGCGAACATGCCAAAGTGGGATGAGATGGACAAATTTTTAACATCTCCTTATCAGACCTTAGAATCCGTCTATGACATAAAAGGCCCACATCCGTTACTAAATTAGAATAAAAATTCAAATTCCGGTAACTCGAATAAATCCAAAAGAGCTCATAATGATTCAAAGAGAATCAATATTTTTGCGATTAAGGCTAATACGAAACAATCTGTTAGTCGTTGTGTTCTTTGTCAGGAACAACATCCGTTAAGATTGCGTCCCATCTTTTTAAGACAAAGTGGAGAAGATCGTATCTCAACAGTAAAAAGTTTCAAGAGTTGTACGAATTGTTTAGCAACTTCACATGAATTTAAAAACTGTAAAAGTGTACACGTTTGCTTTATATGCAACAAAAATATCATTCGCTATTACGTAAGGATAATCAATCGACTAGATTACTTCTTATGTGGTAAAACACACTACTATAGGTAACACCCCCGTATTTGCACCAAGAGACTCTCATGCGCATAATTCTAGTCAAGCTACTATGCCCACTAAGTTGACAATATTGCGTCTACTTCGGCAGGTACTCGTTCCTTTCAAACGTATAGTACCCAAGTGGAATTAAGTCCCGATCATACCGTCTTGTTAGGTACTACGTATTGCCAAGTGAGAACTAAGGATGTTATAAGTTCTGCAAGAGCATTAATTGATCCAGCTTCTCAAGCAACATTTATTTCAAAAAGACTGCAGAAGAAGCTTGCTATTCCAATACGAGCTGCTCCGATGGCTGAAATTACTGGTCTAAATGGCGGCAGCGTAGCAGCAAAATCTTCGCAAATTTGTCTCATATCGATGGGATCGCCAATCGACCTGAACTTTAAAATTCAAACTGAGGCTTATGTAGTTGCAGAACTTACAGGGCGTTTGCCTTCTTGTATTCCGACTACAGATTTTAGCCTTTTCTCCGAAATATCAACAGCGGACGTTAGATCTGTTAGAGTAGATATACTTCTAGGCGGTGATGTTTATTCGCAAATATTACTTCCTGAAGTCAGAAAACTTCCTGGTGCCAACCTCGTAGCGCAAAATACAGTATTTGGTTGGATCGTTACTGGTAAAATCGATCGATCGGACCATCTGTTCCCATTTTAACGTATTTTAACCGTATCGAGCTAAATACTCAATTGACCCGTTTTTTGGAACTTGAGGAAGTTCTCCCCGTGCTCCAATTAACCCAAATAGAAGATTTCTGTGAGAAGCTTTACAGAAACACTACTTATAGAAATTCTGACGGCCGTTATGTCGTTTCTTTACCTTTTAAGCCAGAATTTCCAAAATATTTGTCTCTAGGCGATTCCCGAAGTACTGCTCTCTGGCAATACAGACGAAATGAGATGCGATTATTGAAAAACCCCGTTTAAAAGTCACAGTATGATAACGTTATTAAAGAGTATATCGAACTAGGACATTGCGTTAAACTAATCCCCCAGAATCATAGGCTACTTGCTATTATATACCTCACCATGCAGTTATTAAGCCAGACAGTGTAACTAGGAAGCTTCGCGTCTAGTCCATCAACGAGTGGCTTGAGTTTAAACAGTATTTTATACCCAGGACCAATATTACAAGCAGATCTCACTATTTTAATTCTCCGTTGGAGATTTTATCGTTATGTGTTTAATGCTGACATAGAGAAAGTGTACAGGCAAATTCTTATACATCCCAATCATTCCACGTTTCAAAGAATTCTTTTCCGATGTAATCCTGATGATGAAATTAAGGACTACGAGCTTAAAACAGCTTTTGGAGTCAATTGTGCACCTTATTTGGCTATAAAAACTTTACTGCAATTAGCGAATGATTGCAAAGTTCGCAGTCCCACTGAGTCTGAAATGTTAACAGATAATATGTACGTCGATGACTTATTGGCTGGTTCGCATGAGCTAAAAGATGGTTTAAAAAGACGCGATGAACTCATTGGAGTTCTTCTTTCAGCAGGTTTCATTCTCCGTAAATGGACCGCTAATAATATACGTCTTTTAGAGAATATTCCGAGTGAAAATTTGCTTGATGCAGATTTTTTAAAGTTTTCAGATGCGAGCACAACAAAAACTTTAGGCTTGCGTTGGAATGCTCAGAATGATTGTTTTTATTTTAAACTCGTAACGCAGCCTAATAAAAGTATGGTAACAAAACGTGCTGTCTTGTCTGAAATTGCTAAACTGTTTGATCCCGCCGGTTGGCTTTCTCCGAAAACTGTTGTTGCAAAAATGATTATGCAACAAATCTGGAAGGACAAGACAGGTTGGGATGAGTGTTTGATCTCTTCTACATTGGTTCAACGGCACTCTTTTCTCGATGATTACCCGAATGTCGAGAAAATTTTTATTCCTAGATGGGTAAACATTCACCAAGATAGTGAGATTGAGATCTACGGATTTTGCGATGCTTCTGAAAAGGCATATGCTGCAAGTATCTATGTTCGCTCTGTCTCTTCCCCGTTTGAGACTAAAACGTATTTACTTGCGTCTAAAACAAAAGCAACTCCAGTAAAATTTAGAACTCTGTGGAGCAGTATTATTGGCAAAAATGGTAGATTCATTAAAATGTCAGCTACTATACCCCGAAGATAAGATTTTTCTATGGACGGACTCTACTATAGTTTTGGCATGGCTAAATAAAGAGTCATGTGATTTGCTAACTTTTGTTGCGAATAGAGTTGCACTAATGGCTATATGTATAGGAACAAAGAATTGGTCCCACATCGATTCTAAAAAAAATCCCGCTGATGTAGCTAGTCGTGGATCTTTGGCGCTTAATTTATAAATAATTCTTAATGCTGGCACGGCCTCATTGGTTGTCAAAACCGGTAAATGAATGGCCTCGAAAATTAGTTAGCATTTAAACGCACCTGGAATGTGTTAAATTGGGTACAGAAACAAAAAAACCAATTGATATACTCAAAAGATTTTCAGAGCTACCCCGTGCAATCAGGGTTATTGCGTATTGGTTTCGGTTGCTGCTCTTTCACCGTTTGCGCAACAGTTTGTATCCAACTTTAAAAATATCGCAAACTGAAGTTTGATTAGTACGAAATTGATTAATTCTTATGTGTCAGCAGGCTTATTTTGAATAATATAAGTATTTGTCAAAAGATATACCACTACCCTCAAAAAGTCGTTTGCTTTCCTTAAACCCCTTTATAGACTCAAATGGTCTTATTAGAATGAACGGGCGTCTTGTACAATCACCAGGTCTGGTAAATAATGAAAAATTTCCAATTATACTTCCATATGAGGCCACTTTTACAAAGTTAATTGTTCGACATATCCATAAATGCACGATTCATGGTGGACAGGCTTTGATGATGCGTCTTATTCGAATGGAATTTTGGATCCTGAATTCAAAGAATCTTATTCGTGGTACGATTCGTAATTGTAAAAGATGCATACTTTTTAGAAAAGAAACGAGCCAGCAATTAATGGCTTCGTTACCCCCCGAAAAAGCAATCCTTTCCAGGCCTTTTACCCATACGGGGTTAGATTTTGCCGGGCCGTTTGAAATTAAATCTTACGTTGGAAGGGGTTGCAAAATAACAAAAGGTTATGTGGTTGTTTTTGTATGTTTCACGACAAAAGCAATACATCGTGGCAACCAACCAGCCACGATTGTTATTAATGTCCATTCAGGGCAGATTGTATAAACTTTATATATATATATATATATATATATATATATATATATATATATATATATATATATATATATATATATCAATTTAGCTATATTAAGTTGACTTAAAACTCGTTCCACTTTCGCATTAGAACAGGCATGTATAATAATCGCAAGGCAAACTTAGTTAGCTCTTCGAAAATTTTATTTCCAGCCGAATTTTCATATTCAAAAGCTTCGTACCAAAAAGATGTAGTATCAATTAGATTATTCTATTTTATAGCATTTATATTATTAAGCTGGTTAAAATTTGTTTCGATTATTTCCGGACTAGAACCCAGTTGTTCCAGACATCCTCTTTTTTTTTTGTTATAAATGCGTTATTTAATGATAATTTATCAATTTTTTCTAATATGTCCGGATTTTCTAGTAATCTAAAATGACAGTTTTCATTAGTTAAAAGAGTTTTTAATGGCTCAATTAAAATATATTTCATTTTTTTTAAAGATTATTTTGGGAATTTTTATAATATTATTTATTATATTATGCTAATATCCCATAACAATTTTAAATAATAAAAAAGCAGGTATCTATACGTATTTCGCCGGTTGCTTAAGCCAGCTCATCAGGAAACCTTTATCCAAATTTTTAGAAAAACCACCAAAGACAATAAATTTATAAAGATCTTGCAGTTTGAACATTTAAAAAATCAAAAATTATGAGCAGTTTCATGGTAGCGGGGGTAAGAGATAAGAGGGAAGAAATTTCTGTGAGCGCAACCAAACTCAAGAGAGCATAATATTAGTTTTGTAAACAAGACAGATTCATACACACATGCGTTTAAAAATGATGTTCATAAAAAATGTTTTGTTAAAGGAAAGTATTGAGAGACAAAAACACACATTTAACATATAGAAACGTACATACATACTTTCATATCTACATATGTATAAAGAAGAATGTGCTTCATAAAATTTTATTTCTGAATTCTATTTTGCCTACTTAGTCAAAAATTGTTTGTAAAATAAGCTTAAAAACGAAACTATATGACTGCTCTTGTTATTGTAGGGTAAATATATATATTTATTTGTGTATTTTCAAAAATATGCATAGTCACACCGAACAATTCATATCCTAAATAACGTAGTAATTTTTTTTAGCATTTATTCTTGTGGATATTTAATGTATTTAAGTAAGTAATTTTAAACAATGGTAATAAAATAAGGCGCTTATTTATGTATATTTATTATTAAATTTTAAGTTTAGTTAACCTGCACAGGTTCACTATATATAAACCTCAATATGAATTTGATAGCTAAATTTATAAATTAAAATTTCCACACAAAATAAATTACTGGCTCTAAAATTTAGACTTTCCCAGTACTTGTTACTTTGCACTCATGTGTTTCCCATGAGCAATGCTTTCTTAGCAACATAAGTATAAGCAAATAATAATAATTTTAGTACACTATGCACATTGCTTCGTAATATATTTTTTGTGTTTTTAGCTGCTGTTTTTACAAAATAGTATTTATAAGACCTTTATGCGTGTTTTTATAGTTCTTAGAACGGATATACATTTCCGATGGATATGTCAGAATTTGTGAAGGTTTAATTATATCTATTATTCTGCATTAATAGCAAGAATATCGTTGAAATATCGCATTTTTCGCAATTTTCCATGTTTTACACCAAGAACTTTCTATCTTCATTTGAAAAGCCATTAAGAAATAATTTCACCTAAAATTTCGTACAAAAAAATTAATTTTAATCTTTAAAAATATTGTTCTAATTATAACGAATAAATTATTAAAATCACCGATTTTAATTATTGAAGGCAAAAGCACGTCTCGATGGCCATTTCGCTACCGTTTACTTAGCTCTTCAGGAAACTTCTCACAAACATTTTAAATAAACTAAATTTTTTTGTTTGAACAATAAAGTAAAGACAAATATCCAAGTTTAAGCAAAAACAACAATTATCAATACTGGGGGCAAATTACGACACTCGATATCGATCGAAATTTACATTTAAATTCAATTGAAATTTCGATCGATATCGAGTGTCGTAATTTGCTACCTGATTTTATTTTTCTTCATATACTGTATAAGGCTGACTTTTTTTCGGCTCTTCTATACATTTTAAAGATGATGCAAAATAAAATGAAGACAACAAATAAAATATCACAACACGCCACTATAATTTATATGTATATACTAATTTAATTTAGATAATAAATGAATTTAGTTTCCTTTATTCGTGCTTGATTGCTTCAAATATAAATATATAATGATAGGTATTCTCATGAAACATTTTTTATTTAAAAGTAGAAATTGAAATGTATTACTGCGTAGAAAGTATATTAATATGGCCATTCCACTACTGCTATTTTAGCTCGTTAGTAGATTTTACCAAAATTTTGTATAGAAAACTTGAAAGTGTTATATCAAAAGCCAAATTGATTAAATAAGAATTCTATTGAATCAATTAGAGAAAAAGACAGGAACAAAAAGACAGTATACAAAAACACAGCAAACATTCAGTAACTAAAAAGAAAGGTAAATTAAAATTTAATAATAAATTTTCATATTAATAATAAATGAATTTAATATTCGGTGTAAATCGATGTTATTTCTTTTATACAACAACAAAACACATATTGTTACCATACAAATACACAATTGGTAACATTGGTTTACGTTAGATATTTTACAATATAAATATATACACACTCGTATGCACGTATATACAAATGAATTAATGTGAGATGAGAGTAACAAGTTTGCTGAGAATAATAATCTCTCTTTGTGATTTTACTCTTAAAGTGGCAGTAGCAGTACGTCCATCGACAAAATATGCACTGGATGTAGAATGTATGGCAGTGAAACATCTTAGTATATTTATAGTCTTTGGTATCACTTTAAGTACTCTTCAAGTATTTGAGGCCAAACATGTATGAATGAGTATCGTTAGAGCTTCAACAACATACCATACACAACATATTCATACCAATTTCAACTTAATGCTGTGTTTAGACGGCATGTACAAGTCATATGGAATGTCAGATTTTCCATATGTAAATCAATACACTCCGTGTAAACCTCATGAAATATAACATATGTTATTTTCCTATGTTGTATAACATGTGTTAGTTTTTAATTTAGAGCACGCTCTATTTTGATATGTAAAACTATATGACAACAGATGTTTTCAGTGATGCTGACTTCCACTTTCAAAATTTCCAGTCAAAATATTTTTACGATAAAAGTTAGATTTCTGAAAATAAAATAAAATATTTTTTAACTTTTGTAGGGCATTTCCATAAACCTGTTATCCACGACAGTAAAAAACAGAAAGCCTTGAACCTTTTTTTAATATGTTTGTAAAAACTAATTATTAATATTTTTGTTTCCTGTTTCCTGAAGATGCCACCCAAATTTGACAGTAAAATATAGTTCTGTTCCATAACAAGAAGTTGTTACTAATTGTTATTGGAAAGTGTTTACTTCAGTACCTCAAAAGAAGCAGCGAAAGAGTAGAAAAGAGTATAAGATGTGAATGTTAATAAGTTTGTTACTACTTTTGTTACTGTCAAGAACAGAACAGCTGGTTCTTGTTCTGTTTTACAAAATAAGTTAATACATATTAAATACTTTGAACTGAAAGTGTTTATTAGCGCTCTCCACGAAAATATTTACATCACATCGTTGTGGCTTTTTTGCCATAATTTGTATGGCGATTTCAAAACCGAATATCTACAGCTGAAATTTTTTACAACCACACAGCAGAAAATATACATAACATTTATAGTTTTCGGTTTTAAATACAAAATATTTGAATTGAAGCTAATGTTTGTATAATAGTTAGAAGAAAGCTGAGGAAACTATGTACAAGTAAACGCCAGGTTAATAAAACAATAAACAAAAGAAATAGAATAAAATAAACTAGAAGTTTTACAAAAAAGACAGAAAATTTTTGGCAATTTGCACACAATCGATGACAAAGTTCTTGTAAATGCTAACTGTTGCAATACAAAATGCTTTAAGCATCGTACACCGTTTTTTTTTTGCTGTTTTAGATACATATTTATTTTTATTGTTGTTTGTTATTTTCGTCAGTTCGCCTTTACTTTGCTATTTTTTTTTCCAAAAATGCGTTTAATCTTTTTTTTTTTATTTGGAATAGTAATATAAATTTTTATTTTACTCTACCGTTGCTAGTTTTTGCCGGAAATTTATTGAACAGACCTAATTTTTACATTATAAATTTGTTTTTGTAAATTTGGAAGAATAAAGAAAAGTTCGGCTTTAAAAGAAAGTTTGCTTGTTTTTATTTGAAATAATATGGAACTCTTCTAGTTTGTACGATCTAGTTTTGACTGCACGCTAGCTTTGAATTTCCATTAAATTTTCAAAAATTTTTCATTTCATATAATTTGAAAATATTTAATTTTTCATTTTTATGGCATTAAGTTTTGTCATTGTATAAAATTTTCTCTAACTGAACACACTTCACTGGGTTGTATAAGGAAACTTAATCAATTATCGACTTAATTAAGTACTAATTGAAAATTTTTTTAATTAATTTCTTATATGGTAAATTAAATTCAATTAGGGACTTAATTGCGTAAATTCCTTTATTGCGCAATTAAAACGTATTTCTGAACAGGGTATTAAAGTATGTACATTATATATTATCAACGATGCCAAATGAATTTTGTAAAATTATTGGATGTTTTTGGTTGTAAGGCAGACTTGAATTATTCAACCTTTCGCCCACCCGAAGAATGTTGTCGCTGTCTTTAAATGGGTATAGACTTTGGATTTTACTAGTAGAGCTGACTATGCGGTCTTTCTTTAAACTTATAATTTCATTTTTAAATTCATATTGCTGATGGTGACAGATAATCAATTTTTCTGCCGCTTCTAATTCCGCAACGGTCAAGTATTCTTGGTTACTACGTTTGCCTTTGATTATGTTCGTGAATTGCAAAACATAGGCCACAACCCTAGTTAGGTTATTTAAATTTGAATACTTGCCGATAAGTTCTTTCAAAAAATTTAATTTTGTTGCAGGGTTTGTCATGAAACATGATATTATTGGCTGTTCTTTTTGATGTATTGGCCAATGTTCTGTTGGTTTCGACAGCCAATTGGGACCATTCCACCATAATAAATAGTCCTTAAATTTGTCGGCGTGTATTCCTCTAGACGCAATACCTGCTGGGTTATCTTTGCTGCTAACATGCTGACATAATGCTGTAGGCACTAGCGTGTTGATTTCGTTTACTCTGTTTCTTATGAATTTTTCCTTATTTCTGTTGTTCTGAATCCAACCCAATGTAATCGTTGAATCGCTCCAAGCGTATATTTTTTGTTGGCGTTTAAAGATGTCAATAGCCTCGCTAAGAGTTGTGCTGCGCTAAGCTCCAGTTTTGGAAGAGTTTTTCTATTCTTAATCGGATTAACCTTGCTCTTAGATGTCAGTAATGTCACAAACGACTTGACCTTTATATATACTACTGCTGCATACGCTTTTTCAGAAGCATCGGCGAACCCGTGCATCTCTAATTCCATATCGTTTTCCGATTTAATCCATCTTGGGATAATAATTTAATGAAGACTCATTATGTTTTTCATAAATTCGTCCCATTATTCTTTTAGCACACTAGACAACACTTCATTCCATGTTGATTGTTGTAACCACAATTTCTGTATAAAAAGCTTTGCTACCAATGTAACTGGTGACAACCATCCTAATTGATCAAAGATTCTGACAACATCTGAAAGTGCTTGCCTTTTTGTTATTTTATCTTTTTGAATAAAATTAATATTGAACATAAATTCATCCTTTACTGGATCCCATTGAAGGCCCAGTGTGTTCACTGATTCGTCATCCTTAATTTTAATGACTGCATATTTCTGAATGCTTTTAACATCTTCGATCACTTGTTGTTAAACCCGAATTTATTCAGCTGATATTACATTTTACGCTGAATTCTTTTGCATTGTTGAATTGTAAAAGTCTTATTTTATTATGTTGCGAACATCCTCTTCCTTACAGCTATCAGCTATGTAGAACAGTGATCTTACAGCAAGATATGGTGCAGAAACTGTGCCATACGTAACAGTATTTAATTTGTATTCCTTTATGGGATCATTTCTGTTTTCTCTTCATAACATATGTTGATAAGATTGATCTTCTTCTACAATCTTAACTTGACAGTAAATTTTTTCCACATCCGCTGTCACTTCATATCTCCACAACCTCCCGTTTATGATGATGTCAAAGACATCCTTTTAAAGTTTCGGGCCGTTTAAGCTATTGCCGTAATTTTTTTGTTAGACTGTTTTCTCGTATTACCGGTTGATGCAGTAGGTAGTACTTTCCACTATGGCTCTTATTTACCTCTGTCATGTGACCCAGCTCTAAGTATTCTTGCATAAATTTGACGTAGTCCTTTTTTAGCTTTATGTTGCGATCTAGTCTTCTTTCTAATGATAGAAACTTGGCTAACACCTGTTTTCTGGATTGGCCCAAATTGATGCCATCTCTAATTGGCAGTTTTACTACAATTTTGTCATATTGGTTAATCATTGTAGTTTTTTCGAATATTTCTAGGCAGTGTTTATCTTCAGAATTTTCTTCAGCATTTGGAAGCTCTTCAAGCTCCCAAAACCTCTCCAGATTGGTTACGGCTGACAATAATTTGTTATTATTGCTGTTGTTACTATAGACTTCTGTTAAAATCCAACCCCATTTTGTAGATTGAGCCACTAAGCCACTCTTTTTGCAAACCCCTTCTTCTATAATATCGGCAAATACGTCAGCTCCAATCAGGATATCAACTCTATCTGACTTATTGTACATTGGATCAGCTAAAACGTAGTTGTCCCACTGACTAAGATCAATTTTAAATGATTTATCAGGTTGTGGTCCTGAAATTGATGGTAAAACGTGGTTGAATTGATAGTTTCACCATTGCCTTTGATGTGGCTACTTCTGTACTTCCAAGACCTTGTATGTTAGTTTTGCACTTAATTCTTGGAAGTCCTAATATTTGTGCAGCTTCTTCTGAAAGCGCTGTAATTTGTGATCCCTGATCAATTAATGCTCTTAGCATAATTAATTCTCCACTTGCTGCACTAACTTTTACCTGTGAGGTAGCTAGCAGTGTTGTTGTAGTTTTGTTTGGTTTTTTTTATCATCATTGATTTTGATGTACTAGATTTTGGTTCCTCGTTTTTTTCTCATCTTTATGTAGCAGCCTATAGTGTCCTTTTCCGCAAAGACCGCATTTAGTTTTATTAGAACATTTTCTATCGAATTTGTGGTTAATGCATGTAAAGCATAATTTATTTTTATAAGCGATTCTTCTGCGGTCAGCCATTGGTAATGTTAGAAACTTTCTGCATACACTCGTTAAATGGCCACTCATGTTGCAGTAAAGGCATGATTGTTGTGCCGTGTAAAGTGTGTTGGAAACTTTTTGTTTTCTTAACATTTTGTTCATAATACCGGAGACCATTATTGTCTAGTTTTCTGATTACAATGCGAGCAATAAACGGTTTAGCATTCGTTATCTTCGCATCCATTACTTTAAGCGCATAAATGCAACTGTTTGTTGTGTCCAATAGCTGCTTTACACTTGCGGATGACTCGCTGTTGACCATTGGTTGATCTAGTAGTTTGTTGACTTCATTGGTAAACAACAGCCTTCGATTCTCGTATCTTTGTTTGAGAATTTCAAAAGCCGCCACATAGTTTATATCTGTCACTTTCAGGTGTTGAACTAGTTTCTTAGCTTCACCTTTTAGTGCCGTCACCAATCCATACATTTTCTCCACATTAGAGAGATAATTGCAGTCATGCACAAGGCTCTTAAACATATCATGAAATGGAGCCCAATCATTTATGTTTCCATGAAACTCAGATATTTCTATTTTATCTTAGTTTGAAATGCCAGTGGCATCAATTCTTGGCACACTGGCCTGTTCCCTTGAAGGATTTTTTACGTTTTTTGCACGTAATGCAAGAGCCATGTTCGTCTCGTCTCAATATTTTCCTTGAGGATACGAACTTCATTAGTGCTATTAAACTCGTATAGTTTTGTATAAACGTCTTTTAATGCTAAAAATCGTAGTTCTGATATCCTTTCGCGCATCCATTCTACCTTTTCGATAAATTCTTCCAGCAGTTCTTCGGCTTTTCCTTGGACATTGATAATGTCCTTGTTTTCTTTTTTACCTGCTATTGATTGCGTCCATTGGCTTTCTGATGATGACGTACTGGCTTTTATTAACTGCTTTTTTTGCTGGTGAATAATTTCCTGATGTTTATCTAGCTTTTCTTCATTCATTACTTGTTGAATTAATTCAATATTTTCTGCTATTACATCTTCTATTGATTCGAAATACCTTTGTTCAAAGTAATCTTCAGACGTTCCTCCTGTTGTCAAAAGTACTGTATTATTTGCCTCAAATTCAGCTCGAATCTGGTCAATACGTTTAGATACCTCAGGAATTCTTGTAGCACGAATTGTTTTTAAGCTTAGTTTTGTCCGAATTGTAACTAGCTCGTCGCCCAACTCTTTTTGCCATTCAAATAATTTTGCTTTATTAGCCATAGCAAATATGCTTTATATTATGAATGTTTATAGAAATAATATCTGTGTATTTAGATAATTATTTATAACACAATCCCTGTTTTAGCCGAGATTGACGCCTTTTTTTAACTTACAATCCCTGTTTAAGCCGAGAATGACGCTCTTTCATTTTTATTTTCCACACTGTTTTTTTTTCTCTCGAAGGACCAAATGTTAAATTAATAAAACATACGAGCATAACTACCCGCTTGAGTACTTGTAGGATACTGAATTTTATTTACAAAATTATTCTTAAGTACTAACATTGAAAACCTTAAACCTAACTAGAACTGATAAGCTACGATTGTACACATGCACACATTAGCGATCATTTATTTATTACTCGTTAAGTGTTTTATGATTATGTTTAGGCACATGCGTAATTTAGTCATAAAAACAAAAGGTTTCATTATCTGTGTTAGTGTTTGTCAAAATAACCAGTTACACGGAATTACATACATATGGAAACTAATTATCTCTTACTCTAATGACCATTTTTATCTTTTATTCTTAGAACTAATGAATATTATCTTTTAATAATAAACATGTTCAATTCTGAACATTTACTCTTAAATTACACTATAGAATAATTCACAATCTTGTGCAAATGGTCTTGCATCATAGCATTTGCAAAATTGTGTAGCATACTTTTAGTATACACCAACAAAACATAATAAGTAAAATATGCTACACAATTTTGCATATGCTACGATGCAAGACCATTTGTACAAGATTGTGAATTGGGCTTATGTGTTTTTTGTGAATTGTAAATATTTTCCACGACGTACATATGTCTAATTGTTTAGTCAATTAAAAATATTCGACGACCATGCGTCTTTCATTACTTATTTTTGACTGCCTTTTAGTTTACAAAATTCTTCTTAAATACTAAAAATTATCAAAACTATTTCTTTGTCTGAAATGGATAAGTTATTAATTTTATGATCACTATTTCTAATAATACATATGTTTATCTTTTCATACTTTCTTTGTTCCAAAATGTAATCCTTATCTTCTATGTAATTCTTATCTTCTATGCAGTTTCTTTCTTTGTATATATCTTCTCATAGTTTCTTTGTTCTAAAAAAAGCAATATAATTATTATCTTATTTAATCGGTCGTCAATGTCAATATGCATGAGCGTCGCTAACTCTCCTCTGGGTTAAACGAGAGCGTCCCCATCTCTAATAAATTTTCCTACCTGCTGTCGGTAATAAATCCTAAAATATTTTTCTGCCTGTCGGCAGCTGTACAGTAATATGTACTTGTTCAATGATGAGATGGTATTTTATTGTTCGGCCTTGTAATGCATCGATTAGTCTTTCAAACCTTGAGTTAACTAAACGTTGTTTTTCGTTGTTATTTATCATTTCATTTATTTTAGTTTCCATCAGGATGAAGTCGTTATGGTCTGGGATTCCTAAAATAAATTTCAATGTTGACCCGAGAAAGTTCACGGATCTAGTGTATCGTTTGTGTTCGTTTAATTGGGCTGCCAAAATTTCAATTTTCTTTATCCAGATTGTTTCCTGTGTAGTCGGCTTAAATTGTTCTGTAACAATTTGTCGGCATGGTGTAAGTATTTTAGTTAGATTAGTTACATGGAAGATGTATGAATATTCATCATATGTAAGAACGTCATCAGTCCTGGTTAGTACGTATTTTTGTCCATCTAGATATAGTATAATTTTTAATGTTATCCTTATGTAGAATCTTCCCTCTTGTAGTTAAGACAGTGTCCTCACGGTCTTCCTTTACAATGTATTTAATATACCTGTCGTTTTTCTTCTTCCTTGCTCCTTTGATTTTGACTAATATTTGTTCATTTGGTGAAAAAAATCGATGCTAGTGCCTTGATTCAGTCTCTCGAGTGTTTTTTCCGATGCCTTTTTTAATTTTTCATAGATGTCTTTTTTCTCGTACTTAATTTTGTTAAAAAAATGTCAATTGGTTTTTCCCCTATGACCGTGTGTATGGTGTTATTTAATTCTCTTGTTGTTTTATATATTTCTTCAGCTATTGTTGTGGCGTTTTGTATTTTAAAAATTCTTGCTAGCTCTGTAATTGTGCTGTGAGCGCGTTCTACTTGCCCGTTTGATGTCGATCTACAGACTGGAGTTTCTATCTTTTTTATACCGTATTTTGTACACATCATGTTTACTGCTGGTGTATTTGGAAATCTTTCGTTGTCAGTTATTAATAGCGTGCAGTTTGGATAGTTATTCGTAAAAACTTCTTCAATTTTCTTGGACATATGTTCTCTTGAATCAATCTCTCTCAGGGTAATATATTTTTATAATTTGTCTATGGCGACCAAAAATGTTTTGTTGTCATTGAAATATATGTCCATGTGTATGTATCGACCTGGTTCTGTTGCTATATCGGAGTCTCCTAATGGTTCTCTTGTGGGGCTTCTTTCATATTTACTGTATAGACAAGGTGTAAACTTTTTGTTAAACGCTTTGCATTGTTGTTTTATTTCTGTCCAGTAGTACTTTTCAAGTATTTCCTGTATGTTGTTTTTATAACCTCTGTGTGCTCTATTATGTATTTCTTCTACTATTTTCATTTGTTTTTCCTCTTCTCGAACGTCGATTAGTTTTGTTGGTGTGTATACGAAGTTTGTAGTGTTGAAAGTGTTTCTAATAGTGCGGCTGAGTGTGTAAATATTTTCTCTGGTAGTGTGTAATGCGGTCATTTTGTTTGGCTGTAATACCTTTTTCAATTCTGTGATCAAATTTTGTTCATTCGTAAAGTTTATAGTGTGTCTAATTCTGTTCGAAAATATTGTACGAGTTCGTGTTTCATTTATTCTTCTATTTGGTACAAGTTCATATGCATTAAAAGGTTGTTTCACTTGTTTCATAATTTCTTTCGGCTGAATGAGCTGTATCAATGGATGACGTATTTATACGTTGTCTTGACAAGGCGTCAGCTACTACATTTTAGTGTCCCGGTGTGTACAATAGTTTTGCTCCAAAGTCTTCAATAATGGTCTTCCATCGTTTTAGTTTTGGGTTAGGATTCTTTTCAGATAAGGAGTGTGTTAGCTTTTGATGATCAGTATAGATAGTGAGATCTGTTGTGCCGTAAATATAATTTCGTAATTTCTGTGGGGCCCAAATGATGGCTAGTAATTCTTTCTCATTTGTGGAGTAATTTTTCTCCGTTTTGCTAAGTGTTCTGCTAAGAAAAAATATTGGTTTTTTCATTTGGCTGAGTACTGCCCCAATAGCTATGTTGGATGCGTCCGTGAGCAGCTCGAATTGTTTTTCGTAATTTGGTTGGAAGAGTTCAACCTGCTCTTTCAAAGAATTCTTCAATTTGTTAAATGTCTGTATTGTGGCGTCATCTAAATCTATCTTTGTTGTGGTACTTTTATTCTTTCCTATTTGTCCGTTGTCCCCTCGTAAGTGAATTGTTAGGGGCTTGGCTATGCTAGCATATTCCTGTACAAATTTTCTGTAGTATCCTCTCAAGTCCTTTAATGTTTGGGAAAGGGGATATTTTCAATTGCCTCTACTTTTTCTGGATTAGTCCCTATTTTATTATGTTTAATTATATGACCTAAGTACTCGACTTCGGTTTGAAAAAATTTAGACTTTTCATCGGATACCTTTAGTGTTGCTTGATTTAATGCATTAAATATGATATTGATGTGTTCCATGTGTTCTTCTGGTGTTGAAGAATATATAAGTACATCATCAATGTAGACGTATGCAAATTTTCCGATGTATTTTCTCAGGACAAATCTTTGGAATATGGACGGTGCATTTTTTAAGCCGAATGGCATACGTACAAGTTCGTACTTTCCACCATTTACACAAACAGCAGTTTTTTCTTCTTCTCTAGTTTTAACTTGATTCCAATTCCAATGTCGTGAAATATTTTGTCCTTCCCAAATTCTGTATTGTCATGTTTACGTCAGGAATGATATATCTGTCGGTGATTGTGTGGAATTCAACTTCTGATAGTCTATCACCATTCTTTTCTTCGGTCGTCCATCTTCATCTAAGCCTTTTTTAAGTATAGTCCATATGGGAGAATTATATGGGCTATTGCTCCTTTGAATGATACCGTCATTTAAAAGTCTTTTTATTTCCCTATTTACGAAGTCATTATCCGCTATGGGATATGGGTATTGCTTCGTCCAAATGGGTTCATCCATCTTTGTCCTTGTTGTGGCTTCTATAGTCATTGTGAATAGTAATGGTCCTATGCCATTGTTTTTTTCATCAACTTCTTCTCTGTACTTTTCATTACCTATCGTATAATTTATCCTACTACCTTTTTCATTTTTTGTAAAATCTATATCTTTACCTAGAAGTTTAATTCTTTGCTTAGTATTTATCATTGAGGTTCCATGCATTGAAATAACCTCCATGGTTTTATTTTTTCAACTGCATTAAACTTCAAGGACTTTCTCACGTAATTATGGGTTTGTCCGGTATCTAATAAAACATTATATATCCTTTCATTATCGCTAATTTTTATATGGGGCAACCCGTTTATTAGTTTAAATGCTTAATAACTAACTTATTCATAGTACCTGTTTCTACTATAGTACTGCTATTGTCATCTTCTTTGGTGGTGATATTATTATTCCTCATTTGTTTATTGTGTTGGTAATTTCCACTTGGTTCTCTCTCTCTCTTCCATGGTTGGTTATGATGGTTATTGGACGGGTTGAAACATGTTGGTTGTCGATAGCCTGTATTTCCAGAACTGAGGTCCATTGGCTCCGGATCTGGTTGATAGTTGTTATACCTTGGCGGTTGATATTGTCGTCTTGATTAAAGGTATTCTGAGACTGCTGTCTCGGCCCAAATTCCGTCCGTTTTTGGTATTGTTGTATTTTCCTTGAGGCCTGGTTTTGATGATTATGATGGTTCTGTAGCCGGGGTTGTGGTTCATTGTCAAAAAGTACTTAAATCTTCCTTCATTAGACAACCTTAGATTTTAGTGCCGGTTGTCATGTTCAATTGTTCTTGCAATAGTATAGGCATGCTCTAGATCGTGAGGTGCATTTCCATATAGGATTGACTAGATAAAGGAGCTATTTACTCCACCTGAATCTTCTTCTGCTTGTGCTATCAAGGCTTTGGTTACCGCTTCTATATAGCCTGACATTGAGATCTTTGAAATTATGAGATTCAAGCATTTGTTTATCTCGTCGTGGAATTCTGCTGTTTTTCTTCCTTGGATGCATCTCTTCATTTCGTATTGTAACACGTATAGTGGTCGAGTATCCGCATATGCTCTATCGAGTCTGTCACGGATTGCATAAAAGTTAAATATGGTGCCGTGGTTGGCTAGAAATTGTGCTGCACTGCCCTGTATTTTCGTTTTCACGATCTGTAGTGCCTGTGCGTTAATTGGTTGATCGCTGAGGTTAGATATAGTCTCCATCTTTCTTGTGGCATCCTCCCTCCATATTCTGTAGTTGTTAATGTTACCATTAAGGACGGGTAACGACTTAAAAACGTCTAGTTTCACCTGGTTCTCACTCGTAATTCTAGGTTCTATTATGGTTCTTTGGTTTTCTGGAATCACTTACGTATGCTGAAGGTGTCTTATTTGGTCCTCCAGACTTCTAACTTGCCTTTGATGTTCAGGTCGCATATTCTCAATGGTGGCTTGCATAGCTGTCATTTGCTGCACTAGCATATTATCATCGAAGTTCTGAGCCATTATTGATGTTGGGGATCCTTCAATAATTTCTTCTAATCGTCTGTTTTGATCGAAAGTTATTTTCCTGTTTCGTTTTTTAATAAATGCATTCAGTCGGATGAAGTTGTCTTCAAATGAAGATTTTGGATTATTCTTTCTATGAAGTCTATCAAATATGCAATGCAAGTCTAGCAAATATGCAATGATTTTTTGCTACGAAGCGTGAGTGTCTGTTTTTAAACGTATAGCAAATTTATTGTAAAAGCTGATTTCACAAAACACTTTTAAATTATTAAAAAGTTAGATTTATAAATCGTAAAATCTTTTCTTGAAAATTTTTGGTTAAAAATGCTGTTGACGAAATTGAATTAATGGAGCTGGAAGAGCCTTAAGGTAAGTTAATTCTAAACTATTATGCATCAAAAACTAACAATTATATGCATAGATCCATATAAGGATGAATTAGTGGATAACATTTTAGACGATCTTATTGAAGACGTTATTTCAGTTATTCCATTCCGCCGTGGATTTTCAGATTTGGTTCCTAAATTGATGACGTGGTCTTTACATATCCTTACACAGTTAGATGATAACCGATTTTTACAAATGCTACGAGTAAATCGACAAGAACTAAATGCTCTAATTTCCCTTATTTCTGGAGATCGTGAGTTTAACAAACCTCATTCTTGTGAACAATTTTCTATAGAATACCAACTGGCCATAGTGCTATACAGACTTGGCTCATCTGGAGAAGGAGCAACTTTAACGAAAATTGCATCAATTTTTGGAATTGGAGATGGAGGCACAATTGATAAAATAACTCGACGAATTTTTAGGTCATTCTTAAACATGCATCAAAGTACATATCATGGCCTAATGAAGGTGAAAGAAATTCAATTGTTGCCGAAACTTATAGTGAACTACCCTTTTGTATTGGATATGTTGATGGTTCTGAAATTCCACTTGCAGAAGCTCCAGTTATTTTTTGCAGAACGCATAAATATTCCATCAAAGCCCAAATGGTTTGTGATTTCAAATTACGAATTAGACATGTTGTTGTAGGAAATCCGGGAAGTGTATATGATTCAAAAATATTTAAAAATTTCAACATATATAGGGAACCAACAAGTTATTTTTCTACACATCAGTGGATAGCTGGCGACTCAGCTTACTCATTATCAAGTCATCTTATAACACCTTACCGGGCAAACTCAAATCAGATGGACAGTGAAAAACGAAAACAATTTAACAGAAAGCATAGTAGTAGATGCTAAAAGCAAGGTTTAACAGTTTGAAGTGTTTAAAAACGAGGATTAATTCGTTTCAAAGACATGCATTTTGTTGTCAACGGGTCGTTGTCTGCAGTATTTTGCACAATATTCTTTTAGATTTAAGAGGAACTATACCGGACATAATTGAAGAATATCGAGATGATGAATCCTCCGAACAATTTGATGAAGAACAAGAACTTGGTGCAGAAAATGAACAATATGAGTTGAAAAGAGAAGCTATTTATAGTTTATTATTTGACAAATAACATTTTTATTAAAAAAAAAAGACAATAAACAAACTAAATAAAAAAGTTAAAGACATATAAGTATATATATTTGCAAAAGCTAATTCGTTGGAATGAAATTAAAAACATAAAAATTTTTCTTCAATTCATTTAAAAAAAAAACTAGTTTAACAGTTGAAATAATTAAATATGCATGCAATAACAATTCATTTGAATAAAGAAACAAAAAACATAAAAATCATAGTGATTATATATGTACATATATGTATATATGTACAGTATTTCTTGCTTATTTATTTATATAAAAAAAATAATTTTGCTATTTGCAACACGGTCTGGTGGAAAACTTAAATATGCACATTTTTCTCAAATTCTACCTTATTCATATTTCCTTATTGCATTTATATTTCATCTCTATTTCAAATCTTTCTATTCTCTCCTGTTTCTCTAATTCTAATTTTTTTAATTCGTATTTCTCCTTTCGTTCTAAGACTTCCTTAGTAAATTTTTTCTCCTTGAAAGCAAATTCCAATCTGAACTTCTCCCTCTCAAACTCTAATTTTTCTTTTAAAAATACATTTCTTTCGCCTTGTATCGAAGATAATTGGTCCAAAGCATTCCTAGGAGCCGATTTTTTCAGCTTTGCAGCACAGCTCTTGCACAGCTTTATTTTTTGTTGTTTTTTCAACAGGTTATGTTTCTGGTGAAGACGCCGCGGCTGGGGAAAGATTTGGTTGACTTGATGATGGATATGGTGTTTTGTCGTAAACTACAACAACCTCTTCTGGTATACAGGAATCTTTAAAATTGTTACATATATCAAAGTACTTCCATTTTCTACTTCTGAAATGACGGTGCTATTAAAGGTTATATCAGTGTCAAAAGTTTGAAATGGAAACTCTGAAGATTTCCTTCCAAAAATACTATGTAATTCCTCATAAACACATTTTTTTAAATTTGTCTGCAAATAGATACATTTGTACATACGTTTTTGTTGATTTTGTGGAAGTAATATCTTACCTTTTACAGATGAAAGTCCTTCATCGGTTTCTAGTAAACCAGCTCCTGTAGAATTCCTCCAACTCTCGGCTTTATTGTAATTAGTCTTAAGTTGCTTAACTTTCCATCTGACGATGTCCCAAGTAGCGTCGATGTTCGTTGCAACTAAAAGTTTCCTGTAGTATATTTGTGCTGTCGGCCTCTGAAAAAAATTTTATTATTTAATACTTATATTGATGGAAAATTAATAACAAACCTCAAATTTTTTTTAATTTCACTATCCGTCCACCTTTTGTTATTTGGTTTTTGTTTAATTTGTATCATTTTTTGATTTGTTTTTTAAACATTAATTTTTGAATTGTTTTGTTTAATTTTATTTAGTTTAAGCAAAGCCGCCTTCATGTTTGCCCACAACGCCGTTGTTATTTTTTTTTTCATAAAACAAAAACAATCTTCTTGCGATTATTTCATTAGAAATTAAATTATTTGAATTATACAATATAAACAGTTTTATTTTTAACTATATTTTTTGAATAATATTTGACCTTATTAAAAGTCATCGTTAAAACTTTTTGTGGCTACGTTTTGATGCTACGTTTGCAATATCTGCAAGGTTTGCAATACCAGTTTGCTACGAAGAGTGAGTTCCGCTATTTTCTTAGTTTACTCTTAACTTACATAGGTTAATTACACTTATATATTACACTATGTGTTTTTTGTGAATTGTAAATATTATCCACGACTTACATACGTCTAATTGTTGTTGCCTTTCATTACTTATTTTTGACTGCCTTTTGGTTTACAAAATTCTTCTTAAATACTAAAAATTATCAAAACTATTTCTTTGTCTGAAATGGATAAGTTATTAATTTTATCATGACTATTTCTAATAATACATATGTTTATCTTTTCATACTTTCTTTCTTCCAAAATGTAATTCTTATCTTCTATGAAGTTTCTTTCTTTGTATATATCTTTTCATAGTTTCTTTGTTCTAAAAAAGAAATATAATTCTTATCTTATTTAATCGGTCGTCAATGTCAATATGCATAAGCGTCGCTAACTCGCGTTGAGTTATGAGGATAGAATTAATTAAGTAAGCAATTTTATTATATGTTTATTTAAAAATAATTAATTCTTTTTGATAAAAACTGGTAAATAGTTAAAATTAATATACAATAATTCTTGCGAAAAAAAATCGACTTCAAAACAGATTTCTTATGTCTGCCTATAACAGCTCAAGTGTATGGCCACATAAATTAGGTTACATTAACTATTGCGACACACATACATATATCTGTAAACTTTATACTTTTTTAACTGTTTAATAGTTTGGCGATATACATCAAATTGCAGCAACTATAGGATCACTCTTTTATTTCCTAATTCAAATTATATACTTGCTGTTGCAGTAGACTTAGCAATTAGGTTCTGTGTAAATTTCAATCGTCTGTATGTAACAGTTCAACAGTTATAACCTTTTTATACTTCTTATTATACGAAATAAAGAAGTGGACATTCTGTCTAAAATTAAGGCGTTTGTATACAACGGTTTAACAAATACGGCCATATAGAACAAATTACATTAATTTTGGGAACACCCTTAATTTCTAAATTCAAATTATAAGCTTCTTGTAATAGCGGACTTAGCAAAACATGTCCCTTTTAAAATTCAGCTGTCTGTCTATAACGGTTCAAAAGTCCGGTTACATTCACCATATTATATCAACTATTGGGACACCCGTTTATTTTCAAATCCAAATTTACTGTCTGTCTGTCAAATTGTCTGCCTACAACTATTAAAAACTATGGCCATATACCAAATTAAATGAACTACGTGTAAATAAAACATTAGTTTTATTTTATTCAAAATTCATTTAATGGTTAAAAATTAAATATTTAACCAAAAGAACACTGTAATCTTTTATAATGCAAGAACACTAAGATAAGAATGAATCATTAATAATATATATTGTATGTAACTAGTGGTATGGTATGGTATTAAATGCCATGCAACGACTTCTGGAATATCAGCCGAATTTCTACGGTAAAGATTATCATTCAAGCCTTTTAGTATGTATGATCGAGGATGGATCTGTGTTTTGACTGTTGCCAGGTACCAAGTTTTTTGATTGGTAGTACGTATAACGACAGTGTCTCCGCTGGCATACTGTTGAGGACTGGTCATGGATCCACGGTTTGCGTAAGTGTTTTGCTTTACTCTTTCAGCTGTAATATGCCGTAATTCTCTTGCCCTCTGCTGATAAAAATGTTTCCTTTGTTGTTGGTAACATATTACGAATTCCATGTCTGAATAACCGTTGTGATGGGGACCCGAGGTTTCCACGAGGGGTGTTCATATAATTTAAAAGTCCTAGGTAATAGTCATTATTATCATATGTTGATTTTTTCAGGATGCTTTTTGCAATCTGCACGGCTTTTTCTGCTAATCCATTTGCCCCTGGGGTGGTATTAGGAGCTGGTTCTGTGATTGAATATCCAGTCCCGTAAAAAAGTTTTGAACTCATTACTGAAAAACTGAGGACCGTTATTGGATTCCAAAGTGAGCGGTGGTCCAGAAGTGGAAATATATTTCTTTTAAAAATGTAATGACTTGTTTTGTTGTGGTTTGAGGAAGTTCTTTAAACTTGAGGTAACCGGTATAGCTGTCAATAAAAACAATATAGTCATCGTTGTTAAAATGGAACAAATACGACTTTAGGATTGTAGTTGAGTAATCTCAATCTGATATTCTGTAGTCTTGTAGGTGACGAATGCAGCGGTTCCTAAAAAATTGATTCCATGGGCTTATGGTCGGATTCCACAATTTTTTGTTTACCCCAAACGTATTAGTGAAATTTCTTGCACTCTTTTGACTAGTTGCTGTTCTTCACATGATTCAGCTCCTAAAATTGGCTTAACATTTTCGTCCACTATTTTAAAGTTTATTTTGCAAGCCTTTCCGGCAATTTCACAAGTTAACACAGTTTCGCCTACAACTATCATTTGGTGATGTCCAAAAGGCACTAGATGATTTACTTTGCTTGGCGTTATTGTTATTTCGTTATTAACTTTCTTTAGTTTGTCTATCGCACTTTTTGGAAAACGTTACACTGTATCTAATTTGATTTTATAATTCATATGTTCAATTTTTTAATTTTCTGTGAAATTATCATTTTCGTACGTGCCGCCATTTTTAATGGATCCAATATACAGTTCAGAATCGCTGCCGTCGCTATTTTCGGTTTTATGCTCACAATATGGAACCTCTCTGTTTTTACATATTTTTTTTGCTTTTGTTCTACACATTTTCTCAAAGTGATTTTGATTTTTGCATTTTTTACATATATGGCGGTAAGCTCGGCAACTTCGTACTGCGTGCTGTTTACTGCAATTTCTACAGTCGAACGTTTTTATTGTAATGGACTTTTTGACCACGTTTACATTCTTTCCCCTTGGTTATTTATTTCAGCCGTTTGTTTTTGGGCTAACTCCGTGGCCTGGCATATTTCCGAGGCTTTATCTAGCGTGACATCGTCTGATAGCAGCTTGGTCCGCAACGTATCGCTTTTAATTCCCAAGATAAGTTGATCTTTAAGGAGACTATTCTCTAGTAGCTCAAAGTTGCAGTTTTTCACTTGCAGTCTGAACCTGGTAATGTATTCATCTATGTTTTCACCCCCATTTTGCACAATTTTGTGGAACTTATACCGCTCAAAGGTTGTGTTCAACTTCGGTGTGAAATATTTTTCAAATCGTGTCTTTACTTCATCGAGTTTTAGATTGCTTCCACTTGGTAGCGAGTTGTAAATTTGAATAGCTGCATAACCTATTGAGGTCACAAAAGTTGCTAACTGCACTTTTTCAGGCTTTTCACTTAAGCCCGCTGCGACTTCGAAATATTCATACTGTTGTCTCCAAAGTTTCCACTCTTTGCTCATATCTTTGTCGTGTTCAATGTTTAGCGGTTTTGGTGGCCTCAAGTAATTACCTGCGTCCGCCATTTTTGATCCGCACGCAAAGTTGTTTTTTAATTTAATTTACCTTTCTCAATTAACTAGGAATAAGGGTTCGGCACCATGTAAATAAAACATTGGTTTTATTTTATTCAAAATTCATTTAATAGTTTAAAATTATATATTTAACCAAAAGAACACTGTAAGCTTCTATAATGCAAGAACACTACGATAAGAATGAATCATTAATAATATATATTGTATGTAACTAGTCGTATGGTATTAAATGTGCGGTATAGTAGTGACGTGCGATAACGTCCTCACTATTGGTGCACCCTTTAATTTATAATTTTAAATATTATCAGCGGTTTTATAACGGCCATAGCAATCGACATTGCATCAAATTTACAAGCCTTTTTCTATATCGGTTTAAAAGATAGGCCTATATAAGTAAATCTACAGTAATTATGGACACTCTTTAATTTCTAAATTCAAATTATAAACTCGTTGATATAGCGGACATAGAAATACAGGTCCATTTTAAATTTCAGCGTTCTGTCTATAACGGTTAAAGAGTACGGCCACACACTTGAAATTACATCTACTATTACTGTATAACTTATAAATCCATATTTTATACTTTTTGTTATGGCGGACTTACCAATACAGGTTCGTTGTAAATTTCAAGCGTCTGTTTATAACTGTTAAAAAGGACGGCAATATACATCAATTAAATGAACTATTGGCGCACCCTTTAATTTATAATTCTAAATATTAATACTTGTTACTATAACGGCCTTAGCAATCGGCATTCTGTCCAATTTGCAAGCGTTTGTCTATAACGGTTCAAACGATTGGCTCATATAAGTAAATCTTCATCTATTATGGGGCAACCTTTTAATTTTTAGATTTTTTTGTATAATTTTTTGTTTTTGGGAGCTACAGTAATACGCTGTCATTTGAAATTTTACAGAAGTGCTCTTTACAGTTCATAATACTTTTTTAAAAATGTGTATGTTGTATTGGGACATCCTTTAATTTTTAAGATTATGAACTGTTTTTAAAATGGGACCAATCTGTAAGCATAGTCTATCATATTGCCAAAACTTTTCTAAATCGGATCAGAAATTACTGAGTTCTGAAGGCACAAATATAAAGAAAGCTAAATTCAGCCGAATTGTATGTATAACCTCCTTTTTTTTTTGAAGTCGATTAAAAAAGGTTTATTACATACATCTGAACATGCATATGTACATTTAAATAGAAGTTCCGAAAAATTTCAATAAAAAAAAAATAGGAAAAACATTAACACTTCTAGAAATACGCCCAGTATTAATATTGTCCCTTTTTGTATGTACATATTAAATAACGCAATTTTTATTTTCTATGCGCTTAGAAGGATATTATCGTTATGTTATTTGTGCATACAAAATTTATAAAATTTCTAACATGTACTAAAAAAAACCTCTTTTCTACATTAAAAAAATTTCTTTCAACTTAAATAAATAGAGAGTAAAATTTATTCGAAATTGAAAAAGTTTTATAGAAAAAAAAATAAAAGAGTAAAATGGACTGGCTCGTTGTAATTGCCTACCAAAGGATAGTCAGCTTAACAACGGGAAATATATATTATAACAGTATAGTATATCTCTTAGAAGTGTGCGTAAACAATTCACTGTCAACCACTAATTAGACTAATGAATTGATTGAAAAGTAAATGTTTAAAAAATGCAAGTTTTTTACTAAAAATGGGAGCAATTAATTAGATGGACTAACTCGTTGAGAATTTCATTGACAATTTCATAAATGCTAATGATTTTGTTAAGATTGTCACTATTTTCACTAGCTGTAATTTTATGAAAAAGTTTGATCGATAATTAGTTAAATGGCTTTAAAACATAGCATCATCTAACGTTGCTTCTTTTCTTTGTACTCTAAGCATAATAAAGCAATATTTTAAAGTGACATTTTTATCACAAAAATCTGGGGAAATATGCATGTTTGAATATTAGGCACTATAAGAATACATTTTTGTTTTCGAGTAAGTAATAAGATTTGCTAGCGCGGGTTTGAGTTGAATTTAGATATCAGACATCAAGTTTTATTCCTATCTCATTTAAATTTAATAAATTATTAAAATTTTCGAATGTATATCCATCAACGAAAGGGCTAAGGTTTATTTTTTATGCATAGGTCTTTTTAAGGTCTTGCTATTATCATTTTATTTTTCATAAAAACAATTATTTTTTCCAGTTGGAATTCCATTCCACTTATCCATTCCATTATTAAAACAATTATAATTAAAATAAAATTATTAGCATGATATCGCTGTTAATTTTTTTCCTTTTTTCCGACTTCAAAAAAAGAAGGTGGTTATACAATTCGGCTGAATGTTGCTTTTTTTATATTTGTGCCTCCAGAACTCAGTCATTTCTGATCCGAAAATTTTTGGTAATATAATAGACTATGCTTACAGATTGGTCCCGTTTTAAAAACAGCTCACAATCTTAAAAATTAAAGGGTGTCCTCATATGACTGCGTATTACTATAGCTCCCAATAACAAAAAATATTATTAAAATAGCTCTAAAAATTAAAGGGTGCCCCCATAATTGATGTAAATTTACTTATATGGGCCTATCTTTTGAACCGTTATAGATTGCTATGGCCATTATAGTAACAAATATTAATATTACAAATTATAAATTAAAGGGTGCGCCAATAGTTCATTAAATTTGATGTATATCGCAATACTTTTGAACATTTATAGACAGACGCTTGAAATTTACAAAGAACCTGTATTGCTAAGTCCACTATAACAACAAGTATAAAATTTGAATTTGGAAGTTAAAGGGTGTTCCAATAGTTAATGTCATTTTGTGTATGTGACCAAAGTTTTGAACCGTTATAGACAGAATGCCGAAAGTTAAAAAGGACCTGTATTGCTAAATCCGCTATATAAACGAGTTTATAATTTGAATTTAGAAATTAAAGGGTGTCCTATAATTGATGAAGATTTACTTATATGAGCCTATCTTTTGAACCGTTATAGACAAACGCTTGCAAATTGGACAGAATGTCGATTGCTATGGCCGTTATAGTAACAAGTATTAATATTAAGAATTATAAATTAAAGAGTGCGCCATACTTTTTAACAGTTATAAACAGACGCTTGGAATTTACAACGAACCTGTATTGGTAAGTCTGCTATAACAACAAGTACAAAATATGGATTTGGAAGTTAAAGGGTGTTCCAATAGTTCATGTAATTTCAAGTGTGTGGCCCTACTTTTGAACCGTTGTTTTCTTGGATTAATTAAAAAAAAAAATTAAGTATCGTCAAAATTTTTTGTACCCGGTTAGAGTATATAAAATTCTACATCACTTGTCGTTGGCTAAAAAAGGAAAAACTTTCCCGTTGAAATATTAATTTATTTTAAAAAGTATTGCAAAAGTTAATAATTTTTCAATGGAACCATCAAGTTCAGGTTATTTTGCAAACACTTCGTTAACATTTGTGTATCAAATTGTGGGTGGAAGTGTTTTAGATTCAGTTACTTATATTGAAAATGCCAAAATAAATGGCATTTTTATATTTTAAATGTATATATAGTTATTATTCGCCACAATCGTGTTATAATTTTTAGTTTATATTAAAGAGGACATAAATCTCTATTATATTGCAAAATTTTACGCTGCCTTTTTGTGCCTTTTAGAAGCTCTGCACTGTTTAATGCAAGTGGTGCAGCTGTCAAATTAGCTAAAAATCACATTGATCTCGCGACTGCTGTTGTTGTTGTGTGTAGTGTTTTGTTGTTTTTCATGTTACTTTTTTCTATTTACTTGTGCTCTTCTTTTCAGTACGTCGTTAATTGGGACTGAAAAAATGAGACGCAAACCGAAACGACGCAAACTGAAGCAGAATTTTCAATTGTTTACGTATGTATTTGATTATCGTTTAGTCACTATAGGATTTAAACATTTTAGCTTAGAAAAAGGGTTTTTAAATCAAAATATTTTTTTGAATAACAGATTTTATTAAAATAAAAATATAACAATGGGTTTAATTGTAGAAGGGGCTAGTCTAAAGGTATTTGCTTTCTTTTTTGGCTCATTTTTTTAACTTTGAGACTGAACTTTACTCCACGACATATATGTAATTCGAAACTTATAACTACGCTTAACATGTAAACAACGCACACCTGCAAATTTGCTTTTTACTAAACGAGAAATCCCCTTTTTCTGCTTTAGCTTTGTAAAAACATTTTCATATCAACGACGCAAATCGAAGCATTTACGATGCAACTTCGAAGCCATGCGACGCAAACTAAAACAAAAACAACGCAGCATTGAAATTCCAGAAACTTAAAAAAAGACGCAACTTCGAAGCGACGCAAACTGAAGCGACGCAAATCGGGGTATTGGTGTTTATTACTCGTAATGATGTTATTTTTGTTACTTTAAATATTCTTTCTTTTAATAATACTTTGTTTTTGTTTATTTTAATAATATTTTCTGTTTTGACATATAGTGATCGTGTTGTGCAGTTTCAATCGGGTAAAAGGGATTTTTGAAAGGTTTTTTTTTGGTATTAGCATTATTTTTTTTTATAGGAACAAGTTCGAACGGGCGGGTTGCAATAACGTAATAACATAAGGCCTTTATTGAAATTTAGCTAATGATGCAATAAAGCCTTTATTTTGTCTTCCGTAATGTGACGCGCGCAGGGAAACTTTATTCAGCGAAGCCACCTGTCGCGTCCCATGGAGGAGAAAACCCCTAAGAGCGGCCACGGGCCGCCACACAGAAAAACTTTATTTTTCAATATTGTTGCAGTTACATTAATATTTGTGTATGATTTTTTCCAGACATTTCCTTTTATGTACATTTTAATGTCAAGCAAATCTTTCAAAGCGTATATTCACGTACTACAATATATTCAAAGTGGGATTAATTACTAATGTTCTATTAATTTTTGATAATATGAAATTTTTTTATAATTGTTCAATAAAATATAAGAATAAGAAATTTTATTGCTTCATTTAAAAAGAAATTTAAGTGAAATAAGACCTTTACGGATTTATTTCACTTTCAAAGTGCAATAACACCTTTTTTCAATTAGAAGTGAAATAAAGCCTTTAAGGCCGTATTTCGAAGGCGTTATTGCGCCCCATCGTTCGAACGTTGTTTTTTATACTCGTCGAAGCTTATTTGATATTATGATGAGTTCAAGCGCTCAAAGCGCTCAAGATGAAATTTTTTGCTGAAGAAATCAAAAAACGCACCAAGTGCTCTGAGGATAATATGTGTGATTTTAATAAAAGAACTGATGTTTTCTTTTATGAATTTAAATCTAGGTGGACTAGAGCGCATAGAATGGAAATGAGGTTTATTACTCAATATAAAATCTGGTTGGAATTATCTGTTGGTTTTACTCTTGCCCCGACTACAAAACGTGGTCGAAAAGTAATTAGTTTTACCTAGTCTAGTAGTTGGAGTAAATAAAAAAAAACAAAGAAATTTATGAGACACCATATTATTGCCAGAGCTACTTTATGCTTCACAGGTTAAATTACAAAGCGCAGATTTTGTCGAGGAATCAAAAGTGTTGCGAGCCATATATGAAAAGTGTTGCAAAGGCATTAATTTAAAAAAGAAAGTTGAAACAACAACTTCCCACCTTGAAAATATCGAATACAAAAGCTTTGGCTGTTTTTGTAAAAGCTAAACCAACACGAAATCAATACAATGTTGTTAGACAAGCTGCTCCTCAAATATTTCCCTCCTACAACAATATTCAAACTGAAAAACTAAAAACTTACCCAGAATCGACCAGCTTTTAAATAAGCGAGACCTCCGTTGAAGTAACTTTACAAGGTCTTTTTAATCACACAGCGGAGCGACTAATAGAACTTCAAGAAACTGTTATCGACTCATTAGGCATTACGAACTCGAATGTAATATTTTATTCAAAATGGGACTTGGATGGAAGCTCTGGCCATAGCTCATACAAAAAAACCTATCATGGGTCTGATGCTAGTGATTCATCAGTTTTTTTAACCACAATTTCAGTTTCAAATAGAATTTCTTAGTGAGCAGGCTGTTTTTTGTGCCTTTCAAAAATAATAAAATTTAATTTGATTAATAAAAAATAATTTTAAATTAATTTAAATTGTATTTAAATATAATATATATATATATATATATATATATATATACGCTAACTAGTCGGTGTCTATATTCGGTGTCTTCTTCGTGTCGGATAAAGCAATTATCCTTAAAAAATAAATATTTAAATCTATAAAAAAAACTCTTAATTCTTTAACCATGAACTCTAAATATGGGGGCAACTCTTTTGCCCCCCTTGATCCTGAACCTGACCCTGCTCCCAAGCGGATAAAGGATACAAAAGTTGATATTAACAAATCAAATATTTTTCCTAATTTAATTACATTACTAAAACCTAAAAATTACAATCCTAAGGGCCAATTTTTGAGTTCGTATTTAAATACGCATTTAGTTAATTTTCATTTAAATTTAAGTTGTATTTAAATGCAGTTTAACTTTTTCAGTCCCAATTTAAGTTCTCATTTAAATATCACAAAAATATGGTAGCATTACGAAATATCAAAATAAATCTCCATTGTTTATGAAAAACAGCTGCAAACAAACACAATGAATTGCAAATTTTGTGAAAAATATTTTAAATATATTAAAAAATGTCAACGATACTCATGTGTTCACCACCTAAACTTGTTTTATTTATTAATTTAACTTTTTATTTAATATTTTCATTAAGAAATGTATGCAAAACATAAAATATTGTTCTATCAATGGCTAAAATGTTTGTTAACTCTTGCGTAACAACAACAAAAAATGCCATAACCATATGGTAAAACTGTATTATTAAAATGGAATTAAAATGCGCAAGATTGGTCATTATTGGTGTGTGTCCTGTTACAGTCAGATTGCATCCTACCCTTAACACTACTAAAGGAGTCGTATTTGCCACACTGTTAAAAAACTTGTCTGAAACAGGAATAATAGAAGGTCTAAAAGATCAAGGAGTTTTGGATTGTCACAAAGTTAAGAAATTAATCGATGGCCAGCTTTCTTTTGACCGCTTCACCAAATTAGGTTTTCTTGTCGTTAAAGTCAGTCCATATGTTCCACAGCCAATGCAATGTAAAAATTGCTTCAAGTTGGGACATACTAAAAAACACTGCAAATCAAAACAAAAATGTGAAGTCTGTTCCTCTAGTATACACGACTTGATGCCATGCTCTAAGGTTGAATACGTAAATTGCAAGCACGAACACAATTCATTCAACAAAAACTGTCCAACATTTAAGAGAAGACAACTTATCATTAAATTTAAAATTACAAACAACTGCTCCTACAATGAAGCAAGCCAAAAAGCAAACGAATCAACTGAATCAATTTCAACAGATACATCAAAAGAATCGCTTGAAGAAGCAATAGAAATACGCAAAAAAAAGAATAAATCAAATTACTAAACAAGTAAAAGCAACTACCCCATCTGAAATACAACAGGATAAACCAACTTGCTCTAATAATAACATTGTAATCTCTGATCAGTAAAGCTACAAAAGATACTATTGAAAATTTTTCACTTAAAAATAAACTAGTGCTTAAAAACGAATATCAAAAATCTTGGAAGAACTTGCAGATGATAGTATAATCCCAAGTAACAATATGGATATAAACTAGTATATCAATTTGATATACTTTCATATACCACTGGTAATATACTTACTTTAAACTTTCCAGCATACTTTTAAAGGTATTGCTGGAGTATATCATTTTTGTTATAAACTTCATGGCCCTTAATATTCTTCAGTGGAATATTAACAGTTATCATAATAATTTACACGAACTGCAAATTCTAGTTAATAACAATCCAACAGATGTGATTGCATTACACGAAACTCATCTTAAATCAAATACTATCAAACTAGGAAACTATGAAGCCGTTGTTAGCAATTTCAACTCATCTAGTGCTAAAGGCGGTACTGCTCCATTAATAAAAAAATCTATTCAACACAAATTCTTCACACCTAATCTTAGCTTTTATTCCGTTGGAGTAACAATTGAAGCAATAGTAAAGCTTAATATAATATCTTTATATGCACCTCCGTCACAGCCCCTTACAAAACAAGATCTCGACTTGCTTAGCGGTTGCACCGACACCACAACATTAATTATAGCTGATTAAAACGCATGGGTTCACCATGCTCAAATCGTCGTGGCAAAATGTTAGAGGAATTCTATTTACAATCTAATCTCATTGTTCTTAACAACGGATCCCCTACTCACTTCTCAACCCACTCTACACTTACACATGTAGATATCTCACTCGTAACTCCTGCTTATATCCGTTTATTACTTGGTAGGTCGATGGCCAACTGCACGGAAGCGATCATTTTCCTATTTATATCGAAATCTGCAAAACTAACAACACCAACAACTATATTTTCAAAAAAACTTTCAAGTTTAAAACCGATATAGCAAATTGGCAAATATATCAAAATTTAATTAACCATAAAGTTCTTAATTTGCAATTGACGAATAATAGCAATAAGGATGCAGCAAGACTGAAAAAAAATCTTATCGGTTCTGCAAACGAATCTATTTCTAGAACCTCTTCTTGTATTAAACGTAAACCAGTTCATTGGTGGAGCAAGGAACTTGGGCAAATGCAAAAATCAAACAATCCTGCTGGTACAAATTTAAAAACTGTCCTAAACTGGAAAATAAAATTGAATACAGAAAGGCTAATGCGGTTTTTTGCAAAAATTGCAAAAGCAGAATCATTTTTTAAATTTACTTCCGAAATCAGTCCTTCTTCTTCATCTAAAAAATTATGGTCAAAGCTTAAAATGTTTCAGGGTAATAATACTAGACAAACAGTTGAGTGTATTGATCATTTGAACTCTACTTAGTCGGAGCCAGATAAAATTGCAACACTATTTGGTAGAGTGTGGTCTGCACAATCGGGTGATTTAAATTTCTGTCAAAGTTTTATAAATTACAAAAACTCTATTAATATTATAATAAACTACGACCCGTATGCTACAAAATTCATCGAGTCTAAAATTACCTTATTAGAATTTAATTGAGCGCTTAATTCTCTTAAAGGAAAAACACCTGGTTTTGATAAAATAAATTACTCTATGCTAAAAAACTCCCCAATTAATTTCAAAGTAGTTTGCGTGAAACTATTCAATAGTCTTTTCTGTTCTGAACCTAAGAAGACGAAGCAGCACCTAGTCAACGAATGTCATCATATAACTTCAATATGCAAAGTCAATAATTTTTCTTATTATTTTGAGATTTTTGCTAATCTCTTTGGGCTATTTTGGTCATTTATTTGTTTCCAAATATTAATAAAAAAGCAAAGCATTTTTTATGTATTTTTCCCAACGTTTCGTTTGTTTTTTTCAAACTTCATCAGGGAATATTTATTGAAATTCTAGCAACATAAAATAATAATTGTTTTATAAATACGGTTAAAGCTGCACAAATATTCTCACAGGTTTTACTTATGTTTGTTTTATTAATATTGCATAGGAAAAATTGTTTATTAAATTTACTAAATATAAAAAAAAAACTGGACTTTCACAACACCGAAAATTAAATAATAAATAAATAAAATAATTAAAAAACTTTATACAACACAGTCTTACAACTAATATCACAGAACTTCAACTAATTTTAATAACTAAATTAGTGCAGTGTAATATTGCAGATTTGTCTTATCTTTGTCCTCTTTTGTATTCATGGTGGTGTTTATTGTTTGTTGAATACGTAAGCTTTCCAGAGTGTATCGTTTACTCTCTTTATGTTGTCTATCCAATATTTTGATATTGTCAAAGTTTATTGTGTGACTGGACCAGCGGTGGACAAAATTGTTTTACTCTTGTGTTAGTGAGATAATTTAATGATACAGTGACAAGCAAAAAGAAACCACAAGTTCTGATTGCATTTTGAATTCATAGTTAGTAACATCAACATTAAAAGGGTTTTCAAAAAATTTTATGTTATCTGTGTTATGTTCTAACCATTCCCTTAGCTTTTGTAAAAATATTTTCTTAAATCGGTTAAAAATCACTTTTTTTCCTCGTCATTATATATATTCATATCAGAGTGGAAAGAATCATAATGCCTCTTAATAATATTTTCTCTATACATTGTACATTTCCAAAAGCATTGTTTATAATAAAAAATCTTTTAAATGCATTGCCATTTATATTACACACTGTAACTGAAAAAAATATATAAGCATCAAGCTAACATGTGCACTCACCAAAGTCTGTTGAGCGATTAAACTAAAGAGCATAAGAAAAAGAGGGGCGTTGCTCTTTTGCATGCTGTGATAATGCTGTCGAATCTTTACCTTTAGATATGTCTGCCTTGTGCTCTTTGATGCGTGTTTCTAACATTCTCTTTGTTGTACCAATGTATACTAAATTGCACCTTTCCCTCTCATTTCCGTCGCATTTTATTTCATATACAGCATTATCAGTTTTTAGTTTGTGTACCCTTTCTTTGTGGATTTTTGGAAGGCCATATAGTTCTGGTGCCGCTGCTAAACGTGAAATCATTTTATATTTTTAAAATTTTCTTTAAATAATTCTGTTATTAATAGATTATTTTTCTTTTGAAGATTTTCAGTTAGATTCTATCTTATTTCTCTATATGTATTTCTGTCCTCTAGTAATTGTTTCATTTTCTTTTAATATTCGTCTCTATACATTACCACAGTTTTGTTGTCCTTATCCAAAAATCCACAAAGAAAGGGTACCACTCAGACCAATATCCTCATCCGTGAAAGTACCATGTTACCAATTATCAAAGTACATTGGAAAAATTTTGAAAAACATAATTTCACCAATTTTCAATATAAGAAATTCATTAGCTATGAAAAGCAGACTAGATGATGTGAAGTTAGAAACAGGCGACATTATGGTTTCATTTGACGCAGTGTCACTTTTCACTTATAAACCAATATATCTAGCCATGTATGCCTATGGGAAATCCATTATCACCAACAATTGCAGATATTGTATTGGACGCATTACTGGACGATGTAATTGACGAATTAAAAAATAAAAACATAAGGATAAAATTTATAACGAAGTATGTAGATGATTTATTTGCAATTATACAAAAATCGGACGAAAAAATAATATTAGAAGCACTAAACTCATACCACAACAAAATACAGTTCACCATAGAGAATGAAAAAGACAAAAAAAAATACCATATTTAGATATACTCTTAATTAAGGACCAGGAAAAAATAAAAACAAATTGGTACACAAAACCAACGTCATTAGGCAGGATGATAAATTATAACTCAACGCAACCAATGAGTATAAAAATCAACTCAGCCACAAATATGATAAAAATTTTGCAAATAAGTGACATAATATATGAGAAGAATAACATCGACAAGATTAGAAGATTACTTATAATGAATAACTACCCCACATTTGTTATAAACCAGAGACCTGCAACTTGTATGATCGAGCCGTCTTGTTCACATTTTAAGAACAATACGAACAAGTATTACATCAATTTAATATTTGTTGCTTTTTATACGCAAACACAAAATGCGACAACAAGTGTAAATCATTTTCAACATTAGACTCGAACAGATTGGTATTGAAACAAAAAAGTCTCGTTAACAAGAAGTTATTTTTTTGCACAACGTATTTATTGTACATGATATGATTGGAGTTTTACACAAAACAATCGAGCCACTTGAAAGTAAAAAAGCGCTATGCAGAAAAATATAAAAACAATAAGAAAAACCTACAGATGTGCATTTTCTATTTATTCGTAGGGTATAGAAACACTTTAAAGGTGAAAACAAAATTTTATACAAATAAAATATTTTACAAACAAAATTTTTGTTAATATCATATTTACAAATGTACATTGTAAATAAATGTAAAAGTATGTATTTTTATAGTTTTTGCTCCAAATATAAATAATGAAATGCAAAGTATATAATTTGCTTTTTTTTTTAATTTTCAGACTTTATTTTCTAAAAAAATTATTTATGTAAATTATATAATAACTAAAAAAAAGTAACATTTTCATGAAAAAATTATTTATAAAACAATAAAAAGGACATAACAAAATCTTAATTAAAAAATATTTACAAAAATTAATATAAAAAAGAAAAAAGAAACAAAATAAGTTGAAATTCATGATAAAAAAAAAAGAACAAGTTCAACGTGTATTCAATAAACGTTTGGATATTAAGCACAAAAATTTATTGAAAAAGAATTTAAAAATGTAAAAAAACGTAATAACAACAAGAGAAGAAAACATCCAGTAGAAAATTAATTAACAACTGAATAAAACACTTGTTTCGCTAACAACAAGGTGGCTTTGATGCAAAAATAGATTCAAACCTTAAACAACACTATCAGAACATTCATGTTCGCACAAAATGGCGAGTACATAAAATGAATGTTTTAGACGAGCGGTTAATTCAACAAGTGTTTTTTTCTTTTAAACAAAAACGATTCGACTCATAAAAAACTATGTGCTTGTTTAAGTAGACTCGAAAATTATGCAACCGAAACCAATCTCTGTTATAAACAACTTAATAAACAAAGCGCTAAGTGGTACAGAACATAATAGAGAAACAACCAAAAATACAAAAACTTTTTATAGCGTACCGTTTATTCCAAAACTTACTGGAGCTAAAACATTTAGAAACATGATGAGAGGAGAAACAACAACAATAACGTACAGATCAAACACAACACTGAGGCATCTTTTTACAAACAAAAAAACAAAACATGACAAACTAAAAACTGATAATGTTGTATATGAAATAAAATGCGACGGAAATGAGAGGGAAAGGTGCAATTTAGTATACATTGGTACAACAAAGAGAATGCTAGAAACACGCATCAAAGAGCACAAGGCAGACATATCTAAAGGTAAAGATTCGACAGCATTATCACAGCATGCAAAAGAGTCCAGTCACACAATATCAAAATATTGGATAGACAACATAAAGAGAATAAACGATACACTCTGGAAAGCTTACGTATTCAACAAAAGAGGACAAAGATAAGACAAAACTGCAATATTACACTGCACTAATTTAGTTATTAAAATTAGTTGAAGTTCTGTGATATTAGTTGTAAGACTGACAAAAAATTTTGTGTTTGTGTTGTATAAAGTTTTTTAATTATTTTATTTATTTATTATTTAATTTTCGGTGTTGTGAAGTCTAGTTTTTTTTTATATTTAGTAAATTTAATAAAAAATTTTTCCTATGTAATATTAATAAAACAAACGTAAGTAAAACCTGTGAGAATATTTGTGCAGCTTTAACCGTATTTATAAAACAATTATTATTTTATGTTGCTAGAATTTCAATAAATATCCGCTGATGAAGCTTGAAAAAACACAAACGGAACGTTGGGAAAAATACATAAAAAATGCTTTGATTTTTTATTAATATTTGGAAACAAATAAATGACCAAAATAGCCCAAAGAGATTAGCAAAAATCTCAAAATAATAAGAATTGAAATTTAACATTGGTCATAAAAACAAAAACTTAATAATTTTTCTTTCTTTAACTTACTTCAAAATATATTAAAAGGAAACTTTAGTAATTTGACTAAACTGTTAACAACTTTAAATATATGTATATGTTAAGATTTAAAATATGTATCTATCGCCTTATAGTACACAATATATGGTAATCCTTTGTGTGTTTTCATATTATGTTTGAGGAAAAGGTAATTTGGCAAAATCCACAGTCGTCTTCAACTAGGTTTTGCTGAACTTTGAAAATTGAATTTACCAAAGAAACCGAATATGTGTCAATTAGTGAAAAAAAGAGTTGAAGAGGAAATACAGAGTTTAACATGTTCAACTGTCCCGATTGGTGAGATAGTAGTAACATTTTAGCAATGTTAGATGGAAAAGTTTGCAATGCATTAACACAAAAGTGTTACTTATGTGGCGCTACAAGCAAGGATTTTAATAATATAGAAGCCATGATTCAAAGACCTGTACATGTAGACAATTTAAGATCTGGCCTTTCCATTCTTCATGGCTGGATTAAATTTTTTGAATGTCTTTTGCACGTGGCATATAAAACACCTTTACAAAAGTGGCAGGCTAGAACTAATTCTGAAAAAGGAATAGTAGCTGAAACAAAAAAAGAAATTCAGAAAAAATTTAAAGACAATATGGGATTAATAGTTGACCAACCCAAACCTGGTTTTGGAAACACGAATGATGGGAATACGGCAAGACGTTTTTTTTTCAAAACGCTGAAAAATCTGCGGAAATAATAAAAGTAGATGTTAATTTAATAAAAAAAAATGCACGTGCTGCTTATTGCTGTATCCAGTAGCCATGAAATTAATAATGAAAAATTTAAAATATATGCACACAACACAAGGCGACTTTTTGTTCAAACGTATCCTTGGTACAATATGCCTCCCACTTTGCACAAGTATTTTATTCACGGACTCGAAATGCAGTCGCGAAAAATCAAACCAAGACATTTTTTATATGTTTTTGATAACTTCTGACCCAATTATTTCAAGCATGCAAAAATTGCCTACAAAGAAGGTTCAAAGCTTGCCAGAGGAGGCAATTGATTTAATTGTACCTGCAGCTCCGAACAAGAACTATTTCATTGATGTTGAAGTTGCTGATGCTGCTGAAGATGATGATAATGATGATAATAATGATTTTGATGATAACGATGATGATGATGATGTTGATAATTAACTTTAAGATGTATAAAATGTAATGTTTAAGTTTACATACTGTACCACTTGCACTATATACCTACACTGATATTTGGCATTATTTAACAAAATTATACTAAAATATACTTAGAAAAACTTTTTTTACTTATTTTAATGCTATTAACTGAAAAATAAAGAAAAATTATCCGAACATAGCTTCCCTTATTTGATCCAAGAAAACATGCTATTCTAACACACTGTGCGTTGTAGACTGAACGCTGAAACTTAAAAGGGACCTGTATTTCTAAGTCCGCTATATTAACGAGTTTTTAATTTGAATTAAGAAATTAAAACGTATCCCATATTTACAGTAGATTTACTTATATAGGCCTATCTCTTGAACTGTTATAAACAAACGCTTGTAAATTTGACGCAATGTCGATTGCTATGGCCTTTATAGTAACAGCTGATAATATTTAAAACTATAAATTAAAGGCTGCACGAGTAGTTCATTTAATTTGGTATATGGCCATACTTTTAAACAGTTGTAGACAGACGATTGAAATTTATAAAGAACCTGTATTACTAACTCCTCTATAATAAGAAGTATAAAATTTGTATTTGGAAATAAACGGCTGTCCCAATAGTTGATATAATATGGTGTATGTATACAGTTTTGTATATTCATTTTTTTGGGTAAAGTGCGTGAAAATGAGCCAATAAAACAATTAAAAATATTGATCATGTTTAGAAACAATAATTTTATTTTTTTAATTTTAATAAACCAATGCATATGTACGTACAGGGTTCAGATTGGTTCGCTCTTTTGCTCTTTGCGAACTCTTTTTTAAGCTATGCGCAAAAGAGCAGAGCAGAAAAAAAGAGCCAATCGTTTATGCGCATTGCGCTTGCTCCTTTTTTTATGCTCTACTCTTTGAGCCTTGCGCATTCAATTTTATTTTTGGCTCTTTTGCTCGTGCTCCTTTTGATAGTAACAGTGGTTCGTTTGAAAAATTAAAATAACTTTGTTGTTGGAAAAAAAGTACATGGAAAAATGAAAATAATTGCGTGTACGGACGGTAAAATAGTACATGAGGAAGGAATTTTTGATGTTTACTGGTATCATAAAATAATTATTTTCTTTTGGGTTTTTTGTTTGTCCAATTGTTTTCCTGCTTAAAATTGCATGTGTTATTTGTTGTGTTTTTTCAAAACAGTGGATGTGCTTTGCTTTTGTTATTGTTTTATTACTATCTTCATTATAGCTTGCCTTATTTTTTGTTGTTAAACGGTAAATTTGTTTTGCTAATGTTTTACGTATGGGATGTTATCTTGTGAATTTGTTATTATTTTAGTATTGTCTTCATTACAGCTTGTGTTATTTTTTGTTGTTAAACGGTAGATGTGCTTTGCTTATGTTTAAGGTAGGGAATGTTTATTGGTGCATTTGTTATTGTTTTATTACTTCTTGATTGATGGTAAAACATCAAATTATTAATACTACGAGGGCTGCTCTATATATTTCTGGCCTAATAGTGAAAATGCGAATATTTATAATCAAAAATGGTTTTATTGTTTTTCAAAGTATTCTCCAGCATGATTTATACACTTCTGCATGCGCTCAAACCAGTTGTCGAAGCACTTTTTTCACTCCGATTGAGACACCTCTAAAACATGGTTTTTGAACACTTCAACAGCTTCTTCTGGCGACGAAAATCTTTGACCACGCATTTTTTTTCTTGATGTGCGGAAACAAGAAGAAATCATTAGGTGCCAAGTCAGGGCTGTACGGCGGATGACCCATTAATTCGACGTTTTGGACGGTCAAAAACGCTCTGGTTGGAGCCGATGTGTGAGAGCTCGCATTGTCATGGTGAACAATGATTCGTCTTCTCTTGTTGGTTTTTCGAATTTCTCCGATGACTTCAGGCAAACAAATTGTAGTGTACGGCACAGAAGTGACCGTCCTACGTTGCTCAAGCGGAACAGTCGCCACATCACCAATTTTGCCGAAGAAACAGGCGACCATTTGCTTCAAAGTGCTTCTTCCACAAACAACTTTCGTTGGGTTTTGCTCGTCTTTGAAGACCCACACGGTCGATTGTTGTTTCGTTTCGGGCTCATACGCATAAATCCATGATTCGTCACCTGTGACGATCTTATAAACGTCTTTTGAAGTACCGCAATCGTATTTTTGCAACATTTCTTTGCACCAATCGACACGAGCCTTTTTTTGAGCGACTTTCAAATTGTGCGGGATCCAACGAGAACAAACCTTTTTTACGGCCAGGTGTTCATGCACTATCGAACGTATGCTGGTGGAAGAAATGTCCAAGGATGTCTTTATCTCTCGGTATGTCGCATGTCAATCTTGCATTACGAGTTCACGCACGGCATCAATGTTCTCTGGCACAACAGCCGTTTTTGGACGACCTTCACGGAATTCGTCTTTGAGCGAGCTTCGACCACGATTAAATTCATTATACAAATTTTTCACAGTGCTATAGGATGGTGCTTCATCGCCATACAAAGATCTAAGATCATCAATGCACTCTTGTCGTGATAATCCACGTTGAAAGTTGTGAAAAATGATGGCACGAAAATGTTCACGAGTTAATTCCATTTTTTTCTATATTAATTTTTTCAAGTCACTGTAAACAACACAAATAGTGGTCGTACGTCAAAACGTTTTGAGTACGATTATGCTTAAAAATGACAAACTTTCCAATGGAAATGTCAGATTGCACTTGGCAGCACTCAGTGTTGACAGGCCAGAAATATATATAGCAGCCCTCGTAAATAAACCAAATTTTCATTACCTATTAAATGCAAATGAAAACAAATGTTTTATTTAGTTTAAAAAATCTATATATATATATATACAGTATTGGGCAAAACCTAATAAACGTTGTCCAATATTAGCTTCTGAGTCAAATTATGTTTAAGCGAACATATTTCAATTCAATGTTTTAATGCAGTTTTATTAGTTTCTGTGTCATACAATATTACAAAAAAAAAATTTGTAATTATCTCTCACCTAACGGTTCTTTTAGTACAACAACAAAAATTACTCAAAAATTCATTGGGCAAAACCTAAGAAACTTTTAATATTTTGTATAACAACCCTTATTTTTTATTACTGCGGCGCACCGACGCGGCATAGATTTGATTAAATTATCAATTATTTTTGGATCTATGCGTATCCATTCATCTTCCAGACACGAAAATAAATCGTCTCTGTTGGAGAATCGTTTCGATCCAACATTCCTCTTCAATATGGAAAATAAATTTTCGATTGGGTTCAAATCGGGCGATTGGGCCGGCCAATCAAGCAATTGAATCCCTTTCGATTGTATCCAGTCCTTTACCAACTTCGATGAGTGTTTCGGATCGTTATCATGTTGAAACACCCATCGAAGTGGCATATTCCACTCGGCATATGGCAACATCTTATTTTCTAAAATGTCCCTATACACAAATCTGTCCATTTTGGTAGAAATTCTGTGAAACGGCCCTAGACCATGACCTGAAAAACACGTCCACACCATCACATTGCCACCCCCATGCTTGACAGTTTTTTTTACAATATCGGGGTTTAAGCCTTTCACCAGTATTGCGTCTCACACGACATATGCCATCCGAGTTGAACAAATTAAATTTGCTTTCGTCGCTAAAGAGCACACTTTTCCACTTTTTAGGTTAGGTTAGGTTGTACAGGCCCCCGTGCCCCCAGCTGCCCCCGAGGAAACCTCAGTAGATTTGCGGTTCTCCTATTATCGTACTGAGGCCACAATGTCCTCGAGACCCTGCAGGTAACCTCCTCAGACCATCTAGACTGTGCAGCTCTGAGGAGTTCCTGCTGAAGCAAAGCTCTACAGCAGCTTAATGGGACTCCTACCAGTGGATCTGTCTCCCGAGTTCGTCCGCAATTATATTCCCGGGTACGCCCGAGTGAGCCGGTACCCAAAACAGTTCCAGGTTGGAATGTCTCGCCATCTCATTAAGAGATGTCCGGCATTCACGTACCAATCTGGATGTCATATAGACACCCGATAAGGAGTTCATCGCGGCCTTGCTGTCAGTACAGATCCGGATATCCTTTCCGCATATCCTGTGGTACCTCATCCAGCAAGCCGCCCTTCTGATGGCTGAAATCTCAGCCTGTACCACGCTACACTGATCCCGTACCCTAAACTTCACTCTGATTTGAAATCTAGGAATGAAGGCGCCCTCCCCCCCCCCCCGACCCCCGTGTCCGACTTTGACCCTTCAGTATAAACATCAAGCACATCCCCACGCATATTCGATGTGCCCGACGTTGATACCCCGAAACTAATGTCAGACATGGGGGTGGGCGTGCAATAATCGATGTTGTCAGGGATGGCCGAGGAGCAGCCTAAAATGGTCGCATGTCCAAAGTCCCCTGACTTCCACGTCGCCGCTGCATTTAGTCTAACCGCCGAGTTCATAGCCAGCCGCTTGGGCATGAGATCGACCGGTAGCCAGTGCAGCATCGTAAAAAGGGCCTTCTATGGTGCGCATTGCCCCGGTGACCATCAAGGCCGAAGTTCGCAATATTCTATTCAGCATACTGCAGTTCACAAGTTTGCCCAGTGCGGGCCACCATACAAGAACCCCATACATGAGTATGGGTTTTATGACCGTGTTAAAGAGCCAGTACGACGTCCTCGGGTTAATACCCCAGTGTTTGCCTACGGCCCTCCTACACACATACAAAGCCACTGAGGCCCTGTCCGCCCTAAAGCGGACATTTGGGGTCCACGACAGTTTGGAGTCCAGGATGATACCTAGATACTTCGCTCTGTCAGACAATCCAAGCTCTACTCCATTAAGGATTGGTAGTGGAAAGGCCGGAATCTTGTTTCTTCTCGTGAAGAGCACAAGCTCCGTTTTCCGAGCGTTCGCGCTAAGCCCACTCTCAGTACACCACCTACTGACGCAGCCTAGCGCCGTTTGTAGACGTTGCGATAGCGTGTCGAGATATTTTCCCGACACAGCAACCGCAACGTCATCCGCATATGCCACAGTCCTGAACCCTTTGCAGTCCATTTCCGTCAGTAATGCGTTCATGGCGAGGTTCCAGAGAAGGGGAGATAATACCCCCCTTGTGGTGTACCTCGCTTAGCTACCCTGTGTATGGTAGCTATCCCCATGCTGGAAGTAATGACCCTATTTGTCAATAGATTCCATACAAAGCCTATAATCGACCGACTTACGTTCAGTCCCTCCAGGGCCACCGTGATGGCCTCTGGTTTCACATTGTTAAATGCCCCTTCTATATCTAGAAAGGCAACCAATGTATATTCCTTATGCTCTAGGGATTTCTCTATACATCCCACAAACGTGTGTAGTGCCGTCTCAACAGATCTGCCCTTGACATACGCGTGTTGAGAGGCGGAGAGTCGGTCCGTATTAACCGTCCTTCTCAAGTGGAGGTCAATTATCCATTCCAGAGTTTTCAAAAGGAAGGAGGATAGACTTATAGGTCTAAAGTCCTTCGGTTCAGTGTGCGAAGTCTTCCCTCCCTTGGGAATGAAGACAACAGAGCAAAAAGTCCACGGTTCAGGGATATACGACCATGTAATGCATGCTGTGTATATCGAAATTAACCATGGTATAACAATATCCGCATTATGCTGCAAATCAGCCGGTATAATGCCGTCAGGACCGGCTGATTTAAACGGGTCAAAACTACCCAAGGCCCACATAAGTCCCTCCCTATTTATAGGAAAGGGAACTGATGCCCGGCAGTCAAAAGGGGCTGAGTTTTCTCCCCTGAAGGGAGCACAGCCCGGAAAGTGAGTCTCCATGAGAACCTCAATGGTCTCTTGTGCACTCAGAGTCCAATTGCCACATGGTTTCTTAATGAAACTAGGGACAATGGGCGTTGCCGATAGAATCTTACGAAGTCTGCTCGTCTCGGAGGAACCCTCCACTCCACTGCAGAAGGATCTCCAAGACCTTTGCCTCGCATTTCTTACCATATTCTTGAACCTATTCACTGAGGACTTGTAAGCAGACCAGTTTCCGTGCCTCCACAATATCCGAGTTCCACCAAGGTAGTCTGCTCTTACCACGGCAGATATTTAATCTGCAAGATTCCGAAGTCGCGCGCTCAAACGCATTGGTTAATGCATTCACCGCGGTTTCAATGTCCCGCCGATTTTCTATTCTCGGTGGACTCGAAAGAAAATCGGAAAGGAGAGACCGTTGCCGCTCCCAATCCGTTTTCCTTCCGTTTCGTCGGGGAATAACCCCATACACCCGAATCACTACATCGAATTCAATATACCTATGATCAGAGAACGAGCAGTCACTAGAGACCCTCCATGCCCTAATCAAATCTGAATGCTTAGTACTAACTAGCGTAACGTCAAGAACCTCCCTTCTATTCACTACAACAAAAGTGGGCTCTGACCCAACGTTTACAACGTCTAAATTATTACAAAGAATGAAATCAAACAGACAATCACCCCTTGCATTGGAATCCGAGCTGCCCCACACGACATGGTGTGCATTGGCATCTGCCCCGACAATAACCGGCAGGTTCCGTGTGGCTGCCATCTTAACTACTTTGCGAAGCATTGGCGGTGGTGCTTCGCATTCGTGCGCCATATAGCTGGAGACTACTATAACAGTTCCGCCATTTGTCTCCCAGGCAGCTGCTACCGTATCTTCATCACTGTAATCAGAGAGAATGAAGATATTCAAATTGCTCTTAGTCACTATGCATGATCTGATCTTACCTGGACCATTCATATATAGCAGCTTGAAGCCTCTAACACCAAGCCCGTAAACCTTGCCCCGATGGAGCCAGGGTTCTTGGGCTAATACAACCTCCTCCCCTCTCTCTGAGATGCGGAGAAGTAGTGCAGCGGAAGCTGCTTTAGAGTGGTGAAGGTTTACTTGAGTCACCTTCACCATCCCTGTTTGCGGATACGATTGTGACGTTGGCGTCGTCTTGGTCCGAGTCCAAGAGGGCGTCCTCGTCAACTGCCTCGTCCATTCCCTCGAAGAATTCACCCACAAAATCAGAGTTTGATAGGGTGCCTTCCTCGGAGATCAGACTGGCAGTCTCATCATTTGCCACACTTTCCGGTGTAGGTTCATCACCCTCCGGGGTCAGGTTACCCTTGTCGTCGCCTCGATAGACACGAAGAAGGATCGTTTCGAAACCGTAATAGATCCTTCCTCGTCTCTCCCGAAGCGGCGCCAACGATTCCTGACTCAGCAGGACAACAATCCGTCTGAATGCACCTTCAGGTTCAGAAACCTTCGCTACCTTCCAGTCACTGGTTGGTAGTTCAGGATTTCCTCCCCGAATGAGCTCCATTATATCTTTGGGTTCAGCAGGTTCGTCCGGTATACGTGCCGTGGCTCTAGGCCTGCGGGGTATCTCTTCAAGAGGTACCACGTCAAGCTTCGCTCCTTCCCATAGGCCTTCGAAAAGAGCGACGGCCTGCTTTAACAGCATAGCCGAACGCTCGTTTGAACATGCCATGAGTTTGACACGTCCACGAAACCAACCTGCATCGTCACATTGAGGAAAGGGTCCTGGGTTGTCTTTGATGACCCTCCAGAACACTCCCATCAACTTCTTGCGGACCACCTCCCAGTTAGCGTGGGAGATGGAACTATCTGCGTCATTTCTGTCAATGACGGCGCGTATCAGGTTGCCCTTTGCAACCTCGCTAAAGCTCCTGTCCATTGACTTATGCTTTGGACGCTTTGTAGCGGGCTGCTGACTCTGCGCTTGAGCCTCCTCCTCAGATCTTTGCCGTTTAGGCACATCCGTAGATGTAGAAGGGGGCTTTTGCAGGTCAGCCAGATAAAATCTCGCCCATTTCAACGAGGTGGATTCCTCTTTTGTGAGGGACTCAGATGGCTTTTTGCCCAGCTGATCCACACGTTTCTCGGCAGCACGCCGTTTTAAAAAGACCCTTCTGGCAGGTGGGTCGTGCCGTGGGGGAGTAGTTTTGCCTTTTACGGCTGGAGGCACAGCTTGGGAACCCGAAATCTTGTTCGCAGTTACCTTACTGGCGGGGGGAGGTGAGACAATGGAACCCGAAATCTGGTTCGCAGTTCCACTGCTCACAACCGGCACTGGGTTAGCTGTGGAACGTTGCTGTGTTCCTACAGCGCCCGAAGCAGGGATTTTAGCCTTGGCGGCACGGACCTTGGCTGCCTTGGAAATGCTTGGAGTGAAATCCAGAGGCACTTCGCTGCCTTTTTGTACACCATTTTGTGCAGTCTGTACGCATTTGGATGACCCTGGTTTCCCAGAGTCTCCTCCTGCATTTCCAGTGACACCAGTAGTTTGCAGACCAGTCAGGCCTGGCGTTCCAACCTGACTAGCCCGGATCACTTTCCACTTTTTTTCCACTTTTTAACTGGCCAATCAAGATATTTTTTTGCAAATTCGAGCCTAAAAAATCAGGCATTAATGGTTGACTTGTAAGCTTAAAAATACTTACCGTTTTTTTGCGTGACGTTTTCTAAGAAGAGGTTTTTTAGAAGCTTTATAACTTTTCAATCCAGCCTCTCGCGCCCGTCTGCGGACTGTGCTGGCATCAACACTTAAGCCTAATTCTGACACAATTTTTTTTTTTGACGAGATGAAGGGTTTTTTTTATTATTTTCTTGATATTTCTATCATCACGAACTGATGTTTTACGAGGTCTTCCTCCAGGATTAATATTGAGTACAGTTCCTTTATCTTTATAAAGGTTTATCCATTTGGAAACCATTGATTTGCTTACTTTTAACAAATTTGCAATTTCAGCCTGTGATTTGCCTGCATTATAGTGCGTTATAGCATTCAATTTAAATTCTTCGCAATATTTTTTACGTTGCATTTTATTTTAATTTTAAATGCGAAATTTATTCGTTACACGCTTTTAAATGCATAGTAGATCACTTTTTCATAAGAAATCATCGAAAAAAATAAGAAGTTACCGTTATCTTAAAAAAAAAACAAATTTATTGTACAAAAGCAAAAAGTTTCTTAGGTTTTGCCCAATGAATAAAAGAACCGTTAGGTGAGAGATAATTACAAATTTTTTTTTTTAATATTGTATGACACAGAAACTAATAAAACTGCATTAAAACATTGAATTGAAATATGTTCGTTTAAACATAATTTGACTCAGAAGCTAATATTGGACAACGTTTCTTAGGTTTTGCCCAATACTGTATATATATATATATATATATATATTGTAACGATTTTACTAAATTTGAAAAAAAAAATATTTTAATTTAGGCAAGTATTAAAAATGCAATTCTAAAATCGTTTGAATAACGCATTCGAGGTTTACTTCTCACATTATCGCATGCGATTTTTTTTCTCATCACACCATTGTATTTTGTCACTCAATGCATTCTCAGCAAATTGAACTCACATGTTAAGTCAGGTATTTATGCACAGTAATTACTACGTTGTCGTTATGTAACGATTTTTGTCTTACTCCAACTGGTGTCTTAAGGAATATACATATTTTTCTTTTACTCCCCTTGTAGTAAATCGTTGCTAACCAAATTCATTTAATCATACATTCCTCATCACATCGCTGATTTAAAGAATTTCATTATTAAAGTGATGGTGGTAATGATAAGACGTGCAGGCAAATTTATAAACTTCTTATCATATCAAAGAAAGTGAAAAATTAATTTATATAAAAAAACAGTTGTAAAACAAAAAAAATTCCTTAAAGTGTTACTCAATTAAAATTGTTAAATTGAGAGGGTTACGAAAGGAAGAAATATTATTTCTGATAGAGAAATTAGTTGTTCAAGGTATGTACAAGAGGTTAATAACGACAAAAAAATGGTTAAGTATATCTAAAATTTTATTTTGTTCACTTTTGGATCCTCCAATATTGCTCCAATTTCAATAAAGCGCAAAACCCATAAAAAAAAAACAAAAAAAAAACATAGGTCAACGCGGTCCTGAATACACATGTGATAGAATGCTTAGCCATGTATATGATAACGGTTCCATGAGACCACGTTTTTGCACCAGAAACGCTATCCGTTATAAAACTAATTGTTATTTACTAACTGGAATTAATAAAACAAACAAAAAATAGCTATTTAACTTAACTTACCTAATCTAAAACTAAAATAACTTAAAAGCATTGTAAATGTTTTAAAACTACCAAGTAGCCTCGAAATCTTTAACCACCAAAAAAAAATATAAATATATATATATATATATATAATTGCTAAATATTTACAAACAAACTAAATAAAAACTAATAAACTATTAGTAATGAAAATGTAAAACTGTAAACCCTAAAAATTAGAATAACTAAAACAAATTCTAACTTATAGTGCATTTACATTATACCAAAATCTAGTTCATTTGATTTGAAATCTCTTTTAAAATCTATATCGTTTACACTGGGTTTTTTTACACATTAGCAAGATTTCATTTTAACAAAGAATCGAAAAAATGTACATTTAAAAAATTTTATTACGTTATAATTATAATTTACACATTTACATCGTCATATTAATAATATTTTATGGAAATTTGTTAGTTTTTTTATAAATTTTCTTTTTTGTTTTAATTAGACTGTCATTTTTTCTTTTGCTGCTTTGTATTTTTTAGTACAACATGAAGAAAACCATAGTTGCATTATTAAATACTACTAGATTTTAAGTAGATTTTGTCAAAATCTAGTGGCGAATGTAGATTTTGTTTTGTATGGGAAATCTATTAATAATCAACTAGATTTTGCTCGAAATCTCATAAGTACTAGATTTCGGTATAATGTAAATGCACTATTACATTATAAGAAACTCTTTAGACATTATTATATTATTGCAGTTTATTGTATTTTATATATTGTTAGGTAATACGATAATAACACTGTACAACAAAATCGAATTTTTTCAAAAATTACAAGGTCCGGGCTATAAATTCTGATAGAGGAGACAAAAAAAAGATATACGTGTATCAGCGTTTTGAAAGTTTACATCTGGATTTCATTTGAGAGGGGGTTAAAATTTTCCAGCTCTGGCACATTCTTATTGTTAAACGACATAAGAAACCATGTGACCCTTACATTTTAGGTAAAAAATGTGTTCAACAAATTTATGTAAAATGTTACGGAGAACACTTTTGTAGAAATGTTAACCCTCTAACTCCTCAAGATATGGGTCTTTTTTGTCCTTCTTTTAAAAAATAGCAAAAAACACCATTAAAACAGGGTTTTAGAGGGTTAAAATGTTCCACAAAAATGTTACCCGTTAAATTTTACTATAAGTCCCTGAATACACCAAAAAGGAAAATTCAACCATAAAGTCAGAAATAAGACGCAACAAAAGAGAGCTTAGGGTTAATTTCGCATTTATTAAGAATTTTGTTTTAAATCAAATTTGGATAGCATTAATTACATTTTTTTTTAGCTCTAGGCAATTCCAGTTCATTATCATACAATGTCCAGCATATTTCAGCGATAAGCGAATGAATGCTTTCACCTTTATCTTAGGAAATTGTTATTACTTACTGCCCTTTTATATACCTTTTATTACGAGTGAAAAGGGATAATAATTGTGGTTTAGAAAAAACCAATGCGAGAATGTCCATAGACCAAAAAAAAAAACAGGTAAATAAATATATAAAAAAATTTCAATTGAAAATTAAAAGGAAAATGTTTCATTTAGAATAACAAATTTGAAAAAGCAATTAAATTGTATGATAAATCAGGGGTGGAATCTTTACATCCGTGTTCGTATCGACAATCGTACGAAAAAAAATTACGTGATACGTTAATCGTATGAACTAAATGGCATTATGACATACGATTGTAAACGGATCGTAATTTTTTAAATGAGTCACAATAGTTTTGAAATTAAAATATTCTAAAGCTAAAGAAAAAGTATTGAGGCTGGTCAGTTTATCAAATTTTGTTGTTTCCAAAGGTCAAAACCGATTTTTTGCCTATAGCGCTCGATTCAAGGACTGCTGCTTCAATTAACACTTCTTCACTTGGCACCAGCAGCTTTTCTTCATAAAGGCTTCCTTCATTCTGGTTTTTCAATTAAAAAAAAAGCTTTTTTCTTTGCTTGATACCTATTTTTGATCAGCCAAAATTATAAATATAAATATTTTCTTGCAAAAATATAAATTGCGAATTTCTTATTTTAAAATTATAACATCATTAACTGGTGGTACTAGTGCGTCCATACATTTGGAAAGCTCATCCCATAGTCTGTTAGCATCAGATTTTAATATGCCCAATTAGGAAGCATGTTTTTTGCCAAATTTTTGTGTTCATTCATGAATACTTAGGTTTAACTTATTGTAATAATAACTTTATCATAAACTAAAATTAAATTTGTTTAATTCGCACTTTTTTTTTTTAGCGAATTTGTTGCATTTTTCATCTTGTTCGAACTAAGTTTTGTTAACGTATGACAGTTCGTAAAAAATGTACGTTCATGTATACGATAACGTATGTTATAATCTGCGTTATTGTTAATTACCATCCGTTAACGTATGTCATAATCCGAAAAACGTATTTTTACGATACGTGTTGTGCGTTCACGGATGTAACGATTCCATCCCAGGTCAATTTGGATGTACAAAATAATGTAATTAGTAATTGTGGTTGTTAAAATTCCACAAATTTGGAAATGTCCCTAAACAAAACCAGGTACTAGAATAACAAACTGTTAAACCATATTTACAAGTCATATTTTAAATACTTGAAAAAGCTTTAAAATATTTTCTATAAATTATTTTAGTGTTTCATCAACGGGGCTATTCCTTCCATGATTGGCAACTAAAACGATTAACGATGGTGTTAACCATATTATGCAAAGGCTTATTTTACTAACAGATTAGTAATGATAATTTCTACATACAATTTACATTTAAAACAAAAACCAAAAAAATTTGTTTTTAGTTCCCGTTTTGGATATAAATTATGTGAAGAATACTTAATTCTATGAAGTAGTGGTCCTAGGAATTTATTATATGAGTATTCCCCTTGAATCTGTATTTTTTATAATCGTAAAATAATTGTTTTCAGCCAGAATAATGATAAAACAACACCTTATTGAGGCCATAAATACATTTTCAATTACTTCGCAAAATTATTTCACCCCTTAAAGATTGTAAATAACAAGTAAGAGCGCTATATTCGGCTATGCCGAATCTTATATACCCTTCACTATATAGTAAATGTAAATCTAGTTCAGAGAAGTAATTCCAATAAAAAAGCAAAAATTGGGGTGACAGAGATTTAAAAAAAATTGGTACTGCATATATATTATTTTACATAAAAATTTCATCAGCTCTTAATGCTATTTCCTTAAAGATCTTTTCAAAAGCTTTAAAATGATATCCATATTGATATTTCAAAAAATTGGAAAATTTCTAAGCTCCGTACCTCGGAAGATATGGGCGAGCTCCAATTTTTTCACTTGATGTTTTTTTTTTCTTCTTTTTAAAAAATGCAGTTTGGTATTCCTTTGCGGTGGTTAGATCCAGTTCAACATTATGACGCTACGTGCTATGTGTGCCAAAATATTTCCATATTAAAATTGAATAGATATAGGCGAAAGAGTTTTGTATTCAAAACTGTGCAATCAGCCATGCTGCGATTTCCGCATTCTGACGAACTCCCAGTACCTGTGCTACAACTAGTCATTATGTTGATGGAACCATCGCTGAAACAAGAACCTTTTATTGCGTTCATATGTCAACAAAAATTCATTTTTTAAATTCCCATATGGATTACTTTGAGAACCAGTTGTCAACAGAATATGATGAGCATGGTGAAAAATTTCATCAGACATGCGCACCAATTGAAGAACGCTATAAAGCTGAAAGCATTCATTCGCTTATCGCTGAAATATGCTGGACATTGTATGATAATGAACTGGAATTGCCTAGAGCTAAAAAAAAATGTAATTAATGCTATCCAAATTTGATTTAAAACAAAATTCTTAATAAATGCGAAATTAACCCTAAGCTCTCTTTTGTTGCGTCTTATTTCTGACTTTATGGTTGAATTTTCCTTTTTGGTGTATTCAGGGACTTATAGTAAAATTTAACGGGTAACATTTTTGTGGAACATTTTAACCCTCTAAAACCCTGTTTTAATGGTGTTTTTTGCTATTTTTTAAAAGAAGGACAAAAAAGACCCATATCTTGAGGAGTTAGAGGGTTAACATTTCTACAAAAATGTTCTCCGTAACATTTTACATAAATTTGCTGAACACATTTTTTACCTAAAATGTAAGAGTCACATGGTTTCTTATGCCGTTTAACAATAAGAATGTGCCAGAGCTGGAAAACTTTAACCCCCTCTCAAATGAAATCCAGATGTAAACTTTCAAAACGCCGATACACGTATATCTTTTTTTTGCCTACTCTATCAGAATTTATAGCCCGGACCTTGTAATTTTTTGGTGTGTTGTACAGTGTAATCAATAAATCAACGTTACTTTTGTAAGACTTATTTCATATAATCTATATAAACAAAATTGTAAAAATTTAAATGTATTAAATTTGTATTTGTAAATCTGTATAAATATAAAAGAATCTATAAGCAAGACAAAATGCCAAAAAAAATCTAGTGAATGTAAAATTCCTTATATAAAATTTAAATTTATATAAAATTAAAACGTAAATTTCTTTACATAAAAAATTTTTTTTCTAAATACTAAATATGAATTTGAATTAACTAACCTAATTCTTTTAGTGTAACGTAAGTATCTTTTACATTGAAATTAATATTTAATCTTTAATTACAAAAAAAAAAAAAATAGGTTTGATCAAAACAACAACAACAACACCATCATTATGTATGGATTGCTGGGCCCTACAATCTAAACACCATGATATGAACATCTATACTTCTTCATTGTTGTGAGTACAAAAATAAAACCACAAAATTATTCCAAAACTCTTTTATTTTGTAATTTACATTTCAGAATATAACTAAATCACTCTTATTTTCTTATAACTTTTCTCTAACAAGGAGAGAGTTTCTACTTTCTACCTTTTGTTAAATTCATTCATTAAACCTTTTCATTCATTGCATTATTTCGTTTAATGTCAAACATGATTATTGTGTTTTAGATTTCTTTTATTGCCTTAATAAATCTTTGAATGAATTGTTCTTGTAAATATACATAAAATGCAATATTAATTTGATTTAAAACGGGAAGGATAGCCTATACGAAATGCTTTAATCGAGTAAGTAATCATGTCATTTTAGGGACAGATTAAGAAAATAAGGTACGCAATCTGTTAAGACGTCTGACAGTGATTTGTCAGCGGGGTGGGTAAATGTACCCAATTGGCACAACACCTTGTCGATATTAGGCATTCATTAAACATTTCAGTTACATACAGAATTAAGATATACTCTAGGGTATTTTAAGGCAAAAGAGTATATTATATGTTGCGCGGCGAAAAGCTGGGTTAAGAATCGAATATGCCACTTGCTGAGCTAGCTGAAAATCTCGTTTTGTCTCTAACTTATGCATTTTGATGAAATGTATACATCTAATTCAAGATTAATTTTTTTTTCTTTTTTTTTAACTAAACAACGCGTAACATATATGGCGCCCAACGTAAAGGCCACGACCTGACCGATTTTAGGGTCATGTCAGGGTCAAAATCCTCTGATGTTTTTTTTTTAAAAAGGAACTTAAGAGTAATGTAATGTAAACTTTTTTTTATCTGGCTATTTAGTAGTAACAAAAATTTATATGTACAAAGTTACATTTGGTTAATTACTTACAGCAAATACTTTATGTTTTGGTATAAGTCCTAGAGTTCTGAGAATTTTCAAATCGGAAGCTAGTGCGATATCAAAACACAATTGTATGTAAATTGTTACCATACTTAATACACATATTTTGTACAAGTCTTAAAATCCTTTTGAGTAATTATAACTCTAGATTTATTTGCGGTACAAATACAGTATTTAGGAATTATATTTACAGCATACTTCATATAATTACTACATAAGTCTTATGATAATTTGTATATGTTAAAATTCTAGATCTAAATGCGATGTGAAAATTATAATTTTTGTGCTTATTTCAAATTCAGCCTCTTAGATGATTATTTTTCTTGTTTTTGTTTTTGAAAGCCCCCAATCTAAATAGTATTTTTTTCAAACTCATATGAGAAAAAAAAATCTTGTGACATGATTTCTAGTTCTAAGAAACATTTTGTTAAGGTTTATTCTTCCCATAAAAAAATATACATTAAATATTTAGTATATATGAGAAAAATATAAACTGATATATACGCATGAATAATTAATTATCGTACATAAAAATACATACTTATATATAAATACTAATATTAAAATTAACCTACCCAAATTAGCAAATGTTTAATATACTTACATTTTCATTTCATACACACATATATTTTCAAATTAAAACGTATATAAGATTAATTTTTTTTTAATAGTTTAATATTCTGAATTATATAGTAGGCGGTGATTTGTGTGGGGGTTATTGTCGTAATAAATACTCAGCTAAGAGAGGCAGGAATAGTTCTCTAAGCTTAGGTCGTGGTTCTTCTGCGTCGCAAAATAATATTTCAATTGAACTAATAGATAATGTAAATAGTCCAAGGCCAAAAGTTGTCCATTCTCCTCAGTTAAACACATCATCTCAAAAAGTGTCAAGAAAAACACCATTGTCAAAAGGGGTCCCAACGGGTACAACTGCAGATCAAGAACAAGTCAAAAGATCGCAAAGTACATGTAGTCTTTCTTCATCTGCACTGTTTCAAAACATTGATTTATTAGATCAAAATTTAGCATCTGCACCAAGTCGCACTATGAACCCTCAGTTAAATGAATTCACTGCCACGAGCAGCAACGCTCCTTTAGTAGTCAATACCGATAATAATAACTCTAACGCGGTAACATCATATGATGCACTTATTGCTCTTATGGAGTAAACAATGAAGAACACACAAGAAGAGTTCAGAAAAGAACGTTCTACAATAAAGCAGAGTATAACACAATTGAGTGCTGGTCCATCGCAGCCTTTAAATTTTAATAATCCCAACAATATTTTATTGAATACTATTCAGTCTACCGAAGGCGATAGCAGGTTTTATACAAATGGAGACTCAAACGTAAAATTAGAAAAATGGAAAATATCCTATGATGGAACAGGATCCGTTTCAGATTTTTTTTCAAAGTGGAAACACTTTGCATGAGATCAAAATGTTCTAATGAACACTTACTAGCCAATTTTGACGTTTTATTAAATGAACGTGCTGAATAATGGTACTGGCTTTACATGAAGCAGAATCGTAATATAAATTTTCCAATGCTGCGCTATGCTCTCACAAAAGAATTTGGAAATTTATAATCTGATCACGAAATATTATTAAAAATTTCATTTCGAAAACAGCAATATAAAGAAAATTATGACGATTTTCACGCGCAGATTGTTATGATGAACCTGCGACTTCAAAAGCCCCTGCCTGCTTGTACCCTGATTGATATAATTAAAAGAAATTTAAATTCAAGCATAAGATTTTTATTATTTAGCACTGATGCTCGGGATTTAAACGAGGTTAGAGACCAAGCGCGCAAGGCTGAAAAACTTATACGCGAAACGAAATTTACAAACCCTACAACAATACAGTCGCGAAGCATTAGTGAATTGAATACTTCCATTGCTAATTCCGAAAGTTTTGAGGAAATAGACCCACAACTTAAAGCAATTCAGTTATCGAAAAAAATAGATAATTTTGAATTCTCGAACATTCAGTGCTGGAACTGTTTGTCTTACGGACATTCCTACATATATTGCCCCAATGTAATACAACAGCCTTTTTGTTTCAAATGTGGACTGAAAAATGTTTTGACACTAAAGTGTCCTAATAAACATTTTCAGGGAAATCGGAAAGTGGGCGATGTGGCTACCGGGGACACTCGTCCATCCCATTAAACCCCATTATTTTCTAATAACGAAATTAAGTCCGCAAACTTTACATGGAAACCATTAGATCAACCTGACCTTAAAGAAAGGGCTACAAAAACAGATATTAACACTCAATATCAAAGCGCAAACGACCACATATTACAACACGTTCAAAAAAAATGTAGATTATGGTATAGAAAGCGGAGATATTTTCGCAAAATGTTAGAGGCCTCAATTATTGACGGAAGTGACGTTAGACCATTTGCAAAAGTTAAAGTCTTAGATGAAACTTTATCTAGGTTACTCGGCAGTGGAGCAAATGTCTCAATGCTAGGAAACAACTGTCTAGTTTTTTTAGACAGACATAAAATTCACTACAAGAAAATAAAATCATTTATAAGCACAGCAAATGGCTCTAAACAAAATGTTGTTGGCTTTTGCGTATTATCAATACATTTTAAAGAGGTGACCAGAAATATACTATTTTATTTAGTTCCATCATTAAGCCAAGAAGCGTACTTCGGTATCAACTTCTGGAAAGAGTTTGCCCTAGCTCCTGACATTATGCCATCCTCATTCTTTCAAATTTCTGAATTAATAGATTAATTCAAATGAGAATCGAAATTTTCAAAAGCTTACGCCAGAACAGAGACTAAGACTAGAAATTGATACAGGGGATGCGGTACCCATTAAGTGTAAGACCTACCCATTGTCGCCACCACGTCAAGAAGAAGCCTATAGCGATTTTGATAGGTTAATTAAGCTTGGTGTTATAGAAGAATCAAACTCTCCATGGTGCTCTCCAGCAGTCCTTGTAGGAAAACCTGAAAAGATCCGCCTGTGCATTGACTCAAGTAAACTCAATGCCGTCACAAAAAAGGATTGTTATCCCTTGCCCATATTAGTGGTCTTTTAAGTAGACTCAAAGATACATTCTTTATTAGCGGAATTGATCTTAAAGATGCATTCCTACAAATTAGATTAACTGAGTCTTCTAAAGAAAAAACTGCGTTCGTCATACCGGGAAAACCCCTGTATCAGTATAAGTTTATGCATTTCGGCTTATGCAATGGTCCGCAAACAATGAGTAGATTGATGGACAAGGTAATACCCTCACGCTTACGAGAGAATGTATTCATTTACTTAGATGATTTGTTGGTATGTAGTCACGATTTTCAATCACACGTTAAACTCTTATCGGAAGTAGCTTTGTGTCTTAAAAATGCTAATTTGACAATCAATATTAGTAAAAGCAAGTTCTGGCAAAAAGAAATCCGATATTTGGGTTACGTGGTGGGTAATGGGTATTTGAAGGTAGATCCCGGAAAGGTTGACTCTATAAGAAACTTTCCTTTGCCAAAAAGTGCTAAGCAAGTCAGAAGGTTCGTTGGAATGGCTAACTGGTACCGAAGTTTTATAAACAATTTTGCAGATCTTGCAGGACCTTTAACGGATTGTTTAAAGAAAACGAATAAATCCTTTTCGTTATCTGAAACTGCAAAAATTTCCTTCGAAAAGCTTAAGCTGGCACTCTCCACTGCTTCGGTATTAGCGCAGCCAAATTTTGAGAAAGAGTTTGTAATTCAGTGCGATGCTTCTAAAATTGGTGTGGGTGGAGTTCTATTGCAAATGGATGACGACGGCAAGGAACACCCAATTCCTTATGTATCACAGAAGCTTAATAAGGCTCAGAAAAATTATACAGTACAGAGGTCGAGTGCATGGCTGCATTAGTATGTGTGAACAAGTTCAGACTCTACACTGAAGGATTACCTTTCCGCATTATTACGGACCATTCTTCCTTAAAATGGCTAATGTCGCAGAAAGACCTGAGCGGAAAATTGTCCTGTTGGAGCCTTAAACTTCAGCGATATAATTTCTGTATAGAGCATAGAAAAGGAGCGCTAAATGTGGTGCCAGACTGTTTATCTAGGATGAATGTGGATCAAATAACATCGGAAAAAAACTGCTTAGAAATTGACTTGTCATCTCCTGACTTTGAAAATGAAGAGTATGTTATCATAAGAAAAACCATATCAGTAAATAAAGAACGCGTACCAGACCTCCGCTTATCTAATAATATTATTCTGAAGCGAATTAATTTTAGAAAAGGTATGAATGATAAGGAAGATGAATTATGGCGAATTTGGCTACCCAAACCCTTAACAGAATCGGTTATTAAATCAGCCCATGATTCTGATACATCCTGCCATGGAGGATTTGCAAAGACGTTATTCAGAATACGATCTAAATACTTTTGGCCAACAATGGTTAATGACATTAAGACTTATTTAAATTCCTGTGCAATATGTAAAAGTATTAAATCATCCAATCAAATATCAAGACCGTTAATGGGAAATCAGTTTGTAACTTACAGACCTTTTGAAAGGATTTATTGCGATTTTCTTGGCCCATATCCCTTTACCAAAATGCAACATTCAGTAATTTTTGTTTGTGTAGATCATCTAACAAAATTCGTTTTCCTTAAAGCACTTACAACTGCCGCTGTGATTCCATACCTTGAAACGGAAATATTTCCTACATATGGAGTACCACGGTATATACATAGTGACAATGGAAAGCAGTTTGTTTCAAAAGAAATACAAGAATTTTTCCAATTGTATGATATTTACCACATAAAAACAGGGTTTTATGCTCCCCACTCAAATGCTTCTGAGCGAATTAACCGTGAGATAATTACGAAAATAAGATATTTTTTTTCGAGATCATAAAAACCACAAACATTGGGATAGATTCATTCCAAAAATTATGTCGATTCTTAGGAGTGATTTTCATAGCTCAATAAAATGTTCGCCTTATTTTGAAGTGTTCGGCCAAAATATAATCCAACATGGATCATATTATAAGATTATAGATAAACTTGGTTGCCTATTGGGTGAGGACGTTAATATTTCAGTCCATGTTGACAAATTAGCGAAAATAAGAGAAAATTTAAGAAAGAATTTGGATATAGCGCACATTAAATCTGCGAAAACATACAATCTGAGAAGTAAAAATACCATATTTCACAAGGGCCAGATCGTTTTTAGGAAAAATCATTCACTTAGTAGAACGTCAAAAGACATCAATAAAAAATTTTTAAATAAATTTGTTAAGTGTAAAGTCAGAGATAGAATCGGAAATAATCTTTATGACATAGAGGACACAAATGGAAAATATATTGGAAAATTTCATGCATCCGAACTTAAAGTGTGAGACTTGCCCGGCTTTCGTGGGTCTAAATTAAAAAAAAATATATATATTTTAATTTAGGCAAGTATTAAAAATGCAATTCTAGAATCATTTGAATAACGAATTCGAGGTTTACTTCTCACATTATTAACTCACATATTAAGTCAGGTATTTATACACGGTAATTACTACGTTTTCGTTATGTAACGATTTTTGTCTTACTCCAACTGGTGTCTTAAGGAATATACATATTTTTTTTTTTTACTCCCCTTGTAGTAAATCGTTGCTAACCAAATTCATTTAATCATACATTCCTCATCACATCACTGATTAAAAGAATTTCATTATTAAAGTGATCGTGGTAATGATAAGACGTGCAGGCAAATTTATAAACTTCTTATCATATCAAAGAAAGTGAAAAATTAATTTAAATAAAAAAACAGTTGTAAAACAAAAAAAATCCTTAAAGTGTTACTCAATTAAAATTGTTAAATTGAGAGGGTTACGAAAGGAAGAAATATTATTTCTGATAGAGAAATTAGTTGTTCAAGGTATGTACAAGAGGTTAATAACGACAAGAAAATGGTTAAGTATATCTAATATTTTATTTTGTTCAGTTTTGGATCCTCCAATATTGATCCAATTTTAATAAAGCGCAAAACCCATCAAAAAAACAAAAAACCATAGGTCCACGAGGTCCTGAATACGCATGTGATAGAATGCTTAGCCATGTATATGATAACGGTTCCATGAGACCACGTTTTTTTTGCACCAGAAACGCTATCCATTATAAAACTAATTGTTATTTACTAACTGGAATTAATAAAACAAAAACTTAAACTGGAATTAATAAAACATAAACTTAACTTACCTAATCTAAAACTAAAATAACTTTAAAGCATTGTAAATGTTTTAAAACTACCAAGTAGCCTCGAAATCTTTAACCACCAAAAAAAAATATAAATATATATATATATATATATAATTGCTAAATATTTACAAACAAACTAAATTAAAACTAATAAAATATTAGTAATGAAAATGTAAAACTGTAAACCCTTAAAATTAGAATAACTAAAACAAATTCTAACTTACATTATAAGAAACTCTTTAGACATTATTATATTATTGCAGTTTATTGTATTTTATATATTGTTAGGTAATACGATAATGACCAATTAATCAACGTTACTTTTGTAAGACTTATTTTATATAATCTATATAAACAAAATTGTAAAAATTTAAATGTATTAAGTTTGTATTTGTAAATCTGTATAAATACAAAAGAATCTATAAGCAAGACAAAATGCAAAAAAAAATCTAGTGAATGTAAAATTCCTTATATAAAATTTAAATTTATATAAAATTAAAATGTAAATTTCTTTACATAAAAAATTTTTTTTCTAAATACTAAATATGAATTTGAATTAACTAACCTAATTCTTTTAGTGTAACGTAAGTATCTTTTACATTGAAATTAATATTTAATCTTTAATTACAAAAAAAAAAAAATAGGTTTGATCAAAATAACAACAACACCATCATTATGTATGGATTGCTGGGCCCTACAATCTAAACACCATGTAATGAACATCTATACTTCTTCATTGTTGTGAGTACAAAAATAAAACCACAAAATTATTCCAAAACTCTTTTATTTTGTAATTTACATTTCAGAATATAACTAAATCACTCTTATTTTCTTATAACTTTTCTCTAACAAGGAGAGAGTTTCTACTTTCTACCTTTTGTTAAATTCATTCATTAAACCTTTTCATTCTTTGCATTATTTCGTTTAATGTCAAACATGATTATTGTGTTTTAGATTTCTTTTATTGCCTTAATAAATCTTTGAATGAATTGTTCTTGTAAATATACATAAAATGCAATATTAATTTGATTTAAAACGGGAAGGATAGCCTATACGAAATGCTTTAATCGAGTAAGTAATCATGTCATTTTAGGGACAGATTAAGAAAATAAGGTACGCAATCTGTTAAGACGTCTGACAGTGATTTGTCAGCGGGGTGGGTAAATGTACCCAATTGGCACAACACCTTGTCGATATTAGGCATTCATTAAACATTTCAGTTACATACAGAATTAAGATATACTCTGTTACGTGTCTCACTGTGACTGTTGCAGCTGTGCTGCCGGCCAGCTAAATATACCGCATCAGGGAAGGTCCCAACCCGAACCGCAACTTAGAGACAAACACAACAATAAATAAGAGGAAAAACAAAAAATAATACCCTGACTACTAAAACGACAGAAACACATTTAAGGGAGAGCTAGATGTTATGCCCTCACTTGCCCACCCAACCTAGGACACAAAGCTTTCCACCTGTATATTATCATGTCCCCCAAACTCCACACACACAGTACACCACTTACCTTACATCCAACCGAACTTCAACAAAAATTTAGCACAAACACATATTGGTTCGACTGAAAATACAAAGTTACATATTTATTGACAAAACTTAAATCTAACGGTCACACTACTGGGAATTATAAAATGAAATATACAATATTTATTAATAAAAAAAATGATCCTATAAAAAGTATATACGTTAAAATAAAAGGTACTTAAACTTAACAAACAAAAATTCAAATATAAAACGGTGCCTAAATAAAAATAACACGCCGCGTACTTCACACAATAAAAAAAAACAAAAAAGTACCAAATAAGACCTTGTAAATAATTCGTTCTGTCTGGCAAAGAAACAAATAATAATAAGGAATAATCTACTCGCTATAACTCCTACCTAAATGAGCTCTCTTAGGTGGTTTGGCAACACTTCCGGACTAATTCAAACTTATTACCTTTTAATTTCCTTCCGGCTAAAACGAAGTAGATCCTATTGGTCAACTAATAGTCGATTACAATTAATTTTGATTTAGGCACTAACAATCATTAACCTAACAACAAAAAAAACTCACTTTTTAACAAATAATACCTACAAGACCAAAAAAAAAGAAAACATAAAAAGACTTAAATCTTAAATTTACGACTAAAGTAAAATAATATAAAATTGTTCACTAACACTATAAATTTTTTCCTTTTCTTTGTTTTACTTTAAACCTTTTTCAAACTTTTTAACCCAAAAAAAATTTTAAGTGGAAAATGGCCGACCACTGGAAAAATGGCTGCCGTGATAATCTTCTGTGATGTAAGTCCTTTTTTATAACCATACTTAATTATATTGAAAATTGAGGTTACCTGTAATGCACCTTCTTCTAACTCGACTTCTTTTCTTCCTTTTAGATCTCTAGGATCCACAGAAACGCAACAACTGCAGCTTCCACCAACCCTTTCCAAGAAAATCCTGTGAATTTTTTTATTTACCCCATAAAATTAGTTCAACTAAACCCTGTATGTTTAATCATACTCACTTTTAAAAATAAGCTGTTTAATAATATTAATACTTTATTGACAAAACGCCCCAATATACTTCTTTGGCGATCTTGTTTTATTACAAAAAAAAAATATTACCAATAAAATTTCCACTTTTATTTAAAAAAAAATGGCAGATTTTACACTTTTATTTTTTTAAACTTTATAAAAACCACAATTACACAACTTTTCTCCACAAATGTTTAACATCAAATGAACTAGTTCCTCATAGTTTAAGTTTAAACTAAACTTTTTATCCAGACGACCTCCATCTTTTAATTAATTCCCTTTTCTCAACACACCAACAAACTCTCTTAATCCTAATGTCCAATAACCTAGACAAAATTATTATTTATCTTGCTATAATTATGTCCATGTTAATGTCCGAAACCGTCTGCACAAAATAGTTAACATCCCTGTTTTAGTATTGGCAACTCTACATCTTTTGGTGTTCTATTCCACTCTCATAGTAAATAGTAGCATATACTTATATTTACTCGCGACTTTATACTTAAAGCAAAGAAGCCTATGCGCTTATAATAATAAATAAATATAAAAAAAAGAATATAAAAAAAAGAAGAAATATAAAAAAAAGAACCCCAACCGTGGAATCAACAAAATTAAATTTAACTAAAAAGGACAACACCACAAAACACGCAAAGCATCAATAAAGAAAGGAACATTGCAGAGGAAAATAAAAGATTTCCAACATTTCATTGCGGTGGTCGCATGACCAACACACACCATAACGTATGTATGCACATCCATCACCTAAACAACATTTGCCCAAAATATAGCCAGATATAACCCGCAACAAAAACACCGGGGCTGCTTAGTCCACGCCAGCAGGACTGGTGGGCGGTAAGTCATCAATACACTTATCCCAACGTGGGGAACCCCCATGACCCTGTAACCCCTAGCCGGGTTTCTTTAATTGTAAGTATACACGAATTATTCGATTCGCTTTTCATTTTCTTTTGGTGCTTAATCGCTTGCATTTTCTAGGCTAACTTTGATGGAGTTCCTGCTATTTGGGTACTGAAACAAATAACTGTAAGTGTTTACCTATTTTTTTTCCAACTATATTCGGCATAGGCATTGACATAGAGATACTAAGGACAATTTATTACAATTAGGCTCTTATAGCAAAAACACTTAGAAGTTTATTATAAATAACAAATTATACAGAACTCTAGGCAAAAAAAAAACAATTAAATGGCCGACACTATCGATGGTGTTGGCACTGCTTCAATTACGGTCCGGTGACAGCGTAGTGCGTTTTTCTTTATTAGCCCACAATATATGTCGTGGTTGAGTACACATTATGGAAGAAATACATAAATAAATAAAAATATTAATTAACTAAGTGGCTATGCTACCAAAATAAACATAATAAAGATAAATAAATACGACACTGTATATAAACCAAATAAACATATATAACAATTTAAATAAATATAAAAATAAATAAGTATAATACTAAATATAATAATTAAATAAATGATAAAATAAATAAATAAACAACTATTTACTCAGTAAAACAGCAGACACTCACACATTAAATACAAAAACACGTACCATACATAAGATTACACCTAAATAAATAATTTACTTACACTAGGCAAACACGATTATAAATAGCTAAATAATTAAGTAAATAAATTCGTAAATAAATCACTAAATAAATAAATTAAAAAAAATATTGCACTCAACCCATATATTGTTTTTAATCCCACCCAGAATATCACAGAAAATTATTGCACATATTTGTCAGACTTTCAAATCTTTCACGTGAAAAATCCCAATTGGTTTACCTTGCAGTGACTCCAGTTGGTACATATTATTACCAATTGGTTTCACAACTCGGCATTTTAAATATTTGCGGGAAAACTTCGCGTTTATATTGTTCTTAAAGTCTGAAAGCGCAAAATTCTTTCTATAGATTTCCTGACCTGGACTGAATTTTACGATACGGGCCTTTTTATTATAACGTTGCGCACTCTGTTGGTAAGCGTTCACTAAATTCATTTTAATCTTATCGCGAATGATTTCCAGCTGGTCCTTGTTCTCCAAATTTAAAATTTCGTGGTCAGACATAGACTGTAGTTTCCTCGCCAGTCTATAGTCTGCGCCATTGGAATATAAGTGATACCCGAATAGGGCAAAAAAGTGTGTGCATCCTGTCGCAGCATGAACCGACGTTCGCAGTGCGCATTCAACCTCTGGCAAATAGAAGTCCCAGTCTCTGTGGTCCTTCTCCAAGTAGGCACGAATGGCTGGTAGTACCGACTGGTTCATCCTCTCAGCTGCATTTGACTGGGGCGCATAGACCGCAGTTTTCATGTGCGTTATGCTATAAGTTTACATTGCTTCTTTGAATGTAGTTGAAACAAATTGTTGACGATTGTCACTGTGCAGCATCTCCGGGACTCCAAACTTTTGGAAAACCACTTGGATAAGAAATTGCACCACATTTTTGGCAGTTGCCTCCTTCATGGCTTTTAAAAATACAAACTTCGTGAAATGGTCAACTACAATAAAAATGTAGGCGTTACCCTCCTTCGACCTGGGGTATTTACCCAGAAAATCGGCGTAAATTTTTTGAAAGGGTCTTTCTGTGCGCACTGCTTCCCCTATTGGTGGCATAGTATGCAGGTTAGTTGACTTGGTTTCCTTACATATACGGCAGTCCCTTATGTATTATCAAACTTGTGCAGCCATTTTTGGCCAATAGTAAAGGCGCTTAAGTTTCTCTATTGTTTTTCGCATTCCTCCATGGGCGGATTTGGAGTCATCGTGGGCTTTCTCAATTAATATCTGCGTAATATCTTGTGGGATCCATAACTTCCATTCCGAATTGAAAACGTTCTGTAAATTATGATTTACAATTCTTTTATAAACTTTTCCATTTTCTACTTTTAAGTCCGGTAGCTTAATTTGATGATCTTGAACATTTTTGACCAGTTGCATATATTCTTCGGACTCGAAGGCTATTGTCTCAAAATCGAAAAAACTGTCTTCACTTATTTCCGCTACATCTACGGGCATTCGTGAAAGCATATCTGCCACGACATTTTCCGAGCCTTTACGGTGTTCTATAGAAAAATTATAGGCCTGTAATTTGAGCGACCATCTCGCTAACCTGCCATTCAAGTTTTTAAGTGACATCAGCCACTTAAGGCTCGCGTGGTCCGTGATAACGGTGAATTCCATCAGCTCCACGTACGGTCTGAAACGTTTTACTGCCAGAACTGCGGCGAGGCATTCCTTTTCTGTCACTGAATAATTCTTCTGACAAGGTGTTAATTTTTGGGAATAAAAGGCTATAGGATTTTCGCCCCCCTGGTCATTTTTTTGAAAAAGAACGGCACCGACTCCATTTTCAGACGCATCGCATTGGATGAAAAAGGGTCTTGAAAAATCTGGGTGGCGAAGCACAGGGGCGGACGTAAGCAAAAATTTCAGCGTTTCAAAAGCATCTGTAGCCTCCGGGGTCATCGAAAACTTCTTCCCTTTCTTTAGGGTATCACTTAATGGCGCTGAGATCGAAGCGAAGTCCTTTATAAAGCGCCTATACCACCCAGCTGTCCCTAGAAAGCTCCTAACCTGCCGCGCAGTCTTGGGCAATGGTATTTTCAGTATGGCCACAACTTTTTCAGAATCGGTTTTAAGCATACCTCCACCTATCACAAAACCTAGGTACCTCAACTCCTTAAAACAAAATTTTGACTTTTTCAGCCCTATCGTCAGATTCGCCTCTTGTAGACATTTGGCCACTTGTTCGAGAATTTTTATATGATTACTAAACGTATCTGAGATTATAAGAAGATCGTCTAGATATATAAAAACGTTCGGTTTTAATCTTGCCGGTATAACCTTATCCATCAGACGGCACAAACGTTGAGCTGCATTGCATAGACCAAACGGCATTACTCTAAACTGGTACAGCGGTCGACCTGGAACCGCAAAAGCTGTATACGGCTTGGCTGTTTCCTCTAATTCTATCTGCCAAAACGCGTATTTCAGGTCGACGCTGCTTATGTAATGCGTTTGATCTATACGGCTCAAAATTCCGTCGATGTTCTGAAGGGGGTAGGCGTCTTTGACTGTCACGGCGTTCAGTTTACGGGCGTCCAAACAAAACCTATTCTTTCCCGGTTTTCGAACTATCGTGGTCCTATTTGCCCAAGGGCTATCACTTTCTTCTATCATCTTAAGTTTCAGCATGTTATCCAGTTCTGCGTAAACAATCTCTTGTACTGCTGGGGACATGGGATAATGTTTATCTTTAATGGGATGAGCCCCTGCTACAAGTTTAATTTCGTGCTTTTCTAAACTTGTACAGCCTAGCCCTCTCTCCTCAAAAGATGGAAATTTTTTTATTGCTTCATCTAGCTGTCTCTGCTGTATACCACTTAATTCACGCATCTGCATATTATCTGTATTATTTTCACTCTCAATTTCACGTATCTTTTCCAAACTAATTTCTGCGGAAGAAACTATTTCTGGGGCTATATTAAAAATTTGCCAAAAATCGACACCTAAGTAAATTTGCTGGTCTAAGTCCGGACATAAAAAAAATGACATTTTCTTTGATTCGCCCTTATATGCTACATCTAACACTACTTTCCCTAGCACTCTGTGACGCTGCCCCGTAGCGGTCATTACGCTGCTAAATATTCCTCTTATTTCCAAACCTAGTTCCTCCACAAGCTCGCGACAATTTTTACCTATTAGGCTCACTGAAGCTCCTGAGTCTAACAAACCTTCGAATCTTTTCCCGTTTAACAGAACTTCGGCATAAGGCCTAGGATCTGTTTTATTTCTGAACAGATTAAGTGCTTCTGCTAACATTTTACGGTGCCGTTTCCTTTTTATAAAGTCATTTCTTATCCTCAAAATGTGGTGAAGTTTTCGCTTTTTTGACTTCGCCGGCTTGGTCGTGGATTGATTTTCTCTTATTTCACCATATTTTATAGATATTTTTGTGTCTAATACTGTTGACGTATCGTCTAATTGAACAGGATTTTTTTCCGGTAATCTTCTGATGTTCAATTCGGAACAATGTGTGTCACTGAAAATTCGCTCTTTGACTGTTTGATAATTCTGTTCTCTTATTTCGATAGGTAAATAGTGTCGAATTTTTGCTATATTTTGTTCAGTAAGAGAAACATTTACGCTTGTTTCGGGGCAAGCTCGCTGGACCGCGGTTCCCCCGATGAGGCCACGTTCCGCTTCAGGTTTTCCCGAGCTTGTATACATTTCGGACAGTTTGGCGTGATGGTGTTTGGTCTGCCACATTTATAGCAAAAAAGGGTCCTCTGTTGCGACATACATTCTTTAAAGCTGTGCCCCTTTTGCTGGCAGTTCCAACACACTAAACCACTATTTAACGCTGCTACTTCACCATAGAAATTTTCCTCCCCGTCTTCGATTGTGTTTATCACCGCTTCGCTCACATACCGTTGCGATCGGACCGGTTGTGGAGGTATATTTCGTGCATCTTTTCTAGAAAATGTCCTTTCCGCTTCTAAGCACTCCATTCTCAAGTGCTCTACCGACGAAACTGCCATAGGGTACACTATTCTGGCGATATTTTCTCTCAGATTTCGTTTGGCGATTCTGATCATTTCCCCCTCCGCAACGGCATTTCTAATCTTGCCCTCAATAAGTTTAAACAATGAAAATAGTCGTCGATTGTTTCTCCGGGCATTTGCTTTCTCTCCACCAGCTCATGCATCCTTTCCCAATTTGACCTGACCGTTTTATACCTATTTAACAAAGCCAGTCGTAGCGTGTTCCAGTCATTTATGACCGTGGTTTGAAGCAGTGCCCAATACCACTGTCTAACCGTTCCTGTCACTAATAAATGAAAATCTCTTAAAATCTCTTGCCATGGTATCTGGTATTGCCTTTGCATATGTTCCAATCTGAACACGAATTCTTCCACTGAAAGCTGGTCACGACCCCCTTGGTTTCCGCTAAATTCTAAGCCAAACTTATCTACACGAATTTTCCACCCATCTTGACCCATATTATGTATAGGTGGTGGAAAATTATACCTATTCTGCTGTTCTAAATTAACTCGCCTGGCTTCATTAGCGGTTGAAAAAGTGTTAGCATCACTGGCACGGTTAGCTTCACGTAGAGATAAGTTTCTAACTGCATCTGCCAGTTGACCGATGCTTTCTTGAACTTTGCCTAATTCTCTACTCATTTTCTTATTTATCATATCGTTAATAGACTGGTCTATCCTAGCCTTCATATCTTCTACACTTTCCGTAATCATAGATCTTACACCTGGTGAAACATAATCTCTATTTGGATTGTTATTACGCTGATTGGCATTTCTGTTATCTATCTCCTTGGGTATCGCACCCCTATTTTCAGATTGGACATTTATTGTGGCGGACATATCCTGTATTTGCGGTGGTCTAGTAGGCATCCTGGCTGATTGGTTATCTCTTGTATATTTTTCTTTAACTTGAGGGGATGATCTATTCAAATCAAAGGACGAATTTCTTTGCCTATGCCTCTTTAACTTTTCCGACTGTCTTCTATCTTCTTTCTCTTTAATTTCTACAGCCTCCGCCATTCATGCCGAAAAGACAGATCAATACAAAAAATATACGACACAGTATGCAATATTGACAATTAAAAAAAAAAAACAAAGTAAGTATATAAAGAAAAATGAAATATAATATAAATTTAATAAATCTTAACTATACAAAGCACTAACAATCGTGACCGTTTATCTTTCAATAAAACTACTAAAAACACTAATATATCAAATAACTACTGATTTTCTAGTAAAATCCTAAATTCTAAGCATGCATGTAAAATGTTAAATTAAATCGAAACTAAGAATATTAAACTAAAACAATACAATTAAATCTATTATATTAAAATACAAATTTTTCTATTTATAGGTAAAACCAGTGTACCAAACAAATATGACAATTACCAACAACTAAATAACAATAATAATTAATATTAAATTTCCCAGTTCATGAAAAAAAAAAGAAATTACAAAAATGCAAAATAAAAAAGGATAATATATATCTATCTATGTATGTATGTAAGTATATACGACATGCAATTATTGAACTACTAAAAACACATAAAATGAAACAAAACAAAAATAGATATTAATCTTAAGTAATATATAAATATTCTAAAATTTAAAAGGATAAAAAAAAAAATATTAATAAAACAAAAATTAAAGCTTAAAATCTTAATTCAAACTATTTTTAAAATACAAAAAAGATATAAATCCAAAAAAAACAAATTAATTAATTCAACAGAAACAATAACTTCAAAAAATCAAATACTAAGTTTTGTTCAGTTGTTTGATGTAGGTTTGTGTTGTGTGTGGAATAAAAATAAAACAATGAGTGCCCCTCAGGGCCTCTTAAAGTGTTTCTGGCGACAATAAACAAAAACGCATTTGTTACTTGCAAGTGCTCATTCCAAAAGAACCATGGAATTTGCTGCACATCGACCCCTGTACTCGTCATCAGAGTGGCTGCAGCTGTGGCCATAATCCTTTCCAGAGAAACACCTGCATTCGTGATATTTTTTTTTTTTCTTTATTTGACACTACAGACCTCTGACACTTTGTCAAAGCGGCTGTCAAAAAAAAAACTTTTGTTTAAGGTTCATTCAGCTAGATTTCTATCGGTATACTACAGACCCCTGTGAAGAATTCCAGAGCGGATATTTCGACATAGCGCTCTAGCAAAATTTTACCCTTATCTGACTCTAATAACTATATCTAATCAAAATCAAGATATTCTAAACTTCTCAATGGGATGTCATTCACCTGGAAACTCCCACGCAACAGGTTGCAATATCCTTTGTGTTAGGAAGACGATGTTTGGTGTTGAAAACGACACGGGGTTTCAAAATCGCACAACAACTCCTCTAGCTATGCTAGGTGCTGTGGACTATCGGCTAATGCCAATAGTTTAGCAGATCCTGAACACCCCGCCATGATCGACCTCAAACCCTCGCCCTTTTGGCTATTTCAGAATTCTAGTTTTCTATTGATTGGTATATCTAGGTGACTTATATACCGGATACTGTACATTTAAATTGGGCGCCATATTGTTACGTGTCTCACTGTGACTGTTGCAGCTGTGCTGCCGGCCAGCTAAATATACCGCATCAGGGAAGGTCCCAACCCGAACCGCAACTTAGAGACAAACACAACAATAAATAAGAGGAAAAACAAAAAATAATACCCTGACTACTAAAACGACAGAAACACATTTAAGGGAGAGCTAGATGTTATGCCCTCACTTGCCCACCCAACCTAGGACACAAAGCTTTCCACCTGTATATTATCATGTCCCCCAAACTCCACACACACAGTACACCACTTACCTTACATCCAACCGAACTTCAACAAAAATTTAGCACAAACACATATTGGTTCTACTGAAAATACAAAGTTACATATTTATTGACAAAACTTAAATCTAACGGTCACACTACTGGGAATTATAAAATGAAATATACAATATTTATTAATAAAAAAAATGATCCTATAAAAAGTATATACGTTAAAATAAAAGGTACTTAAACTTAACAAACAAAAATTCAAATATAAAACGGTGCCTAAATAAAAATAACACGCCGCGTACTTCACACAATAAAAAAAAACAAAAAAGTACCAAATAAGACCTTGTAAATAATTCGTTCTGTCTGGCAAAGAAACAAATAATAATAAGGAATAATCTACTCGCTATAACTCCTACCTAAATGAGCTCTCTTAGGTGGTTTGGCAACACTTCCGGACTAATTCAAACTTATTACCTTTTTATTTCCTTCCGGCTAAAACGAAGTAGATCCTATTGGTCAACTAATAGTCGATTACAATTAATTTTGATTTAGGCACTAACAATCATTAACCTAACAACAAAAAAAACTCACTTTTTAACAAATAATACCTACAAGACCAAAAAAAAAGAAAACATAAAAAGACTTAAATCTTAAATTTACGACTAAAGTAAAATAATATAAAATTGTTCACTAACACTATAAATTTTTTCCTTTTCTTTGTTTTACTTTAAACCTTTTTCAAACTTTTTAACCCAAAAAAAATTTTAAGTGGAAAATGGCCGACCACTGGAAGCGGCTTGTGCCAAAGCCTAATTTGGCGCTTTACACAAAAAAATGGCTGCCGTGATAATCTTCTGTGATGTAAGTCCTTTTTTATAACCATACTTAATTATATTGAAAATTGAGGTTACCTGTAATGCACCTTCTTCTAACTCGACTTCTTTTCTTCCTTTTAGATCTCTAGGATCCACAGAAACGCAACAACTGCAGCTTCCACCAACCCTTTCCAAGAAAATCCTGTGAATTTTTTTATTTACCCCATAAAATTAGTTCAACTAAACCCTGTATGTTTAATCATACTCACTTTTAAAAATAAGCTGTTTAATAATATTAATACTTTATTGACAAAACGCCCCAATATACTTCTTTGGCGATCTTGTTTTATTACAAAAAAAAAATATTACCAATAAAATTTCCACTTTTATTTAAAAAAAAATGGCAGATTTTACACTTTTATTTTTTTAAACTTTATAAAAACCACAATTACACAACTTTTCTCCACAAATGTTTTACATCAAATGAACTAGTTCCTCATAGTTTAAGTTTAAACTAAACTTTTTATCCAGACGACCTCCATCTTTTAATTAATTCCCTTTTCTCAACACACCAACAAACTCTCTTAATCCTAATGTCCAATAACCTAGACAAAATTATTATTTATCTTGCTATAATTATGTCCATGTTAATGTCCGAAACCGTCTGCACAAAATAGTTAACATCCCTGTTTTAGTATTGGCAACTCTACATCTTTTGGTGTTCTATTCCACTCTCATAGTAAATAGTAGCATATAATTATATTTACTCGCGACTTTATACTTAAAGCAAAGAAGCCTATGCGCTTATAATAATAAATAAATATAAAAAAAGAATATAAAAAAAAGAAGAAATATAAAAAAAAGAACCCCAACCGTGGAATCAACAAAATTAAATTTAACTAAAAAGGACAACACCACAAAACACGCAAAGCATCAATAAAGAAAGGAACATTGCAGAGGAAAATAAAAGATTTCCAACATTTCATTGCGGTGGTCGCATGACCAACACACACCATAACGTATGTATGCACATCCATCACCTAAACAACATTTGCCCAAAATATAGCCAGATATAACCCGCAACAACTCTAGGGTATTTTAAGGCAAAAGAGTATATTATATGTTGCGCGGCGAAAAGCTGGTTTAAGAATCGAATATGCCACTTGCTGAGCTAGCTGAAAATTCTCGTTTTGTCTCTTAACTTATACATTTTGATGAAATGTATACATCTAATTCAAGATTAATTTTTATTGATTTTTCTTTTTTTTAACTAAACAACGCGTAACAAATGGTGTAAAAAATGTATGTATAGTAATTCATAAAAGGAGAACGGCTGGCCCGATTTCTGGAATTTTTTATTTTTGCCAGTTGCTCGTATTTTCGAGGAGAAGGTGTTTACGGAAAAAATTTTGAAAAATCCATCAAAGTTGAAAAAATCGAAAATTGATTTTTTTGTACGAATTATTGTGTGAAATTATTCCTTAATGGCTTTCCAAATGAATTGTGTTGTATTATTACTCTAAAATTTGTCTGAAGGCTTAAAATTGGAGCGATGCGAAGTTCGCCGGGTCCGCTAGTTTATTTATATTTATACCTACAATAATTTGTTTATTTTATATTTAATATTGCAGTTCTGGTATATTAAACATGTACATTGATTTTACCCACATATGTATGTATGAGGAAAAGGTAGAAACGATCGAAGTTTTGCATTAATGTTAACAAGAAAATTTAATTTTACCAACAATACCATGAATTCTATAGTTTTGTTATTAGTACCAATAATTCAATTCAAAAGTAATAAAACAATAACAAATGCGCCTGTAACCATCCCTTACCTAAAACAGAAGCAAAGCACATCTACCCTTTAACTACAAAAATAACACAAGCTGTAATGAAGATAGCAGTAATAAAACATAACATATAACACTACTAAACATCCCATACCTAAATTAAAAGCAAAGCACATCTACTGTTTTGAAAACCCCACAACAAATATCACATGCAAATTTAAAGCTGAAAAACAATTGGACAAACAAAAAACCAAATGAAAATGATTATTTTATGATACCAAAAATTCCTTCCTTAGGTATAATTGCAATAATGTTACAGATAAGCAATTATTACCCTTAATCCTTACTTTTTAACACCATTTATTGCACATTTTTATTAATTAGCCATTCATATGACCCTCACATATATATGTAAGTACATACATACATACATTTATTTATACCCAGTTAGCATTTGGAAGATTGTTTTTACAAAAATCACCAAAGTGAGTCTTTTAAGACTACCCAAGATGACTTAAAACTGATTCAGCAGTTGTGCGTTTAAAAAGAGACTCGAATATAACTCCGACAAACGCATAGATAGCGACTTGTTTAAAAAACAAAAAGTACAAAAAGCAAATGCTTGAAATTCGACTGTTTTTAGAATTATTTTGGAGATATATTTAACGCAGCCTAACGACGAAAAAATGATTCAAATACATATATCATTTTTATGTCACTTCGTAAAGAAAATAGAGACAAATGTAAAATAAATTTTTTTAAAATTCATTTTTTAAATTTGAATTTTAAGAAAATTAAGAATAACATGCAACCGAATGTAACACTACGTCTTGACGAGCAATTGATTGGTTCGCACATGAACAAAACGTCAGCAGAATAGGTTTTAAACATTTGTTCATATTTGTCTGCGTGGAGGAAACTTGGCAAGGATAATGCTTCGATTTCTCGTTGTTTGAAAACGACATGACATCGACAACGATGGTCTACACAAGCCATTTTAATGTGCGCACATGAAATTGTTCAATGTTGGAACAAATCAATGGTTCGTCAAGACAGCGTGTAATAAACAATAAGCAAAACTTAGTTTGCAATGTTTAATTTTGGGAAAATATACATAATAAAAAATATTCGTATAATATGTTTCGAAGAAGACTCGCATACGGCTAGTAATATGATCAAAAATTGACTCGAAAAAGTATCGTATTTGATTATAAGTACGATTGAAAACAGTATCGAAAATGAGTCGAAAACGCGAGTCATAAGGGACTCGTTCAGAAGAGTCGCGGCTAGGGTACCATTTTCTACCGACAAAACATTCATTCTCGACTCCAAAACGAGCGCATAAACGATTATTTTAATCGTGTTGAGGAGTCAAAAAAGACTCGAATATGATCAATAATTGAAAAAAATGCTAACTGGGTACGTACAAATATATCTATACGCATATATATACATAAATAGACAATAATATAAATAAAATAAATATACGTATGTTCCTCCAACCTTCATTTGAATATTAGCTATATTTAAAAAACGATAATCAATCTTCTAAACTGTCCCAAACACTTTCCCAAACACATAAATCAAATAATTTATTTATTGAATTGAATTTTACATTATAATCTTGACGTTAAAAAAAATATCTTTTGTACCACAGCAAAGGAGCAGCGCAAAAAAAGAGCCAGAGCACACATATTGGCGCAGAGCAATGCGCAATAATAAGTTGGCTCTGCTATTTGCGCAAAAGAGCAGAAAAGAGCTGCTCTTCGCTGCGCATTTACTTACTCTGTGTACGTATGAATGGATATTGATTCGCAGCATACAATAAGTACTTATAGCCAACCATCAATATCTGTTTATATCCGTTTGTGCGAAACATACGAGAACAGATATGTTACTCTCATTCTCTCTTTACTCATTCGTATCCATCCAATGAGAAAATGTAACAATATCAACTTATATAAGAAACACAAAAGTACTCATCTATACACA